>CM057001.1:12111240-13603740 GCA_029891345.1 Dryococelus australis | reverse complement strand
GTGTCAGGACTCTACCGTTCTGTACACTGAGATACCCTTGAGTTGGTCAAAACATCTGTTTATTCCTTTGACGGAAGCAAACAGGGTGGTGTCCCAGTACCTCCTAACGTCGGGAAGCTTAACCTACGCTCAGCCAGGTGAAGACAACTTGGTCCTAAGCTAACAATGGCAAGGTAGACGAGCGTTATGAACTATCTAGAACTGGTACTGTTTGCCCAGAAGGGGCCGCAGTGTCTGGTGTGTAGACGACGTTGGCAATCGTGAGGTGAAGATAGGATGGTAGAAGGATATCTCCGGCAACGAGAGATCAAGGAGCTGAAGGTTCAGAGCAGGCTGGTCAAGAACTCCGGCAAACTGGTTGGGAGTTGTTGTTCCGTTGGGGCCTTCAGCACAAGTGTGCTGAAGTGAGTCTGCTCAGAGCAGACTCGCTTGTAAGGTCTGCAGTCCGCTATATATACTCTGGTTAGTGTACCCCTTCAGTCAGCTAGAGAGGGGAGGTTGATGGAGAGGGGGTAGCTGTAGCATAGCTTCTTCTAAGTGTGACGTCACTGGCCAGTTTGGAGATAGAGATGCGGTGGAATGTACTGGTAGAGCCATCTTGCAGCATGCTGTGGTACTCAATGCCTTGGATGCATAGCCTCTGTGGCTCTGCTGGTGAATAATACAATCTTCAGGCTGGAATGTCCATTCTTGCCGTCAGTGGACAGTACAATCTGATGTCTCGAGATGATGCATGGTAACAAAGAAAACTCTCTAGGAATCGAGCGGCAAGTAGTGCTCACTGATGAGGCAAATTCATTTAATTATTGTTGAAAAGATTTCATGCGTCAGTAGTAATGTTAAATGCAGGGTGTCTGCCCACACAGAAAACAGGGAATTTTATCTGACAGGAGAAAGTCTGGGAATTTTTACCTGGGTCAGGGAAAATATAAGTAATTACTACTCTGCAAAAGTTGTTAGTTGTGTGAATGCAGGATAATGTAGTTATGATCATATGCATTTTAAAATTTTGTGAACTGGCAATAATACATATTAGTCATGCGACATAGGGCCCATCAAGGGTGGTTCGTGTCGATGGGCACGTGCCCGCCCAAATAAAATCTAACATGCCATAGCAAATAAATGATTTTTATAGATCTTTTTTTCATATTTTAAATGCAAATGTAGCGTATTTGGTCATTAAGTTCTGTATCACTAGGCTGCAAATAGCATCTCCGTACTTTAGCGCGGACAATATTTTGTCTTCTTGCAGCTTTAGGGCACAGGTGGACTGTGCCCACACTGCTGTATATTTTTTCCTTGTCGAAGGCGCAAGAGACATCTCGGAAATAACTGAAGTGCTGTAGATTCAGGGCATAAGCCGCCTGAGCCCACGCAGTTCAGGCACTGCTGTAACAGCTTAATAAATGGCAGGTGGTTGCAGACGACTGATACACATGATTTGAAATGGTTGTAGCATGGAAACTGTATGTTTCCAGACATGGATTCCTGTTCAAAAGATAGTCTACTCAGTCCCCTCTACAAGTCCTAGGAGTTTGTAAGGGGAATTTCCATGCACCCTGTATTTACCTGTGTTTCCAGATACATATAGTCTGTCTCGTGTAAGGTTTCCAGATTTTGACAGATTGTATGAAAGTAGTACCTTGTAAACAAACAGAATATGTATCCTTCCGCTACCATATGCTTTCCATGTGACTTGTCTGAACATGTCAACATCATGTGAATTTTTGCTTGACATTTTAAACATAACTATAGGCCTAATTGAGGAAAATATGTGATTATTCAAATATTATTTTTAATTTCTGATGGTAACATCTACATTGTGTTATCAAAATACTATCAATAAAATATATTCATATTCTTACAATTAATTAAATAGATATTATTATTTACTATCAAATCAATAATCACAAACACAAAAAAAATATATTTTAAATCAATAAATTTCATTGGACTTGCAAGTTTGCAACTCTCACATCAGGAAAATTTTTGAGACAAGATAGAAAGACATTGATGTTGGTTACAATTAACACTGTAATCAAAATTAAATCACACATGTTAAATAATATAAAAGAGAATACAAACACTTACCTGGCCCGAAGTATGATCAGAATTGCCTTCTTTGTAGGCCTCTTGAAAAATTTAACAAATTCATTTAAAAAAAGAATGTGAATCTCATATAGTTAACTGATGAGAGCATCATAAAAAAAATCATTAATTCACACACAACTGAGCAGTAAAATGAACTACGAGAAAACAAAAGTCTGCGCTGGAATTCTGTGAAAAGGCAATGTCACCATTAGGCCTACCTTAAAAAAATTACATTTAGGCAGTGGACAAACACAAGAGTTAGAAATAGTTCATTAGACCTGTAAAAGTCTTCTACAATCAATAATTATGGAACCTATTTGTAGCAATTACAATAAAATAAGCATGTACAAAAAACATTCCTCCCAATTGGTGAAGACTGGTAGACCTGTGATCATTAAGTAATGAAAACTAGTGGCAATTACATCAAACACATGGCCGTATGTATTATTACAGTAACGTGGATATTTAATATACGTGCCCATTGTCCCAAAAAAAATTTCAATACAATGTGTTCTCCTATACGATTAGTATTTATTACCATAGCTAAAAAATTTACCACAGAACAATATGTACTTTGCATAGTCTTTCTGGACAAACAAAACATTATATATCTCGGTTTTAATGTAATTAGTCCTAAATAATTAGTATTTAATTACAACTGCATTCGTGGTTTTGGTCTACACTCCCAGGTGAGCAATGTAACCTCAATGTTTTGGTGAAGTCAATAATATTTGTTGTTTATTGACGAAACAAAAATAAATTCAACTGTAACATTAACATATTTTCTAAGAAATGAAATGAATGTTGAACATTTAAATGTTGTCTGCTAAAAATCTGCACACAAACTTAACATGTTTACCTTAATTATAAAGGAACCAATAAACGTTTGGCTAAGATATTTACATTTCCCCATCAAAATTCACCACACTCCAAATATTCACGTACATAATCTATCAATATTTACTTTTCGATGGTTTTTGATGAAATTCCAAGCAATCGGATGGTCGTTTCTATTTTTTTGATACCACTGGACGACTTTCGAGTTCTCCCATTAGTAACATTTCTTCGACTCCTTTGGCAACATGTACAATGTCTTCCCTTCGTTGGCGATTGCATGAAGTAGTTTTAAGTTGTTGCATTTTAAATAACTATTCACACTACATTAATTAATTTGATGTAGAACTTCTAAGCTGTTAAGCCCGCACACAAAAATTGCGTCTCACAATAACAAGATGGCGTCCAGTCGTTGGTTGGTGAAGATAAACAACCCTACTTTTTCGTTATTTCTGTTATGCAATTTAACTAATTTGAAACTATAAACACTTTTAATAACCTTATACAGATTACTACAATGTAATATTATTTACGTTTAATCCAAAATGCTTGCTTGTTTTTTTATTTTTACTGTGCACTATTTTCTTTTTCGCCGATGTAAGAAAGAATACATGTTATTCAGGGATACCACCATTGCTTCACATGGCGGTCAGCTGACATTCGTTATTTCAAATACGATGCTATTGTATTACATTTTAAATACGTTGGCAGCAGTAGCTGTCAAATTCTGGAAACCTTAAATTAGACAGACTATATTATATCTATCTATGGTTGCAGATTATTTGGTTATGTTTACAATTCATTTAATATAAATTTCTAATTTAAGCTTTATTATTGATTATATGTTGTAAACGAAGTACAAGGGAAAGTGTGGTTAGCGTATTAATTTATGTGTAGGTTATCTTTCATTAGTTTTTTAGAGTGTGATTAAGTTTCCATATTGTCGTTATTATTCATTTGGCCTCAGAGGGCATTCAGCATCAAAATTTTTCCGTCTCATGAATGAAAGAAAAGTATCCTGGTTGGCCCTCATTTCGCCATTACTGATTTGAGAAAGATTGTGGCATGGTCAGACGACAGCCAATCGGAGAGTGGCTAAAAAAAAAGAGGTAAAAAAAAGTTTTATGTAGAACGTTTGTCGTTAACATAAAGAATGCTGTACAACCACAGTCAAGGATGGACGTGCGGTGGAAATTAATCAGAAAAAATAGTATAAAATAATATATGTATATTTGAGTACAGATGTTTTTGAAATCATCGTAAAAGAAAACAAATGATAATTATTTTAATTTTAGAAGAAGCTTGTCATATTTGTTGAAGAAGAAAGAAAGAAAACTAGGGTAATTATTTATGTATATTTTAAGAAGATGAAAGCCAAATGTTTTGAATTTGTTGGTGAAGAAGAAAATTGGGTAAATAAAATTTTGAGAAACTTTGAATTTCAATTTTCTGACTTCTCTTGATGTTGGCACTGCTTGCTTGGTCTGTTGCAGTGTAATTTAATTCAACGTTACTGATAGCATATTTGTTCTGTCAACAGTGCAATAATATTATATTTGAAGGTTCCTGTCCTAAAAATCGGTCAGGGGAAATGGTAAGATTCTTCCTGGACAACAGGGAAAAATCATAAAATTCCAAAATTGAACTTCACAGTCGACACTGAAATTTTATCAGTAGTAACGCAGAAATATATATAAGGTATAATTTTTTCTCTTCAGTGCAGTTTATTACATTCTCTTTTGTGCTTAATTGAAATAACGTTGATAAAGCAGCTGTTTTTATCACACACTCATTTGTAAAGAAAATGGTGTGGTATCTGAAAGAAAGCCATGGCAGTATATAGGATTGCTGAATAACTTTTTGCTCCATAAAGTCAGATTTGCTGTTTCTATTTAAATTTTAAAGACTTCAACATTTAGATATAGGACTTTTTATACGTAACAGAATTACGTATAATATAAAACTATGTACATAGAATTTTGGTAAAGGTTTCCATAATAATTTTATGTCATTGTTTAAACTCCAACAGCTGCTTGTTGAATGCATGTTAGTTCATAGAGGCTGATGCGTGACATACTGGGATTAAATACCCGCTATAATAATGTATTCATAGTGAACGTCGGACCTTTTGTCTAGATTCTGAGCCAGGCGCTTCCATATGTACAAGGGTGTTCAGTTTTACTTGGGTACTGGCGCCTTCCCATTGTACAAAACTGGCTGTGTGGCTATGCGGCAGGGCTCGAAATCAGGTGTGGGCAACACAATGCTGCGTTTGGGTGCCACTACTGCTTTAGTACCTGGGCGTTGTTTGAGTGGAGCAGCACTTGAGGAAAGTGTGATGGATTCTGGTACAGAATTGTAGTAGACAGTGGTCTGTGGCCTGGGCAGAGGTGTGGGACGCAAGACAGCAGACACAAGGTATCGTAATACTGGTATCTGCGGCTGTTCTGGTTGTCTCAGAAGCTCAATGACCGACCACGGGTACTCTGTGGGGCCGGTTTTCTCAGGAGGTGCGAAGAGATTTCTGGGCACTCGAACTTCTATTGGATATTTCAGACTGCATAGCGCTTGCACCTGTTCTTGAGGTGTTAGGCTAGCTATCTGTGTAACCAGAGAGGGCTGATATTCGTGCGTTCTGCCAGATGCTAAGAGTATCTGCCTAACCATCTCCTTCAGTCCTTTACTTTGGCCGTAGGGTACTGGGAATTAGACCTTACCGTTACTACTGCTGTACTACGTCTTTAGACTCCTTGTGCAGTTATGTGTGGCACCTCTTGTGTGCAGAGGACAGACGGACACCTTATTCCCAAGTCTGGCGAAGACTATGGGTCACGAGGGAAATCAGGCCTCACCTTGTCCAATAATGCACACAGATGTATGGCCCTGTCCCACTCTTCCCAACCTAGGGGACACAAGTTTCTCTCAACGGAGCCCGCTCAAGAGAGAGAAGTGAACACCAGGCCGACAAGCTGTTGCCAGGATAGTGTACCTGTGTGGCTCCTGTCCGTCAAGCCCCTAGAGTTGAGGGGTAGGGTGGCCGAAGCGAGTGAGTGTATTTGTAAAAGAGAATGTAGATTCGTTTGAGAAAAATTTCCCGGGATCAGCTGCAAACCTGTTATGCAAGGGTAACTACGGAAGTGTGCTAAGTCTACTGGGAAAGTACTCAATTTAAAAGCCTGCACACATTTAATTTCTTTAACGGAAATAAACATGTTATGACGGCCCTCTAGCTCCTTGTCAGCGGCGCTAGTATCAGCCAGAAAGCTCCAAGTGGAGTTTATGAAAGTCTGTAGAGGTGACTGACGTATGAAAAGGGGAATGCAGTGTAAAATGCTGTGAGCCAAACAACAAACTCTTGCATTGTTGAATGTACTGACGCTTTTAATGATGTAACATAATCGCTGATATGTTTCAGTGCGAACTAAGCAAGGACGTGATAGGATTTAGCCTTGAAAAATACTGTAAGGAAGGGCCCTTTACAGATATGTCCATAACTGCAGGGGGTACAGGGTTTGCAGGGTACGTAGCGGAGAGCTCCTAACTAACGTATTCTAATCCTATCATAAGCATATCTTAAGCGATGTGTGCAGGGTGTTGGTGTTGTCCTGAGCAACGGGTACTACGAACAAATGTAGAATGGGTTATTCCTGAGCGGCTAGCGCTAGGAAGAGCAGAGTTGAATCTGGTCAAGTCTGAGTGTCGGGCGCTAGAAATGAAGACTGGCCTGAAGATGCGGGTTGTCTCCACTTTTATACTAATCTCGGACCCCTGCCCGCTGCTGATTGGTTTGTGCCGCTAGGGTGACGGGTAGTCGCAGAGCGGGGGTGCAAATACATGGCTTGCCTCTGTTACGTCACTGGTCGGCTGGAAGGGATGCGAAACCAAAGACAAACGACAATTACTACTAGAGGTATCAAGCGGGGAGTATAAGAGAACTCGTCTTAAAGCATTGTTACAGTGGGCCAATGAATAAAACAATCTGCAAGGCAGACAGTACAATCTCACATGTTAACGAGATAAAGTTAACTTCCAACTCCACAACAACTGACCTAGGGATGGAGCGGAAGTCGTTAATAACTCCATTATTGAAAAGACGTTGTGCGTTAAGGCAATACTGTATTAAATACACCAGTTGGTGTAATCCTTAGTAGTGCTTCGTTATGTGCCCTGATCTTACTCTTAATGCTGCTTTCAGGCTGATTGTGACTGTTAATGCATTACTTTGAACACTTTCAAAAAGTTTAGATATATACACTTAAACAATTTTACTAGTCATATGGAGCACTATTTGGATTCTGATGCATAAGGTGTTGAATGTATCACAAGCATTCTCACAAGTTCTCTTAAAATAATTCCAGTACTCTCAGTTATAGCTATTATAAGAGATGAGCACATTTTAATAATGTTATTTATTTTATGGACTGTAATTTAATATTCATGAAATATTAAACAAAATAATATTTAAAAATATATAAAAGGACAGGAATTCAATTACACACGGAGTAGTACTTGTCGACAGGTGCACACACAAAGAAAGAAAACACTTTTCCCACGCGGTTGCGACGTTTCGCTGACTAAGCCAACATCAGGTGGCGAGTTGTAGTACACTGCAGTATGGTGGAAGGGTGCTGCTTGTAGTACAATTGAAGAAAGCTTACCTTAACAAAACATTTAAAACATATATACATACGATAACATATTAACATACAGTACTTACTAATATATTTAATTTATTTTAAAGTGCAGAGCATAGTTGTCGCTGTAAAATCGTGTTAATGAGTATATATAGTCTAACCTAACCTAACAACAAAAATGCCAGTAGTGTTTGTTTCAGATTGCTACGTTCTGTTCACTCATATTTACAGGGTTTTGATATAAATGTACCAAATTTTGTCCCGTATACATTCAATTATAAATGCCCAGTACTCCGTGGATACCTCTGCTGTTGTTGAGTCGGGAACACTTGTGGATAGTCACTTGGACTTATATCACTGTTACCAAGGCAATATCTGGTATTGCCATCTATGAAATGCATGGTATAGATTATAGGGATGTGAAGAACATCCATACTTGTATGCATGGCTCCATCTACTCTGTAAGCCACTTAATTTGTAATTAATTTTTTTCTATTTGTGTGATTTTCTTCAGATATTAAAAATTCTTTGCCATTTGGATTGCCTGTTTCGGTAATTGTGTTGGGTTCTTTTTAATTTTTTTTTTCTCATTATTGAATTAAGCAACTTTATGTTTGGCTTAGTGGATAGTTGATAATCTTTCACTACCGAGGTCTGGTTTGCCCACAGGTGCTGGCAGACAAGGATTCTAATATTGGGAATGTGGTTGTTACTGCTATGTTGGAATATTCTTGGGATGTTTCTCATTTCTTGCCATTTATTTGTTTCACTGATGCTTCTCCTCAGTCTCGTCCCAAATAATCCATTGTTTCGGCTGGCTGTAACGACGGGTTTGTCACTCTTGTTTCATGTCAACTGAGCGAGGTGGCATGGCGGTAATACCTACACTTGGCTCATGTTTGGGAGGACACGAGTTTGAATATTGGTCAAACCATCCTGATTTCGGTTTTCCGTGGTTTCCTGAAATTACTCCAGGCGAATGCTGGGATGGTTCCTTACCACAGCCCATGGCCAATTCCTTCCCCATTCCTACTTCATGAGCAACTTGCTCCGTCTCTTAATAACTCGCTGTCGACAAGATATAACCTTGCCTGAGGTCAGAGACAACAAGATGGTGTATACAGAAATAAAACAAGCTAGGTATGTACCAGGATGTGGGGGTAAGTTGGCACTGCTTGCAGATCCTGGACGTGGACCGAATGTTGGCCAAGTCTGCGCCGGACGGAGGGAGCCAGTTGGGGACACGCAGGGACACCCCGTCATCCGCACACTTTATGATCACCTGAGGAGGTTACCTGCCTGAGTTCCACCCCCGTGAGCCGATCCTCGTTTCTGGCAGTCGAGACTTCTCCATCAAGCTCTTCGACTTCAGCAAGACGTCTGTCAAGAAGGCTTTCCGTACCATCACAGTGGGTTCTCTGCCATTTCTTTTTCTACTGTGCACTCACCTGCATTTCCTCCATAAATATTTATGTAGCTGGTTAACTAAGCACCTGAGAGCCCTGTAACCTCTTTACCTGCCTGTTGTGTATTCTTCCATAGCCCAGTTCAAGTGGCACTATGGAGTTGTTGGTGTCAATACATTTGACATATTACTTTTATAGTAAGACATTTAGTCATGGAGTTATTTTCGTTATTTAGTGCCAACTTCACTGGGACTTTTGTGGAGTGGAATATTTTTTTTATAAGTTATTCTGTAAAGTACCGACTTAATCTCTTAACTGTGTGTAACAATTTTTTGTGCTGTACATTTTTACCAGCTAACAAAATAGTTAGGTTCTTTTGATTCCGTAAAGCGTAGGTAAGTGTGCGCTTGGGCAGATTAACTGCTTACAACTGATCTGAGGTGAACCAGCCTTTAACTGCATAGATACTCTGGACCCCAGGGCAAACGAAGGGATTGCGGAGAGAGCGGCAAAGTAGGCTGAAGGCATCTGAGATGCTTACCCCTCCTTGGCAGGGGCTGGAGGGGTGGAACAATGGCACGTGCCCAAGCAAGGGTGTGGTGCGGGCAGCAGGCGTACAGCTGTTACGGAAGTCAGATGGACAACTGACATTGCCTGTGGCTTGCAAACATTTTCACTCGTATGTAATTTTTTTTTGTGCAATGTATATAAACTTTAAATAAAGTAAACAGTTAATCTAAAAATATGCAAAATTATTGGCTTACAAAATATGGTACAAACTTTTTAACACTTGTGAGTGTGGTACAGATTTGCAAACATGCAAGAATAATTAGAATGAATTGCTTATCCACCGCAACTTTAACACCAATCATGTTGTCTCTCTGTTCTCACTTATCATCACCCTATTGGTCTATATTACACTGTGTACTGCAATCCATTGTGTTCATTTGAGTAATTTAAACTTTTGAGTGCTGCTGACATGTTGTAATTATGCAGTAAACATAACAAATTGCAGCCGAGGTAATATTATGTTGCCTATGTCGTTACATTACGGCAATTTTATTATAAATTCATTGAATTCGGGCAATATTATGTTCTGTCGCCAGCACTCAAATCTGATGTATTTAAAAATGAAAGCCTATTAACTATGTAAATGTGGTGACAAGGAACTTCAAGATGATTTAAATGTGAAGGCTGTCATTGAGACTGCATGTCTCAAGCTTCATATGAGCAATGATAAATGTGTGTGATAGAAAGGGCAGTGTTGTGTTGAAGCTGAGTGTTTTGGGTAGGACGCAGACCAGATCCGCTGCATGTCGTTTCACCCGACGGGGGACTTCCTGGTGGTGGGCACAAACCACAGTGTGATGCGGCTGTACGACGTGAACACGGCGCAGTGCTATGTTTGCAGCATCCCCAGCCACCAGCATGTTGGTGGCATAACCTCCGTCAAGTGAGTCTCTCTCTTCTGATTTGGAGAGCCTTTCGTACATGTTAGAGGGGCGCAGTCGGTGGTTGCCTGATGAGACATCACTCCTCCCCACCACTGCAATCTAGATTCTCGTTTTGTTGTGGCGGGGTCAGGGATGCTGTCTGTAAATGTTGGCGACTTTATCTACGAAAATTTGGTAATGCCTCCCACATTTGATCATTTGTATATGTAAATTGTCCTTGGCGTGCAGTGGTTGAGAGAATATTTTGTTTGTATTGGGAAGGAACTTAATATATATTTCTTTGTTGGGTATAATGCTTGCCCCAATATAACACACTTCCTTTCTTCTTTGTGATGATTCACTGGGTTGATGTCAGCTGCTTGACGTTGATTGAAACAAATCGGATAGACAAATGTTATAGGGGAGGAGGGGAAGGTGGCTTCCAGGCTGACCGGCTACCATCTGGCCAGTCAAGTGGACAAGCAGTTCACATTTGAAATTGTTGTTAAATCTGTTCATGGTTTTCATTGACGGGTACCATTTTTAAATAGTAAGCTCATTAAAAAAATAATGACAAGTCTATCTTAAGTTTTGAAGATGTACTGTGCCATGAGGTAAGCAGCCTTTTAAGTTTTATGATAATAATTTTTTTTTTTTTTTGTTACATTTACGCTATATATGTCAACCTTGACAGCTTCCATTCATGTTATCTGCTTTACTGGTAGGTGAAATGGTCCAAGTCATAAGTGTAGTGCCCACGCTGTTTCCAAGGCACGGAATTAAAAAAATTGTGGAGTTTATTTTGAGTAAATGTGTTACTCAAGGCAGCAAATTGTTAAGAGTTAATGCCTTTGTTTTGCAATCCAGCATGTAGAACTGTGTGATGCATCTGAAATCTGAGCCTGTGTGTAACATTACCAAGTTGGCACTAATGTGTTTGGTGGCAGCACTGTAAGAGTCGTTGAGCATGGTTTGTGCCACAACTACAACACTTGCTAAGTGTCCTGTTCACAAGTGCATTGAAGTGGCATCAGTTCTAATGAAGGAGATGGGTGCATCTTCGGATAGTTTCTCTAGCCCCGTGGATGAGGCAATTATTGTAGTTTTTTGTGCTTGACTGTTTGCAATATGAGATTTGCTGTATGTGCATGTATTCAACCAGGATCAACCATTCATTCTCAATGTGCTGCAGACTGTTGCCTATCACCAGCTAACATTCAAAGATTAACCGGTTAACAGTCATTTCAATTTTCTATAGAACTGTTTTACATGAAAATAACCTCAAAATTTTAAAATGTGGTGTAGCTGATATGAAATATTTTATGTTAATAATTGTTGTTTAGGAATAGTTCTTTTCATGCCGGTTCCACAAGTAAAGGTGTTTAAATTAGAAACTCCACACTGTCACAAAGAGGTTAATGAACAGAAAAAAAATATTTGTGGAAGTTAATCCAAGCACAGTTATAAGTAGGGACTCGAATATTTCACAACCGCAATAATTTATTGAAATCATGCAAAATTCCGAGGAAAAAGTGGAAAAGACTTGTTCATGCGAAATAAGTGTGCTTTGAATACCTGACTTTTTCTTCAAATGTGGGAATATTTTCCTGGAATATTGGGATATTTGCCTAGAATATCTGATTTTTTTTTCTCGAATATATGGATTTTTTTCCATGAATATTGGACTTCCCCTCAAACATGTAAATTTTTCCTTCTGACTCGAAATGTGTGGAAGTTATAAACTCTGTGACCAGGTTATCTCCCTTCCTTTCTCCTGCTCTCTGTATCTCTTTTGCATTCCTGTCGCCTTACACACTTCACTTCCATCATCTTTCTGTTTGAGGTAGCCTAACTGTGTATGCACATACGTGCACAGAGAGAGAGGGAGCAAGAGGGATGGGCAATATAGACGAGGGTCAGGGGAATGGGTAAAGAGAGGGAGGAAGAAGGGTCAGTGGTAGGGTGTAGAGAGGGGAGAGGGTAGAGAGAGTGAAAGGGGTATGGGGTAGGGAGTGAGAGGGTGGTAGATGGTGGGAGAGGGGAATGGGGTTGATAGAGGGATAGTAGTCAGGTTGGGTAGAGGGAGAGGGGAATGGAGGTAGGGAGAGGGGATGGAGTAGTGAGGAAGAAGGGTATAGGGGTAGTGGGGTGAAAAAAGGGAGGGTGGTTAGAGGGGTAAGGTGAAAGAGAGGGGGAGGGTGGTAAATTGGTAGAAAGGGAGGGGAGGAGGGTGGTAGATGGATGGAGAGGGGAATGGCAGTTAGAGGGGAGAGTGGTAGAGAGAGAGAGAGATACATTGGGATTGTGTAGGGTGGTAGAGAGGGTTGGGTAATTGGGGGGGGGGGGGGGGGTAGAAATGGAGAGGAGCATGTAGAGATAGACATATAGATAGATTGTTTGTACGTAATTCTCCTAGTTCATGCTTAAACATACATACCCATGTTACTAAGGCTATTTGAATGTTACTATAATGACTGAAACTACGATTTGGTAATTTGTTTGACCAAACTGATTTTATTTTTCATCTCAGTTACTGTGACTGTCGTGTTGACTTGTTAAAAATAGACGTTGCCAGCCACCAGAACAGTAATCTCCAAAAATGTAGAGGAAAATATTCAGTTTTTTAGAATAATGTAATTCTTTCAGTTTTAATTTTGAAGATGTTTGGGTATTTTGCTTTATACATATTTTTATGCAGTAAGGCAGTCACTGTAGTGTACTATTTATTCTTTTTTTAAATGTCTATAGTATAATAGGTAAACAGTTATTGCATGTAGTGTATGTGCAATTGTTTTGCCTCAGAAGTGTTTGAAGTGGAGAGAGAGAGAGTGTGGGGAGGGTAAAATGTGTACGCAGGTACAGCCTGGATGGGAAGCTGTGTGCTTCTAGCAGCGTGGATGGCAGCATCAAGGTGTGGGATGGAGTGTCCAATCGTTGTGTCAACACCTTTCTGAAAGCCCATGATGGGGCCGAAGTCTGCTCTGTCTGCTTCACCCGCAACGGCAAGGTGAACTGAACAATCTGACTGACCACAGTTAAGAAATTACAAGTGTCACGTATGTGGGAACCCATCTGGTTTATTTCTGTGTTAGTCACTACCACTACCTGAGCTAGCTACTTCACAGAGCTGAAAATATTGTTTTTCATTAGTTAGTAATAAATTTGTTTCGACAATAGTTTGTTGGAGTAAGTCATTATTTCAGTAATGGTGCATTCATCCCATCCTCTGTAGCTAAGTGCAGAATACCTTACAGACTGTAATGTCTGGTTATGCCTATTGTTTACAAGCTGTAATTCTGTACTTTAACTTACCAGTAGTAGTACTACAGTCTTGGAAACAGTAACACATTTTAAATCTTATATTGCATTCAGTATTTAAATAACAGCTTTGCAAAGTCTGACACAGAATGTGTGACGAGCTACAAGTAATGTCTGACATGTAGTGAGTGGACTGTGCAGTTGTTCGGCGTCTGTTGAGAATTAGTAAGAGAGGTGGAACTGTGTGTGTGTTCCAGTATCTGTTGTCGTCAGGCAAGGACTCTCTGGTGAAACTATGGGAGCTGTCGACCAGCCGCTGTCTCATTGCCTACACTGGCGCTGGCACGACTGGTAACTATTCCTGTTGTCCCTTCAGCTGTACGTCCTTACATTAACTTTTGGGAGGCTAAAAGAAATATTTCCTAAAAATACCATATTTTGGCATGTATAGGCCGCACTGAATTTTTGTATTCCTATAAATATTGTAAAGAGACAATTCCGTGCAAACGTAATAAATCCCGACTTAATTTCTCCCCTACAAAACATTTGTGACAGAAAATTTGTGTTATGTTGCAATGTTCACGAATATACATCGTGCAGTTATTATTCCACAGATGGCAACGTGACTCGAGAAAGCAAAACCACGGCAACATGTTACACAAAATGGTGTCTTATCAATGTGCACTTGTAGAGCCGTGGCGGGCGTGCAACCTATGTAAGCTATATTTCTCTGGTACAGCAGATAAATAATTTTTCCATGTACGACATCTATGACCGAGCTCCAACATCCTAACATTTTACACGTGCGGGAAGGATATTTTGTTAATGAACGCAAGTGAACAAATAACTATATGAATAGTTTGTTTGTGGTTTCCTTTATTTTTCTTCTTTCCTTCCTTTAAGAGTTAAAACATTAAAATGTATTATATGTTGACAAATTTCTAAAGCATGTTTTGGGGGGGGGAAAAAAAAAAAATCATGCCAATATCTCGTATATAAGCTGCGCCCTGCTTTTTGTAGTCACTTTTTTTTGTAAATACGTGCAGGCTGTACATGCCGAAATACTGTAACTTATTCCTCTATAATAAGTGTTAAATACATAGTTAAATTACTAGGGCTTCCAAAAATCTTTTATTCCGTAAATTATACATACACACGTAGACAAGAATATTTTAGCATATTTTTTGTAGAAATGATAATTTACATTTTCAGAAGATGTCAAGAAGATGTCAGAAATGTTTTATTCCCACCAGCGAAATGTAATAAAATATTGCCAACATGAAGACTTCCAGGATATTCTCAGCAGCAGACAGTTTTGAAGAATACTGTTATACAGTAGATTCTCTATCCATCATTTCTCAGGGGGCTGACTGACTGACAAAAAATTTCAATACATGTGGACTTTTAATGAATGTGGTCTTGAAATACAGATAAATAAAAAATGGGATCACACAATATGTTTCATGGATGCGGGATTTCAATCCCTCCGAGTTCAATACAGTCAACCCTCATTAATATAAACCTGTGGGACCTAAAAATTCAGCACTTTGTAATAACGATGTTTGTATTATACAAACAAGACAAAAAATGAAAAACGAAAAAAAATACTGAATAGGCCAAACATTTTTGTAGTACACAGCTAAGCGGATATTGACGTGTCGGGCAGTCCTTGCGGAATCATGGTCTGGAGGGGAAAGAACAGGTGTGCCCTTCACCTTCAAGGTGTGAATGTGTGTGTCAACAGTATCCACAGTGATGTAGTTGTAGTGTGGCCTGTGATTGTGTCGCAGGCAAGCAGGAACACAAGGCACAGGCGGTCTTCAACCACACTGAGGACTACGTGCTGTTCCCAGATGAGGCGACGACCTCCCTGTGTGCGTGGAACTCCCGCAATGCCTCGCGCAAGCAACTCCTCTCTCTTGGTGAGTGACCGTAACACAGTTCCATTCTTTGCATGCAGGAGGGATAGCTTTCTGCCAAAGGATCCGTTCAACCCAATCACAATTATATATGAAAACCACAGGAAGAAAAAAGAGAATGTCATTAAAAGTAAAGTTTTCAGGAGAGCGATTTTAAAGTTCAAAACATTTTCAGTCAGATACATATATTGTGTATACGTTAGTGTAGTAACACAGTATTTTCAAATACATTCATTTTAATATGAAGAAAAAAAGAAAGAAAGAAACTGCTACATAGTTACATAACATTGCAGAACAAAAGGGGGTGCGTGATGAGTTTCGTCCCACAAACTAGAGACTGAAAAATTGTTACTACATTGTCAGTATTCGTTCTTGAATCACAGTTTACGTTTACAATTAAATACAATTGTCATTTGTATTTAATGAAGTCTCCAAAAACAATTCTCTTTTTTCCTAGTTTTGGTTGCTGGTGCAGTGAGGTATGTCATCTTTGCTTCAGGGCCTACAAATCTTGTTAGCTTCTGCAGATCTAGATATTTCTCCTGAGATATTGAAATTAAGTGTAAAACATTATATGTACTAAGGCTTTACTGAAAACTCTTCAATACCCATTATTAGGGGTGGACGAAGCTGGAAATTTCATTACTAAGTGAATTCTTTAAAATATTTGCAAATTCTAATTGAATATCAATTCAAAGGGTTTTGTTGACAAGTACACATTGCACCAATTATTTTTTAATTTTATTTTAAAAATTTTTTTTTTTCAAATTTTAAATAAATGCATTTTACAAGCTAGGTAAAAGGCAAATAAAAAAATTTATCATAGTTTTTTATCATTAAGTACACACATTACCTTTCATGCTAAACAAACTAAATAGCAAACTGGAAATTAAGGAATATTTAAAAGTAGCATACCTATTATAAAAGACGTAAAAATCATTTTTCATCACATCAGTATATTTCTTTACTTAAATGCAATATAACACAAGTGTGGAACATACAAAACAGAATAATTAATTGCAGAGCTTAATGTTTTTACACCCCAGTAGTTGTGTTTCGTACTGTTCATTCAAATTGTGAATCTAAACAGTGTGATTCAATATAATATACTGTAGTTCTATTAGTTTGCCACCGGGAAAGATTCGGCCAGGTAGACTTAAATTTCTCGTGGGAATCCGGAAAAAATCGGGGAAAGATATTTTAGGTTAGGCAAAGAAGTTTGTGGGTTGCTAGACCTAGTGAATAACATTCTGTCATGACTTACTATTCCATTAGAACAAAAAATGAACATATAATTATGTGCTAAAAATGAGATTCCAGCTAGGAAAGTCGTATTGTTTTATATGTTTTTATACACATAGACAGTTGTTGCACTATAAATTAATCCTCTGGGTTTGGAGCACTTTGTAAAAATACATGTTTCAATTTTAATAGCCCTTATGATAATTTCCAATGATAAATAAAAATTGGACTACGACATGATAAAACAAAAATATCATTTATAATTTGTTTAAAAACATTACCTTGATGTTTTCAGTTTGCTGATATTTCCTTTATAATTTCATGACATCTACTAAGGAATTTTTGCATTTTTCATTCCATTTTTGGTAATAAACTGTGTGTACATTGACACAAATTTACTCACATTAACTTTCAGTGGAAGTTTTAATGCCCGTGAACACACACGCTTCGAATCACATAGTGAAACTCCAGTCACAGCCAAGTCACATTGAGCAGGTTATGAACGCAACATATGTACTCCGTATCCGAAACTGCCAATTTGGGGGATTGGCGTTTAGGAATTTACGATGATTGGTTTTGAACATCTTGTAAGAGCGCTACATGGGACAAAGTTGGAAACTACAGGCTTGTGGAATTTCGACATTATTTTGTTTGTCACCAATTACATTACCAATTAACATGCCATTTCGAATAACGACCGATCATCTTTTATTTATTAATTTTTTTGGCAATTTTTATACTACATATGAACTTTATTTTAAAATAACTTCATGTATATCCCTGATTTTCTATTTTTCATGTGCATGTATAGTTCAGAGTTTCAAGAACAGTAAGTACCGGCATTTCTACCACAACGCGGGAAATAAAATGTAAATAAACAACAGCAGACAGTTTTACGGACCTATTTGGGGATTTAGTGTGCTACATCCCCTCAGTAAATTTCAACCCTAAAGCCCCAAATATTTAGGGCGTAAACTTGGTCACGTGGTTGTTTTAGTAACCTAAATAATGGTCTTGTATCCGTTTCGGATATGGCTCTAATCTGTATGATAACAAAGATAATTCCTCAATCAATAACAAAATGAAAAGTAGCTAAGTAAGTTAATTATATTTTTCTCCCAGCAAATTTGCTACGTTTGGAATTTGTCAACATCTCAGCGATGAGTGAGCACAGCACACAGTTAAAAACAAACACATTCCGAACGTAAAACAAAGACAATTTATTGGCGTGTTAAGAATAGTTTTAACCAACCCCATATTAAAAAACACAATGTTATGTCAGTTCGATCTCAGTAAAGTAGTTAAACATTTGAAGTCTTAACTAAACATTCATTTCATCGTGCACTAGTTTATTTTTACATGAATGTTTAGGTTATGCATATCGAAACCCTTGTCAAATATCAACCAGCAATCGATACTTGCAACTTATTGATGTCACTTGCATATAAGACTAATGCAGTGCGCACGGTTCACCGTAACTTCATTATAGTGCAAGTGTACAACCAGTTTTAGTTAATTTTTGCAATAGACATGTAGTTTTAATATTACATAATATATGATGTACAGAAATTTTTTTTAGCTTATGTAACAATTATTTAAAACTGTGAATAAGCGGAAAAATCAAAATTTTCTCGACAAGATTTGATACACTAGCATCACATTATTTGAAGGCCACTTCCGTCATTAAAGCACAATCTGCATACCACAGAACTTTGAATGTAAAATTAATCATAGGGGTTGCCATCCCCAAGTCGTCGACCAATCAGAATGCCCACAAGGCCCCCAATTCAGTAACTCTGTTCTTCAAACGTGGGGCACCCAACCTGTAGCTGAGAGACTTGTGTACAATTCCCTGTGACGTCCGGACATTCCATTACAAATCGCTCTAACCTTAGTGACGGCATAAACAAATTGGGTATCGAGGTTTCAACCCTCAAATTCTGCCCATACTGGAGTTAGCATTGTGTTCTAACCCTTTCAAGTACAAATGATATCCTATCATTGTACAAGGTGGCTTAAAATGCTTCACAGTATACAAAGTATATTATTACCTTCCTATTTCCACAGCTAATTTATTTTTGACAAAAAATAAAGATATTCTTCTTTTTATACCTGTGGTATTCTTTTACATACAATTTTTTGCAATAATGCATGCCTGCATTAATTTTCACCTGATGTTTTCTGTTTGTTTCCTATTGATTCTTTTGTAAATTTAAAATTTGTGCTTTAGTTTCTCTTGAAATCTGTGATGTGTAAGGGCATTTTGGGTCCATCTTGTAAAGCAGATGTACGAGACTTGGGGAATATTAATTATGGCATGTAGCATAGGTAGCATATAGTATTCATGGATTTCAGTGTGCAGAAAATATGACATCAGTTCTAGCATATTGCAGTTGATAATGCTCAGTAACACAACCATTATTGGCAGCCATCAGCTATAAACATGTACATAAAATTTATAAAAGGACAGGAATTCAAGTACTTACATTGTAGTACTTATGAACAGGTGTGTACACAAAAAAGATGACATATTTTCCACACAATTGCATGATCGCGACGTTTCGCTGGCTAAGCCAGCTTCATCAGGCAGTGAGTTGTAGGGCACTGCAGTATGGTAGAAGGGCGCTGTTGGTAGTAAATCTAGCGGCCTGATGGCAAACCAAACTAGGGTGGGGTGGGAACATTTGCCAGCATAGCTGATGAGTGTGGTTTGGAGCTGTGATTATCGTATGTTGAGGCTTGGTGATTGCCTGGATTTTGTTTTAAATTGGTGAGCTAATTCCCAACATCCATTGCTTGAAAGTGGTAGAGCTCTCATAACTCTGGTACTGCAGCAGGAATCTAAATATTTGTTGTGTGATGCTGCATGTGCTGCAACTGGTTTGTCCTGTGGGTTATTGATGTGACCACCTATGGCTTGTTTGGTATCTGCTCTGTGGCCATTCATTCTTATCCTGCGTGTGTTAGTGGTGGGGCCAATATATTCTGCATTACAGTGTTGGCACTGTAGCTGATTGATCATATTTTTTGTTGCACAATTGTAGTTGCCTTAGATGGGATATGTACAGTTAGTGAGTCTGCTATTGAAAAAAGTTGGGGGTTGATTGGTGGCATAGGAGCAACAGCGTGAGCTATTGCAGGAGGGGGATCCTCTGGGGGTGATAGTTTGGTTGGCATTTGTGGTGGGCTGCAGCTTTGGACATACCAGTTTGTTGTGGAGGTTAGGTAGCATGTGAAGACCAACCTGGGTGGTTTGGAGAGCAGGTCTTGTGTTTGTGATGAGGAAATCACAATTTTGTATCCAGAGTGGAAAATGCTCCTGAGTTTACTTATGCCTTCATGATGTGGGACTACCAGGGGTATATCAGAGTTGTTGACCTTAGTTTGTGTTCTGGTATTTGAAATGGCTGAATCTGTTTATGACAAGGTGCCTGGGGTATCCCCTGTCGAGGAATGCTCTGGCAATTTGTTCACACTGTTTGTTAAGACCACTTTTGGTGGAGCAGATACGTTTGGCTCTTGTGGCGAGACTGTAGGGTAGGGATTTTGTGGCATGATATAGGTGGTAGCTGTTGAAATGTAAGTACTGGAGGTTGTTGGCGGGTTTGGTGTGTACAGCAATTTGGATTGTGCTGTTGTGGAGAGACAGTTCAACATCCAGGAATGTAGCATGTGGTTTGGAGTATGACCAGGTGAACTTGAGTGAATTGTGTGCATTTAAGTCAGAAAGTGCATTAGTCAGTCTTCAGTGGAAGTCCATACGATGAAGATGTCAATGAAATGCATCCAGCAGTGTGGTTGGTGACTGAGGAAGTTTTCTTCTAACCACCCATTAAACAGATTGGCTACAATGGGACCATATGTGTACTCCTCGCTGTGCCTTTGACATGAAGGTAGTTTGTGTCTTGAAATCTGAAGTTGTTGTTACTGACAGTTAACCTGGCAAGTTCAACAAGGAATGCTGTAGAAAGTTTGCTGTGAGTGGGTCTTTTTTTTTTGAGGTAACATTCTGTGGCGGACGTTGATATATAGAGATGTGACATCTATGGCAACCATGTCTGCATCTTGGGGAATGGGACCCAGGTATCTCAAGCATTCTAGGAAGTGGCCAGTGTCCTTGACATAAGATGAAAACTGTTGTACCCAAGGTTGAAAGTGTGCATCTACAAGGGCTGAGATTCTCTGGGTGGAGCTGCCAGTCCTTGATGCAGTGGGATGTACTGAGGGTGGCCGTTGTTCCTTGTGTATCTTCGGAAGCAGATATAGATCTGGTGTGATTAGTTTATTTAGGGTGAACAGTTAAATTGAAGCCTCGGATAGGTCTTGCAGGGGACCCTGGGACACAAGGAATTGATTGATAGTCACAGAATCTGGTGGTTGGGTCATCTCGTAGACGTTTGTTGGTGAATGTGCCCTTGAGTGGTTTTTCTGCTTCAAGAATGTAGTCTGTTTTGTTGAGAATCACTGTGGGTTTTTATTTTGAAGATTTTTAAAGGCATTTCGTTCTGAAGAGGTTATGTTGCTATTGCTGGATGTAATAAAATGGCAAAATCAGGGTCTGCAATGTTGACCAGTATGTACGCGATGAACTGCTGAAGGGGATGTGATGGTGGAGTGAAAAAGGGGGGGGGGGGGGTCCCAAGTGGATAGGGGTGCAAACTTGATCAGGGCTGTTATGACTTGGCATGGGGAGGTTGTCAAAAAAAGCGCTCAAGTCGGGGATTGTGTGTGAAGCTTAGGACATCTTTGACGTACGGGGTCAAGCTTTATGGAGAAGACGGAGAGACCTTTTTGTGGAATATTGTTCTCTGCAGCAGTGAGGTAATGGTTCAGTACATGTGATTTGTTTTTATTGGGTGGTTGTTCCTCTTTTGTGGTTATACATGGGAATGGCTTAGGCGGAGATGATTTGGTATGTGCTGTTGTTGGAAAGTTGAAGGTTTAAGCGAGTAAGAGTTACAGGCCGGGGAGGGGGGTTCTTGAGAATCAAGGTGGTAGGCAAGGGGCTAGTTCTCAAGGTGTCCATACACAGTTTACTAAGTCTAACTATTTTGGTGTCCACATATGGCCTTTTGTGTTGTGGCATGTAAGATTTTGTTGGCTACACTGCAGGTACGTACGTGAATTCTCTTCATTTTGTATATTTTTTGGCAGCCTAGCGGCCTAATTGTAACATAACTATAGACATGTAGTGTATTGTTTGGCTTATGAAATGTTTTCGAAACTTTCATTCGAAATTTTTTACACAGTTTCTTAAAAGTTTTGGTGTACTAAAACTTTCAGCGTATAACTCAGAGACCACAACCCTTATCTGCTCTACTGACCAAGTCTTTTCTTTTGTCTTAGAAATGAATACAGTAGAACCTCTCTATTAAGACCCCTCACGGTTCCTGAGAATAGGGCCTAAATAATATAATAAAAAATTTGAGGAATTTTCACCCACCCCTAACCTCAATGCCCCCAAACTTGCCATTTTTTTTTGCATTAAGTTCATGTTCAATCGTCTCTAGCGAGAAAAAAAAACCGTTTTAAATAAATATATATATATATATATCTGGACGTCTCCTGATTAATTTGAAGTTATCATACAAACACTGATTAAGAAACTAGGTTGTGTAATGTGCCAGTGTTTTTACAGCAAAAGAGGAGGGATAATGGAAGCGAAAAAAGACAGGGAGGGTAAGGCAGATGCGGGCGGCATGTGACTAGGACAAAGAATCCTTCCGGCCTGCAACACCCCCCCCCCCCACCCTTTTTCATTCCTTTCCACGGACAATACACCAGTGTCCCCTTCTGGCATTAAGTAATTTATTGCTTCACACGGTTTAGGACAACAAATGTCAAAGTCTATGATGGTAGCTTGAGAAATGGGCTACCACTAACATCAGTAAGGGCTAGTTTTCCATAGATAATAGAAACTAGTACCGCGGTTGGAGAAAAGGTCTATAAAAACAAATGCGTGCATAACTGAACCAGGGTTGGCGAGGGATAACTGTATCTATTTTTAGACATGCCCCAAGTTTTTGAGGTGGCCGTAACTATAACTTTGAATTTTTAATAGCATGTAAAAGTTTTGTAGTCATTTCAAAAGTTTAATACATTTTGCAGTTCCAAATTATTATCTAGCATCAGAACCAACAAATTTTAGAACTTATTTCTTCTAATGTCGTTTCTCTCCTTAAATGAGAAGGATGGAACATTGATTGATACTTTATTAAATGCAACGTCACTGGTGGTGCGAATGCCCACATAATATTGTATTGTCTATTGAATTCAATTATTGGCTGTGTATTATTTGGTCCTTGAGACATCACACGCTTTCAGGAGATAGGATTGGTGGAGATTCCACATATTTCAAGAAATGACTTGGAATCTGCAGTCAGGAGTCTCATAGCTTGTAGCAATGGTTTCCAAGTGTTAAGAATGCTGGGTAAATGTGTGCTTGTTGACAGGACACAATGGGCCCGTGCGGTTGATTGTCCACTCGCCCAATGCCCCGGCGTTCCTCACCTGCTCCGACGACTTCCGTGCCCGCTTCTGGTTCCGCCGCATGCCCCTACACTAGAACGGTGGCTGTTCCTGGACAGAACTACTTCTGGCGAAGGGTTGGGGGGTGGGGCTCCTCAGGTCTGGCCGGTATGACAGCTGTGTGTTGGCTGGACTGCAGAGATCACAGTGTGCGCGTCTGTTCCAAAAAAAAATGACTTGTATGTCAGCATTTTAGTTTTAAGTGTTCTCCAGTAATACATTTGTTATGCGAGATACAAATATTGTACTGTTTTGTATGAATTCGATGTCTGTTTTTATATTAAAAACCATTTGGATAACCACCAAAGTTGTCATATTAATGTGTGTTTAGGTGAGGGGGTGTCCATTGCTAAAGAAGCTGCATATTTGAAACAGGCAACACGTTTTGTATGTACAAATTTCACATTATCTTATACTATGTTGTATAGCAACATCTTTCTCCCTATGAATTACTGCACCTCAGCAGTATTATATGTGAGGCACCTTGATACATGAAGTGGTTGTTTTGATGGAATTGTCTGGGAACGCTGTGGAGAATACAGTTCTAGTAACTGTCTTTTATTTCCCAACAAACCCTTGTTGCTCTCTTGGGCCCAAAGCCTTGACCAACAGCCGTTATGTCGTTACACACCTGCAGGTGAGCCAACCTCTTAAACTCTTATACCCTATATACAACTTACCAAACCTAAATAGCCTACACTTCTCCCCCACAAATTGGATCAAACTCAACTTCTATGCCCAGCCTTGCTTGGGGAGGGGAGGGGGGGGGGGAGGGTCAGAGCACACAACCACCACACCACCTTTACATGCTAAAAAAAAAAATACAATGTTTTCATCTGCCCCACAAGTTCATGACTATCTTAGGAACCCGATCTCATTTGGGGTATTGTGAAACTATACCAGCATAGGTGCTGGAGTTGTTTCTACTACTCTCACTTCGAAAGCCCTTAAATCTGTTGGTCACAATATTGGGTCCACATCCTCTGTCACGTTTATCATTAACCTTGCCTGGGCTACTGCCTGGTAGGTGAAACACCGTCATTGTCACTGTCTTTTACTTGTCGAGGTTTCTGTGTGGGAAGAAAACTTTCCTGTTGGTCGTGGTGGAGCTTTGCTCAGGCAGAGGATCAGCAAAACCCTGCGCAGACCACAATTGGTCAATATGTCTGTGAATGATACCACTGCTTCCAGCCATGCGATATGTTAAAGGTCCCAACTTCACAACTGTTCCTTTGGTCCATGACTCACCAATTTTGGAATAATCTTTATAAGGCATGTTGACACCACCTTCAAACGATGCGGTGAGAGGCTGCCGAAATGACCTGCCATGCTTCAACAATGGTAGACACCAATGGGAGCAACAAGGACAGCTTGATGTGGATGGTGCGGCCGAACATGACACTGGGGCTTCACCCGTAACTGCATGCAGGGTAGTACGGTAGTCCAGAAAAAAATCGAGGCAAGGCAAGATGAAAAGAGACTCGTGAGTACATAATGGCATAGAGCTTATTCTTGAAAGTCTTGAGAGTGTTTTCTGCCAAGCCATTCGTGGCAGGGTGGTATGGTGGAGCAAAGGTATGTTTAATGCAATTGAGTTTGCAGAAGGTAGAAAGTACTGCAGACAAAAACTGTGTCCCATTGTCCGAAAAAAAGATATTCAGGTAATCCAAAAGTGGCAAACCAACTGCGAAGTTTGCTTAGAACTGCCTCAGACATGTTGTTTGGAAATTCACATACTGTATTTACCTGAAAGGAAGACAACGCCTTCCTGAAAAAAATACTGAGGGAAAAATATTTAAACTTGCATTCAAGACTACCCCTGTGAATGACTGGAAAAATTATATACGTTGAAAGAATTTTTGCCTGAATTTATGACGAACCCTTCCAGAAGAAATGCTATTATATGAATAATATGATATATTTTATTTACTTTTAAAGTAAAGCTCAATCACAATGAAATAGGTGTGTCTAACCTGGCCGTATGGTAGCATCTTTCTTACACTATAAAACTTTTGTGGGCGTTATATATTCGTGACTTGAGCCATTCTGCTTCCCAGCAAAGCACTTCCTATGCTGGACGACATTAGATAAAGACACCCTTGTCATAGTCGACAGACACAGTCTTAGCACTACAAAAATATGTACAACCATAGGGCACATGGTATGAAAAGACTTTATCAAAATTCTCTGTCTAAAGGTTCACCAATTTTGAAGGACTAACTGCTACCCGAGTAAAAAATTATGAATAGAAGCCCATAGTAATTTTGTGCGTGTAAAACAAACTTAAATACTGAACTAGCAGTGTAGCACATTTATGCTATTTGTACCTAGGTTTTGAATTGAAGTTGAACCTGAACTGTACACAAGTAGAAATACTTTATTCAATGTTAGACATGTTAACATATCTTCCTGCAACAACTAAAAAATGCTTTCGCTGATGCAAGTAACCAAAATGAGCATTTAGGAACACAAAACGAAAATTAACTTGTATGCTTTTGCCACAGCACGTATTCGACTGTGTATTTGACTAATTGTTGAATGCAACAATAAAATTTTTTGGCTTGTGTGCTTGTCAACCAGAATCAACACGGATTTGCCCTGTAATGTCAATATACACTCATTGCCAAGGATGACGTTGCAACGGCAACAACACAATTTGCAACCATATTTCCTAAGTGTGGATCAATTTTATACCACCAAACATACGCACACGCTAGTGCTTTCATTTTATTTATCCCAAAATGACTGGAGTGTAGTTCTTGTAGAATTTGATTTTGCAGCTCTGCTGGTATAACCACCCTGTGCCCCCAAATAAACAACCCTGTTCGAGTGCGAGAGCATCTTTTCTGTTGTGGAAAGACTTCAGTGATTCATCCACCGTGTGGGGCCAACCAGCTCTGCTGTAGTGGACTACTGTGAGCAGCAAGACGTCTCTGGTGCTAGCAAAACTAATTTGTCTGGGAGCAACAAGTAAAAACTCTGTTGTATCCATGTGAAAGTAGAGAACTGCTGTGGTTCTCCCCAAGTTGGGAGAGGCAGGGGAAGTCTGGAAAGACCATCTGCATTACCATTGTCTCTGCCCTTGACATACTGTACAGCATACTCGAAACCTTGTGGAATAACTGCCCAATGCTGTAGTCCGTTTGCTGCTAACTGGGGTTAGGTATACATTTTGTGTGATAATTTAAAAGTCGTAACCAAGCCCTTAATCGGATGTCTCTGTAGGAACTGGGGTGTTAACAAAAGCATTGACTTTGTCTGTGCAGGCCTGTAACCCTTCACTGTCCACAGTGTGACCCAAAAAACCCGAACACACTTTTGGAAAAATCTACTATTCAGTTTGACCCAGACTTCACACAACCGCGCCAGTAGTTTGTGTAGGTTGTCTTTATGGTGCTCCCTTGAAGTTCCTGTTACTAGTAAGTCGTCTTGAAAACAAACATCATCCAGACCCTGCACCACTTGTTCCATTGTCCGCTGCAAAATTGCTGGACACAATGTTACCCCAAAAGGGAGGCGTGTATAACGGAAACCACAGTGGGTGTTGATGGTGCTCAACTCCTGTGACTGTGCATCCAGCTCTGTTGGTAAGGTTGGAACAAGTCAATAGCAGAAAATCCCCCCCTTTTAGAGTCTGGCAAACACTTCAACACGTGGCATGTGATACTGCTGTCCAACAAAAGACAGTCGTTGATGGTGATTTTAATGTTTCCACAGATACACACTCTACCATCTCGTTTTAGTACAGGTACAATGGGTGTTGCTAAAATCGCTAAAATCTGGGTGCAGCACACCGAACCGTGGCAGCCTGTCTAGTTCCACGTCAGTTTTGCATTTTCGTGGGTAGGGGTGTAAGAAACTTGGGAACAGCCTTGTCCTGTATGTACAATTAAATTTTTCCCCCTGTAATCTTCCCCAGTCCCCCATCAAAAGTTTGTTAGCAGCTTATCCACTTCCAGTACCGCCGGTGCCTGATGTTATTTAGGCACTTTTTTTGTAGGTTGAGAGCCTTGTACCAGTCCCCAGCAAGGACGGCCACCCATTCGGAATGACATACAAAGGGAGTCTAACAGCCTCAGCTATTTCCTTGCACTTCGCGGGACAATTAGACTGCTTGTGACTTTAGGCGAATGTCTGTTTTCTCCAACGATAATTCTGTATACTGTTTGTTATAGATTACTTCGAAATTGACAAGCTGGCTGCACTACTGTCTATTTCCATTTCCGACTTGGAGTTTCCTTTATAAACTTGTACCACCCATGGCTTCCGTCCACGACTTGTTAGCTGATACAGTGCTTCTAATTTTGTATCAAGTGATTTCCCCATCTACAACAAAATTGTGAAAGACTGCCTCACCTCGCCTGTGTGAGGCGGTCACAATTATGGCAAAGATATGTGCGAACAAGACACTTCTGCCTCACATGATTTTCTAGACCGCGACACATGCATGGAATAGCATAGGCCCTAAACTACCTCCTGCTTGTGATCTCCGTTCATTCAATGCCACTCGCCCTGGTGGTCCCAGGGCACTTTCACTATAACTTTCTCGTTGGCCACCTTTATTGTGTTAAATTCCGGTGGTTCACTTTCAATTTTATTTCCCTCCAAAGTATCAGCCGTCTTACTGTTTACATGGCCGATCGTTGCTTCATGCGTTGTTGCCAAGTTGACAGCTTTTCCAAAACTTAGATTGTCTGTCTCTAGGAGTAGCCGCTGTGTTATTTCTTCGTCTTTTAGGCCAACCTCAAATTAAACCGGTTAGGCATGGTCTAAAAATGTACCAAAATGGCTGAGACGGGTTAGTTTCCTTAGACCAACTGTGAATTTGGCTACAGTTTCACAGTCTTGTTGTACCCGCTTATGAAACTATTTCTGCTATGACCGCTGGCTTTGGCGAATAATGGCATGATAGAAGCTCTAGTAAGTCCACATAGCTTCTTTCCTGCATCTTCTTGGGGATGGAGAGGTTCCACAGAACTTCATAGGTTTCTACACCCACAGATGAGATTAGGATCGCTCGTCACTTAACCTGGTCGCTATCTTCATCATCAATGCTGTGCACAATGAACAATTGTTCCAACCTTTCCACATATACTTCCCAGGAGTCTTCTCCAGGTAAAAATTTATCCCCTTAAACCCTGCCATGAACAGATTTATCCAATCCTCATTGCCACTGTAGTAACTATCTTTATTTCCACACTAATTACAAACTATTACATACACCAACACTCATTGCTCTCTCAGCCCCGACACCATGTTGCCGAATGACTTTTTGTTGTTACACACCGGTGTGCCAACCACTCAAATCCTTATACCCTATACACAACTCACAAAGCCTAAATACCCTACAAGAGTAAACAGAAGTTTGCATTCTTGCTGCATGGTTGCAGAAGCAACTAAAACCGCAGATGGCGTTAGCTACTGTTCTTTGTATTGTTACATTTAATATTATAAAGTGTGTTAGTTTATATTGAACCTATTTTCAGTTTTTTTTTTTACATTATATAAATATGGCAATTTCCTAGGTGGTACGATTATAGACATAAATTAGTCTCCCATGCTTAAAAGGAGCATTTCAGAATTTTAGTAGTAGTGTTTTTAGCTGAATTATATTAATTGTATTTGGGAACATGAAATTTAATTAAATAACCGAGCAATCTCGAATATGAGAAAGATATTTTATGTACAAACATAGTCTTAAGGATATCAGGGTTCTTGCCTTCTTTTTGACCTTATAGGAGTTAATTAGAGGTATATTTTGTGGCTCGGAGACAGCGACCTCTTGTCCCATGGAAGTGGTTCCGACACAGCAATGCAATCTTTATGATTCATAGGTAGATTTACTCTAAAAGGAGTAAACATCTCTATACAATACTTTCCGCATTGTAAGCCAACCCCCCCCCCCCGACTTTTAAAACCACGGAAAAATATAATATAATACCAAATGCAAGCTGAATTGGGGCGAGGTCGATTGTGCCAGAGTTTTCGCAGCCTGTGCATGGTTTCGTCAAGGGGGAGGAAAGAGGCAGAAGTAGTGAAAAGATGAGACAGCTAGTGCCACGCACCACTGCTGAAGGTGGAGGGAGAGTAGGACAAAGTAAAATGGGCTACTTGTTGTGGCGGCCTTGGGAGTAATGTGGGCATGTCTAGATTGAAGGTCAGGTGTATAAGGGAGAAGATGGGTATGGGTGTGACCTGGGTGGCTATTCTAAGTTTCATAGGTAACTGCACACACAGTTATGAAGCTACTGTCTCGTAGCAGATGAAAATATTTGTCATAGCCAAAATGGTATTCACAGTTATCAGTCGTTTAGCATGGGGGCACAATCTGGCATCTTCCGCTTACAGACTTTCTCCACCATAAGCTAGACGAGCATTTGCCTCTCTGCACACAGCTGACAACGTACCAACAAAATAATACTAGATTTACTCATTTTAAAATTTCACAAATGTGTTGAAAAAACATTATTTAAATACACAAATAGTAAGCTTTATATATTTTTTCCAAATGTACATTTTATAAGAAAGTAATAGCATACAGTTTTCTTTGATTTTGTGGAGAATTTGAGAAACTGTGGTTGGTGAACATGTTGAACTACAATTCCCCCCCCCCCCCCCCCCGTGAGATATAGATGTTTACGCGTTACGGACGTGGCCCAGATTTTTGCAAACAAAATACTTGGTTAAGGCAATGTGAAGGAACGTTGGCAAATTTTAATTATAGATTTCACGTAAAACTGTCCTAAGTAAAAAAGAAATGTAAACATCTTAAATTTATAATATTAATATTCCTAACCTCGGTGTCCGCTGAAGTGTACCATAAAGTAATGGCTGGTAAAAAAAAAAGTAACATTGACATACAATTTTTTTTCTTTGGTTGATAAATTATGACAGTATTGCTAACGTCTTGCCCCACAGGTATTGAAATAACCTTCCCTCCCTGTTTACCACATACGATGCCTACGGTTTTTAAAAATGGTGATGCCGATAAACTTCCAGTACAGGAAATATTAATTTTGTACAAAGGGAGCTTATTTAGGAATGTAAATTTCGAATGAACGTGTGTTAATTTTGGCTGCAATGTTAGTTCTATGAAGTGAAATTTTATTAGTCTCTTCTTTTTGGAATCAATGCACGGAATTGTCATTTTGCTACAGAATATATTCGTAATATTTTAAGTTAACCACGATCCATTTTAGTTCAAGTACGTTAGGTTTACTATCAAATTTATTTTATCCTTCAATTTTAAATTAACAGCGCCAGCCTCAAAAGATTCAAAACTGTAGGCTATTAGGGGCCAAAATACAAATGTACACAGCTTATAAACTTGTTTTAAAAATGCTGTTACCACATAATTTAACAAAATAAAAATTAAAAAAATTAAGAGGTTGTGGGAAGGGGGTCGATCACAAACTGCATACATGCTTGTGGTACGAAGCACATTACTTAACCACTTGCCCACTGAACATATGCTGCTTGAGAAATTAATAAATACAGTAGAACCTCTTATTACAACCCCCTATGGTTCCAGAAAATAGGACCGTGATAAAAAATTTGGAAAATTTCCAGCCGACTTTGTTGACCCACCCCTATTCCCCCAAACTTGCCATTTATGGCATGAAGTATGATCAATTGTCTAAAAGGGGTTTTTTATGTGCTATAAACTAAATATAAATATGCATATTCGAATAGTTGGACGTCTCCTGATTAATTTGATCCCCAAGAAAGACATATTGGACAAATCCCTTATAAAAAAAAAAGGTCATCGACAGTGTGTGAAAAGATTATATTTTAAAAAAACATAGTCTAAAGTCATTATTAAAGACCTATTATGCAGGTCTCATGGGTCATACATTCCTATGAGGCACGTAGTGATCAAAAAGTTTAGGTGACATTGCGCAATACGCGTGTGCGCTCCATGCTCTCGCTTTGGTCTGGCCGTGTACGTAGCTGGGCGAGCGCCTAGGTCCTTTGCTACGCGGCCAGGGGCTACAGTTAGCTGCTGAAGCTCGACCCTAAATCCTTACGCTAGGCAGCTGTGCCGCCACTGCAGTCGTAATGGGGCTGGTTCACTTTGTAACAGCAGCCTGGTGTTGGGAAATATGCTGATAGATGCAATTCATGTCAATGCATTGAGTTTAAACTAAATGTAGACTGCGTGTTGGCCTCTGCAATGACCCAATGAGACGGGGCAATGTTTATGGAAATATAAATATTTAGTGCGGTCTACTTGAATAATTAATTATCCTGAATTTTTCATCAAAACTTTTGATGTTACATACACACACACTCGGTCTCACTCGCCATAATATGGTACCGGTGACATAAGAACACATTTTATTTGCACACACTTATCTTTATTCACTTTACACATAAAATTGACTTCACAAGAGAGAAAAAAAAACAATTGCCCATCATTAAAAATTAGCATATTGCATAGTCGTGCATAAACTTAAAAATAATTAAAAAACAGGCATTGAATTAGATTTGAAGTTGTTATACATACACTGATTAAGAAACTAGTCTGTGTGATCTGCCGCTTTTTTTACAGCAAAATAAAGAGAGATAATGGAAGGAAAAAAAGACAAGGAGGATAAGGCAGAGGCAGCAGCATGTGACTAGGACAAAGAATCCTTTGACACAGCCGTGGCCTGTAACTCCCCTCCCTCACCCCTACTTCCGCAGACAACACCAGTGTCCCCTTCTGGCATTAAGTAATTTATTGCTTCACACTGCTTGGGACAACCAATGTCAAAGTCTATGATGGTAAAGGACATTCACGGTGAAGTGAGCACTTTTGAAAGACCTCTCATTTGGAATAATAGTCAATAGGTATGATGTACTGTAGGCGAGTGCGGTGGAATATACACACTGTGATTATTACTTACATGACAATGTTTAAAAGATAAAAAAATGGCTGAAAGGAAAACGTAACCAGGCCATCAAAAGTACCTACTTTACCGTAAACAGCCTATAGCTTGAGAAATTCGCGACCACTAATATCAGTAAGGGCTAGTTTTCCATAGACTAAAATCAGTGGATAATAGAAACTAGTACCGCTGTTGGAAAAAAGTCTACAAAACAAATCCGCGCATACCTAAAACTGCGGTTGGCAAGGGATTACAGTATATATTTTTAGACGTACCTCAAATTTTCGACGGAAACTTTTCATGGTTCTTCAGGATTACGTGATAATAGAGAGCTGGTCATAATGGAGGGGTTTTACTGTACTGATCTAAGCTGAGATAGTTCCCCAAGGGAGCGGCAAGTGACCACATCTTGCCAAACAGTTTCTGGGTTGTACGTACCGTATGTCACAAAACACCACACTATTTGCCGGCCATCCATGCTGTGGACCCAGTGCACAAATGCGGCACTAGGTGCACACATACGATAGAGCCCCACTAGGTACACTCCACGATGAAGCAACTGCACCACACCAAGTCAGCTAACCCACTCCACCCACTGTGTTAGATTCCCCAGTTGGAACGCTAGGACTGAAGTGGCATGACATTGTATCTGGGTTCTCTAACTAGGGAATTTCTGTCACCTGCTCCTTGCTTGCTGCGCCTAACTTCATGCCATTCACCTGATAGAGGGACTAAGTGGGCTGATAAGAAGGCATCTACAATTCCTACAGCCAACCAATTGCTAAGTAACCCATGCCAGTCTGCCTTCAGCCTTTCTCACTCCCCTCTAATCATTTATTCGAGCCACCCCATAATATCGGAGGGACACTGCACCCGTCACTGTCTGCCTCAGACTACCAGTGGGCTTGAAACATGTCACTTTAGACACCTACATAGTTTGCCGCCGCCTAACTATGTACACCGGCTCCATACGAGCCTAGGCGAATACACAGTAATCAGTCTGTATGTCCACCCACGGTTCTTTGCCTGAACCCACTCAAAAATCTCCTTGTAAACTAGGTGATGTGACACATCCCAGCCATTCTGCATCAATATTTATATTAGTTCCATGTCTCAGTGCTCTCAAAGGGCATTATTGTACTACACTAGAACATTCCAAATTCACATTTTCCCATGGTATTTACTACAATCATAATAATTAAGAATTTCAAAATGCCCACTGAAATGGCACGTTCCTTAATTTAATTTAGAAAAACTTTATAAATCAAAACTGCGATAATACATAAACGCAAATAACTAACACTTATTTATTCCTAAGTTATACAGCTTATTAAACGTTAATTTCTGTAAATCTATGGAAGGATTATTTACAACCACAGACACTATAGTTCAGTACCTTATTTCAGTAAAGTTATTTTTATACAAGAAAATCAATTTTCTTTGCTTATGAAATTAGAATGATTTCATTTGTATGGAAGTAATTTGCATAATACTAAAGTATATACTGATTAATTGTCACAATACTGCAGACAAGTTACAGAAATCAGGAAATTGCAAATGAAACACCTGTTGTAAACCTAAGTGTAAAACAAAAGCAATTACTAAACGTTTCCTGCCCAATTTGATCTCTGTACAAACTGGCTTCAGCTGACCAGCAGGTCGATTAAAGCCGGGCCCACAGCAGCACGCTGGACGTGTTTTAGTAAACATTTGTCAAGCAATTTACGGCTATTTCCAGACCCCCTCGACCACAACTGTCCTACATCAAATTGCTCGTCTTGGAGCCCTATACACTGCTGTGTACAGATGTAAACACTTATCGTTTACATCCTGTAGATTACATATCCAGTCAGGCATTCAAAAAACTGTATCATATAATTTAATGTATCAAAATGCCATGGAGTGTAACTTAAGTGTTACCAGACAGGAAATTTCTCCACATACTATATCAAAGTACCATATTTCAGCATGTATAGGCCGCACATTTTTACAAAAAAAAAAAATGACTACAAAGAGTGGGGTGCAGCTCATCTACGAGATAGTGGCAAAAACATTTTTATCCCCATAACATTTTAATGTTTAAACTAAGTTTTGGAGAAAATTGGAAGGAAGAATTGGGTGGGGTGGGGGGGAAGTGCACTTATTAATACAAATAATCTATCACAAATGTTTTGCGGGGGAAAATTATGTTTGTATGAAATAATGACAATATTTAAGGGAATACAAAAATTCAGTGCGGCCTACACACGTCAAAATACAGTATCTTCATGTAAACATTTGTTTCAAGCTAACAGAATTGCAACATTACATAATCAACGCAATTTAATTTATACCGCTTGTCTTCAATTGATTGTAGACAGACTACTTCTGATAGCAAAATGCGTAGAATAATGGCCTTTCTGAACACAACACTTCAGTGACAACACAAATACATGCCTTTTAACATGTATTATTTTATACATCGTTGAGTGAGTGAAGAGATTTGGACAGTTCATAAAAGCGAGATTTTGAGAGCCTACAAGGATGAAGCTGTGCCAAATTGTTGGGGGGGGGGTTTGGTTTGTAGGATGGGAGATCCCTGAGAAAACCCATCAATAAACAGCATCATTCGGTACAATTCCAAAATGCAAAAATTTGCAAGTAACCCCAACTATTTTCGCCTAGGTGGGAAGCAAGTAGTCCAACCACTATACACCAGCATCCCATCCTCTTTACACTTGGGATATTGAATCTGCACCCAAGAAGATAGAAATTACTACTTTTAGGATGGAGCACTACAATCTAAGCGACAAATGAACCATGTATTCAGGAAGTTATGTAAAGCTAAGGAACACTGACATTTATACTTAGGTGCATAAAAAACAGTGAAACCCTGTTAAGAAGTTCCCACTTCCATATGCATTGCATTTACAGTAGATTCTCCCTGAACTAACACCAGGACAAGAGATTGTCAGAAATTAAACTGTCAAAAAACTAGCATGTTTCTATATGGCCTGAAAAATTCAAGAACATACCGATCCATCATGCAGCATTACTGCAATTTAATGATTCTCAGCCATTATGAACAAAACAAATGTAATGGTATTAAAAAATGAAGATATTTGGTTTAGGACTCCTGGAGTTCTTCTGGCAAAATGTTCTGGTGTAAACAGGATGAACTGCCATCATGCTGAAATGCTTATCTTCTAAGCTACATGCACAAAAATGTTGTATTATTAGATGCTGACAAGCTGAGCAGCATACTGTATATGCAAATTCCTCAGACATCTCACCACCCTCCCAGATACAACAGTTCCTACTGTTTTCATGTTTGTTATTGTAGGAAAGCATTCTGCTGGTCCTCTAGTGTTGTGCTAACGTCCAAAAAATGTGAGTTTGCATGTTAGCTTACACTGTAACACAGAGTCAGAGCTATCCAACTTTGGCTTTGTGCAACAATCATTTCATTATATGTACAAGTCGAACTAGGATATTTCAACCTACTGTACAATCAAGCAAAAAAACAAATGGATGTTCAATTTCCCCCACCCTCTACATTCTGGTAATGTAGATTTTGGGAAAAGGTTGACTAGGGCCATGAAACAACTGCTAAAACCAACTATAACTTTTGAGATACTTTATGAGCTTAGCTCTGTATGTGCAACTGTAAGGTGAAAATAAATTTTTTATTTCTGACTGACATGTAATACTGTACACCTTATCAATATTTATGAATCAGATAAAGAAAAGTGGACAGAATGGCCCCTTGCAATTGTAGATGTCAGCAGAGGACAAGAGTTACAAGAGCATTAAAAATCCAAGGCTGACAGAGAAATTCCTCTTACATTCACTGCAATGCGTTTACCCACCAAAGATAAAATATACAAGGCTATTAGAGGTGACTTTCCAAGAGCCAAACATTGGATCAGGAAGATTATTAGTTTTAAGACGGAATCAACTTAACCTGCATTTACTTAATAATAAATTTAAATTATTCAATACGCGGGGCAGTGCTACAAAAATATGCAATTTCTAGCAAATTTAAGATCAGCTAATGAGTTACAGTATTTAAGTGAAGATCCTGTTACCTATGGTTTTTCATGATTAAAGGGTAGCTTAATTTTTGTCAAAAAATTTAATGCTAATATACTGGTTTCAATATTATAAAAAGGAAAATTATTTAAAACAAGAATTGCAAGTACCCAGTAATAAATATAGGCACGTAAATACACACATTAAAAAAAGGTTGGGGGAGGGGGGCGTGTTTAAAATGAAGATTGCTTTTACATCAGTGACCACCAAAACAGTGCGACAACCCACACAGAAACTTTAAATTACATGCAAATAATGACAAATAATTATACTCACCCACACTGCTGCAGTATCCATCTTGTTAAACAACATTCCACATGTCTGTCTGGCTGGCAGCACTGCATTCCAACCTATCAGCACCTACTTTCACATTCTAGTACCGTACAAGCTGCTTCCAAGACACACTGTTCCCACAAACCACAGCAACCACTTGCAAGGCATGCTGTTCCCACAACCCACTGCGACCACTTGCAAGACATGATGTTCCCATAACCCACTGCTACCACTTGCAAGACATGATGTTCCCATAACCCACTGCGACCACTTGCAAGACATGGTATTCCCACAACCCATTGTGACCATTTGAGACACTCGCTATTCCCACATCACACTGCGACCCCTTCCAAGACATGTGGTTCCCACAACTCACTGCAACCACTTACTTTCAAGAGAGAGAACCTATAGCTAGAGGTGGTGGAAAATAGCATTAATTTTGTCTCCTTGTAACATTTTCAAAGTGTGTTCACAGCAGTTATTAGCATTTATTTTTATATTTACGTAGTAAGCAGGATTTTACCGGCAATATAGTTAGTAAAAAATGGCATTCCTTTTGTATATAGAATTAAAACACACACTCAAAAGACGTCATTATTCTGCTGCTCTAAAAATATTATTTTCTATAAACAGGTATGTTATTTGTAGAAAATACTCTTGAAAAATATCTCTACATCAATTCGTACTGTTTTCTAGTGTTGGGCAGGTACAGATTTTTACAGATACCAATACGAACTGATACTACCCTGCTGTGTTGGAGTGGGTTACTGGTTTAATAACGTAGTGAGGTAGTATTGAGGAAACCGAAACTGGGGTAGAGGGAGATTCATTCCTCACAACTGTTACAACTTCCCAAACCTAGCAGTAATTACTTCCACAAATTGCTGGACTAGCATGTCTTTTTATACCACATGCTGCACATCCCTATACAGTACAACATTAATAGATCTAGTTTCTACACCAAATTTAAAAGTAATTATGCTTGCATACAAACAATGCATGTGGGCTTGTTCCCAACATGAAAGTTAGCAGAGACCCAATTTAATAGATATCATGTAGCTTCCAGTGAAAGGCAAAGCTACAAAACTTTTTATGAGTGAAAAATTGGGCTCTGGTTTTTCAATGTTCACCACATTGTCTTCCACCACTTCCTCCCTACCTGTAGCTCTAGACGAAAACAATGCCACCTCATTCCCTACATCAAGCTGAAGATGCTTCTCTCACAGCAGGTTGACATCAAAGTCCCTCCCTGTTTGTAGAATTCACATGCACTTGGGATAAAAACGACACACTATACTGCCTAAAATGGTGGAAGCTGAGCCACTCTTTCACTGAATCTGTAATTTACAGGAATCCAAGAGCATGCAGCATCAGAGAATGAGAGACTCGACTTGCATGGTTATAGCAATGCTGAGCTTCTGGTATAAAGTGCAAGAAACTATAAATATTTTATTTTTTGAAGAGATGTTAAGCATTTTGTAATACATATATATTTATGTGGGTACTGTTTTCCTATACAAAATAAAAACTGGAGGGTTATTTTAGTTCTCTTTGAGGTGTCTCATTTTCCTAGCCATTTTTTTTGGAGATGGGAGAATGTTGTCTCATTTTGGGTTTATTTGTGAGTCAATTTCAGGGTACCTTTTCAAATTACTTTTAAAGCATCTTAGATTTGAGTATATCTTACTTTGGGGCAGCTCGTATTTGATAAATCACATTAGAAATCTAGTATTGGAAGGCATCTTGAGTTGAAGAAACACAATCGAGGTAATTTTACTTTATAGAGTGTCTTATTTTTGCAGTCATCCTATAGGATGAATTTGTTGAAAATTTCTTTTTTACATCAATTCAGCCTTTTACAGCAAGTTGCTATTTTCCTCTACCTCTAATAATGACTTTGCAACAGTCCAACTGAAGTACAGACAACAGTCAAGGCATTACTTTAATGGTTGCACAGAAATTTCTCTGCAGAACCTCAAAGCATGGTTTGAAAGGGAAATACTGTATGTCTTGTACAGAATTAACTATGAATGCAGAAAGTGTTAGTTGTACCAACACACATCATGATGATCCAACAAAATCCTACAGTAGCTCAGAATGTAATGAAGATAAAAGTCCTCCCACAATACAGTAGAACTATGCTAATATATTTCTTCAGGACGCCATCAAAATAAAATGTTATCCCGTATGCAGGAAAACATTACACCTGTATGGACAAATGAAGCAAAACAAATTCTAACACAGCAATTTCCATATATAAATAGGCAGTAAAATTCAACATCACCGGATCATGAAATACAAAAATATAGGTGATGTGAATTCTATAGATCATAACATAATCTGGAGGCTTGCTCATCATCTATACCATTAGTAATCTAAGTCATTAAGGACCTTCGCCTCTAAAATCTTTAAATGTCTGTATCTGTTTGTAGGCCATCAAATTATTTGTTCTGGAATTTTTACTTAAAATGGGAAGCTGTATTTGAATTGCTGCCAGGAATCTAAATACTGATTAAACAGGGGGAAAAAAATATATGAACATTGTTATATGAAGAAATATAAACAATTAAGCCTTATTGAGAAATACAATGCAACAAGGATATAACAAGTGTTTTATACAGGAAAATGTAACATGTGGGAATGTTATAACAAACAGGGTCTTACTATACACGTTTCAGACTTATTCTATAAAAACAGTTATGTACACCAGTGCATTAAAAATGGGTTGTCAATATTTGTCACCGCAAAATATTTTTATGCAGCAGCTGCAAAACAAACTAAAAATTAAAACAACACAACATTTTCGAAATTTTTTATTTTTATGACGCCAACAGTCACAAACATACCCATAGCTTTCAAAGTGGATTTTATAGTCAAACTAATTTTTAAAACTCATAATCTGCATTTACAAATATCCTCCATAAACTTTGTTCCTTAACTCTAAAATACCAATATTTCTTCTCCAGCCTTCCTGAATCTACCCGACTAACGAGAACCTACTAATATACTTATGAAACACATTCACTTTACTAGGTTAGTGGTCTTATTTGGGACACAGACATTAACTATAGAAAAAAATTGCATCACTCGTCCTAACAATTACAAACATCAAGTTTATAGGAAAAAGTAATAATTATGCTTTGCTTGCTTTCGTTGCACTCGCTTGGCACATCAGAGTGCTTGCATCCTGGCGAACAGCAAAGTGGCGTGGGACGCTGTGGAACGAGGTGCACTTACAAGCTAGGGCCAGTGGCAGCTGCTCACATTTAGGCAATACCAAGTCCGTTTGACATGTAGGCTTGTCAGAAGGAATTCAGAATGGTTGCATTTCACGCATGATTTAGAAGATAAATTCTCACTGCAAGAATGCCCTCCAATACACCAAGGCTAGCAATTTTAATGAGAACCGCATGTCTTGATACCAACAGCAATAGCTGACTGTTACGTACAGCTGAGGCAGGTTTAGAAATTATACTGGCCAAATGAGTATTGCTTGTTTTCTGAAATAATTAGCCAAAACTCCTGCAACTTGCAGACACACGCTCACTATCATATCTTCATCCTCATACTTTGAAACAAATCTCACCCAAGGCCAGTGCGATTCATGGCCATCCCACACCTCCACTTGTCTCCTTCCAGAGTTAAGTGATTCTCCAAGTGCCACAGTAGAAGTCATATTGTGAAATCTAAAATATTCCAGCAGAGAATAAAAACTTAAATGCATAACAGCCTTAATTTTTCTTACTGCGATGTTTGTTAATGTTGTTTTTGGCATTAATTTTATATTATTGGATTAAATATCACATGTACTTTATGATTTCCAGTCAGGAGAATACAGTAACAGTTATCCTGCACTAGATGGCAATTCACATGGAGGACTAAAGTCAACGTGAGCACGGCATGGTACAAGGCGGCGAGTGTCATTTACACGAGAGCTGCTCACAGCACATCCTCAGCGTCCCAAGCTGCACTCCGTCACACAGACACCGAACCAGCAACATAACCTAAATGACGTTTGCATCAAAATCATCCAGACACTCACCAATGACGATTCTAGTTATAATTAAGACATAAAACTGCAAAACCACTTACAACCTACTTTGTGCATCCTCACAATGTCCATGGTTGTTCTGCGGTCCGATTTTTCTCGACAAGAAAATTAAGACGTTCGTTATGTACAAAAAGTGTTACTAATCAGTTTTATCACTTTCAATGGAAAACTTAATGAATCCAAGAGTAGTGAAAACATCCCAGAATAATTACCTTTTCACCTAGCAAATAGGTGCATGTCAACTCGTGACATCTTACGAACATAGACTCCCATGTAACCTTCAATACTAATATATTACTATATATGCATTTCAAAATAAAACAAAATGTTACACACATAGTTAAAAATATATATTGCAAATTAAAACATATTCTCTATATGCACTAGCTCTACAGTTCATGTGACGGGTAGTTGGACCAACATACTAGAAAACAAATCGATTGCGGGCACTAGAATTGTTAATATTAGGCAACATTCAGAGCACACATTTTTATCAAGAACTTTTGACACTTTTTTCTGTATAAACTGTTTAGTTATTACATCAACACATTAACCTTACTCTTGTAAACACACAGAAAATTTGAAATAAAACAGCTTTGGAAAAAAATTGGACAATCTTAAAGTACTGTACACTACTGCACTTATAGTTTATATTTTCCTCTCAAAAGTTTGTGCTTTTCATCCCCCAGCACTCACGTAGATTGTCTTGCGGAAAACAGGTCACTCACCCCAAAGTGTCGTGCGTCGACGAGGAGCTGGTCACTATCTACCGCAACTTTCGCAACCGACGACACGACGAGGCACTGCCGTGTAAACCGATGTTACGAACACCAGCAACGTCCATTAAAGAAGTGATGGTATGCGTCAGACATTTGTCGACAACGCCAACTGAAGTACATTATGCAGTGAAAATGACGCACTGCTCTTGTGTAGACAATCAGTATGATCTTGACAGCATGCAAAGTGGAATTTGTGAAGTGTCGGCACATGTCGAAGGCATGACTTGCTGGCGTACTCGCAACAATAGGAGTCAACCAGTTGGCAAAACTACTTCAGAAATGTGGTTCCTCAAAACACACAGCAAATTAGTATAAAATAATTTAGGTGATAGAGAATGCCCACGTCAAACGCAAGCGCAGCCCTGGACACACGCACAAAAATTCATCAACAGCAGACAAATTATCAAGCAAACGTCCATAAATTAAGAAACAATGTGAGAACATAAAGTTGTTTGCATATAACACAGAACATAACAGGCACATAGAGGGCATTAGCAAACTATATACGCATAACAACTAGTGCATTATGTCTCGGAAACACACGCCTATTCCTCGTTCCGCGTTCACAACGAAAGCGGCAGTCTGTCCCGGACACACACCACGTATTCCCGCTCTGGTGCTTGCTACATCCATTTGAATTTCTGTGTCAGTTTCATAATTTTTATAGTGATATTTTTTGTAATTTTTATGTTTTTTCTGTACACAAGATGTTCTAATTTGCTTTTAAAACATGACGAAGTCAACGTCAAACCAATCTGAAAACAAACAAAAAAAAAAAAAAAAATAACTGGCATTAGTTACATAGGTATCTTTCAAAGTGGAAATAAGATTATGAAATTTGACAGTTAAACATTTCAAATTATTTGCAGCAAATTATACAATATCCTGGCTTTTACAAAAACAAACTCTGATTTTCAATAGCAAGAGTCTCTTGAAGTTTACCAATAGTGGATCTCAATTAGCTGCACAGGCCACAGTGGTGTGGTTAGACTACTCACCAACCACAGAGAGAGGAGCAGGTTCGATTCCAGACAGGGTTGCTCCTGAATTTTCGCATGTGGGAATAGTGCCTGATGACAGCTGGCCAGCAGGTTTTCAACGGGATCTACTATTTCCCCTGCCCTTGCATCCCAGTGCTGCTCCATACTCACCTCGCCTTCACCCTCATTGGCTCTGAAGGTACCGCTTGTCATCAATGACAAAACAGATTTGTTGACCAATGAGAGTGAACTTAAATTTATTCACCAGTAGTGGAACTGAAACTCTAATTCATAGGTGACCAAAAAGGAACCTATACTTGTTACTAATTCTGAAATAATAATAATAATCATCAAACAGATTTTTCTTTTACTGGGAATGGACCTAAATGAGTAACAAAAAAAGACCTCTCTTACTGCCAATGATAGAAACCGCGACTCATTTGTAGAGGCAAGATTTTGTGGTTTTTTGGTAACACAAATTACATGCATTATATTGTTCTGGATTTAAATTATGTCGTGCCGTTTTAATTATTTTGATAAACCTTCCTGCAAACACATATTGAAATATAAATCATTTCTTAAATAGGTGCATGACACTTACTGAAAAGCAATCATAGTTAACAGTTTTTAAAGCAGTAATCATTTCAAAGGCTCCAAATTTTGAATATGGTATAATTTTAATGAATTCACATACAATTTTTCTCTGGAAACCCAGCCCAGAACACTGGGCGGTAATTTATGTCCCCTGGCCTGAACAAATAAATAAGTGGAAAGCGTGCGGTCATGTAGGCATGTGGTTATGAGTCAGGGACATTGATGTACGAGGTGGAGAGAGCATGCGCACGTTCTCCCTCCTTTCAGTGCAGAGATCGATTTTACTTATTCATTACAGCCAATATTGTATGGTTTTCCGTGTTCAGTTTAGTTGGCGTGGTGCAATGTCTTTGATGGAAGAATTCCTAGTGGTCCTTTTTTTTATGTGACCCTTGTATACCGGTTCTGGTGTTTGGTTGTAAACGGGCCAAAAAATATTTTACTGTAGCAACCTTTCCATCTAATCTGGGCATTGGATCAGTGTGAAGGGGATGGCACGGCTACATTCCAAGCCGCTATATCATATTTGCAACTATCCTGTCACACATGTACTGGCACTTGCAAGATAACATGACATGTGCGTACGTTTTATATAGGGATGAGTCGATAGTGATTAACCGGCAGATACCACGATCATCGGCATCTGAACATTATTTGCCAATTATTATTCACAGATTTGTAGCACTTATTTATTAAACACAATGTTAATCCAGCATGCAACATCTCGTAAAGCATTAATTTACAGCATCCATCAATCAGATATTCTCTCCGAATCCCAAATTATATTCGGAACAATTGTTTTTCAATGATTTGTTCCCATTGTTTACGTTTTACTGTATTTTGTGTTGGTACATTCACCAAAGATTGTGTGCATAATTCATTTTTGGACACTACATGAATGCAAAACAACACAGTTAATCGACAACTGGTGCTATCGTAGTATTGTTTACATCCCGCAAGAGTTTTTTGTTTCACTTTCTTCTTACGTTTATACTGTGTTTACTGCATTCATAGGTTGGTGACAATAAAAACAAATCACACATTCTTTAAAACAAATGGTTGTTATTGAAAACTTAATATGAAAGCAAATACACTAGATTTGAACGGGCTGTAGGCTGTGGTTTTGGTTAGTGTTAAAGGTCTGAAGAACACTCTGCAAGTAATAATTTTGAAGTGCATATTTTACTGATTGTGTAATCTTTGGAATGTGTTTGGCTACATTTTTTAGGCAAGGAAAAACAAAGTAATTACTTACAAAGTAGAACTATGATTTCAGAGATTTTTCACTAGAGACGAAATCGAGAATTTTTTCATCCAGAGTATTTCTCGATATTGCAGAGACTCGCAGGTCTTTAGATCATCTGTCATGAGAATGGACCTCGATCTGTCACCGGTGATGGGAATGGACCTCGATCTGTCACCGATGATGGGAATGGACCTCAATCTGTCACCGGTGATGGGAATGGACCTCGATCTGTCACCGGTGATGGGAATGGACCTCAATCTGTCATCAGTGATAGGAATGGACCTCAATCTGTCACCAGTGATGGGAATGGACCTCAATCTATCACCAGTGATGGGAATGGACCTCAATCTATCACCAGTGATGGGAATGGACCTCAATCTATCACCGGTGATGGGAATGGACCTCAATCTATCACCGATGATGGGAATGGACCTCAATCTATCACCGGTGATCGGAATGGACCTCAATCTGTCACCGGTGATGGGAATGGACCTCAATATGTAACTGGTTATGGGAATGCAATTCAATCTGTCACTGGTGTGGCACCAGGCCTTTAACTGTTTATGGGTTAAGGTTAGGCGTGGGATGATACCATGATTTCGATACTCAATACAGTTTTTTGCCCGGTACCCTCACGACTATTGAATAAAAATATTTGAATAATGTAATTAAATTTTTGTAAACTAGGCCATTTTTACAGGTTGTGCACACAAAAAAAATCAAAATATGTACTTCCATCCAGAATACAGAACATAAGTTCACTAAATGTTGACAGTTCGAGAAACGTAGCATGGCCACAATGTATCTTTGCACCACAGCTGCTCTGTGCCTCTGTCTACGAGTAAAACAATGAGTGTACACAAATGCTATCATCATTGTAGGTTACCATTCCAAACTACCTTATTTGTGGTATGGCAAAGTTACACTGCTGGGGCTCCCTTAATTTTATTGCCAGCGGATTGGATGAGATTGGGAAATACTATAGTTCAAAGTCTTTCATGAGATGGCATTTTTTTGCACCTCTTCTTACATGACTGTATCATCATTAATTACATAGTGTTTTAGTGGACGAGCAGAAAATTTGCGTATGAAAGAAACATTCAAATTATTATATAACCTGTCAAGTTCTAACCACACCAAAAGAAAATGATAAATAAACAGTTGGTACCAATTGGTATATTAAACACATCCAGGACGTAAATATTTTTGGCGAAGTTCATTTTCCATACAATAAACGTGTCATTTTTACACGGCAAAACATAGCGAAAAGGTGATTTTCTGGGCAACGTACATTACCTAACATTCTAATAACAATTTTAAAATAAGTTATTTAATACAGACTTGCTTTTTGTATTCCTATTTGCAGCCCTGAATACCGTATTTTATCGCAATATAGGTCGCTCCCGTATTTTCCAGGGATGTTAAAAAAATAATATTTATTGATAAGACGTCGCACTCATCTTTGTGGTTGTACAGTCTGTACAACACAGCCTTCGGCAAAATGGCAGACGCATGCGACCTGCTGGCTTTAATTTATTTTTTGCTTTTATGCAGTGACAGGTCGTCAAAAGAAAAACAACTATAATTGCAGTGGCCGGCCGGCCGGCCTTTGCTTCTTTTGTGCTGTGAAATGCTAGTTTTTTTTCCGTACTGGAATGTGATACTACCATTCTCTCTAAAATAAACTGTGTCGCCTATTCCCTTCAACCCCCCTTCTTTTTTCATAGATGACACTAAACATTTCTGACAAGTTTACGACTATAGGCCGGCAAGATCGGGACATTGCAAAGACCCCAATTGTTGGCATGGTGCACACAGCTGTGATGCAGTCGGTGCTTGAAGTGGAGGGGATCAGTTACTAGCTCCAATCGGGTGTGTGGTTTGGTTCCGCGCGTTGTGTCAGGACCTGTGTTACACGATACAAGTGAGCCTACCCCATTGACCTTGGGAATGAAGTCTAACCTTATTCCAGGACTGCCATTACGGACAGGTGCGTGAAATCATTTACAACGTTGCGACACATCTAAAAGAAAAGTTGCTGTACGGCTTAAAATACAATGTTTCTGAAGCGACAAGTACTGCAACGGGCGTGTCTCAATCAACAGTAAAGAGGATTTTGGCCGAGGGGGAAGTAAAAAGTAGAATTGGCCTGAAGTTTTCTACACCAATGGGGGAAAAAAAAGGAGAAGACTTTACGTGTGGTGCAGTACGGAGAAAAGTACACAAATTATACACTGTCAGGAAAACGGTTCAAAATTTAAATAAATTAATTAAAGCTTTGCCAGATGAAGGGGTTTCGGACTGCAGTAAAGAGTTTTTAAGAAAATAGTTAGAGACTGGGAGGTCGTTGCAGCTTGGAGGGGGCACTTTCTAAAAGAAATGTGAAAGTTTAGAAATGCTGGTCGAACAATCGTGTATGTAGATGAAATGTACATCCATGCTACCACCCACAGCGTTGGTTCTTGTTGGCAGTCGGACAAGGAGCTCGGTATCACTGACCCAATCGGCAAAGGCTAACGTTTGATAATTGTGCATGCAGGAGGGGAAGAAGACTTTATACCGAACGCATTGTTGATATTCCTATCAAAACAAAAAACGGGAGATTATCATGATATGAATTTTGATAACTTTCCAATTGGGTAAACCAGAAACTACTCCCCAATTTATCTGACAACTCTATAATTGTTCTCGACAACGCAAGTTATCACACTGTTCTGTTCAGAGAAATAAGAAACCCACATCTGCTAGCACAAAAAAAAGACATTCAAGAGTGGTTAAAAGCGAACGTGTCTTTCTCCTCTGACCTAACGAAAGCCAACCTGCTGTTACTGGCTAAAAAAGTGCCCTCTTCCAAAACATTCAAAAATTGACAAAATCATAAAAATGAATGGTCACGAAGTAATCAGGCTGCCTCCCTACCATCCTGATCTGAACCCGACTGAGTTAGTGTGGGGATACATCAACAGAAACGTTAGCGAAGAAATATCATCCTCACTCGAAGACAAGAAAAAATCACGTCAACAGCTTTTTAGTAGGTACTCTGTAGAACAATGAAAGAGTGTTGCAGACATGTGAAAAACATTGAGAAAGAATACTGGGATAGTGATAGGTTGTCAGATGCTGAAATAGATAAAATTATTGTTAACCTTGAAGATTCCTTAACTGACATGGAAAATGAGAGCTTCACTTCGGACTCAGAATAGAAATAACTTATAACTATTGAATTACTACAGTAGCTTCGAGCTGCTAAAAAGTTACAGATATGTAATTCGTGCATTTTTGCACCAAACAGATGCAAATTATCAGTCTTTTATATTTTAGAGAACGCTATTTTGACAAGGCCGTTAAAAGGTTTCCTAATTTTAAATCCTGTTCTAACATTCAAAGAAAGTTATATATAATTCAAAGAGAATGGTTTAGAATTATATTTTCAAACAGAGGTTTTCATATTACCATGCTGCTGTTCTATAAACTTTAATTATTTGTGTAAATATATGTATGTATAGGCGATTCACAGTAAAGTGAGCACTTTTTAAGACCCTGCTTAATTTTCCTTTTCATCATATTTCGGTCTTCCTGTCACTTTTTAATATAAACATTCCCATGAGACTAATAAACGCAGTGTATAAATTTTACCGCTCCTAAAAGTTAACGTCTAGAGCTGCAATAAAATATATGTATTAGTGGTTAATGACTGTTGAAGGGGCCTTAAAAAGTGTCCACTTTACTGTGAACAGCCTATAGTTGAGTAATATCAACATGGGTTGGCGAGGTGGTGTCTCTTCCATGTAGTATTGTACCGCGTTCGGGTAAGTCGGGCTGACATTCCATTGCCTTGGTTTGAGGGGTGGTGATTGCGCGGCCATGCCTTCCCCTCTGGGCTCTGTCAACGCGCTGAAGGGGCGGAAAGGGGAGGGCGAACCATGCGCATAGCGACAATCGAGGAGGTTCACTTGTAACTTGCCACCCTATACCACACCTGCCTTTCTTAGTTTTTTTTTGTTCACACTACACCCCAGAATTTCTCCCCCTTTATTTTGAGAAAAAAGGGCACACTATACACAGTAAAAGTGTTGTTTTGTCGTGGGAGTTTTGTAATGGAAAGACGAAGTACCTAACAGCAGGTTTCAAATGGAAAGTGATTTTGTCCACGGAAGAAAATGGAAATTGAGCAGCGGGTTGTGGGGGGAGGGGGACAGAGACACCCCCACACGCACGCAAGCACGCACACACACCCACCAAACATTTCAGAAATTTAAAACTTTTGTGTGTGTTTGAACGTCTGTTAAATTTTAATATGATATTGCATTCTAAGGGTTAATTTTTTAAATGGGGATGGTACTGTATTGTTTAAATGCCAGGTTGCCTCATTTATAGTCCCGTTATAGTCTAGTCTTTATTGCATCGCATTCTTAACTTTCAACCAACTCTGCCATCTAAAGGAGGGGTCTGAGTGACGCACATTGAGAAAGCGACACACACACAACTACGTACCGCTTATCTGTTGCCCTGGGTCACCCGCCCAACGCGCTAGCACGGTGCTGGCAAAAGGCTGTGTATACTCGATGCACCGTGAATTAACATAAATATAAGTTAAAACTGTACTTTAAATCCTCCACATTCAGAGCATGATTTGTTTTGCTTTGAAATGTATAAGTACTATGTTTTATCACGTTTATCGAAGTCAATTATTTTTTCACTAATAGGTCGCACCCCAAGTTTTCAATATTTTTTTTAAAATTAGATGTCTTATGTGCGATAAAATATGGCACATGTTGTTCTATTGTAAACCTTACCACACGTTTCTCTGCCATCAATACAAAATAATTAGCTGAATCATTGAATAAATACGACACTTGACAGGCTTTCCGAAACTACTAAACTGCAGAGCGAAAATAAACTGTCTTCGTGACAATAGGGAAAATGAATGGCGGATCAAGCTATTAAACGTGCCCATAAAAATTATTTAATAAAAGTACCAATATGCACGTTGCGATACTCGATACAGCCCAGTATCGAGGTATTGACTAGTAAAGAGTCAATCTGTCAGAGGGTCTGGGCTGATGTCATTAATAACATAAACGTACTTCAAATTTGTCACTAGCTATGTAACAAAGTTTGTGACCACTTGAGAAACTCACACATTCATTACAATAGTGGGATCAGCAAGAACTTCCTTCATTACTCTGCATTTGAACTTAAATACAACAGGTTTGAACATGAATTTACCTTTCATAATAGGATGGAATATTTACTTCTCATTTGTTACGTGACTGAGGGGTGTAAAACTTGAGTCATGTTGGATCTGATTTTCATGTGTAAAATTTTATTAACTGTATATTGTTATAGACTGTTTACAGTAAAGTGAGCAATTTTGAGGCTCTAGTTACTTTTTTCTTTTAGCCATTTTCCATCACTTAACCACATTTTTAAAAGAAATTTTTCCATGTAAGTAACAAACACAACGTGAATATCCAACAGCACACTGAATTTAATGTCTAAGATTAAAATAAAATAAGTTTATTCACTATTATTCTAAATAAAGGAGCTTTCAAAAGTGCTCACTTTACTGCGAATAGCCTATAAGCCCTTGAATACAATACAGTACGAACGGTTATAATTTATTATTCTGTATTTACTGTACATTTTTGCGGTCGTGGCAAGTTTATATAAATAATGCAAAATATATTTGCATGCAGCTCACTATCAATACTTTACAGAAAATACTGTCCACCTTCCAATAATGAACTACTTAACTGATAGGCTGTAGTCAAGGCCTAAACTGTTGTAAACAAACCATCCATTTTGGAATTCTCTGACTTTCCGCTGTTTTCCAGGCAGAATTTTACCATCTTCCCTGACTTATTTGCAACACAAAAACCTACCAATATCATATTTTTTCACTGCTGACAGAGCAAATATGCTATCAGTGAAGCTGACAAACCAAGCAAGCAGGGCCAACATTCTATTCAACCCAACAACATTTCTTGAAATACATGTTATTGACTTTACAGGAGTGCCTATACACACAATTATTTTATTTTGTACCTATGTATAAGCCCTATGTCACTTGGCACAGATATATTACTGCTGGTTCAAAAACTTAAAATTTATAAATGCATAAGCTCATGACATACTGTTTTCACACAACTAATAATTTTGCAGAGTAGCAATTAATTAAATTTCCCCCGATCCAGGTGAAAATAACTTGACATTTCTCTACCACATGAAATTCCTTGACTTTTCCCTGTGGGTCGACACCTTGAACCAATTTGTTAACAAATATTATGGATGGACGATAACACTGTAGGATATTGTGCAAAACCAAAAAAATCTCTCTCAAATAGTGTACAGTAGAATTTCGTTAGTGCGAACCCAGTTAATATGAACTTACCATTCATGCGAATCATGTTTGTGGGCTCGTAAAACAGAATAGGCATTTCAATTCCAATAGTATTAAATTTTATTTCATACGAAATACAGTTAATATGAAATGCGAAGTCGGTTTGTATCCCGTACAGGAGAATTTATATTTAATTCACGTGGTTAATACAAATTATCACCAACCCAAACATATTTGCCATGAAAATATAAACAATCACAGCGCCACAGCTATTAGGATCCAAGACAACTTTCACGCTAAAGCTTAACTCACAATCAATGACATTTACATAAGGGACGTGTGCATAGAACGTGTACAAAAATGTGTAACGCATATCATAATGAATATACTTGTCGTAACATGTAAACAATGACCGTAAACAAGTCCATAAGAATATTGAATATACTCGCTGTAGCATGTACACAATGACCATAAACATGTTCATAAGAATATGTCTCATTTTGATACGCAAGCGTTCGTAATGTACACATTTTTAATAGAGAACAGCTCAAGTGAAGAAAAATTCATGCCTCTGGCATCCAAATGTTTAACTACACAAGAATGCTGCAATTTTTCAGTTTATCAATTAATTGAATATTGACGTTTTTCAGTTTTGCTATATTTTTCGTTATGTTCAATGGCGTCGCTGTAGCATTTTTTTTTTAAATCTGAAAGTGTGTACGAAAGTACACAATTACTGGCAATTATAAATTAAGTGGAAAGTGGTGAGGGGGGGAACTGAAATAGCAAAAGGGTTTAATCTTCCTCTTTCTTCATCGCCGAGAATACTCAAAAATTACAATAAAATTATATATCTAAGTTTGGTAAAATAATCTGAATTACTTTGCTTAGTATTGTAATAAATCCCTCAAATATATTATGTTGCCTGTTAATTACACATTGCCTAATTATTAGGAACCCCAGAAAATGGTGAGCTGCAAAATACCATAAAATTGGATGTTATTTCACAATTTTTGCACGAAAAAGACGCTAACACAAATACTTACATTCTTCAGAAACTGTAAATAATCATTTACTTGATTAAATGGTGATAATTGATTGTGGGCGACTATCAATTGTACTACCAACACTGCAATTTGCCGCTCTTCGTAGTATTTTGTGCTGGGTTGCCAAAAATATCTACAATTTTTTTATAGTGAACACGTAATGAAGCATGTGTCTATAGTTTGGACATCAAGAATTAAATAATGTCCAAGTTCTGTATCGTTCGTGCTGACTGAGTTGTGAAAAAATTACTTTGCTATTCTAGTTTTTGAGGTTAGGTGGAAACAAAAACGTGACATGTTACACAAATATCAATTTTGTATCGAATTTAAGTTTGTTGGTTTCAGGAAATGTACAGTGTTGATTTTATTGAATAATTCTACAAATAAACTATTTAATGCTAGTGACGAACAAGCATGATTTTAGTGATGTAAAATTGCAAGGATTACAATAGAAAACACGTGTTCAAATTGCGCATATTTTACAAACAGCAAGTTTGCATGTTTTGTAAACCTTTACTATAATTATTGAAATGCACGTGGCCTGAAAAGCTGCACTTTCAACACTTAATTAGCGTGTGAATAATATTTGTATGTGTAAGGTTAACTTCGGCCAAATTGTGCGTGGCGTGTGTATTGCTGCATCTGTTCGAATATGAACAGCAGTGTATGTATCACGTTTTGCTTTATTCATTGAAGTTACAATCATTTCTGTTATTTCCATACGAGTAATATTTTCTACTGTTCCATTAAAACAATATGCAACTCAAAAAGGCAACATTTGTTTACAAATGTCTTTTGCTTCAGTGAAAAACAACTGTGGTGGAAGGATACATTGTGACCATGCTACTTTTCTAGAACTGTCAAAATTTACCCCAAGTCTTCAATTAATGTTTTCTTCTTAAATTAATGAATTGTACTACTGCTGTTTCTTATAATTACATTTCCATTTCTTATTCAGACACAGAACATGTGCATTAATTTTCTTTCAAAATATTCAAATTTACCAGATTTTTTAATTTTCATACACAGAAATTTGGTTTATTTAGTATGAATGCAAAGAAATTCATCATTGATTTTATTCTTAAAACAAGTTACAGGCATTTAGCATCACTTTCATTTCAAACACTAAAATTGACACTGCTTTCGTTTTTAAATACTGAAATCTAACACAGTTTAAATTTTTATATACCGAAATTTAACACCGCTTTTCACTATATTTGCACCAAAATCAGGCATTCTATTGTACCATTTTCTGGAGACCCTATTAATTATTAGAGATGGGACAAACCCAGATTTTGGAACTGAACCGAACTATGCTTTAGTTCGTCAAACTCGAACTGAACTTTAAAAAACTGCCTTATCCTTGCATATATGCCTTCATAGTTCATCTCTAAATTGGCATGTGTGTATATGTATGTTTGTGTGTATATACATATAACAAAAAAAAGTAGAACCACCTTAAATACAGTGGATCATGGATGCTAAACAGTAATCAGTGTGTGTACATATACGTATGTGCAAATTAAGTACTTAACATTAATTACAGTGGTCCCGTGGATCATTTTAGCAGTGTTGCACACTCAAGTAATGAGAGTATTGTTACTGGACCTCTGGACTTGACTACGAGACGCAAAATGAAAACATATATACGTACAGCCTTCATAGTTCAGCCTCTATCTGTGCAAGTATAAAAGATAAACAAACTAATAAAACCATATTCATAATTTCATGCCTAATTGTTTAAACAAACACACACACACATATATACACACACACACACAACCTGCACAGTTTCACCACTAATAGTTCCAAAATGAAATGGCCAAATTTTTTCTTGAGGTGGTATATGTAAACCACAAATTAGCAACACCAAAAAATGTTAATTGAAAATGTCATTTTTCAAAAATGCAGGCAAATAGCTTATTTTGTATACAACCATTTAAATAAAGAATAGCGCCTGGTTGAGTTCAAGATATAATGCTGTCACCACTGCTACAAAATCAATAATCAAATATGACTTGTTCAGTAATTTTTGTTGCGTTCCATAGTTATTTTTCAACTTCTTTGAAGTGAAGTACTGTATTTACTCATGTACAGTGCACGCCATGATTTTTGCAACAAGTTCCACAGAAAAAGAATTTTTTTAATACTAAAATTGCACCAACAATTTGTGTGGAAAATATTTTAATTAAATAACTCATGGGGCTAAAAGCCAAAATAATGTATTCTATCAGGCCACAGTAACCTTATAGTCTTTAAAAGAAGAGTCAACAACTGAGGTGGGCGGCTGGGTTTCTTTTTTTTTTCTGCTTCATTTATGCAGTGCCAACTGGTAAAAGAGAAATGGGTCAACAGCCATGTGTTTTTTTTTTGCTTCTTTAGGCAGAGGCAAGCTGGTCTGTTTTGTTGTACTAGTGTTTTTTGTTTTTGGGGTGGTGGAATGTGAGCCACTACCCTTCTCTATAATAATAAAAAAGTGTTGCCTCTTCCCTTCACCCCTCAGGTAGCAATCCCCTAGACTCTTCCCCTACATTTCCCTTTAAACATCTGGAGACAGTTTAGGAGTGGATAATTTAAGACTACCACTCCTCAGAAATGTTTTCCTTTATTTCGGGGAAAAACGTGCACGCTGTACATGAGTAAATACTTAAGTCCCTTTCAAAGTTCATTAATGATGTTCCTTTCTAACACATTTTCCAACTGAACATGGACACCTATGCAAACCCCAATACAAAATGGGGAATTTTAGGCTCCCTCGGGTTTGTATTAATGAGAGCTGACTCTCCAAATCGTGATAAAACACAGCACCTATTGTATATTTCAAACAAACACAAATGACATACTTTATGAGCACAATTTAAAGTACACTATACAGTAGACTCCAACTAATCCGAACTAATTGGAACCGAACCCTGTTTGGATTAGCAAATTTTTTGATTAACCGAAATATTGTACATTTGATAATTTTAATGCAAATAGGCAAATAATGTCTATATTGCAATTTGAAATGAGTGTACTGTACTTGAGGAAACGCTCAAGAGTACTGGAGATCACGACCCTTCCCAAACCCTTTCACCAGCGATCATCTTTACCAACACCTGCACTATTGTTTACCACCCCTGCTGGGGGGGGGGGGGGATCTCAGTTGCCTGCTGTTTTTGTCTCAGTTAGTGATAAGTTAGAAGTTGTAAATAGCATTTAGATAAATGTGAGAGTGAACAAAATTTGCTCATAGAGTTTGGCAAGGGCAAGGCCACATAATAACCGATTTAGAAAAAACTGTGCCAAGATCGAACAGTTCTGTGCCACTTTGATTGAAAAAAAACTCTTGAAGTTCGGAAAACATGAAAACTTTCACAGTTTGAAAATGTTGACCAAGCCCCTCTTCTTTGGTTTACTCAGGAAAAGAATGGAGAACGCCTCTTATCCAAGAAAAGACCAGTGAATAGTGGTGATGCTTTTCGTGGGAGCATCAAGTGGTTTGATAGGTGGAAGAAATGCCACGGGATTAACCAGTTAACTATCAGTGGAGAGCAACTTTCTGCTGAATACTACCTTGCTGTTCTAGTATCTAAAGGATAATCTCCCCAACAAGCGTATAATGCAGATGAAACTGGCTTGAACTTCCAGGCAATGCCTACAAAAAGGTTAGCGGCCAAACAAGAATCCCAAGCTCCGGGCTTCAAAATGAGCAAAAAAGTGCATCACTTTAATGGCTTGCAGTAATGCCACGGGCAATCATAAGCTACCTGTAATGATGGTCGGAAAATCCTCAAAGCATCATGCAATTAAAAATCCGAACACAAAGTCTCTTCCTGTGTGAATGTATATATAAAACTGTGGATGGACGGAACGTAGTTCAGCAAGAGGTTTCACGAGCAGTTCATAGCAGCGGTTTAACGGTTCAGCAAAGAAAACGACTTTCCATCTCGCGCTATTCTTCTCATTGACAACGCGCCATCTCACCCGGACATGGAGCAACTTACCAATGGTGACATTAAAGCTGCATTTTTACTAGGGATGGGCCGATGGCGGTGCTGATACTGAATAACCAGCCGATACCACAACTCGACATCGGTGGCATCTGAACATTATTTTCTGATTATTATTCACTGATTACTGGCACTAATTTATTTAACACAGTGTTAAATAAACCAGCATACTAAATCTCGTAAAGCAATAATTTACAGCATCCAATCAGATATTCTGTCCGAAACCCAAAATATATTCTGAACAACTGTTTTTCGATGATTTTTTCTAGTTGTTTATTTTTACAGTATTTCCTGTTGGTGCATTTACCAAAGATTGTATGCATAATTGGTTTTAGGACACTACCTTAATGCAAAACAACACATAATCGATAACTAGTGCTATTGATAGTATTGATTACATCCCGCAAGAGATTTTTGTTTCCTATTTTCCTGTTACGTTGTTACTACATTCATAGATCGGCGAGATGAGAAAGCAACCTGTATTCTTATTCTTCTTATGCGTTATTGCATTCGTAAGTTAGCGACAGTGAAAATAAACCACACACCGACACTGTATTCAACTATCTGTGCGTGTGCCACGGTGTTGTTATTGTTAAAGGTTATAACTGTGGCGGTAATTTGACGGACGTAGTTATTGGAAACTGCTGCGGTTTTGATTAGAATGTTAAAGATCCTAATAAGACTCTGCAAGTAATAATTGGCAAAAATTGTCTCAAATAAATCAGCAGTTGTCATTTTAACAAAGGAATTGAGTATGGCTTGGCCGATGGAGTACTTAGCAAAAATATTAACATAAAAAAAATTAGCTTAATTTTAAGTGAATACTTAATATTGAATTGATTTCAATAAAGTTTTTTAATGACATCTCTAGGCTGTTGTCTTAAACAAACTACGTACTTTGGGGTTATGTATGTAATTTATCTGGTCTAAAATACAAGTCTGCACGAGATTGCCTGAAATTTTGACGGTTGTCTTTACGGAAATCGGTTTGTAATGACTGCTGTATTGACTGTTAAGTCACTTATTTGTCCCGTTAAATTGTCTATCTTATAATTTATTATTAAAATTAATGTTGTATTTCATTTCTATGCTGTAAACACCTAATATAAAGTGCTAAAAGTGTTCACAAAACTGAAGACTTAAATGTAAGGAATTGAAAATTATTTCCAAATAATGAGAATCGGGAATTATGATTGTGCTCATCAAAACTGGTATCAGCATAGCTGTAATCGGAGAGAGGCATAGGCAGCGTAGAATCGGCATGGTTGGTATCGGCCTATCCTTACAAAAAATTTAAAAATGTTAACATTAAGGATGTTGTTTAATGGACTGCAAAGTCGTGGAATTCTGTGACCGAGCACACAAAGTCATGGATACATTGTCGCCGAGCCATCGGAAGTGATAACGAGCCCAAGGGTGATATGGAGAAGCTTGTGTCACACACAGACTCCGCAGCGGCCCTTGACCTCGCCCTCCGTTATGCTGAACAGGACAGCGCTATGTCTGTAGACATGTCCAAGAGAAAGTGGTACAGTAAGATATCGAGTAGATTTTCTTCACTTCGCCAACACACTTACAGACTTTTTGAGTTTGAATAAATGTTTGTACATATCTTTTCTTCAGTCATGTATTTAATTACTGTACATATTCTCGTCTTTAAAGGTGTATTTTTTGTGTATGTACGGTTCCTACTGTACTTTTTTTTGTAGAAGATTGAAAATAAATTTGATGATTAAAATTAATATTTTTTGTTTTATACTGCCATTTCTTGAACAACTAAACGGACAAAAACAATCCATTGAACAAAGAGTTTTTGTAAATGTAATTTTTTCCAACATGTGTTCGAATTAACGGGACTCCACTCTACATAATTTAACTGATATTATATTGCACTGAGCATAGTGCAATTCACGGCGCAACGAGTATACGCAGCCTGCGACAGGGCAGCACCAGGCGGGTAGCATGGAGCGATAAATAAGCGGTGCATAGTTGTGTGAATGTGTCACTTTCTCAACGTACGTCACTCTCAGACCTGTCCTTTGGATGGCAGAGTAAGTTGAAAGTTTAGAGTGCAATGCAATAAAGAGTATGAGCGAACCTGGAATTTAAACAATACAGTACAATCCCAATTAAAAAAAAAAAAAAACCCCCTTACAATACAAATGCAGGACCTAAAATTAACTTTTGCTAAAGCAAGGAAATAAAGTTTAAAAAAAAGTCTAAATTCATTCATTTGAAAGTTAGTGACAACCATAATGATTTTACTAAAATGTAAGCGCACACCCCTGTCAATAAGTGTAGGCTGCTTGCTCATTCAGTCTCAAATGGTTGGGCTGAAACAGATTTCTATACAACTTTAATTACTAAGAGCTTATTTAAATTAAAATTGACTTACACATGTACAAAAAGGTTCAAAAATGTTTAGTTTTTTGTAAACATTTAAACACTTGATATAAAAAAACAAGAAAAGTCACACTGTGCATTTCTTGAAAAAGTCCAATCTACTTTGTTTGGTACCGGAAATGATGTTTTTGTTTATAACACACGATGGTTGATTTTTTAATATATTTTTTTATTATTTCTAACCTTTCCATGAGTAGTAAAACTGCCCTTTCATCGTTTGTAGATGTGTTGCAAAAACGTCACTACAAACAGTGAATAAACACAGTGTTTGCTCAATCAATAAACTCGCACGACGTGGTGTTGGAGTGATAAATGAGGCAGTGTCCAAAACCAAAATGGTAAATTCGTTATTTTGAAATTTGTCATTCCGTAAGTTTCACTTCGGAAGTTGTCAAGTCACTTGTGTAGTACTCGCGGCAACACACTTTTTACATTAACAGTGAAAAATATTATTTAAATTTAATGCTTAAAACTGACATAATATTCATACAATCATAACTGGAATGCTGCACATACGTTAATAAATAAGAAAATAATAAGTTATGCAATAGAGATTTCAAAGAAAATAAGTTGCAAAATATATAAACCAAGCACAACAGTTATTTGCTTTTTAAAACATGCCCAGTGTATTATATGAACAATTATTAGTTTTAGAAAACATGCACCCGTGTTCAATTTGTATTTTTGCTAACATCCGCTGCTAGATAGAACATACGACACAACAAACACATCACCATTTTTGTATATAAAATTGGGTCATGTGATCATTATTTCAACAAAATCTACCATTTCGAACATGTCCTGATGTAAGTCAGAGTAAGACACTCTTTAACGGGCAGAAATGGATGTCTCATGCAGGCCTCGCTGACAGTTTAAATAGATAAAACATCAGTCCACGAGACACTGCGATAGATGCATAGTACCACTGCTTGTTTATATATATATATATATATATATATAGAGAGAGAGACACACACACATATATATAGAGCGAAAGTCAGATGAACAAGTACGCATTATAACAAATAGCTGTAAAGTGGCACCGTCAATTGCCCATATACTCTGTGGGAAAAGAAGTTTCTAATAACAAATGCAATGCGGGATTATTTTCGTTAGAACGATAGATTAAATGCACTCAGCAGTTTCCTTAAAAAACAATGCAAGGAAAATGATTGTGTAAACAAAAATAAAGTAAGAAAAGATTTTCGTTTTCCATGCATAAACTTTGTGGTTACGCCTAGTCAGAAAAGGGCAACATTGCTGCTGCCAGCTGGCCGCGCGCAGACTTAGCATCGCCACGTAGTGCCGTGCTGTCCAGTCCAGTACCGGCAATTAACTGTGCTACGTTGCAGGGTTGCTATTGTGCGCTCACCACTGCGTATTTGTGTCAACGCAAAGCAGAAAGTTTCAATGTCGACCAAAGCTAATAGTGAATCCTGTCCCTAAAGTAAAAACAAATGTAAATTTATTTATGTGATAGTGTTTTTTCTTAAAATTCTTTCAACCAATCATTGGAAATTGTTGTATTATTTCAAGTGAAAATACACAAAACTTGTTTTGGGGGGAAAAATGGGTAAAGTGTAAAAACTTTTCTGACCATGACAAAATAACATCTAAGGTCCTGCATCGTCAGGGAACAGACCTGAGAATAAAAGTAAATTATTAATACGTGCTATTAATGCACGGAACAGCTGCTAAGAATTTAGTAATCTGATCACCAGCATATTGCGCAACCCAGTAACCGGCGAACATCCACCTAGAAATGTTACAGGATTGTTTTTGTTTGTTGCAATTTTTTTGACTTCAACTACAGTGAAATCCTGTATCTACGAGTACGGCCTATTACAAGAATTCCGTACTTATTAAAAGTAGTTTTTTAATAGTCACATAGTACTACACTACCATGGTTAAATTATCTGGTTACAGTGAGTGAGGGCTCATTTTGTATTTCCGTTTTTACAAGCAATTCGTATGCATTTCAATTAATTGTATTTGCCTTTTCTAACAATTGATGTGAATTGAAATTGCTTAAATTGTGTATTTAGTAATATTAATCTCATAAAACATGTATAAACCACAATTCATGAGAAGTGACAATGCTGCAGCGCAGTAGATGTTGCAACGCTGCATGCTTTGTCCGTGCTCACATCCTTTATCTACACTGTATTTGCTACCAGTTGCGCTCTGCCTTGCTTTGTGCATTGGTGCATACTTTTAGCATGTTGATTACTTATGAGATTGTACGCCTATTGTGATTTTAAATTACTAGTACCTAGCGCCAGGAAGTATGTAATGTGAACAGCCAGAGTATCGGGTCAGCTTGTTTCACAAGATGACAGTTACACATAATCAATACGAACCCGAGCAGATGATTGGATGAAGATACATGGAACAGCCTGCGGCGTGTGGTTTAGGTTCCACAAGATGGCCGGTATAATAGGGGCACTGGCATTTAGTTAGAACAGCCTCACCGGATCAATATGAGCACGAGCAGATAATTGGTTTAACATTTGTGGAACTTTTTGATATGTGCGATTCGGTCTCGTTATCAATAAGTTTATAAATTGCTGGTTTAGGCGTGGATTTAAATTTGCTAATGTTTGCATAAACACCAACATATTTATCACCATTTTGTCTTGTGGGATGTTTCGAAATGTACGTAGCTTAAATATTTTTGTTTTTGTTACTATGCCGCCATGTTGAAAACAGTAGCATTGCCATTAGGCCTAAAGGTGTTCACACACGCTTTTCTACAATTAGATGCACTGTAAAATAAAAACAATGTGCAGTAATAGTAATGATTGCCCTTTATTAATTAATTTTGTTCCTGTAATTATTTCAACTGATGATGCAGAGACAGCAGCTAACAATCGACCACAACATGCAAAGTACAGTAGACCTCATTTTAATGTTTACATGCATGACTCTTGGCGATTCCTTGCATAACTCACGCACACTAATTTTTTGCACTAAAAATCCAGTAAAAAAGGTGCGAGAATAATGCTAGTAAATACGGTATACGGTTGTAACTTTTCACAAATAATTTTTGCTGCTGTAATGATGTCCACCACTATCACATCTAAATATGAATTTCATACTTAAATATTTTAATACAAAATCATGCTTTAATTATGAGTCATAAATTCAAACATCGTTATTTATTACTATATAAGCGATAGCGCACATAATCTAGCTATATTTGTAATTTCCGTCATGTTTATATCAGCCAATTTCAACCTATATTACCCAACAAATGAATACTTAATTTTTTGTGATGAATTTGGGTTACGAGTACTCATAACTACATCAATTTTTCACACTTTTATGAACTCTCATAGGTACGGGTTTTCACTGTAGAACCATTTCTATGAAGACAGAAAATCCATTATTCTTAGTGTGGTGCACGTGATGAAACAGCCGTTATTCCAGTTCCGGGTATTTACACCCTTTGCCTTGCAAAGCACTTAGCGCATTTATTTGACAATTTTACAGCGTACCAGCCACCCTGCCCCACCACCATACATTTTTATCATTGACCAGCTGCACTTTTTCCATGTTTACGTGCATATTCCACAAAGATCAATTTAAAATTTGTATAATAACTAGCTCATTCCTTCTCCAATATTGCGAGGCTGTGTTCCAATTGGCACTCTTTTGTTAACAAAATGGTCATGTGACCTGTTTGTCTACAAAATCTACAAAGTATTTTTGTAATTTGCATTTTGCCAACTTCGAAGTTGACAAATTACCAAATTGCAGCCATATCAGTTTTTATTTTTCAAATCATGATAACACCAAAATAATACAGAATTGAATGCTAGGCAGTTAGATGTATTGTTTCGACTAAAGCTTACAAATTGCTAGACAAATATTTAATTAAAAGATGAAACTAAAAACTAATTGGAACGTGGCCTTAGGTTTGTTTACCTGGGAAGCGTGCACGACACAAGAGAGAGGGGGAGAGTGATTAAACTGAGCCAGACAAAGTCACACCAGACAGGTGCTTCCACAATAACGGTGTTGACAAAAGGATGCCTGCAATCCGTTGATGGGAGCGCGTAGTGTCAGTTGTTACCGTATGCGTAAAAACCTCAGGCTTTTAAAAAAAAAGCTACCATGCCAACACATGATATACATTCTACATTGTATAGCAGAATCCAGTTGTAGCGAGGATGGCAAACTACAAGAACACGATTATAGCAAGATTTTTTCAAAAAATCTAAAAATATTCTATCAAAAATTGTAATCTTATGAGTTGAACCATGTACGGCGAGATTGTGGGAAGCAGGCTTGCCGAGGGACTCGTGACTGTGTGAAGCGCGCTTTTGTTATCTGTCTGCCGTAATTCCAATCCCGAACCTCGCTTCCTCGTTTACCACAGTACCTTGTGCCACTCTCATGTCACATTCTTCCGCCTTGCCATCTAACCCCCCGCAAATCAATCACATTGATCTATAAATAGAATCTCGCCCTTTCTACCATGACCCAGTTCTCCTTGTCAGTATTCATTCATGGTCATTTTACAGTCAACTGTGTTTGGTTTCAAATAACTTGGATTTCTGCTTTGATTGATTGATTACGATTTTGGACGGTATTTTATTTGGATTTCGATATGATACGGTTTTGCGCTAAGATTATTGACAACCTACGCAGTTTCCTGAACATTGATTTATGTCAGATGAAATTTTACGACATGTATTAAAAAAACTTTCACCTGTGACAAACTACACAATTCACCCATTTTAGAACTTTTTTAACCAATGGCGTATGTGGGTCGAATATTACTGTTAAATGAAAACAAATACCATTTAAACATAACAGTCCAAGCAATAGCTGGAATTAAAAACAGCTACATATTTGTTGCAAAGCACTGATATACACTGCAATGAACATTGATCAATTAGAAATACTAAGAAATTTAAATGGCTCAAGTGATAGTCAACATATTTTTACCTGATTTATAACCTTCTATGTCTCAGAGCAGAATACCCACATTTTACCTGAAGCTTGTAAATACATACCCACATTTTTAGCAGTGTGTATGTAAAATACCCAAAATTTCAGTAATTACTCTCACATTGGCAACATTGGACTATTGTGTTCCTGTCGCTTATGAAGGCCGTGCGTGAAGGTCGGTCAACGGCGACACACGCGCCTACATGTTGGTCAGCCCATGAACTCCAGACACCTAGGCTTCAGTTTCAACAGATTTTCGCCGTTTTTTTTCCCCATTCTGTGACATACCAATTGAAGATAGGGATACAACTTATAATTTTCCAGCAACCATGCAGTCTGAGGCAGTCATGCAGAGCTATGATGGCCGAGTAAGCGACAGCTGGAAATGCTGTGTAGCCCGGGCAATGATTGCGGGACAATACTGCGTAGGCAAAGCAACTGATTGCAGGCTGTGAGGCTATACTTATGTGGTGTGGTCAGATTTTTTGGCTCATTTTCACGTAATCAGATATCATATAAGATATTTTTACATACGGATGGCTTGCACACAATGTAAAAGCAATTTTTTAGTAGCACTGGGAATCTAAATAGATCTTATTCGGAAACGGCAAGGACACACTTACAGCGAGGATAAACCTTGAACCGTGACATCTTGCTATAACGGGACTCCACTGCATGTGGTACTACACGTAAGAATTGTTTTAATGACATTATTTATTAAAGTCAATAATTCATAGTACGGAATATGAATTTGTGGAAATTGTTGTTTCACAATATTCAGTAAACATGGTATTGTGATTAATGGAAACAAATAACTGAAAATCATCTGTATCGTTAAAACGATTGTTCCGAATATACCATATTTTGGGGTGTATGCGCAGCACCTGAAGTTTTTGAAAAATTTTTAGGGATAATTAATATTTGAAGTATAGGCCGCACGGAATTTTTGTACTCGTGTAAATATTGTTAAGTCACGATTCCGCACAAACATAATAAATTCTGATTTAATTCCTCCCCTATAAAACATGTGACAGAAAGTTTATGTTATGTCGCAATGTTTACGAATATACTTTGCGAGATTACAGTAAAATTCCTCCATTATGACATTATTTATTACGACCCAATCCCGAGGAAATTTGAGGCATGTCTAAAAATTAATGCAGTAGTCCCTCGCCAACATCAGTATCGTTATGCGCGGATTTATTTTGTAGACCTTTTATTCAACAATGGTACAAGTTTCTACTATCCACTGTTTTCAGTCTATGGGAAGCTAGCCTTTACTGATGTTAGTGGTCATGCATTTGTCAAGTTGCTGTCATAGACTTTGACATCTGTTGTCCCAAGCAGCGTGAAGAAATAAATTACTTCATGCCAAAAGGGGACATTAGTGTATTGTCTCTTGAAGTTGTGTGTGTGTGGGAGGGGGGGGGGGGGATCTTTGTCCTAGTTACATGCAGCTGCCTTAACCTCCCAGTATTTTTTCGCTTCCATTATCCCTCCTCTTTTGCTGTAAAACAGCGGCACATTACACAGACTAGCTTAACAGTGTATGTCTAATTTCAAATTTAATTAAACGTCCCGTGTTTAATGATTTTTTTTTTTAAGTTTATGTGCACCCATGCCTACGTGTTATGCTAATTTTTTTGGTGGGCTTTTGTTTTTTCTTGTTAAGTCCATGTTATGTGTAAAGTGAATAAAGGTAGGTAAGAGAGTGCAAATAAAATATGTTCTTATGTAACCATATTTCGGCGAGCAAGGCAGTGTACATGTATAGGTATGTCAGAAATTGTTGATGAAAAATTCGGGATAAGTAATATTTCAAGTAGACAGCATTAAATTTTTATATTCCCGTAAAAAATGCCGGGCCTCACCGTGGCAGTGCAGAGGCCAACACGTCGCCCACATTTTGTATAAATTTAGCACATTGACATGAATAGCATATATCCGCATGTTTAATCAACACCAGGCCGCTGTTACAAAGCGAACCGGCCCTGTAGCGACGGCACTGAAGGTGGGTGGCCCGTGCCCGCCAGAATAATCTTATAGCGGACGGCCGCCGCCCACCAGCTTGTAACGACAGACCAACAGCTGCCCAGTCCCGAGGATCTAGGACCAATCGACAGAAGTGAGTTGTCGCACCCAGCAGAGGGTATAGGCTCTAGCCCAGCTACATGTGCACGGCAATGTATTCTCTGCTAGCCCCAGCACACGAGTGATCCAATGTATCTTCATATACATAATCAATAAATAAAGTTCTGTGTTTTGCCTCAAACAAAAGGCATCTCCAACAGTGTTTATTTATATTTCAATAATACATAGTCTAATCTTTTCATGCACTTTCAATGGCCATGTCATACTGTGTTTAGGACTTCTTTTTTACGACAAGAGGTGGTTCAATATGCCTTTCTTGGGTATCAAACAAATCAGGAGAAGTCCGGCTATTAAAATATATATATATATATATATATATAGAGTAATTATATTTAATTTAAAGTGGTTTTTTATGTGCTAGAGATGATTGAACCTAAACTTAATGCAAAAAATGGCAAGTCTGGGGGCATAGGGGTTAGGGATGTGTCAAATTCGGCCCAAAATTTTCCTAATTTTTTATTACGACCCTATTGTTGGGAACAGTGAGGGGTCGTAATCGAGAGAATCTACTGTACTATTCCATATATACGTGACTTGAGAAAGAAAAACCATGGTAACATGTTACACATAATAGCATTATATTAATCTATACTTGTAGAGCTGTGGAGGGCATGCAAATACATAAGATATCTTTCTCTAATACGACAGAGAAATTATTTTCTCATGTACGACATCTATGCTCCAACATGTAAACATGTTGCTCCAACAAGTTTACACTTCCGCTGGATGAAGGTTATTTTGTTTATGAATGTGCGAGAACAAACAACTGCGTAAGTGTAAATTTTTTAAATTTACTTAAAGAAATTCCTTCCCTGCCCTCCTTGAACAGTAAAAATATAGAAAAGTACTGTACGTTGACAAATTTCTTAACATGTTTTAGGGGAAGATTCTAAAAATTTTTTTTATGCCAATATCTCGTACATAAAACCGCACTCCACTTTCTGTAGTAATTTTTAGTAAAAAAAAATCATGGCCTTTACACGCCGAAATATGGTAGTTTGGTTTTCGGACAGAATTTCTTATCGATGGATGAGGGTATATTAATAATTTAAGGGTCATAGCATGCTGGTTTTTTTACACTCGCAAATCAAACTAAGACTTAATATCACTAATTTTCTGTAAGCAATATGATTTATTATTTCCATTTGCTGGGAAAGAAAACTGCAACTTTTCGAACAATATTTTCGAGTGAATAAATCATCCACAATGAATCTTTATCGGTAGTATCTACAAAACGAGGTTTAAACCCATACTACTATTAAAATATTAAGTCTATTTTTAGCTACTCACTCTTACAAGAATAGATATTTTACAAAATCATTCTCAGGAACCTAACACCTTTGAAAAATCAGGAACCTGTTGTGCTTATTCCATAATACAATAATACAAATACACATGGTTGCAAACATAATTTTCAGTCAACTACACAAACAGTTGGTTAGCACTAAAATATAATACAGCGGATTCTCAAGAATTCGTATCTTCAGTGAACCAATATATATATATAAAGGCGTGGACTTGAATTTTAGACATGAGAAATAAAGCACATATCCTCAAAGTGCATGCTTGTATAAACTAACAGCCTCGATATGATGTCATTGAAGTCAATTTATGGTTCAATATACACTTTAAATTAAGAACTCAATTCTTTAAATTGAGCAAAATTTTCTTTTTATTTATATCAACATTTGGTGTTCCCTCATCAGCCGATTCATGCTTAATCCCTCAGTTAAAATTGCAACTAATTTATTAGCGAAAATTTGTGCCAATCATTACTCGCCCAGCTTTCTTAAACCTTTACAATTCTAATTAACAGGCAGCTGACAGTTTCAGATAATAACCATGCCCATCAAAATGCCGCCACGTCTATAACCTCAATCCAAATTCCGTATACAATAACCCCACCATAGACAGTTGAATAGTGTCGGAGATTGTGTGATTCGTTCTCACTGTTGCCAACGTACAAGTGCAGTAAACAAGAAGAATAAGAGTATGACATAGTTCTTCATTGTCCCTAACCTACAAATGCAGTAAATACGTAGGAAGAATGGTAGTCTATAGAACACAAAAAACTGTTCCAGAATGTAACAATACTATCGATTAACACGAGTTGTTGGTTATCTGCCTTGTTTTACATTCACATAGCATTCAAAAACGAATGATGTGTGCAATAGTTTGTAATAGTACAAAAGGGAAAATATAGTAAAACGTAAATAACGGGATTGAATAATAGAAAAATCCACCGTATTTCATAGCTAAACAATCGTTTAGATTAGGCGTGTATAGCCCGCACAAAAAAAAAAAAAATGGAGTATGCCTTAGTACAAGGTATTGCCATTACAATATTTTATTAGCCAAAACATGTTTAGAATTGAATTTTGTCAAAATCATTTTAATGTTCTAACTTAAAGGAATGAAGGGAAGGAAAGAAGAGAAGAGCGGAAAATTTGTTCACTCACATTCATAAACAAAATAACCTTCATCCAGCATGTGTCAAATGTAAACAGGTAGGAAATCTGCCAAAGATGCCGTACATGACGAAATAAATTTCTCTGTCGTACAAGAGAAAGATAACATACCCAGTTTGTTATGCCTGCCGCAGCACTGTAAGTGCACATTCATAAGATGCCATTTTGTGTAACATGTTGCAGTGGTTTTGCTTTCTCAAGCTACGTTAACATCTGTGGAATAGTAACCGCAAGATGTATACAGTGCAAACCCGCTGTAAAGATAGTTTATACCCGGCACAAAAAATTGTCGCTATAATGGACTTTAGTTATTAAAAAATCCCACAACTACAAATTTTTTATTTGTGCTATATTTTAACTTTAATGGCACAACCCAAAAAAGTAAAAAGACTGACAATATAACTCATTTAAATTAAATTTATATGGCGTAAAATTCAATCACTAGCGGAGAACAGACATGATGCATATAAGGTTTTGGAGTGGGGAGGGTGGCAAGGCAACACACAATGTGCGTAGCTGTCTCTCCACGAGCAAGGTCGGCCTAGGTCATGGCACTTCCTGTCTTAAAAAACTTCTGGCATGACCTACGGTATTTTAACTTTCAGACAAAATATCTGACAGATGGATGCTGTAAGTTGATTCTTTAAGAGTCAAAGCATGCTGTTATGTAATACTGTTTATACTGGAAATTTGTCAGGACCAAACGACTGCTATGGAAAAACTGAATAAATAGGATTCGAGGATTTCAGCAACAAGGCCTGTCCCACTGGATTTGTTGAACACTAACATTTAAATTTCATTATGGACATCTGTTAAGCATTTATCTTACCAAAATTGAAAATGAAACTTCAAATTTTTCATTATCATTTCAGCATACTGAATATTCACATAACCCTAGAGAGAGCAGGCCATCAATACAATAAAAAATAATAATAAAAAAGTTATCATTTTGAGTCCTGCCATAAAATTTTCCAGAACTAAGTTGTTAAAATTAAGATATTTCCCTACAACACGACCTGTATCTTACTATAAAAGCTATTTTCTGGAGTACAAGCAATCTCTTTTAAATGGACATTGTAGTACGTATAACCAAATGTAACATACGACTTACATTTTGCAAATTAAAATGCAAAAATGATACATGAATTAACAAAATGTAAAAGGTTGTTTATTTCTTCATTTTAACAAGTGCTTGTCTCAAAATCTTTCCACAATTAGCACACAGTCTATGAAACACAATTTGGTATTTTGTAATGTCTGGCAAATGAACCACTGATTTGGTAAAGTGTAACTTCTAGATTAACACCCAACTCTTATGGCAGAATCTAGTGTAGTTACACAAATTTAAAATCAATGTAAAATTGCAATTAAGCACTATCAACTTGTAACTCCTCTTGAAGGAAAATTTCTTTCCCAACGTGTTTACCCATCCTATAGAAACAAATCAACAAAGCTACTCAACGCACATGTTATAAAAAATTCAGGTACGCGAGGCCCGGCTACAGACGTTACTCTGCTGGCGTCCCTGTGGGGGCCTCTGGAGGCTGTTCTTCGCTGGCTGTCGCCGGCGTGCTGTCATTGCCTGAGGCCTCTGGTTGGCTCTTGTCACTGTCCGTGGGAACATCTGCTGCAGGGGTGGTCTCCTCTGGGGCGGCGGCCGCCACCGCTGGCTCCTCTGGGGCGGGAGCCTCCTGCGAGTCATCACTGGGGGCCTTCGCGTTTTCCGCTCCGCCCGTACTGGGCACCTCCTGCAAACCAATACAACCCCTCTCCTCATCAAGTTGCACTTACACTGATGCTTATACAGAAAGGCTGACTAGTCACGGCAGGTACTTTGACACATACCTAACTCTCAAGTGTGTATATACAAGGAGTTTTAATGGAATTCAAGCTAAGTCAATGCAGTTTTCAACATAACTGTTACAGACACTGCCCATTTAATAGAGTAGAAACCCATGGTTGAGGAGAGAGGAGTAAGGACGAAGAAGAAAGGAGCGACCAGAGGCGGGGCAGTAATAAGACACCACTCCACGACTGCGCCGTGACCTTTTCAGAGGCCAGACCCTGCCAAGCCACCTGCTTTTATGAACTACGACACTTTATTACACTTAAAGCTGGATCCAAGCCCCATTTTGCTGATATTACTGATAGAGATACTTCGTGGCAGATCCTGCAGATAGTGCCTATACAAATAATTTAATCTGTAATTTTTTGTAGTGTCTGAGTAACTTTAAAATTATCACAAAGTCTCCAGGATGTGGAAAAACATGTCAACAAATAGAAAAAGTAATATACAATTTCTTATACAATATATGCACTATAAATTACTGTGCATGTGACACGGCAGTATTTAAGCACGTGTATTTTCCAGTCAACCCAATGTTTACATTGCAGTTTAGCATTTTGATCACTTTATGAAAAAACTTTGTTTTATCAAACTATGGGTATGATCTACAACAGTAACTATTTTTCGCATTCTTAATCGGTTTTGCGACGTAATCAGCCAGCTACAATCACCAAACTCGCCCAATAGTTGCAAATACTGTATTTGTCAAGAACCTAACCACAAAACACAGAAGATGATTAAAGAAGGCATCGGTTTTAAATACTGCGCATATATTCAGTGCGTAAATTGCATTCATCTATTGCGGACTATGCGGCAGGCATAACAACTATCATATGCGGACTATTTACTTTCTTCATATCGCCAACATTTATGGTTACAGATGTTTGTTTATAAATAAAATGAATGTTATGATTCTGCCCATGAATGAACACCACTACCATAGCGATTTGACTAATTTGACTAAAATTTGTACATAAAACAATAAATATTGCTACTAATTGATTTATGAATCGTGCCATGCTGTGAACGAAATATCTATATACAGTTCACGTTTATGTGATAGATGAATATACAGTTCACGTTTATGTGATAGAAAATGTACAGTAATGACTATTATAGTGTTTAAAACTTTTTTTACAAATTAATTTTAACCACCTCAAAAGCAGATACCAATATTATGTTAAATTACATTTTATTTTACGAATTTCACCAGTTATGGCTTATATAGAGTTAAGTATGTAGCAATACCAAAGCCAGCTATATCAGTTCCAGTTTAATTTACAATCACCTGTTACTAAAAGATAAAAGTAAAATTTAAAAAAAAATAATTATTCGATTGCAAAAATTAAATTAATTGTTTGTGAAAAAATGTCCTACAAGATAACAAATTGCAGTAATTTCCATGATGAATAAATCATTTGGGTTGATGATTGGCAGATTGTAATTGATATCGATTTTGGGTTAAAAGCCAATGTATTAGTATCAGTATCAGTCCAGATCTACTAAAATATTTATATGTTTACATGGCCTGCCATAGCGTTACTGGATTGCCAAATTTGGTAGAAATTGGTTGTTCAGAGATACTGAGTAATTTTAATTTGTCATATATTATTACTTTACAAAATGGCAGACAAAAGAGGTTTTGTGTGGACATATTTGATGGTTGAAATATATACAACCAGCATACAAAGTTTGATTGGAATTAATTACATTCTGTTCATTATATATCCTACAAAATTAGAATAGCTATATGGCCGCCATTTTGATAAGTGTCGGACATACCTAAAACATAACAATTAACATTACCTGCTGCAGTACTAATTATTTGATACTTTTGGTAGGAATCAGAGAATTATTTTTCGAGATATGAAATAAAAACTTTATTCATTAGTGTGGCACTATCTTACAAAATGGCGAAGAAACGAGGTTCTTCCGCATATATAGCTTGTAATAGATACTGTCAGCGTACAAAATTTGGTTGAAACTGGTCAAACGGTATGCCAGTACTCCCAAATAACCTCAAATTCACAATGGCCACAATTTTAAAAATAAGTGCATAATTAAGTTCAGTTACTTATATTTACCTGGTCTATCATAGTTTACTTATGTGCCAAAATTGGATGAGTAGTTTTAGAGGTATACATAATGTAAAAGCTTTATTTTTCACGTGGCACTATTTTACAAAATAGCGGACCTATACCAACACTCAACACTGAATTCAATGCTTACAGTTTGTGCTGCCGGCATACAAAATTTGGTATAAATCTGGTGAATAGTTTAATAAGATATGACGTATCACCCTAAATTTGAAAATAAGTGCCCAGTGTGGTCGAAAACTATAAAAGTCAAGTGTCCTTACTTAGGCCGGAATTCATAACCAGAAGCTTGTTTGGCAAAGAAGCAGTACTTCCTGAACTAGTACTTCTTCAAGCACTACTTATCTGACGAATAAATTCATAAATCATGACTTGATGAAGTAATTATTGTATAAGCGGTTATTATTTGGGTCAAGTTGTGCTTGGTGAAATACGGAAATAAGTATCTGTATAACACGAATACCAACATAATATAGATAAATCTGCCGCTTTATGTACAGCAGTCACCCCGACGAAATGAAGTTGTATGTTAATATCTTATTATTTTATTTTTTCATTTGAATATTTTTGTTTTATCGCACACTTGAGATTATTTTAATCTTATGTGCAATAAAAACGTGTTTCATGTGTTATGTAACAATTTTTTCCGGAAGTATGTTAACAGGGCCTTAAAAAAAAAAAAAAAAAACACACACACACACAATCGAGGATTATTTGATGTGTTCATTTTAATGACATCTCAGTTATTTTAAAACCTACGATACCTTGTAATAATACAATTCTGGACATTTCCATTGATCACCAATAATCGCCGTTCCGCGAACGACATCAATCATAAAGGTGCTTGCTTACATCTCATGCTACCATCCAGCCAACATAACCGGTGTTTCAGAACTCGTATTGCAAACACAGGCCTGTGTGACTATTGGAATTTTCGAATACTGTTTCAAATAATGGAAGAAAATAGTACCCTAGTGCCCGTCAACTGTGCACATTTTTATCATGATTATTTGAGTAACTTGTAGATGTAAAATATTTTATCGGTAGTTAATTACTTTTGTATGTGCTTTGATTAAGCGTGACTGGTTGCAGGTACCGTTTTAGTAGTTTTACCACAATGGCTCGTTCCGCCATTTTACAACTGCCGCACTGTTCCCCACGAAACTGGGTACATAATCAAAGCATTAAAGTTGTTTCAAAGGTTTTAAATTTGTTGGTTTCAGGAAATGGGCAAAGTCTTGATTTTACTGAATGATTATGCAAATAAATGATTTCATATCAGTGATGGACAAACATTATTGTAGTGAAGCATTTGTGCAAGGATTTCCATATAAAAACATGCGTTCGAGAGGTTGCGAATTACAAACAGTTAAGTTAACGTGTTTTGTAAATAATGTATTTTGAAACAGTTACCATAATGTTTGAAATGCACATGCTTTAAAAGGCAGCACTATCAACTCTTTTGTCTTGTAAAAATATTTGTTTAATACGCATGTGTTGTACAGCCAATGAGTGTAAGGTTAACTTCGATATTGTGTTTATTGCTGGATCATTGTGCAATTAAGAATGACACACTCGTAAGGACTGCAAAACAATGTCGTTTCACGAAAGACAATCTAAAGATCCCCCCACAAGCACATTTCTCCCAAAATATAAAATAAAGAGAGCACAAGCAACAAAAATAGACTGTCCAGCCAACGTAACCTGTTTCAATAGCCTACTCGTTCGGCAAGCATGTTCAATCATAACCTAACTGACATTGTTTGTTTTTATGTAATAGAAATGATACAGTGGCCCAGTTTTGTGCACTAAAATTTATGTTGTGATTTTTTAACAATCCTTTTGTTAGCATCAAAGCTAAAATGTTAACAAAATATTTGTTAGCTATAAAAATCAGCTTGCTTCAGTGTAATGAATATTTCACTATAACAATGATTAATGTCGGTTTTTTTTTGCCGAATCTGTACGACATATTTATGTAAAAACATCTGGCTATTTTCTTGTTATACAGCAGACCCTAAAAGCTATTATAAATAAGAAACCTTCAAAATTATTTGATGAAATACAAAAATTTATAAAAATCATCCTAGTAATCAAAACCCATTGCACACAAATGTTAAGAAAAGAGGTTGTGTTCACATCAAAGTGTAGGATTTTAATTTTCCCACTTGTCCCATGTAATTATCTAAAGTATAGTTCTGTTTCCATGAAATATTTTACGGAAACATTTGTAATAAGATTTATTTTGAATAATCTGGTCCTATTATAAATATACAGTGCTTAAGTTCACAAGGAAACAGACTTGATGAGGTACTACTTATACACATAAATAATCAATGCTTCTTTGACTATGAATATCTTGAGAAATAAGTAAAACTTATTTTGTTACTGTGAATACATGATAAGCAGTACTTCATGAAGGATTACTCACAGCTACCAAAAGCAATACTTGTATCTGACACTATGAATGAAAACCATACTTATGGTCTAGTATAAGTATTTCTTCTTTCAAGTATTGCTCATGTGCTCACTATGAATTCCACCCTTAGTACTATATGTGTACAGAGTTGGGTGAAACTCAGTTCCATGTTCAAAAAAATGATAATCATTAGGGTTGACGAAACAATTTGGTTGGACCATAGCAGATTGTAACAGATACAGATTTTGGGTAACTCGACAGCTGTATCGGCGTCAGTCTAGCCCTAATTATATTAATAGTAGGCCCGTTACTGTTCTGGTACACAAAGTGTCTATTTTATTAGCTTGTTATATATATATATATACACTTGGCCAGAACTTTATGCAATGTTGAGAGTTGTTCCGATACCATGTTGATACAGATTCACCGATACCCCAACACCAGTGCTCTCCCATTTGTTTGTTGTTCCAGCTCAATATTATTGTGCAGAAATATGACGAATAATAAAAATTAAAAGACACTTTCCTAATATTATCACCCCCAATAGCACAGCGAGACGAAAATTCTCCACTTGTGTCCATGAAATATGTATTTTGGCATGTATATGTAGGATCAGAAGTTATTGATGAAAAATTAGGGATAATTAATATTCTATCTATAGGCCACATTAAATTTTTGTATTCCTATAAATATTGTTAAGTTTTATTTCTGTACAAACATGATAAATTCCAACTTAATTTCTCCACTACAAAACATTTGTGTCAGAAAACTTGTACTATGTTGCAATGTTTACAAAGATTTTGCACGATTACTATTCTACAGACGGCAACTTGACTTGAGAAAGCAAAAGCACGCAAACGCATTACACAAAATGGTGTCTTATCAATGTGTACTGTGGCACAGCAGTGGTGGCTGTGCGAACTACGCGAGATATCTTTCGTACAGCAGCAAAATTATTTTCTCACGTACGACTTGAATAGTTTAGTGCAGTGAATACGGTTTCCTTAATTTTATTAGCAAACATAGCTGCTGGTCAGAAACATTGGAATTTTTTTGTTGATAATCTAATAAAATTCTACAGTACATATTTCTTATATGCTGTTTACGGTGAAGTGAGTACTTTTGAAAGCCCTCACATGTGGAATAATAGACAAATATATTTTATTTAAGTCTTAGACGTTAACTTCTGAGTGTGGTGGAATACACACACTTATGTTTATTACTTACATGGCAATAAGTATTTAAAAAGATGGTTAAAGGATAAAAACTGGTTAAACGAAAAAAGTAACTAGGACTTCAAAAGTGCTCATTTTACTGTGAACAGCATATAGACATAAGTACCGTATTACATTTTTTTTTCATCTTTTGTTTACTTTGTGCTCTCTATATACACAATGTGTAGTCAGAGACATCTGTTGTTATTTATGTACTGTATACTAACTTTGTATGTCTTGGCGACTCCAGCCGACATATATTTTTTTGTTAATACTTTGTTGCTTAATTATCGGAGCATGTAATTTTTGGTGATGTTATAGGAATGTTTGTCCAATCTATGGCGATTAAATTAAATTTTGAGTTAGGCAAAAACGGACTTTTTTTATTTTAGCATTATTAATATAGGAAATTGGTCGAGACCACAGAAAATGTTCGTTGGACACGGACTTTCCATTCAAGCGGGTCCAATGGTTCGAAATTCGACTGTAATAAACCAATTTCATTGTCTACAATCGATACTAATGTATTGGCTCAACACAGACACATTGGAAAAAGGCTAAGTATAGGCCGATACTGATACCAAGTATTGGTATCAGAACAAATCTTAGTAATATTGTCTGTCCCAATTCTAAGCCAAGGCGCGATTTTGGAAGATTGAAATTGATAAACAAGGTTGGCTTACAATGTGGTAAATAATGTAAATATGGTATTTGTTGACACACACACATACACACACAAAGAAGGACAACACATTTTCCATACAGTTGCACAATCGCAACGTTTCACAGGGGAAGCCAGCTTCATCAGGCAGCAAGTTGTAAGACACTGCAGTATGGTGGAAGGGCGCTGATAGTATTGGGTTTCTACTCCAAGGATGGAAAAAAATTCAAGCATGTGTCTAAAATTTTCCAAGAAGCTAAAAGAATATTTTAAATTCCAGGCCCAAACATATACATGAAAATAAAATTGACCATACAAATATGACTATAAACAAGGAAGATAAAATCATGAAATAGTTCTAACAATTCAAGGAGTACAAATATTTCAATGAAATACTGTAAAAGCAACCCATACATATATACCAAATACGACTAAGACTCATCCACGCATGCTTCAACAACTATAGGAAACGACTCAGACGTCTAGCAGGATATGTTGCCGGGAAGGGACATCGAAGATACAGTAGTCCCGATACAGCGAAATGTCACGGTTCCACGTTCGATCCTCACTTTAAGAGTGTCCTAACTGTTTCCAAATTAGACAGATTTTAGTCCCCAGTAGGACCCACTACTTAAAAATCACCCAAAAATTGCTTTGAAATTGTGTTCAAACCACCATAACATAAAAATATCCTCTTATACGAAAACTAATCGCGTGAAAATGAGCGTAAAATCTGACCGTGCCACGCAAGTATGGCCACTCAGTCTACAATCAGTTGCTCGGCCTACGCAGTATTGTCCCACAAACAGTGCCGTCCGCCATTGCCTTTGTTACACATCCGGTTCACTTCGTAACAGCAGCCTGGTATTGAGAAAACATGACATGCACGTTAAACTCAGAAACAATTAATTTTCGGCCCGCTTCTCTATTGCTGTGTTCTCCTGCATAAGTAATTACCTTAAGTTTAAATGCAGCAGTTTGACAGGCATAGTTATGCATTATGCATTCGTACTAACAAAAATTAATATAAATGTAAACTATTCCATTTGTATATATATATATATATATAAAAATAAAAAAAACCACCAGCACACAAATTAACTCAGCGACTGATTTTGTTTACATGTTTGCAGTGCGACACAGCAGTCCGAAATTGATAACGGGAGCACTAACCTTGAAGTGTCAGCAACCTGGCACGGTCGAACAAAGCAGTGAGGCGAGGGCCCGATAGCATTACATGCTTTGTTGAGAGAAACGCAGCGTGAAATAAGGAAGGAAAAGCCCCACCCCCCCAAAATACGGCACCATAAAAACGGGGGCGTGAATTGTACCAGTGCGAGAATTATGCCAGTAAATACAATAGTCACCGGAAAATTATACGTTTTAAAATAGCAAAACCTGCATGGTGCGATACTTAAAAACACACACACACACACACACATATATTAAGATTGTTATAAAAAAAACATTCGACCCACATATGCCAAGTTGTTTGAAACCAAACACAGGTGACACCACAATGACTATGAACGACTACAGAAAAGCAGAACAGGTTCATGAAAACGGGGTCAAGGTAGAAAGGGCAGCAATTTATTTATAGAACAATGCACTTGGTTTGATAGAGGATGGCTATAGGCTGTTCACAGTAAAGTGAGCACTTTTTAAGGCCCTCCCAAGAGGCATGAACCCGTAAAAAATATATTTTATTGCAGGCTCAGGCATTAACTTTTGAGTGACGAAACTGTGTTTTAGTCACACTGCATTATTTACATTAAAAAGTGTCGGAAAAGCCGAAATTAATTGAAAGGAATAATTTAACAGGGCGTTAAAAAGTGCTCACTTCACCATGAGCCTATATGAGGCAAGACAGAAGAATGTGACACATGAGAACGACACAAGGTACTTAGGGAAACGAGGATGTGGGGCGAGGAAATGGAGTTACGGCATCCAGATAAATGAGTGCTTCACACGGTCACGAGTCCCACCGCAAGTCTGCTTCACACAATCTCACCGTACATGTTTCAACTTGTAAAATTACAATTTTTCATGGAATATTTTTTCAATTTTTGACAGCTCCTCAAAATCACCTCATTATACCAGTGTTCTGGCAGTCGCAGTGCTAGTTACAACAGGACTCTACTGGTTCCTGACCTGAGAAAGGAGCAAATCAAGCATGTAGTTTTACGAATGTGCAGAATAGTTTCACTTCAAACGGACAATTTCTACACATAAAACGACAGGTATTCAAAGCAGCTGTGCGACACATCAGCCTCCCGACGCACCCAGCAGACAGTGTTTCGCCACACCGCCGAAGATAGCAGAGCCCCGCAGAGCACCTGAGGTCATATACCAAGCACACGAGGGTAGTTTTCCCACCCCACTCACTCTAGGCAGACATCACATGGGCACGTCACGCCTCACACCCCAGCCTGGCACGCACTCCTGAGAGGACTGCATGTAAGGCAGTGCGCGGCCGAGATCAGGTGTTATCGTCTTCAGTAACTCGCCTCAACACTTCTTGTGCTGGAGGCTCTCTACTGATCTAGGCCCTCATTGTCCTCTCCAAGAGCTTCCAGTTCTTAATCAAGCACCAATAACTGTTACCGCCACCTTCCAGAGGCTTCAACACCTGGTAATCGCTATCACCAGAATCCTTTGTCTGCAGAAGAGACATTGAACAGCAATTAAACACTTGCGTTGTCAATCCTCCTGGGTCTTCAGTCACCACTACTAGCTGGTGGTAGTCACCCCCTTTTAAAGTTAGGACATCTTCTAGGAAAACCCTCTATAGGTGTTAGTTGCATCAGTTAGTTATTCTTACCCTTGCATCTTAAGTAGTGTAAATAACCTCCACACGTTATTTGCATAGCTGATACTTCTGCCACACAAACCTGCTTAGTATCAAGGTTCAATTCACCTAGTATTTATTGTTACAATATATACTAATTCTTAAACGTATCAAAGAGTTCTTTGTCCTAGAAATAGAACCTATCTGTCATGCAGTGTTCAACCTAAAAGGGCAAGCAAGGGACTGGGTGATTATTTCGAAACCCAGAGTAGGAAATCAGACTGCCTTCAGGAGCCTGCCCTTCACCACACACATATCTTTTGACAGCCACCCATTCTGTATGCCCCGGTGTATATAATGGTACAGTCTCATCAACCACTCGGTACACACACCACCGAGACGGGACAGCCAACTCAAGTTGTATCTCTGACCGGAGTGCCTACCTAAGGTGCTGGTACGGGTATTTGCTTGGGATTGGAGGCCCTACCTTTGTGAACTACACCCGGCAGATGCAGGAAGGCGGTTTACGACCCACACCTCCAGGTGCTTGCACTGTTTGGAGCCAGGCAGCTCACTGTCAGCCATTGTTGGCTTACACGCCTAGATGAGGGTTACACCTATTGTGTGCTGATCTAAGTAAATCAGTATGTTGTACTTCTATGCCATTCCACGTAGGGCACAGAGCTCAGAGAACAAAGAAGGCATGATCCAGTGCAGCTAACATCGTCGCTCCTGGAGTCGATACCCCACGGGGACAGGCCGAAGCCGCTCGACATGCAGAGAGACTGGCGTCTCCACCAGGAGTTTTGTGTTTTACTACGCCCCAACTAGGACTGGCTACAAAGATCATCCAGTAGTCCAGACCCTGGTAACAGGGAGCAACACCAGGCTCGGGGGTGCCAGTTAGGCAGGAACTGAGTGGAATCGCAGACATCTGACCCAGCATTACAGCTGCTTGACCCCTGCCAAGGCCAGGAAGACCAAGGAGTCCACCTGCCCATCCTGCAGCACTACTACCGCCTCATCAATCACACAAGTCCCCCGAGCTCTGGTAAATCATCGTTGTTACAGAGGACCAGTGTAACCGTCAAGACATACTGTTCATCCAACTGTACCAGACTTTGTACCCAATAGACAGCCCACACTGCCAACACTGGTAAACGGAAAGAAAGTAAACTAGATCCTAGTTTATGCGCTGGTGACCTAGCGCAGTCCCAGAAATTACTTGTACAACCAATAGTGTAAGCTAGCAATCCTTTGTGGAGCTATTCTTCCAGCAGAATGAGATTCAGATTTTTCAGTCTTAGCAGTTCACAATCACCGATATCAATTAGGACACAAAATACTTTTCAAAATGAACAACACAAAGAAGTAAACATATATATATGCGTGTAATTTTCGGCGATGTTACACAAACTTTTGCTTAATCAATGCAGTAAACTTAAAATTTTGAGTTCTGCAAAAACAGAATTTTTCAGCATTTATTACAAAGGAATTTGGTCGGGACCACAGAAAATGTAACACGGACTTCCCATTGTTCCGTGTTAGATAGCTTGAGTTTCCTCTTCAACTGTAATACAGTCGAACCTCAGTAATACAAACCTGAAGGGATCAAAATCTGACCACTTTGTTGTAATAACAAGGTTTGTTCGGTCGAAACTGCAGATATGTTTTTTATTTTGGTACTACCCAAAAACCTAAAAGTTCGGAATAAATGTACAACATTTAGCTTTAATAACAAAATACGTTGCTCTCATTTTAACTTTACTCAGGAAATAAATTATTAATTAAATATCATATTAAATCTTCAATAAAATCAACTTTTCCGATACATAAAGAACCAACAAATATTTTTACTTTTCACATTTTCTGCTGTCATTACATACTAAGGTTTTTGTTTTAAGAAATTTTCTATTTTGGTTTGAACAGTTTTTGCACTATAGAAGTACTTGACAATGGAATACAATTGATCAAATCCTGAAAAACGACACTGAAAAAATTAATTTATATACACTTAAAATTCAAGTCTGCATAACACACAAATGTTTTCTATGCACACTAACAGGACGTTTCCACAAGTTAACTACATCAGATGTTTTCATCCATGTATGCACAAAACTGTCACATTGTAACTGAGCACATACAGTTGTGATCACAGTCTCGCACACAGCAGTAGTATGTAACATGGTGCAGAGCTTCCATCGTATCTGTGATGAACACTAAAATCATTTCAACACTGCCAAGCTATTGTATTGAACTATCTGAGAGATTAAGTAAAACTGTTGTTACTGTAGCAAAAGTTTATTTCCTAATAATAATAAAAAAGTAAGCTGCCCTATGTACCCAAACGCATATTTTTTTTGTCATTAACTTCCCAGTAATTCCCAGAAAACTTAAGAATGGGCACTACCAGAAATTGATTGTTAAAAGTAGAGGTTAATTGTATTGAATTGTTACAAGATCAGAAGTTGGTTAATGTGTTGCTTTAATGCATTTGTATTAAACATACAGAATTTAAGTCAAATAACCACGTGGGACATACAAAATACTTTGTATTATCCACAGTTTGTTTTAAACAGCTTTTACACCATGAAACTGCATACAACAGGTTCAAGGGACCACATAATCACTTTGCAACGACGAGTTCTTTGTTATCACAAAACTTTTACTAACGAGGTTCCACTGTAACACCATATAAGATTATCTGCGATAAATTGTGCATCACATGAGTTTTCCATATTACATAATTATGTACACAACACACTACCATTTCAGGCTACCAAAAAAACATTATCAATGCGGATGAAGCAGAAATATTTTATAACCTTCTTCCTAACAAAACACTGAGAGCGAATAGTAGATAGATTCAATGTGCTGTTTTGTTGTAATAGTATGCCAGTATGCTGCGCTACAGAGACGCACTCTACGGCCGACTTCACCCCATTTGAGCACACCAAGCACGGGACTAAATCAAATTCATTGGCTGCTGAGACTTGTTAATGGTATACTAAAAAGACTTCATTCATTGATTAGTCATCAACGTATTTGAATTACAAATCTGAAATTATGATAATCTACGCCCAATCAAGAATAAGTATGCCAGAGCCACCCCGAAAAAGAAGTAATAATACTTATTTGAATTATACTACGCTACCCTGCCTGACCAAAAAGTTCCAAACAACCCTAGAGATAGAAGCACCCCCCAGACCTACTGACATCACAGCTCGCCTGCCTCAGTCTGGGGAGCAAGACAATATCTACACCTCCACCATGGGTGATAAGACATTGAGTGGTGCTCCTGCAGCAGATAAACCAGCCCCTGCGATGGAAGGCTACGCTACCCCCAGATCCCGGAGGAATCACTGACACAGGGTGATTTTTATATAAATAGAAGTCCAGCACCATGGTCCAGTACAGACGCCGGGCTCACCAGCCGAATCTCAACCCGTCTGCGCAAGACTCTCTCTCCTCCGCAGCCCAAGGCAGGGCTCACAGAGAATCAGCAGTACTCTACCTCCAGCCAGCAGCTTGGACAAGGCTCTTCCTTCAGCTGACTGTCTAGACAGCTATTCTCATCTATTGGTAAATCCCACGCCTGTAGCCACTACTCTTACCTCAGTCAACTTCCGTTGACTCCCACTGTAACAGGTCGTTGCGTGATCACGCCCCCCTGGATAGAGCCCCTCCTACTTTCACGCTGTTAATAGTGTTTAAATTATTGATTAAAAATTCTGCAGTAGTTAATTTTAATAGATTAATTTTCCCCAGGCTCGCATTTGCCTGTTGATTAGTAAAATTGAGAATCAATGTAATATATTTTTCAGTGTTTTAATATTTTATAATTATTTCTTAGCCTAGCTCTTAGTGTGTATAAATTAGCCAGGCCTTTCTAAAATATTTCTTCAGGTGTAATAAAATATTACATTCCAAACTTAATCCTTTGTGTGTAGACTACCATAATTTTACTTTTAGGTCCATTGTCACTTTTGCTCTATTAATTTTGTATTGAATTTCAGTGTAGCGCGTTAAATCAGTTGCGCAGTAATAATAATAAATCTCACGTCTTTATTTGGCCGTGCAGTGTACTGTATCCCTCACGAGACAGGGCCTGGTAAAGAACCTATCCCTGAAATTCCAGGACACCAGCCGCCGATACGAGGCACTAGGACTCGTTACTTGAGTTGCCTTTTTACATGGCAGGTAAACGGGAGTGATTGAAGATTCTGCTCCGCCTAGGACTGCACGTCCGCAACCCCAGCAGACAGCCTTATTCTTGTTTGGTATTTCACTGTTAAATGCGCAAGCAACATAGAGGTACCGGTAGCCATCATAGGTGAGGCAAGAGGCACGCCACACTTAAAAAAGCAATTACAAATTAGCTACTTAAAGATTTCAACCTGAGTGCACTGGTCCCTAGTGAACCTAAGATCGAACCTCTTGATTTAAATATAATAACGCCCCCAGACCACAAAACCCCATTGAAACATTCGCTAGGTTTATGCGGCTCAGACGAAGGATCTGATTCGGAGGAAACGCCAGTCAAACCAACCACTACACTGGTATTGAGTTCTAGTACCGACACACAGGACCTCCCTAGTAGAGTGAGTGTAGTACAATTAAAATCTGGCAAGATAATTCGGATTCAACACACTTGAAGACAGAAGTACTCCCAACTTCTGTATGGTAAAGTTGGTATTCCGAAAGAATCAGGGTTCAAATCCCTGCCAAGGCAGTTCCCAAGACGCACCGAGAACAATCCCCAGCCAAGTTTATCCCCGCTAGACAGCCAACGAGGCCGCGGCAGATAAACCCAGTCAGTTAAAGCCAGATCACTCACCACCACACTTACTCATCCCTCATATCCGACTGAGCATTTCACCCTCTTTTGGACAGCTGGTGTCCCATTTATTGGCACCCGTAGTGCTAAGGAGAATAAGGCTGCCTGGAAGGGATAGCCTAACGTTCCAACTCACCCTGGGGTTTGACTCCCCTCCATCTCGTAAGGTCCAAAAGGGCAGTCAGTGCCCTAACCACTTGTCCACCAGGCAAGAGCGCACATCACAGTGATGGCTCAGAGAAACGAAAACCACTCCTTATTGGGAAGTATACCCAGCCAAGAGGTTTCAAGAATTTCAAACACTCGCTTTGTGTATATAAAAACACAAAAATTATAGATGACTGCATCCATTTTTCAAGAATAGTTCAATGGATTGGAGTCTCACAAGGGAGTCAAAAACAGAAAGAGTTGAAGAATGTGAAGGTAGTGTTTTCCCTGCCAAACTGCAGCCACTGGACCAGGGGGTCATTGCTCAAGTTAAATGATACAAGAAAAAGCTGGAACAGCACCTGCTACGACAAATAGAATCCACAAAAGATACTACAGCAATGAAGTGGAATCTACCCCAATCACATACAGTTTCTTGAAAGAACGATTTCCTCTGGACATAACTGAGACTAGTAAATGCTAAAAATAAAAGGAGCAGCACAATTTTTGTCTCAGATTTGTGGGTCAATGCGCTTAGGTCTTACGGCCTCTGCACCTACCAGGTAAGTCGCTAACACGAAATAATTTTGAGCAAAGATAAAATAAGTTTTAATTACATGGCATGAATTTTTAAAATATTAAATAAAAACATTTTAATTACTATATCATGGTGTTCAGTATTTCCCAGTAGGCATGGCAACCACAAAACCCCCGAAAACCCACACCAGTCGGCATTGATGAAAAATGGCCACTAAATGCTGCGACCATATGCATAGAGGAAGGAGGGAGAGGGAATTTAATCTAGAAGAAATTTTCCAGAAAAGCAGCGTCCATCAGCGGTAGCGGTGTGTGAATATTCGAAAATTGGAATACCACTTTAAAACTGTTCACATTCGAAGTTCGATTACTAGTGATACAAAATGTGAATAATTGTGCCCGAAGATCTCATCATTGCCTATAGTCGTGATTCTCAATTGGAACATGCATTAGTTTTTTTTTAAAATCTTATATGGCAAATATCAAACCATTTTAGCTAACCTCCAACATGAAAAAAAGTTACAACACACTTTTTGACACGTTAACTGGCACTAACTAAATTAATCAACAGAACCGTAAATAAATATACCAACACATGACACCATCTTGATCTACAACGCACACCAATACAGAAAATTTCATGTGTATTAATCTAGAAGCATTTCTCTACATCGACGCATGATGTCATTCTATTATAAATCAACTTCTACTCATCAGTGCAAAAGAACATAGGGCACTTGCAACGGAGTTTGATTTACCGCCACCACCAGCAAGAAGTCAGATGAAGAAGGGTGGCATCTGCCGGGCAGTATAAATAGCAGGACACACCAGAGCTCGCGACCAGAATATCTCGCTCACTCTCCGGGATCTACCCGCACATTGGGACCAGCAAAGGCGAGGTGAGTCTGCGGGCATGGTGGGACTTTGGCAGCCTTGCAACGCCTATTCGCCACTAGTTGCGTCCCCAAGTGGCAGATCGTGTGAAGTGTTGCAAACTCCCTTCTGGGTCAGCGGATTCCCCTTCACAACTGGCAGCTCCTGGATGTCCCACAGAGCGCTGCTCATGTCTTCCAATGAGGAGTTTTGGAGGGGGTGACCCCGGCCCATTACTTCCCACATCCACCCACATCCTGGCGTCAACACAGAAGTGCGAAGATGAGAGTCGGTGCGATGACTGAGCTGCCCAGGTTTTTGACTCACTGGACAAGCAGGGGGCCCCTGCATTCAAAATTTACATTAATATAGTTGTGCAGGCAGCCTGCGCAGGAATATGGACAGCAGTTTCCACCTCAAGGGAGCATGAGCCTCTAAGCATGCGCCCACAAGCCCCGCCTGCCTATCTTCTAGCTCTTCAGTCATATTAAACCAATTGATTCCACAACTGCTACCATATTTACTCGTGTATAGCACGCACTTGTGCATAGCGCACACCATGATTTCTGCAACAAGTTCCATGGGAAAAATTTTGTTTTAATAAAATTTCGCCAAAAATTTGTGGTGCGCTGTTAGTAAATATGGAACAAATGATTCTTTTTTACATTAATGTGTGGTGATAGTAATATTTTTGGAAAAATACTTTAATTAAACAACTTGGGTTTAAAAATCCAAAATAAAAATTCAGTAAAATGTGTGCTACAACTCAACATATCCAGCTTAGTTTTTCATTTTTCTCCTTTTAGCAGTGATCAGCTCTTTTTTTTTTTGCCGTGCTAGAATGTCGCACTACCCTTATCTAAAAAAAGTCTCTATGTCCCTATCACCCCTTTTCCCGAACAGAACGCCCCACGCCTCTGCCATGGAAACAAAGAAAGATGGCGGAATTATCAACAGGCAACATCTGGATGTTATTACACGGGGGTGGGGGCCGTAAACACGTGGCAGCTCTGGTTTTGTGGCATAACAGGATGCCATTACATGGATGAAGCAGGGAGGAGGGGGGATTTCAACCTAAACATAACTGAAGGGTCACAGAGAGAAAGAGAGGAGTGATGTAAGAACGACAGATGAGAAAACAGACAGTCCCACCACTTCCCTCAACATCCCCGTACAATTTATGACTACCACTCCCCCGTCCTCTTTTTTCCATGTATAGCGCACACTCCAGAGATTTTCTCCTTTATTTTGGGGGAACAAAGGGCATGCTATACATGAGTAAATATGATATTTCCCGTAGCATTGTCTTTAATGCTTCCACAAGTTTTTCTTTCCTGTCGGAATGGGTTTTACAGTTTCTGTACAGGTTCTACCGTTCCCCTTCTAGAATAGTTTCAGCTATAGGTACACTCAGGGAGGTAGTCATAGCCTTAAAGTATTGGCCATGGCTGCCCAATCCCTCTTGCAGAGAATGTACACTTCCTTGCATGAATTCCCATCCTTTTAGGCATAAGAGGCGCAGCCCTGAGATGCATTTAGCTTGCCCTACCGCGGGCACACACCTAATACTTAGCAATAGGGTAGGTTTAGGAAAAAAGAATCTTGCAACCAGTCTTCAAGTATTTGATGCCTGTCCCCTATAATGGTCCTTCATTGGGCACTAGTGGTGCCGGAGGCTTAACCTCTCTCCTGAACTCTTCATCGCGCCTCTCGAAGGGCCAAAGATTCCTTTCACTAGTCTACAGAAGAACTTAAGTCTCCTGTAACACCTCGACACATACCGGTCCCTTCCGGACGAGCAGAATACAGCTAGGGAAAGTTAAGTCAGTTAGCTATTTACAATACAGCCTTTCCTTTAGGTTTGCTCCGGTCGCCTCTACCTGCTTCACATAGGGTGTTCTACCTTCCGCAAGCCCTAGGGGATTGACGGTAGTACCTTCACCATCCTTGCTTATTTCCGTTAAAAGAAGTAAACACTGATTATCTTACTTTCAATTATTACTTCCGTATTCTAGTACCCATCTCCTGTAGACATCAGACAGCTATGGTGGAAGGATACATTTTGGCCGTGCTACTTTTATAAAACTGTCAAAATTTACCCATTTCTTTAATTAATACTTTCTTCTTAAATTAATAAACTGTAGTACTACAGTTTCTTGTATTTAATGATTACTTTTCCATTTATTATTCAGACACTGAACAAGTGCTTTAATTTTCTTTCAGAACATTCTAATTTACCGAATTTTTTAAATTTCAAACACAGAAATTTGGTTTACTTTTTAATATGAATGCAAAGAAATTAATTATCAATTTTATTTTTACAAACACAGAAATTTGGTTTACTTTTTAATATGAATGCAAAGAAATTAATTATCAATTTTATTTTTAAACAAGTTACATAAATTTAGCATCGCTTTCATTTTAAACACCGAGATTTACAGAGTTTTCATTTTTAATACTGAAATTTAACACAGAGTTTTCACTATTTTTTGCACCGAAATAAAGCATTTATTTTACAATTTTCTGGGGTTCCTAACCATGAGCACTAGCTCCATCTTCTGCTCTGTCATGGTTGCCAGGGCATCTAGCAGCATACGCTCTTCCTCTCTGCCACGGGGTGTTCTCACTGGTGAGCACGGTGAGGCGCGTGACAGTCAGAGGTGCTCCAGTAGACTTTCAGAAGGCCTCCCCCCCCTCCTGGGATAAGTGGTGTCAATGTTGCAGTGATATGATGGCAGCATTCTTTTATGACCTGGTCATGGAGAACCTCATCCGCTTCATACTAGATCCAGTAGAGTATTGGGACGTAGCTGTAGTCTATTGGTGTGTGATGCTCAAGCCTCTCGCTGAACAATTCCAAGTCCGTGGGGTGCCTCAGGGTGGTCTTGGACTGAATCACTGGTGATTCTGATGACGCCTTGGCATGTTGGGATGGATGTGGAGACTTAGCTAGTAGCTTCTTCTCTGAGGCCGCCTTGCCTTTCTTCAGTGAAACCGCCTGTGACGGGGCTGATGCTCGTCTGCCATGACGTGCTAGATCGCACTGGTTGCGGCAATTGAATGCTGAGGCGACTGACGCTCTAGATGCCTTGGAACAAGTGATGGAATGGGGAGAGATGGCCAAGAACATGACTTTGTACCAGCACCAATTCTGGTTTGTTATATTGAAGCTTTACTGTATTTTATGAAAGTAATAATGTTACAAAGTCATGTGCAGAAACTAAGGCACCTTGTAAAAATTGCCAGTGAAGTGTGTAAGGCGTGACTTTGCCATGAAAGACATTAAATTCTAGCAAGTACAATTTTAATTACATGGGTTGAGAGGTGGGCCAAAACCTATTCCAATTCTAATAACAACCATATTCCCAGGAGCCATGAAAGACCGTAGAATCGTGAGTTGACAGTTATCCTGTATTTATTTAAATCCCCACAGTAGTGAATAATGTAAAGAGCAGTCTGACCGCTGTAGAAATGGTGATGGTAGGGGTTAGACAGACCTGTTTGTCTTCGACTGCATTCTCAGCTGGCTGGTCCTTCTGTTCGCCATCCTGCTGGGGAGGATCCACCTCCATCTTGGCAGGCTCCTCGTCTGCTTCCTGGTCGGCATTCTGTGGTGACTGTTGCGGCTCCTCTGGAGTAGGCGCAGCCTCCTTGTCGTTTGTCTCCGCCTCCGCTGGCTCCTCCGCCTCCTCCTTGCTCTTTACTTCCTCCTCCTCCTCCTCTTCCTTCCGGGGCCGACCCCTCCTTGACCCTCCTGCACGTTCACACACCCTCCACTCAACACTTTCCAACAACCTTGCCTCACTCTCAATCACACACTTTCCAAGCGAATCTGCACCCTAACTAATTCACACATTTCAATACAATCTATGACCAAGCGTGATGTTAAAAAACATGTCTATTGAAGTTGGCCTTTTCTATTTTACACACACTCCAAAACATAAATTTACCATGCACACTAGAATGATTGGAGATGCATTAATAGCAAAACACAGAAAAAAGGTACCTGAGTAGAACAAATTCTAGATTTATTGCATATGTTTTGAGGAAGCTGTGACAGTAAGAAAATGTACTCACCTCTGGGGCCACTGGCAGGGGTCCTCTTCTCCCGCTTGGCAGGTGGCGGAGGCGTGGGGGAACACCTCGCGTGGACGAGCGTGTGCGGCGTCTGTTCTCCACCTCTACTCCTCCACCCTCCTCCTTGTGCCCCAGACCCTGCAACACCATACACACTCCACACTACCCACGACTGCTGCATTTGAAGCATGGTATGCAGTATTTAAAATTCACAAAGATTATTCTATATTTTTTGCGGGTTACTGAAACTAATTTTGTGATTTAATAGATGCTAAAACTACTGCGGAACTTGTTTAGGCACTTCCATATCAATCTTCTGTTTCCCAGCCAACCAGGCTACTCCACTCCTGTTCCACCAGCTTAGCAAACATGCCTCAACTGAGACATCTGCAATGAAGCAGCATGTCACCACATAACCATGCACTGTCCCTATTGTAGAGTTAGATGTCCAGCAACCAGTGCAGGTGTGTCAGTGAAATACTCACCTTCAAGAGGGCTTCTCCTTCCTGTGCTGTGCGCGCAATTGTGGAGACTCGCTTGCCTGCACTGCGACGCCCACCTCTGCCCTGTGTGGACTCATCTTCGGCCTCCTGCAACAACACAGTATCAGCATCGTTACACGTGGACCCACACTATTAAAAATATTCAATTAAATATTACTGGGCTTATAAACCTTAAATGCAGACTAATGGAAGACGCCTACTGGAAGGTGTTAGATAATAGCCGCTGTTATCTGTGAGGTTAAAGTTGTGCATGCACTGAGATTACTTGCGGCCTTGGCTGCTAAAATTGTTTACAGAAATTACACCAACATTCAGGATGTCCACTTGAATTTCATTTTGGAATTCCCTGTTTTCCAGGCACAATTTTAAAATTTTCCTTGACCTATTTTTCCACCACTTAAAAACAAACATGCAACCAGTGAAATAGAATTGAATTACACTGCAGCCAACCAAACAGATCCCACATTTTATTCAGTCCATCAATATTTCTCATGATACATACTATTGACTACACAAGTGCACATTACCAATACACAAATACTTCATTTCGTATGCTATGTCTCTTAGCAAAGATTTATTATTGTCAGTTTATAAAATTTAAAATTTTAATTTTTAAATGCAAATGCTCATTATTCTGTATTTACAAAACTAACAATTTTTGCAGAGTAGCAATTATTTACATTTTCACTGAACCAAATGAAAATTCCCTGTGGGTGGCTGGCCTGATTAATGAAGATATTAATTATCCCTAATTTTGAGACATTTTTCTACAACTACACAATTGCTCGTTCTTTTTCTGCAGGGAAAAAATATGTAATATGCGGTTGTCAAAAAACACATATTTTTGGCGTTATTTGCCTGTAGTTCAAAATTTATATGGGATTGCATTTTAAAAAGGGTTTTAATTTACTGGCAACTTAATTATGAGATTGCCTACATACAAATTTTGACACTCATAATTGTTTTTTTAAGAGATTAAATTACATAACGAGTGGTTTTCGTGGACGAAAAGTCACGTTTCTGCAGTTTTTGGGGAAAAGTAAATTTTTAAATTAGGTAAAGGTTTAAAAATGGTTTTAATTGATAACTAACATGTGGGGGAGGGTACATACATACCACTTCTATCATTGCTCGTTATTTTTTCTCCTGGAAAAAAATATGTAATTTATGGTTGAGGGAAGGCCGGCTATGAGTCATGCGGATAGTCGGGAGGAAAAACAAGGGTGACGGGATATATACCATTTTAGTTCTATGGCTTGCAGCCTGGTGGTCGTGTGGGTGAGGGCTAGAGGATTATCAACTTCAATTCAGTTAATAAAACTTAATTTGGAAATCATATTAAATTAATTGTAATTGTCAAATAACCAAATAATCTGCAACCATATGTAAATACAACATCTTGAAAACAGCAATGTTACAAACATTACTGCCATTTGTGCTTATAGCAAATGTATTACGTGTCATATATTAGGAACTTATCTGGCAAATTATATCTTTTACTACAAGTCACATTATAAAAGTCTTTGGCTGTGACTTTCGGTGCCTATTCATAATTAACAATACCCATTTTCCATCACTTCGTCAGCAAACTGACGGCACGTCTCACATGAAAACATGCAATTTTAGCATCTCGACAATCAATTTCTCGTTTGATACTCTCGAATCTCACCAAAAAAATAGATTTCACAGCAAGTTACCGCAGTCAATTCCTTGAACCAAAGACATTTTCATTAATGCACATGGTTTTATTACGTTTCTTTACCAATTTTGATTGATTTATTTCATACAAATACAGAAATTACACTAATATTTCCAATTTTGCGCACTGTGAAGAACCTGATTTCAACGCTCATCACAAGTAAAATATCGAAAACATATATGATGGAAAGGAAATTTTTGTTAAACAGAAAAATCTGTAGGTATTATTTTAGTTAACATTCGTAACTCCATAGTGAGGCCACATAAATCGTATAAACTATGAAAAATCCAAAGTACTTGGCACCTCTGGGTTAACGTATCATATGTGTGTTAAGGCTCGGCCTCACACGCCATGTTGAATTATTGGTTCTAGCTTACTTCAGTTGTATACTAACACATATTACGAAACTGCTAATATACAATCATGTGACAATATAAGTTACACTGAAGTACAAACATAAATTCTGAAATTCGTTAAGTAGTAATGCCCAATTTTTCAAGAATTATGAACAGATTAATAACATTTTACAATCACCATAATGTGGATGAAGTTTGACAACTAAATTTGAAGGGGATTGTCCATTGTGAAAATGTTATAGTAACAAATATGAGATATAAACGAAAAATTTACCATGGCAGGTGAGGCCGAAACACTACATCACCAAGGAGATATATTTGATACCTAGTAATGTTACAGATGATGTTCTGTTAAACAGTTTAATGGGATGTTATTTTGGAACCAGTATTCAGCTGAGCATAGTAAGGTTGAACTGTGTTGTACTGCAAGTTAAAATAAAGATGGTAATGCTTCTGTACTGTCGGCACCCCAAGTCATACGCAAAATAAACAAACCTAACCTAACTTCACGATAGGTGAATCACGAGAAGGACGAATCACTGAGTGTGTGGGTGTGCACATGAGAATAAGGGCAATAAGGAATACCAGGATCAAACCTTATTCAAACAATTTAACTACCCCCATTTATTCACATTGCATGCTCCCTCACATTGCATGTTTCATAGATGTACTAAGAATATTGTGATGTCCCCATTAAATTTGTCTTCAGTGCAATTAGTAATAACAATACAGGCAAATTTCTGGACTAGTTCCGTACCTCATCCCCCCCAAAAACAGGAGTGTATGGCAGGATTTACAACTGCTGTGTCCGTCCGTCAATCAGAGATGGCCATTACTTCTATCCGTCCGCCCGTCAAAACCTTGCCAAGCTTTAACTTTTGACTGACAAACGGATGAAATTACAGCCTCCTGAACGTGCACGTATTACTCGTTCATCCCAAGAATGTTTAGCTCCTTTCATGCAATAGTAAAATTATGCATTATATGTGATTTAAAGATTTTTTTACAATAATTAATTTTTGTTACGCACGTATAAAGTTTAGTTGTAAATCGCTCGGCTAGGAGACAGATGAATGTATGATGGGTAGACGCTAAGGACTGTTGTAAATCCTGCTTAAGTCTCATTTATTGCTTCCAGCAAAGTTTATACAGATAACAATAATAACATATTTTATTTGTAATATGTCTTTTGAAATCATTTTGTTTAGTTATGTATTTTATGACATGTCAACAAAATAGTGGCTAGTTCCAACTGGGAAAAGTAATGATTCACCACCTATTCTGTAAACCCCAAATTTATAATTCTGCAGTCATTTAGGTCCTCCATGCCATTATATTGGAAAACTAACTTCAATTACACATCCAAACTGTAAAATTTGGTCATAAGCAATGAAAAGGACATCACTGCACCAAAATAAATACATTGTGAATGACAAATTGCCCACAGTACTCTACAGGCTCCCATACATGATTGGGACTATGACAGACTACTCTTTATTCATATTTATTAAATTTAATTAATGTTGTTGATTACATGCACATAGGTGCATTAGCAGACATCTTAGCCTTTTCAGGATGAAAACCATGCCGGACTACAAAGCTGTCGGATAAGTAGAAATTAAGTACCTGGGAATTACGCAATGTTTTAATTACATTTGTTTGTCTTAAAATGTAAAATATTTCACACCTTAGAAAAACTAAAACATTGATCTAACATCTTTTATAGTAATGACTTGATAAACGAGGAACGTAAAAAATTTAACTACATTTTTTTTTTTTGCTATTCCTTGTAATCTGATGTAAATTAAACATGGTTCCGACTTTTAAAAACATCAAAATTTTTTATTCACAGTTTACTCCACAGGTAGTAGGCCAGTACATGTTTAGACCTACATTAAATTACATGCATTTGCAGATTATGGACCAATTAACCTAAAACTCCTAATATACTGCCTGTATCAAAATACCCTTTAGAGAAAGTGTTCTTAAAGCATCATGATAACAGTACTTTCATAATTATTTTTTTCAGTTCCTTGCTGTGCAAACGAATTAACTTATAAAAACTTCAAAAAAAAATTTCACAATTATGTTCTTTGTAAATACTTCAATCACTTGCAAGTTCCTCACGCCTACAAAACATGCTATCAGAAGCGGGAGCCCCACACCGCAGGCATCACATGGGGACACACAAATCACAGGCACATAGCTGTGGGGGCGGGCGCCAAAGTGCCTGTGCAAGACAGCCACCTACACGTTCATACAATGCTTCACTTTATTAACAAACTTTAAGGCAGGAGAGCTGTTCTAGCAAAGCAAGTCGTTTTTCGATTCCGGAGAAAATTTAAAATATAATTTTCTACGCCTACACAATTACATTGTCAACTTGCACCTATTTACAACACGGCCTTTGCAATGTGAATTATTTCACGGTTACTTCCCCCTTGTTAGCGCCCAAAAACGACCTACATGTCAGCATGTTATAAAACCTATTTAGCGCGCGTGATACATACTTAAAAGCGGCCGCAAAGCAAAGTACACAAAGTACGCGTTATATTAATACGTATACAACGATTACAAATACGCCGTATCATTAAAATCCATTCAGTAGCGTCGGTGCTAACGGTAAACCATTTATTAGTGTGAACTTCCAAATTGGCGCGAAGGCTAAGTTGGCAGCGGGTGCCGCCAGGTGGGTATTGATGGCTGCGCTGCACTACGCTACTTCACCCCGCCATTGAAGGACGAAAGACAAAACTTAAAAATCGAAATAAGGCACTTGCCCTGCAGATTAAGAACGCGTTCACCGTCCAACAGACGCGCTAAACCTTGTATATTCCACACAACCACACTCTCTTCTTAATTACAAAACACACACGAGAAGTAATTTTCTATCGGATTCCAGGGCTTCACGTATTTCTCAGTCATCACGTTGGGTAGGCATGGAGAAACATATTCAGATGTAAATAACGCACCAAATAACACGTTACCTTGTTAATTGAATCAACTGCATTTTCCTTCTTCAAATCTGCTTTCTCTCCAGACATATTTTGTGACGAAACTATGATTATAGACACACTAAAACAATAAATATATATTAACAGATAAACCTCCGGCTACTCTGTTTATACAGTTCACAAAGATGGCGGTAGCGTGGGTCACGTGATCACACTTGAACTTCAAAAATAAGAAACAACAGCGCTGCCATCCGGAGAAGACACAAACTTTTCAATTGGCGGGAGTTTTAAGCTTACATTCTAGGAAGTAGACAGTAGACTTATATTCATATGTCTAAGAAGAGGGTTTAACAATTACTATCTGTACGTACGTCCGTCCGTATACATTTCTTTTTTGGTTTTATATTTTCTTTTTCCACTTTAGGATATACGTCTTCAGAAATACCTAATTAATTTCTTGGAGGAAATAAATTTCACATATCCCATTTTAACACACATAAAAAATTAAAAAAAAAAAAAAAAAAAAAATGTTGCCTAACAATTCTTTGAAATAAAAAAAATAAGTAGTTTTTTCTCAGAAACGAAAATAAACTTGAGGGATGATTTGTTTTGTTTTATTGCATCTGTAAGATCATTTTTTCAATACATAGCTGTATAAAGATATTGGACATGTCAAACTGCAGTATACAAAGGGGAATGGGGGGGGGGGGGGCAACTTTTTGATTGTTTGAGTGGTGCAACTACATTATAGGGTTAAAGGAAAAGAATAATTGCTGTAATATTCATTAAAATGTAAATATAAATATATATTTTTTCCCCTTCAAAAATTATAGGCTATCACGAAACTTTATATATTGTATCACCATGGAAAGTACTGAACAAATGTTGGCCTGCAAGAGCTAATATGCTCTTAACAGGGCAGGGTCCATCAGGGTGTCGATACAGCTAGTGCAATGGTTTCACACCAACACTATCCCAACCTCTGTCCCCATGTGGGCTTACAGCAACAGGGGAGGACATTGCTACTAACCACCATGTATTATCAAGGGGTATTTAGAGAAGAGGAAACAACAGTGAGAAGCTCAGAGGTGTGGAGGGAACGGAGCGGGTAGGCAGTCCATGCTTGTGAGGTCTGTGAGGGAGTGATGTGTTGAGGGAGGAATTGGTATATGTGAGAGGGGTTGGTAAGTTCAGGAGTGGGAAAAGGAGTTGGTTGGGTGAAGGAGAGGTGATAGAGATCACCACCGGGCGGTAGCCTAATTGCGAGTGTATGTATGTATGCAATAGATAGCATTTAATTCTGTATGTTGCTTCCATTCCCCTAGCCTTGCATTCCATCACTGTCCCAATTGGCAGTCTTATTCCACATCACCACTTTGCGCTGACCTCCCCAATAGCACAATTCGCTTGAGTCAAGCTTGAATCTCACATGATATGAAAAGTTTGTTAGGCAAAGCAAATTCAATAAAATGCCAAACTTGCCATAAGCTTACAAGCTATATGGGCAATATCCACACAGCTTTTACTGTATTTATGCTCTATGCAAACAGGTTCATATGTTACGCCGATGATGCTGTTTTGATGGCAGATCCCGAAAATGATTTGCAAAGATTATTATATAGATTCTATCTTGGTTGCCAAAAGTACAATATGAAAATTAAATAAGGTCACTAACACAAGAATCTATGAAGCAGTAATACACCCAATATTGACTTACGCCGCTGAGACAACAGCAGATGCCTAAAAAACCAAACAATTCTAGAGAGAACTGAAATGAATATTTTGAGGAAAATTGTACATAAATCCAGGAGAGACAAGATCAGAAGTGAAGAGATTAGAAGTCAGTTGAATATCCGAGCAATAGGGGATTGGATAGAAAGACAACGAATGGAATCTACATGTATACCACATGGCATGGGACAAAATTGTGCGTGTGGCAACATATAATTTACAAGTGGATGGAAAGAGATCGCCTGGAAGACCGAAAAAGAGATGGAAGGACTCTTAGTTTCTGGATGTAACAGGCTGTAAGCTTACTATGAAGAGAAGAGAAAACAGGTTTCTAGGAAGCATAAGTAATATGTAATATTTTCTGGGGGAAATATTGTTTTGATTTGCATGTAATTAAGTAGGGATCTGCCTAAGCACTCTGTTATGACGTTGCCCTGACTGTTCCACTCGGGAGCGGCCCACTGGATCCTGCTCAGCTCGTGTACCAGGCACGCATGTCTGTGCGCCTCGTGTACGGGCCACAGTCATTGTTCGGGCAGAACCACATCACGACCCACCAGACCCGTTGTTCCAAGAGTAAACTCAGCTCAGTGTGTGTGTGTATAATGCAAATTAAATCTGTGCCCCTGAAAGCAGAGTCTAAAATTCACAATAGAAAGTGCTATCCCCCTTTTTCTCCCCATGAGCGAGGCGTAAATAGCCTACGTGTACGAAGCTACGTGGGTTACGTTTTAGTACTAAACACTAGTTTGGAACACTCATAAATTATAATGTAATTTTCCAGTATTGATTAAACTTTTTTTTAAAGGCAATTTCATTTTCTTGAAATGTATTGAATTGTAACGTAAAAGATATTGGCAGTTCCGACGTCCGCCATGACATGTGCCCAAAGTAAAAATTTTTTTTTTGTATTAAATTATTTCCATAATTTAATAACACGTTTTTGAGTGTCAGATTAAATGTTAAATGCGTTGTTTATTCTTTTATAATATTTTCTACGTGCCTTTCCAGCTCATTCTAGCTTATTTTTCTAATTATTATTTCCAGACACAAAGTGCATATATGAACTCTGGGACTTAATGTAACAAATATTACTTGTCACAATTAGTGAAGAAATTTGTCCAGTGTTATTCATGTACTTTCCTGTGTTTTTGTATGTACATTTTGTCAAATGTATGTTTAACTCATTTCCTTCTTGATGTTGGCGGGAGATCGCAGGCGAGGTAGTCTTGATGAACGGGCCATCGGGAATATATGCATGTCGTGTTGCAGGAGCCTTCAACATCTTTTGTTCGGTCACTTAGCTGCAATATTAAGTTTTAATTATTCTGGAACCTTTTCTTGTGTTTGCTCCTCCCATGCTCGTACTGTTTACCTCCTCAGACGCGTGGCACCAGAGATTTTAACACCGTAATGCTACCACGTGCTTAATAGTACTTTATGCCGCTTCTGCCTATGGCAGGCCTAAATGCCATGCCTGCTTAAAGCTAGGGTAGCTGTACTGTGTTAAGTGTACCACTTCTCTGCTCAATACAGCCATTTGTGATCCTAGTCTCTGTGTTAAATATTGGTATACTTTGTACCTTAAGGACCTGGTCCACTCCAGGCAACCATGTGATAGAGTGTATGAACTGTATTAACCTGAACTTCTTTCTACGTAACCATGAGCTTGTGAGGGGATCACCACATCGCTGTCGACCTGCTACTGCACTGAGAATTATAATACATGTACTTACTCGCCAATAGATAAACTGGCATCCTACGGATTTAAACAACTTATTTCATAACTTTTCGTCAAATTTCTAGCCATGAACCAGGATTTCTCTCAAATCCGCCGTACTTCGCCTCTCACAAGCGACCAGACCACGTTGGTTAAAATGGCATACATTGCCTTCTTTTTAGTGTTGGCTATGCTACTAAATTGAGATGTGACTCACCTAGGCAGCACTCTAAAACACTACTCTGAGAGTACAGTAAAATCTGAGAAAAGCAAGAATAATATGGTTTTGAAACAAGCATGATGTGAACAGCATGCTGTGTGTATAAATATCCACTGATTATGCAACCAATGTAAATTCCAGAATTCATTAATCACTTTCCACAACTTCTGTAATTTTCAAAAAATGTATTATATACATAAATAGCTTTACTTACCATAAACATTATGTTCAAAAATGCAGCAATTATTTAAGTTTACTTTCAAATAAAAAATATAAAATGTATGACTTGTCATTTGTAATTTTCCACTTTTTATTAAAATGTACCATAGTAGTTGACGTGAACTCCTCTGACAGTTTGTGCCTCCGCAGTCATACATTCCATTTAATGCACACCGGGGTCAACACGAACGACCGTGAGCACGATAGTGCAGGCAGACGAGAACTGCAATTTACACCACCTCGCCGACAGGTACTACGTAACTCACGCGACCGCCTTGCTTAATTTTTTCCAAGAGGTAACTCTTGGGATAAATTAGCTGGCAGTCCAGAATGGTGTCCCCACAATAGCCACATCCGTTAGGCACACCAGCAATTGGCGGGAGCATTGGATCTGTCCACGCCATGACGCCTGACGCCTCTTCAACGTGCGTGACGTCAACTAGCCTGCTGGACTTCTCTACACTGATACATGGCCCCAAGTGGTTTCAGTTAATAGGGAATATTTTTCCCTTAGTGCACTCACTCTTTGTTTCATGTGATTTAATAAAGCCAGTGTATTTCTTTTGTATTCTGCACAATTGAGCATGGCATCTTACACTCCCTTCAAGGGATGGACTCATGCAGTGTCAGAATATACCAAAACTGCCATTTACTTTAAACAGCTCCACCAGAGATAAAGTAAATGAACAAATTGCCATTTTTTGAGCTATCTCTGTAATTAGAATGTTGTAAAAGGGCCAATATGTTCCATTCATCAGCAAACTATCAACACAGGCCTCATATCTTCTAATAGCATCCTTGTAGTGCGGTGGCATTCCTGTGACATCACATTCTCAAGCTTGAATAATTCTTTCAGACACACTGGCTGGGATATCAGTAATATGTTTAGAATTAAGAAATAGCAAAGTCCACAATCACCATTTATGTTTATATTTAATTTTAGTGTATACGCAAAACTTCAAAGTGATTTCTGATGCTGGCCTTGGCCATCTTCCACCTAGGCCGATGCCATTCTCAGTGTCTGAATTAACACATTCACCACTTGGCTGAAATAATTTGGAATATCAATAGTGTTAATAAACTGGAACCTTTTTGTAATGCCTAGGGGTAGACCAACAAGATTTCTTGAGTTCCACAACCAGGGTATTCAAGCACCACACGTACCTCATAAGTTACATGGCGTAAGCCCCCTTTTCCAGCAGCAATGGTTATGCATTACTTAGTACATGCAGCATTTCTTTTTCCTGTAAACATTAAGTTCAATAAAATGTCTGACACCAAATCAAGGACTTTTATTGTGACTGCTACCTACCAAGGTATTTTGGGTACTGCATCCTAAAGCAGAAGTGTCAATTCAGTGAACTGTACATCATCCCTAGGAATACTACGGGTCCTGCTCCCTAATGCAGAGTAACAAGAGTTAAGTAAACAGCGTGTAGAGTAGTCAACAACCTTACTACAGTAATAGTACAAATTGTTACGTAAATTCGGTGGTGGTAACTGCAATCCTGCCACAATTCAAACAACTTGACGCAGAGTTCCAGGGTACCACAGTGCTGTCGGCCACACGACCAATCATCATTAACTTTACCGAGTTATGGCGCCAGGCAACACCATCAGTTTTCGCCTGTTTTACAGACCATGTGCTCTGCTGGAACATCAAACCCTGAACTGATAATTGTACTTGGTTTACTTCTGTGTTAATACTTTATCTATTTAAACTCAGATTAAACTTGACAAGATTTTTTTTTTGAGAAATGTTTTATACAACCCCTATGACTGGGTGTGTGGTCACAGATATTTGACACCGGTTAACAGTCAGCGGTGCTAGAGCCCATGACGGCGCTCACCACGCATGTGTCACGTGTCCCGCACGTGTGCAAAGCGGCCAATAATTTTGAACTTTTGTATAAATGTTATTTTCAGTGTAAAATGTGTTCTATTGTATTTGCAGTGTTTAATATGTCTCAAAATGTGTTCAAGTGTATGTTACTATTTTTAAATTGTTTAATTATATAATTCAACGTGCCCGCGGCACCGAGATTAAGAACATTTAATATTCCAGCATGAACGCCGTCAGGAAGACACACTTAAAATAATATTGAAATTCATAGAAATGTAAAACAATACTTAATTTGATTTGTGCCATTTTATTTTCAGTAATTAAAGATTTTACTTGGCATGCATAGCACTTTCGCTTATGTGAACCCTGTAGACGGCCATGGTAGGTCCGTGCGATGCTTGTCTCTGGACAGTCTGTCGAGCAGAGTTGGTGAGGTAAGACACTCACGTAAGCACTACAACTTTTGTTCATTGATTTAGGTTTCCATAGTTAATTTAGTTTACCGGTTAACCTTTGCTCGCGTACGTTTTTGCCAGACATTTTCCCCAGCATTATGCTTCTGCTTTATTAATTTTAACTTAATCGAGAAGAAGGAGGAGAAAGATGTCGGAGAAGTCACGTGACCCACCCAACTTGAATCAGGCACCATCTGCCTATGTTTATGGTGTTTCATTGTAACTTCTGCATTATTGCTACGCACAATTTTAAGGGCTTGGTTTTTATGTATGTATTTGAGGGTACTTTATTTGTGTTGGAATATTTTATGGCATCACGTATAACCACTTGGCCGACCGATGCCAAGTCTGTGTATACGCCATTGTTGCGTTTGAGAGCTTATTTATGTAACATAGTATGTGCAATAATTTATTTCAGGGTTCTATGTCAATTTTATTCAGGATTCAATGTATTTTTTATGTAAATTCATGCTTTTTGTACTTGACCCTGCGGTCACAGTAATGTTTGATTTTACCGCAATTAGGCATATTACACGCCTGCAACGACTACAATCATAAAGAGAATAATTTTCTCAGCAAGAATAACCTTTTGTATGAATTTATTTTGCAGTTTCCACGCAGAAATATTGCAATTTCACCTGCACCACATAATCCGCTACGAACTTCATCCAGCAGCATCCTCGCCATCTAAGCTTGTTTTCACACGTGTGTGTTTATTGCGAATATTCATCTTGTGTCCCATCTTGTTTCATGTATCAGTCAAGGGTTTTTGTAATTTTGTCATTAGTGTACGGTGCAATTACTCCCGTCCTAGCCGGCTCTGTGTATAGGCCGTCACCACACTACCCACTTGCTGGAGGGCGAGGCCCGATTAGTTTGTGTTAGTGATGCCGAGTAATCACACGTGTTAATATGTATTAAGGTTTTCATTTGTAATTCACAGTGTCCTATCTTCAGTGAAAAACCGTCAGTCCACCCTAGCGGCTGTCAGCCCTCTTCCCTTGTGAAGGCTGTGCTTTCACACACCTCTGTGAGATCATCCATCTAGGTGTGCGCTAGAGTAATTGCGGGCGGGGGAGCACCCAAACAGAATTGGCTAGTCATGACTGAGATAATCATAATTTCATTGGCACATTGATGCGTATACATAGTAACAATAAAAACAAGTCTACAGTGAACTTAACTCTTTTTATTCAGTAGTGACAGTGTCCTAGCCACATATATTTTATTAAGTGTTTATTTCTAGTGATGTTCAGTAAAAAGGTTTTCTATTGCCTACGTGTTTGTAAATACTCACGGGTGAAACAAACACACAGAACCTACAGCATCCCTGAGAACCCTGAGTCTCAATAGTGCGGTGATTGGGAAGCACCGCTGGCGCCCAAATTACCAGTAAGTATTTATGTCATCGTTTGTTTCGTCTCATACCCAACGGCATCATGTTTAAGAGCTAGTCCTAAGTTTTTTTTATTAGTTAGTTGTTTGTGTGGTTAAGTGTGGCAGTAAATAAATATTCAGGGAACACAAATTTTTGCAAGAAAAGGTAAGAATATATTACATGAACCTGTATGGTTTTGCTTTTATCATATTAAGTGATGAGGGAGAAAGGAGGTGGAGGTAGTGGGGGGATGGAGAGGGGGGAGAGGGAGAGAGAGAGAGAGAGAGAGAGAGAGAGAGAGAGAGAGAGAGAGAGAGAGAGAGAGAGAGAAGATAGAGAAATTGTGAAACTGGTGAAAAATCACCTTTTTTACAACTTTCCCGGGTAGTTTCCTTGAAAGGTAACATTGGAGAAAAGTACAACCATGTGGACATACTAGTTTAATCTGTGGGCTTTTATCTGGTGTGATGAAGTCCCACTGTTATAGATGTAATTTGCATAGTACAGTACTCCAGTGGAAATGCTGTGCACATTAAGACTTGCTCGAGGCACTGCGAACTGCCTCGAGCAAGTCTTGGCCTCTCATTAAATGTAAATTTGGTTTTATTATATTGCATGCTTTCTTGTGATTGGGATGCGTTACATTTCTAGCATGACTAGCATGTGTTACATTTTTTTAAACGTCTTTATCTTCCAAAGTGTGAGAATTGTGTGTTTCCTGTTGTAACACATTTTACACTATTATTATTTCTGTTAAAACTAAATTGTATGTTACCTTCCACGCAACGGGTTTGTAATACATAGGTTCAGTATTACCAACACCCTAAGCTCACCTCCCTAGGAGTAAAAGCATTAAACAAAACCCATTAACTTCTCCAATGTTTAAAATGATTGTTGCAAGAAGTGGCTTTAAATTGCTGCAGGAAACAAATGCAAGCAGAGAAAATGTGGGAATCATGAAATGTTCATCCACAATTGTAAGCAATAATTTGTCAGCAGACAAAAAAGAATATTCAGGTGACAGCAAGAATGCTTACAATACAGCATTACAAGATAAATGATGACACGAGACAGCCTTTGGCCGAGAGGAATCGTAACAGCCTGACAAGGTTTTATCGTGCAGGTCAGAGACATAGGCGAGTTGAAATTACTGACTTTGACCTTACTGTCGGCTGAGTAGGACCTGGCCGGTACACAAAGTTAAGCGTGTGGACTTGCTGCGAGGTGTGAAGTCAGTAGGGGATTCGACTGTCCGGCAGATGGGTTGGGAAACTGCCACTGGTTTACATGTGCTTGCTGGAAGCCGGGGTAGCTCCTTGGTCTGCGGCTGTCATGGAGCTGGAGCTGAGTTGGGCCTGGAGGACTACTGGCCCAGCTGCACTGGAACCAGGGGTTGGCGAGTCCCAGCGGTACATCATATCCCCGGCGAATGTCAGTGACCACTGGGAGAGGTTGGCCAGCAGTCTTGATGAAAGACTGGAATAAAGTTCGGGAGGTAATGAAGGTGAGGCCTCTCCAGCTGGCAGGCGGCTTCAGCTCGTTCCCGTGGCGTTACACTGTCAAGTGCAACTGGAACTGGGTTGCAGCTCCTGTTAGCGTCTGTTGTAGTAGCTGCCTTTCTGTCGTGCCACCTGGTACCACTTTGTTGGGTGTATGGCATAAGGCAGGTACAACGGTCAGCCTCACAAGAGGAGATCAGATAACAAAAGTTCCCTGGCTAGGTGTAATGCCAAAGCTGCCGCTGAGCAGACCAGAGTTGTACTCTGTGCTCCTCTAACCGGCAACACGAGGCATGGTGGTTATGGAGCATTGGATGTCCTCCGGGTGCCAGACGACGATGGTGGGTGGATCAAAATGTTGGCAGATTTCCAGACCCAGTACGTCACTCCCTCCGGCAACAGTACAATGCAGAGGCCAGAGTGGGTGAATTGGAGTAGAGGTCTGATGACTAATGGATTGAGTTACTAGTGGTTGGGGCTCTACATTACTGCAAACCAGGCAGCCATGGAATGTGTGGGTTATCGACGTACGTACATCCTGTGAAGGGAGCCTGCGGTCTTACACTAGTTTCGGTAAATAGAGATTCAAGTGCGTAGTTTCCTGCTTTGCTCTGGCGAGTAGTCATTTACTGAGGAAGGAACAAACGCCCTAGAAAATAGTATGTACTAAGAGGTTTAAGAGAAACTCTTATTTATTCTACGAGATTAAACACGGTGGCCCGTACTACCTCCTAACTGCTGCTGACCGGAAGTTAGAATACGTGAATCCAAATGAAGGGAACAAGGCGATCCGGCTAGGTAGCTATGAAAATAACTTACCCTAACTAATTCTAACAGTTGTCCAGAAGGGACCACTACCAGATGGGGTAGTGGTGGTGCTAACACTGCAAGAGGGGACAGTGTGGTTACCGTTACCAGGATAGACAAGGAATGAAGTGTTGAAGGCATCTTAGAGGGCTGCTGGTACAGTGTTGAAGAGCTTCTGGAAGGTCGCTGGTGGAGTCGCTGAAGAGCTTCTGGTAGGTCGCTGGGACTTCAAGGGCAGCAGAGAGCTCTAACACAAGAATTGGTAGAGTGAGCTGCCAGACATGAACTGCGGAGATCAACTGGTAGATCTTGAAGATGCTGGAGTTGGGCAGAGCCCCAGCACCGAAGTGGTGGAGCAAGCTTCCGGAGAACAACTGGTGTTTCTGGGCTGCGCACGAACATGTATCCTCCCTGCCCACAGGCCTTCTGAGGTGTAAGAATGCGGGGGGTTACGAACTCCACCTCCTACCAAAGCTGTCTGCTAGCGTAATCCCTTGGCCCGCTGTGGAACTACGTGACCTTGGGGAGGCAGTCTTGGCCGGTAGTACAGTTACACTTCAGGGAGGCTGACACGACGTCTGACTTCGGGTGAACAGTACAAGACGACGTGTGTGCAATAGCCTCTGCAACAAGGGACATATCCTGTAGACACTCTAGTAGCTGAGGTGAAGTAGTATGTCGTATAGTCAGGATGTGCATCATGCGTCAATGAGTTGCAGTCATACCACCTGTAAATATGTTGTACCACATAGACAAGTGGAATCCAAATAAATTACTTCCCAGTTCACACCTGTGCTTAACAATTCACACACAAAGGGCCCGGTTTTACAGCACTGACCAGAAACTAGTTGCATTGAACTCGGAAATAAATACACAACAAATAGAACAATGGGAAGAAAACGGTGAGGGGAGGAGTGATAAATCACCTATTAGATGTTATGAATACCACAGAAGAGCAAACGCATTCAAAAGGTAACACCTCGGCGAAGGGTAGTGTGTGCGACACCAGACTTTGTTCCAGTTAGGAAACCCACACTGCCTACTTTACACACCGACTGTGCACCTCAGCATACTTAATACCCTTGCATTAGTGTTCATGCCCCTCGCGATACTAGCTTCGCACTGGTTGAAGTCGATTACCAAAGTTAAAATTGAAGCGTCTTTTAAGGAAACCTGATGTATAAGATTAGTTGTGGAATTTAATGTTCCCCCTTTTCAGTCTAAGGCAGACACAAGTAAATTCTCAGCATTTAAACCCAGACCCAACATGGGGAATCCCCATTCCAGCCAACTTAATAACATTCTTTAAATTATTGTGTACTAAACAACATAACACCCTAGGACTCTCTCGTAACTCCAGGGCTTGTGATCGACCTCCGACTGCAGTTCGAATGCTTTGTGCGATTAAGACACATGTCCATAGTCTCATGGCAACAGCAAACCAACAGGCTTCCATCGGGACACTTTTTTAACTCTAGGTCATACCTCAACTAATGGCACCCAATGTAGGAAATATCAACCTCGCAGGCAGACAGTTGATCGCATAACAACCACTAAGGTACTTCCACACAGTTTAAGAGGCAAACCAAGTTCTGCCAGCCAGTAGATCTTTGGGAGCACCCGAAACACCCTAGGAACTCCTCCACACATGGAATAGAGAGACTAAACATTTCTTACTCCACCACACGCTTGCAAAGGCCGGATGGGAGAGTGAAGTGTGTTACCTGCACGATCCACTGTGGATACCACACCTGAGCACTTCCACAATTAAATAACGTTGAATTACCCTAAGCTCTTATTCACAGCTGTAATGGCCTTAAGTTCCATCCAGCACTTGCCAAGGCTGGACACTAAACACAGAGTGGATATCACGTCATAAAGTTGATGTGTTCAGAAGTACACATTAGGGTCATATATTCTGGCTTAACTTCAGAACAGTTGGTATTAAATTCATTCCTCATGCTCTACACCCATCAGGGTGAAGTTAAGAAACGGCTAAAACAAGAACTCAAGGAAATCATAGAGGAACTTACTAAATTACCTCCATTGGAATCTAATATTACTACCCTGTTTTCACCTCCAATTAAGTTAGCAAGTACGGCGAATCCCACCATAGAATTAATTCAATGTTACGGAGATACCTACCTTATAGACCTTGACAGGCCCCCTCCACACAGGAGACCCCCACCCCTCATCAAGAGCCCCAACAGCAGCTGCAGCATCACTTCGATGCAGCCAGGGCAGGGCGCTGTTCAGCTGCCAGATGTCCCAGCAAGGAGCACGCCATGTCCCTCCGTCAAAAAGGTTACGTCTTGGCGAAGGGTAGTGAGAGTTACACCTGACTTCGTGCCCAACTTATACACCGGTCGGGCACCTAAACATACATAAGGCCTGTACGTTATCCTGATGCCCCTCGTGATTCTGGCATCACGTTGGTCAACGTCTATTAACATAATTAAATAAAATTTGTCCTATAACAAAACATAGTGTTAAATTTGTCATAAAAATTAAGGTCCCCGGTAATTGCTCCAGGCCAGACGTAAATAAGCCCTCAGTATAAATCTCAGTCCAACGTGGAGAACCTCATCCCAGCCCGCCATTAATTCCAAGTGTATTAAGTAACATCCCATTCAAGGACATCAATATTCTCTTATCTACAGGGCTTGCGTCCGACCACACATAATAATTAGTGTCCATTTAAGAGGTACACAACAGGTTTCAATTGAATGGCGCCCATGTGGTGCGTCACCACAAATAAATTTAGTTTCAATTAGGTGAGAGTTGGGAGGCTTCAAGTTCTTCATTCATTAAGCCATCTACCTGTGTAATTTATGTTGACATGCATAACATAATTATTTCTATCAGTATTGTTATACTACAGGACAACACTGGCAACACAATAAGTTTGAGGACAGTATCGGAAAATGTTCAATAATACGCGCTTTAAAAATTTTTTGTTAAAATTTGAAGATTTTCGTTTTAATTTCACTACAGGTGATTTCTTTTAAAATTATTTTTAATTTTTGTTTCGGTTTCATGAAAAATGTATAGTATATTTTCCATTTTAATTTTGTTGAACGAAAAGTTACGTTCACACAACCCTGTAAATAACACAATGAAGCAACAATTTGCATGTAATATTGATCACAAATTTAATGTGACACATAGAACAGTATGTAAATGGAAAGTTCCAAATATAACATCATGAACAAGAACTTTGGTTAGCAGACAAATCGCACGAGTAACACCTGCGATTTACATCCATGTATAGCCACAAAAACTCTTGCTATAGATGGCCTCCCTTCCCCTTTCAACTCTTACAACAGTAAACTGGAAAACATTCCTGTCAGTAAATGTGTAATATATACGTAAACAACCCCTGGAATATCTGCAGATATGATCGCAAACACGAGCTTAAGAATATGTACACGTAAATGTAACACATTTGTGTTTGTTAACTAATTCACAGGACCGCTAGATGTATACATGTTAGATGCTATTCGCTTTCTGGAGAGTAGAACTGTCTGGGCGGCTGCTAACATTGAGGTTTTGAAAGCAGATGAGGGTGAAATGAGGTGAGTATGAAGCAATGTCAGAATGCAAGGGTGGGGGAACACAGGATATCCCTGAGAAAACCTGCAGATTAGTGGCATCATACAGCACAATTAGCAAGTACGAAAATCCAGGAGCAACCAAACTGGGAATAGAAACCGGCTCACTTTGGAGGAAGGAGAGAACTTTAGCCGCTGTGCTACCATTGTTCGCTCGGTCCACTGCAGTGTTGATGTTTACATTGGCTGGGAAGCTATACAATACCAATGTAGAAGGAAACATACTAGGAAGGGCTTTCAAAGTTGCTCAGTTTAATAGTGCAGGGCCGATACCAGATTTTGCCGATATCCTCAATACTGATATTTTGTCGCAGATACCACAGATAGAGATACCCATTACAATATCTACTGTGGTAGAATCCACACTGAAGTCACCATTTCTAGATAAAGCAATTTACATACCCAATGTACAAACATAAAATTTACTGTAGGTCTCCTTACAGTTGTAATGTTTTTGAGATTTGGACAGTTTCAACCAACACCAAGATGCACAATTAAAGTACCTACAAAATTATGGATTTTTCATATAAAACAAATTTCCTGCAAAAATACAAGTCAAAATGAAACACAAACAGATATTTGCGAGATTTTAACTTTTAGAGGGAAAATAAGACACTATGAGTAATGAACTGAAAGACTTCTGCTAAGTATTTTGTAAAGCTGATGAAAATCTGTGTTAAAGTCAAAAGTCACATTATGTAATAATTGATGTTTTAAGTAAACCTACAAAACAATAGGTAAATTATTTCACATAAATTCTTCAACATCAGAAAATAAAAGCAGCACTCAAAAAAATACTTAAGTAATACATTTTTAATCTTAGGTCAGGACAACTTAAACAATTCATGTTTTGAACTTATCATTTTGACGTGTACCACTTTATTGTACTACTACAAATGATTAAGACTCATCTGTAACATCAATATACCTATTACACCCAAGTGAGAGTCGAACACCCCCCCCCCCCCCCTGAAGGTTGTAAAAGCCAGCGACACATCACCCTCCCATCCCTGGCGCTTAGAGCCTACAAGCAGTCAACCGCCTCAAGGCACAGCAGAGCGCCATCGAATACGCACGAAGCCGAGAGAGGGTATGTAAGTCAATGCGTGGCAGGGCTCGCGAGTTATTCTTTCTGACCCTCGAGCTCGCTCCACCACTTCTTGTGCTGGGGCCTTCGACGACCTTTAAGTCTTCCGTAGCTTACCAGAGGCTCTTCATTGCCGATAGGCTCCTTCTACCTGAAGCTTCTGCAACCTTTATCACCAAACACAAACTACCGATTCCTTCTTGAACACTAACCGCCTCTACTTGCTGGTAGGGGCAACTACCATCCCTGCTACTAGAGCAGTGGATCTTTTTATTTAATAGTCTCACGTAGACATCCCACAGTTAGTTAGCCAACGTTAAGTATATTCTTATTTAGCCGTTGACTACTTTAATATACTCGACTAGACTAGAAACACGTCACCTACACCTGTAGCGTAGGTTACTTCCAGTATACCGTCTGCTTGGTTGGGAGATAGCACGTGTCACTGTATTTATTACATTCTTAATAAATAGAGCTTTGTTCTTTTAGCAGAGTGTATTCTTTAATAAAGATTTCTTCACTGCGCCGCTAGGAACATTACACGTTGTGGACTGCTGACCAAGATCAGGTATAGCATACGAATTAGACTAGGACTGGGGATCCCCATCAGGAATCCACCAGCCAGATACATACACCATTCAACGGCAACCTGTTCTAGAACTCTGGGGATAGAACAGCAGAGCGCTAACCACTAGCAACAGACAGTACGATTGGGTTGTATCCGTGCTGGAGCACCTATGTACTGGTGGGGGTATTTGCTTGAATGTTACGGCCTGGCCTCGGTAGCGACCCACACCCAATAGCAGCACGATGACGATGGCGGCCCATATGGCTCAACGCTTCTGGTCTGTCTGCCCATGACAGGGGGGGTCCTTCTGGAGCACCGAGCTCATGTGCCGGCAGCTACTACTTGCAAGACCACTAGCATACGGAATTGTTTCGCATCCGCAGTGCACGACCTATACTGTTCGACGGCATCTTATACTCTATGCCTTTTAAGGCGAGGCACTGCTCAAGGAGAGCAGAGCAAAGGACAGCTCACCTTGCTGCCAAGCAGCGGTCTGTATTGACCCTGTCTACTTTGGACAGACAGGCGGAACGAGACTGCAGTGCTTTAGCCAGACTCTTGGAGAAACAGACCTCTCTCGTATTTAAGTATATTGGCTTTCCCCCACACACACGTGCCCATCAAGACTACCATCCCGTCTTGCACTGTCTGGTACATGGACCGAGGTAAGATACGGGATTTTCAATCCAAGGTTCTAGAGCCCGGAAACAGAACAGCAGCCTGAAATCTGCGGTACCGTGTTGGCTGACATGGTATCACCGACCTACAGCCAGTGAACTGCACCACCTGTTCCAGCCAGCAGCAGCACTACTGATGGCCAAAGCAAATCTAAGCCACGTAATCCAGACACCTCCCGCCATCTAAGTACCTCGACACATAAACCCACAGTAGGAAGTACGGTACATCAGATAATTATTCGCAAGTCACTGGTCAAGCAGGCCATAGCTAACTTCATACTGACCAGACAGCCTACATGCCCAGTCAAGGTAACAGGCTGCAAATGCCAATCAGACCTGTAAATCCCTAACACCATGTGCTTGGTCTAGCGCAATACAAGGCCATGACGACCCTGCCAGCTACCCCTTAACCCAGCATACATCAATATCGAAAATATTAAGTCTACTAGGTTGTGTACCACATTTCTCAGCATGATTCAACTTAGTTTATATTAAGAAAATAAAAAATTATTAATATGTATGGTTTTTAAATTCAGTACACCCTTATTTTACTGAAAGTAAAATTGAAGCATTGCCAGTTGCTAGATAATGAATGTGAGATTTCATATTGCTTTTAAAAGGCTTTTGAATACTGAAAAGACAAGGTTGAGCAGCAATGTGAAGCCTGCGAAGCTGGTAATTCGGCGACCCACAATAAGGTTGTTAGATGATTATCTCTTGACATGCCTGTCTTAGTAAGCCACAGTGGGGTGGGAGCGACACACACACACACACACTCTCCCCCTCACTCTTCCCGTAGATGATTATCTCACAGCAGGGTAGCTTCTGCCCTTCTACTTTCGTCATAGTCTAACAGTTTAATTTTAAGAGTAAGAATGGCAACTGCTACCTCAAAACAGTAGCAGTTGAGCCTGTCTTGCTCTAAAGTCGCCTCGGCTCTCAAGACCATCCTGTCAAGAGCCGCCCAAATCTCTTCACTTCCAAAAGTCGCCATCCTATATTATCTTCTGTGTTATGGCCAAGCATAGGTAAACTGTGGTAGCTGCACCAAGTATCTGAATTTACTTTGTCAGATTATTAAGATACAGATAATATATATCTGCAGATACTGTGGTATCGCCACCGGCATCAGCCCAGTACTAATTAAAATTACAGTTGTTCCGATACTTCGCCTTTTCCCTATGTATCTGTACCGGGCTGATACTTTAGTTTCAGTTGTAGACAATAAAGTCAGGTTGTTTACTTTCTTTAGGCACAAAAATTACCATATTTCAGATTGTACACGGTGCACATTAAAACAAAAAAGGAAAATAAGAACAAACACCATATTTACTCATGTATAGCGCACCCTTCTTGACAAAATAAAGGAAAACATTTCTAGGGTTCACTATACATGGAAAAAAGAGGAAGGGGGAGTGGTAGTCATAAATTGTCCGGGGATGTTGAGGGGGAGTGGCAGGACCGTCTGTTGTCATCTCTCGCTCTTACATCACTCAGCTTCCTTCTCTCTCTCTCTCTCTCAGCGACCCTTCAGTTACATGTACGTAGAAACCAGATCCCTACCACCTAACGACATCCTGTCATGCCATGCCGCAAACCAGAGCTGCAATGTGTTTCCCCCCCCCCCCCCCTTTTTTAATATAACCCAGGTACTGCTGGTCAATAATTCCGCCAGTCCTTTTTGTTTCCATGGCAGAGGCTAGGGAGCCATGTTCATGGAAGAGAGGGGGAGGAGAAGGGGCAAGGAAACCACCTTTTTTTATAAGGGTAGTGTGATATTCTAGCAAGGCAGAAAAAAGTGAGCCAGTCACTGCTAAAAGGAGAAACAAGAAAAATGAAGCTGGAAATGTTGAGTACTAGGAGCATGAGGATTCTGGAATTTTTTTTATTATGGCTTTTTGCACCCAAGTTATTTAACTTAAGTATTTTTCAAATATATCACAATAACCACATACTGATGCAAAAAAAGAATAAATTGTTACATACTTACTAACAAGGCGCCACAAGGAAGCAATTTTATTAAAAATTTTTTTTTTCCTGGAACTTGTAAAAATCATGGTGCGCTATACACGAGTAAATACGGTGTGCGTCACTCAAAATAGTTGCACCTAACATCACTTGTATTTCAAAGCAAATGGTTTCACCTGAAATCTGGCGAAAAATTAACAAGACTTTAAAAACTTAATATTTATTTAACTCACTGGGCAGCATCTTCACGAATAAAATTATATGCCCAAAAGCATATACCCTACCACTTGTCAGCAAAAAATTGTTTGTGAAGATCGAGCAACTTGTATTAAAAGTGTTCATTTTCAGTAACTTCTTGCAGAGAATATCGGAGGATTTATATTAATTTATTTCAATAGAAACGCATCTTCGAATAAACTGATAATATGTAAGTGCCTATTGGACACCTTTTGCAGTCTAATAATGGGCAGGTACGCACCGAGCCGAGTGCAGTGCGATTCCTGACAGGGAAAATCAGAGGACATGGTTTTGAATGATTAATTATTAGAGACACTGAAGGAATTAATTATAATCACCTCATTTGTGTCTCAAAATTTTAAGTTTTCTTTGCAGTAAAATATGATTGATTACCTTAAAAGACAGGTATTTGCCACGTGTGCAATTATGTACAGTATTTTGAGACATTATTTTCTTTATTTAAACGAGTCTAACGAGAAATGTTTTAAATGTATTATTAACAGTAACACTTTTTCTAAAATTCAGTGCGAAGGGGATTGGTATCGGTATCAAAACAACTATAATTAAAATAGTTGCTTTGATTTTCATTCCGTGAATGGTGGATACACATGTTAAACTTTTATGTTAGGTGTAGAAACTAAAATTCTAGTAAATTACATGGACAATTATTTGTGAAGAAGTATTTCCCTGTAAACAAAGATCAAAGATGTTTTATTTTCGAGGTTGTCCAAATATTCAGGTGAATACGATACTACTATACATTCTCACAATCAAGGTCAAAAACTTGGACCAAACACATGCACTGTGAAAGCAACTGACATCATGCATCACAAACAGGAACAAGTACGGTGGAGCTCCACTTGCTGCAGCAAAGAAATGTCACACATGCAACTGCATCGAGAGACAGCAATGAAAAAAACTAGAGGGACAAAACACCTCTGCCCATGACACACAAAAAACATTGCTACTGCAAGCCAATAACAAATTATTACATGGTACACATATCAGCATGTGAAAAAATGTACACCAAAACACAACACAAACATGAACCGGAAATTTTACAACATTATTAAGAACCTGTGCGAACATCATAGTACAAAGTAAATAGTGGCAATGGAAACCAAACTTTTTAAGGAACCAACCAATTCCTTTATACTGTTACATAAACCAGCATCTACAAGTATTTTATTAAAGCATAAAATAAGGTACAGTTTCCACAAATAAAGTGCAGTTCCTTGAAAAACATCACTCTCAGGTTTTTCTGGCATGTAGATCTATCAACTGTCGCTACAGTTTCCTTGGTTACTGCCAGCTAGCAAGGGCTCAGCCCCTCTTCCTGACAGGGCGGAACTGGCCGGTGGGGTCAGGCACAAAGTAACGCTCCCACAACTCAGCGTGCGCTGCACGCGGAAGCCACGGCTTTCCTCGGCCGCTCCAACGCAGCAGTCTCGCACGCTCCACAAACTGCTTTGAGTGACGGTTGTCCTCCGACCCTGCAAACAGCACTCCTTCCCTCAGCCATAAACTGTCTTCCAATACTGCACTCTCATGTACATGTACATACAATATCTATTTCTATCTATATATAACCCTCTATCTCTACCTCTTGCTACACCCATACCTACCTCTTGTTACACCCGCACCTAACTCTTCCACTTCTACCTCTCGCTACATATATATATATATATAGATATATATATATATATATATATATATCTTTTTGCTACACTACAACTGTGTCCTAGATTACTATTTAACTTGAAACACATAAAAACGTGCACGCACACACACACAAATAGCTGCATATGAAGTTGGTTAATATTCCTGCAAACTACAATTTTTTAGACAGTTATACGGTACAATAAGAATAACAAAGATGTATGTAAGCATCAGAAATATGTTCTAATTAGATATTCTTGGTAGAATACGCATATCAGCAACTCTGTGAACAAACACAGTTTGAGTACTCACATACCCCCAACCAGTTTTTGTTACACTACTGACCACATCTGGAACGTCATATAAGGGGCAGAAAAGTGGATTCCAAGCAGGGATTTTACAAGTGCTACATTAAACACAATAATAATATACTTAAGATCATCCCTTCACAAAATCATTGTGGATACACCCTTGAGCTGTGTCAACATGCATGAACCAAAGTGAACCAAAGTGACGAAGCTGATTTGGTGAAGGCTAGGTAGTACGCACCCAGGTGCTGGAGGTGCCACAGTGGGGGCAGGCTGGACACTCTGTTGTGCAGTACTATCCACATGACCAGGTCAACGTCATCCAGGATGGCATGGGGCCCCACCATTGGCTCCCTGCAACACAACAAAGCGGCCAATTATGTTACCACCACCACTCCTCCAGCTTGTTGTTCTCTAAATCAGAGACTTGGTATATTACTGTGGAAATATAATACTGTAGTGATCCAAAATTAAAAAAATAAGCCCAAACTTTGCTCCATCCTTGAGGAAAGGACAACGTGTAGGTACTACGTGTTGATGCACTTCTAGCCGCAGGTGCACTGCTGCTGCACTCTATTCTTTGGCTCTCCCTTCTTTCTTTTTCTTGCTCACTGGCGAGTCAACCCTTTCCTACCTATGGGGGACGGGAGGGGAGGGAGAAAATAAACAGGGTTACTCTAAGAGTTTAATTTAAAACAAGTGCTGATTTTCCTCTGGTCGGATGTAAGAAACCCTTCGACGGTGAATTAGAGTTTGGTGGGTGTTTTGCCTGGCGGGTCAGGGTTTGGCCCAAGTTGGGGTCCTTGCTGGAGGATACCGCCTAACAGAAGGGTGATGGGAAGTCGAAGGGGGAACAAACCCCAGGGTGAATGTGACTGTTAATGTCTCCCTCCCAGGGAGCACAGCCTTGCTCACCGTGAAAGCTGCCAAAATCCGGGACACCAGCTGTCCAAAATAAATGAAAAGATAACTTGTGAAAGATGAGGATGTCAGCATCTGATCCTCATTCAGATGCTTCCTACTCAGTGTCCCGTTTGCGATGTAAGCACCCAAGGGGAGACGGCCTCATGGGCTTGCACAGTGGGATGTATGTGAGATATCTGGCGTTTTAGCACAGTTGGGGGTGGAATAGTGATTTTAACTACCTTCCCAGCGGCGGTGCGGAGGGTACACGTAGTTACTGGTGGACGATCAACGGCCGGAGTGGAGTAGGTGGTTATGATACAGATGTGGGCTTCGGCAGGTAGTAATAACTAAGAAATTTGTAAGTAGGCCACGGCCAGCAAATACCCAGCCCAGAGTCGAATTCGGACTTGTGCTCACAAGCCACGAGGGGTGAGATTGGGCATGGTCCTGGTGCAGTGACGACCAGCACTGGCGACGGGGGTTAACTATCTGGGACTGTGGTGGTTAACTGAGAGTTGTTAGAGCTAGATAATTCCCTGTGGAGGGTCTTTTGGGCCTGGCAACGTAGTCATCTCCCTTCTTCGTCATTCGGAAAAATGCTAACACAATTAAATAAAATTAAAATACACTAGGCTCTCTCACTATGTCAATGAATCTCACGCCTCCCCTAGCCTTCAACTGATAGTCCTCAGGGAATGACTTCTCAGTCACTAAGAGGCCCTACTGATGAGAACGACGGGCTAGAGTTTGAATGCGTCCACAGACAGGCGTGGGTGTTCCAGACTCGTCCAGGTATGAGCATTTTTTTTTTTTCAGACTAGAGATCTTTTCAGACCCAGTGATACTGAGAAGTTCGGCCCACTTGCACTTGGTCCGCAGAGAGAACTTAAAAATTTACGTTGAGCCAAAATATTTATAGCAATCTTGCGTAAAAATGAATGGGTCAAAGATATAAATTGACAATGTTAAATATTTTACATAGCATCTATTTGGCTTTTGTGAAAACACTGGGGAATCCGGTTCTTTTATAAACTAATGAAATTTATAATTTACTTTGTTCGATGCCAAACCTGGCTATTTAGAATTTCCAAAATTCTATCGCTTTTACGGTGAGGTATTTTGACTGAGGGGTAAGTTAGGACGTCACGACGGCCTGCTACCGCGGAGTCAAGGAAGACTGGGGTAGAGGGTGCAGGGTGCGGACGTCGTGGTTACCTCTGAAGCACTTACTGCCAGAGCTTGGAGCTGCTGGAGCTGGAGTGAGTTTTCACACGCTGCAGGCTGGGAGAGAAGGAGGTCTCTTCAGACCCAGGAGAGCCCACACACCATTGCAGTCGGCAGGCCGACAAACACTGGCAAGAGCGTTTAGAAGGATCCTTATATAGTCCAAATTTCATCTTGGTGGCTTTCCCAGAGGTGCCGGGGTTGTAAGCCTCTCGACAGAGGGGTTGGTTATATTTAGTAGCAGGAAATGCTGCACATTTCTTATCGTCTCTGGTGGAGGCTGATGACAGGTTCATCTACTCTGCCCGAGGCTCGGCATCTGTGACGTCACTGGGCGCAGGAGTGCTGCGATCCTATGGTGACTTCATTAACTTTCTTATCAGAGTCGGCTGGTCCATGGCTCGTTGGGTGAAACAATTTTAGGTTGAGAGGGTGGCGACTGCATGCTGGAGTCTGGATGGGCAGTACAATCTCATAATTAATCACGCTAATTACGTCCGTGGCGGTAGTTGTCCAGCGCATGGAATCAACCAAGTAGCTTTGGAACTGCCCCATGCTTCTCAGCAATCGCTGATGGGCTGAAGTCGGCCCGTAGAGAACGCAGTGGTGCTGTGCAGCAGTGTGGCATGCGTCAGTGTAGAGGAGGCTGTGAGGGACATTCTGTCCCTCCCTGTCTGTCTGCAAAGTGGTTGAGTTACATGTGGACACACTTGTGAAGGAATGCTGTGGGGAGAGGGCAGACGTACCCTAAGTGAACCCAACATCCAACCAAAATTTGATAAGATAGTTGTCAGCTCTTAAGAGCAAGGTATTGTGCACCAATGTAGGCGAAATTATGTAAGATGGAGAAGAGACACAATGCAAGGGTGGGGTAAACATGAGTACCCTGAGAAAGTCTACCAACCAACAACAGCATCTGCCATATTTCCCATGTGCAAAATCCGAGTGAACCCTCCAGGAATCAAATTCAGTTTGCTTTGGTGGGAAGCAAGAGGTCTGACTACACCACCAAGTGGCTTTCTCCCCTATGATACAGTAGGTCGGCATGGTAATCTCAGAGCAACTAAAGTCCAACTACTTTAAGATATACATAAACATATTTACTACAGATGCTCAACACACTGGAGGTAGATTATTTATTACACATACAGATGCAAGGTAGACCTTAGGAACAGCGGAATGTGCAGTGGCATGTGCATCAGATGCTATATAAGCTTTAAAAGCACGAAACAGCTAAAAGCTACAATCAAATAGCATGCAATGTGCAGTCATCATACTTTAAGAAACAACCATATTACATATTTTATTGGCAGGATGTTTGTTGTTTGTACCAATGTCACTGTCATTACATACTTAAACCAATTAAAAATTTATTCATTTAATTTTAGCATGTGTGGCAGCTGAAAATGTTATTTTTATTTCTGTAGTATGTTATAAAGTATATCTAAAATATATTACCCAAGTGATTCCTAATAAGAAATGAATATTACAAAATAGTTCATGTACAAGATTGGGAGTGAAAAAGGCCGCTTGAAACTTTCATTTCTACTCTGAGAAGACGGGGGACCTTTTGTATCATTAGTTTCCAAGTTAAAATATCAAATAAATTATGATTGTATGTGCAAATTTTAAAGGTAACATAGTCCAATTTGTAAAGAAATTCTCTGATTAGTCTCAGCATTATAATAGCAGGTGCATTACAAAGTCCGATATAATGAATATTCTTTATTTATTCGGGGCAGAACATCTTTAAAAATAAGATAAATTCCACACTTTTTATTTTGGTCTGAAGAAAAAATATTTTTATCCACAAATTATTTGAACATGAAGTTTCGCAGGATTTGCATTTACGACCTTAAATATGGGTTTGAAATCTGTGTCCACTCATTCAAAAAATGTAACTTACTGTGCAGTGACTAAGAATACGTAGTATACTACACCCCACGTGCATTAAAACCAAAAAAATCACAAATTTTTTGGCCATCCCTATATTTCCTTATAGTCATAGAATGCTGTTAGTTTTTGAAAAGGTTTTGTTAAGTGGACTTACATAATGAAACACGCATTCTAGTCAAAAAATTAAACAACACATTATTTCTCACGCAAAAATACCTACTAAAAATTTTTAGTATGTAAAATAAGACCACACTCAATTTTTGGAAAGCAAAATTGCAGCAAAATATTGTATTATAGTCATATTGGAATCACTTTGTAAGCTTCACTATTAACAAAAGATTAATTATACAAAAAATTTCACATCTGGTTGACATTATGATGTAAACAAGCACACAAAAAGGAAGATGTAAGAGGACAGCATACTGTGCAGCATGATCACCTGCCAAGAGCATCAAGCCACAAATGTAGGTGTTCTGTCATGTTGAGCGCCCGCCACGTGCCCAGGTTTACTACAAACGCCCCAGTGGCGAGCGGACAGGACACGGGGTCGACTCCAGCTGCAGTGAGCCGAGCGTCCCACGGCCCCATCCACCCACGTGCCCGGCTGGTGCAGTCCCGGGAGAAGGCCCCCGCTTGGACTGCCCCAATTGGCATCCCCAGCATTTCCCAGATGTCCCCTGCGACCATAGCCCCACTGCATCACAGTGGCTCGCTAATGTTAGTTTAGGGCACCCTTTAGTAGGCAATGCAGGGATACCATGTTTACACAAGTCCAAATGTTCTGTTTCCAACACATCACAAATACTATAAATAACAATACAGTTTTGTTTAACAATATATATCACTCCCAAAATGGCTTCATAAATAATGACATCATGAATGTACTGTATGTGACTTCAATGAAATATTTCACACATTCAACCCACGTATGTTACAAATATATCTTGCAGAGTTTCTGCCATCTCCTACTAGTGTTTACCAGGATGCTGTAACATGTGAATTATAATACGTCAGGATCTACACTGGAAGATCTAGTAGTACTGTTTACTGCTGCAGTGGATTCTCTATCTATCATTTCTCAAGAGATTGACAAAAAATTTCAATACATGTGGACTTTCAATGAATATGGTTTTGAAATGCACGTAAATAAAAAATAGGCCCACAGAATATGTTCCACGGATGCTGACTTTCAATCCATCTGGGTTCAATGCATAGAGGTTTCACTGTATTACAGTAAAACCCTTTCCTTATTATTATCAGTTTCTCACACAATTTTATTTTTACTACACAACTGGTCAATTTGGCTCCATTTAATATTCATAATCTCAAATTTTCCTAGTTTTTCTTAGCAACATAAAAAGTTCACTGATAGATCCCATGAAATTTTTTATTTCCTAATTCTTCCCCAGACAATAATTCTAGGTTATGCAACACATTAACTTTATGGAGAATTCAGCACCAATAAATCAAGAGCTTCAATAGTCTGCAATACCATATTTCAATACACGCTAGCAAGCCAACCTCTCATGGCTATCAATTTGATTCCAGCCAGAGAGAACCAGAATTCAAATGTTCTACACAAGAATAACTTTCATGACTGTGGTCATTACTGCAATCCCTCAAACCACGAAGATGTGTGTCATATCCTGGGTAGACACTAGATGTGTGTCATATCCCTGGGGTAGACACTAGTGTGTCATATCCTGGGTAGACACTGAGTGTGTCATATCCTGGGTAGACACTGGATGTGTGTCATATCCTGGGTAGACACTGGATGTGTGTCATATCCTGGGTAGACACTGGATGTGTGTCATATCCTGGGTAGACACTGGATTGTGTATCCATTATACTTGGGTAATACTGGGAATGATTGTGTCATATCCTGGGTAGACACTGGATGTGTGTCATATCCTGGGTAGACACTGGATGTGTGTCATATCCTGGGTAGACACTGGATGTGTGTCATATCCTGGGTAGACACTGGATGTGTGTCATATACTGGGTAGATACTGGATGTGTGTCATATCCTGGGTAGACACTGGATGTGTGTCATATCCTGGGTAGACACTGGATGTGTGTCATATCCTGGGTAGACACTGGATGTGTGTCATATCCTGGGTAGACACTGGATGTGTGTCATATCTGGGTAGACACTGGATGTGTGTCATATCCTGGGTAGACACTGGATGTGTGTCATATCCTGGGTAGACACTGGATGTGTGTCATATCCTGGGTAGACACTGGATGTGTGTCATATCCTGGGTAGACACTGGATGTGTGTCATATCCTGGGTAGACACTGGATGTGTGTCATATCCTGGGTAGACACTGGATGTGTGTCATATCCTGGGTAGACACTGGATGTGTGTCATATCCTGGGTAGACACTGGATGTGTGTCATATCCTGGGTAGACACTGGATGTGTGTCATATACTGGGTAGATACTGGATGTGTGTCATATCCTGGGTAGACACTGGATGTTCACGTGCTGGTTTATATGTAAGTTAAGGTCAGTTTATTAAGTGCACAATACCATTAGTTATCCAGTGGTGGTGACAATTATTCAATGTGTTTATTACTGACTTTAAAGTAAAATAAACTTAAAAAGTAATTGCAAAAATCAATGTTTTGATACTTTAAGGAGAGCTGATGTGACGAGTACTACATTTTACAAGGAAATCTAAGAGCTATTTCCAACCATGTTTTAACCATTTCATAATAATACCCTAACGAACAGACATTCCTAATACAATAGTACTACTATTCTAATAATTTTTTCATAAGCAGTGTTGCAGAGTATATTGCCAAACTTATTGTGAAATAATTATTGTAACTGTATAATGTACACAAATCTAATGTGGAGGCTTAAATAATTAAATAAAATTTTCATATGAAAGAAATGTGGTGGCTGTACAAAACCATCTCGAAACCAGCACAGTTCTGTTCTGCTGCTTCTTCACTGTGAGCACATAACTAAATGCAATGGTTGGTAGGGCTGCGAGAGGCAAGGCAGTGCTCACCCTGCACGATGACATCAGGGTCGAGGTAGAGAGCGGGTCCGTCGAGCGACGGGGGCAGCAGCCGGGGCAGCAGTGTCTTGGCCAGACGCAGCTGGGACTTGCTTGCTGCTGGCAGCAGGTTGTAGCTCATCGTGTGTAGCTTCGTCGACTCTATCCACATCCTACACCCAACACACAGCTCATCTCTCCTGCTACCTCACTTCCTCAGCAAAACAGGCACGACATTACAACCACCTATAGGCTTTTCACGATTATTTGAGCACTTTGGAAATCAACCTATGAAACATGTCACTACCCCTACATGCAAAAATTTCACAGGCATAGTGAGTAGCATGTGGCCAGTAAAGTTGTTTAACGATGGAGCGAAAGTAGCTCTATGTTACACCATTGAATTAAAAGCATTAAGTAAACATTTTTGAGTACAGCAACAATTTCTTTTGGTTTCTGTTTTTATTTCATGCATACAAGTATAAGAACTAGCAAATTTGTAAAATATTTACTTGTCTAAAAATTATTTGAAAGCTTTACTTGGCAGCCATTAATAAAGTGACAAAGTCCATGGCAATGTTAATTTTACATATGGAAGACGAAGACACAATGTGCATACCAGTAGATCTTCAGCAGGCATTTCTCTCCTCTTTGTTCCATACTTAATTTGCATTATGCATCATCATGTTACATTATAAACAGTTTCCATCAAATTCACTACAACATAATATTACACTGGCTACAAAAGTAAGATCTAGATTAGAGACACCATCTGAGTAGAGATATTTAGTGTGTCAAAGTCCTAGAAGCATGGGAATGCTACGTGTGATCTGCATGCATCACATGCCCCATTGCCTCTATGCGCAAGGCACTGAACTAGTATGCAGTCGTTTGTGTTGACTCACCTCTTGAGATTCTCAGCGCTGAGCCTATAATTTAATTGTGTAAAAGTCAAGAATAAGATGTACACAAACCCATTGAGAAGGCTCGGATTGACCTCGGCGAACCACTAGCAGAGAGGACCAATTCATCATGTGACAAGCTGGAAGCACTCCATGGCCTTCACTGCGCACCCTTCAAAGACATGTCACAGCAGCATGTCACAGCAGCTGGATACGCCTGTGTCCACGAGTACCATATCCAGGCAAATAGCAGAGAGGGATCTGTCGTCGCAGCATCCCTACGACGTCTACCATTACGACCTGAGCATTGCTGAGCACGCATGACCTGCTCAACATGGCCAGAATGGCAGCTTGTGGATTGGCAATGAGTGGTGTTCAGTGATGAAACACGATTCTGTCTGGACGCAGACTACCATCAAATTCAATCTGGAGATGGTTTGGCCAGCACAGTCATTCCCACTTCATTGTAGAGTGACAACAGCCCAACGAGAGGTGTCATTGTATGGGATGCCATTTCCTACGATTCCCGCACCCCACTGCAACCCTGATGCCCCAGCAATACGTCCAGGAAATTCTGCGACCATATGCACTCCCCTTCGTGATGCAGCTTGACAACCCCACTTTACACAGGATAATTCCCCACCTCAAACAGCATGGATATCTCTAGCCTGCCTTCATGATGTCAACATACTTCTTTGGCCAGCAATATTCTCCAGAGATCTTGCCCATCAAGAAAGTTTGGGACCAAATTGGATGGCAACTTCCGTCAGCGGCAACTACAGCGGATTTGGAGTGTCAGTTGCGCCAACCATGCTATGATCTTTCTCAGGAGAATATCCAACATCTGTATGCCTCCATACCCAACCGTAACGCCACCTGTCTCCATGTTACAGGTGGACTAACACAATCCTAAATGCATCCTGCATGTGCTGATCCCCTGCAATACATGCTTGGTGTGCTACAATATTTTGATGTTTTCTGTATACATACTAGCAATGCCAGCTGTGCCTGTATCCACTTACGCATCCCTGCGATGGCACCTTCGGGGTGTTCATTTCTTTGCAGATGAGTGTACTTGCGGTCTACCATAGTAAAAGACAGTATATCTACATGGTACTACTGAACATTGAAACTAGGCTGCTGTGGGAAGTGGATTTAAGACATTACCACTTCCCATTACTCAAAGAAAGGCTACAAAGATTCTGTCTCCAAATAAGAAGTTAATTATTTATATGCTGTGCTGCTCGTAACGGTTATACCTTTATAAATAGTTAACTAAATATAAAATATTTTCCTTGCTATTAAATAATACTGGCTATGCATTTTCATTGCAGTAATATTTTCATAGGAATGTAAAACGTTATGCACTTTCTATTGTGTCCATAGATCTTTCATATTGTTGGAACACATTAACAATTAGCAGAGCAAAGATAAAAAATCCTATTGTAATGGTTTCTTGATTATTCTCATTTTCGTTTTTCTGTTTCATTCTCACTCAAGCTCACAACGATATTTAAACTATTTTTTGATTAGCTTTGCACAAGAATGCAAAACAACTGTATGCAAATGTTTCAAAATTAATCATAGGTGTTTCTTTTACTTGAGACCATTACTTACAACATAGTAAAAGGTGGTTCGAGCCCCAAATGCAGCATGCATAGTATAGAAAAAATCCCCTGCCGGTAGAGAGTATGGATCCTGGACATTATATGTTAATATAGATAGAAAATGGTAGTGGTAATGATACACATGAGAGAGAGAGAGAGAGAGAGAGAGAGAGAGAGAGAGAGAGAGAGAGAGAGAGAGAGAGGGGAGAGAGAGAGAGAGAGAGAGAGAGAGAGAGAGAGAGAGAGAGAGAGAGAGAGAGAGAGGAGAGAGAGAGATATAGAGAGAGAGAGAGAGAGAGAGGAGAGAGAGAGAGAGAGAGAGAGAGAGAGAGAGAGAGAGAGAGAGAGAGAGAGAGGAGAGAGAGAGAGAGAGAGAGAGAGAGAGAGAGAGAGAGAGGAGAGAGAGAGAGAGAGAGAGACAGACAGACAGGAGAGAGACAGACAGACAGACAGACGGGAGAGACAGACAGACAGAGAGAGACAGACACAGACAGACAGACAGACACACAGACACACACACACACACACACACACACACACACCTCCACCACCCCTGCACATGCACACTCTCACTCACACTGCATGCAAAATCAATAACTTTGCCAAAAGGAATAATATAAGAAATACCCACAAATAAAAAGTTGAGCTTGCCATTGAAAAATTAGTTTTATATCAAGTTAATTCAATAACTTAAATTTTACCTTGTTTATAACTATGTAATACTTGTTTATCCTTCTGCTGCAGTAATATATTTATTTATTTAGAAGATATTTGGTACCTAATTTAAGTCATGATGATACACCTAATCTCGTTGCAATGTATGTTATGATATTAATTGAAGAAAAATGGAGAAATACAACCAATTGTGGAGGGGGCAGCACATTTTCAAGGGTCTACAGGTGGCAGCATAAGAAATCCATCCCTGGGGACATGGTCAGACTGTGTCTTTAAAAGGTGGCCACACTGTCAAATGTTTCTGTTAGCCTGCTTCAAATGAGGGTGGTAAAATAAAATTGGTTAGTTCTGATGTCACCAAAATGTCATTATCGTAGCCATGTTAATGCGCAAAAGTTGGATGACTTTTTTTTTGTATATTGGACCAGTTTGAATATTTAGTTTATATTTGACAGGTCCAACCAAATCATAGTTGTGTACATAAGAAATAGCTGTTTCTGATATCACGAAACTTCAAAATGGTGAACATTAGCTGCAAACTAAATAAAATTATGAGTATAATTAATTTATGTAGGAGCTCTAAGAGCATAAACTGATTACTGTGCAATATATAAAGAACTGAGGCATTAAATTTCATTGTGCAAGAAATATCTCTAATAAGTCAAAAAGTTAAAGAAATCACATTAGTTACATTTCTACCTTAAAAGGATTACATGAAAACACATCAGGAGTAGTTTTAAATAACAATTCAGACTAGAGTCTCTCAGCAAAACTTTTTTTTCGACAGTTTGACATTTTTAAACACATTCAAAATTATTTGACCAAATTTGTTGTATGGGAAAATTTTATTGTATTTCATTCTCATATTTTATTATCATATTTGAAAACAAACATTTGACGAAATAGTAGGGGTTCAAGGGGTTATGACTGTGTGAAGAGAATGGAGAAAATGAGGTTGGTAACTTCCCTTTGGAAGGAGACCCAAGGGAGTTGGCTAACGGGAGTGAAGATAAGAGTAGAAGAGAGAGAGGAGCTGGGTGGGTGAAGGTGCAAGATGAAGAATGGTTAATGGACCAAAAAGATGAAGATGCATTTACTGAAACCAGACACTGCCAACGGCTGGAAACTGTCAATGACATAGTTGTTGGTGAAGATGAAGAAGTTGACAACGATGCAGGTGATTATTATGAAGAAGATAAATTCTGTGCCAGAACTAGAACCATACATACATACTTACCAAATTCTAGTGCAGAAATAATAAAAATCGATCTACGACATTGACTGGCATGTTGCAGGAAAATATACTCCAAGTTCTTGAAGTTTACAAAATTAAAAATTAATTAATTGTAAGATAAAGAATATATTTTGCATTATATTATTGCAGCACTGTGCAGAATTGTAACTGTCTGCCATTTTGTTGTCAATAATATAAGGTGATAGTATGAATAGTAGTAGATCTCTCCCTGCAAGTACAGGAACAGTGATGAAAAACAGGCAAGGTCCCGTCAAAATGAAAATTATTGCTAATATCACAATAGTTTCTCCCACATAGTCATACTACCAAATCTGCAAGAGTACAGCATTAAATAAACAACATCAAATCAGTTTTGATGTGGTTCAGAGTTCACTATAATCTTAGAGATTCCATCATCTTAAACAGTTTCTGTGCATAAACGTGTGATGTAAACCCCAACCTATTATTTTATTTGCTGCAGCTGTAAAGCATTATGTTATTTGCATTGTGCAATATGGATACAAAAGGATATAATACTTATTGGCCCAGTTGTTATGTGTTGCAGTAATGTTTTCAGTAGGCTTTGAGTACCAATAATGTACCAACATATGCTGCATTCCGGCTTCTTGGTGTCTGCAGCGATGGCACTAATTGGATGTACACATAAGACATTACAGTCACTGTCCTGTACTCATTCAGCTTTATAGCAAATGTTCGAAATGCCCTCCTTCAACCTCACTGCAGTAGTTTATGCATTGTGTTAGTGATTGATATTATCGTTCAAATATACTGGGCGTCAATTTTACCTTATCATATCATAAGTAAAACAATGGTTTGCATTTTCATCTTTATAAGCTGTATCAGAACAAATATTGCAAGGTTGTAAAAAAATATGTAATATCATTCCACACCTGAGTATTGCTACTTACACATCACAAGGAATCCAATATGTAATTCTGAGATTTCTGCTTAAAATGCATAAAATACAAGGTAATGGTTTCAATGAATTTTTTTTTCACCAGTATCTTTATACAAATTGAATTCCCCCTCTACAGTTCATAAATTTAAACGAGACCAACTGCAGATGCCAGTTGTGGATGTTCAATTTTTGTTAAGATAATAAAACAGTTCAACATTTTACATGGTGATGATATGTGGCCATCATTATCAAAGATATGGAAGTTAAGTGTTTGCACTAAACTGTGTGCAGTTGAAGGGACAGATATTTCCAAACACTGACACATGCAATGATGGTTCAGGGGAGCAGCAAGTACTGCATGCTGACCTGAGATGGGGTCGCTCCTCGGCAGAGGTCAGTAGGTGGAAGCAAACGGGGCGGCTGGTGTGCAGCAGCACACTGTTGACGACGGCAACCAGCCCTCCCAGGCTGCCGGTGTCTCCGACCACCACGACCTGGGCCCTGTCCCGTCCTCCTGCAGCTCCATCACCACCGCTGACACTCCTACCAATCACCACTAGAACACACGTCACATGCAACGACCAGGATCACTATACAATGAGCTAGACTTCACTCATATGTACATTTCACATCTGAGGCCTGTGAGTGATGATGGTACACTGTCACGCACATCAAAAATGCACAAGGTTCTAAACTGGCATGGAGTGTTTTTTTTGTTGTGCTGCTTATACCTATAGTATTTTAGGTAGTGACTATAATTTTAATGGTGGCAAGCCTGGCAAAGGCCAATGCAGGCTCTAATTGTAGTTTCCTTGTGTCTGGGTAATATGTTTTTATGATATAGCAGTCTGAAAAACCACAATTTTTAAAAATGCTTGAAGGCTCCAAAACAATACGCTACAGTCTCAATAATCTGATTTGGATGGGACCGAGAGTACCCCAGATTATTGAAAACTACGGTTATACAGAATTATGTGAAAAAATAGATATTAACTGGTGTAAACATAAATAAACTAGTATAAATTGCGTATGTATCAACTTTGTGTAGATTATTTGATTAAATAAAATTAGTAGGCCTATTGATTTTAGTACTATTTTTATGTTAATATAAAAACAATTTATGTACATATGTACGTAGGAACATACAGCAAAATAAAAAAAGACAGTATGAACACTAACACAAAAATGGCACACTGTGTGACAAAACAATACTCTTAGTCAGATTGGCTACACAGTTTTAAAAAACATTGTTCCAGTAATGTACCCTACATTTGTTTAAAAAAGTAATTGAACATCTTTTGTTTTGATGCATCACAGTGCTTTCTTGCTGCTGCATCACGTTATCTTTTTAACACAAGCATGTCATGTCAGCTGGCATTGTCTGGCTGTTGTTCTACGTAGTGCAGTGCCGTTTCTAAGGCTGCTGTTCTGTCAGCATGACTTTTTCCTGCTTGTGTTAATTCCATTTCCTGTTCCTCAGTTGCTCTCTTCAGTTTTTTCTTGCACCATTTCCATAACTGCAGACTTTTAAAAATTAAGATTGTTTGTCACTGTCAATCCAATCTTCAATATCTGTTTCATCTGCATTTTCTCAGTGACGGGGTGTCTGTCACAAATTGGTGAGATATTGTGTGGAAAATGTTTGTTCTGCAGTAATGTAACGCTTGTCAGCCGTGGACACTTCTACCCGCCCAGCAGTGAGGTGCGCCAAGTTGCAGCTGGCAGTAGATTAGTAGCAATATGTGTCCCTATTTATGATTGGCTTGAGTTTCACACCAGTGCCAATAATGTTTGTAAAAAGAGAGTGCTGGTGTCGAAAAATGTGGTATAGACAGCGCTGGAGTGCTGATCTCTGGGGAGGGGATAACCGGGAGTGGGGAGCTTGGGCAGGATAAATACGGGTGCGCGGACTACGATCAGGTAGAACGTCGCCGGCCTGAGAGCCGGGCTCATCAAGCGAAAGGGTTCACTTGAGTGAGAGGGTCGCCTGACTGTGATGCTGCGCGTTGAAATGCTAAGTATTGCAGCAAGATCAGACTTTGAGAATGTTACTATCACAGAGAGCAGACATAGGACTCTGAGAATTTCCAAAGCGCATATGTTCGGACTTATGCTGTTGGAGCTTCAAGTAGGGACTTATAAATTTTTCCGAAAAGCTAGTGTTTTGAACTTAGGCTGAGTGAACACAGTGTTTGGACTTGAAACTATATTTTCTTTTTCTCTTGTGATCCGAAACTCCGGACTTTGCTTGTGAAAAGAAAAAAAAAAATTGAACTTAGCCATATTTTGCTTACATGGAGCTATGATATTTGTTTCTCTACTAAAGAACTTAGGCTCTGGTGATTTGCGCACAGGGAATATTGTATGGGAATGCGTTGCGGAAGAAAGAATGAGAACAATAGTCCCTGTGAGGTCCGACATTGTGTTTTTCCCTTTGTGAAGAGATGGAGAAGACAGGCCATGAGAACTCTTTATTAATGAATTGGGAGAATTAGGGATTTTTGACGTGAGCTGGAACTTAGTTGTGATATACAGATTTTTGAGAGAAGTGGATCAGGGATTTTTGGGTAATGCGGAAGAAGGCAATGAGTTTTGGAAATGTGTGGACTTATTTATTTACATTTGGTGAAAAAGGTGTGGGGTGCGGTATGCGAGGTGTGTGTGTTTGAATGTGGAATACTTGGGGTGGAGGAGAGGCAGCCCTAGTGGTAGGGAGAATATCCCTGGCCTGTACCTCCACCAAAAAACGTGTTGGAATTGTTTTGATGGTGTGTGTGTGTGTGTGGTGGTAGTGAGAAGGTACAGCCTGTACTTCGGTATCGTATCTATCTGAATGAGGTGACTGTGTGGAGATACTGTGTGTATGCTGAGATGGGAAGGTGGTGAGTGAGAACATTGTCGTGTTCTCTCACAGTCTGTTAAGGGAAAGTAATTTGGGAGATATTTGTGAGTCCCTATGAGATTAAAAGTTAAAACCAAGAGACCATTAACTCCAGCGGGCATTTCTCTTCAAAAATAAAATTAAATAATTTAAAAGGTGGATTTTAATTGAAAGGTTTTGTGATTTGCACTGCAAGGTGAAAGGAAAATATATAACCTAAGTTGCTTTTTATATGTACACTTTTAAAGGCTCTAGGCCGGTCCTCGGAATCAAATTATATATCTTCAGATATATTTAGGAAAAATGGGGAGAGTGGTGTTAAAGGAGTTTTTAAACTGTTCTTTTAAATTGTTAAATTTTTCTTAGTAGAAAATATATGTTTGAGAATATAAGGATACTGGAAGTAGTGATCCTGCAGTTCAGAAAGAAAAATTGTTAAGTAAATATTTATAGGTGTAATTTTGAGTGGGATATTGGAACTGTAAATTTCTATAAAAATGGGTGTAGTATGAAGCTATGCAACGAGTAGTTAGTAACTGGTGTATATTGGATATTGTTTTAGAAGTTCAAAAGAAAGTATTGATGAGAGAAAAATACCCCGGAGTTAATATTGTTAAATGCATACTTTTTTCTGTAAAGAGTGATTAAAAATTTAAAAATCAATATGATGGTAATAATTTAACATATGCAGTGGTGAATTCCCTTTTCCCAAAATCAAATCTGTTTTGGACAAGGTGAATTGCACACCCGTTTAACAAGATACCTACTCTGCTAAAATGTTTTGATGATGATGTGTGAGGTAGGAAGGAGTGTTGGGTAAGAGGTTGTGCTCCTAGATCTGAGGCAAATGGGGCACATCACATCCAGGAAGTTGTGCAATGAGGTTCGTAAAATTTTCCTTTTCTTGTTTGTCTCAATGGGCTGGTTATCAAGCAAAATATTTTTCCATGATTTGACTAGCATTTTTTCTTTAATTTCATTCCCTGACTCGGCAACTCAATAAAAAACACCTTTGATTGACATTTTTAAAAAATTCTGGGATACTTTTTTTCCTTTTCCACTGCTGTCAATAGAGATTGCAGAACGTGTCGCTTGTCTGCTTTTTTTGTCCAAGCATTCCAGATTCCCTTAATTCATTGGCTGGATTAAACTCGTTCTAAGAGGTGGAAGGAATAAGGCAAGAATGTCTCCAAATATAAGTTCTTCCTCCTCTAGGTGCAAAGGTGTGTTGTCCAGCAATAAAACTGCCTTGCAAGGCAAATTGTTATTCTTCAATAATATATAGCTTGTAACACAAACTCTGAAAAAAAAAAAACCTCTGACTGAATATTGCCCTATTCATCCATCTAGAGGACTGGTTCTTGTAGGACACTGGTAGAGAAGCAATACATACATTTTTAAATACTCGTAGCTTTACTGATTGGACCAATACAGCAAGCTGCACATTATGTCTTCGAGACGCGATAGAACATGCAAGCACTGTTACCCTGTCTCTGCTTTGTGACCTGGCACAGCAAGCTGCACATTATGTCTTCCAGGCGCGATACAACATGCAAGCACTGTTACCCTGTCTCTGCTTTGTGACCTGGCACAGCAATTTCTTTAAGGTGGGTCAGTGTTTTATCTGGAAGTATTTTAAAATTCAGTCCTGTTTCATCAAAGTTGTACAGTTTATCAATTGAAAGATTTTCATTCTGCACAAGTTCTTTACATTTTTTGCCGAAATGCACTGCAGCTGTGGGATTGGCAGATAGTTTTCCCCACACATGCTTAGCTGTCAAACACCATAACATGCTTTCCATCTGTCTAGACAACCAACACTTGCTGTGAAATCATCATCTCACTCGTTTAACTCAGTTCTGAAACACACTGCTTTTTCATGTGGTATAGGTCCAGTGATAGGGATTCCCTTACTTCGTTACTCACAAAACCAAATAAATAATGATTGAATTGTGTTCTCGTATTCTGATGTTCTTAAAGCTTTACATGATAGTAGCCCTTCATCTGAACACTGAGCACTACAACTATGTTTCCATTTTTTTTGCATATTTTGATGCCTATCACCTACAGTAACTTCACAAACTCTGTATTCTAACGCACATTTTAATTTTCTCACCTTTACCTCACCTCTTAATAACTTATAGTTTGGTTTGCATGGATACATATATCCTGATATTTTTTGCATTCATTTTGCTAAAAAAACCAGAGCACAGTTGACGTGACTCGAACAACATTACATTACCACACTATTGCCATTCCATTGCGAGTTGTTTGGTATGTAATTATGTATCAGCGAGCGGGGAATGGTAGGGGGAGCAGAATAGTGACTTGGAACTATTTGTGTTTCAGCATTTGTCGGAAATCTGCATGCCTCTGCATTTCTCAGAACTCGCAAATAAAAAGAATTACGGAAGGTTCGGATTACACGGAACCTAGGAACTCAAGAGACCCGAATTACTGAGACACTACTGTATTTAAAGCATACTTGATACTTTTAAAGTACCATTCCATTCTTGTGTGGAGTAAGTTTTATTTTCTTAATTAAACAAGTGGGGAAATGCTTGATAATATTGCACAAAATCTACATTTAAAACATGCTGAAAAGCCATTCAAGCATCAGGAAGGCAAGCCCTTTAAAGTAGCAATTGAATAGTACTTTACTAGACATGCTGTCAACGAGACTGTGACAATAATAATACTGCAAGTTAAAAGTATAGTCTCATGCAACTTTATCTGGGGTAAAACTGACTACAATTTTTTTATGGCAGCACATAATGAACAAACAGCTGATGTTTCAAAAAGCTTACTGGAGTCTAGCCTACAGACATCTGATTTCACAAAATTTTCCAGATCCTAATTTCATGGAACACTATTTCCTGTACACTTAATACAACTAGTGATGAAACTTTTCTGTAAGTACGCAGCACAACCACTATTATACAGCTGTGACATTACATAAACAGAATGCAACTCTCTTGTAAAAATAATTAATTTTTACTTCTTGAAATTATTACTTGTTAACATCTTTACATACGTCATGAGGTAGGCTACTCATTAATAAAAACTTTACAGCTAACAAAACACACAGTACTGCAGTTGATTTACAGAGAAGTGAAAACCAGACCCCCAAGTCCAGAAGTGGGTTAGTTTAAGTAGTTGCAGAGAAAGAGAGAGCATCATTTACATTAAAAATCAATGCCTCTGCCACCCATGCGACACCCTCACACACAGTATAATGCTTAAAAGGTGAAATGTAAGAAAAGATACAACTTTGCAGTCTATGAAACTTGTTAAGTTTGTTACAGCAATTATTACTAAAACCGGATTAAAATGATTCAGGGAAAAACCATACAACCTCTTCTGTAGTATTCCTTACAGTTGTATTTGTACGTTTATGACTTCTACCATCCCTTCCCCTCAAAATTAAATATATTTTTGTGTACTGAGTACTTGGTTTTTATGAGGAAATGCATGTACGGCCTGCCCAAAATCCCACATGCAAGTGCCACCCCCGTGAGTAAATTAAATATTTTTGATAAACCACTACCCTACATTTAGCTGTGGAAGAAGTTCCAGCAAACTACGAGATAGCAGCACCCCTGCGACCTGGTGACATCACATCCCACCAGCCTCAGGACGAGGCGTTTTATTTGTCGTCGCATCCGAGCAGGGAGATAATAAATGAGCGGTGCTCCCGCATCCTGAAAAACCAACCCCTGTCCTGAAAGACTATGCTACCCCACACCCCTGGAAGATCGCTGATCAAGGGATATTTCTGTATATAAGGGAGTCTGCTACCACACTCCAGCAGAGACGCCGGCCTCACCGGCCGCATAGGTCAGTGAGCACTCCCTGGTCTGCAGAAGATTCTCTCCTCTCCTCAGCCTGCAACATGGCTGTACCTCATGAAGCCTGCAACAAGACTTCAATCCACACCTGCAGACTGTGAAGGCTGCACCATCCCTGCAGCTTGTAAGCTTAAATTGTCCATTTACCATTATTTTAACATTGATCCCTGAGTCATTAGCATTTTTGTATTTTTGTGTGAGTAAAGTTGTGCCACCTACAATTACTTTAACCCCGCTAGAGACTAGCAGTGAGTAACGTCCCAATACCGGACTGCACGTCTGCATGTCAGGGCCTTGGGTGTGACTGCACGTCTGCGGGAAAGTCACGAGACAGAACAGATGTATAATAATAAGGGTGGATTACAGTGCCGTAAACGACGTGCTTCAGAGAGAGTTCTCAAAGCCAACCCCACTAGCGAAACCATAAGCCATGTCGAACCTCCCTCAACGAGATCTGAATCCATACCCCGACCAGACTCGCCCCTCTTACCACCCACACAAGAATCCCAGTTAGACTATTTATTAGGTGCTTGTTGGCTGGAGTATGACCCGGAGGGGACACACCCTATCCGATCTGAGACTCCGCCACCAGCAGTCAGTGCAACTACACCCAAGGTAGTCCCAGAGAAGGACCTATCAAATTCATGTATAATAAAGTTGGCCTCGGGAATTCATCCATGTTCAACTCCTGCCTAAGATCGTCCCCAAATATCATGCAAAACCTTCCCCTGCCAACTACATTCCCGCACGCCGACCGAGGCCTCTGCAAATAACACCTATATCTCCGGCCAGATCGCCCACCGCCACCATCACTCTCATTTGAATACCAATTACTTCACTTCACCATCCATACACCTAAGAACAGCTGGCATCTCGTCTCGCCTGTTGGCAGCTCTAGTTGTGAGAAAGATCAAACTCCCTGGATGGGAAATGATCGCCATTCGTCTCACTCTGGGGTTGACTCCCCTCTCTTTCAACGAACAAAGGAGGGTGGTCAGCGTCCTAACCCCTATCACCCCAATCGCAAAGAGGAGCGTGCGTCATGGTAATAATTTATAAAATGTAATACTGATGTAAGTACAAATAATTTTGAATTATCCTTTACAAAAACGATTGTACGAGATTGCAAAGTTTCCAAGTAGGAGAAGATACGTGTCCTTACAGCAAGGCTTCTATACCAGTGTTACCATGAGGTGGGGTGGTGGGGAGCCTGGCATAGCCCCGCGGGGTGGAGGTGGAAGCAGAGCCCTGACGCAGTGCTGTGGCACTGCGGTAGTGGCGCAGCAGCGAGGCAGGGGACGACCACTCCAGGTACAGCACCAGCACACCCCAGCACACCAGCAAAGACAGCACCACGCCCGCTGCAAGCACACAACATGCTCTGTGTGTTCTGCTGGACTCTCCCTTGTTTGCTGCAAGAGCTCAGCTCACACTGTGAGGCCCCACTATACTTGAATTAAAATAAATAATCACTGAAAATAAACACCTGGTGACACGAAAAAGGAACTTAAATGACTGGTATGCAGTACAACTAAATTCAGAGACACAGATTCATAAAATGTCAAACAGTATTTGTAAATAAATAAGAAGTACTATGGCTACAACAAGGGATTTTTGTCTTTGAATTTACATCACAGATGGTAGGGCAATATTAAACATAGAATGTTACTCACAGAAAAAATTGAATAAATTTATCAATAATGCAGAAGAGATTATGCTTTATGTTTAATGTCCCTATTCAAACCTCTCTCAGGTTGCAGCAACTTGACTGGTTAGTATCAAACTGTGGCAATATCATGTCGGGAAAATATATGGGGACTTTTAAAATGGCCTTGCCAAACTTTGAGGTGTTTGATATTCACAAGCAACGCATTGAAAAAGTTGAATGCAAATATTTATTTCCATTTTGACTGACAAGCATCACTCCACGTATTCAGAAATTTATTGATTTATCCACCTGCGATGGTGGCATGTCCACCGCCACCTAGTTCACTTAGTTTTTTCATTGAGGGGGTAAATAATAAATATGCCTGTTCACCCTCCCCTTTTCCTATTCAAACATCTCCAGCACCACGAGTATGTTCACGCTGGAGCTGCTTCTGTATAACCTCTAAAGCTGAGAGCTGTTTGTCAGCCAGGGCACTTAGCTACATTTTGTGAACTTCGAGGAAGTGAAAATATTTCAATAATGTTAGGCTAATATGTAGTCAGCAACAGGGAGAGCGACAAAATGGTGAGTGGTAGATGAGTATGTAATTTTGGGCTTTGGTTTTTTTTTTCTTTCTTTCTTTCTTTCTTGTCGTTTTGTAGTAGGGTAGGTTTTTCAAAATTCTTTTTTTGTTGCACACTCAAAATTTGGTCCTGCTTAACTAAACTACTTTGCTGCTTGTGACTTGTCTGCTGTTTTAACGTGTAGTGTTCATTCTCTGAAGCCTCAGTTGGCTAGCCCTGCCTACTTGCTATGATGTGTGTTCGTCTACTTCTAGCTCTGTTCCGCTGGTTTTAATACTTGTGTTGTAAATATTTTATGATCTAGCAGCTTTGATTTAGGCCCGAGTCATTTATGAGCTACCTCCCAGTTCGATACAATTTTAGTAGACTTTTTAGACAGATTTTTTATGTTATTTTATTACGAGAAACGCCTTGATGGCCCACACCTGGGTGCTGCTTCTCGCATATACTTTGTGTCACGTAGATTTTGTTAAAATAAATATGTTAACATTGCTCCTGTATTAATCATCTTTCATGGTCAAAGTGCATTGTTGAGCTGCACAGTGCACTCTGTTTGTTCGTGTACTTAATTTGTGTCATCTGGCACTTTTGATTGCACTGCTTTGTGACCTGGCACAGCAAGCTGCACATTATGTCTTCCAGGTGCGATAGAACATGCAAGCACTGTTACCCTGTCTCTGCTTTGTGACCTGGCACAGCAAGCTGCACAGTATGTCTTCTAGGTGCGATACAACATGCAAGCACTGTTACCCTGTCTCTGCTTTGTGACCTGGCACAGCAAGCTGCACATTATGTCTTCCAGGCACAATAGAACATGCAAGCACTGTTACCCTGTCTCTGCTTTGTGACCTGGCACAGCAATTTCTTTAAGGTGGGTCAGTGTTTTATCTGGAAGTATTTTAAAATTCAGTCCTGTTTCATCAAAGTTGTACAGTTTATCAATTGAAAGATTTTGTCTTCCAGGCGCGATACAACATGCAAGCACTGTTATGCTTGCATGTTGTATCGCGCCTGGTATCCCTAGCAGGCAGCCAGTTGTGTTTCTCGAGTAAGTGAAGCCAATCAATCCAACCACTAAATTACTACTTATCCTTGGAGCGAATTTATCCGCTCACCTCTTTAGACCCTGCACAGATATTACAGTTTTTTTAGCCATAAATAAACTGGTCAGTTTAAGCCTTTGCTCCGAGGATAGTTTGCTGAAGGCTCTATCAGTTAAATGTGAGGGTTTTGTTTTACAACTGCTTCATGAGGAACCGACATTTCTTGAAGGGGGCACTTTTATTGGGTTCAAGCAACTTGTCTTGCAATCTGTGTTTGCCGCACATGTTAAGAGAGAGAGAGCGAAAGGGACTTTGTCTACTGCTTTCAGAAACCAAGCGAGCCCACGTGCAAATTTATTGATTCTATATGTGCTTACCACAACACACTGTGTCTGACATTATCTGAACGAGAGTTAACGGGCGTGATTATCGATAATTTGGCCCCCACGTGCAAGCTGATTGCTTGTTACTGTCACCTCCTAGCAATTTGCACAAGCTGCGCCAAATAGCTACAGAGGTTCAAGGTTGTTTAACGGCCTCCGGCGATTACTGCATTCACTTTCCTCCTCCTAGGCCCACTCGTGACAGTGCGAATTCAAGTGCCTTTGGCCGCTTATCACCTATACAGGTTCTCGAATGTCGTTCATCTGTAAGTTGTGCCAACTGTGTCCTCGTAGGACATCAGGTGCGTGATTGTAAATTAGACAGATGCAGCTTGGCCGACCGAAAATGTTTCCGTTGCAGTGAGATGCGCCATCTCCGTCGTTCACGTAGACTGCTGGGAAACGACGAGTAACTGGTGTGGGGCTCAGGCCCGTCAGTCATTCACCTAAGAAGGCCCTGCACACTGTTATTGTAACATGCAGTGATTATAATTTTCCTGCACTGATGTACACCGGAGCTATGCATTGCATATGAGTGAGGAGTTTCTCAAATGCCTCATTAAGTTGAAAATAGTTACTAAGGAGGACATTAGTGTTGTCTCGGAGAAATGCCTTTGTATTGCTAAAGGCTAAGTTGCCAAGTCTAACGTGATGGTTAACCTACATTTTCAAGAGCAGTAGGTACTCGTGGACCTTTCCTTTTGGGTTTTTTCTCATCTCTCGCAGAAGTTGATCGTTGGTTTAGAGTTTTTAGGGAAGACGAGGGCTCTCATTAATTTTGAATCTTATTATACTATATGGTTTGGTTTTCCCTGTCGTCCCTCGAGCCAAGCCGAGGTAGCAGTGCTAAGAGGTTCAGCATGGAGGTTCAGCAGTGGACTCTCCTGGTTCTGCGGCGGCAAACCCCCTAGGCATTGGAGGCTGTACCACTCGAGAAGAGACCACACTCAGACGCTTAATATTAGTTCACATGGCTGCCTACCGTTCATCATACCCAGGGATTAACTTTAGTCTGTTTATTTGTCCTCAAGAGACAAATATTTTTTAAATGTTTGTTTGTCGACATCTATGTATTTGTAATGCAGCCTGTACTTTGGGAACCTATCCCATTTCTAAGTTCTTTAAGATCTAAGCTATTGTACTTATTCTTTTGTGAATTTGTATTTTGTATTCAAGAGTGAGTCTTGGGTACGCAAGAGTGAGTGAACTTCTAGGGAAGGGGATTGCACTGGTGGCACATCCACCGCCGCCTAGTTCATCTACATTTCTTCAGCAGAGCTCAAATTCTACCTCAGTGAAGTCTGGTATCCCCTCCTTGTTCCCTCCATTGATCTCCTACCTTACCACCCAAACTTGTATATCATTAGTTTTTACAATGAGGGGTTAAATGAATAAATATGCCTGTTCACCCTCCCCTCTTCTTATTCTACAACTCCCGACACCATGAGATCGTTCACGTCTGAGCTGCGTCCGTGTAACCTTTCAAGCAAATAGCTGTTCGCAAACTAGGGCATGTAGCTACATTTTGTGAATGTCAAGGATGTGAAAATATTTCAATTATGTCAGGTTAATATGTGGCCAGCAACAGGGAGAGCAACGAAATGGTGAGTGGTAGATGAGTTGGTAGGTTTTTTAAAATTCTTTTTTTTTTGTGGCACATTCAAAATTTGGTCCGGCTTAACTAAACTACTTTGCTACTTGTGACTTGTCTGCTGTTTTAACGTGTAGTGTTCATTCTCTGAAGCCTCAGTTGGCTAGCCCCGCCTACTTGCTATAATGTGTGTTTATGTCTACTTCTAGCTCTGTTCCGCTGGTTTTAAAACTTAGTGTCGCTAATATTAAATGATATGGGAGCTTTGATTTGGGGTCAAGCTGCCTCCCAGTTCGTTACAATTTTAGCAGAATTTTTAAAAATATTTTTAATACGTCATTTTATTACGAGACATGCCTTTATGGCCACACCTGGGTGCCACTTCTTGCATATGCTTTGTGTCAAGTAGATTTTATTGAAAGAAAAATTTAAAATTACTCCAGTATTAATAACCTTTCAAGGTCAAAGTACATCGTTAAGGTGGACGTATTAGTTTTATTGCTAGTGAAATTATAGTAGTAGTATTACACTTCAGTACTAAATGCTTCAAAGGAAAGTATCTAATCATTACTCATGCCTGAGAATAATTTGTTATGTGAGGTGAACATTTATGAATGCATCTACTTATAGACCGTTCACGGTAAAGTGAGCACTTTTGAAGCCCTACTTTTTTCTTTCAACCAATTGATATCTTTCCACCACTTGCTAATGTAAACCCTACCATGTGAGTAATAAACACAGTGTATACATTCACCATACCCAAAACCTAAAGTCAAAGGCCACAATGAAATGTATTTATTGGTTATTATGTCTGACGAAACAGCTTCAAAAAATGCTCACCTTACCGTGAACGGCCTATAGTGTGTTGTTTTAATAGAAGTTCCACGCTAAATATTCATTACATAATTTAAAACTTCTTGTGTAAGGAAATTAATGCCAAGCTCTGTGATCACATGTACAGGAGTTTAATTCAGTGCTTTGCCACAGCCGTTAGGGTGCAGCCACCCCCCCCCCCCCCCCTTCACCAATTGCATCATGTCATTAGGAAAATAAAAAAAAAAAGAATCTAGCCAATTCATATTTTGACTAAACAGTCTGTGTTTGAAATGACCAAACTTTAGATTATCACGACTCCCTTCTGAAAAAAAAATACAACCCCCCCCCCCCCCCCTTCTCACAAAACCAAACTTCATTATTATAAGGGTACGTAAAACAAAAACGAATAAAAGTCTCAAAGGTCTTATTTATCATTAGATTTTAATGCATATTGAACACAAATGGTAGTGAACAAATCAATCAATGAGATGGATGAGCTTGTATATTTTTAACAAGATCCCCAATTCTTTGTTGAATATAAGAAACTTCACAACGTAAATCACTGGCAATATCGAGTTTGCTTCTATACTTAGTTTTTATTGACTACTACTGCTGAAAACACCCTCTCACACAAATAGGTGCTTGAAAAAGGTAAATACAATCGCAGTGCTTGCTCTGCTATGTCGGGATAAACATTAAAGTACTTGGCCCAAAACAATGTTTTGTCGATCTTCTCAAAATCTTATTTCACAGCAGAATCATTTTTATTTCCAACGCCTGCTCTTGAAGGGTTAACCTACAGTTGATTTTGTTGTTTTGTAGTAGCTCTAGGCACCTACACTACAGTCCGATTAAAAAAGTTTGAATTCTATTTACTAACTGTACAAGTGAACAGCTTGCCGCCCACGCCCCCCTTAGCATCTCAGCACCCCTCCCTTGGAGTGCGCACCCCACACTTTGAAAATCAATGCTCTAGATTTAATGTAGTGTAGATATTTGTGATGAATATGTTAAAAATACAAAGTAGAGATATGTTTAATCTTCTTTAAAGTGGAACTTCATTTTGCAGTTTCCACTCCCCCTTACCAAACCCTGCACTTCCCTTTACCCAACCTTGCACACACCTTTGGTTGAAACATTGGTGTACACCAGTTGAGGCATTTTCCAAACACTAGGTTGACATTTCAGTGTTATTTGAGTCTACTTCCATATGCAAATTTATGTCATTATGCACAAATTTTACAGTTTCCATTGACTTAACTGTAATTTAAAAAAAACCTAGGGTAAGTTTAACCTTGAAAGTTCTCTACCACTCAGACATAAATTTGTACGTAAAATAATTATTTGCTAAGAACATGACTTAACTTGAAGCAATACAGTAGGTATATGAATATGTAAAATAACTATTTCTGCTATGTATAGCCCTTCAATAGAGCTCGCTTGTCTGGGACATTTAAATAATAGATTAATGATAAACTCAATGTTTGAATTACTTTTGAATATTTTGGGATGCCTGGGAATTATGGCAGCGGGTGTATTTACTTTTGTTTTCCAGAGGAAGCATTCAAAAATTCAATGGTTGGCATTTTGGTATATATCCACCAGATCAACCAAATTTTCAGGCCAGTTAAACTGATGAATTACTCTGCTCAACAAGACACACTGAAACAGTAGTTTCAGAATGTCCGGTGTAGATTGGTGCGTGTATACACTTGTGGATTTACAAAAAAAATGCAGACTGTTTTTTTTCTGTGGTTATATCCTCGACTAATATGTACCGGTACTTATAAAATACTTGAAGCTGCGCACATGATGTCCTACATGTTGTTAGTAGAATACAAATAATCACACTTGCTCACATACATTTGTTCTGTGTTTAAAATGAACGACTTTTAAGCAGAGTTTAAACGCTGCTCCGCACATGACATAAAATTGAACTGTCATGTTTCCCATTATTTCTGTATCTGTACATCTTACAGCAAACAACTTATGTACTGGTTAAAAAAAAAAAAAAACTATATAGTTCTGATAAACCAGATGCATGTTTGTAAACTTTGAAAGTTCCATAACCTAAACTACCATTACAAAACAGCAACTCAGAATTTATTTTTCCCCAATACAGTGACACATGGTTTGCATTAATACTGCGATAATCTACATATCATTTCTTATTGCTAACCTGATCAAACATTAATTAATACACAACAGTAATGTCTACGGAAAGGTTAACGTAAAAATTTGCCCTCACCAAACCTTAGCCGAAGTAGCATGCTCGTCACCGGAGTTACATTTCGGAATTTCGAATTTTCCTTCTGCGATGTGATTAATTCACTGCATTTGATACGTCGTGCAAATCAGTTGGCTTCAGACACATTGTGCATCCAGATGCTCGCAGGCGTAAAGGACACATGTCACTAACATTACGCCCTTCCCCCGCTGGAGACGAGTAAAGTCCACTTCAAAACAAAACTGCCACACGGGTGCAGCCGAACCCGAAACTGAATGTCCGCATTTCACCTGCATTAGTATCGACAGTTTGAACACTTTCATTTAAAATTCCCACCTTCGACAAAATTTTACGATCAGGCTGTTTTGTAAACATGCAGAAAATTTTTAGCAGTAAGTTAATTGTATTGAATGTTTTCTGACATTTTTCGTAAAATTAGAAAGCAGAACCGAGCTTCAAACCAAATTATTATATTATTTTATTCGTAAAGACAATTTTGTTTTTGTGTCTTTATTGAGGGGAGGGGGAAGAATGTGTATGGCGGTAAATTCAAATTCACTTTGGTACACGCGTAAGAAACGGAAAAACACTCGAATTTATTAAAGTTATTATGCGTGAACCTACTTGTTAGAATGTTTTACCGAAGTATTTTTTTGCTTCTAACGTCATATTTATAGAATTGGCGACACAGTGCAAATACACGGCCGTTATGCATAGGCCTACAATAGAGTTAAAAAATACAATTAATGCTGAAACTAAATAATAGAAACAGTGGTTAAAACATACAGCTCAGAAAACTGCCTCTTAGTTCGCCATTTTATGTATAATATTAAGCACAACTGTACGTTGTACCCTAAGATAAAGATCTCGAACCTAGGAACTTTAGGTTTCGGCTTCTCTTGAAGGAATAGAAGGGTATTTCCGAGTTATTTATGTTTACTGTGTTTCTGCTGTTGCTCTACTTTATGTGTTTCCATAACAGATAGGCCTATAGCCTGCTTGTAAGAAATGTTTAAAATTTATGTTTACGAAAAAAAAAAGTTAATAATCAATATTACTGAAAATATTCGCTCGTAGATTCTTCTTGTAAAAATTCACGAAGAATACATTTCGTTTGAAACGCCTATATTTAAGATTAAGACACTGAGGCTAAATTCCCTTAACATGGGATTTCCTATTTAAATTTCGCAGCTGAAACGCGACGGTCACTACAGACCCGAGTTTATAAACGAGTACACTGAGCACGTTAATAGAGGCTTGCGACGTAACGCCTGAGCAACGGAAAATGACAAAAAAAAAAAAAAAACAGTTTAACACGTGATCCAGAATAAACGTTGTAACTAAGCAAAGCTGCAAGATAGGCCCCTAATTAATATCTGCAGGTAATAAGCCTATTCGTAACATAATCCATTCACGGCTACTCCACACATTTCTGAAGCCCCGCTGAAGTTCTACTTACAGAATATTTCTCCGCCTCGTACAAACTAAGCCTAACTAAGTCTAGAAAATAACACAAAAGGACAACGTACTGAATTCGCGCGCAATCAGTTGTAATAATATTTTGCATGAGAACTATTTCTTATCAGGCGCTACCAACACACATGTTTTCTCGCTGTTTTCATTCATATTTATTATAAATGAAATATTATTTTATATTTTATTTTAGCCTTAGATGTAAACTTCCGAGTGCGGTGAAATATACGCACTGTGTTTATTACTTACATGTAAATATTTGGGTAAGAATGTGGTTAAGGGATGAGAAACCGCTCAAAAATAAAAGAAACTATGGCCTCAAAAGTGCTCACTTTGCCGTGGACAGCCTATATATCTGAACACTGTACGTAGGAGGGGGGGGTGGTTGAGCGGTTAGACAGCTCGCCTCCCAACCAAGGCGAACTGGGTTCAATCCCCGGCCGGGCCACTTCCGGATTTTCGCAAGTAGGAATCGTGCCGGACGACACCGCTAGTCGGCGGGTTTTCTCGGGGGTCTCCCGTTTCCCCCACCCTTGCATTCCGACGCTGCTCCATTCTCGACTCTACGGAGGGAAGGGGACGCTTGTTCATGGCGTACATAGGGCGCCGTTGAAGTCAAGATCGGATCTGCTTATGGCGTGAATTTAACAGTTCTGTGAGCATTAAGGCCGCGTCCCAATTCGCCGACAGAGTACTCTCTCGCTCACTCTTGACGTCACAGAGAGTACTCTCTGCTGAACCCAACGCCGCGGAGAGAGCGCGAGAGGGAGAGGGAACGATGATGTACACTCGGTGCTCTCTCTTGCACCCTCTCTGGCAGCCATGTTGTTTTCAAGCAACCATCAGAAATCCAGACACACATGTTGTTGTTTCCAAAGCAGTGCTAGAAATATTTTATCGACTTAAGTAAATTAATGTGATTGCGAAATGTGTAATAACAATATTCCATTTGATATAGAACATAAAACATTATGATGCTATTATGTTCACATTTCATTTAAGTTAGTTGTATGCGTGTTATTAAATACTGTGATTTGCACGTAACCATAATTAATTTTATCATGAAAAAAATGTAACAAAATAAAATAAATTACTATTTCACAAAATACTGTGCATTTATTCGAGGAAAATGAAAGGCCAGCAATATTTAATTTTCCACTATTTATTACCTTTTCTTTCAGAGAAATAATGCCGGAGGCTTCCAAAGGACACAAGTATCAATTCGTTAAAGTGAGCCAGAGTGTGCCAGAGTGAGAGTGGTGAGTGAGTGAGCACATTTTCGAGTTGAGACACGGCCTTCCTGAACCAAAATTGGAACTATAGCCCAGTCTACAATCTGTTGTTACCCTTCTTGCTCACTATTGATGCAAATAAATATATTTGATAACGTTATTTAAAATGCAGTTCCTTTAAACGGAAATTTTAATATTCTAATTATGATTTCCCAAACCATAGCGCTGATCTTTGCGTACAATGCTTGCAAAAACTGTGTTGTCAAATTATTCGAGAGGGACTCGTGCAGGGACGTAACCAGGAATTTACTTGAGGGGGAAGGATGGGGGTTCGGAAAACATATGAAAGGTATAAAATGAAAAATTATTTATAACGAATAGGCTAATATAAAGATACTGAACCTCAAAATGCTATAAAAATCCTTTATGTTCAAGATGAACCACGCATTACTTATATTAAAAATAATAGAAGTTGTAATTCATTTTTAAATGTGATTTTTGAATATTTTGTTTTCATAGCATGGGGGGAGGGGGGAGGGATATGTCACGATACGTCCCGATACGTCCCCGCCCCACCCCACCCCCCTCCTGGTTACGGCCGTACTCGTAGGTAGTTGCTGGTTATCAAGTTCGAAGATAGTGGTTTGAACATCCATCATTCACGTGCAGATGCATGCAAGCCCCGCAGCCATGACGAAGCCATCGGTAGCAAATTGAGGGTGAGGCGGCTGAATGCCTGTTATTTCCGGTGTTCGTTTCCCTCGGAGCAGATCAAACCTGTAATAAAGAGTTCGATATGCCAGGAAGCCTGCAGCAGAGGATAGAGGTCTCGTGTCGCGGCTCAACCCTCAGCATGTTGATTCCTATAGGCTGTTCACGGCAAAGTGAGCACTTCTTAAGGCCCTCCCAACAAGCATTAACCAATAATAAATATATCTTTGAGGTGGTGAAATGTATACACTGTGTTTATTAGTCACATTGCAATGTTTATATATAAAAAAAGAAGCAGGGAGATGGAAACTGGATGAAAGGAAAAAAATTTAGAAGGGCCTTAAAAAGTGCTCACTTTACCGTGAACAGCCTACATACAAAATGCTTCTCCATCCTTGGTGCTCTACTTTACCTTCTTTATTTTCAAACAATTTCTCTGTCGGACCTGTAGGCACTTGAAAAGAAAACTGGTTATGAAAATAAAACACGGGAATTTTGCAGAATACGAGCGGAAAATTACTGCAAGAAGATACATCCCATCAGCTTTGCGCCCTCTTTGTCTATCCTAAACATAAGGGTTAGTTGTCACGTATAGATGGTTCACGGTAACTAAAGCCTTTTGCCATCAGTCTTAAAAAAAAAAAAAATGGGGTGTGGCTATGTTGGGGACACGGCCGTTTTGTTTGCGTGAATACGTTTTACGTTGACGCGCTCGTCGCCGCCTTGAATTATTTTTTACGTTCCCGGCACCGCTTCACTCGATCATATGGGGTTTTATGGGTATCACTGTATTGCTATTGAGATGCTCTTTCCAACCGTATACGATTTCTGTATTTCGACTTGGCATTTTCATGAGTATAGGCTGACATTGTGTTAAGTTTCCTTAATTTTTTACATTAAACTCATACGATTTCCCTGTAACCACGCACACAAATGTTTTTATGCACGTAATCGATTGATCTTAAGGAGAGATGTCGATTGAAACTTAAACGATCGTCGTAGTTTCTCCTGGTCAAAAGTTATACTACGCGGAAGTTATGGGACACGGCGAAACGAACTCAAAATTACGCCCCAATGGGCTTCCATACGTTAAGGTGACAGGTGGTACGTAACAGGTAACATACCCATTTGAAAACTAATATTGTATATACATATATAATCTTTTATAATATCTTTCACTATAACGCATCTATTCCAATAGTCCAACCTGCCAGCCGCGTCCTTCACTGCTTGACACTCGCAGTCGCAGACTTCTCTTCCTCTGGCCTCCCTTCCTCTGGCCACTCGTTCTTCTATCGTTCGCTTCTTAGCATCCCGCACGAGCGAGCGAAGAGGAGGAAGGAGAGTCGTTATATGATAGCGACGGCGGTGGCAAGGGGTAATGGCGGGTTTCGAATTACAGACGCGCGCCGCGGACCGTGGTTGTATTGTTTCATGAGTTTATCTGAAAAAATGCTCTGGATTGCTGACCTCGTTCTCTCAGCGCTACTCGAGGTGCGTTGAACCTTCGAGATGGTTACAGCCAAAGCTATAATTATTGCGACAGGCCTCCGGGCCGGGAGTGGAGTAAATGAGTGGCTGAGTTCCGAGCGATAGAAGAACGAGCGGCCAGCGGAAGGGAAGTCTGCGACTGCGAGTATCAAGCAGTAAAGGACGCGACTGGCAGGCTGGGCTATTGGACTAGATGCGCTATAGTGAAAGACGTTATAAAATATGGCAACAGAGAGACTGAACACGTGGTAATAATGAGTATGAGTTAATTGATTGTAACTAACAGAGGCAATTAAAAATAACGTTAATCAGAGTGTAAATAGATATTAAATATTGCACTCACTGTTAAATAAAAAAGAGTAAAAGTGGAGACATAATTTAACTCCTCAAATAATAATGGAGTAAATAAGTTAGAAATCAAATTTTGTTTTTTTTATTATTATTAACACCTCCATCCATTACGAACATAGATACTCCCCTCAGGCATACTTTCATGTAACACTGGTGTCAGAATTGGGATGGATGAAATTATTAATTAATCAATTGTAAATAAATTTAGGCAATAGGCAAGTAGTTAGAAATTTTCAAACTAATAAAATCATTGGAATAACTGTTTTGTACAACTGACGCAGTGAATTTTAATAGGAAAAATGTCTGCAGAACTGGAAGCACTGCGAGTTTTGATTGATGGACAAGGTAGCTAAATTTTTAGTGTAAACGAAAGTGTAAATGAAACTTTAAAAAGCGAGAACGAGAATGTAAATAGTGTAAATGAAAATGTGGACAGGATAACAGAAGGCATTAGCGAGTTGGTGAACACGAGAATTGACTGTGTGGACAAGAAAATTGACATTGTAAATGAATACAATGGATAGTGTAAATGATAGGATAGACGGTGATAATGAAGTAGTGAACATTGTAAACAACAGGATAGATAGTGTCGAGAATGAAGTGAAACAGATCAGTGCAGTAGAGAAGTAGATGGAGGAATTTCTTCGACAACGAAGTTCCACAACCACCATATAGGCAGATGATAAAAGTGGGTAAGCTATACGAGTCGTCACCAACACAGCGACCTCGGAGGAGAGCCAGTAACCTTATGGGAATGGTGTCACACAGCCAGGAGAGGGGAAGGGGGCCTCAACTAAGGCCCCCCCCCCCCTTACGATGGCCGGTCTTCATAATGGGAGTACCAACACCAGTTTGAAATAGTAGCTACCCTTAATGGCTGGACAATCTAACAGCGGGCATACTGCCTCTCCGCAGTATTGAGAGGCCCCGCATTAGGCATACTACAATCTCTGGCAGAGCGACATCGACTGGTGTACCACACACTGGTGTCAGCCTTGGAGCTTCGTTTCGGCGACCGTTACTTGCGACATGCCCACCATGCACAGCTGCGAAGCCGCACCCAGCGACAAAGGGGAGCCACTGCAGGAGCTATGGCAAGACATTGTGTGACTCTTCCATCTATCTGTGGAAGGGTGCCCCGAGGAGGAGCGCGAAATTATCGCAGTTAGCTTTTTCATCGATGCCATCACCGACACAGAGGTACGGCAAGCGGTATGTCTGGCTGCACCACACAACATGTTGGACGCTCTGGCCCGAGCACTGAAGGTGGAATCGGCAAGACAGGAGCCTGCACTCTGACGTTCAGAGTACGCGCTATGAAGCTGGACAAAGAAGAAGACAAGACAGGATAACGAAGACACTGAATAAGTTGCAGTTGGCTTTGAGGGACATCGCTTCCAGGATTCGTGCTACAGAGCTTCGCCGCCCCCGACCCAAACTAATGGAGTGTTGGTCATGTGGACAGCTGGAGCGCCTGAGAGCTTATTGCCCACAACAGAAGCAGCAGCCTGTAAAGAGACAGCGTGGTGAAGAACAAATCGCCTCGATGAGCGCATACAAGCACTCGTGTGAAGAAATTTGTGAACTTCATACATATGCCCAACAACTGAGACTCCACATCGACGAGCTGATGCTGAAAGCTATACACCTCACAAAACAATTGTAAAATGCACATTACGACCTGCGAGTGCTGTGCAGAAGCCCTGTGTACTCTGTGCCACATAATAGAGAAAAGTGCCCATGGCATGGAGCGAGTGATAGGAAGGCCCTTCTCAGTAGTACCTCTGAGGATATCAGACCCACGGAGGAAGTGGTTCGTGGTACAAAGAACCAGTAGCGTGAATTCGAGAAAAGGAGTGAGGCAGTCGACAGGAGCTGTCAGCACTTCAGGGTACGTCAGACGAGGATCCAGCCACAATCTGCAGCATCCACAAGTGCCAGCACTTTTCAGATTGGTAGACATGATATAAAGGAAGCTGCAAGGGGACATTCTGGAGCTGCTTCATCCTTTCAAGCCGTTAATGAAATGACTAGTCTTTTGTAAGGCACAAACGACCATATAGTGACAGGATGAAGACCCAGTGTGAGAGGAGAATGTCGGGCGAGGAATTCCAAGAACAATTGGCGTGGCTGTACAACCCGCAGAGACGAAAATGGTACTTGAATCTACAGATATGTTGGGAAGGCCCCTACAGGATTCTGAAGAATATCAATGATGTGATCTTTCGGATTTGTCACCAAGGCTCTTGGGCGAAGCCTAAGGTTGACCACATCGACCTTCTGGCACTCTACGATGGTCCATATGTTGCAGTGCCTGTTCGGGACAAACAGACTTAAGGAGTGGGCAGTGTTATGCGCTCGTTTCTTATGCCTAGTATCCACTTGTTGCATTTGCCTGTTACATATCACAGTTGCTTATCCCGTTGTGTATCATTCACTGATACACAATGGTTAAACACAAAGCTGTTTTGATCGTATCATCACATCATATCACGCAACAACAATATAGTTTTTATTATTGCTCCAGTCCTCAGCTGGTCGCATCACTGAAGTTATGATATAGAATTCTCAATGTTTGAGTATTTGGGCTCAGCTTCATGGAGTCTTAACAAAGTAAGGCCCACTATCTGCTTACGAGCCGACTCTGATTACCCCAAGGGTAATGTAGTGTTGATATGCTCTCAATCATATTTATTGTGCCATATCAGAGACATAGACACGCCGGTGCAATCTTCCATCCACCGCTCGTAAGTCCGTTTCCACAGTGACCAGTTGCCAAGGAAAACCCTTGACATGGGCTTGGAGGTCACCCCATGCTACTCCTTCCTTTTCATGACACTGTGGGTTTTCCCAAGGCCCGGTTTACCGGAAAAGATGCGCGCCGAATCCCGTGCGTATGATCGGCCCATGTACTCTCCAGCTCACCAAGCCTCTTGTCCATTACCATTAAGTATTTGGGTCCTTCACTAAGTCCCAAACTTTTGGGCCCCAGCGGTCTGACCGTAAAGGAGTCAACCAGCTCGCCTCCCATCAGAATCATCACTATCTTCAGTGACTGCACACTTCTGAGAGGCAGATACCCCTTTCAGCTATAAAGCTTGGTATAGGGAACACCACTGATTGCCCACTTTGCTGACTCACGAAAGAGTCACCCAGCAGTACCACAAGGAGATGTTGGTCCCAAAGTCAGCAGAGGCTATAGTCTTGCGCATAACTGACTATTGCCGCAACCATGTTGCATATGGACTCCAATACTAGGATTTGAGAGTAGCCCCGACATTACATTGTCCATGTGCACTCTCCAAAGGCGGAATGCTGTTTCACTTCAGCATAGGGAAGTCCTTTCTCTTAGTTTCTGGCATCCCCACCGGGCACGAGCCCCTTGCCGTGATACTCGCCTTACACCCTTTAAAGGCCTGTTTATGCTGCGCTAATCCAGCATCCATGCCAACAGAGAGGATTCAGTCACTCCACCCGTCACCTATCACGACTGAATCACTGGACATAGTCACATGATGCCTCTTGGCATATCATGGGCAGCTTTACACCCATTACAGGCCGGTTTCTCTACCAGACCAAAACCTTCCAGGAGCTGGAATGGCGGTCATCGCCCCTTCTCCCTTCCAGTACCTTCTACCGGAGAGGAAGCTCCTACCACCCTAAAGCGACCAGAGCTCCCACAGCATGCTGGGACACGTTACACCCCCACGGGCCTGTCCCCCGATTTATAGCGTCTGGCATTGGCACTTAAGAGAGTCATAGTATCATGCAGTGCGTATCATGCAACTAGTCGACGATACGCCGGAATTGATCAGTCTCCGAATATCAGCCATGAGCACACCACAGTAAATTGCTGCCATGTCACATATTTTAATGTACTATGCTTTAAAATAAACAAAAGAAAATCGCCACGTTGGTGGATGTCGAAAGCGCTCACTAGTCGGGAACATTATAGTGGTATGTTTGTTGGCCAATTTGAGGTTTCATCACGTCGGAGGGTTGTATAAAATTTTTACAAGGATGCATCCTACTGACTTTGAGTTTTTACTATCGCAAATCGGGCAGCAAATTTCGAAACAAGAAACAACATTCTGTAAAGAAATTCCTGCTTAAGAAAGACTGGCGCTCACCCTACAGTTTTGAGCAAGCGGCGATTCATTCGCCAGTCGTCTGTATTTATTTTAAGTTTCGGTACAATCAATCAACAGGATCGTCTCAGAAGTGTGTGAAGCAATTGTGGAAGCATTGAAAACTATATCCAGGTAAGCAATACTTTATTAAATAAATGAAATGCAAATACATTGCCTACTTTAACGTTTTTGCTCATGCATTTATTACATATACCTTACTACATTACTTTTTTTTATTGTAAAATTATATTAAGCAATAATGTATTAAATACAGCGCAAAATTTATTTCTCAATGAAAGTTTTTAATACCTCAACCAATATATCATGGACACCAGAATCCAGGGCGAGGGGATGTCTGATCACTATTATTTGGGAATTGCAATGTATGGGAATCGAATTACATTATTTAGAACGTAGTATTTCTCTGTTTTAACATCAGACCGAGCGCCGTCTTAATGGAGACGTTCGTGTTATAAGGAAATGTTGCGCCCAGCTGATGTTTACAACAGAGAAATCTTACGTTATAAATACTCTAATTTCACCTAAGTTACTCATCAGATTTTCGAATGCGATACGCCATTGAGGTTAACAGCTTATCTGACACATCCGGTAGGCTATATATAATTTGTCTCGCACCTGACTTCTCCGAATTTATGAATCTTTGAACAGTAGCAAACATTAATATGTGTTACAATAATTTAATCAAAGTATCATTAATGAAATATTACAATCAATATTGGTTAATACAATCGAAAGTGGTAATTATCATCAATGTAATTATTTGCATAATATATACAAATTACAAATTTGTTTTGTACTTTGTTGCATATTCAAAAAACACAAGAAGATTATATGGAAGTGGCTGAAGGATTTGACGCTAAATGGAACTTACCTCACTGCATAGGAAGTCTTGATGGCAAACATATTGCACTTCAGTGTCCCAGGTTAAGTGGCAGTGAATTCTACAATTTCAAAGGTTTTTTTTTTAGCATTGTTCTTTTTGCTGTAGTTGATTCAAACTACAACTTCATGTTTGTGGATGTCGGTTGCCAAGGACGAATATCCGATGGCGGTGTGTTTTCTAATACAATGTTGTACAAGCGAATGGATCAAAAATGCTAGAACATCCCTGAACCTATGCCTCTAGAAGGAAGACAAAAAGAAATATCCTTTTTTTCCCTCGGAGATGAAGCCTTTGCTATGAAGGTTTATCCCGGTTACCATCCGAAAGGGTTAGGGCAAAGAATTTTCAACTACCGAGTTTGTAGATCACGTCGAGTAGTTGAAAATTTTTTTCGGGATAGCCTCTTCTGTCTTTTGTGTGTTAATAAAACCAATACTATTGGAACCGGAAAAGGCATCATTAGTCGTGTAAACAGTCACACTGCTACACAACCTTCTGCGCCGACAACGTAATTCAACTGAACTTTACACCACTAGGAACCTTTGATTCCGAAGAAGCAGGTGCTGTAGCCAATGGGTCTTGGAGAGCACTGGCTAACGAGACAAGTTCAATACGCCCCCTGAGAAGAAATGCACGAAGAACAAAGTTTACACTGTCTGATATAAGGGAGGAACTAGCTGATTATTTTTTTAAATGAGGGAAAACTTGCTTGGCAGAGCGATTATACATAAGCTTATAATGGGGGTTATATTTTCAATACTTTAGACAAATCTCTGTTTATGTACTCAATTGGCTTAGATTGGTTTAATACTGTATTCACACTAGTACTAGGCTTGCTCTTGTCCCACAGAAACTTCATGCTATCAAAGGCAAACCATGAGCTTGTGTAAACGTCATCTGCATCTGCAAATATTTCATTTACATGTCAATTACTTTCTTGAATATATCGATAATGTAACACATGACATAATAGATTGTAATACACGTGTATGACGAAGCCATTTTTGTGTTCCATGTACCTGCAACTTTCCAAGCTTCCTGGCTGAATGCAACACAAATAAATACTAAAGAAAGGCATGTACAGTATCTACCAGTGCATAGACCCAGTGGCATATTATGTGACGTTCCTAGCAATATTGAATACAATTACAGATATTTATAAACAAATCGTTGCAAATTAGACACATTAGTTAACATAATTTAAGTGAATTAAAAGGGACTTTCCTTTTCCAGTACCTTTGTTCTTGTTTAACTTCATTTTTTCTCTCCGGCGAGCTGCCAATACATATTCCATTTTCTTCTTGCGTTCTTCCACCGATTTTCCAATTTCCTCGGAAATTTCCTCTCACGCAGCTTTTTTTTTTTTTTTTTTTTTTTTTTTTTTTTTTTTTTTTTTTTTTAAATACTGTGGGTTTTTGAGGTCCCACAGTATATCAATTTTTTTGTAACTTTCTATGAATGAAATAACTATTTCTCGATCCCGCTCCATTGTTTGTTACAACACAAATGACACGTGAACAGAGGCTGCGACGAGGATACGCAAAGGAGCTCGTGCAGCCTGTGAGTACTGTCATTTGCCTGCACCCCTATCATTCCTTTGTTGCGACGGCGAAAAACCGACAACTGGCCGATCAACCCCGTTGCATATCAACGACGCATATTTTGATATGGAGCAACGCAACGCAGGGCTGTTTCCCTACGTGCAATGTAATACGGAACGGCGATATGCAGCGGGCAAATGCAATAAGTGGGTATTACCCTCCCGCGCGAACGAGCGAAGAGGAGGAAAGAGAGTCGTTATATGATAGCAACGGCGGGGGCAAGGCAATGAAGGGTTTCGAATTACAGACGTGTGCCACTGACCGTTGTTGTATTGTTTGCTGCATTTATCTGAAGAATGCTCTGGATTACTGACATCGTTCTCTCAGCGCGACTCGGGGTGCGTCGAACCTTCGAGTTGGTCACAGCCAAAGCTAGAAATATTACGACAGGGCTCCAGGCCAGGATTAGAGAACGAGCGACCAGTGGAAGGGAAGTATGGGACTGCGAGTAACAAGCAGTGAAGGATACGGCTGGCAGGCTGGACTATTGGACTAGATGAATGAGTGAAATACATTATAAATTATGGCAACAGATAGACTGAACATGTAATAATGAGTATGAGTTAATTGACTGTAACCAACAGATACAATAGTAGTATAAAAAGAGCATTGTGGCGCTAAGGATTGAAAATGTGGAACAGGGGATTCATGACCACCAACTTCACTGTTGTCACACAGAAAAATTTCCAGTTTTTCTCCATTTTTCCTTCAAAAAATCCTTTCTTATCTCCCACTCCCGGTGGCCATCTTGGACCCAAAAGTCATGCTCTTCTATTCCGCCGCCGGGGTGTTCCCCGGGTGCTCCCACCGGTTTTTTTCGTCCTAGAGAAAGTGCGAACGTCACACTCCCGTATTACACCCCGATGCCAGCCATCTTGGATTCTAGAAGTACTGCCCAATGCCGGGGTCCCCTCCGAGTGCTCCTCTACAGGGGATGGAAAATGTGCAGGTAGGAGCAGTGATATTTTTCAAATGTTGATTTCTAAAGTGCTCGTATTATCCTGAACAGCATTCATTTGACTCTACGGAGTTGTTATACAGCTCAGAAAAAGTCTGGAATATTACACGATACCAGATTCCGTAAAAGCTTGTGCAAAGCCCGCCATAGCAGCCGGTATACGGGCTAGTGTGACTCCCATCATGGCATTTCCCGACTTGTACGGCCAGATTTCGTACCAGGTTTGGTAATTGGACACGTCCTATTTTTTGTGGCAGGTCCCATACCAGGTTTCGTACCTGGCCTATCACATCGCAGTTTCTATTTGAAAATGAGTTGATGAAGAAACCAAAAAGGATGCCTCCATCTTGATTATACAGCCGTGAGGTTGAAACTCTCTCATATAAATTTAAAATACGTCAACGACGAATAATATTGGCGATGATAACTTTTAATTACTGCTTTAAACCGTTCTAAATACTTAAAACATTGAGTACTCTATGAAAAATTATTTTAAAGTGTTTTATGTATCTGCAGCATATAAATTTAACACGTTATGTGTGAACTGGTAGTACAGAGGCAATGTTGTGGCGGCCACTGAAAATCTGCAACTTTTGATTGTGTATTCGAAACTCCGTTGCACCCAAATTTTTTTATAATTAAATGTTACGCCAGGTTGCATACCAACACAGACACACCCGAGACATTGCTCTTTCCCTCAATGGAAGTGGACGAGTGATACACCTGATTTGAAATGGTTGTAACACTGTAACGGTACGTTTCCGAACATGGGTTCCTATTCAAAATATAGTTTACCCAGTCCCCTCTACAAGTCCTGGAGGTTTGTAAGGGGAATTTTCGAGCATCCTGTATATCAATAGGATACAGTGTCGGGGTGGATCCCCTTGCTAACGCTGTCATTCCCGTCCTGGTATCCCATCTGTCGGTCTGATTTTAAAGATGCAGCCACGTCAAAGAGTACTTTGCTAGTGACAGTTACTTCAAGCCACAGCATGTCCTTCGTGTTATACGTCTACTTGAAATGTGAGGCTCGACAAGTGTGTAATCGTGATGGCAAGAATAAGTCAGAGTGTCGCAGCACCTGACATATGTCAGGTGCTGCGAAGTAGAAGGAGCAGCTTCTTCCTGTCCCATGCATATCTGAACGGTGACCCCGCCTCCCAGAGTACCACCTGTCATCTGCCTGCTGTGACGTCGTGCGAGTCAAGATATATTGCCAGGCCGCGAAGCTGAGTGTTGGTCGGACTGCAGTTGGCTGCAGGATCAGGAGGATGGAGACTGCGGTGTGGACAGTGCTGGTGTTGTGTCTGGTGTCTGTCGGAGAGTGTCTGGACACAGACTTACTGCTCTTCCTCCGTGACATGCTGGGAGGAACAATGGTGGTGGTCTCCTGCTGGCCCACACGTGTGTACCTACGCCGGGGTCCACTGCACGCATGACAACATGAACACTCACCATCATGTCTGCACTTGCGTTGCAGTAGAGTTAGGAAAACCATGCCTCTAGCATGTATTTCCTTATATTCGCCCTGACTTATCAGGAACACTTGTCTGACAGCTGAAGGAATCTGGCAGATTCATACTGTCCGCTATTTACCTGAGGTGTATATTTGACGCCATCATAGAAGGAGCACAGTCGGTAGGGAAGGAAGCACCACATGCCGACTGTCGGGCATGATACCACGAGGCCGCATGTGATTGATCGGTGACAGTGATGTAGTTACTAGAGGAATCTTAATCAGAGATATATCGAAATAATGGTTGTGGATTCCTTCTAAACACTTCACAAAATTTTGAATATAGATATAGGTTCAAATTTTTACAAGGCCTCGTCAGTGTGTGTGTCAGACCACTTGTCGCCACTTTGACGAACCGACGCATATTTCAGCAGAGCATGTGGGAAACAGGGGGGACATGTTGTCTGGCATGTTTTCTCGGGGTCTTCCATTTCTTCCATTCTGATGCTGCTTCATCTTCACATCGCCCCTCTCTTCACATACATAGGCACTAAGTATTTCAACTGTCATCACACGATTGCGCACAGAAACGCGAGTTCATTAAACATCCAGTGTATAACAACATGCATCAAGACTCCGTATATATGATCTTTATCTAGCAGGGCATAGTAGGTTGTTATAAAGCCCCACTTCCCTTCAGTGAAAATATTTTCATCTGACACTTACAGCAGGTGACCAACAATGTGACAGTCACTATCATACTGGCATACTTGTTTTAAGACGGAATAAGCAGCTGAGATATGCACATATCGTTAAAAAATGATTTAGAAAAACGGTTTTGAATCATCATGGTGCACTTCATTTGTAGTTTTTATTTCCTGGATCCTTCTATGGTCATATGTGACAGCAGGTCTCCTGTTTCAAAACACCTGTACATCTATCATATGTACGGGCCACTCCCGGATTTTCCCATGTGGGAATCCAACCGGGCGACACCATTGGTTGGCTGGTTTTCTCGGGGATCTCCCGTTTCCTTCGCCCTTTCAATCTGACCCTGCTCCATACTCATCTCACTTCGTCCTCATCGGCTCTCAACATCTTGATGTTAAGAGTCGCCCAAATCTCTCCACTTCACTCGCTCGCTCGAGTAGTACACATGGGCGAAGCTGCAGGCAGAAAGCTAGTGAACACTATTAAGGAAGGCGGAAACTATCGTAGAGACCAATAGTTGTTCCACAAGAGAGTTTTCGTACTCGTTCTCAATGTGTTCTGGGAAAAAATCATGTTGCAACCTGCTCTTGGGACAATTTACTAGATGGATTGTCTTCCACAGGGCAGTCCATGGAGCTGATGAAGGGGTTCTCTCAGTCAGGGCTGATGACGTCAGTGCACGACTGCGCTGGGCACATTCCAGCTCCAGCACCTCTCCAGCCAGTCACCTTCTTACTGAACCTTCAGAGCAAGCATGCCGCTCAACTGTTGAGGCAGGTCAGTTCCACACCTGCCAACCTATCTTTGTAATTCTACACTGTCACACACTCACTGCTAATATTTTCCACTTTCTGGGAGAAAATCTCAACTCACAAATTGCACACTGCAATAAGACCTACATACTGTACTAGTGGCTGTGCTACAGCAGGCAAAACTGTCTTCAAGTAATACACATCTTATGGTTAAGCAGAATTTATCAAGCAACTTCAATTGAGCAGTGCAGTAATACTATATATATTTTACCAACCAAACGTTTGAAAAATGAGTTGCTTTTCTACATTTGCTCGTAGAATTGTTGGCATAAAGGTACAATTTATATCATATTAAGTGGAAACTATCACTCTGCTTACTACAACTTCGATCAATTCAGAAAAAAGGAAAAAAGAAGAAATAATTAAATAATAATATAATAAAAAAATAATAAAATAATAAAAAAATAGTTAAATGTTCAAATTGAATACAGATAATAGTTTTTCGGTTGTACTTGGCAACACATTTGACTTTATAGACCACATGTTCATATCTTTTAAACAATACCGTTGACTCCTACTACATATATGAAATTATAAGATATGCTTGACCATTTTGATATTCGTAACTTTGATATCTGTTAATGTGAAACCAAGCTACTTTCATAAATCAAGCTTTGGGAAAATATTGCCAATAACGATATTTAAATTGAATTTAAACTTATAATCTAAGATTTATTTTCAGCTGTACAAATGCTGCAGTTAACTATTAATTGGTTTTTGAGGTACTTGTTTTAATGTTTTAATTTATATACACTCACAGACGAAATAAGTTGGAGACTTAGAACTTAGAAGGAGAGATGTTTCATTTCATTAATGAAATGAAACAGCATATTTTGAAATGTCATACGACTTTATTGCAATGATTATAACATCAGATCATGCGAAAAAGGGTTGCTAGTACATGGATACTGCTAGTCTTAGGTCAGTAGAATGCACCTCTTTGGACCTGGATGTCATGTGCCTATTCGTTCGAAGAGTCGTAAAGCCATTGTACCCTTTTCTGTAGGCAAGTCAGCCTACAGCTGCTGTAAAAGGTCCTCGATATCCTGAAAACCTGTGCTGTGACAGAGATGACATCCCCGAGTTTATCTCACACTTGTCCTGTCAAGGACAGATCGGAGATCTTGCTAGACCCAAGAGTACCTCAACATGACACATTTAATCTATAGACACATGCGCCATGTGTAGACGAGGTTGTCTTGTTGAAAGACTGCACCAGGGCACTGTCAGAGAGAGAGAGAGAGCACGAGACATCAGAGTGCAGGATGTCACTGCCGTGCCACTGTGCCATCATGGTACCCCAGATCATCAGAGGTGACCTTAATCGTGCCCTATGGTTTGCTATACCATGATGCTAGGAGTAATGTGCCGGTGTGTCTCTTCACAATATTGGTATCATGTGTCTTCTCCCCTCGGCCTTGCCTTGCCGCGCCCGCACATGACGGTCATCTGTGGTATTGCAGAACCGAGACTCATTGCTGAGAATGATGTCATGCCTCTTGTAAACACCCCATGCCTCCCGGCTACAGCACCACTCTGAATGCAGTCTCTATGATGTTAACGGCATCTTATGTACGGGAAGGTAAACATATAGTAGTCTGGCTAATGCCAGTCGCCAAGACATGGTGCAGGATAACATGGGACAGTTTCCAGTAACTGTTTCCGTATGGTAGGTGCCGATGTCATGGAGTTGCATCATGTTTAGTGCTGCAATATGGCCGTCCTCCCTTTACGTGGTCTTAGTCAAATGGAACCTTCACTGTGTGTGTGGATAATACCAACATCGGACTATTGTGACGTCGGAATGACCCACATGCCTCGCAATTCCACGATAAATTCACTCAGTTTCATGCAGACATGCAATGTAAGCCCTTCAACACACCATCAAGTGCTGGTAGTTCGGTATAATGGATATACTATGCTTACTCTATATTCGATGATCTTCCTTCACTATTTCGACTTTATGACACTCAGCACAACACTTATAACACTATCGCACACTTAAACCCACTATCGCTATTCATGATGAAATAACAAATGCACTCCAGTGACCATTCTAGACTTATAGATCAAAGCAACACTAATAATTACCACATCCAATGATATTTGTAAGTAAACCATATTACATCCAATTTGGACCATTCCTTCTGGGTACTTCACTTTTTCATCAGTCGGTATAAAATAATTTTGAAAGCATTTTCACACCCGAGACTGAACTTTGCTGTTACTTGGTATCAAATTGAATGTTCCAGGCTGACGATATGAATCTCTTCTCAGCCCCTCACCGCTGGCTGATCGTCATGAGTCCTGCAGTAAATGTTGGATCTTACGAGCCACAGTCAGGAGCATCAAGAACAAACTTCACTGGTTTGGGATAAACATTTTATACACACGAGATATTCTTTTTTTTTTTTAAATAAAGTTAATTTACCCCGAAATAAAATTAATTATTATAAATAAATTATACTGTCTGTCTGAAGATATTTACATGTGTTCTTGATAAACCATGAATTGGGCGTTGTTGGGAATATAGAAAATAAGAAATAATAATATTGTAATTCACACAATACTCATGGCTTCAGAAGCTGATGATCATTGACGATTACCTGAGTTTGAGTGCAGGTTTTAAGAGGCGTGAGCCTGAAAGAACTAGGAGTTTCTCTTTCATGTATACTGGTTGTTATATGGTGTAGAATTCAAAGTACAACTCGTGATATATCATAAAGGGGATAAATGGTCATTGTTTACTTTTTGCCTTATTTTTACAGGGAAGCTATAATATTTTGAGTGTCATTATATAATATTGCATGACTTCTAAACGACAGTTAGTCGTTCTATCATCTGTTAGTTCTTAGTCTGATTAATGAATCTCAAACTACATAATTTATTTTTCAATTAACTCATCTTCCCATTTCACTTAATGGTTTTGCTCTTATGTTGCCAATAGTTCCCTTTCCTTCCACACCTCCACATTCTTCTACTGCCTAATTCCTCATACTTCTTTCATGCAATGCCTTTCTCTTACATTGTTGGTTATGCTACAGTATGGCCATCGTGCCTATCTCTCACGGCGAGTCAGATGCCCCCTCTGGGTGTTACACTGACTACTGAATCCAGCCATCTTCCACACGTGCTCTCCTCGTCATCGTACAAGTTCACTAGGGCATCGTGTCCATGTGGGTGGTAAGTCATGTACATCCTTCGTCATGACTCCATTTATGAGCAGTGAGACAGTTGGCAAGTGATTCGAGACCTGTTACAATTAGGAAGCCGCATTGTCTTGAGCTTTTCTATCTAAATTATGCTATATAAATCCCATATTTATCTTTTTCATCCGCAAAATGCGTTTTATTTTATAGCTCTCCGTGTTATCATGACAGCATACTATTGCCAAAACTGTGAATTTGGGAATCTACCTTTAAACGTCTCCCTTCTTCTTTAGGAAGATGTAGTTTAGTCTATATTATGTAATAACTTCTTGTACTGCAGCTACGGTGTTGAATGCATTCCTCAAATTTATATTCACTGTAATATACAGTGTTTACCTCGGCGAATACCAAAAGCTTCAGCTCACACATTTAATGAGTGTGACTCCCGATTTCTTTTGTAGATGCACTGTTTGCTGAATTTAATTTTCGTATTGCAATTTGCTTATTTACTTTTTGGTTCTTCATGTGAAATGCACCTTAAAATGGTATTTCGAGGTAGCATTCCATTGCTTCCCTAGGGCTCAGAATTTTCTTCAAAATTTTCAGTGACGAGGTAATCACAACTAGTCATACGGAATTCCAAGCAGAATTAACTTTCATGAGGTTCTAAAGCGCTCAGAATAAAAATAAATTACTGAGTTTAATATTTTGAAGGAGAATGTAAGAAGATGTGGGACCAATATTTTCAGAGAAACAAATACGAAAGAAAACCTTCACGCATGTATAAAAACAGGGCATGCATATGTGGCCGAGGAATAAAAATAATTGTAATGCACTTCCAGAAGCAGACATAAACCTAGGAGCAATAAGTAAGCTCTCATTAAAATATGATCATAATACTATGATAGAAGTGACAATAGTGCATGGATAAATGAATTAGCCGTGTGATTGTATTCATAGTTCAAGTTCCCTGAAAAGAGTAATTGATTTTAATTTCGTCATTAAATTTCTCCTATCAGTTTTCTCTGAAACCCTGGATAATAACGGAGGTGATTTTAAGTAATGGGCGTGGTTCTTCTCGCACGTGTTGCAGACACATCTCCGCCAGAGGACTATGGTCTCCTGAAGGAATTACTGTCCCTGCTATCCTCCATGAAGGTGTTCGTTGACAGTCAGGTGACTGTGGCTCGCAGACTGGAGGACGGCAGCTTCTCTCTGACGGAGGTGTACAGGATGGGCCTGGGCCAGAAGGCAGTCGTCAGGACCACGGGACTCTGGCAGAGACAATCTGGTCTGCGCACCACAGAGCTCAGCCTGCCTGCCAGGAGGACCAATCTGCACAAGACCCTGCTGAAGACATCCATAGTGGTGCGTACGAGGAACTCAATACATGACTGTAGTCTTGGTAACAGGCATGAGACTGCTGGGAATATTCTACTACACTGGAGTTCTCTGCTATATCACTAAGTACTAGAGTCTTTGCTGGTAGTGCCTTCTTATATTGAGGAACACTACAACTGTAGAGGACTATACCCCCAAATATACCCAATTTTCATACATCTGGTAACACTGGGCAACATACTAATTTGTACTGCATGTGGGAATCGTGCCGGACGATGCCGTTTGGTCGGCGGGTTTTCTCGGGGATCTCCCATTTACCTCGCCCCTTCATTCCGGCGCTGCTCTATATTCACTTCAATCATCCTCATCATCCTCATCGACTCTCAAGGCCTCGCTGTTAAGAGCCGTCCGAATCTCTTCACTCTCTTAACACCACATTACTGCAGTACATACAGCACTATAACTCGGACACGAGGTCAAAAAGTTCACATGTTTATATGGACGTTTTAATTGTTTCAGCATATCCTCTGTACGGAAAACAAGCATACAATATATGTCCGATGTATGGCTTACAATGATTATTAAGGAAGATGTGCATCCTTGAAAATTTGAAAAGAAAATGCTTCTACAACAACAAATTTTTGGATAGTGTATTATTGAACAACAATCTGTTATGCCATGAAATTATGTTTCTTAATATCATCACCTTCGTGAATAAAGTAGGGATTTGTGATATTTTAAACGCAGAAAATACTAAACCCCGAGAGTCTGTCGATATTTAATATTATATTATTAATTAACATGTTCCAACGAACAAACAATGTAGCGATACAGGGCAGATATCTGACACGGCAGACAGCTGTCGAGAAAACAGCACAGCAAGTATTAAATGGCGTGATGATGCCTGGTGTGTATGCTACAATTCGTTCTCACCAATAATGGGTTTTTATTGAAACGGTACGTGAATGAGCACATTAAGTGTTTTTATTGTAACGAAATTAACATAAGCTTTGCTAGTTGTTCCTTAAAATAAAATGTAGTCACACAATTATTGCAACTACGCACTTTATTCACGCAGGGGATTACATTGAGAAACCAAATTTTGTGCCACAGTATAATGTTCAACAACACGCTCTCCAAAAAATTTGCTGTTTTATCCCAAGTAATTTAATAATTTTTGCGGAGGTGCATTTTATTTCCTAGTTTTGAAGGGCACATCTCTCTGTTAATAATCGCTTTAAGCCATAACTCGCATGAATCTTTAATATTTTCTTATTTTTCCATACTAGATCATATTTCGAAGTTTGTAAAATACTTTAATGTGCACAGTATACACAGGTTGCTCGGTAATTAAACACCCAAACTGTGGGAATTGATTCCCTATAAAAAAAATACTGTCAAAAATATATATAGAGCACCATATACCAAACGGAATATTAAAGGAGATATGAGCCTATGAAAATTGGGTTTTGAAAACGTATGTTCGCCGAATGCCTTGTACAACGACTACAAAGTCCGCCACGCATGTGAGCGAAGTTAGAGGATCAGGTAGGCAACAAGCGTCTTTAAATCTAGTACATGCACGTGATTTTGACATCCAGTTGTGCGCGAAGTAAACAAGGAATGGACTACAGATAAACTGAGAGCAGGAAACATGTGCACGTAGCAACTGGTTTATTAATATCACAGAATTGAGTTTGCAAAAGTTGTTGTGAAGGACGCCAAGCAACAACTTCAATGCACAAATTACGCGCGTCGATTGCACCTAGAATGACGCATCTTGCCTACCTTCCCCTTTTAATTTCACTCACATGTTTAAGGAGAAATGGAGGTTTGAGATTCCAGGTTCCTTATATTAATTTCTGCCCTTTGAGCCTCCCTCTTAGTCCTCTGATTTTAGTAAATGAGTTCTGGCCCACGGTGCACGTATGCATGTAACGTTTATACGCAATGGGGCGGAGTTCTACCGACAAACTTCGTGAAGTTATTTCTTATGCAAAATCAAATGGAAAATATACAGGACTTTTTATACCTACATTGAATATCAAGGGCGATATGAGCCCTCGAAAATCGAGATTTTAAATTGTAATTTTGCAAAATATCGGAAACGAAGTGGAATTAAACTAGTTTTCCGTACGCTGGTTTATGTTATCGGGATTTTCGATCTAAGAACAAACCCTCAATACCGCCCCTCGTAATGAAAATAAGGGTGGCCACGCTCTTTTTGCAGGCAATTTTTGGTTTTCTGTCAGGAATTATGAGCGTTAGATGCTGGTTTTTATTGGCAGTATGATCTAATTAACGAATGTGGTCATTTTGTTGCAACTGCATAGGTACCATTGATTTCGTGTAAAACGCACACAGACCATTGGCGGCAGTGGAACAGTGCCTATCACATTGTCGGCAGTGGAACAGTGCCTATCACATTGTCGGCAGTGGAACAGTGCCTATCACATTGGCAGCAGTGGAACAGTGCCTATCACATTGGCGGCAGTGGAACAGTGCCTATCACATTGGCGGCGGTGGAACAGTGCCTATCACATTGGCGGCGGTGGAACAGTGCCTATCACATTGGCGGCAGTGAAACAGTGCCTATCACATTGGCGGCAGCAGAACAGCGCCTATCACATTGTCGGCAGTGGAACAGTGCCTATCACATTGGCAGCAGTGGAACAGTGCCTATCACATTGGCGGCAGTGGAACAGTGCCTATCACATTGGCGGCAGCGGAACAGTGCCTATCACATTGTCGGCAGTGGAACAGTGCCTATTACATTGGCGGCAGTGGAACAGTGCCTATCACATTGGCGGCAGCGGAACAGTGCCTATCACATAGGCGAAAGCAACACGTCTTGCAGCGAATCACACACTGATTGTCATCAGAAACGTACTGGCTGCTTCAACAGTGTAAGATTATTTACGTACGTTACATGTTGTTTACAGTAAGTGTTAAAAACGGTCCTCTACAATCGTCTGTGCAATATACCATAGATACTTGTATGTGGTATTGCCTATGTGTTAGGCACTCTATCGCTACAGCAGAAGCTTTGTGTTCATTTTACATGCAAAACGGGAGTTTCTTGACAGTTGCAACAAAAGGGACATTTTTTTAAATTACTTCATATCGTTTAATAATTAAGCCCCAAATTTCATAATTCCTGACGGTAAAAGTTTTCTACAGCAAGAGGGTGGCCACCCCTGTTACTTTCATCCGGAGGGGGGATAATAATAAGATTTTACCCTTAGGTTGAAGATCCCGACAACATTAATCATAACAATCCGTGGAGAATTGTGACTTAATTCCACTTCGTTTCTGATATTTTACTAAGTTTCCTTTTAAAAGTTCAATTTTCACGGTTTACCACCTCACGAAGTTTTTCGGTTAATCTCAGCCGAACTTTGTATATATGTGTGTGTGTTTATATAATATGTACATATGCATAAGGCATCTACGCACTTCTGGACATGGAAATCGCTACACCCATAAAGTGTCATCTATTTGCAATAAGATCAAGACCTCATACAGTACGAATTTCGCAAAGCAAATAGTTAAAGTGATGTCACAGAAATGTCCCTACAACACGTGACATAGAGGATGGCTTGTGCCCGGTAATCAGTGCTTGAAAGGGCCGTGTAGCGTGCTAGAACGGCACAAGTCAGGCAGATCAGTAAACCAAGGCATCGTGCTCGTGATGAATACCATCCACCACCCAGTCGCATTGGAACGGGGTCATATGGTCGGAGTGCGCGAAACCGGATGTTCAGCTTATCGTATAGCCAGACATCTACCTCGGCCGTGCAATAGACTTAAGATGAGGTGGAGTAGACCGATTTCGCTGACTGCGCACAACCAATCTCCGTGTCCCAACATTAAACTGCTTTCCTGCCAACACGTCTAGTGAAAACGGCGTAGTTTGAATTTTAGGATAGAAAACTGATTTGCAAACAAGTGCTTAGAGATTTTTTTATACGTCCTCTAACCAGTTTGTAATGCTTTTTGATTAAATTCAAAATGGCAAAGGTATTTTATTAATATAATAGTGTTTGTCATCTAAAAACTAAGATGTAAACAAACACTTTCATCATTGTTGACCATGTGACTTTGACAGTTGTGTAGGATTGGGGTAGGTCAATGTTGGGTACATGCGTAGAAGACAAATAAGCGGTCTACATCATATATAGTCTATGGGCCGTGCAGCCACCACTGTGACACGATGTGCGCGGGCGTGGATACGCACAGGTCGCACGCCACGTAGAGCATGTACTGGTCCTGGCAGACGCACTACAGGTAGAGAAGATCGTCATACTCGCCGACGTGCAGTAGCAGAACGCGCCACTACATCGCGAGAGACAGGCCCTGCAGTCTGTGACGCCTGCACTTCTGTTACCGGCCTCGACAAGAAACATTCGTCGACTTCTGAATGGGGCAGGCCTACAGGCACGACGTCCACTGCACCACTTGCCTTTGACTCCTCGGCATCGTGCCGTCGATGGTGCGAGGAACATCAACATCGGACAGAGGAATGGCGACGAACTGTGTTCTCCGATGAATCCCGGTTCGGTCTTAAAGCAGGTAATTGTTTCACAAGTGTTTGGCGTCGCAGTGGGAAATGTAACAACCCCGCACGAATTCGTGAACGTCATACATCCTGGAAACCAGGTAATTCGGTATAGGGCGCCATCAGTTATGACTCGTGGTCACGTATTGTGGTTGTTGAAGGCACGGAGACCGCATAGCGATATGTCAATGAGGTTCCCCGGTCACATTTTCTGCCATTTTTTTTTGCGCAGAGTGGTCCGGCGATAAGGTCCCAGCACATAGCGGCAGCGAATAGAGATACGGAGAGCTGCGCGCAGTTTCCTATTCGCATGTTAAATGCTGAGCGAGTAGGTTCAAGTAGTAGCCGCGAGCTGATCCGGGACTTTTCTGTTTTCATTTTTTTTTTGTGTTCTTACCTTGTTTTGAGGCATGCATGTGTGTTGTATTAATAGTTTAATTCCTTTTTGGGTATTATATTACTTTTTACGATTGTTAAAAGTATTGATTATGTGTTTTTGCAGATTTCACCCTGACATGAATCGGAGACGAATTTGTTCTTCTGGTTATTACCCGAGTAAGGTTTATCGTAATATTGTGTCTTTTACTAAGGATGTCAATAAAAATGATACGTCTTGGACAGTTAAGATCCTGGATATAGAAGAGAGTTATATTTTGTTGTATTTTCTGTACCGGCTTGGTCTTCAAGGACTAACGGCTAAAGCTGGTTAGTGGTTTGTTGGAAATATGTTTCTTCAGAAGGTCTCTTGTCGAGAAGGAGCCTGTACCAAAGGATATTAGTGAGATTGATCCAAACAGGATAATATGTTGGAAGACTTTTCCAGTTCATGAGGGCACGGCATACAATACTGCTGTAATTAGTATTTTTGGTAATGCGTCTGTGTATTCACGTAAGAAGATGAAGATGGAACTTGGTGATGGCTGTATCGGACATTAGTTGGTACTACTGGCGACATGCATATTCTTAGTCATGTGGAATTGTTTTTCAATCCGCATGGGGATGTGTGCCCCAGGACACTATCCACCACCTGTATGGTGGAATGCCTCATCGCATCACTGCCTGTATAGTCGCAAGAGGAGTCTCTACTCCATATTCAACGTGTGATTCACAGATTTTAAACAGCGCACCCTCTAAGCATAAGATACTTATCACTACTAATTTGTACTATCGTCTTTCGTTGCTTTAGTTTCAGGGCAAAAACGCACCAAGTTACCCATGTTGTGTAAGATGGCGGATGTGGTTGTGACTGGTTACACAACCAGTACCTTCAAAGCCCACGAACAAGTGGATTAATACAAGCTGTTACCTTGGAATGGACAGAGTATAAGTCTCTTTCACCTGCACCGTGTGCGCATGTTGAAACCCTTTGTATTCCTTTTTATTGTCTCTAGTTTTCGACATTCACTCATCTCGTAGACTATGCTGTCAAATGTTTCATTACGGCGTTGCGTGAGCCCAGACAGTATTTCAGTGAGAGGGAGGCTAATTCTATTTGCAGGGAAGAATTTATTTACATGAACATATTCACCGAATTCAAATTAATTTATAAAATAATTTTTCACTCGAGATACACGAATTTATATTTGATATATTTGGGAAATTTAGAGCAAAATGTATTTGACATTTACTTTATGAGGTCAATTGCCCCTCCCTGCCCCACCCTGGCTGCACCCTTGTGATCTTTAGTCAAGCCCCTTCTACCAAATAAACTAAACCAAAAAAAGCTTTCAAAAATCAGGTTTAATTGTTGTGGAATATTTCAGATAACGGATAACGACACACTGAACCACCTAACAGATTTGCACAACAAACATATTGATACCGTTTCGAAGCTCAACTACATCCTGCTACTTCATGTTATTAATATGATGAATGCCAGGTAAGTCACTTTATTTACATAATAATATAGTTTTAACGTGTAAGAAAGCAAATAAAACTATTACCCTAATAAAGGTGTGAGAATTTAGACAAAATGTATAGACTAAACGTATTTAACTTTTTAGTTATTTATCTAAAACGTTTCGTATACGACTTAGTCCTAAAGTTATTATTATAAACCACGTTTTTGTAAGGTATAGATGTGTATAATTATGCCAGTCACTTATTTAACTTCATTAATATTACTAACCGCCATCAACATCAGAAATCATGTCAATTTGGGGGTTCTGAGTATAGTTGAACTTTTAAGTACTACAGATTGCTACAAAAAAATTTGGTCAAGTAAACCGTGACTTTTGGATTGCGCATTGATATTTTTACGTTCTGCTCTTACAGAATGGAAATACAATATTATAGGTTCTCTGTAAATTCTACTGATATCGAAATATTCTGACCAACATTTCTTTCGTATGTCCCAAGTTAGATAATTTATGTGTTGCGTGATAATTGGTACTACCACATCTAAATATATTCAACTCATAAAATTTCAATAATAAAAAAAATATTTAAAAATTTTAAATTTAAATAAAAATGTTGAAATTCTAACCATTTGTATTTAAGGAGTCATGAACTACCAAGAATATTATATCCTAAATTAAAAAGACAGTGGGTAATAATAGTACAAGACTCCCGTTCTCTTCTATAATGACAGCTCACAAAGTAAATGCTGAAACTTTACACCTCTTCACTGTTGAAAGTCTAAGTATGAAAATAGAATAAATTTGAATTGTTTAACACTCATGGGTGAGTTCTATGTTTTCCATTAACCAATTAACCATTCTTACTGCCAGTGTTGTAATAAAATTGTGTTTCGTCATGCTATTTATAACTTAGTTTCTGGCAAATACAATATCTTAACCTTTTCTTCTGGTTAGTGTTTTCTCCGAAACATCCTGTTATCCAAGTCCTTTGAACGACAGAACCATGCCATTACTTGAAAGTTTTGATGTTATCATATTACTGATATTCGGTATAACACAAAATTTTAAAAATTACCTTTGAATGTTTTTTTTAAAATGAAAATCTACTCACACATCCTTTACAGCATAGAATTCAACACAGTGGGCACTTGGGGCTATCTGAGCAATGGTTCTTGGAACGGCATGATGGGATACCTACAGAGGAAGGAGTCTGATATTGGGGGTACAGCTCTCTTCTTCAGGGCCAACCGACTACCGATCATCGAGTACATAGCCCTGACCACACCAACAAGGTAAGTAACCTTCTTGTCTATGGCAGTTTATATTATTTACATGCAGTAAAGTGATAATTGTTGTGGAATTACTGCTGCGGTAATTGTAAGAGTAATTGTTAATTTTTATTTATTAAATATATACACAAGGTGGTGCTTTGGTATCAAAGCACAACAATAAGCCCATATTACTGTTCAGTATTTACATACGACTGCTCTGCTTATAATTCCTTAATTATTATATTAACTATTTTTTTTCCATTTAATGTTAGCAAAATATATTGTGATTAAGTCTGTTAAATATGGGCGACAAGAATATTATTGACCATCTCGACCGTTAAATCCCCCTAACTTGATCGGCAGGATCTTGAAAAATTTGATGGTCTGTACCAAAATACAATTTCATATTTATATAGTACTTACCACACAAGTTTAGAATACTTTTTTTTTAACATGTGAAATTCTTATCGGTTGGCTGTAACCACAATGTTATGTTGTTAGAACGAGCTACAGGGCATAAATTGTGCATGAACATGTCCCGTGTAACTGTTTTCAGGGTGGCTTTTGTGTTCCGGCAGCCACCCCTGTCCTTCGTGACGAACGTGTTCACACTCCCCTTCAGCCAGGGCGTGTGGCTGAGTTCTGCAGGGCTGGTGAGTGTCTGCGCGGTGGCCCTGTACTGCGCCCTCAACCGGGAGGCTGGACAGAGTCCCTCCAGGACTGGAGTCGCCTGGAGCGATGTGGTGCTCTTGTCTCTGGGCGCCATCTGTCAGCAAGGTCAGCGTAGGGATAGACTCACTGGGTGACCATTGTCATTCTGCTGAAGATAGTTCACGAACTTAATATCATTTTGTCAATTTTAACGACAGCCTTAGTTACCATCTCGAGTCCAAGGTTATGCGATGAAACTGGGGTTGAGTTTTTGTATGGGTGCAGCAGATTGCACTAAGTTTGTTGGAATGACATCAAAACATCACAGATAGAATAACTGCAGCAGGAAAGACAGTTACAATAAACTCTGCGGTATTGGTTTTGTTTGCATCAGATACTCGTCTTATGGTAGAACCTACTGAAGCGAAGATAAGCTGATACCGTAATGATAGATACTAATAGATTACCATAACACTTTTGGTTTTAAATAATTAATTTGATATTCTGTTACACTAACTTATGTACACAATAGACATACAAGAAATTATATTTGATGATGTAATGTTAAGCTTCCATGTGTGCACGAAGCTCAGGGTAAACATGAAGCGATCCTCTGCAACTTACAGGAACGAGCAAAGTGAGACTGTCTTGCTGGAATGCGTGATGACTCTGGTAATCAGTAGAGCTCGGACCACCAGCCCGAAGAGTTTAACTGGAGCGAACCCACTTGGTAACATAACAGCACTAGTAGAGTGGTGACCAAACCTGTGTCTAAAATGTTTGAACCTTGACGAATAATTGCTAGACAGTCAAGCTGTTATGCACACTAGTGAAGAAAATGTGACTATGCTTATGTGAATTTGTTGTAATGGTTTGTTTTCCTGATTTGTTGCGATTTCTTGATATGTCGTTAGACTTAAGAGTTAACAACATTGTTCATAAAAACTAACGACAGCTAATCCTGCTTATGTCGTAATTATGCAAGTTTGTGTTGTTTATCGAACACATTTGTTAAAATTTGCCTTCAGCATCCTTTATTCAGATAGACCTATCTGTGATGAAGCATCAGTATTTTGGAGAGATCGTAACGTGGGGATATTTGGACGGCTCTTAACACCGATGTCTTGAGAGCCGACGAGGAGCAGCTCTGCAATGCAAGGGCGGATGAAACAGGAGATCCTCGAGAAAACCCTCCGACCAGAGGTATTGTCAGGCCCGTAAATCTGCGAGTGACTTCACTGGAGCGAGTGAGTGAAGAGATTTAGGCGGCTCTTAACAGAGAGGTCTTGAGAGCCGATGCGGGTGATTGAGGTGAGTATGGAGCAGCATGGAATGAAAGGGCGGGGGAACTGGAGATCTCTGAGAAAACCTGCCGACCAGTGGCATCGTCCGGCACGATTCCTACATACGAAAACCCGGGAGTGGCCTGGCCAGGGATATCGCTAGAAATCTAACCTAGTTTGCCTTGGAGAGAGGCGATCGCTCTAGCCGTTACACCAACCACGGCTCCACTGGAGAGGTTGGGGAATGCAGTGCAGTAGAGGAAAGCGGGCTGACTAGATGTGCCAGAGATGACATGGTGAGCGACTGTCCTAGGCTACTCGGTCCAGGTGAGAGACACATCGGGACGCATCATAGCTCTCTTCCTGTTCGTGGCCGTGCTGTTCCTGTACACGTCGTACTCTGGATGCATCGTGGCACTGCTGCAGTCCTCCACGGACTCCATCAGGACACTGGAGGATCTCCTCAACAGCCGGCTGGAGGTGGGCGCCCACGAAATCGTCTACAACAGGTATTACTTCGAGGTGAGTTCTTGGACAGCAGGCATTCTTCGTTCTTGGAGTGGGTCCATCCTGTGAGAGGTCAGTGTAGCTCATTCCCATCCTGGACAGAGTATAGTAGTGGATAACTACTGGATTAATTCCTCTCAAAACAAGGTTGTAGAAGCTCCAACCTGTCATCATGATATTAGGTATCGAGAGTGTTAGCTAGACAAGCGAGTAACATGAAGTCTTCCCGGCACAGGCACCAGAGAGCATCATCCCTGATAAGTAAGACCATTACAACAAACAAACGAAAAATTCTGAAGAAGCAATTGCAGTGTGGTGACCCAAATCAAATCGTTAGCATACATGTCCTCTTTCTAGTCATTCAAAGATTCTCTTCGAACCATGAATGTTGACTCCAATATCTGAAACAATTAAAATCGAGAATTATTATTCCACTGGCTGTTTGCTTAGCTTACCCCGATAAACCGGCTCCACGACGAAAATAGTATTTAAAAAAATTCATATAGCTTGTTGCGAGATTGTGTGATGCCACCGCACAAACAAAATGAAACACCTTTACTGAGGAATTATTATTTACTAACGATAAATATTTTAATAATTAAATTTAATAATGCCATTTTAATGAGGCTTGCCATGTGATCCTTTTAAAAGTAATCATTGCACTTTGTAGTTTTCTTCTTAATAATAATTGGTAAATAAAAAATAACTGCAAAGTAATACATTGCGAAACATCTGGTGGCTGTAGACATCACACAGACGAGTGTGCGAAGTGAAAAGAAAAGACATGGTTATGTGCTTAGGTAGTAGTTTGTTCTTCAGCATTGTGAAAAGTCCCCCCCCCCCTTCCCGGAATACTGGTTACTGCATCGTTCAGTGCCACAAGGAATTTCAGAAAGGTCACTTTTATTACAATTACAACAAATGGCCTCTCTGAACAAGTTTTAAATTTTTTTTTCAATGTCGATGACTCTCATACAGTATGGTACCTTAACCATGACGAGAATGATATTTACACCTGATGCATTTTGAAGTTGGTCTCTTCCTATTGCGGTTTACTATTTCCGAGCTGTGCTCACGATTGACCATATGTAACTTCTCCTTTTGTACAGCTAGTCACATAGCTAATTACAAAAAGGGGGGGGGGGAAAGGGGGGACAACAATCCCTGTTCCTCCACGCTATTTTGCTTTCTCGTGAGATCTCAAGTATGTACAAAAAATTGCAGGCACGTTCTTCAATTTTATATTACATAAAATCACTCCGAATGCCGGTAAGTGGGAAAATATTCAGAGAAATACAAACTTACGGAAATTGAAGAGTTTTAATTAATGAATGAATAACCTCTGCAGTTACAGCATATGGGAAATAGGTTGCCGACCAAACAGATTAACATTGGGTCGAACATATTTGCAGGCTTTCGCGGCCAGGTTGAGCCGCATCGTTGTGGAAGTGTTGTCAGACGTCTCGTCTCGCTTCGCACTGCAGCAGGCATCATCAGGGCTGCAGTTGTTGTATTGCTGCAGTTGTTGTACGTTGTCGTACTGCTCTATCGGGTGGATTGTTTTAACCACATGGCGGCGACAAATCTCAGAGGATCTGAGAGGAAGTTAAGCGTAGTTGAGAGGTTTGGTCGATCAAGTGTCAGGATCCATGCACAATGTTTCCTTATTGATTGTGAATGACTTATCAGCTCTGGGTCTGTTGGGAAGAGACCGGCTGTCAGCATTGCGGCCAGTATGGCAATATAACTTATTGGCAAAGCATAGACTGTTGTTTGTGCATTCAGTCAGTCAATGTTGTGTTGCTGACAGACTTAAAGTTGTAGTCGAACTTAAAAACAAGTATGTTAAGGTATCCTCTGTTACTAAAAATGGCAAGTCTATTTCAGGGTTTAAGGTTAACATTAATTAAGAAAAGGGTCACTCCAGTGTTGTATCGGACCTATGATGTTCCATATGCCCTTATTCAGAATGTGAAAGATGAGCTACACAAATTGGAGAAGTCTGGTATTTTTTAACGTGTTAATTCCAGCCACTCTAACCCTCGTAAAATGAACACAATACCCACTATCCTTTCATGAATATTTTAGGCTAATTCTCTGTATTTGCGTATTACAATTATTGTCACTTCACTGTTGTACATGTTTTCTACACTTGTCGCATATGTTATTTTAATGTATTCTGCATTCCCACGTGAGTTAATGTTTTATTTATTTTCGTTGTTTTATTATGCTAGGATATTTTTCTTATATTTAATGTGGCAATTTATTACTGTTTAAGGATAGGTATTTAGCTATTACTTATATGATATTATTATTTTTTATTAATAATATCCTTTTGATTTTCAGGTCTCGTTTTGTGAAATATTCCCGTTTTGTTTATTTTTATTTAATTTTTGTATACATTGCTGAGACCATTTTATTCTATGTAATTTTCTTAATTGATAGTTAGGAATGTAACTTGGCATGTACATGGGGGTGTTAGGTATTTAATTAATACCTATTGGATCCCAGGTTCGAATGCTGGCCTTCCATTGGCTGGAACGTTTAGGTCCCTTTAAATTTCCAATCCAGCCATAAGATCAAAGCGTCCTATCTCTCTCTCTTACTCTTTCTCTCTCTCTCTTTCTCTCTCTCTCTCAAACTGACCTTCATCACTACCGGACGTTTTAACATAGGTCTCGCACAAGGAGATGGGTGACGAGTAGGGGTTTTATTTAGTTTTGTTAGGGTGTTTTAGCTAATCTCAAATATTTTAAACACAGTTTGTGACTAGCAATCAGGGCGTGCCGTATGAGCCCAATTGGTAAATATATTGATAGGAGATAGCTAGGTTAGTACGTGTAAGAGAGACAGCATTCCATCCACGTCAACCACGCCCTGATTTGAACTGGAAGCCCTACATCTATGAGATCTACCGACCCAATTTAAATCAGTAACAAGTCCGAGGGCCGGTGAATCGAGAGCACCATTTATCTGCTGAGATAAGTGTAGTAGATAATACAGAAGTATATGATTCAGCGTCCGCCCAAATTTGGTCTAAACGGTTAAATTTTCAAAGGCGACGTCATCTTAATGTCCTACGTAATTTGAACCAGCTAAGTAAAACTTTTATTACGGCAAACCTGAGTGTAATTTCTCAATCACCGCGAGCTAGGCACACCGAAGCTCTATTTTGCACTGAACAGATTTTATGTTTTTTTTTCCAACTTAAGCAATATTAAGCCTGTACGTTTTATACATATTGAGATTGGAAAACTAATTAAACGAGTGTTTATGGTATTGGAAATTTCGAATGAATCCCTAGTAAAGGTTATCACCTTTTATCTGTAATCCACGCCACTTACACATGGTAGCTTCTACACGAAAGTTCTGCTACTTTATTTCAGAAGGCATCATAATGTAAAGCCCTACAAGGACACAACGTTCAGTAATAATCCTGGCTAATCTCATTCTGGCTAGCCCAGTGACGCAGCTTAAGTACAACTAATCATCGGAGGGAAAATTATACTAAACAGTAAACATTACGATTAGGTCAGAACTACGTGGGCCGCCAGTTACGATTTTAGACAGTAGTAGGTGCGGGTATATCCTGGGACACTTTGTGCAAGAGTGGCCTAAGTCGCATTTGGTGCAAGAGTAGACTAAGTGTCAAATCATGGTATGCAAATGAGATTAAATAACTGTTTGATTAATTGAGTAATTGATTGGATTAATTAACCGATTAATTAAGTTTATTAATTAAATCAATCTATTAGTTAAAGAATATTTTTATAACAAAATTTTATTTTGTTTTATAGATTTCTTTGATATCAAAGAAATATTATTAAAATATTATTAATTTATTCATGTCATAAGGGTTATATTGGCAGGGCAGGTTCGGTGTGGACTCTGTGAGATCCTTGAGCTGACTGACTAGAGGAATGGGTTGTGATTGCTTATATAGTAGTTAATGTTGGTGTAAGAGTGGCATAAAGGGCATTTTTTATTTTTCTTGTTTGTGACCTGTATGCGAAGTGGACTACATGGCCAGATCGAATGTCTGGAGGCATACCGAGTATTTGACTAGTTTAGATATGGGAGAAATGTTTTCTCTTCAGCAAAGTAGATATTTTTTTTTAATGAAAAGAGATGCTGAAATAGGTTACCAAATGAATTACTTTAATCGCTCCTCGAATAGCATAAGAGGAACAAACCATTTCGGCGAAGCAAATGAAATACGTACAAATCTTTAACCAAAAGACGAAAAAATTCGTCAAACCGATTTTAATCATGCGATAAAACTGTTTTCCTCAGCAAAGTAACTGATCTCCACTTTAATAACGTAACATTGAATCTACAGACACGTATTAGCGTGATTACCGAATGGAACACCAAATTTACTTAAATTAAACAAACGCCCAGCTAATATAAAATTACTACTTACAATTACTCCAGATCCCTGACAAATATTCCCTCCACACTTACTCATATGTACTTCACTCCCATTGGCTCTCTAAACACGCATCAAAAAAAGCCATAGAAAATGATTAAGTACACTAACTTACCCCAAGAGTGGGGAGCAGTGAGGTGCTGCATGAGATGCTGTGCGAGTTGCTAACTGAGAAGCCCGAGGAGGTAACTGAGTTGCTATGTGGTGCTAGTGTGATGCTATATGGTGCTATGTGGTGCCATGTGGGGCCATGTGGTGCTAGTGGTACACTCTGTTGAGTTGATTGTGGTGTTAAGTGTTACGTGTAGGCGAATGTGGATGAGGAGGAGGGGGATGAGAAGGTGGGGGAGGAGGAGCAAGTATACACTTAGTCTTGCAAATTGTATAATGTTTCTTTAAAGTGTTGTTGAAAAAAAAATTATGTAAGCATATATTTTAAGAATAATATTTCTTCACAGCTAATATCAACATGTTGATTCACAGCTGTAGTAATTCTTTCTTTTGTATGTTAAAGTAAAAATTATAAGTTTGTATTTCCTTGGAAACTTGTTAAAATTAATGTTATTTGTTTGTTATAAGACCAGCTCTTTGCCAGCTAGTGAGGATTGCCATTCCTTAGCCTTGCTGTGTGGGGCAAGAGTCCGTTTACCTGAAGTTGTCCTAAACCACTTTCCCTACAAACAGCCTTGCCCTGTTCCACTATTGTGTGTTTTTCATGTTCAGCTAGCCTTTCAAACTCCCCCTCATTCCTTTCAGAGTTCATTCATAAGATGTTCTCAAACACTCCCACCTCCTTTACTTTCATAGTTAATTCATTTTCATACTACAACTCTAACTTAAAAAAAAAATGTGACAAAAGGAAATCTGACTACTATATAACACGTCACACTATTCCCTTGTACCATTAAAATGTATTTATTTTTCAAAAATCATCCTTAAATCTAACTTTACAACTTTTCACAAACTTTCAAAAATATGCACATCTTCACAAACATCTACAAGAACATTCCTTAATATTATCTTTACAAACAATTCAACATCCTTAAAAACGATATTTACAAACATTTCAACAACTTCACAATCGTCTACAAAAACATTCCTTAATATTATATTTACATATGAAAACACTTCAAAAATATTATACAAACATTCATACGCACACATATTCATTCATACAAATTAAAATTTCACATTATTTTACAAACATTAAATTTTTTACAAATATACACAAAAGGTATGGCATTATATACTTTTATTAAAACTAAAAATATACATTATATATATTTATGGCGATTCTGGTTGTCGTCCATTGCAACATTAGGGGTTAACGTCCATCATGTCACATTTGGGGATATATTTGCTAGACACACCAACACCTACAATGACTCCATGCACACACACACATGTAGCTTCAAGATACCTTGTATATTCGTATATTTAAAATGATGTATTCCCACATTGCGAAGAGTAATTCCTGGGTGACACAAAGGACATCAGGGGTTATTGCATCGATGTTAAATGCCATGCAGTTATGGCAAAGCAGCAGCTTTGAAGAGGTATATTGCACCGATGCAGTAGGTTTGAAAACAGCTGTGTTGCAGATTGCAGTGCGGAGCAGGGTGTGGTGCGGAACAGGGTGTGGTGTTGGGTACTGGCAGTGGCGATGGCAGCCCTATATTTAAAATGGTGCTGAAATGACTGTTTTGGGGAATAACAATTATTTTGGAATCCTGTACTGCCCCCAGGGTAAATCGATACTTCATCCAGCTCAATGAAGCACTTAATGTCTAAACCTGACAAAACTACTTTGGTCATGCATTCGGTGTAAACCTTATGACCACTCGAACGGAACTGGTATTGGGTTCCCAGAACTCTGGTGCAATTGTCGAGGAAATCTCGATAATCCTCGTATCAGATGGAATACAGCTCGTAAGTTTTATACCCTTCACCTTACGTATACACTGCTCATTCGAAACAATGTATGTGTAAAGCTTGGGACATAAACCTACAAAGTGTGTGATGATGCTGCCGGCACATTCATCTTTCATCACTCCAGTACGGCCTTTGTTATCGGTCGAGAATCCTTGCAGGATATCGAGCGCATAGTTGGATGTATCAAACTATATCTCTAAATCTGGGGAAATTACTTCATAGACATATCGACAGGCAATTTCATAGATGAGGCTGTCGGTATCGTAATATAAAAGGTGCAAGACTGGCAGAGGAAATTTATCACACGTGTATTTATAATGAAATTCGTAAAGGGTTAATTTGGAAAGATCAAGAATGGCAACACCAGTATAAAAAGGCTTGTTAAATGTAACAGCGCTATTTGACATTTCGATAAGGGCAAGATTATCATCGATGATCTGTCGTGCCTGGAATGTAGGATACCTAATCAGTTCTGCAGCTCCATATTTAGTATCATACCTGATGACGACTCTTATGTTCCTTTCCTGGCGGACATTCTGCAAAGTTTTTCCATAAACTGCATTATTCATAAGTTTAAAAAACGATTCATCAAAGTCGTTTGCTACCTGGGCATGTTTCTCAATATTAAACTCGATGTACAGAGCCATCCAGCCTTCTGCTCAAAGCGCAAAACGCGATGAACAGAGTCGAGTCTGGCTCCATACAACAAGTACTGCCTCAGTGTTTCCCCGTGAATAACATAATTCTTCCACGGCATGAGTGTCAAAAAGAGTTTTTCAATTTGAGCCGTTAGGAGGTATGCCATTTACTGGAGCGAAAGGAATATCTGATAGTACATCATGGCATTCGTCTGGAAATGACAAATCCACTTCTGCAAAAAAGCATGTTTCCCCATCATTCACCGTGTTTGCAAAATCCCATGATGAAAACACTTCAGCCTCGACCCACTCGAAATTGCTAATAGGAAGCTTGCTCCTCATAGTGTGACTGTACAGGCCGTTTACTTCGAAATAACATATATATTTCGAAGCCGTACTGAGGTTGTACTCTTCATCCATATGCATGTTATTAGCAGTGAAACGCATCCCATTCAGCTTAGGCGTGAGATTAATCCTCACCGCTAATGATGTGCACATCAGACTTTCTTGGGACTTAACAAAGTTCTGAAGAAAACACCTCCCTTCATTTTTGCCAATTCAAATTGGGCGTTGTCTGGAAACATCAAGCAGGCGACACTCAATTGCACAATTTTCAAATTATCTACCAAAGTTTCCAGCGAGGCGCTCATCAACTGAAAATAATCAATGAGATGTAATCTGAAATAATGAGCCTTTCCATCTGAGTCAGTCCCATTGGGAATATTTTAGGTGATGGAATTGTACTTTTCAAGGGTCATTCCAATCATCTGGATTCTACCTGGGTTTTCGATTACCATGGTTCCATAGGGTTTTCTTACATTGCATCCAGCCTACTGCTTTATGAGAAAGTGACCATCACAGTTTTGCAGGTTAGGAAAGACAGTGACAAGTAGTTTCTTGGGCAGTCTGAAGTACAAAATGCATTTATTATGTGCAGCCCCATTAATTTTCCCTGTCAGATGGTCATGGTCAATCACAATATTATCTGTACCTAATATGACAACATTTCTGAGATGTCAACCTACATTCAACAGCAGAGGTTTTTGGCTTCATCGGAACAGTCATGCTGTAAATTCCTGCCACCCACTTTGTCAATCCAACCAATTTATCGACTAACTGGTTCATCCAATCATCACTCACAAACTCAAAGTAGTTAGGTAATACTGGATTGTATGAACAAACCAACAAAATGTTACAAGCATATGGAACATTTTGGTTGATGGTATTTGTATTACTCATATTATCATTGGACAGGCAAGTGGACAAGGGTTTCAAATATGACTCTGTGTTGCAATAGGCGACGAAACCCAATCTTTGCTGTTTGCTATAACCCTGGAATTGCAAGTACTTGTTATCCCCAGTCGGAAAATTACTGCAAGCAGTCTAATGTTGCTGACAGAGATCATTAGGGTATGCAATTTTCTCCTCACTACTAAAGTATTGGAGACAACAATAGCAGGGGAAAATTTTGTTATGTTTCTTAGTCAACTGAGTGTGAAGCATTTTTGACAAATCCTTAATGGAAACAAAAAGCAAATGGGTGTCAATATCACAACCATAAATTGCCAATACATTTACATGATGTACAGGAGAAATACACATTGGTACAATAACCCCTTGCTTATTGAAAGTTTAGTCAATAATATTACTATCTTTGTCTACTGCAAAATATACATTAATAGAAACACCATTGTTTTCCTCAAACTTTCGAATATCTTGTAAAACTACAGGAGTCGAAAGACCTTCAGTATTGAAAACCTTGCAAGGATCTGGATATGAAGCAATTCTTTGCACAGTTAGCGTGGCAGGAAAGAAAGCTAATATAATGACATAATGGAAACACAATCCCTTAGGACACTGCACATTAATGCAGGCTTTCATATTGGTAATTCAACTTGGGGAGCATAGTGTGAGCAGCATCGATGGTGAATGCTCTAAACTGTGATATGTGAACATCCATATGCAGAATTAGAAGCAGACTCCAGCCACTACCATGAGCACTAAATTCCTCAAGCCTGTTTGTGAGATAAGGCCAATTTGTGTCATCGTAGATTTCACCCAACATCGGTTGAATGAAGGATGGGAAGTGATTTACTCTGAAAGTAAAATGTCTGCATACCACCTTCCTCAGCCAAAAATTATTTCAAGAATTTAACCTAAATGCTAACATTAAGCGTTATTAACCAGGGTGATTCCGTTTTTAACTCTAAAAAAGGGACCCTGCACCTTGTGAAAAATCTTTCAAAATCCACATCAGACTCTACTTGATTATTACATATCTGTGCATCAGTCAGCCTACAGGTGAACGCCATACCCAAAAGTTGGTATTTCAGATTAGGCAATGAAGCTTCCAATGAGTTAGAGGAATCAGAAATGAATTATTTTCCATTTCCCTAGACAAAGTCTCTCTAATTGACTCAAAAGTCGACTGTGAGATGGACAAATCACTAACTGAATCACTAGAATTTTCTGTGTCAGATAGAAACAAATTGTCTACCAGGAGATCTACTTTTCTGTGTTTGGGGGAAATGATCGTGTTCCGATCTGTTGCAGCTCGATCTTTGAATGTGTAAAAAAGTGATCGAATCACTCAAGTATAGATCGTCCAATAAGAGATCGAAACAATGATGTTTAGGCAAAACAACAATGTCCTGACGGCTTGTCCTAGGTGTTCTTTTTGTTTGCACCTCAGATCGAGACTCTGTGTCGCTAACAAAAAGATTATCCAACAAAATAGCAAAACTTTAATGTTTACCCTCACTTATAATGATGCACAGTAAATTTTGTTTCCTAAAGCAATAATTTCAACACTGCAAAAAGTATAAAAAGGCTGCAGAGTGCTGAAAAGAAACAAAAACATTATTATTATGTCTCAAAACAAAGTTGTGTTGTAACTATAAATAAATATTTAATTATAAAACATGTAAAGTTTACTTAAAATCTTAAAATGTCTGTTTTTCTATAAAAAAAATATTCTATATTTGAAAATAAGAGAGCTGTGTGTGTTTACAACACATTAAATACTGTTATTTTGAATAGCAAAATTGAGGTGTTTAAGACAAAACTTAAATATTAATTTTTAAAAAATGTTTTCAGCAAGGGGAACTAACTTGTTACTACACATTTACATCACTTACTTAAAATTACTTAAATTATAAAAACATTCTGAAAAATACTTACATCCTTTAATAAGATTTTTTTTAAACATTCTACACTTTTACAATTAATAACATACTTAAAACTTCCACCCCTCTCACGCATCAAATCATTTCATTTGTTAGAGTTACTCATTGGCCTAACATCCACCACACAGACATCCTTCACTCAAACAATGCATTCAGAACATAGACATGGCCTGGACATTGTGCTCTCTAGACACAAATGGCATAGCCTGGCTTAGTTCCCAAGTCTTTTTCTATGTTCCATAATTCACACCCTAATACACAACTTCCCCATCCTTAAATCTCTTAAAACTAACTAAACTTCATGAAAACACAATTTTCCCTGCACTCACATTGACAGTAATGCAACTACTTTCCTCAGAGTACTTTGTATTTTTATTCTACAGTGTTTTTCACATACTTTGTGAATATTTAAACAGTGAAAAGAGGTCCAGGCTATGTATTATTGACACGGTCTTCCTCCATATTGTGCAATTGCTACTATTGTCAGTTAACCTGTATAATCCCCTCAACTCTGCTAAATAAACTCAAATGTACACAAAAATTACATCTGGAATTAAATTTTCTCACCTTTACCCCGCACTCACACTGACAGTCGTACAGCAATTTTAAAACTACTTAAATTTAAATTATAATGCTCAGTGACTCCATCACACATAAAAACATTTCATTCATTACAGTTACTCAAGGCCCAATCCTCCATCACACAGACATCCTTCACCATTCAATTCATTATCAGCAGAGAATAGGACAGGGCCATGCACCCCACAGACACACTGTGCATAGCCTGGCATAGTTTCCTCTTGCTTTTTCTCACTCCATAATTCTCACATCAGTTATAACCAAAAACTGCCCTTAAATCTCTTAAAACTACTAAACTTTAAATTATATGCTCAAGCCACCTCATCACAAATCAAAATATTTCATTTGTCAGAATTATTCAAGGTCCAAACATCCATCACACAGACATCCTTTACTCAAACAACACATTCTGATCAGTTAGTCAGGCATAGTTAGTAGCCCTCCAGACATGCTTGGCATAGCCTGACAGCGTTCCTTCTTTTTTTCACCACCCCATCATTCATGCCCAAACACACAACAATCCACCCTTAAACCATGAAAAAAATAGTTAAAACTGCATAAAATATGTAAAACTATGTAAAATGCATAACACAATGTAAAAATGCTTAAATCTATGAAAAATGCACAAATCTATGTGAAAATAGTTCAAACTGTGTAAAACCAACAAATTATTAACATTTAAGCAAACTGTAAAAATGTTTAACTATTTGCATCAAAAGTTTATTGAAATTCATAAAGTTTGTTAAAAAGCTATAAAAGTTACTAAACGAAGCCTTCCACAAAACACATCATGATTAGGCTGTTTCAATCACAGAAATGTAACAGCCTAGTTTGGTTTACAAAAGTTCAGTTGTTGTTTCTGAATCAACTTCATCAATTCCGTAATCATCTGTTGGTAAATACGGAATGATTAGCGAGTTTCATAACGTTTTGCCACCTTTGCATTACGCAATCTCTCCACAAATGTACAGTGTTGGCTGATTGAAGAAAGCCGGTGTCCCACACAGACAATCTTCATCCATCACAAGGCAAAGTAGAGACAATGTCCTTATCACCTCTTAAATCCTCTGAGAAGAATGGATACACATGTTGAATTTAGTGTCCTGCAAACTTTACAAGAATTCTTTAGGTAGCAACAAGGGAGTCTTGGTCTCTAGGCTTAAAAGCATCTTGGTTTGACCAAATGCTAAAATGGCATTAAACACTGTAACACTGTATTCATCACAGTTTACACAACAGTGTCCATCGTGAATAGTACCTGCTTTGAAGCTTGTGGACTGATTTACATATCGGAGAAGTCTGTTGATGTAAACATGTTGGTGAAGACTTAAGTACATCTCTGTGAAATCTGTTGATTAATACACCCACTCGATGGTACACTCCCGACACACTCTGACTTCAACAACTGCTGGCTTAAGACTGAAAGAAAAATTAATTTAATGCTACTTATATACTATACGAATTCCACATGTTTCTGTTAAAATCATTTGAAATAGAACCTTTTCGAAAGTTATTGAAATATTGGTGTTTTGCCATTTAAAAAACTCATTTCAGGCTGAAACCGTGGTATTTGTTCAAAATGTAGACATTAGCTAGAATATAGACATTTCTGCTAATATTGTATGGATGTATTTGTAAAACATCCTTATTACAGACACAATTTGTATTCGTAGAAAAATATATACAAGTTAGTTACCTTCCAAATATCCTGATAGGATTTTTTTTTCCTGAAATAATGAAACTTTTCAAGTCCGATGCGAATTCTTATTGGTTTAATTTTCAATGGAAACATGGTATTATCGTATATTTGCCCAAGTATACACATTTAGTATAAATGTTAGTTTGGTTGATTTATAAATTAAACTTATTAGTTATGAAGAGTTGTTTAGTTTCATAGAGAAAATGTTTACAAAATATACATGCACAACATATGTTTAAAAATGTTAGCTGGTAAAATTTTTGGATAGCAAAAAAATGTTTAGAGACTGGAAAACAGATTTTTTCACATATTTAGTTTCATTCATTAAACAACTTTATATTTGCACTGTTACTTAGGGCAGATTTTCCTGGACTTGAAATGTTTTTGTGCAGTTTATTGTAGATGTGAAAGGAGTTTTTTTTTTTAATTTAGTTAATGGTATGTAAGAATTTACTGGCTGGGGCAAGGCTTGGCTCTGCGGGTTTTCGGTAAGTTTCGTATTCGGAAACCCTGTTTCCCATGGCCAGCAAAGTCACCTGGACGCGCGTCGCCCTCCACCTATCTCGGCACGAGTAATGGTGGCAGATTCTTTGTGAGTGCGGGCATAGCGCTAGGCTGCACAGCCTTTGTTGAGCGGACGACACCGAATGCTGTATTGTCGAGCACGCAAAGTGACTTGATGGAGTAAGGAGTCCTTGTTGTTGGGCAGGAGTGGGGAGAAACCATAACTCTCGGGACAGGGTTTAGCGGAGGCTTTCGCGCTGGGGAAGGGGTGGGCTGTCATAGGACGGGCTCCGAAACTTTCCCCCTCCTTGTCCTGCGGCTGTCAGAAAATGATTTGAGGAATTGCTGTGATTTTAACGTGCGGTTGAGTTAATTTCTAATAATTATGTAAGTCTTTGCTTGATGTGTGTTTAGAGAGCAGATTAGGCTGCAGTATGTGTGAGTATGTATGGGAGGGGATATTTGTGAGGGGATCTGGAGTAATTGTGACTTGTAATTTTATATTAGCTGGGCATTTTTTTAAATTTAAGTAAATTTGGTCTTCCATTTGGTAATTGCATGAATACGTGTCTGTGGATTCAATGTTACATGATTAAAGTGGAGATCAGTTACTTTGCTTAGGAAAACAGTTTCATAGCATTTGACGAATTTGTTTCAAGTCTTTTAGTGAATGATTCGTACTTATTTCATTTGCTTCGCCGAAATAGCTTGTTCCTCTTATGCGATTAAAGTAATTCGTTCGGTAACATAATTCAACATCTCTTTTCACTAAAAAAAATATTTACTTCGCAGAAAAGATAACATTTCTACCATTTCTAAACTAGTTAAATACTCGGTATTCCTCCAAAATTCTATCTGGCCATGTTGTCCACTCTGCATATAAGTCACAAACAAGAAAAATAAAAAATGCCCCTTATACCACTCCTACACCAACCTATATAAGCAATCACAACCCACTCCTCTGGTCAGTCGGCCCCAGGATCTCACAGAGTCTACACCGAACCTGCCCTGACAATATCGCCCTTGTGATATGAATAAATTTAAAAAATATTTTTTGCTATGAAAGAAATCTATGAAAAAAAATGATATCAAAACATAATTTAATTAATCAATTAATTTAATTAGTCGGTTAATTACTCTAATTAATTATTCAGTTAGCAAACAATTATTTAATCTCATTTTCATATCATGACATATCACTTAGTCCACTCTTGCACAAAATGCGACTTAGACCACTTTTGCGCAAAGTGTCACAGGATGTATCCGCTCTTACTACTTTCGACCATACATGGTACAAAATCCCTTCAAATGAACAAATACTCATTTGACGTTTATTTCATCGTACGATTGAGCAGTAAAGATTTCCTATCAGTTTGGACAAACTCGAAATCGTCACCATCGTACGAGCATCGAATGGCTTGTTAAGCCGTCGGTTCGCCATTCTGACGGATTGTCGTCGTATTTTATTCTTGACGACGAAGGGTGATCGAGCGATCCTTAACATATACACCTTATGCATTTTTAAATTCAAAGTGTATACGTCAGGATTTGAACTCGTGACTCTTGAATCACGAGTCTAAAGCGCTAACCATTGCGCTACTCGACCGTTGTGGACCTGAGGTTTTTATTTGCGTGGGTATTTATACGAACAAAAATAGAATACTCCAGATGTACCGTACATGAAACACTATGCACTAAAGATTTAAGGAACGACGAAACACATAATATATGAGTGATTTTCAGAGATGTGATTCAAAAAGTATGAAGACGCTGAGAATAGGCTATATCCAAATGCGCTGACAGGCAGCGTGATACCAGCGATAGGCTGGTCAGGGCACTTTTGAAAACCCTGCTTGAAATCTACTTGTATGCACGTTGTGTATTTTCCGCCTTATGTAAAATTAACATTGCCATGGACCTCGTCACTTTATACATGAGTCGCTCAAACGAAACTCTGGAATTATTAAGAAAGTAAATACCTTACAGATCTGCTAATTATTACTCTTTGATGCATTAAAAATAAGAAATCGAAAGAAATTATTTAAAATGATCAGAAACGGTTAGCTAACACATTTTATTCGACATTAGGACATGGAACTACTTTCCATCCATCGTTACCAACTTTACTGGGCAAACATCGAAATATATGCATGCAGGGTCAGTGACTTTTTCTAAGGTTAATTTCTAAAGTGCTCACTTTACCGTGGACAGCTTTTACCAACTCGTACTGGATGGAGTTCCGGCGAAGCAGGGATGAGCGAGGCTGGTGGTTGCAGGCGGCGTCGGACCCGGTGCGGAAGGGACTGTACAGGAAGGTGATGTCCTCCGGCTCGAAGAAGCCCAACTTCCTGGAGCTGGAGGAGGGCGTGGAGAAGGTGAGGCGAGGGTTGTTCGCCTTCCACGTGGAGGAGAGTGGCGGCTACAAGCTCGTCAGGGAGACATTCGCCGAGGAGGAGAAGTGTGGCCTGCAGGTCGTCGCCGGCTACATACAGCCGGACACGTACGCCTGGATATCTGTGGCCAGGGCCACGCCCTACACCGAGATCTTCAAGAGAGGGTGAGCAGGTTACCTTATATGTACTCCATTCACGGTTAGGGGCCGCGGTTAGCCCGCTCGCCTCCCATCAAGGCGAACAGGGTTCAATCCCCACCCGAGTCACTGCATTTTCGCAAGTGGGAATCATGCTGGACGATGCCATTAGTTGGCGGGTTTTCTCGGAGATCTCCTGTTTCCCCCGCCCTTTCATTCCGGCGCTGCTCCATATTCATCTCAATCACCCTCGTCAGCTCTCAAGTCCTCGCTGTTAATATCTGTCTACATCTCTTCACTCACTCAATTCACAGTTACGTTACACTTTTCTGAATAACAAGCCATGTATATCAAAATAATTGTTAAATATGAAGAAATTTTTTCGTATTTTTAATCCTTTTTTAATGTCTGAACTGCTATTTGGTGATTACATATACATCACATGGTAGCCTATGTCATTAGTTTAGTTTGCAAATTAATTCATTTGTACAACTTAGTTAGTATTTGTTGTTATGGCTGTAGCAAAACAGAAAAATTTGAATTTGACATCAAATTATAAAAAAATAAAAAATTAAATGGAAAAAATTTTATATTCGTGGAAAATGTCACCACATATATATCGTGTACAAGTTAAAAAATATTTGGTCCAACACCGTTAAGGATGTGTGATAACGAGGATTATACAGAATGCTCGGAAATTCCCTTTACAAACTCCTAGGACTTGTAGAGGGGACTGAGTAAACTATCTTTTGAATAGGAACCCATGTTCGGAAACGTACCGTTTCCGTGCTACAACCATTTCAAATCAGGTGTATCACTCGTCCACTTCCGCTGAGGGAAAGAGCAATGTCTCGGATGTGCCTGTGTTGGTATGCAACCGGGTAGGCAATACATTACTTCAGACAATCACCTGATGGCACGTGACGTCTATCCTGCCTCGAACTACATTGCACGCTCCTTTGTGTCTCCGATTAACATGGTCGAGTACACGTTTGCGGAATACACAGACATGATCCTTGTATATGGCGCAGCTGAAGGTAATGGAAGAGCAGCTCGTCGGCTGTATCAAGAGCGTTATCCTCAATGTGCTACACCATCACATACCCCTTCTCGCCACAGTCAGGCAACGGCTCCGAGAACATGGTACCTTCACTGCCGATAGGAACGACTGTGGTGCTCCAAAGAGACGCCGCACTCCAGAATTGGAAGAGGCTGTACTGCATCACGTTGAACAGAGCCTGTCAGCGAGTACGCGAACAATTGCGCGTGCAATGGATGTTGGACCCAGCATAGTCTGGGAGGTTCTGCATAAGCAACAACTACATCTTTATCACTTACAAAGGGTACAGCCGATTTAGCACCACGTGTTGACATCTGCACGTGGTTCCTGCACCACTGCACCAACCACGTCGTGTTCTGTTCACAGATGAATGTAAACTCACTAGGAACTGTGTTCTCGATTCTCTAAACAGCCATGTCTGGGCAGACGAAAACCCTGATACCGCGCATGTCAGGGATTCCAGCACAGATTATCTATCAATGTGTGGGCAGGTGTAGATGACACCAAACGTTGTGAAAGGCTCAGGGCGAGGACATGCTGCGGGATGGCATCGACACGGGGCCTCTTTTAAAGGACTCACTCTGCACTTACCCACCCGTCCATCTCTTCTCTTCGATTCCTTCCTTGATTGTGTATGTTACACATAGCCCCACATTTAGTCCACAGAAGTTAGGTAGATACCCACTACTAAAGACTGTTCATGGTAAAATGAGCACTTTTGAGGCCCTAGTTACATTTTTCCTACCACCCAATTTTTATCATTAGCCATTTTTTAGAATAAATATTGCCATGTTATTAATCAACACGGTGTATATATTTCACCAGACTCGAAAGTTGACTTCTACGGCTACAATAAAATGTATTTATTGACTAATATTCGAAATGAGAGAACTTCAAAAAAGTAGGGGGAGACCGGGGTTAATTGTCACAGGGGCAAGTAGTCAAATTGTAAAATATACCGTTTCTGAATGGTTTTATCTATGAAGTCTTGTGCGGATGTAAAAAGAGTCGCCATCTAGCGGGCAGAATATGAACAACTTGCCACTCACTGCTCTAGCTACTTCAGAAGGGACATTTGTTCGGATTAGTAGTGTGCTAGTAAAAAGACTGTGCATGTTTTGTGTGTGGGTCCGACAATTTTGCTGCAAAATGGTAAGATATTAAATTACACTATCCCATTCTACGTACTTTTAGCTTTAAAAACACGTGGCTCAACTTTCATGTCTAACATTTTGTAGAAAGCTGCGAATTCCAAGTGAAATGTGACTGTGGGGTACGTTGGCACACAAAACGCGGGGTTATTTGTCACTGTGACAACATGCCCCGTATACCTTGGCGAAAATTTGGATCCGCAATTGTGTAGAAAATAAATACTTTCTGTGTTTGAAATATGTAAGTTTCGACTGAGATAGCCTAATTATGGACTAAAATGTAAACATGGGACCTCATAAAAAGAGGTAATCCGAACCACCTTTTTCTGTCTTGGTGGGAATATACTTAAATAAAGTTTGTGATTTCACTACGAAATTCGCCCCCTTTTTTTTCATCTAAAAGAAAAAAAATAAAGATACCGGGGTAATGTACTTCAGTATATTTTTATTGTTTACTACGAGAATAAATGGAAACAGTGGCATATTAATTTCAATAGCACGAGCTACCGAATGCTGTGTCGGCGACAATGCCCAACGCAAGGTTTCACGTAGACTAGGCTTGTTTGATGTTTATATCAGTAGGGTGAGCTTGCATTCATAATGATAATACAAGGTATACAGGCTCACTTAACCTAATAGTTCAGCTCATCATTTAATAGGAAAATATAGTCATTGTAAATTTTATTTTATGAAAAATAATATATTCATAACCAAGCAACGTAATTTGCTTTGCAGATGGTGAGGACACACAAACGTAAAACTGGTAGAATACCACAATCCTCTGATTTAGTACTAAGAGTTTCAAAAGCTGCCCTCTTATTCCAAACTTTTCTGAAGTAGACTTTTTGCCAAGGTGTGTGACAGACAGACCAGATCATTCTTCACCAGTTCTTGCATTACAAAAAGACAGTTCTGATTTGCATCATTTTACCGATGCTCCTACAAGTCCACAGCAGGATTTAAGCACGAAACTTTCTACGCCCCATTTTTCACCACAAGATATCAGACCGTTTCCCAAGGCTCCCGAAAGAAAAGAGATTGTCCCCAAAAGGAAGACAAGAAGCTCGGCTGTCTTGACAGACACGCCAGTAAAAGGTACATTAGCTGCAAGAAAGGGAGAAGAAAAGTTTCACATCTAGAACTCTGTGGAAAGTTTAAGTCTTTAAAATCCGAGAAAAAGGCCTGAAAGCTCTACTCAGCCGTATGCATCACCTGAAGTTGAAGACATATTGTGTTTAGTGAGTGAAGAGCCGTTTGGACTGAGTGTTCCAGGAGAAGAATGGGTGAGATGTGTTCAGTGTCACTCATGGTCTCATGATAAGTGCACACAGAAAAATGGATCATGGCTGTTTCATTTTGTTTGCCAGAACTGTGACTTTGATTCTTCAGACTAAACTATAGTTTAAAATGTATGTGTTTAGTTATCAAAGTTTAAACGATATTTGTTTAGTGTCTACAGAACAGTTTACAGCAGCCTCCATGTCACAAGACAAACTGACAAGTTGTATCTGTGCTAGCTATGGCCACCTTAAACTCCTATGGAAGTCTTAATTGCTTTTTTCACAAGGTTTTCCTTCCTATATAGATTTTAAATTTTTGTATAACTTAGGAATTGTATAGCAATTATGATGTTTTACTTTATACTATGTATGTTTGTATGTTTTATATGTGGCAATTAACCCCATCTTAAGTGACAACTTGCCCCGATGATGGGGTAAGTTGTCACACTTATCGACTTGCTTTTGAAAGCGAATAACTGTATTTCAACACTGTGGTATTCAATTGTAAATAAATCTATGTCGTAAATTATAAAAAATAATATTTGTGATAAAATTGCACCATGTTAAAAGAAAAAAAATTGAAGTGAATTTTGTGACAACTAGCCCCGTGAATAGCCTGTGACGTCACATTCGTGTGGTGAGAAGGGCGGACACGTAAACGCTACTCACTAAACTCGTAACGTAATTTGTTATGTAAATGAGTGACTCCCCCACATATAATTTGTCTCTTTTTTTACGTAGGCTGAGTCACGTGACTGTGCAGGTACCACAGGGTTCGGGAGCATGGCTTGCAGAGTCGGGAGTTTTCCCGACTGTACACGAGGAAACCCGAGTGTAGCGGGCACTCCTCCAGCTTCGTGAGTGTGGGCCTGGTGGACTGGTACCCCGCCCTCCTTGTTCTGCTGGCTGGCACACTCACGTCCATCTTCCTGCTGCTCCTGGAGATGGTGGTCCACAAGAAGCTGTGTTGTGCCAGCAGAGTGTCACTGCTGGAACCTCCACGCAGACTCGGCCTGCTGCCGGACCACTCCCACAGGCGAGTGTTGAGCAGCAGTGTCCGGTCGACCACGGAGGAGATCCACTAGAGCGAGCTTCCTGTCAGCGCAGTAGACGTAGTGATACACGTGGTTCTTCGCAACCTTAGGCTCCGACTTCTTTTCCAGGAGGAGAACCGTCTCATACTTTCTGCAATCATATTTACGTTCAATTTATTCCCAACACTCCCCTCTCCCACTCTCCTTACTGTTAGAGGACTGTGAAGCTGCGCGTCCAATATCAAGAAGCGAGGGAGCGATACGACCGACAATTACACGCACGCCTAGTGCCTCATCGCTCCTACGCGCAAGGCGTGCAGTGTTTCCACCGTGACATTGTACTGTGCAAATTAGATATGTAACAGTGGGGGTTTTATTACACGAAATGAAAGACCACAGATTAAACTACGCCCGTATCTTTGTACTTTTATCTTGCCACTTAAGGAAACTGTATAGGCAAGTTTTAAAAATGCAATCTTTGACAATTTTTACGGATTTATTTCTCCAAGAATACACTTCAGATGACAGAAGTAAAAAAAAATTAGGGGGATAGATAATTATTTTTTATCTTTTCTGACAAAAAGTCATATTATCCAGAACTTTTTATTTACTGAGATACGAGTTTACTCGCAAACAACGATTTCACAGAAAACGTTTCAGTACATAAGACTCATCTCAAAAGTTTAAACAAATATTTATTTAATTTAGCTAAAATATGTTTATAAATTAAATATATTTGCCATAACTTATACTGAAGTAGTTGCTGACCACCGTCCAACAACCCAGGGCTGCAGCGCCCATGCTGTCTGTGATGTGGAGGGGGGGGGGCCCTCTGTGCTCGGCGCACATGTCCACAACAAGCCACTTCAAGTGCACTGAACTGCGCTCACCTGGCTCATATTACACAAATATTTGTATTTATCAAAACCATCATTTACATGTTATTTCTGTTTTGCCATAACGAAATATTTTGTTCTAACTTCCGTAACAGGCATGTATGTAAAAAAGAAAATGTATAGTTAAGACATACAGTTAGATTTATGTAGATCATAATGTGTTAAAGAAATGCAGAAATAAAAAAACATTTACAGAGCTTGTGTAATGTATCATAGCTATTATCTATTGGGGCGGGGAGGTTATAACACTAACTTATTAATATGTCTTTGATTCTAAAACAATTAAATATCTATAAATATGTTAAACATGATTAAAATATATATTATAGATATACACAGTCGTCAAATTTTAAGGGAGAATGCTGTAAATAATACGGTAGTACATTGTGTTAGTTAACTGAATAGTTCGACAAGCATAATAAATGTTTAAATCTTAAAATATTCTGGCACGTTATATATTATGAAGAATAGCTGGAATACTTTTATTTCAGAACAAAACAAATCGTACAAATTCCTCAAAATTAGTTATTTCAATATTATTTTTGATAGTTTTACTAAGGTTTAGTTTTTCTCTTAAAAGTAAAAATCCTCAAAATCTCTTATTTTATATGGACTATGGAGCTTTTTTTAAGCACACAGAACTCAACGTAACCATTATAACCATATGAATACCCTACTAGAACATTTTTAAGGCTAAAAGTCTATTAGTTATTAAAGTGATAAGATAGAGTACGTAGAGATGGAAAGTATCTGCACTGTAATACTACTATGATAAGATGAGCCTGGGTGTACTTCTTCTACCGCGGAGACATTTCTCTCGAGATTCAAAGGATCTTAACTTCACGTAGGTAGCATTACATTTCACGCTCACTTTATTTCCGACCTTCATTTTTATTTAGATCCGTAAAACTTCAACTGTTAAACTCGTGCTCGCCCTGGTGCATGGTCTTACTTTTATTCATCTTTTTTATAGTGTTAAGATAAGTTTTTACGCCCTGGAGTATTTCTACTAATGGACTCGCCTTCCATGATTGTAACTGTCCAGTCATGTCATCGTACCAGTTAACTTAAAGTATTTGTGAATGCCTACTTATGCTGAGTGAGATAAGATCATGTTCGTCGTTCTACCAGACTTGTATGAAAAGTGTGCAAATACTATTTGGTCCTGAATTCTTCTTTATTTGCCGGGTGAAAAATTTATTACATTACTGTAGGTGCCTATGCAAATATTTCATAAAACTACTACAAAAGTTGACTGGATTGTGTATAGGAACAGTAAATTTCGAGTTATAAGAGCAGAATCAAATAACAAGAATATTTGGTGGGGGAAAATATTCTTTAAACTTATAACTAAAGGTGTTAAGACAGGTAAGCAGTTGTGTATTTTTATACTAGATAGCAGGAGCTTAGCTACAGCGGCACTTGTTAGCAAAGAATGAAATTAATTTGCTAGTTTATTCAGAACGATGAGGAGATACTTTGCAAGCATCAGGTACAGTGCTAAGAAGAATGAGATTTGTAGCAAATACAGACGAGCCTATGAGCAATATGGAGAAAACCTGAGTGAACCGTTTCTCTATCTCAATCTCAACACTACCAAGGAAAAAATTTTAATTGACTTGAACAAAGAATACTAAATTATTATTTTTTGAAATTTTCGGCTATTTTGCACTTTTGTATTTGAATTTTTTTTAAATTAATTATATCAGTGCCACCCGTCAAATTAAAATTTCCAAGTGGAGTACAAATTTGTGATTTTTAAATCAAAACATAATAATGTCAAATAATAGTTTTACTTCGCCGATTTCATTACAACCGACACGATGACAACAAATTGTTTTGTTTTCAACAAAGAAGAAAGCCCGAAGTAAAACATCCCCCGCCTGAATCACATTTGGTGAACTATATGTAAATGTTATATATACTATCGTAGCTACTATTATTGTTACTATTCTTATTGCCGGACGTAATTTTTCAGTTTCTTTCGTGGCCATTCTTCTGAGAAAGGGGACAGACATAATTTTCTTTGCATAGCGGCGCCAGATAACTATATTCGCTCCTGTGCCTGGCTGATTACGGGCTAAAGAACAAGAAGGTTCATAGTAGAACATGATGATGTACTCGTGCATAAGAGATCGGCGCAAGCAGTCGCAGAACAGTAACTATGGGGTGTGGAGGAGAAGGGCCAGGTGGTGCTCGCTTGTGCATATTTGAAGTTGTTCGCATGTCGAGCCCTTCAATATCCCTCCGCCATACTTTGTTTCCCCCCCCCCCCACCCAGCATGCACCCGTGTGGCTCCCTTAACTCCTCTCAACAACGTCCTGGTGAACTATCGCCCCTGTGTACCGGAATTATAGCGCACGATACAATAGTTTTGACAGTCAATTCTTGGGTCGCGCGGTCATGATGGGGAGCTACAGATGACGTCATTTCCGTGTTGACAACTTGGGAATCAGTTAAGTGTTGTCGGGGGATGGGCACAAACCACCTGTGTTACTTCACCTCCTCCAGAATTCTTTTTTTTCGTTTAGTGGTTATAAGGCTTTTTGAAAGCCCTTTCATTTGGAATAAGAGTCAATAAATTTATTTTATTTTATCCTTAGACATTAACTTCCAAGTGCGGTGGAATATACACACTGTGTTTATTACTTACATGGCAATATTTATTAAAAATTGTTGTTAAAGGATAAAATCAAGTTAGAAGAAAAGAGCACGTACGACCTCAGAAGTGCTCACTTTACCGTGAACAGCCTATAAGTCAGTTTTCCTTTAATAACGGTATGCGCAACAGTTAAGTTCCCAGTAGGAATGAATAACGATGAGTTTAGGTTCTCTTCCTTCTTCATGTGTAATAGTGAATTAGACTGTTAAGTGTAACAGTAGTGTAATGCACAATGGCGATGGAGACGGGAATGTCTTGGAGGAACCAAATCAAGCCATCGGCAACTTCCGCCACGTTACCAACTTGCTGTGACCCGGCTGCGAGCCTCATACGTGAATACGTGATAGGTGCTTGCCCGACACTAACAACAGCAGTCTGTCTGCGACACTGCGTCATCATGCAGAGCTAAGTCTTTCCAATACATAAAGGTTGAGTAGAACTACACGAACGATGGAAGAAAGACGAAATTCAACCAAACCAGTCCCAGATTTTGCAGTTACGCCTTGCGAAGCGAAGCAAAGCAAAACTGAAAACAATACTCAACTAGCTTGAAACGAACAAGTCATTTTGCAGAATTTACTGTCTTGCTTATCGATCACGTCAATTGCTACACTTACAGGTACGACTATGACACCTCATAGGAGATACTTATCCAGAGACGAAATGAATGAGACGAATTTATGCGAACTCAGTCTCCATCCCGTAGGCCAGCGTTTTTCATTAATACATATTGCATTTAAATTTCACTAGTCGTTTAACCGAAAAGCGAAAAGCAACTGAATTGGGATTTGGGACACTGCATTATATCCATAGACTAAAGATGAGGTAGACCGCTTATCCGTCTTCTGCGCATGTACCCAACATTGACCTACCCCAATCCTACACAACTGTCAAAGTTACACGGTCAACAGTGAAGAGCGTGTTTGTTTGTATATCAATTTTTAAATGAGATGCACTACTATATTAATAAAATACTTTCACCAATTTTAATTTAATCAATTTGCATTACAGACTGGTTATACTATGTTTAAAACATCTCAAAGAACTTGTTTACTAAACAGTATTCTAACCTCAAATCCAATCCACGCCATTTTTGCTAGTCGTATTGGCAGAAAAGCAGTTCAGTGATGGGACACGGAGTTTGGTTGTGCGCAGCCAGCGAGATCTCTGTATATAATTATATCGCAACATCTACGCTATTTTTTTGTCGGTACTTACGCCACAAGCATGGCGGCAGAAACTTGATGAGCACAGTGAGATCAGACAGACCCGCAACACCAGTTCTTCCCTGTAATAGTTCCCCTGTGATTGAACAGTTGGCAGGAGTGCTGTCGCAGGAAATGCGCCTCTCAGGCTTCAAAGGGCAATGAGAAATTTGAAATGCAAACATGTAGGGAGACAAGTGTGGACTCGCAGAATACCTAGATGAGCGGATCTACCTATATACCTAGATCTGCTTTTCTTCAGCGACATGTACAGCTGCTTGACTGTTAGTTATTCACGTTTTATGTCAATTTTAAAAAAAATGAGAATGGCTGTTCATAGATGTGCATATTTTAATGCACACACTTACTGGCAGTTTTACAGTAAAGTTGGTTGCCTTTGTAAGGAAAGTAGTTCTATGTTTCGTATCAAAAGAGGAATGTTTACAATTTGAAGTCGCTGAAATGATTTCGTTTAACCTATGTTAATCCTGTACATAGGCTATTCACGGTAAAATGAGCACTTTTGAAATATCTGCTTAAGATCTACTTGTATCCTGCTGCCTTATGGTAGAGAGAGTGACTTTTTTTTAAGGGTGACTTCAAAAGTGCTCACTTTATCGTGAACAGCCTTTACATAAGAAAAATATTAATAACATATTCACTTTCTTAACAAAGTCACACTTCCACTTGAGTGACGTATAAATAAAGTGATTAGGTCAATGACAACGTTCATTTTTCATGTTGCAGAAGGTTATAAACCAGGTCCTGTGAAGGATATCAAAATGTACAGAGCTAATCGCGAGCAGCCTACAGTCATTAACTTTAGCACGTATCTAGAAAATTGTTGGAAGTTCAAAACATTTAACCGGGATTTCATGTATTGTGCAGTAGTCAAAGCTTCCTTCTTTCACCGCAAACCACTTCACGTAGAATATCAGCATAAAGGCCCGGATACAGTCACCATAAGAAATAGCAATAAAAAATTGAACCCACACTTGTATATGGGACCATCTACAACACTACATAACGGCGTAAGATGATGGCGGCCTGCTCAAGTTAGCGGGGCAAAGATGAGTGAATATTTTCAATTCTCTTACGTCGAGTTCTGTGCCGGCCAATCACAAGACAACATTTCCAACCACGAGAGTCAGTGCAGTTCATGCTTACAACAAGAACATAGTTATTAAATTAACTTTGCGGTACAGTTCCGATTTCCGTTTATTTAAATAGTCACGCAATTATTAACACGTACACCACAATTTAAATATCCCGAAACACGATTCCCGCAAATCGTTTTTCATCACAAGTAGATAAACAAAAATAAATATCACGTTAGCCAACACAAACTTTGGGAATATCCGCGATACAAGTACAGCCTGTCTTTTTTTTTTTGTGCTCATGTCTCATTGGCCGCGTAACAGTTTTTTTACTGCGGTTGTAGCCAGTACATTTTCATACTTCCATGGTAACACCACTGTTATTATGTTACAGGAACGCTACGGCGATTGTAGCCTAGGCTTAACACGGACCATCTACATCGACACCTCTTCCATTCAAGTATCAAAATTTATTGATGAGGGGGTTTTCAACTCATTAAAATACATTATCATCTTTAAACGTAGTATTGATATTATTTCGTTGCATAAACTTTTAAAATAAATTAATAGAAAAGTACTACTAGTTAACTGCATTTTTAATTACAAAATAACGTGGTAAATCGTTGAACATGACATTAAACAGACTGGAATAAACCTCATTATGAAAACGCAGAACTGGGCAAACCAGACGAATGAAAATACCTTATAGCATATTCAGAGTGTTTCGTGTCCCCCGCCCCTAGGATATAGCCGTGGTCTACCAATTTTCTAATGTGTAGAGAATAAAACAGAACATAACCAACATTGTTAAGCACTAAAAATTAATTTTTAATATTAGAAGTTAAGATATTATATAACAATATTTTTTATTTGCTGAAAAGATTACTGTAAGCACTGGGGTCAATGTGTAGGCAAAAACATTTGCAATGATACGAAGGCATTTTTGTAAAGATTTTGACTCGAAAAGTGCCGACTTAAACGCTCACAACCATGCTAGTTGGACGAGCAAGGGGTAAAACAGAGCATTTCATGAGGAAAATTCCAAACTGCCATTCATCATGTCGATATCCAATTTCAACATTTAGGAAGGAAAGTGACCTTGAACCTAACCCCCAAACCAAATGGCGGTTATGATTCCCAAAACAGAATTAAATGTTAATAAACTTAATTAATTTAATACTTTAACTCATGGGTCTATTCATATTTTTGTGATGGTGAATTAAAGAAACGGATATATATATATAATCTGTAGGTTAATGTAACTAATATAATGATTAAAATGGCCGCTGCAAAAATTTTAATAAGATATTATTTTTAACATTTCGTCGGATAACGTATTGTGGGAAATTTACTCATACTTTTTTTGTAATGTAAATGTTAAGACGTATGAAGATACGAATTGTCTCTTAATAAAAGGTTATAGCAAAAGAAATTATGGACATTATTATCGAACTGCCACAAATATTTTGAAATGATTGCTGCAATTGAAATAATATTCATATATAGTTTAAATCAAGACATTAGCAATTGTAATATATTATTCAAAGGTAATTATAAAATATTAGGCGTTACGCAATATAGTCTCTAATCAAAAAACGATTCTTTCACATCGTATGTGACTATGGAAAAGAAACATGGCAAGTTTGGTGTTTTCCTCATAAAGTGCAGTTTTTTTGTAAAGGTTGTTCACGATAAAATGAGCACTTTCGAAATGAACCTAAAAAAAAGTCACTGCCACTGCCTGCATATATTTTAACGGGCGCACTGAGTAACACGCACCCAATGAAGTCGGTAATGTATGGAAAGTAGTTCCATAACTTAACTTCCAATAAAAAGAGTTAGGTAGCCATTTGAGATAAATTAATTTATTTACTTCACTTTCTGTATTTTTTTAATGCATCTAAGTTTGGAAAATAAAATATTTGCAGCCTATTTACTTTTCTAATAATTACGCTGTTTCACCTGACCTATGCATGAATAAAGTGATAGTGTCCATGCCAATGTTAATCTTCCATGAGGCTGAGGAATACACACCGTGCATACAAATAGATCTTTAGTAGGCCTTTCAAAAGTGCTCATTTTACCATGAAAAGCGTATAATACCAAGTCTTTACATAATTAACTAAAGTGTTCCGGCATGAAACAGGGAGTTTCGAGGCGAGGGCGTAATTGTCGTGCGAAAGGCGTACGGTAACCTCGTAGGCGACGGCGCGCGTACGAGAAGTACGGTACGCATGGCGAGACTGAGGCCGCGAAGCTGAGTGTTGGTCGGACTGCAGTTGGCTGCAGGAGCAGGAGGATGGAAACTGCGGTGTGGACAGTGCTGGTGTTGTGTCTGGTGTCTGTCGGAGAGTGTCTGGACACAGACTTACTGCTCTTCCTCCGTGACATGCTGGGAGGAACAATGGTGGTGGTCTCCTGCTGGCCCACACGTGGGTATACGCTATTCACGGTCAAATGAGCACTTTTGAAATCCCTGCTTAAGATCTACTTGTATGCACGTCGTGTGTTCTTCCGCCTTGTGTGATATTAACATCGCCATGAACCTCATCACTTTATTCATGCGTCGGACAAATTAAGCTGTGGAATTACTAGAAAAGTCAATATTTTACAGATCTTGTTATTTTTACTCTTCGATGCATTAGAAAAAACAGAAAGTGAAAGAAACAATTTAAGTTATCACAAATAGTTACCTAACACTTTTGATTCGACGTTAAGATATGGGACTACTTTCCTTCCATTGCTACCAACTTTACTTGACGCGTGTCACTCAATGTGTCCGTTAAAGTATATGTAGGCAGAGGCAGTGACTTTTTCTAAAGTTGATTTCAGAAGTGCTCACTTTATCGTGAACAGCCTTTACTGGCGTTTACACGATGTACAAATTAAGCAGTAAGCGGTAGGATCCAGAAATCCAATTAACTCAATCAAGATCCTACTGCCTATGTTCGACCAACAGAAAAGCATTTTACAGTGTGTCTATGAAATCTAAATAGAAGCAGGATTTTATTCGACAGTAATTTTGCAGGTGGCAACGGTTTTTAGATGCAGGCCGACAGAAATAAAATTCGAAAGTTTGTTATTTGAATTTAAATTACATATTTGCTTTAATTTAAATTTATGTTCTTTTGTGATTGATTATCGATTTCTAATTTCCGATTTTTTCTACTGCCATTCTCAAGCAGCGAGAAGTAGCAAATTCGTTATGCTGTACCTCCATTTGAGCGGAGGCGAAGTAAAATTTTGTAAGTACTACCGTTTAATTATTAATAGTTTAATTTTCCATTGTGTAAACCCGGACATCCGCCAGGGTTCACTGCCTAACATTTATACTTTTCGCCAAGTCTACACTGACGCTGGCTCGTAGTTAGGAAAAACAAGGCCTTTGTATGTATTTACTTACATAACCCCCAGACTTGTCTAGCAAATACGTCAATGTTACAACTGAAGATATTTGGTAGGTTCATATACACTGATATTTTTCTTGACGTACTCAGACTAGACGGCAGACGAGTATGTAGGGAACCCAGTCGGCCCGTACAGAACTACCACCCGCCGAAAAACGTATCTACGTTGTAACGCCCAGACCACACATGCTAGTGTCTATCTGCATCTCATAGAAAATATAATTCTTGACTCGGCAGGAAGGTCTTTAATTTGTCCCACGCACGTTTGAATAATATAAGTATTTTTATTGTTTATTTTTTAAGTCTAATTCCAATGGTGTGAATTAGGTGTATTCAATTTTATTCAGAATTTGAACGCACTTCGTTCATGGGATCTGGCAAATAAAATGCTAATATGAAAATTAAATATCAAACACCAATATAACCATACAAAACAAAAATACAAAATAATACCCCTACACGTAAAATAAATATAATCGGAAATTAGGATACAAATAATACAGATATGTAAAATCGACTAAAAATTATCTAAATATTGAATATAACAAAAAAATATTTTGGAAATATGGATACACCACAGGAAACCAGTTTTCAAATAAAGTGATGTTCGGCACTGAACATAATATTACATGCACACAAATAAATAAACGACAATAAGACGATCACGAGAAAATGTGACGGAGGTGGCGGAATTCAAGAATTAACAAACAGTTCTGTTGTTTTATGTGGCCCAGTGCTCTTATGTTAGTAGAGGAATTTTTTCCTAATTTATTTGTCGTGTGCATTGCAATTTTTTGCTGGTCGTTTGTATAATGTAATGTAGTTTTTCTCCACTTCGTTAGTAAAGGCAACAGACAGAACTCAGTTAATTTTTTCAATATACAGGTTGTCCATAAATTATCACTACAACTTCAAACGTTAATGAAAAATTACCTAAATGTGATAGAGGTATGCGATTTCTTGCATGCGAAAGATCATTTTCCAAAGTTTTTAAAAGATATTTAGTATACCTCTACACGTGCACCCTTGGTTGCCCGAAGCACATCAAAATTATACTCCAGCCCCTGCCATGTCAGCACTAGCATTCTCTCGTCGACAGTCTCAATGGTTGCTACGACCCATTGCTTCAGTTCGTCCATATTGTCAACAGGTTAGTTGTACACGATGTCCTTAACATAGCCCCATAAGAAGAAGACTGAAGGCGTGATATTCAGCGAGCGAGGGGGCGAAGGAATTTGACCATCTCTGCCAATCCATCGTCCATGAAACCTCTGATTAAAGGATTCACGCACAGCCAAACCCCAGCGAGGGGTGCTGCTCCATCGGGTTGAAAAATGACATTAGTTTTGCATGCCTTTCAGTTGCGGAATCACGAACTCGGTTAACATGCCCAGGTACACATTGGATGTGATAGTTCTTTCAGTGAAGAAAAATGGGCCAATGATGCGATCACACATGACACCACACCACACATTCGCCTTCTGCCTGTCACGCAGAATCTCATGTGATTCATGAGGGTGTCCCGATCCCCAGATCCTGAAATTATACCGGTTCAGTACATCTTCAACATGAAATGCTGCTTCGTCACTGAAGACAACTCGCTTGAGGAAGTTGTCACATGTGTTGCAACATGTCGCCGACAAATTCCGTGCATCGTCAGGTTGCAGAGCTAGAACCAACTTCACTTTGTATGCACACAGTCGTAATTACTTGCGTAAAACTTTGTGTGCCGTTGATCGGGGTAACTGCAGTTGCCTTGCATACCATACCATACCATTCCTTACCATACCAGGTCCTGTAACTACGTGCGTCTGATTTGGTCTCGATAAACCAAGACACACATTGAACCTTCTTTTGTGGAGTGGTAATTTGGATGAATTAGTAGCCACACCTGAATAGAAAACAAAAATCAATTTCAAATCTTTGGGAAATGCTCTTTCACGTGCAAAAACAGCATACCTCTCTCACCTTTAGGTAATTTTTTATTAACGATTGAAGTTGTAGTGATAATTTATGGACGTCTTGTACTTCAACATTTTATGCGTTTGTAATGAGAGAGCGCCCCTTGTGCGACCTGCGGATACCAGTCACCAAGGCTAATCCTCATTCACTTTTCCGCTTAAGTCCAGTAACTTGAGCATCGCTAGCCTGGTGTAGCAGAGTTGACAATGTTCTGATACGCAAATGACCCCTATCTTTGTGCCACGGTAACTTGCCGCTTTTTGTTCCCGCGAACCCGATAAGCTGATGAGGGAATGAGACTTGCTCACCAGGTCCAAGGTCAGTGTGGCTGAGGGACGACGCATTCGGGGGGCTCTCGCAAGCGATCAGTGAACAGCGAGCTGGGTATATTTATACTGGAATAGAAACGACACGGCAGACCAGCCAAGGTTTGAATCTCGGCTAGGAACCATACACTCGCTTAGCTGCCTAGGGCAAACGGTATATAGTTCCAAGGGAACAAAAGACATAGCTCTGCTTAGCACTACATGCGCTTCGTGAGAATGGGGACCATTTTCTTCGACTCGTGCAGAAACCCCACGTGGAGTTGGAGTGCGTACTGCGGCAAACAGTCGCGAGGGGTCGCTAGGAGCGATGCTGCGTCGCCTACTTCAGGTGACTAGTCGCTTCTAGAAGAGGGCACTGTGGCCTACACCATGCGAGAAGCCACGCCGTGGCCTTGTCACTTCATGGGACAAGCTCCCTACAGTTTTGTCATCGAAGCACAAACAACGAGCATACAAGAACCAGAGACGTCACTCAAGGCAAAGCAGCAGAACGCTTATTATTTTTGCGCAATGCACATGTACCAATGTCAAAACAAAAAAAAAATGTGTTCACGGGTTGGCACTACTACACATGAACAGTTTTCAGCATAACATTACAATCGTCTGGTTCCACCCATTTTAATAAAAATGTGTTCAATATTCACATCTAACATATGTAGAATTACATCCAAAAATAAACAGCCACTGTGAGCTGTCAAGTGTCGGTACGCAGCGCCAAATCGTTGTTAAAACACTGACTAGCTCACATCAACGAGAATGCACGGCCATACGACATGTAATGCTCACATCACTGCCAACATCGTAAAAATTAATGAGGATTTGTATAAATAATTGTACTTAAGTCTCTACAATTGAATCAATATCACTATATTTTTATTTTCAATTCTGTTGAAAAATATTCATAAAACAATAAGCAGTTTATTTACGTTATATCAAATAATGGTCCGTTTTTATATTGTCAATATTAAACTGGGCAATTGAATAAAATCGTATCGGAAATAAATTAGACATGCTGTTTACTCCTATCCAGTGTCTAGGGGTTCAGCACGAGGCCCTGCGTTCCAGTCTGTGTTAAACCATGGACATGTATGGCGCGGCTTGTATGCACGATGTTATGTAAGCCCCACCCACCCAATTTGCTCCGATTACCTTCTTCATAAAAGCGAGGGCTACTCCAATAAGTCTGATACAATAAATATGTATTGGTATGAAAACAAAGACGATGAACGCTCCGCGTTCTACAACACCTTAAAGCTTCTGTACCAGAAATGCAGAAGAACACATAAACCTGTAGCCACACATTAGTTATTTTCACTATTCAAACCACACTCTTGATGAGTAGTTGAGGAATTAACACCCATAAATGTGTGGATTCTCTAAACTGCTATTTGCTCCAGGCTCCACGGTAAGATGTTGCAAAGTTTTCATAATGAATGGTTACTTCCTTGAGCATTGTGAGCCGTCTCCTTCAAAGGGCAGCAAATGACTATTATGCGAATTTTTCTACTTCTGAAATTTTGAAACTCTGCAATTCGGTGTTTTGTGCTAAACGCCGAAACCACTTAAATACTGGAGGGTCGCAGTGGCAGAGCGGTTAGCCTGCTCGCCTCCCACCAAGCTATTCCCGGCCTGGTTTTACCCGATTTTCGCATGTAGGAATCGTGCCGGATTATGCCGCTGGTCGACGGGCTTTCTCGGGGTCTCCTGTTTCCCCGCCCTTGTATTCTGGCGCTGCTCCATTCTCGCATCGTTTCACCCTCCTCGGCTCTCAAGACCTCGCTGTTAAGGGCCGCCCAAATCTATCAACTCAACTCAACTGAAATACTGGATGTTTGCGTGAGCACTGAGCGCATCAGCTACCGTTGTTCATATCCAACGTGTGTATGAATCACAATAGCCTGCCTTGGATAAGGTTGACTCTTTACTTGATGGTTTTCAAACGCCGACGCTGCTTCCATAACGTTTAGGTAAAATACTGCATGGTAGTTGCTCAGCTCTAGTTGGTCAGCTCTAGTTGGCGACGCCATCTAGAGCTGTCTCAAACGTACGGCGAGCCATAGAGCAAAGTAGTGCGTATATGGGAGTGGATGCTCTAACAAACAAAATGTCATAGTAAAGATTGATAAATGTAGGAGCGTAGAGATTATATATTAAAACGTATTATGCAAGCAGATTATCGGCTATGTAAGCAGAATACTTAAAACAAAATCAAAATACTTACACTATGAACAGTAATTGGTTTCATGACTTGCATATAACTTTTCCCACCAAACTCGATTCTTTGTGGTGAGAGATAAACCTAACACCGTGCGGGAAGCTCCCTCTTTCTTTCACTGATATCACTCACATTTGTCACTTTTGCCGAATTTCTGCTAGTTCGTGCCCCGCGGCAGTAGGTCTATATCCTGCTCCCACATTAGCATGTGAGGTCGAGAGATGGTTGTAACTCATTAATTTGTAGTCATACCTATAACTATTCACTCAACCTTGTGGCAAGTTAAAGTTTGATCTCGCCTAACTACCAAGCTTGGCTTGGTGAAGGAAAAGTTTGTGGGACGAGCACATTTCTGCAAATAAATGTCACGATCAATTGTGAATACTGGTCTTTCTTTGTCGAGAGAGAATTTGTTCCCGACTTCCTCACGGTCACTTCAGGTAAGGCTTGAACTTCTGACATGCGAGAGTTCTTCATGCATACTCAGTGTTAGGGTAAGTGTTATTAAGTGTTCATATACTGTGGTAGCGGCATATTCTCCTGTGGGTGGTCTTGGAAGTAGGTTGGTGAAGTATAATACTCCAATCACATGAACAAAATCCTGAAAAAACTTAGCCCTGACATATTCAGTGCGGCTGGCGTCCACTGGAGTGATTTTATTTTCAAATTGACATTCCCATGTTCCTACTCCAAATTTCTCTCTATACTACTACCTAGCTTCACAATACAATAAATTAAATTCAAAATGAACCGAAATTTTCCTAACTCCCCCGGACCCTTCAGCGACTGATTCCTATCTGTGGCATGATCTGACCGAATATCACCAACAGGACAGTCCATGGAACTGATGAAGGCGCTGTCCCAGTCGGGGATAATGACATCGGTGCAGGACTGCACTGGACATATTTCAGTACCAGTGCCTTACCAGCCAGCCACCTTCCTACTGGACCTTCAAAGCGAGGACGCTGCTCGGCTAATGAGGCTGGTCAGTACTACACATGTCAGTCTCTCTCTTTATGGTCTTTGATGTGCACACTGAGAACAGAGATTGTCCATCCTTTAGACGAGAGTCCTAGACGACAAATACATAATATTATCTTGCTACAGTAAGACATGTGCTCGGCTGAAGGTTATAATACAGCAGGTAACAGTCTTCATGCAAGACACATGTCATGGTTAAGTATTTCTCAAGCAAATAAAATTAACATTTCAGCATCTAGGAAGGTCTGCAGTGATACAATTTTGTTCGGAAATAAGCGACCATTTTTGTAGCCTTCGCACTAATGAGTTTTCGAATAGAGCATACAGATCTGCATGATTAAAAATAGTCTCCATCTGCAGCGACAAATCTCTGTCTATGATTTGCACTCACAATTCCAATTTCTGAAGAAATATGGCTCCCGTGGTTGACAGATTCCTAGAAGACTCTTAATGCAGTGTCCTTATTTTTCAAAACCATGTACTTCAAAATGTTACTTAGATTCGTAAATATGTGGCAACATGTTTATGCTAAAACCGGTAAAATTTATGGTGCGGGATTACTTCATACCTCAAGTCATTCAGTTTCTGTTTCATAGTTTGACAATGTTGGGATTTGGTATCTGCCAAGAGCACAGGACGATGCCTATTAACCAATCATTGCTGATCCTTATACAGCTACTAGCGCAGTTCGTCAAGTTCTCTACAGTGCGAAACAGCTGTAATTTATTTCACCAGGAGGAAAGAATTTGTAATGGACAACACCCATTTCTGTTCTCTACACTAACAGCAAAACTTGTGTGGTATCAACCTTAGTTTTGGAAAATGTTTAGAAGTTTGACGAATGTCCAACCACTACCACTTCACTTGCGGTTATGGTGGAGGATTGACTTCTCTTTACAAAACATGACGCTATCGAGTAGGGCCTCAGTATAAATAACAAAGGGTTACTTCGGATCTCCAACTGCTGCTGTTTATGATGCTCTGTCAGTTCATGCGGCACAGTTAGACATTTCTTTCAATTTACTTATTTGTTATGTATAATCGGAAATTTTCTAACTAGAACTGCTACACTGTCGGACAAGTTGCCTAATGCTGGTGCATGGATTTGCCTCCACGCATGCCTTTAAATTACTCTTATCTACTTTTGGTCTGCACCATCTGTCTTCCTTTACCTACTTAGAGACTATGTTCTCGGGGAATAAAATTTTCAAAACAGCGAGGCACTGTCTTTTCTGAAGTTTCATTTACGCCCTATTCACACATCACATTACATTACGATACTTTTTGACGGTGAAAATCCCGTTTGGAAATAATGCTGTGGAATGACATGTTAAGCACGCTTTTCCAACTTGTTACACAGAAGACATTACAAAATCTTATGACATCTGCAGCTATATTACAAATGGCGTGAGGTTTTTTGTTACTGTGACATTTAAAAGATGTTACTTACTGTTCTCTCGACCCCATACAAGAAGAACCGTGTGTATAGTTCAATTGCGGTCAGTTTTCATTTCGACTATTTATTTCCGAACAACCTGGTACTACAATTTTTTTTTTATAAATCTGTTTCTATTCGGTGGTTTTTTGCAGCGTTGTGATCAAGTAGGCACAATGTAATGCTCACATTTAAAGATACCATACGTTAACAATGCTTCGTCAGATTTAGTTAACCGATTATTAATAAACCTGTCTCTACCGAATTTAACATCGAGCAGCTAACAAATTAATTAAGAGGACGGTATTTTGATTATCGAAAGCTCGTAATTTTGTGTTTCGACGTATTAGCTCTTCATACTGTATATGTATATATAAATTTATAAAGCTTTTATATTGTACAATTTTGGTTGTGCGGAATATGTACAGCAGTACACTGCAACAGTAAATTATAAGCCGAAATTTTTAAATATTGACAGTCTGCTTTCGACAGTAACCGAAATACTTGTAAACTATATAAGAAGATGGCATCCTTAACAAATTGAGATGAACCATGCTAGCATTCAGTTTGCCTGGGACTTGATTGAGAAGCAGCGACAACCAAAATAGTACACGGAAAGATTTTGTTTCGCTGGTCTGATGCAAATAATACATAACCCACTTGAAATTGACAGTTGTGAGATATTTTCAGTAACATTAGGTATGTGTTAAGTTTTATTAATGTGTTTGTTCTCAGAATTGACATGACAAAACTGCGCCCTGCTCATGTTGCTGGATTTTGTTACAAATGTTGCAGGCTGATGAAATGGCTCTGTTCTCATCACCTAATCGCTGGCTAATGATTATGGCTCTTGATGTAATCACAATATCAAATGGCACCGAACCAGAGGTTCCAGGTACAAAAACTGATACTTCCATTTTTAAACATTTTAAAGACATTTTACATAACATTTTGATATCAGCCAGCTTCCAGTTCAAACGTATACCAAATCTGCAGAAAAATGGTCTACATAATGTGTACAGCGAGTTATCGGTTATATTTTAGTAAACCCAAACATTATATTCTTGAATCATTAAGCAAACATAAAATAAATTAAAAAGTTGAACATACAAAATATTAACTGTGAAAATTAACAAATTTAGTACGATGATGAGACGAGGTACTTAATTCTCTATATTGCTGCACACTTAAGTAGGGTCATTCGAGTCGTGATCTCAGCAAAAGTATTGACAGTTATAGCCAGGGAATTTTTTTAAGGTTGATATAACATTTTATTTATTGGCTGCGAACTAAACATGAAATGTTTGCAAAAAATTGTTTTCTTCAAGACTTCTCATTATTCCAACTGAGAATGTGAAACACGTTTTTTTTTTCTGACAAGTTTAACTACTTTCTGAAACCTTGAAGAATAGCTAATGTGAGGTAAATAACGGACATGGTTCTTCTCGCACGTGTTGCAGACACATCTCCGCCAGAGGACTATGGTCCCCTGAAGGAATTACTGTCCCTGCTATCCTCCATGAAGGTGTTCATTGACAGTCAGGTGACTGTGGTTCGCAGACTGGAGGACGGTAGCTTCTCTCTGACGGAGGTGTACAGGATGGGCCTGGGCCAGAAGGCAGTCGTCAGGACCACGGGACTCTGGCAGAGACAATCTGGTCTGCGCACCACAGAGTTCAGCCTGCCTGCCAGGAGGACCAATCTGCACAAGACCCTGCTGAAGACAGCCATAGTGGTGCGTGTGATAGTGCCTTCTCATCTCTTTGGAAACATCAACTGTAGAGGAATGTACTCTAAACTTGTTAAAACATAATTTTCATACAATAGATTTATAAACTTGGCAACATACTAATCTATGCTGAATGCAAATGAAATTAAGTTTATTTATTTCAAAATTTAAAAGGTTTTGTTCTTTAAAATATCTGATCAAATCTATCAGGACACCCGTCTTTAAACCTAAAATCGCGCAGCGGCATCACTAAGATCGCCGCTGCCTCTACAAAAAAAAAGAGGCAGAGGGCTCGACTTTGGTCAATGCTACGCAATGTTGGCAAAATGGTTGGATCAAGGGAGCTGAGGGTCTTCGAACGTGGTGTAGTTATTAGTTGCCACATCAGTAGGCAATCCATCATGGTCATTTCTGTCCTTCTCAAGTTGCCCAAATCAACCATCGGGGATGCGACTGTGAAGTGCGAACAGGAAGGCACAAACACAACAAAACCCCGACCGGGCAGGCCTGATTTGTTGACAGTCGAACATTGAAGTAGATGGCACAGGAACATCGCATGTCACTGTGTTATACAATCACCCGTGAATTCCACAGTGGCACTATGTAGCTTGCGCCATTACTGTGCACCGGGAGTTCGGAGCAAGGGGATTCAAAGTCCAAACACCTACTCACAAAACATAAATTTCAGCTGTCAATGTGAAGCGCCGCGTTCGGTGGTGTAAAGAGCGTCGTTACTAGAATGTGGACAACTGGAGTGGAGATGGGAGATTTGGGCAGCTCTTAACATCGAGACCTTGAGAGCATATAATGAAGTGAGGTGAGTATGAAGCAGCGCCGGAATGCACGGGCGGGGGAAACGAGAGATCTCCGAGCAAACCTGTCGACCAGGGGCATCGCCTAGCACGATTCCCACTTGCAAAAATTCGGGATCACCCCCGCCGGGGAACAAACCCCGTCAGCCTAGGTGAGAGGCGAGTTGTCTGACCACCACACCACCGTGGCCCTATGTGGACGACTGGAGACGCGTGGTTTGGAGTGATGGATCACACTATACCATATGGCAGTCCGATGGGGGAGTTTGGGTGTAGCGAATGCCAGGTGAACGCTACATGTCGACCTGTATTATGCCCAAAGTTAAATTCGGCGTCGGTCTGGTGAAAGTGTAGGGGTGATCTTTATGGAAGGGACTTGGTACTCTCGTAATGTTATGAAACATGGTAGAGGCGGAATGCTATCAGAACATATTGAACGAATGCATGTTGTCTACAGCAGTAGACCAGTTCGAAGATGATAACTGCATATTTCATCATGACAGTGCTCCGAGCCAAAAAGCACGGAGAGTGGTTTGTGGACAGTAGGGTTTCGCAAATGGACTGGCTAGCCCAGAGCCCCTACCTGAATCCTATCGAACGCCTCTGGGATGGAATAGAACGGCGACTGAGCGATAGATCCAAACGACTGACATCACTTATTACATTCGCTACGATACTACAGGAAGAATGGTCGGTCATTCCTCCGGAGACGATCCAACCCATGGTCGACCGTCTTTCCCACAAGGTCAGACCTGTAACAAAGGGCAAGGGTGGCTCACTCCCACTACTGGGCAGTATATCCGAGGGACACTTTTAGGGCAGTTTCGCGCGGATGTCCGGATACTTTGGATCAGGTGTCGTCTTTTGTGCTTATATTCTGTTTCATCTACATCATTTGCATATGTTAAAACCCTTTGTAAACTGCTTTCTCATATATGAGTTACAGTTATTTTGATATTCACTCATCTTGAGACTATTCTGCCATTAAACGATTCACCAGATACTATAACCATGTAGGTCCCATTTATTTTAATCAAAGGCAAATTCAATTTGCCGATAACATTTTTATAGACACATTTATTGGGTTTAATTGACTCGATTCACTTTCACACAGGGATCACATGTTATGGTATTCGTTGAATCAAGAGGTCACTCTTTCCCTATGTATTCTTTATTAGGGAAGATATTCGTCACCACGCCACCTTGGCTATGGCACGTATGGCACGTGACCTTTAATCATCTACTGCTAAAACATTTTAAAAAACCTAAACTGACTTAAATGTTGTGCAATATTTCAGGTCACGAATAATGACACACTGGAACATCTGACTGATTTACACAACAAGCATATTGACACAATCACGAAGCTTAACTACATTCTACTGCTGCATGTTATTGATATAATGAATGCCAGGTGAGTCACTTTATTTACAGGGTACAGTGGTTTTAATGTATAAGGAATCGAACATTTTATCACAACAATATGTTTGCAATTTGGCAAAAAATATTCTAACGAACTTATTATTTCTCTTTAATAACGTATCCTTATGGTATTTGGTTAAATTTAAGGTTTTATTTATGCACAGTGATTTAATGACATAAAACTGATGAAATTATCAATACTTTAGTTGGTCAATGTAATGAATATCGCTATTCATCATTGTGTATTTGGTCGAAAATCTGAAATCATAACAATTTTTTTTAGAGGAATTGAGTTCGAACATTTTTATTTTTATTTCTACAAAGTAAATTGCAAATTTTGTACTGTGCACTGATCTTATTACAAACTTTATAGAATGGCAAAATTCTTTATTGTTGATCCTCAAATTCTCTATAGGCGAGTTTTATGTTATCTGTAAACTAATTTCAAAAATCATTACTGCTAGTGTCGTAGATGCAATAAAATGTTATTTGATCATGATATGTTATAATTTATCTTCTGGCAGTCACAATTCCTTTTATCTTTATTGTGGTTAGCGTCTACACTCAAACATTTGAAATTTTTGGCGTTATCTCATTACTGCTGATCATAGATAAATATATACTTAATATGAACATTGTTCTTGAGTGTCTGCTCGTGTACTCATTCCAGCGTAGAGTTCACCATAGTCGACACCTGGGGCTACCCAACCAACGGTTCGTGGAGTGGCATGGTTGGATACCTACAGAGGAAGGAGGCAGATATCGGGGCCACAGCACTCTTCTTTACAGCCAACCGATTACCTGTCATCGATTACATAGCCATGACCACGCCGACAAGGTAGTGTTACCTTGTAACTTATAGCAGACTGCACCACCTTCAGTACTTATTCCAGATTATACATTATATTCCTAACATAGTCCATTCACAGTTACTTCCAACTTTCCTGAAGCTCTACTGAAGTTCTACTTCCAGGATATTCCTCCACCTCAAACAAATCTTAACAAAGTCTGTAAAAAATTACACCAAAGTGACAACACGCCGTATTCGTGCACACTCAGTGTAATAATTTTTCATGAGAAATATTTCTTACTAGGTATTACCAACACACCTACCTTCTCATTGTTCTTATTCATATTAACTATAATTGAAATATTATAATCTTTGATTTAAATAGAAATAAAATTTTAGTTTAACGAAAAATAAGGTACTTTTATGTTCTTGTATGTTAACACAGATATTAAACGCTTGTGTTGTATAACATGATTATAGGCTATTCACGGTAAAATGAGCACTTTGAAAGTTCTGCTTAAGATCTACTTGTATGCACGTTGTGTGTTCCTCGGCCTTATGTAAAATTTACATTGCCACGGGCCTCATCACTTTATTCATGCGTCGGTTAGGCGAGACAGTGGAATTATTAGCAAAGTAAATATGTTACAAATCTGGTAATTTTTACACTTAGATGCATTTAAAAAACCAGTGGCATTTTTCTAAGGTTGATTTCAAAAGTGTTCACTTTATCGTGAACAGCCTTTAGGAAACAACCAAACATGTTATACTTGTTGCGGTTTTTCAAAGGTTAGATCCATAAAGTTTGAAGAAACTGGGAACAGACTGCAATCGGAATTTTCGTAATGATGAACTATTTTGCAGCGAGTGTCACAGTCTTGGTATCTGCTTGCAGGTCCAAGTTTGTGTTCCGGCAGCCACCCCTATCCTTCGTGACGAACGTGTTCACACTCCCCTTCAGCCAGGGCGTGTGGCTGAGTTCTGCAGGGCTGGTGAGTGTCTGCGCGGTGGCCCTGTACTGCGCCCTCAACCGGGAGGCTGAACAGAGTCCCTCCAGGACTGGAGTCGCCTGGAGCGACGTGGTGCTCTTGTCTCTGGGCGCCATCTGTCAGCAAGGTCAGCGCACATCACGTCGACTGTGCTAACCATAAATACAATGATCATTAGAACAGTTAGGACCAATACATGCATTATCATTAGAACAGTGTTAGGACCAATACATGCATGATCATTAGAACAGTTAGGACCAATACATGCATGATCATTAGAACAGTTAGGACCAATACATGCATGATCATTAGAACAGTTAGGACCAATACATGCATGATCATTAGAACAGTTAGGACCAATACATGCATGTCAAACTCGTGCATGTCCTATCTGTTGTTACGTCCAATCGAAATGTCATATATAACTAAACTTTTCAGAAAGTTATTAGATAAACTAGTAAAGACTACCAAAGAAATATTTTTTCAGAAATGCTCTGAAAGCTTAGACAAAAATGAGGTTTTTGGCTGTGTTGGGGACACGGCCGTTTGTTTTGCGTGAATACGTCTACGTTGACGCGCTCGGACGCCTTGGTGTTTATTTTACGTTCCCGGCACCGCTTCACTCGATCATATGGGGTTTTAAGGGTATCACTGGATTGCTTTTGAGATGCTCTTTCCAACTGTATTGGATTTCTGTATTTCGACTTGGCATTTTGATGAGTATAGGCCGACATTGTGTTAAATTTTCTTAATTTTTTTTGCATTAAACTCATACGATTTCCCCATAACCACGCGCACAAATGTTTTGATACGTGTTATCGATTGATCTTAAGGAGAGATGTCGATTGAAGCTTAAACGATCGTCGTAGTTTATCCTAGTCAAAAGTTATACTACGCGGAAATTATGATACGTGGCGAAACACAAACTCAAAATTGCCACCCTCCCCCCCCCCCCCACTCCGGGCTTCCGCAAACAATGCTTCGCAGTCCTCAATCAACGTAACATATTCTTTGATCCTTTGGCAATCGAGTGGTGTAATTGAATTCTGAATGTAGACGATAGATTCGGAGCTGCAATACCAAACCCTATCCCCCGATTTTGTTATCATCGGATATTCTGGATTGCCTCCCACTATCGTCGAAAATTTAAAGACGTATTCACGTCAAAACTGTTCTCTGATGTCATCTCAGTAAAATGCTTCCATTTAAACTTCTACGTAATTTCCATAGCATTTTCGATGTAAGTGTCTTAAGAGTTAATGTTATATTCGTTGAGTAAAGTAATGATGTAGCGATCCCATTGCCCAGTAGCTCATACCACTGCAGTCAGCATTCTCGCATTCCCGGAGCCCTAATTCTTCCAGCCAGTCTACGAGGGATTTCTTTCACTTAGATGAGCTCGTATTGTGTTATCTTTCCTGCCAATCCTCCCTTGGCTGACTCTTTATTTATATCAATAGATGCCACCTACATAAAAGGAAGAAACTTTCAGGTTACTGGAGGATCCAAGTACTCAATATCTCTACCAACACTAGACACTAGTGAGTTCAGACATATATACAGATTATCATAATAAAAATTTTATATTGTCCCAGGCAGACTTTCAATTGTTGGGGAAAAGTAAGAGACGTAGGCACAAAATAACTCGTAAATTTTGGAATGTTGGCTTACCATCCTTAATCCCGCAGAAGACCTACAATACTCTAGCTCCCGGACGACAGGAGACCTCATACATATATCGTATAAAACAAAGTCGCCCGGCCACGTGTGACTGTGTATTCGGTTAAGGCTTATAAACTACTTTCTGTATTTTGATGCGGTTTTCAACATCAATTAGAGAATATCTTGAGAAAGGTTTACGTATATAATATATTAATATTTAATTTAAGGATATAGGATAAATGTTGTTGTTTTATAATAAAGTCGGAAAAAGCTGCTTTTCGGGCACTTACATGTCTTACTCTGACTAAACCAGAAGAGATACACCAAACTAATGTATCGCAGAATATTAGATCTCAAAACGTTCTACAAAATAGTCCATGACAACGTATGTTTATCTTTAAAGGATGACCCACAGTACCCATTTTTGTCTTTAAAATTCGATTAAAAATAGAGGTTCACTTACGAAGACTTTTTGAACAGCACAGTAATAATCCTATGTTAGTTACCTCAAGCATTTAGTGTAGATACTTGCTGTAAACATAAACGCCATATTTGTAAATCGCATACGAGCGAGGCCGGGGCGGGTCACTGCGACTACCTTCGACTACCTGCGACAACTTGCGATAACCTGCGACTACTTACGACTAAATGCAACTACGTGCGACTACTTGCAACTACCTGTGACTACTTGCGACTGCTTGCAACTATCTGACTACTTGCATTAAGCAACTACTGTGAACTACTTGCAACACCGCATATTGCAAATCGTCGACACGGGCTGGCTTGCACTACTTGCGACTACTGTGACACAATGCGATAACCTGGACTACTTACACTAACAACCTGGACTACTTGCAACTACCTGTGACTATTGCGACTGCTTGCAACTATCTGCTACTACTTGCGACTACATGCAACTACCTGTGACTACTTGCAACTACCTGTGACTACTTGCACTGTACTATGCGTTTGCAACTATCTGCGACTACTTGCGACTACATGCAACTACCTGTGACTACTTGCAACTACCTGTGACTACTTGCAACACCTTGACTATTTGCGACGCTTGAAATATCTACTATTGCCTACATGCAATACCTTGATACTTGCAACTACCTGTGACTACTTGCGACTGCTCAACTATCTGCGACTACTTGCGCACTCAACAATTGCACACCTTGTGAATATTTCACCTTCAACTACCTGTGACTACTTGCAACTACCTGTGTCTCTTGCAACTATCTGCTACTACTTGCGATGCTGTGAATTCTAACATACTTATCAGTGTTTCATTTATTAATGGTTTGGTAGAGCATGCTTAAAAAGCAGCCAAGTAGCTCATTTTTCTGCGGCTTGGTTTACAAATTTTGAAATTTCTCAAGGTTTTTTTTTAGTTAGACATAGCCTATGTCCATCTGGAAGAATGTGGCTTTCTAATAGTGATATAATATATAAGAATCGTCCGTGTAGTTTCCGAGATTACCCGAGAGATATAAACAAATAAACAAACTCACATTATCTTTTTGTAATATTAGTATTTATTGCCGAAGTCTCACCTAAGTGGATGAATTAACTGACAGCTATTTTATACACGGATTTCTACCTCAACTCAATACTTTTTGGAGACGAACAAAGTTTTATTTGGCAACTCAAAAGATAAGTTTCATAGAACTGTTCATGAACTCTTTACTGTCACAAAGTATTATGAAAATTTCAACGAAAAAAGGAACAATTCTCGCTTTCAAGGGTACTGATTTTATTAGAGTGAATTTAGATATAAATGACACGATAATAAAACAACTCACCTGTGTTTGCTCGTTCCTTCTGGACATAAGAATGCATAACAGAAAATAGACAAATTTTAAATGCTCATGGAAACTATAGAAAGGCTTTAAGAGGGGAGGCATTGCCTCATACCATATTAATATTTTGTAAAACTAAAGCATTTTCAGCACTAATGCATGTGTCAGAGTTATGGGTCGTATGTTCAAGAGAATCGTCAGGAATTAAGGCTGCTTGACCATCAGAGGAGTCAAAACCACCAAATACCGCATATTGAAAAAGTAGCGGACCCCATAGCCAATTATAGATTGACTCGGTATAACCATTTGTTTTTAATGGACGACGTTCGCAACTCATCGATAATTTATAATTGAAGACGAAGGTCAGGAAAATATCTGTAACGTCAGAGGAGCCACATAAACATGGGGATTAAATTATCGACCAGGCTGTGTGAGGTGGACATTTTTTATGCATTTGGACTATTAATGCATCTTTCAGTCCAACATTCAAGGTTATCCAGCGAATGCGAAAATCACTGTAACAATTATGCTACTATTTTTATTCAGAATTTTTATCCATGGATATGAATCAAGCAACTGACTTGATCTCCAGCCTTAAAATATTCGTTAACTGTATGGAATTTGAGCACAGTAGAAACAATCCATTTTCGAATTTTCATAAAATATAGGGATGCACATTCTAGAAACCTTTCCATCAAAACAACCATAAGTGTGACACGTTAGTGAGAGACTGAGTGAAGAAATTTGGACGGCTCTTAACATTGAACCGATGAGGGTGATTGTGGTGAGAATGGAGTAGTACCGGATGAAAGGGTGGAAGAGACGGGATATCCCCGAGAAAACCCGCCGACCAATGGCATCGTCCGGCACGATTCCCACATGCGACCCGGCCGGGGATTGAACCCAGATCGCCTTGGTGGGAGGCGAGCAGGTTAACCGCTGAGCCACCATGCCCCATGACACACCAGTGCTCGTAGGAGTGAGGTAGTCAGTGCTATTGATTTCGAAAAAATGAATAATGTAAACTGGATGCCTTCAGCAAGAATGCACCACCAAAAATATAGCATTCAATTAGGTTTAAGTATCTAACACTTGCTCACCACTTTTAAATGTCAGCCTACATTTCCTTTCTTTATATAAGTTTCATTTTTGTGTGATCTGCAAAGGTTAATGCGAAATTTAGTGTTTGTTAGTTTGATATAATTCTAATGAATTAAAGGGGCTGAACTTACTGCGCTTTACTCAGTGTCATAAAGTCTAAGTTGTACGGCTAGAAGATACATCTCAGATTAACTAGTATCGGTTGTTCTAAGGTTTCGATACGTCATGGTTGAAAACTGTCATTCGGTCTCAGAATGAAATGTTTCAATATTGTTTTACTCATACTGTCGCTTGCCCATAATAGTGCCTAGAAGTTTGTGTGATAAGTAAGTAGAAGTTGATGGCATGGGTAGCCATTCTAGGAAAACCAGGTAATGTCCAGAGATGCAGCGGCCATCTTATGCTCCAGGCTCCCAGATCCAGTCGAGTGGACCATCGGGCCGCATCGTCACCCTCTTCCTGTTCGTGGCCGTGCTGTTCCTGTACACTTCGTATTCCGGCTGCATCGTGGCACTGCTGCAGTCCTCCACAGATTCCATCAGGACACTGGAGGATCTCCTCAACAGCCGGCTGGAGGTGGGCGCCCACGACATCGTCTACAACAGGTACTACTTCGAGGTGAGTTCTTGCACTCGCACATACTAGTCCATAGAAACATGCTCGCAGACCGTCATATCCACGGAGATCAACAGGCCCGCTATCTCGTCTTGCGGCAGTGAATATATGTGGCACTTCAACTGCAGGTCGGCCTGATGCGACTGCCAGTTCCTCCATGAAGGACCGGTCTCTCAACAGCGGAGAGATAATGCTACTTTAGCGAGATCTAAGCAACGAGTCGGTAAGCAAGTGGTTTGGACCACGCTTCAATCAGGAGGCACGGGTTTCTTCGGCATCTTTGTATTACCATGCGACGTGAAACATAAACTATTATTAAGGTTACAGGAAGGCTCAAGTGTTGATAGTTCGAGCCCAACCTTGATGTGACGCTGAAATCAGGCCATATCGCCACAGTACTACTGTGAATAAATAGCCTAATTCGTATCTCAACTTAGGAATTTGATTACTCAGCAGTTCCCATTGCCTGCCAAGAACGAAATAGTAAGGTTTAATTCGTTGATGTTAAATTAATTTGTTGGGTTTTTGTGGAAGGTGTACTGATCTTGTGTTCCAATTATTTGGCATCCTAATGATTCTATGTTGCTTTTATTACCTTGCACCAGCAATCTAGCGAGTGTCAGAATAAATCCAGTGCTTTAATGGATAGCTAAAGTACTGGACTTCCATGACAACATGATCTTCCTTAGTTTCGCAGCGAGTGTAGAAAGCCAGAGAAAGTGATTAGAAAAATTGAAAGCTGGTCTCTCTACATAAAGTTTTGATTCTCCCCAGAGAAGACTGGTTCATAGTTAATACATGTTCATCTGTAGTGACCCTGAATTTCGTTCGGAAAGGTATCATTTATGTTTGTCTGAATGTGATTCTGTATGAGAAAATGACATGGTAGAATCAAATCTCCTATGTTTGTAATGATGCTTCAGATGTTTTCTTTCCGAGGTTAACTGCCGGTATGCTGATTCCCGAAAACTTAAATTTTGGCATTAACTTAAGACTGTGTAAGTTTAATACTTTATCCATGTTGCAAAGATCTTTCTAGGCCCTCGATGGAAGGCAAATGCTGAGGTCACAAACAGTTTCTGTAGTGACAGTACGAAAGGTTTTTCGAGCTATTTTCGTCGAAGCTTTGTACATCCCATATGGGAGGTCCTAGTAGTAATTTTTGTGGTAGAATGGGGAGTAGCTGAAAAAGCATCGTAGGAGAAAGGCCATTATTAAAAGAGAATAGACTGGCAAGGGTACGGATTTGAATTTGTAGCAACATCAGATAAACACTTCTGAGAATGCATGACAGTCAAGTGACGAGATGTTCCCAGTGGCAGAAGATCAGAATATAAATAAATAGTTTAATGCAGGACATCACTATTCATGACATCTGGTGGGGTACGTCAGCTTCCAGGCTAAATTTCATACAGTGTTACTGATGAAGAAATATGCACGAAAGCTATCAAAAGTATTGCAGTACATGTTTTACTCGGCAAGAAAATGGAAGATATCTTTGCTAGTTGGGGTCATATAGTGGATATGGGATCGACATTACTGATGTCCCATCGGAGCTGCGAAGGAGTGTCACAGATGAAATATGGCTGTGATTCACGGCGGAACTCTGAAAGAAGCTCAAAGGATTTGATAGATGGTTTGTTGAGAGTGGAAAAGTCGTGGATAAAACTAGAAGTGTAGGTGGCGAGTGATGAGCAATCTATTGGATCAGAAAATAAGGAGGAAACTCAGCAAATGATAAAGGTCGAGAATCATAATGGAATGACTGCATAATTCGACTGTTCCTCAATGGATTTTCAAAGAGGACGAACTAGCAGATTGTAGTAGCAATGTTGAAGGTGCGAACATGCACAGAGTAGGCAGACTTGGAAGAGAGGAGCACCTCTCTCGGTAAAGGAGAGAGCAAGGAGCACTGTGATATTAACCGGTGTAGTCGGAGATGGCGAAATTGGAGTTGTCAGTGATATGGCAATACTAGAAGCTGGATAATCAGAAAGTACGTGCACAGAAACATGCTAGTATTGGCCTGGAGGAAGAAGTCCAGCAGCTGGAAGTTGGGAGTACAGAAAGTGTATCAACTAATAAGTGTATTTGCAGAGGTGGTTCATAATCACAGGATAGCTTGGCTAAAATAGATGACTGGACAGGCTGCTGCTGATACAATGGTAGTGTGGCAGATTGAAGCATGCAGTTATCTTATATTATCTACGATGGATAGTACAGACCTTGCCTTTATCCTTCGACCGACCTATCAAGGACTTAGAATGTAACTACCATTAAACTTTGGTAGAAAGAACTTTGGACATATGGAGCAATTTGCATGTTATGTAAAATTGCTGAAAACAGTAGTAGCGACAACCCTCCTGAAGGATAAACAAAAATTTAGATGATGGTGGTAGTCTGTGTCCCTGAAAATCTGCACTAACTGAGGGCTCACTCCGTGCCTTCGCCGGTAACAGGATAGTATAGGAATTTCCAGGTAAAAGAAAGCCGACGTGTCTTGGTGACTTTTTGTCACAGAGATTTCAAACAAACACCATTATAGAGATTTCGCAGAGAACAATTGTGCTGCAGAGCGAAATCAAGATATTTGTAATTAAAGATTTCTTAAATTCTGAAGCGAAACATTTGAATAGTCATAGATTTCTGACTGTTTTATGTATCATTTAAATAATGCAGCCGCACAATTCGTACAAATTAGCTTATTAATAAAATCACTGGTGCCAATTTCTAGCTCTTAAAACAAATAAGCTACGCTGTCATTTGTTAATGAACGCGGACCAAGGCGATTCGCGTTACAACGTGTAGCATGGGCTCACACAGGCTGGCCCCGGCCGAAAGGGGAAGCCTACGGCCCCCTCTCCCCTTTCTCTACCCTATCCACCAGCTCAGGTACATGCACTTATTAATTCTGCGTGTTATGTGGGGGGGGGGGAGGGGGTACGTGTTGTAATTTAGACTTAACTTTTTTTAACACATGTTTTATACAATGAAATTAATTGAAATGCAATGTAGTGTAGTGTGGAACAGGAAATCAATATACTGAGCTAATCAAAATATAAGTCCTGTGTGTTGTCGGGGTTAATACTGTAGTGTTGGTTCAGTGCAGTGTTGGACGGCTGAGGGCAAATTAAGATTAAAACCAATGTGTCCAGGAAGAAAATACTTATTCCAGGAGAATGCTGGTATGAAAATACATATACACTCAAGCACACGATTATCACAAATGCTACAAATGACAAAAAACACACAAAATAACTTTAAAAAATAATGTGATGTAATATTCAAATTAATGTGTTACATTTGGAACATCAAAATTGCTACGTGGCACACAAATTATTTCATCAAATATGATTATTCTCACCAAGAAGCAACTGATTATGATAAAAAATACTGATTTTAATATTTATCAACTTTAAAATTTACTTTCTTTGGTTCTAATAGGTTCAAAGGCCATTCACAAGATGTAATAAAGGATCTGATATTGTACTGTTTCAGAACTGATTTCAGAATTAAAATTTTATAATTTTCATTTAATAAATACTTAAGTGTTCTCAAAATATAAATGCTCCGGTTTGCCAGTGTTCCAAATTTAGCTGTAGCATGAAATCTCCTTAGTCCCACGACGCCTGGTAGCTCAAATTAAAATGTTGTTTTACTAGTATTGCTGCAAATTCCGTCTCAAATTTACGTTTCAACTTAAGGAAACTGATTATGGTCACAATCAAAATTATGATTTGGCGCAGTTTTTCAAAATGTAACAAGCAAAATGAGTTCCTAGGTAAAACTATGGCCCTTGCAATGTCTCATGGCTAGAGACCTGCAAAATTCGCGTTATTATTTGATAACATGATAGACTTCGCTTCCCTGTGCCTACTTGAGGGCAATTCGTAATTTCATTGGTTACTGGCGATCATAAAAGGTCATCTACCTGTGTGACGGCTTTACTGGAGATTGGTTGCTCAACCTTTGAGCCTTTCCTATTGGCTTAAAGTGTCCTTGGGACGAGCCTCACAAGTTGTCTGTCCAATGACAACAGTCAATAGAACACACATCTTCTTGGAGTTTAGTATACCGCCAAATAACAACGCGAATTTTGCAGGTCTTTACTCATGGTCGCATTGTCGCCGCACATTATCCCATTAAACTGTAGCCCCTCTGCAAAGAGATTGCGTAAAACACTGGACTACAGTCCAAAACAAACATATGCAATATATACATACAACCTAATATGAAACACATATAATAACTACAGAAAAACGTGAATGGCCGGACAAAAATCACATTAAATATGTTATTCATGATAAATTACAATATTCAAATAATGAGATAAAAATTAATAAATCATATCACTATCACGTGTTACAGGCAAATTATATCAGGCGTGGCAGCGTTACTATGGTAATAAACAAAAAAAATGCTTGGACCAAACATGGCGGCCTTATACTGGCGCTGCGCTCAAATTACTGTAATATTACCTGAACATTATAATGCTCAAGCAATACAAATAAAATGTCCCTATCAACAGATATCGAGCTCTGCTATTTAACTTGATATGTTTTCTATATTTGGAGAAGGGGTTATTAAATACCCACCCTCACCCCCCTATTTCGAATAGGCATGCAGGGGGGTCATAACATTTACTAACGCAGGACGAAAGTAGGTAGGCAAAACTGTGCCTTCCGCGGTGTAGGTGACTGTGGTACCAGCTTCCGGTACAATGGTCATGTGTTCGAATTTCAAATACATTCAGCACTGCTAATGCGCTTTGTAACTTTCTTATAACGGTTCACAAATGCGAGGTTGTTGCAATTGACGAGTGTTATGGTCACCAATATATTCGCTTCTCGAACTGTGAGCAGCAGTGAGTCTTGTTCACACCTTCAAGATTCAGTGATGGCTCGTAGTCACTTTTAGTCCATAAAAATACAGTAACAATAATTGAAATTGTAGCACGTCCTTCAAATAAAGCAATTATTAGAGACCTGAACAATTCGTGAGTTCGATGACCTGTAGGCTAGACTCTACAGTCTTATGTACAGACATGCCGATATCAACTGCGCATTGGTTGTCTGCTGTCACAGTGGAAGGTGACCATTGGACACCGTTCTCCAGGAGGTGGCAAACATCGTGTGGACCAATTACTAAAGTTATATAAACGGACGTGTTTTTAATTCTAGGTTGTCCCAAAATGAATCCGCGAATTCTTAAGGTCTCTAGCAATTATCCAAACACCATATTTATATATCATAATTATAATGTAAGCAGTTACATTGATAACATAAAATAAAAAATCGTGCGTGACACGTCACATTACTTTTTATACGTCAGTTTTAGATAAAATTATCATTCCTGATCCTGAGAAGTTTTGGACAAAATTATCTAAACTAAGAAGCCGGATGTTTCATGTAACTGGAAGTTGCAATGAAAATCAACACGTGTCTCACAGTACAAGTAATCCGTGCAAGATATTTCAGATGTAGAATTTCTTTGTAAATTGTTTTTAAATTTAAGAATTAAAAAAGCCCGAAATAAAACACAGCCAGAACGGTGTACAACACAGTTACACTTTACATGATAAAATAACAAAACATTAAAAACAGTTTTATGTACAAATTATATACAAAAATAAACCAATGAGTTTGCACAAGTATAACACTAAATATTCTGAACACATTAATGAAACCTCAAGAAATAATACATCATAACTGCGAAATGATTTCAAATGTACTTATAAGGTAAGTAAATGGGAAGCCAAATAAGAATTTATTTTTTCTTCAATTCATTGCGTGCTTCCAGAATATATAGTGGTTCACGGATAGTTTTCCTTGTAAAAAAAAAACAGGCGCTACTATCTCAGATAACAAACAATTGAAGTAGAAACGTTCAAGTTTAGGGAGCATTTCCTTTTCCCACAGTTCCTCGTCTCTGTGTAGCTTCTCAATGTGGAGAGGTTCGTTTCGGTCAGGCAAAGCAATTTAAAAACAAACATTTCGCTCTGTGATGTTAAGGGCGCCCTGAATTTGATAATAGTAGTGATGGGGGGTTTTTTTTACAGTTTGACAAGATTCGCACAGGACGTCTAGTCCTTCCGTCTACATACTGCACCGACATTTCTTGCAGTTAAGCGAGAACGTCGCATGTCTAGCCATAACTCACTGTCTGTTTCCTCAGAAGTTTCTTTAGCGATTTTGCCTCGTTCATATACAGAAACTTGGAGGTAACAACAAATTCCTTACACTGCCGTGTCAGCTCCAACTGATCTTCTGGTTGTTCAGCTTCTGGACCATAGTCAGCGTCTGGTGGGGCAGATACTTTGCTGATCTGTCGGCATCGTCATAACTTAATCTGCGTCTCTTTCGTGCATTTTGACGTTCAATTTTCTTGTTCAATATTTTCTTTCTGTCCTGGAATTCGACCAGTTAACTTTTTAAATGGGCTGAGTTCCCATGAATGCCGTTTCTGAAATTGTAGTCCTGCGACATAGCATCGTCGCTGGAAAGAGCCTTTCTGGGTGAAGTTTATCCTTTTACCAGCATTGTATTTGGCTACAGGACTCTTATAAAATTCAGCTGTGTTGTTAGTTTTTTGTTGTATGAGCCTTGGAGCTTTGGCAACTAGACGCTGAACAAGACTTGAAACTTCTTCCAGTAGTCCTGATTTCTTGATTCTTTCTAATGTTCCCTTTTTTCTTCTTCCTTGTTGCGGAAATAGCTTCTACATCGCTCGCGTTGTCCGAACACATGATACGGACCATTTTCCAAGTCACGAGCCAGGTCTGACACTTGTTCGCCTGCACAGCCACAGTACTGAATATCACCTCTAGTCGCGGCAGTCAGGCGAGGGATAGACGACTTCAGAAGTTTTCTTGCATCCACAGCAAAAGTCTTGTCAGCAGCTAAAGTATGGAGACGACTAGTGTAGCTTATTATGCAGTGGTTTGCGCATTCAGTGTTATGTATGGAACGACCATAGGGCACATTTTGTAACAGTCTCGCACACACACTGGAATCGCGTCCCCTACAAAATGTTAGTATCGCATTTCATGCATCTGTTCACTGCTTCTAAAACCTTCTACAATGATATCTTGCTCCATAGCAGTTGATGGCCTATTATTGTCCCAGTTTTTGTAGCACACGTGTGTCTTTGTCGGCTCATTGTTTCGCTGCCCGTTCACATAAAGAAAAGTACTTGTTCCTTACTCCCAGAAATAGCAGCTTGCCTGTTAGTTCACCGATGACAGCCTAAAATTATATAAATTATCATTATAATCGTGTCCATTTTCTATCATTTTTACATAGGTAACTATACACCTTATGCTAGATTCAAGACTATTCAATTTACAGACGATTATACATCCTTTGAATTAAACAATAAAAACATAACACCTTGAGAACGAAAACTAAGAAACGAAAAAAGATTGGGGGGGGGGGGGGAAACAGGCACTTCTGGTAAGTCTTAAACGGGCTCGACGCATTATGCAAAACGTTTGCTGCGGAGTATACTTCTTACCCGCACAATGTGTAGTTTGTGCAACACAGTGCAAAATAATACTGCATGTAATTTTGAAGTCAGATCTCGGACAGAAATTACGCATATGCGCAACAAAATGTTTACACCATATAGTTAAGATGGCTGGAATGTCCATTCAATACAAAATCAGTTGACATTATTCCATTGTTTTTACTTTTCTGTATGCGTATCGAAAGATAAAATAATTTTTTAACATCTTACGAAACCTAAGAGTAAGAATGAAGTATTAAATTTTAAAATATATATTGCTTTTCGTAAGTTGCTTATATACTATAACTGTAACGACATATACAAGGTCTATGCGGAAAATGTCCTCACTAGTTATGAATTCAACCTACTTTAGTAGGCCTCTGCAGTCGAGTAGACCGCTTACCTTCCACCAAGGCGATCCGGGTTCGATTCTTGGCGGGGTCACCTCAGTTTTCGCATGTGGGAATCGTGACGGGATGATGCCGCATGAAGGTGGGTTTTCTCGGGGATCTCCAATTTCCTCTCTCCATGCATTCCCGGTGCTTCTCCATACCCACCTCATTCACCCTCATCGGTTGTGAAGAAAGCCGTCGAGACACTCGAAAGAAATAGCAGGAGTTGATCATTTGTCCCTCTTCGTAAGACTGATCGGGTTGACTTACTTTGCAAGACGCCAGAGCGGAAATCCCGGAGTCTGAAGTAAGTTGCGCAGAGCGCCAATTACAAGTGAGCTGCTCACGCTCACTATACCAACCGCATTTCGCATATTCTGGCAGACTATCAGCGGACTGGGGCGTCCACTCTTCCTGAACTTTTTGCGCGAGAAAAGGCGTAGAAAAGTTCTGCTGACTTTTTTAAATCATGGATGTAATTATAATTTAACGATCACAGTTATTAAAATATTTTATATGAAATATAGTGATGATTCCCATGGAACATTATGTACATTTGCCAGTTTGGTAACTCAGTGATATACATATATGCATGAGTTTACAGGGCCAATTATTTCTTATTACTTATTTTTTAATTTTTAAACTTATCGTAATTAGCAAAAAAACTTAAGTATTAAATATTTATATTAAAAGTCTATATTATTTATTATGATACAATTCATTTTAAATGTGGGACACATTTAAATAGTGCTGGATACCAACGTAACTGAAATAATGAATTTGAGATAATATTTCCAAACGTCAATATATGTGTTGCAGGTAAGCGAGAGAGTATATACGTACATTGTCGCGCACTCTCCCCTTCGCACATTCTCTTTTGAGTTGGCTATCAGCGAGAATGAATTGGTGTGTGAGAGAGAGAGAGAGAGAGAGAGCGAGAGCTCTTTAGGTGAATTGGGACACACCCTTCGTTAGTGTGGGTTAATATTGCCCCCTCTTTTTTTTTTTTTAGCATTTAATGACTACCCAAATTAGTAATTTCAACAGGCCACCATAATATTAAATAAATTCTGTTGTAATTTAAATTAAAGAACGTGTATAAATAATTACTTCCGATAGTTTTATATTATGGAATAGTTTGACAATTATGTGGTAAAGGACATATGCCGCTGTCGATCTCCAAAAAGCGTTGTACCTCATTTTTGTCAAGTTCTCAATGTGAAATACAGTTAACCATATCAGTAAAGCGGTTTTAACCAACTGATTGGCGTGTTCTTTGGGCCTCAGAGAACTTTTCGTGTTAGGAAAACCAGTGCAGTATTTTATACGAGATATTACAAACTGCCTCTACTTACGACAGTCAACTAACACAACCATCACCTGAAGAATATTTCTTGATGTTCAAATGTGTGATTTTTAAAAAGCGAACGAAATATCAGATACAAAGAAAATTAATTTAATAAACATGTGGATGATTTTTTTGCCGAACTTTTAGTATTTGCCGTTGCATCTGAGGGATCTTCCACAATCCTATCATTTCACTATTGTTCATTAAATTACACCATTATTACTGGAAATAATTACGAGATAAAATTCAAGATTTTCGTATAACTTGTGCTAGCAATGCGGTGTCCGAGCGGAAGGAGGGATGGCGCTGGCTTGCTTGGAATTACTCAAGCCCATCAACGTTCCGCCCGTTTAAAAATGCCTTTCGCTCCTTTGACAGGGCGTTCCAGGTAAACGAAGCTCTGCCAATGGTGTGGCTAGAGCACATATGCTGATCTCTGCAGATTGTTTCAAATGGAAAGAATCATCACTATTCATCACTAGTCAATTCTGCAAAATATTAGTAAGGGCGACCATTCGAAAGAGCTATAATACAACCTGTATATAAGTTTATCCATGTGGTTAGACCACTAGCCTTCTACGAGAGCAATCCGGGTTCGATTCTCGGCGTGGCTACCGCAGATTTTTGCGTGTAGCAAACGTGGCAAATGTTGCGCTTCGCCGTCGGGTTTTCTCGGATTGCTCTCGTTTCCCTTACCGTTGTATTCCGTCGTTACCACATTTTCACCTTGTTTGCACATTACCTGTGCTCAAGAGCTCAGCTGTTAGGTGTAGCCTACTTCTCTTAATTATTTTAATTTTCACAGAAACACCTATACCCTTGATACAATATTTAATATTTTGAAATGCTACAAACTAGCTTTCGAAACGAACAAATGTCCGGAAATGATTAAATAATAATTCATGGCTAGGCACTTGTAGAGCCGGCAGAAACCAACCATTCGGAGCCAACTGTATTGATGAGAGCGTTTTTCATTCTGTACATAACCTTGTGAGTAAATCTAAAGAGCAACTGAATATGCTACTGGCAAAGCGCGCACACGTACTTATTCCCCTTCCAAAAATGCGCAAAATGAATATTGAACGTCGCAGTGGTAGTTTTCTTATGCGTGATTTAATTTAGGAGTTGGCGCAGAATATGGTTTATGTGGGCATTCCCAATTATTAGATTATCTACGGTATACTTGTATGCCTTAGGGAATACGACAGTGATAACCTCAAAATTTAAATCGTGGGTGTAAATTTAGCACCTTCGTGTTATTGCTGTGTGCTATTTATGAATGACAAAAATACCTGTTTACGTTCGTTGATACTATTGCGTGTGCGTACGTTTGCATCATGCTGTTGTATGGACATTCGTCGATGATTGTGGACATTTATTTACGCTGTACTACAAATTGAGATGATTCCCGTTACTTTTCCAAATTCGTATGTACAACTCGCATTGTTAAAATTACGGGATAAGGTAACTGACGGGCGAAATAATTGCTTGTCGATCTGACTTTCAGAAGACGAAAATAAGTGTCGCTTTATCATTAATTGCATACGTTTAATCAAACATGGTTTTAAAAGACGATACGTGAGAGCCGATACTTTTTGGCATGTGCTGAGCATTCGAATAACACCAATGTAGTTTCTAAATCAATGCAGGATGCGTATGTCTTTTTGACGAACGAAAGTTAAATTTACATAAAGTACTATCTCCTTAGCACAATGCATGCCAAATAACTACCATTGCCGAAATTGCGCGTGGCATTGTTATGAGTGTTTGATAACATTATCGTAAAAGCCGAGCTACACAACACAATTACTTCACATTTCATATCGTTATAAGGAACAGTCAGTATATATATTTAACAGAATAGTTGACGCAGTGTAACACACGCCTTGCAACACAAAAGTTTATGTGGATACACCACAGGTGGCGGAGGAACGCGAGATATTGAATGGCCTAAACCCTCGGAGCACCCTAGCCCCTGCGCTCTGTTGGGGGCGATGGTCAGAGCTGGAAGACAAACCTGTTAACTTCTTATTCCCCTCCTACAGGCCAACCACCCTTTTCCCAGTAAGCCCCAACCGCGAGTCCCCCCGAGTGAAAGGCAGGCGAGGCAAAGGCACACGAAGTGGGTGCAGAATAACAGAGCCCTCTCGCAGTTCCGAGTCACAAGTGCGACCTTGGAGCCCGCCGTTAAGGGAAGTTTATGCAGAAAAATTACACTTCAATAAATCCCATTATAAATAGTGGATAATTTCTGGTTCATATGCACAAAGTTAATTGGATATGGGCATAAGGTGTAACTGATTGAATGCACATCAATCACGACAGTTTTAGTCAATGAAGTTAGGTCTGCTTTTCCTCTTTGGTTGAAATCATGCAGATTGCCCTGCAATAAGTAGTTTAGGACAGTGACTCTGGAGATGAGGACACAGTGACAAAGAACGTTGCAGTCACAGAACCTGAGATAATACGATGTCTCAGTGTGAATAATGTAGATGCAAGGGGCACTGAGAAGTGGTCACATATTGGACTGATAAAGTGAAGATATTTGGGCGGCTCTCAACATCGAGGTCTTGAGAGACGACGAGAGTGAAGGGAGGTGAGTGTCGAGCAGTGCCGGAATGAAACGGCAGAGGAAACGTGAAATCTCCGACAAAACCGCCGACCAGCGGCATCGTCCAGCACGATTCCCACTTGCGAAAACCCTGGAGTGAACCAGCCGGGATTGAACCCAGTTCGCCTTGGTGGGAGACGAGCATTCTAATTGGACTGGTGTTCTGACAGACGACATGTTGGGTTTACGAGCCTCAAGGATGTAATGAGGTTACCTTAAGACTATGAAATGCAAGGGCAGTATAAATTATTGTGGTAATGATAGGTAGGGATAAAACAGTGGATACCTTTCGTGAACAAAAAGACCAAACCATTATGGTAATCAGACTAACTGAATGCTTAGTTTAAATGGAAATCTACCAACATTTTAAATCGAACAAGGCCATCACGGAACTGTAAAGGAAGTTATACGAGATACTTGCTCCCCAACCCCCATGATAAATTAGTAGATGAACACGTACAAGATGATGAATAAATGTCCTTTGCCTGGGCATGAATCCAATTTTTATCACGGGACTGTGAATATCTGATTGAATGTAAGTCTTTCATACAGTGAATTCCGTGAAGTGGTTTATGACCGAACAAAAGTTGAGGGCTGACGAAAGCAAACAGAACTGAACTGACATTTGAAAATCATTCATCGGACTATAGTAGCCATAAGTATGTTTGCCGAAACAGATGTCTCAGCAACAGAGAACAAATCTTTAAAAGGGCCCAAATTCCAAATCATGTATGTAGTTATGTGCAACCTATATATACATTTTTAAAGTAACTTTGTATGCTAGAAATTTATGTTTTGCCCACTATAATGAAGAAGGAGCGTTAGTAAGCACAGTGAAATTCATGCTTAGAGTTAAAAATGTAACACTTTGTTAGATCTTCACGATGATAGTGGTCACCTTGTGGGGAGCAGCACATGCAAGAGTGTAGGAACGGGTAGGATGTGCTTCTGTGCAGACGGCCACAGACCCGGTGCGGAAGGGACTGTACAGGAAGGTGATGTCCTCCGGCTCGAAGAAGCCCAACTTCCTGGAGCTGGAGGAGGGCGTGGAGAAGGTGAGGCGAGGGTTGTTCGCCTTCCACGTGGAGGAGAGCAGCGGCTACAAGGTCGTGCTGGATACCTACACCGAGGAGGAGAAGTGCGGCCTGCAAGGCATCGGCGGCTACATACAGGTCCCGGACCCCTGGGTCGCCGTGCGGAAGGACACGCCCTACAAGGAGCTCATGAAGAGAGGGTGAATGTCCTCACTCAGCTAACTCCTACTGCTGGTGTTTCATATATGTATACTGGAAAAGTTGTAACCTAACTACATTCAGAAATTAATGGCCACTTGTCACTGCTTGTGCTCAATACGATTCTTTGAGAGCGCTGGCAGGGGCAGCGGTGGCGCAGTGGCTAGGGCGCTCGCCTCCCACCACGGCGATCCGGGCTCGATCCCCGGCGGATTCTCTCCCAGATCCTGGCACGTGGCAATCGTGCTGGACGATGCCGCTTGTCTCGGGGTACTTCCGTTCCCCCGCCCTTGCATTCCAGTGCTGCTCCATCCTAGGGCCACACTTCATGTCATGTTCAGGGATGACGGGCACCTACGGGTCCCAGCTGGAAAGCCCTTCACTCGGAGAGTGTTACTTCGCCCTGGATTCACTCCCCATTTGAGGTGTTTAATTTTTTAGCTCTACCTAGTGCGGGGGACGGGTCAAGCGAAAGTATGGAGGTTTGCATGTTAAATGGCTTTAGACATGTCTCAACTAAAGTCACAATATCGCTTTTAAATTGAAAACAATTTTCTGCCCTTTGAAGAGAAACCGCAATACTACAGAACAAGTAGTAGTAAATAAAAATGAGTCATTTTTTCTGATTTTTTTTTTACTACGTCCATAAATATTATTTTACCTGGAATTTTTAGGGTATTAAAATTTTACAAAAACATTTTTGTATAAATATGCCCTGGGCAAAGATGGACAAATATATTCTTTATTTGGAGGCGATGTCGTGAAAGAAGGCCGAGCCACGACTAAACCCGTTTCATGTGTTTCACTCAGCCAGTCCCGCTAAAACATGTGTGTTCATGTTAGGCTTAATCGCCTGCAGCGATTTTGGAAGTTCATGAAATACCGAGCTAAGGATTGCCGTACCGAGATCAATTCCAGTCTCTTCCGCATGCGAGTCCGGTGTGTCACGTGACCATACAGTTTATGTTAATGTCGCCGAGAATGGAAACATCGACTTTCTCGAGCAGTTCTTAGTGTCCAGTTTATTTGCATTGCTTCACATTCGTTACCTAACCACTTTTTTTTTCCGTTTGTAGTTTTATGTTATTTGTTTCGTGGTGTACCTTTCTGATACGATAATTATTTCTATGTACTTATATTGTTTTTTTTTATTTACAAATTTTGTTGTTATAGTTTCTTCGTGTACATATATTAGGGGTTTTCCATTTGTGATCTGAGCGGGATTCCAACAATAATGATGTTCCCGCACTGAACACATGATGACATAGTGTTCCATGATTGTTGGAAGTAGGTTTTCTGTTATATGATTATTGTATTACATTTGTGTTTCTAGTTAATAATATGTTGCTATGTTTCAATTTCTGTTTATTTTTAACCGCTACTTCATTTTCAATGACTGCGTTTCGTGTGTCAAGATGTTAATTTTTTTAGCATTTATAAATAAAGAATTTTATTTCATTACACAATAGTTTTTTTTGCGTGGTTATATTGATTTGAAATAATCTCCCCAGCAAGGGTGGATAACTTAACAAAATATGAGGTAGTAACACATTTTTTCCATTATGTTATCCACTTAATATCGGTTATCGAAACTGAGTCAATAACATTATTCGTCGTACTAACACACTGAAAAATACATTGAGTAAAGATATACCTAGAGAAGATTAAAGTTTCTGACCACTCCAGCAGGTAAGAATCTGAACTTCTTGATATGAACACCACGTAGCGCTAGCCAGTTGCGTGGGGAAGTTGGCAGCATTGCCATTGTGACATCTGCCTTCTCTCTCATTCATGGTTCATCTCTGTCGCTCCCAGATCAAACCTCTCAACAGTAGAATGTGTTCTGAATGCCTGCTATATCCACGAGGCTGGAACAGACAAGATGGCCGACACCCGAGTGATTACTTCAAGCCGTATATGTCAGATTACGTAAAGATTACGTATGTGTGTACAAAATGAAACTTAATGTTCGCGTAAGTAATAAAACGTTGCAAATTACTAACACGGCCATACTAAAAAATTTATCACAACTTTATAAAATAGAGCGATAAATGTGCAGTTAGGTAACGTATATACATTATCACAAGAAAGTTACGTAGGCAGTTATGTAGCTTAGTGGGCTCATACGCGGTTCTGCGCCCCATAATGTTAGGCTTCAGAGTTCAAGTCTTTGTCGTATAGCGAAACTTTTAATGTAATACATTATTACTGTGTATAACTTAAGTTATTGTTAGAAAACGTTTATTTACATAATCACATTGTCTAAAAACAATAATACGTAAGTAACAGCACAGTGCAATCGACTAACTGTGGTTGTTTGCTTATCAAAGACCGGTTTATAAAGTGAATTATTTGATTTGTGTAGCATGAGTAATTTTTAAAGGCACACAAAAAAACCTTCAGTTTAATATTGTGGTAGTTTTTCCTTCTTTTGGTCTTCTAACTGTTAAAGCTTGTTAAATTACGGAAAGTATAAGATTTATTATTATGCTCATTAGAGATACATATTTAAATACAGTGGCGTAGCCAGGGGTGACGGGGGTGCGATATCTGGACATATCCCCTCCCCCCATACCCGAAATGAAAATAAAATATTCAACAATAAAATTTGAAAACAAAATGACAACTTCTATTTTATTTTAATATAATAAGTGTGTAATCCCCATTGAACATGAAGTATGTGTGTAGCATTTTGTGGTTCCATATCTGTACATCAGCCCATTGATTAGAAATAATATTTTAACTATTAATTTTTAATATATTACAGCTTTCGTATTTTGTCCAAAAATAGAAATATGAAAATCCCTCCACCCCCTAAAGTAAATGCCTGGCTACGTCCTTGTGTAAATAATTTGCTAATGTTCTAGTGAGTGACGTAAATATCTGTCGTATATATGTGTGTGTGAATACTGTACCTTGTTTTCCATAAATAAGCAGTGCCGTTACTTATATCATGTTCCATACAGTAACAGTACTCTTACTTAGAAACCTAAATAAATGCAGTCTTCAGAGGAAAGAAACAATCTTAATACTTTTGGATGCACCACAAAGTTAACATTTGGTTGCATTTGTACTCCTGCCTCCCTGCATGTTGTTTTGCCTGCCATTTACAATTTTCTGTTAGCGCTTAGGTAACGTGTTGGTATGAACTGATGCATTCTTTCTTCTCTTCTGCTATAGAAACTTGTACGTCTTCTGTTGTGCCCGTGGGTATAACAGAAGGTGGCAGAAATTTGGTATGGTCGCCACTAGTAAATTATGGTTTTGATATTCACAGCTACAACGAAAGTTGATCAATCGCGTGTGACAGGCTTACTTTAGCAGAACATGGACGAACACGTGAGTGAGCCGAGGCCAGGGTGATTACTTACTTTTGCCGACTGCAGAACTGACAACACCGCACGGATGGCGAAGTATTTTTACTGCTGCATCGTTTGCTGTGCTGCCTGCTAACTACAAGTCGAGAACACTAGCGCTCCTCCGAATCATTCCAAGAACTATCATTAAAAAACTGGCCAGACTTTTCCTTATCCCATGGCCGCTCTAGTGTATATCTTAACTCAATGGTATGAACTATCACAAATTACTCACAAGAAGGTCACAATGCAATCAGTGTAAAGTAAACATAATCTAAACACACATACGAACATCGTAGTCTTAGTCACTAGGCAGTTAAACGGTGCAGACAACTGTAGGTATTTAACATTGTCATATTACTACAGTACGCAAACTACTTGCACTAGAATCTTGCAAAAATGGCAATTGACATTGTAATTTCCTCTAATTTTAATTTTTTGTTATGAATATGCATTGTTCCAATTTTAAAAAAAAATTAATTTTGTTCAGAATATACGCTTTCTTGTACTTATTCCAATCTGTGTTTGGGCTACAATTATGATCTCTTCAATTCTGTGAAATCAGCACATCAATATCGCCTTTCATTTCCGAAATATTTGTGGAGCAAATTTTAGATGATTCAACACGTATATACATAAATTCATCCATGTAGATGTTGCATTTCCAATTTTAAGTGAAATGAATTTTTACGAAATCTAAAAACATACGTTTGCGTATATGTGTGCAGGTACTACAGAGTACAGGAGCATGGCTTGCAGAATCGCGAGTTGGCCCGACTGTACACGAGGAAGCCCGAGTGTAGCGGACACTCCTCCAGCTTCGTGAGTGTGGGCCTGGTGGACTGGTACCCCGCCCTCCTTGTTCTGCTGGCTGGCACACTCACGTCCATCTTCCTGCTGCTCCTGGAGATGGTGGTCCACAAGAAACTGTGTTGTGCCACCAGAGTATCACTGCTGGAACCTCCACGCAAACTCGGCCTGCTGCCAGACCACTCCCACAGGCGAGTGTTGAGCAGCAGTGTCCGGTCGACCACGGAGGTGATCAATTAGTGTGTGGTGCCTGTTACCTTGCAGTCCAGATATTAACACAGTACTTCGCAACGAACCACTTACAGTGTACTGCACTATCGTAACCAGGCTCAAAATGAACATCTCTCAATGGTTACCTGCTTAGATGCCCAACACTTCACGCTCAGTAGTTAGGTAATTTCAAAAGAATACCTAACGTAAGAACATTCAACTAGTGTCAGCAGCTTCTGTTAGTAGTATGCACCTTCCATCTTCAGTACTTTTAAAGACTTATCTAATTGTGAGCCGAGTATGTTGCAGGGACCATCATGCATATTTACAGAAGCTTTCGTGAAGAAGCAGTCATCTTCATCGTTGGGTACTGCAAAACAACACTCTCACTCTACTTGCAAATTCGTAATCGCGACTTATGCATGGTTGTTTGCAATGCTTTATGGATGAATGTCCTGAGAGAACAGCACAGAAAATGTAACAAGCAGAAAATTACCTTACTTGGTTTAACAGGTTAGCACACATGCATAATTTCTTTCTCCGTACAGTTGCACATAGTTTTCTTCTGACTGGAGTTTTAGCAAGTATCATCAGCAGTTGAAGCTTACCATGACAGGCACACACTCTAGAATGTAGCCAAGCACATCCTACAGAGAAGCACCAGGCATGCTGCACTCCTTAAGAAGTTCTGCAACAATGCATGCATCGTTGGGAAGGTTTGGTGCCCATTACGACTGCAGAGATGTCCTCCCAGTGTGTGCTGATCAGATGAACTTGCTGCATGGGTCGTAGCTAATGGAGGCAAGAGCAATGGCACTGCTGTGGGATGGACATCCTCGTGAGTCCAGCGAAAGGATATTGGATATGGAGAGTAGATCTAGTCCCCCTCGACATCGAGCAACTGTAATCTATTCATGGTTACTTCACACGTTTCTGAAGCCATGTTAAATTTCTACTTTCAGGATACTCCTCCGCCTCGTGCTAACTAAGCTTAACAAAGTCTAGAAAATTACACCAAAGGACAACATACTGAATTCGTGCGCACTCAGTTGTAATAACATTTTGCATTAGAATTATTTCTTACTAGGTGCTACCAACACATATGTTTCCCACTGTTTTTATTAATATTTATTATACATTAAATATTATAATTTATAAATAAAATATAGGTAAAATTTAAATTTAATTAAAAATGAGATACTTCAGGTGTTAAAACGCTTGTGGAAAATAACATATTTAGGGAACAACTAAACACTTCATACATGGAGCTATATTTCGAAGGTTTGATTCAAAATGTGTGAAGAAACAGTGAATATACTAAATATGCGGAGCCGACTGTGCTATCGCTACAGGACATAACCAATAGGCGATGGTTGTGCTCATAGTGCTAAACTTTTGTGACTGTAGAAATTCTAGAGCTAGGCTCAATTGTATTAACTTACCAGTACTTATGCAGAGTGACTATGCCGATCCACCATGTCTCTTGACACAGCCAAAAGTTTTTCACTGAGTTAGCATTTTAGTCTGAATATTAAAGAAACACAACAAATAATCATTATATCACTTGTATAGGCGATATTTTGCTAAGTATACTGGAATTATTTCATTGTATTTGCTCAATAATCAATGTTCCTGGAAGACTTCAAAAATGTTTTAATTAAATTTCCTGCCTCACTTTACATTAGTAATGTTCTTAATATTGTACTCAGAGCTCATTCAATTGAAGAACTAAATAAATATGCGTTAATATATGGATTAAAATAGAATAGCTTAAACCTTCTGCCCAATAGGATAAATAAATGCCATATTACGAGCACATTAGGAGAGAGTAACACCCATATATCGGATAACACATGGTTGTGCGACACACTTATCGTATGTCGAGCAAGCTTTTATCTTCTGTCATCCGTGCTTGAATCATGTCGGATTTCAAATCATTGCACATACTCGCAAATGAAATGATTGTAGTAGATGGCTTGAAATATACTTACCATGTGCCAGGATCATCCTTGGGCAAGTTTTACAAAGCAAGCTTCATCCAAACCTGTTACTTTGCACGGCAAGCTTGCACGCTTGTGATGGCAAGTTTGATTCAAGTTCGTATCAAGCAAATTGGGCTATATGGTATAACGAAAGGCTTCTGAGCTAGGACCCATACTTGCTCGCCATGCCTAAAAATGGAGCAGCAACGTAATGGGATATTGGGGGGAGTGCCTCGAGAAAAGCCATCAGCCACCGTCACCAAGTTCCCCACTTGAGAATGTCCATACTCTGGTGTGCAGAACTTGGATCATCAAAGCCCTGGGGAGGGGGGAGGGAGTGAAAGTTTCCATAAAGCATTGTACTGCAGTATCCCATACTGATGAATAAAACAATCCGCAGAAGTATTGTATGCAGGTGATGAAGCAGTGCACTAGCCAAAGTGGTCCATGCAGCTGATTGAAGAAATTCACTGACGTGTCCCATGCAGATGAATAAAGCATTGCACTGAAATATCGTGTGCACACAGTTTCGAAGAATGTCAATCCTATCGCCCAATACATCACACCTTTGGCTACTTCTGTATTTGTATGCAGCACGACTGTAAACCTGCAATTATGTTTAGTGGCTTGCATCTAAGAGATGCTGATGTACTTGAAGAGCGTGCTTGTTCCGCCCTTATCGATTTCTCGCAAAAATAGATGCAATCAGTGGGCTCCATAAAATAATTTTTTCTACGTTTTAAGAAGATTTTGTAATATATCAACAGCAATTCAATTTATGTGTCAAAATAGGGGAAAACAATTTACATATTTCTAAAAGTTATAAAGATAATTTATCTTTAACTCTTTAGTGAAACAAATATAAAAGTTAACTGACAACAAAGTTTTAGTTTGGAATGTGTTTCTTGAAACCACAGGATATATATATATATATATATATATATATATATATATATATATATATATATATATATATATATATATTCGTCTCTTGGTTCGTCTGCAATATTATGATTCAACTTTCAACCTATCATTTTTTAGAAATTTATCGTAAAACTTTTGAGATTGCTTCATCACAAGAGATAAAATCGAAATTCTCATAAATTACTTAATTTTAGTCTTGAAAATTCATTTGTCATATTTTGCTTTTTTATTTGATTTTTGTAATGCAATATCACAATAAAATGCTATGACTGAAAATCCTTAAGGATACTTGAAAATACTACATGACCATCATATGGCGTGCCTAGATGGTCTCTAGCTGCGGCAGTGGACTAAACAGTAGTTTCGAATCGCGTATTCGAAAATCCATTGACGAATCCACCAGTGGTTAAGGCATTTTTCGAACATCAGGTTGATTTTAAGTGGTGTTTTATAGTCTGCTTTCAGACACATATCAGTACCATTCCACTCAAATTTTAAAGTTTTCATCGCCCATTTGTAAAACTAGACATCTGAATTACTTTGGTATATTTTCGAATGCTTGAAAAGTGGGAATTATGGGTGTTTTTAACTTATATTTTCCAGAGAAAGTGTTCGAAAATTCATGGTTTGACGTTTTGGTGCATGTCCACCAGATTCATCAGATTTTCAGACCGGTGGATCCGATAGATGAACCGGTTCAACCGGACTCACCAAACGATTAATTTCGAACGTCCAGTGTACATCGATGGATGAACTGGTGCATTTTCGAATACACGGGATGACAAAGCAGGTATGTCGTTGTCAAGTCAATGGGTGGGGAAAAACAACCAGAACACAACATGTATACACTGCATCATTTTATTGTCACACGGATGTCTTGGATACCTGCATGTTTTGTGATGAAATCATAGATTTTCCATCAAGTCAGTGAAATGGACCACACTCCAGAACGGTAATTTGTCGACCAGTATCACAAACTGCACTCTGCGCATCCCCAAGGTGAATGATCTATGTACCGTCTTTACTTTTGTTACGATCTTGAGACATCATTGCTAACTTTACTAGGAGCCCAGGGAGTCAACGAGTCCATTAAGGTTGAAGTAAAGCAACTGTCTATGGAGCACTGCACCTGACTTTACAACGTGAAGAACTCGTAAAAATGTAGTACAGACACCATAAAAATCGTCAGGAAAGTGCGATTTATTATTTATATGAAATAAGAAAGTATATATTTTGCAACATTATAAAATATTCGATTAAAGTATACTTTTTAAATGTAAAAAGTAATCGATTAAAATAGTCTGTATTTTTTAACAAAATTTAAGCATATTTCTATCCTGGATGCTTCAGAAAGCAGAATTTGCAAGAAAATCTTCGTCATGGAATATCGTCATGTCTTTAATTTGATCCTTAAATTACACGTAAATTAGTTACGGGCGCGAATTTCTTTTTCAAATGTTGGTCAGAAATGGTAATTTAAGCGTGAACGGTGTGTAAACTAATATCGCTGATTCGTTCGTTTGAGCGGATGTTTTGTCTGTCAGTGTTGTCTGACCTGTTCAGAGGGATTTCCTACCAAAACAGATGACGTATAATCTATGTTTGTGCGTGTACAGGTGCCAAAAAAAATATCGATATTTAACTTTCCTGCAGAAATGTAAAACTTATTTAGTTTTGTAAATTCTTGCTTTTCTCCTATAACAATAATTGGGAAAATTAGTGAACATTTCTAAAAATCAGATGTTCAGAATGAATGTTAGAGCTTGCATGTGCAATTCCCTTATGATGAGTGGGTAGAAATACACAGTTCTTACATTTCTCTCAATTGGTTTCCATCGTGTGTAATAATATTCCACACGCCCGACCTAACCATGTACTGTTTTAACGTTAGGATGACGCCTTAATAGTAGTAGTGTCATACAATTAATTGGTTTATTCACTTGCTTCGTATGGTGCTGCATGGAGAGCAGTGTGATTTATCGCCATTTGCTATTAAATCTCCGTTACGTAACTGTTTTGGTATAAATTTGTTTTGAAGCAATGGTAAAAATAAAACCCATTAAAAATAGTTTCATTTTGTAAAAATGGCGTGTAATATAGTTTTTTTGGGCTAGTAAGAAAGTCTGAAACTGTAACTATTAAACTAACCTATTATAAAATAACTGAACCGAAAATTACAAATCGCTGCAGTGTGTTATACTGGCCAACTGAATTATTAGTGCTATGTACAGTACACTAGTATATGTCGTTCCATATATCAGTTTAACGTCAACAAAAACATGATTAATATACAGCTGGTAAACCACATTAAAAAGTCATCATTTATACATATTCATATAACAGTACCATAGGAAATGTTAAATTTACTACATATAATGTATTTGATTAAAACTTATTTACACACTTTATGACTGGAAGCATATATCTTCAAAACATAAACCACACTTATTAACTGTTTCCCAACACGTATATCTTTTTATGCGTACAATAATAAATACGTACATATTCATGGATTTGGAAAGGTAACTCTGTGGTTAGGACTTTTACATTTAGGGATATGTCTTCCTTCGCCTCTTCATCATCGATTCACATGATAATACAGTTTCACAATATATACATATTTTACCTTACACAGTACTGGGGCATTAGAAAGGTTCCTAAACGAACATCTTGTTAGATGGTCGCTGTATTTTTTTTTTCCCAGTAGCTACAAAAATAGTATGCTGCAAGAATGGTCACTACAGAAACAATTCGCCGAACTGGACATAAGAGGTAATTGTGCGTTTCACTCATGACAAGTGACATGTTGGTGCCGAAATATCTGACATTTCATATCGTACTACGATAACTAAATTTGCAAAGTTACATTTACAGTTTCCCGGTTAGAAAGATAAAAATATTTCAGAAAATATTCTATCTCTGTTAAACGTGCCTGCTACCAAAAATTTTTTAGAAGCATTTAAATGGCACGATGCAATGGAAATTTTCAAACTCTACACGTATTTTGTGTACAGGCTTCATGTCTTAATTCAAATTTGTCTAATTACGTTATAAAAATAATTATCGAGTATCAAATTACACTACATATGTTTGTTTCTTAACAATAGGTACATGAGGTTGTCATTGTCACGAGTAATGACAATGAAGTGATTTCAGGGCACGTATACTCTAAACTGTGTCATGGTATCTACTTATCACATTTTTCCCTTTGGGGAAATAACAGATTTCTCGATTGATGAAACGAACTTGTAAAACATTATGAACAGCCCAAAGAAAAGAAAATTAACATACGAACAGGTTCATTGGCCCACGCTGGAAAGCAAAAACTAAGTTGGAAATTACAGTGTGGGTTATTGGTGCCCTCTGTAAGGGTTCTTTGTCGAGAATGACTGAATAAAAATGGCAGCTCAACTACGCAGTCTTTCCTCCAAGCAGACGGAATTAAAATAATGTTGCAACCGTTTTATAACAGCTACAGGTGTTGGGATGTCACGGAAAAGCAGCAAGGGGATTTTTACACGAACAATATACTGCAGCACATAAATGCAAAAATCAATGATGCATTTTACTGCTCGCGTTATGTTTAATTCATTTTAGGAAGTATTCACCTAACTGTAGTGCGAAGCATTGCATAAAGTTTGTACTGTAATAACATTCATAATCTTCAATTCATCATAAGCTATTGTACTTCAGAAAAATTTGGTTTCGTTTACAGTCAACTCATACAAACGTATGGCAGTTACAAAATATGGTCGTAGCCCATTGGCCCATGTTACATTTTACTGTGATAGACACTGCACTTTTGATTATACAGAATACTGAAAGCAACATATACTGTTGTAAGGAACGCTTTCAAATTCTCGTGTTGTGATGCAAGCTGCTATACAATGTAGCTTTTGTACTGCAATATGTTGTAGCATGGCCTTGATGAAGCAGTGCAGTTCGGCATGGTGGCAGAATGAACAGTGGAGGTAGATGGCTGTCTCTGATTGGATCAGGACCGTAGAGCAGAGCCTCCCTTCCCCCTCCCCCTTCCCCTCTCCTGCTACCAAACAGTGATATCAACAAGGGCTTTTGTTTCAGGCTTTATTATGGACACAACTAAAGGCTGTTGACGATAATGTGAGCACTTTTGAAATCAACCTTAGACAAAAGTTACTGCACCTACCTGCATATATTTTAACGGGCACAATGAGTGACATGTGTCCAGTAAAGTTGGTAACGATGGAGGGGAAAGTAGTTCCATATATTAACGTTGAACAAAAAGTGTTAGGTAACCATCTGTGATACCTTAACAATTATTCATTTACCTTTCTATTTTTTCAATGCATCGAAGTGTAAAAATGAGCAGGTTTGTTAAGTTTACTTTCTTAGTAACTTCACAGTTTCATTTGACCGACGCATGAATAAAGTGATGAGGTCCATGACAATGTTAATTTTACATAAGGCGGAAGAATACACAACGTGTATACAAATAGATCCTAAGCAGTGCTCATTTTACCGTGAACAGCCTCTACCGTTGTGGTTGTGGTCTGTTGGGGAAATGGAATATCCACTCTGATTGGCTAATGGCCAATCAGAAACAAACAACTGCCTGCACTGGTTATTCTGCCAGGGCCTCTAGTTTCATACGAGTCTCTGCCAACTAATCACTTGGTCGGACTGGCAGGTAGTAAGTACACTTGTCCGCCACCAGTGAGATAGTATATATCAAACATGCTGGGCACAACGATCTTAAATCACACCTAGGCACGAATACCGGGCAGCTCTATAACAACACAGAAAAAAAGAGTGCGAAGAGTAAATCTAGTGTAAGAGGTATGTCATTACCACACATTCTTGGTAATAAATTTTAAATATAGCATTGTTAATGTCAGTTGTTAGGAACCCTTCCCTTTGAATAAATATGATTTAATAAGGTTTGGAATTCGTCACTACACTTTGGCCATAGCTGATGTCAAAAATCATCAGATTACGAAGGAAGTTAATTACCCAAGTCTATTATATTTGTACCACAACTTTATAAATTACAGATATATTGGTGACACTTTCCTGGAAATTACATTACCTACAGGTTTATTATTTTGCAGAAATGTGCAAGTCGTCCGATCCTTCGTGTTACCATCCACACGAGCAGAGAACCTCTGATGACTTAGCCCACACATAATTTATAAATGGCATTCTTGGCAAATGAAGATGTGGTAGAGGACGGAAATCGGACAATCTCATATTCAATCTACGATTTTGGTCGTGACTCTAGGAAAAAAACTCCAAAGATAAAGACAGTTCTGTCTACGCCATCATGGAAGTATCGTGGCCTACTTGAATGGAATGTACCGAAGAGATACGCCCGTTACCGTAAGCGGGAGTCGCTCTGTAACAAGATGGCGGGACTTCGTGACACAGCAGTTGTTTCCCAAAAAAAAAATAGTACTTATTCCAATTCCAACAAGATATTTCAGATATTCGGCGATGCCAATTCAACAACTGAGCATTTGAAACAACCGTACTATATGTGGGGCAGAAGTGACAACGCATTTGGGTTTCCTCACAAAGGTGTGTGCACAAGCTGTCCGGCACGTGTGCTGAGTGGCATACGGCCACAAGTACAGCGAGTCGTGTGCCTTGCAAGGTGTACGAGTAAGCGATATTCGCAAATTATCTCAGTGGCAGGCTACGCTTGGGGCCATACTTCGCGATAACTTTTTATTTCATCATCTGAAAGAGATTTATATAAGGATCACATAAATGTAAATATTTGTAATCAAATGATTATAGATTATAGTCGAAAATTTCGGAATATGATAGCCCAGATTTCTTTGCTCCTAATTAATTTTGTCAAATAATTTACATGCCATATGATCTATAGCACATACACATGTTAATTCAGTATCAAGGATATTTAAGAATGGGTACTGGGGTATCCGTTTTCTGGATATATTTTTATTTAAAGAGGTATTGATGTTTTTGGCAACACATTTTTAATCGTCAAAGAGAAGCATATTATTTTCTCATCATTGCATATAAAATCCTTTGTGCGTGACAAACCACTGGACCAATTGAGGCCATATTCAAACCATGTGTTATCGAGGTGGCGAGTAAGGTTTTTAGCTGTGTTTCAATCCGATAGGTGGCTCTGTACTCTAACTTCTATATTTATGGGCCGATTTTGCTCATACTTGCAGGAAATATCTGTTGATCTAAAAGAGAAAAATGCCAGCGATATCACGGTCAAACATCGGTCGATGTATCAGACGTAATAAAGAGGACGCATTGAGAAGGTAAAATAGAATGTGAAAGAGGCGGAACAACGTTCGCCAGGATCAGCTAGTGGAAGAATCAAAATGTCTTGGCAAAAATATCAATACCTATTTTAAAATAGATACAGGATGCCAGTACCCAAGTACCGATTGTTAAATATTCTTGATAATTTATTAATATGTTGTGTATATGATATAGATCACATGTTGCCAAAGTTAATTAGGAACATAGAAACTTGGGCACTTATATTCCGAAATTTTCGATTTTTCGGTGGTATATTTTGGAAAATATAATAATTTGACAACAAACATTTACACATATGTTGTATTTACATTAAACCTCTTTCAGATAGTGAAATAAAAAAAATTATTGTGAACTACGGCCTTAAGGAAGATGTACTCGTGTGTTTTTTTATGATTGAGCCACATCAGTTTGGAGACACCCTGACCTACTCCTCAGCCAGTAATAAACATGAAGGAATGTCTGGACCGTATCACCCGCAAACCAGATCGAATAAAACAGAAGCCTCTCATCATATCGACAGCCAATGAACACACAGCTGCGGCCCGAGAATGCACAGGACTGACAAGTATAGTCTGCTGCCAAAACAACTCGCGACATTTGCGTACTTCTAATGAAGGGGTGCACTGAGAGAAACATTGTTTGGGCCAACAATGTATTTACTTGTATATGGCCAGACGAAAGTGTAAAGTTGATTGAACCAAATGCTTTGTTGTCAGCAAGCCCTCGTGACTCGAATGAGGAAAACGAATCCTCACCGAAGATACCCGAAGTCCAGGTTCTGCGGTCTTACAACTTCGGCATTTAAAAATAAATACTGCATATTTAAACAAATGACATACTATGTTCACATAGCGTAAATATACAATCAACAATCACGTAGTTTTCCTCTTTGTAATTTATATAAATACAGGTTTTATTTGCATACTTTATATTTTATTGTTGTAGCACAGCCTTCTTTGTACATAAGTGAAGCATCAATAATATTGCCCAGAAAACATAGGTCAAGCACAGTAAAAATAACAGCTGGCGAGGTCTCCAAATTGCCACCAACATAAAGTAAGAATGTGTGATTTATTCTGTGTTCTAATGTTGGTAGTACCGCAGAACCCACTTCGGCTTGCTTCGGCAAACATATGGATAGGCTAATGATCTCTCGTTATACCGTTGAGTTACAAGTCTCTAATTGTATGCTCCCTCGTTGATAGGTCGGACTTGTTGCCCCAACTGGAAGGTTTGGCAAGTTGAATCTATATTTTTTTTAGCTGAACAAAATACGTTTTGATGCATTTTAGATTTTGCTTAGTAAAACAAAAAATAGTCTATCAGAGTGACTGCTTCTCTGTTTGGCCGTATACAAACAAGTACTTTGTTTTCTGGAACAACCCTCTTCCTCAGTGTGAGAGATGAGGGATGATTCAGCGGGGGAGGAACACAATACGACACGGCGAGTGGTGGTGGTGGGGGGGAGGGTGGCTCACTTGCGCAGCGGGTGCCACATGGCGATGGGCTTGCGCAGCGACGACAGCATCTGGTTCCAGTGCGATAGCGCCTTGCCGGACGCCTGCAGTCCCACGATGACGTGTCCCACAGGGTAGGCGCGGCCCTCCGTTGCCATCTCTGCCACCGTCAGCCGCAGGTGGATCGTCTGCAACACGTCCACACGCCTGCCTCTTCACCAGCCGCATTGCCCTGCGGAAGCGACTCTGCAGGACCTCGACCCTCGTTGGAACAGGACCATGTGATGCCCAAGATGAGGGGGAGGGGCACTGTTGCGTGTAGCAGCTACAGCGTTCACCTCCCACCAAGGTTAAACGGGCTCTACTCCCAGCATGGGAAACGTGCCGGACAAATTTTCTTGGGGATCTCTCGTTTCCCCCGGCATCTACATTCAGACGCTGCTACGTACTTACTTCGCTTCACCCTCATCTCAGCTCTCAAGACCCCGATGTCAAGAGCAGTCCAGACCTCTCCACTCTCACTTCCGAGATGAGGGAGTGACGTAATGGGGTGCAACAGCACTGCTAATCTACCCATCCACCAGCAGCAGGGCCCTGCTGGATTCCCTCCCTCCCAGGATGGGCCATAGGATGGCTTACACACACAAGGTAAGGTATATTACATAGATATTTGGTTCCTCTCATCGCCAACTTGCCATGCGAGTGCATATTACTCATGTGCTTCCTTGGTATCCACCCTTACCAAAAACTCCTTGAAAAATTTTTAATTTTTTCTGAATGGTGAATTTAGAGCTGGGCAGAGAATGGACAGTGGGGGCGAACTGATTTTACCATGACAGAAACGTATATTCGTGTCATCATTTGCTTCATAAAATTTTTGAGACATATGGTAGTATGTTAAAAGGTAGTTGCTCCTTCAACACGTTAAAATAAGCTAGCAAGAGCACACTGTTATGATGGTGTGGGCGAGCCTAAAGTGATATCCATGCCTGAACGCACCATCACACTTGAACAGTAACCAGGACAGTAGTTGCCGAAATCGGCGCGCCCACATTGCCAAACACGGTAAGCGGGAATCTCCTCTACCAGCCAGGAAATCAGGCCATAATGAAGGGGACCAGTACCTGCAGCGCGTGTGCTGGAACACTGAAGATCATGGCCTCGTTGAAGATGGGGCTTGTCTCTCCTCTCTTCATGGACGTCTTCTTCTTGTGGACCTTCTTGCCGTGCTGCAGCAGGTACACCTGCAACCAGCGCAGATCGTCTCAGCGTTCACACAACCTCACCAGCGGCACAATGCACAGTAAGCCTCCGGCTTACTCCGACTGGGCAAGGGCTGTTCCATCTTTCACTGTCTCAGCATGACACCCACGCAACTTGTACCAGCCCAGTGTATGTGAGGCATGCTGCAGCTAACACAACACATGTACATCTCAACCGAAACTGATACTTTAGATAAAGCTGATTACTTTAAACATTTTTGGAGGCATGTGTCAGCTGGTTATTTTGTAGATTTTAGTTTTTCAGCATATTAATTTCTACAATTGTGTTGATTGATTCTGTCACTCATGATGCAATGTAGACACAAAAATTTAACTAGTTAAGTTAGAAAAACTGTGCCTACAACGGAAAACAATTCCAGAAGACAGACACTTAGGTATATGTGCATAGTTTGTAGAAATCGTTTCAATTTAACTATTGTATTGTGAAGTACATTTCTTGCAAATTTTGTTTTAACATCTCATTACTAGAGCACAGGATATTATTCGATTCATTAAGTAAACACATTTTATAATGCAACTATGAACTACTAGATGTATTTACGTTCCTGAGTTGTTTTTATTTGTATTGACATGTGATAATGGAATATAAGAATGACAGAAACTGTGCACGCTTACAACAATAAAAATTGTTAGAACCAATAAAATAAGAATAAAACTGTGCAGTCTAATGGTGAAGTATACATTTTGTGTAGTAGCATTGCAGTTCCAGCAAAAACATCCTCAAAAATAGGGAAATGTTGCCAAGAAAACTGCTACCTGAAGATTATTATATTTTATGAAATTTACTGATAGCCATTAAAGACTAAAACTTTGAAGCATTTTTGCTTTCCTTGTTTAAACTTTATTGTAATACGAAAACATATATTAGTGGTTTCAGTCACAATCTTCTTGCATGTATTGATTTTATGTGTGTTTATAATGCTGTTAATAGCTGGACAACTAACAATGTAAAGCAAATTTTATTCAATATTTTTGCATATTTTGTTTTTATTGAAATATAACAAAGCTGTAATAATTTAGTGCATCTTGTATGTTATTCTAACTACAGTGATGTTATAAACCAATAAAACAAATTCTTATTAAAATTTTTATATTTGTATATTAATTCAATTGGTGATTGATGAGAAAATGGCAGAAGCCTACTAAACATTTTATCTCAAATGTAAACTTATTTCTAGAAAAACTTGTTATTGTTGTTAATATTGAAGTATCATCTCTGAAAATTAATTGAAATATAGAAGTATATCACATGCGATGAAATTCAGAAGTATTGTAAAAAATTACAGTGAAATTATTTTATCTTAAAACACTATTTTGACTCATAAGCTGTTCATCTGAAAGGAGCGTCATTATATTTACATGCCAATTTATTTACAATAAGGAATTGATGCGCGGGCCGCCAGTAGTGTTGGTAACACTGACCTTGACGAAGACGTCGCCACTGGCATGGGAGAGCTGCAGGTTCCTGGCCTTCACAAGCACTACGGTGAGGCGCTCCGCCGTCGGCAGGTAACTCAACGAGAACATGAGCTCGCCGAACTCCGTGCCGCGCTTCACATACATACACACACACTGCCAGTTCCTTCTCACTGCGTCTGCAACCCTCCCTACTGTCTCTAGTTACATTCATACTCCAAAGGAAACGCATCCCGCGCTTTCAGCTGACAAACATTTGCACACTTCAGTTCAAATATACCTACTTCAATAAGCTTATATTTAGGTATTTAAAAACATTAATGTAAAAAGTTGTTTAACACTTTATCTTCAACGTCTCATTGAACAACCCTTGATTGTACTTCTGGTACTTCTTGCATAAACTTATCTGTCCCAAATCAAATTTCTGAAGGGGGTTTAGAAAAATTCATATCAAATTTAGATTCACTAGCTTAACTACACATCAGAATGCACAGAAATTTGAGTTTCTTATAAAGAACTCAGATGTTTCGTTGTAAACATGTGGTGGAATCATCGGATTGATTGCTGGATTTGTCATACTGTCCATCAAGTCTTCTGGGAAAGTGTCCTGCTTTCCATGGCACACTACTACCTTCCTATACCTGACCCCAAAATCGTTAAAAAGGAGATAACTTTGAAAAGTCATCGAACATGGTCAGGATATATTACATCCAAAGGTGGCATCGGCACCTTACACCGCTCGAACAGTTAGTTACTATGTACTTTATAGGTTATGCCCCCCTCCCATCCATGAAGGTACACAAGGCTCCACCTTATTGCATGCGTGCACAAGTACCCAGATTCCATAAATATCTCCAACTATCCGTTCACTGGAGTGATTGTGTCAAGCACTCAGGGACTTTCCAGTAACCGTTGGTCTCGTGCACATCGATCAATGTCTAGCTGATGCATGACTTTCCTGGCGACTTCTGGTAACGATACTTCCCCAGTGTCCCCCACTATAATTGCCAGAAAAGTACAAGTTCTAACAGAGAAAGTCACTACTTGAGTAATTTCTGGAAGACTTTATCTCTTGCTGTCAGAATATATGGCGTGAGGCATTTGACAAACATCACAAATGGGTCATCCAAACAAAAATCATGGACCTTCCACTCGACGTTGCCACATTATCTACTAATAATAACCTTTCATGTATCCGTTTTAGCACTGCACCATCTGGGGATTGCACTGCACCATCTGGGGATTTCACTACCCCTTTATAGTATTTATATGTTTTTCCCATACGTTCTCAGCTCGGAAGAGATACCTACCTACCATTCTGGAAATCCTTGAACTACAACCACCACGAATCCATATTACTCCTAAGCTAATGGGATTCCCAAAGGCCCAGGAGTGGGTCAGCTCCCCAAAACATGGGTCAGTGAAAGGGAACCGGGTCAGTGAAAGGGAACCCCAGCAGTTATACCGTGGTCAGTCCGTGGTGCTCCTTACTTTCATTACACTTACTGAGTGTCCCGACCAGGTCACATGCGCACCCTCGCCAAACCCTCGCGCCTGCCCAAGGCAGCTAATGAGTGCCATCAGGTCTATCCTCACCTATTTCCACGCAGTTTGAACTTCTTCACTGAGAAATTCACTGGTTGGATCCCAAACAGATTGACTGTCAAGGAGTCGACCATCCAACCAGCAGGTCGATACTGTGAAGATTACTCTTGATTCCTACACAGCTTCGAAGGTAGATATCCCTTTCTGAAACTCTGGCATGAAAACCGCCCGAGAGTTTCCCCACTTTTCTTAAGCTCTGTACTACAGGATTATGCAGTGGTGCTGTAATGTAGCATTGGGTTCTATGGGGTAGGAGAGACGAAATCACAGAGTGCGAGCATGTAGTGTACCGCTAATTCACAATATCTTTCTCACACAAAGTCACTCGGCTCCCTAGTCATGGACACCACCATAACAGTACCTGACTGCTCTGGGAGTGTAACTTGTTTGGAGGATGTAACAAAAAAGAATTGAGGTGCATTCCATCAGCACATGCATCTCCACGTAACACAGCAGTTGACCAGATACAACCCACAAGGCTGGTGCAGTTGTGCGATTCTAGTGTCCTATATCGTCACTGAAACCTTGTCCTTAGATTTACTCATGGTCCGGCCGAGGTATCATTCTCACCTCTATTGTTTGTCCAGTACAGTGATGGGGCTGTGTTATTGCTCACTGCATTCACTCATAAGTGGTTGGGGGATCTCCAAGGTCTTCTCCAGGATACAGAGTTTCAACGACTGCCAGCACGAGACCAGTATCAATGGGCCAGTAACCAAGAGAACCTCTGATGTGGGCCTACCGACCATTCTGTAAAATGCCAGTTGAAATTTCTCACAGTTAAATTCGGCTTTGGGCTCTAATGGCATGAGCACTCAGTAGTGCAATATCTTGTATGGTGGTCGGAAGTACTTGACATCTATCTAATGACTGAAGCAATTACTGCAGATGCCTTCTTCTCCCATTTCGAGGATCCCGGGTGGCACTAGGCAGTGCTCGGTATAGCTCTGATTTGCTTAAATCCAAGAGGTAGTGGGGGCCTAAGCGCCACTCGAGGAGCCTGAAACTCGCCTTGCTGTATGGAGAGAGGTTACATATGACACATCATATAGCCCTTCTGGGGTCACGAGTGTCTACCAGCAGTTGTGACCACACCAAGTGCGCGACTATCATTATGTGTGAAAGGTTACACTTGATGCTTATGGCAACACTGTACTCTTTTAGCCTGTTCTTCCAGTGTAGATAGATAACTCTTCAACTTAACACAATTGCCATATCTCTCATAACTGTATTCATTGTGAATGTCTTTTCTTACTTAATAGCATCAAAAATGTCAGTTGCCATAACAAAATATATTAACAATTTTTTGGTCGCACTGAAACAGCTGTATTATCAAAAGTTAATATATTTAGATGTATTACCAATCTTATTAAAAACATATATATCTTCTCTAAGTAGTAAAATAAGATCAGGGGTCACAGTTTATCAACACAAAATAGCCAAATGTAAACATTTTATCATTAATCTTATTTCATCTTCATTGAGAGTTATTTTAACCATTTATTCCCCAAAAATAAAACCTCGATTACCTCTAATGAAGACAGCTATTTTCTAAGAAAAAAATATGGTTTTAAAAGCACGTAAACTTAAGTGTCCACATTGTAATAAGTTTTGTGGATTACAAAAGTGGTAACGATAGCATTTTCATTTCTCAGAGATACCTGCAATTCGTCCAGAAAATGTGTGATAGGACAGTTTAGGCTTCAAGAGAAATGTATAATAAAAAAACAAATCATTACACTCAACAATAGTTACGTAGGTGAAGATACTATTATTGACTTCCGCCTGTTTTCATAGCCAAATAATTGCTAATGCACATGAAACAGCAACCAAACACTGCTAACTTCTGCGATTTGTACGGTTCATTTTTCAGCAGTTAAAGGCACGTAACTAATGTTTAGGGGTGTGAAACAGTTTCCCGAGGAACGTACATTCGTCATGAGACGCGATGCCGCGCTGTGGTAGATTTGGGGTAAATTTGTACCAAACATTTTCATTTAAAATGAAGGTTTTACAGTCGCCAACTCCACCCTGATGTTTACATCTACAAAGAAGTATAATATTAAGACATTTTCGAGCTTCCATTTGAAAGTTAATAAGGTCGGTGGAACGAAGTTGCCCTGGCATATACAATGTTGTTGTGTATTCATGGTTACTTCTAACTGTTCTTAAACCCAGCTAAAGATATTCCTCCGCATCATGCAGACAAAGCTGAACTAAGTATGGCAAATTATACCAAAGGGCCAACGCACCGTATTTACGCGTAATCAGTTTAATATATTTTTATTGAAAACTATTTTTTACTAGGCATTACCAACACATATGTTTTCTGTCTGTTTTCATCCATATTAAAATGAAATGTTACAATGCGTAGATGAAATACAAGTAAAAGTTCAATTCAACAAAAATTATGATAATGTTATGTTATGAGGAGTATAAAACGCTTGTGATTCGCTGGATATCCAGGAAACAACCAAACACGTAATACACGAGTTGGTTTTTCAAATGTTTATTAAGGTTGAAGTAAAGCAACTGCCTATGGAGCACTAAACCTGACTGTACAATGTGAAGAACTCATAAGAAATGTAGTACAGACACGATCAAAATTGTCAGAAAAGTGCGATTTATGCTGCATATGAAAGAAGAATGTATATATTTTAGAACACCATGTAACATTTTACAAAAAATATACTTTTGAATGCAAAAAAAATCGAATAAAATAGTCTTTATTTTTAACCATTTTTAAGCATATTCCATTCTGGATACTTTATAAAGCGGAATTTTCAAGAAAATCTTCGTCATGGAATATCGTCATAATGTTTACTATGATTGTCTGTAAGAAAATTGCAATAATAATGTAGGAAATCATTTTTATAATTATTTTTATGTGCGTTCATTTTGCCTTAAACATTTATGGCTGAAATTGACGTAAATAAAGTTAATTATGGAATTGGCATGATACATTATAACTATTTTTTTATTACACATGATCACAGTAAATATTATGATGATCTTTCTTGAAGAAGATTTTCCTGCAAATTCTGCTTTCCGAAGCATCCAGAATGGAAATGCGCTTAAAGTTGGTTAAAAACACATACTATTTTAATCGATTAATTTTTTACATTTTAAAAGTATATTTTAGTAAAGTATCATATTATGTTGAAAAATATATACAGAACGATTCGCAATTAGACCGACAAAATTCGGAGGTAATTCTTCATGAAAAAAGTAAAAGGAAAACATATGTGTCACTTTATCCTAAATCGAATATTAAGGGAGGTATTGGTCATAAAACGAGGTTTTAAACCATATTTGTACAAAATATCGGTAGCGAAGTAAAATACAATGACAACTCTTTGAACATTATTGTATGTTATTGGGACCTTCAACGTAATAGCCGATATTTTGCACAAATACCTCCGCCGCCGTAGAACCCTCATACGCCACCGAATGGCCTGTGTCTCGTGAGACCGGGAGCCTAGACTCCCATAACTCACAGGGTGTTTGTAAAGACAAAATGCACCCCGACACGTACTCATATCACAGGGTAAGGTGGCGGGGCCGCAGTGTAGCTGTGGTTTCTTGGGCACCGGACCCGTGTTGAGGCTGTTTAAGTTGTTGCCTATTTTTAAATTAAGTTACGTGTGGTTGTATTCGGCGGGGGAGTGAGGCTCCCCTCCAGACACATGGCTGGAGTGAATGTTAGTGTCGTGATGTCTGTCTAATATGTTGGTCTGTTGTTTGCAAGTGTGCTAACTAAACTCGGATTTTCTTGTATAGGTGAGTCCCTAGTCTCCCAGCGTACGTGTTTCATCGTTTCAATGTGTAGTGTAGGAGATAATTAAAATTTTTTTAATAATTTTATTGTCGTGCCCTTCTAAATTATTATACAGGTTTTTATTTTTGTCTACAATTATTTCTTTAATGTATTTTGCAGAGAGCAGCTCATGGATAGTTTGATTGGGTGTGAATCTGTCTTGGGTAGTTATTACTCTCAAATATTTATTTTGTACAGTTTGCAAATCTTTTAATCTGAATTTTGCGGCATGTCCCCATACCTCACATCCATATAGCATAGCTGGGAGTATTATTTGTTTATATATTAAAAGTTTTTTGCTTAGTGGGAAGTTATCTGCATTTAAAATGGGGTATAGCAGTTTAAGTTTGCCTACTGCTGCATTTCTTGCATTATTTATGTGTGGCTGCCAGATTAATCTATGGTCCAATGTTATTCCTAAATATTTTGCAGTTTTAACAAACGGGATATTTTGATTAAACTGTATTAGTTCTTTAGGTGATTTTGGTAACATTTTAGTGAATATTATTGTCTCGGATTTTCCAGGGTTAATTTTAATTCTCCATTTGGTGTACCATTTTTCCAGAGTTGTTAGTTGTCTTTGTGGGGCTGCTAAGGCATATTTTACATGATAATGTTGTTTTATTATTGCAGTGTCATCTGCGTGCATTTGAATATTAGCGTTAGTTCTGGTGTCTCTTATAGGGATGTCAGACGTGTAAATACTGCATAGGAAAGGGAAGAGTGCTGATCCCTGTGGAACTCCTGCTGTTGCAAATTTAGTATTAGAGTCTGCCCCGTCCAGTGTTACGTAAAATCGTGTGTTATTTAAGTGGTGTGCTAGTAAATTTTCGTATGAGACTGGGAAATTATAGTTTATCATGTTATATATTAATCCTGGTAGCCAGACTTCGTAAAAAGCTTTTTCTGCATCTAATAATGTTATTATCGTGTATCATTGTTCTTTATTATTAAATCCATCTATTATATCTTCTACAATTTTAATTAGTGGGTGTATGGTGCCATGGTGAGCTCTAAATCCATACTGATTATCTGGGATTATTTTGTTTACGTCTGCATGAAACTGTAATCTGTATAAAAGGGCTTTTTCAAAAATTTTGCTCATGCTATTTAGTAAGCTTATAGAACATCTGTTTACTGGTTTACTGGGATCCTTTCCAGGTTTTGGTATTGTAATTAACTTAGCTTTCTTCCAGGCCTGTGGGAATCGACATAGTTTAAACATAGAATTATATATTTTTTAATAAGAATTCTAGGGCGTTTACAAGTAATTTCTTCAATGCTTCGTATTTTATTCCGTCTGGTCCTCGGGTTTATTATTGGGGTACGTTTTTATTATTTCTAAAAGGTCCTTTAAAGTTATAGGCTCGTATTCAGAGGTTTCTTTTATTTTAAGGTATTCATTTATGTCATTATTTACTGATTGTGTGAATTGCTTCCCTTGTATATCTTTATTGGGGGAAAATTGATTCTCTAGGCTTTCTGCAATTATGTTGGCATTATCTCTTTCATTATAAACAAATCCTTGGGGAGTTTCTATTGCTGGTGTGTTTGATTTTTTAAGTTTCCCTGCTAGTGCTTTAGTTAATCGTCAAATTTCTCTCGGATATTTAGCAGCGTTTTTGGTGACCTCGCTCCAGTCTTTAATTTCTAATTCTTCGAGCTTACTTTTAACTTGTGTTTTAAGCCTATTGTACTCGGTTTTATTTGCGGGATTTCTATTTCTTTGCCAGTTATTTCGCCCCTGTCTTTTAAGGGCTATTAAGAAGTCTAATTCTGGGAAATTTACTCTTGTGTACTGACGTTTTTCCAAATATTCAGTATTTTGTTTTAATGTTTCTGCTATCGTATCGGTGAATAGTTTTGCTTGCACATTTAGTTCCAATTCATCATTAATTTCAGATGGGGTTTCCATTTTGTCTATAAGGTCTTTCTGAAATCCTTCCCAGTCTGTTACTGGACGTTTTATAGAGTTTTTACTATTAGATCTGTTTGTGTTTAGGGTTAATTTTACAAAGACTGGGAGGTGGTCTGAATCTAATTCGTCTAGTACTTCTGATTCTATGTTTGAATTGGGAATATTAGTTAATACTATGTCTAATTTATCCGGTCTGTGGTCATTATTCGGTATGTGTGTCGGTTTAGGTGGTGGAAAGATTACATAATTATTATTATCATCTGCGTGTCTGCTTAATTTTCTGCCGATTGTATTATTATTTAAACAGTCCCATTCTTAATTTTTACTGTCAAGATCTCCTTCGATTAAGAAGTGTTCTGTTTCGCCCATAATTTTATGTCTTCATAATTTATTTTTGATTTTGGGGGACAATATACTGCGGCCATTTGGATGTGAGTATGGTTGTTTTTAATTGTTATAGCTGTGGCTTCAATCTGCTGTAAGTCTGTAATGTTTGCTGGGTGGTGATGGATATTATTTTTAATTATTACAGCTGTTCCGCCCCCTTTCAGGTTCCTGTTTGATCTATATACATTGTATCCCGCAAATTTAAGTTTAACTTGGTTATCCAGTCTAGTTTCTGTAATAAATGCTATATCAATTCCATATATTATTAGTTGTTGTTCTAGTTCATATATTTGCTATCTGATCCCGCAGGCATTCCAGTTTAATATGTTTAGTGCGTGTTCTACTCTAGTGTTAGCCATTACTGTGGGAGAGATGCCAGTGCCGTTAGCAACAGCGATTGCTTGTCCGCAAGGGTTTTCGCTGACCTGATGGGGCCGAAATATGGTCGTAGGTGTGTTATCAGTTCGGTGAAGTGCGTGTCGCGCATTATGTTTGTGAGTTCCCGGATGTCGTTCATTGTGGCACCTAGGCCTCCAGCCAGGTCACACGGCTTAAAATCTCGTTTTTATAAGGGCTCATACCTCCCTTCATATTCGGTTTAGGTATAAAGTGTGACATACGTTTTCCTTTTGCTTTTTCAGGAAGAATCACCTCCCGAAGTTTGTCGATCTAATTGAGAATCACCCTGTATTTTATTCTTCCATTTGCACTTTTCTGAGAATTTTCTTGGTGTCTGTACTACTTTTTATGAGTTGTTCAGGTTGTATAGCCGGGTGCAGTGCTCCACAGGCAGTTGCTTTACTTCAACCTTAACAAAAACAATGGCGTGAAGACAGTGGGTTGTGGAGAGAGAGAGAGAGAGAGAGAGAGAGAGAGAGAGAGAGAGAGAGAGAGAGAGTGTACACACTGACCTCTGTAGTGTCGGTGAGAGTTAGCCAGGTGGTGACGGGCTGTCGTGGCGCGACGTCACACAGTCGCAGCTCCGCCTCGCCAATCAGCGTGTTGGACAGCTTGTCGCTCGCGTACACGTAGAAGGACAGCGAGCGCCGAGAGTACTCGGCCGCCTCCAGCGCGAAGAGGAACTTCTCCTTGTAGCTGGGGCAGTTCGACCTCCGGTACACCTGCAACAACACCCTCACAGTGAGCGAGTCCATGTCACTACGGACAGTTACAGTGGACCTCTCGGTCGTGTATTTTGTATTTTTACGGAGCGCTCTTAGCCTTGCGGCCTTACCGCGCTTCGGCCTCCCAATAGGCTGGGGAGAGGAATCACGTCCTCTCACAGCAAAGAGACCAGGATTAATGCGACAGTTGGCCAGATCCAAAGCCCAAACCTGGCACGTCCGCACATCCCCGTATCCTCTACCACAGAGGTTCTGAGACTCTAGCACTCAGAAACCAAGCGTGTGGTCTGGCCGGGGTTCTATCCACACCTCTAGTGCCTCTCCAGGGCACAACCGGAGCAGGTTGCCGCTCACCGCCCGGCCTGTCATCGAGAGTGGGAATCTCTCCAGACCTCCTCCAGCATACGGAGTCAACCACTACCAGCACGAGTCCAACCACAATGATCGGACACCAGAGAGAACCTCGTGGTGGGGCCAACCGATCGTCCCGTGCTACCACTTACTTTCCATGGCACTTGTGGGTTATTCATGGTCGACATTATACCCCGAATGGGGGACACCTGATTTTCGCGAAAAGATTTCTCGACCAGTTGCATTTTACGACAGTTCAGCTCAGATCCATTCCGTGATTGGTTGGTTTGCGTGCTACGCATCTTTAAATATTCCCTCGCGAATCACAGACGCACAGTATTGAAGTTACCTAATTCTGATTGGCCAGTCAAGCAGGACAATGTCTTCTCACAAGGACACTCCGCCAATAAGCAAAAGATCATGTGAGCACTTTTGAAATCAACCTCAGAAAAAATCCATTATCCCTATCTGTATATATTTTAACGGGCGAACTGAGTGACATGCGCCCAGTAAAGTCGGTGACGATTAATGTAAAGTAGTTGCATATCTTAACGTCGGATAAAAAGTGTCAGGCAACCATTTGTGATAATTTAAATTATTTCTTTTGCTTTCTAATTTTGTAATGCATCAAAGTGAAAAAAAAAATGGGAAGATTTGCAACACATTTTCTTTTGTAATTATTTCACAGTTGCACTAGACCGACGCATGTTAAAAGTGACGAGACCCATGACAATTAATTTTGCATCAGACGGAAGAATACACAATGTGCATACAAATAGATGTTAAACAGGGCTTTCAAAAGTGCTCATTTTACCGCGAAAAGCCTATAACAGCAGGTAAACATTGTGGATACTGAAATTATTTATTTTTCTTTCTGCTTTTCTAATGCATGTAAGTGTACAAATTTGTAGATTTATTAAATATTTTCATTTATCGTAATTATCAGTTAGACTTGACTGGCACATGAATAAAGCGATCAGGCCTGTGGCAATGTTAATAGTTGGGAATATGGCGGAAGGATATACTGTGTGCATACACGTAGATTTCAAGCAGTATTTCAGAAGTGCTCAGTTTACCGTGAACAGCCTTTAACAATGTGTTATAACGATTCAGGTACAATACCGTTAAATTTTTGTTCATTGCAACGCGTAAAACGATCAATTTATTTGTGAATGTGTTTTAAAAAGAAGTTCTGCTTTACAAGCTGTCGCCCTGCGCACAAACCGGCTGTTTCCATCTACTCATCTCATCTCGGACAACTCACCCTGGTCTGCATGTTGGTGGTCTTGTCGGGCAGCAGGTAGACCCGTACATATGTGTCGATGGAGAAGTTGCTGTCGGGACCGACCAAGTCCTTGGCCTCTAGCACGCTTACCACCAGATCCCCAGCCTCGCTGCACAACAACACACACACACACACACACCACATGTCTCACTGCGATAACAACGCCACAGTACACCCTGCCAAATATACGAAGTCCATCCACGCTTACTTCCGACTTATCTGAAGACCTGTGAAGCTGGATTTACAATAACCCGACAGTCCGACTAAACCACCCCGACACAGACGATCAGGAGCAAGGTTATCCCGACAAATGCAGCCCCGACAAAAGTAGATTCTATTTCTATTTTCGTCGGGCTTCGGACTGGTCGGCCTCACTTGGCAGTAGAAAAAACAGACACATAACCTTACAAAACAAAATGTCATGCGGATTTCACTACTGTGCCAAATTTCACATTAAACGTTTTTTTTTTTTACGTGTACATCCTGGTTTTCTTGTAACCGAAAGCTAATGAAGTGACGAAAATAAATATTCGTGGAAAAATAACTGCTTCAAAATCCAAAAAATACTTCGTTTACAAAGTTATCAAAACAAAATAGTACAATGATCTGTGATTTCTTCACGCTCTATAGCAAGTTACTGGCCATTCTAGGATTTTACCGAAAGCCACGCAACACTTGCCGGATGGAAACTGTCGGGGTATTGTAAACATTGAACTAATTTTGGTGGTGGATATGGTCGGGCTGTTAACGTCGTGTCGGACTGTCGGGAAGACCTCTTCGTAGCATTGTAAATCCAGCATAAATGCTCTATATTTAAGCGTAGTACACACGGGCATCTTTCTTGCACAAGAAAGTGAAAATAAAGGTAAACAAAAAATTGAACAGTAAAGTGCCTACTAGCTAGTATGCACGGAATTGTGCGATCCATACACACGACACTAGCTGGCGAGCAAGAAAGTGGATGGTTGATGTCAACTAAGTATGATATGGAAGCAGTTTTTGGGGTTGTGGGGGTAATCTGTGCATTATCAATAGCATCTGCCATAAAAAAGAAGAAAAGATTTAGTCCATTCAGACATATTTCAAGCACTAAATATACACAAATGTAGAAAATTTAATTCACTCACAGAAAAAAAGACAAACTTCTATTTGTTTAAATTCACACAAATAATTATTGATGATAGTGGGGATATTATAACGTTTTATCGTACTAGAAACATTAACATATCTGCTTATTGCCAGCATTAACAAAATATATGTTTAGTTTACATTCGACTTGTACAAGAAAGATGGTGAAAAATAGGACCGTCCCTAAATGGCACTAACTAGTATACAAGTTCTAGCATACTCAGCGGCTGTTCACACGATGCAAGTCAGTGTGTACAAAAAAGTGCTCACTTTCTTGTACAAGAAAGGTGTCCGTGTGTACAAGGCTTTAAGCTATTCCTCTACCTCAAGCAAACAAATCTTAGCTCAGTCTAGAAAATTGCACACACACACACACTCACAGATATATATATATATATATATATATATATATATATATTTGGAAAGCTCTTAGCAGTACGGTCATGAGAGCCGATAAGAGTGAAGCGACGAGGTGAGTACGGAGCAGCGTCGGAATACAAGAGAGGGGGAAACGGGAGATCCCCGAGAAAACCCGCCGACGAGCGGTATCGTCCGGCATGATTCCCAAGCGCGAAAGTCCGGGAGCACTCCTCGCTGGGAACCGAACCCGGTTTGCTTTGGTGGGCGGCGAGCAGTCTGACCACCGCGACCTCCGAACATAACACCAAAGGGACAACTCAGAATTTGTGCGCATTCACTTTAGTAATATTTTATATCAGATCTATTTTTTACTAGGCACTACCAACAGACCTATTTTCTCTCTGCGTGTTTATATTAATATTAATGATAAATTAAATAATACAATCATGGATAAAATATAAGAAAAAGTCCAGTCCAACCAAAAATATGATACTTTTAAGTTGTCAGGAGAGTAAAACGCTTATAAAAATGGGGTTTGGCTGTGTTGGGGACACGGCCGTTTGTTTTGCGTGAATACGTCTACGTTGACGCGCTCGGCCGCCTTGATATTTTTTACGTTCCCGGCACCGCTTCACTCGATCGTATGCGGTTTTATGGGTATCATTAGATTGCTTTTGAGATGCTGTTTCCAACCGTATAGGATTTCTGTATTTCGTCTTGGCTTTTTGACGAGTATAAGCCGAAACTGTGTTACGTTTTCTTAATTTCTTACATTAAATTCATGCAATTTCACCATAACCACGCCACACAAATGTTTTTATACACACAAACGATTGATATTGACGAGAGCTGTCGATTGAAACTTAAACAAGCACCGTTGGTTCTCCTAGTCAAAAGTTACACTACACGGAAGTTATGAGACGCAGCGAAACGAACTCAAAGTTCCGGCAATCAACACGCGCAATAGACAGGAGGCCAACTAATGGCATTCCCTATGGGCAGACACCAGCAGAACTGGGAGCGTGGTGGCTGAGCGGTTAGACTGCTCGCCTCCCACCAAGGTGAACCGGGTTCAGTCCCCGACCGGGTCACTCCCGGATTTTCGGGGATCTCCCGTTCCCCCCACTCCTTTATTCCGGCGCCGCACCATCTTCACTTCAATCACCCTGATCGGCTCTGAAGAGCTCGCTGTTAAGAACCGCCCAAGCCACTTCACTTCACTTGACTGTATCGAGAGAGGAGAGGAGAGGAGAGCTGACCTGTCGTACTCGAGGCCGACGCAGAGGCAGCCAGTGACGTTGGGCTCCGCCAGGTCGTCCGGTACGACAGACGTGTCCGAGCAGACGGAGTCGCAGGACAAGGCGCGCTGCAACACTGGGGGCAGCATGTCGGCCGGCGCTCCTGGGAACACTTCCTCGGTCGCCACGCACTGCACCTCCTCCTGCGTCGCCTACTCAACATTCACAACCATTCTCAAGCACTGCATAACATCTACTTCCACGATATTCCTCCGTTTCGTGCAAATGTAGCCTTAGGCCGGGGACACACGGCAAGATCCGCGCCATGTGCAAGCTTGAAATGGGCCCGGCCCGGCGTCCGGACATTTTCCGGTACCGTGTGTTCCCGTCCCGGCCTTATAGGCTGTTCACGGTAAAGTGAGCACTTTTGAAGCCCCAGTTACTTTTTTATTTGAACCATTTTTTATCCTTTAAGCACCTTTTTAAATAAACATTGTCGAGTAAGTGATAAACACAATGTTTATATTCCAACGCACTCGGAAGTTAACGTCAAAGGCTAAAATAAAATATACTTATTGACTATTATTCCAAATGAGAGGACTTTCGAAAGTGCTCACTTTTCCGTGAACAGCCTATAGTAAGTCTAGAATATTACACCAGATGTACAAAGCACCGTATTCTTGCGCACTCAGTTACATAATAGTTTGTATAAAAACTATTTCTTACCAGGCATTACCAACCCTTTTTTCTCCCTGTATGTATTCGCTTAAATTATAACAATGACATTATGTAATTTATAAATAAAAATAAGTAAAAAGTTAAATTGAACAAAAATTAGGTGCATTTATGTTCCAAGAAGCATAAAATGATGGTGATACATGGCGTATTTGGGAAACAATCAGACATGTCATACATGGGGTGAGTCTTCAAACATTTGTTTCGAAAAGTGTGAAGAAACCGCGAATGGAGTATGCGATGAAGTATACTCACATGTACCTAGAATAGAGAGATACCTCGGACTTGGAATAACTAGGAAAAGCAGCGGCTGACTATTGATCAAAGTGATTACAGAATGAGACTACGCGGACTGCATTAGCTAAAGTAATAAATTGCAATTTGCAAATATACCAAATGGATGTGGAAGCAGCATATGTCAACAACATGCTGGGAAAGGATGTACCTGAAGTGTTTGAGAATGAGGGAGGTTAGTGTACATTGAATAAAGCGTTCTTTGGTTTCAAACAAGCTTCTCTTTCCTGGATATAGAGATTTTCCTCCTAAAGTCTATTCGCGGTAAATGAACAATTTTGAAATCAACCCTTGAATAATGTCAGTGCCCCTACTTGCGCATATTTTAACTGGAATACTTGCTGGCATGGGCCCAGTAAATTTGGCAACGTTTGAGACAAAGCAGCTCCATGCCTTAGCATTGAATTAGAAGTAAACATTTGTGAACCAGCGTGTTAAAGGACTTGCACCCCACGTTTCCTGTGCGATAGGCTTTGTATGCTGTAATTTGACTAAAATGATTCCTTTTACTTTTTGTATTTTAATTTATTTAAGTGTAAAAATTAACAAATTTGTAAACTATTTGCTTTGCTAAGAATTTTACAGTTTTACCTGAACGACGCGTGGATAAAGTGATCTGGCAAATTGCAATGACAATCGTACATATGGTGGAATAATACACTATACATACAAGTAGATCTTAAGCAGGACTTTCAAAAGTACAAAAATTACACCATGAAAACTAATTATTAATATGTCAAATGTTTTAGGAGTGGAAAATATTTACTGACAAGTGATAATGACGTATAAGTTGTGAAATATTTCTGAAAATATAATAACAGTAACACTAAGTTTTTTGTTTTTTTTTTTTTTTCGCGAATTAGCCCATGCTGTTTTCATATACCTGCCCGGTATTTGTCTCTTAGAGTGTATTTGCTTTTATTACGTGTTAAAAATCCCTTGAGCGTTAAAAGAAAGACCGGTTTCTTGACAAAACTTACAAAATAGTACATAAACACAATCATTTTTCAAAAAATATACACTGTACAACAACGCCGTACAGTTACATCTCAAACTCTCGAACTATTGACGTAGAATATATTTCCTAGCCACGTATCAGCAGTACATCGCAGAAAACTACTTCATTATGAAATAAAAATAATATTCGTATGGGGTGCTTCAGTGATGCAAATATAGTTCGAGTAACTTTTAATCTCTAAATTTTAAACGTGTATATTGTTTTATTAATTGGACAAGTGCGAAAATAGTCGTGCATACAAATGTCAGACTCAGCGAGCAGTCATGCGTCGTACAACCGACAAATAGCCATATGTTTGGCAACACTGCTTCTCACGAACGACTGCAACAATTAGGAGCTTGCGGAAAGTCAGCCGGTTGACGGTTAACTCGATCAGGTTAAAATTTTTACTCGGCGCGTTCGAAAAGTGATCGGGTAAAAGTTAACTTGCGTTCGGAATGTCACCTGGGTTAACTCGATCAACTCTGAGCCCAGGGTTGCCAGATTGGGCGATTTGTCACGGTTTGGGCTACTTCAAAGCAGAATTTGCGACCAAACATTACGAAAATGCGACTATCGCAATTTGGGTGCTTTTTTGTAATAAATTTCCGATATTTGGGCTACTTGGAATGATTTAAGTACTTAGTATTGGTATCTTTTTTGGTTGTGAGCAAAGTAATTAATTTTCATAAGTAAGATAAGTTTTTTAAATGGCAACCACCGTGGTTACAATTGAAGAGGGACCCTTGTTCGGACTCTTATTCTCTACGGACAATGAACAGATGAATAGAATAGCATGTGATTGTTTATGCTTTTAACATATATATTGCATACAATATACTCAATAGCGGATCAGAGATGTTGAGCAGCGTGGGCCACCAATACTACTAATGGATGCCATTCTCTAGCCAAGGCCACCCCCAACACCTAGGTGCTCAGGTAGGTGATACAGGCTAGGTTTGCTGTCTCTCTTTGGTGGAAGGTTTTCCTTGTGGTCGTGTCTCCTCTGTTCCTTTCTGCCAGCACCTCGGTGTACGGCGGGTAATAGAAAGCAACAGGTGGTCTAATGGGTTAGTTCCAGACTATTGGTCCCCAGAGGGGGGGTGCCCAGACAAACTAGTTAGGATTTTACAAAGTACGGGTTTCTGTGTGTATATATATATATATATATATATATATATATATATATATATATATATATATATATATATATATATATATAGTCCTCAATAAATAAATTTTGTTTTCTATCCTAATGCTTTCATTTCTAGAATGTGTCTACTTCGCTCGCTAGGAATACATTGCATTGTGCACTACCGACGGTATATATATATATATATTAGGTTTGCGTAGGTCTATATTAAAAAAAAAATTCAAACAATTCGTGTTTTAATACAGTAAAAATATTACATGAAAAATTTACAATCTATTAAACTAATGCACTTAATATAAAGTCTACACCAATTGGGCGACATTTGGGCGACAAGAGATAGGCCATTCAGGCGACTTCAACAACCCTGGGGCTAACCCTGCTCGACAGCAGGGTAACTTGACTCTAGCAGATGACACACGTGAAATGACGTGTCAGTATGTAAACATTGCAGTAACAAAAACAAACAAGTTAACGACAATCTATTATAATTAACGAGCGGCGTTTAAGGAAAAGGAGAATGGGACAGAATGTTATATATCTGTTGAACGAACAGAGAGGAGGCGTGTTTCCATTATTTTATGGTTTTGTTATTGATGTAGTTCACAGCCAAACAGACGCTGCGAAATAAATTTTCAGCAGTGTTTCCAGTTTGCAGTAAACTCTTACTGCAAGTAAATTTAGGAAACAAAGGCAAACAAACGAGTCATTGGTTTTCCTATGCTTTCCTATGCTAAGCAACAAATCCTCAAATGTATTTTCGAAACGAAAATGAGTTTTGAAATCTGGAGACGATCAAAATAAGTAAAATTATATATGTTTAGCTGCTTTGGCCAGTCATTGTAACCCGGAAATTAAATTTTATACTAATCTGACACTGAATGCAAAGGTATTGCACTATCGCAGTACTGATTAATGAAATGTCTTTTTTTTTTACGTTGTTTGTTCATAACATAATTTAACAGAAACGCTTCATCATCGTCATCATCATCATCATCTAGCACAGTTTTTAATACCTGTACTAAATATTCGGGCTCAATTGTACTTTGAGTTCCGCCATCGCAAAACACCAGATTTACTCTAAGCGTCCAAAGCAACCTGGTTAACCGCAAGTGATCGAGTAAACCTGGTCATGTGACCGAGTTAACCCAGTTAACTTTACCATGTTACTTTTGGTAAGCGCTTTTAGAAGGCAGTTCTGTTTGCAGCTGTTCCAATGCACACAACGGACACAGACGATGCTTATATAGACACAATCAGTTGAATGCCAACCTGTCCAATGTGTGAACAGAAAGTGTATTATAACTCTATACGAGAGTACGTTCAGAACTGTGAAAAAAAGTGCACTCGTTCGTGAGATAGAATATACCAAAGAGCACACGAGGGGGGGGGGGGGAGTTGGAACTCAACAGTATGACGAGTCCTTCAAAATGAAGGACTCGCTGTCGAGAGCGACTCGCTTGTTGCTCTTCTGTAGAGAGTCGAATCATTCATGAATGATGAGAGCTACAGCTCCGCGATTCACTCCGCTTAGTCAGCACGAAAGGCGAAAGCTCATCGTTCCAGCGGAAAATTCCACGAGACCTGCTATCCGAACCTGCATGCAAGCAGGTATGGAGGTTGCTATGGAATAACCCGTCAAACGATACTTGGGGCCACCCAAGTAAACGCGAGAGAATTTGTTTTCATTTCACTTCTTCAACTGTAACATTTAAGCAACAGTTTTTTAACTAGCAGGTACTCTACTCTCCTTTAATGGCTTTATCGGTGTTTCTCTATACAAAATTAAAACTATCGTCAACGCCATACTCTACCACCATCTCTCTGATTGAAAAGAATTTTCGAACTCGAAGGTTAATGTTCCACCGAAAATTGCATACGACAAATTATGAAAACGTCTATGAAAACGGCGAGCATTCGATGAAATATTCCATACATACAAGCGGACATGTAAGCTTGCTATAGGCCATTCACGATTACTTCGCACTTTTCTGAAGCCTCGCTAAAGTTCTACTTTTTGTTATGTGCCGACTACGTATCCTTCCGCTACATGTAAACTTAAACATTGCAATGTGACTACGTTTTAACTGTCAAATACTTCATGACTTTTTAACAATGTATATGTTGACGATAGTTCTACCGGTTGTTATTTTACTCTGTCAACATATTTGTTATACACGACATAACACATAATACACTTTAATATTTTTCCGCTACAGTGTTTAACCTTGTTATAACTGCGGGGGAAAGAACTGTAGTATGTAACCTCGTGTTCTCGATATGAGTTGGTTTACTTCGTTAAATGGACTGCCTGAGTTGGAATAAAAATTAAATTTAAGGCACAACCAGTCGAACGAAAAGACACAGCAAATTCAATCACGCAACTCATGTCGCTTATTTATTATACGTAGCAACAACAAACTTAAAAGATAGTGGTGAATAGGCACGCAAATAGGCCTACCGTAACTTTCATCCCGCTCATATTTATATGCATTGGTACTTACTGTTTTCTAGGTTTATTTAATTATTTATTAAAATTTATCTGGCTGGGCTAAGTATTTAGTTGGGGTTGTTGCAAACATTCACATCACAGAAACGTAAGCACGTTGCACAATTGTGTTTCAAACATGTAGAGTAAGATTACAATGATGTGGTAAATAGACGTGACTTTGAAACAATTAATCTCGTATTAAAATCAGTGCACAGTTAAAACTTAAACATTTCAAATGTCCGATATTTGCAATCACACACACACACACACGCTGGTACAACGTAACGTAATGGCAACAATACTATTTTACACACACGGTATATTTATTTCTGTCGTAGAAAAACATATGTACCACAAGATTGTAACTTGACTAGGTACGTTTAAAAAACAGTGAATACAAACTTGACGCTTAGTTCAGAAGCACAGCATGTCATGTCGGTGTCGCCAGTCGCCACTTCTGCCAACTTTGGATTTGTAACCGTCCCGCCATCACATCTATCTCGTTTCAGTTGTAAATTACAAATTTAAGAATCATTTTTGCTGCAATAAGTATGAAATATACTAAAATTAAAAACAAATATCATTTTCCTGCTACAACAGGCAATGCGAAACTTCCCGAGAGAGAGAAAGAGATAAATAGAGAGAGAGAGAGAGAGAGAGAGAGTAACAAGCTCCGCTCGGCCTATTAAATTTTTTTTCTCGGAGGAACAAAACACCATGTCACTAGAGCCTACACACGGTAATTTGCGCCGATATAATCTCAACTGTTACAATGAAATATGTTTCCTTCAGTGCCACCTAAAAATTCAAATATATCAATAGGCAACGTTTAATTTACAAATAGAATACAAAAAAACTAGGTTAAAGTAATATTTATCTGTGAAATATTTCTTACTAGTCGTTGCCAACACAAATTCCATCGTGTCATATGGGCTTGCCTTATTAATTTTTTACGAGACAGCAGGGCCTTAGTAAAATAAAAGAAGTAAAATAGATTTTTAATTTACTTATAGTGCTATGAGTCTTTACACTGCTATTATTTACAACATAAAACTACCTAGCTCAACTATTACTGTTGTTATTCTCAATGAACGCAATCTTCAATGTCCATCTTTATCGTAATTAAAGCTCTTATCACTATCTCTATATTGGTTACAGTGACTTAATTCACGCTCATTACTTACACACATTAAATATGTATATAACCATCCTTCACAATGTCTGTCACTCAAGCATCCAGTTCACTAGTCCCGCCCGTCAGTCTCACCCTTCACTGCAGCAATACTCGCAGTCCGCAGACATCACTCCCTCTGTGCCACTGTCGTCTCCATTCGTCGCTTCACTGCCTTCTCGCACCTTACACTTAAAGCCATTCGTGCATGAAAGCAGAAGCTGTATATTTATATAATTGTTGTCGTAATTTGTTTTCCAAAGGGTTCGTCGAATTTTTTGGATCGACAAGACGTAAATAACATCTTTTAGCACCTTCTTACGTAGTTAGATATTCACTACCGTCATTATTCTCGGAGCACTGATGAATGAGAAGAAATAATTTTTGTTTTCTTATCTGCAATCAATACTCCGAGAATTACGAACATAGTGAATTTGCAACAATGTAAGAATTTGCTGAACGTTGTTATTTACGTCTATCGAGACAAATATTTAGAAAAATTCGCAGTAAAACAAATTATGACAAATATGATATAAAATATTCATCTTTCATGCACCAATGGCCTTAAGGTCGTACAACCCTCCAAACTCTTAGTCCGTCTGTTTGGAGGCCCTTCGCAGCTTAAAGAGTCTCTCTGGCTGGAACCAGAAGGTTCCCTGCGCCTCGAAACGCTCCGTTAGTGGAGAAGGGGGGGGGGGGGGCGAGGACCAGAATATTCTTGCAGCGATTACCCCAGACATTCGATCCCCTTGATGACACAAGTCGGCACGCGTTTCCGATAGGCTTATCGCTGCAGCGGCACTTTTTGTAAATCACCGCGCATTGCTCGGGTTATCACTTTTTCCTTAGATCCGCTCACTACTCCGTCACCTCTATGCGGAAAGCACTCACTAAACTAGCGTGCAGCCTTTCTCACGCCAACTCGTCTCTTGATATTCTCAGCTGTGAACCTAAAAATTTTACCGTTTAAAAAATTGATACAAAGGTGTGCTGCATACTAAAAGTTATTGTGAAATACATGTTTGATGTCTTTCACTTAAGAAATACGTATTATATTCGGAAATAACTTCTTTTCACAAGTGAAAAATTCTCAAAAGCTTTTCGTAAGCAGACATCCTTAAACAAATATTTAATAATATTAACCGGTAACTATATGACTGAAGCACTGCGCTCTGTTTGGAGGACTGGGCAGATGGCGCGCTAAATCAAAACAAGTTTGTAGACGAAACGACGGTTCCCCTACACACCAGGCTGACCATGGGTAGTGCGGGATTCAAACCCAGGCGCAAGACAGGAGTGCGGCTCACCTTCTGCGGGGGCCTAGAAGTCGGGGGCGGCACGGGGGCGGGCCGCAGAGGCTGCGGAGGTATGACCTTGGCCTCCTGCGTGCTCAGGCTGCTGGTCGTGATGGCCACCCCGAGGTCACGATCCACCAGGTCGAAGTGCTGGAAGTTGCCCGTCGCGTCCAGGTGGATGTCCGAGTCCGAGTGCACCTGCGGCAAAACACACACACCTTACACCTTGCACCTTACACCACCGTGCACTCTCTCCAGACACCTCACACCTTGCACCTTACACCCCGTGCACTCTCTCCAGACACCTCACACCTTGCACCTTACACCACCGTGCACTCTCTCCAGACACCTTACACCTTGCACCTTACACCACCGTGCACTCTCTCCAGACACCTCACACCTTGCACCTTACACCCCGTGCACTCTCCCCAGACACCTTACACCTTACACTCCCGTGCACTATCCCCAGACACCTTACACCTTACACCCCCGTGCACTCTCCCCCGACAACCTTACACCCCCGTGCACTCTCCCCAGACACCTTACACCTTACACCCCCCTGAACTCTCCCCAGACGCCTAACACCCTACACCGTACACCCTCGTGCACTCTCCCCAGACACCTTACACCTTACACTCCCGTGCACTATCCCCAGACACCTTACACCCCCCTGAACTCTCCCCAGACACCTTACACCTTACACCCCCCTGAACTCTCCCCAGACGCCTCCTAACACCCTACACCGTACACCCTCGTGCACTCTCCCCAGACACCTTGCACCTTACACCTTACACTCCCGTTCACTCTCCCCAGACACCTTACACCAACGTGCACTCACCCCAGACTCATTATACCTTACACTCCCGTGCACTCTCCCCAGACACCTTACACCTTACACTACCGACCACTCCCCCCATACATCTTACACCTTACATCCCGTGCAATCTCCCAGACACCTTACACCTTACACCCCCTGCTTTCTCCCCAAACACCTTACACCTTACACCCCCTTGCACTCTCCCCAGACACCTTAAACCTTATACCTTACACCCCCGTGCACTCTCCCCAGACACCTTACACCTTACACCCCCGTGCACTCTCCCCATACATCTTACACCTTACATCCCGTGCCCTCTCCCCAGACACCTTACACACCCTGCTCACTCCCCAAACACCTTACACTTTACACCCCCGTGCACTCTCCCCAAACACTTTACACCCCCGTGCACTCTCCCCAGACACCTTACACCTTACACCCCGTGCCCTCTCCCCAGACACCGTTGAACCCCACACACTAAGGCTTTGTCCGAATGCGCCTGACGTACATACTTGTGCGTACTAGTCCCTGGAAGTGACGTCGTAAGGGCTGTCTGAACTGCAAGTGAAGTATGCAAGTATACAAGTATATGAACTTGTATACTTCTCGCATACTTGCGGAATATGTGCCGCCAGTTTGAGAAGCAATTAATATGTTATAATTAATTTCCGACATAATTATATGATTTAAATTTTAATATGGCAACATTACTACTTCGTAGTCATAGAATTTTGAACTGAGTAAATAACTATGGCAAGTTTCACCTTAAAAAAACGTTTAGGCAATAAATTCGTATGTGTCTTATGTTCTTAACCTACAAAGGCTAAGATAAAAATAAAGGGAATCCAAACTGCACTTTCATACAATGATGCCAGACAGTAAATGTCAATGTAAATCAATTTTAAATATTATTTAATACTTTATTAAACCCCTAAAACCCTCGGCAATTATCAAATCTTTAGTCGGAATACATGAACATTTAAAGTGGTTAGCTGGCTAATACCTGGCACCGAAGCCAACAAGACCGCCTGTCCGAATTCATAAAGGGTAAGTGAAGGATGCAAGTATGCAAGTATATACCTGAGTTCGGACACGGCCTTCATCTGAATCAGTGAGAATTTCACTGTTTCAATCAGTCAAACGTATCTGATTTATTTAAGAAGCCACTTCAGTGAATTTAACAGATGAATCAGTGGAAACATGCCAGATTTCCTTCACTTATTGATTCAGTGACATTTTCCACTGATTCATCAGTAATTTTTTTCACTGTTAACTCAGTGTTTATTTTTGACGGATGGATCAGTTAGACAGCGTGTAAAGATGGCCGTCAAACAACGTGTTAAAATGGCCGTTAAACAACGCCTAGGTCTGTCAAGTGAAATAACAATGAATAAACTAATAAAACCATACAAAATACTTTTAAATTTTTTTCCTTTCAGAACACAATTTTATGAGGTAACAGGAACACACCAGTGAATAATTTCACGTCACTAATTCCACCAGTGAAATTTTTTTCACTGAAACAATCAGCGATTTTCCACTGGTACTAAGTGGAGCCATTTTCGCTTATTCGAGTAGTTGAATTTAACTGCGAATCAGTGATTTCCCACATATTCGAATTTAGAATGCGCTACTCCCCAAACATCTTACACTCCTCACTTGATCGACAAAACTTATAACTGACAGGGGCCGCGGTGGTGTAGTGGTCAGACTACTCGCCTCCCACCCAGGCGAACCGGGCTCGATTCCCAGCGGGATTGCTCCCCGGATCCTCGCATGTGGGAATCGTGTCGGACGACTCCGCTGGTCGGCGGGTTTTCTCGGGGATCTCCCGTTCCCTACCGCCCCTGCACTCTGGCACTGCTCCGCACCCACCTCGCTTCATCCTCATCGGCTATCAAGACCCCGATGTTAAGAGCCGCCCAGATCCCTTCACTCACCCACTCCTATCTTACAAGACCACAGTAATATCTGGCACAAGAGCATAAGTAGTGGCTTCATATACTTTCTTAATGTATTACAACTTTACACTCTTTGAATGTTCTTGACTCGCAGGATATAACCGCGACACTGTCGTATTTTGACCCGACGTTTTGGAAGACATTTCAGCCTCCATCTTCAGGATAAAGTAGCAGCAGTAGTAACTGTTACCTGCTGCTGTTAAGGATCTCGATCATTGGAGCCACCCAAATCTTTTCACTCACTCACTCGCTTTACCCTGAAGATGTCTTCCGAAACGTCAAGACAAAATACGGCAGAGACGCAGGCGGCTACAACTCAACTCACAAGCCAAGAACCGGCATCCAGTGGCCACGAGAGTCAGCGAACTTCACTCACACTTTTGTTCTCTTATAACTAGTGCTGTGCACAGACTACGAATGATAATAGCCGAGGCGGAAAATGTACGCATCCAAGATGGTAGGGGCCATTCCATCTGAATGTTTAAGTTGAAGTAAAGTATTTTATGTCTCGTGGCTATGCACAAGAGCACTAACTATCGTACCACCTGATCACAGGGGCTTGTCTAGATGGAACCATGACCTGCCACACGAGTGTACCTCGCCCCAGTCCTGTATGAGCGGCGCGTCCCTCGAGCTGGCGCCGAGCTCGGGTATGAGTACGGTCTCGTGTTCATTCTTTTGACTCTCGGATAGCGACAACACATTTTATCCATTCATAGTTACTTTCAACTTTTCTAAAGTCCTGCTGTAGTAACCATCTTTCAGGCTATCCTCCGCCTTATGACCTATTACTAGTGCTAGTGACTTTCCACCAAAAAAAAAAAGTATGAGTACACGATAGAATTCAGTACTATAAGCATTTAAAAACAGTTTGTCTGTTGCCATTGATTACTGTCTAATTGAGAAGGCGTCTTCATATTTGACTCAGAATTCTACAACATTCGTGTGCAGACAGTTTACACGTGTCAGAAATGAATCCATCCAATCGATATAGGTAGGTGAACCTACAGTATTTTGAAATATAACTTGTTTTGAAATCTTTTCGCGAAATCTCACTACCCCTGCCTATTATACTAGGTGTGTATAATGCCTGGTTCACATGTACGCCGACCACGCCGAACAGACAGAGCGGAAAACTAAATAGCGCGAGCGCAGAAACCAAGGACGACTGGCGCTGCTCGGCGTGGTCGGCATACGTGTGAACCAGGCTTAATGTAGCCGTCAGAATTTTTTTATTGTTTGCACAAGCTAAATTAAAAGAGTGGAGTGGAGTGAAGAGATCTGGGACGCTCCTGACATCGGGGTCATCAGAGCCGATGTTGGGTGAAGCGAGATGAGTATGGAATGCAAGGGTGGAAGGAACGGGAGGTCCCCGAGAAAACCCGCCGACTAGCGCCATCGTCCGACACGATTCCCACGTTCAAAAATCCGGAGAGCGACACCATCGGGAATCGAACCCGGTTTACCTAGGTAGGAAGCAAGTATTCTTACACCGCTGTCCCCAAGATAAAAAAAGAAAAGTTCTTTTTGAAGCAGCAGCTTCAGCACTCTGAATAAATCATGAAAGGTTAGGTTTGAAGTGTTGTGAGCGTCACAATGTGGCGAACAATCTTCATCATTTTATCACGCACATCAACGAACAAGACCAGCCCTTGGCAAGAAGGAACTGGCAGGCAGTGAGGTACTATAGTCTAAAGAAAAGGCAGACCGATATCGCTGGATGCGCACAGCCAATCCCTGTGCCCCAGCATTGAACTGCTTTTCTGCCAACATGTCTAGCGAAAACGGTTAGAACACTGTTTAGTGAACTAGTTCTTTGAGATGTTTTTATACTTTCGCCTACCACTTTGTAATGCGGTTTGATTAAATTCAAATCGGTAAAAGTATTTCAGTCACATAATAATCAGGCCCGTCAAGAAGGGGGGGGGGGGGAGGGGCAATGAGGGTTCAATGCTCAGGGTCCCAGAATTTCTCTTGGTGGGCCCGATAATGATGCTCGTCACTTAAAAGATAAGATCCAAACAAACATGGTCATCATAGTTGACCATGTGACTTTGACAGTTGTGGTCCACGGGGTAAATGAATTTTGGGTACACGCGCAGAAGAAGTGAAGTGAAGATATTTGTGCGAGGTCTTGAGAACCGATGAGGGTGATTGAAGTGAGTATGGAGCAGCGCCGGGATGAAAGGGCGGGGGAAACGGGAAATCCCCGAGAAAACCCACCGACCTGTGGCATCGTCCGGCACGATTCCCACTTGCGAAAATCCGGTGACCCGGCCGGGGGTTGAACCCGACTCGCCATGGCGGAAGGCGAGTGTGCTAACCGCGCAGCCCTATGTGCAGAAGAGGTGTAACTGAGTGTAGGGGAAGTACTCACCAGGTAGCCGTTGGCGGAGAAGTGTCCCCGTGCCTTGGTGAGTCCGACCTTCTCCTCGTAGCTGGAGGTCAGCCAGGCGGCCGCCCACGTCCACAGACCCATGAAGCGACACACAGCCAGCAGCAGCAACAACACAAGAGCCGCCACTCCGAGGATCGTCAACGTCAGATTTGCCTCGCTCATCTGCCACACACCGCCCGCTACTTCACCCACACACTCCCAGCACTCGACTAACGTTTATTCCACTCAGCTCAATGCTTTCAGTTTGGCCACGAAATTTTTTTTCGCCACTAGGTCAGCGTTAGTGTCGCCTGTGTACTGGATTTTTTTTATATTTTCAACGTTAGCAAACAAATTAATTGCAATAATGATAAAACAACTACTTAAGAGGGATCATGCCGCGCCATCTTGGATTTACGACATTTTCATCGCAACTTCCATTAGACATTTTCAGGGGCGTATCCAGCATTTTTTCGGGGGGGGGGGGGGGGGGGTGGGGGGGGGCTGATGAGTATAAGTATTTTCACTAGTAGTACATCGTTCACAAGTCACAGTGGAAGGATAGAATAAGAAAGGAGGTTAGAAACTATTAATGAATATTTAAGAACTATATACTTGACTATTTTTCCCCCTGTTTATTCAGAAAATGAAGTTTTGATGTATAATATGTAATCATATGGGTGGTTAATAACAAATAAATAAATATAATGGTTGCCCTTTTAATATACGATGTAAAAAATGTGTGTCATGTGGATAATAACAAATATATAAATATGATTGACATTTTGATAATAGGGTTTTAAAAATTGTGTGTCATTTCTGGGGGGGGGGCTACAGCCCCCTCAGACTCTCCCCCCCCCCCCCTGGATACGCCCCTGGAGATTTTATATTTTATTTTGGGCATCGACAAGGTATAGGACATTGCTTTGCACATGTTATAAAACATGTACTGGTAGACTACTGTTGCCAGGATCATCTCTGCAACCGTCGCAAGGAAATATTACTTCTTTTTTTTTTGCCTGCAGTCACTAGTCAAAAATTAATAAATGTGGTAGAGTTGTTACAGTGTTATAAAGATTTAGAAACTACTATTTATGGCATTTCGTGTGAAAAATTTTGTTAATCTTTCTTAAGTGCAAATCATGGCAGAAATAGTGAAAATCCAATATTAACGCGCACACTGACTGGTGTGCGCTCAGTAAAGTTGGTAACTACGAAGAGAAAGTAGTCCCACGTCATAACGTCGGTAATATGAGCACTTTTGAAAGCCCTGATTATGATCTATTTGTATGTACATTGTGTGTTCTTCCGCCTTATGTAAAATTATCATTGCCACGGGTCTTATCACTTTATTCATGCGACGGTCAACAGAAACTGTGGAATTATTAGAAAAGTAAATATTGTATAATTCTGTTCATTTTCAAACTTCGATACATAAAAAAAAAAAAAAAAACGAAAGACATAATTGAAACTATCACGAAAGTTTACCCAACACTCTTTATTCGACGTTAAGATATGAAACTACTTTTCATTCATCGCTACCAACTATACTCGGTGAATGTTACTCAATGCACCCGTTAAAGTACGTGCAGGTAGGGGCAGTGACTTTTTTCTAAGGTTCGTTTCAAAAGTGCTTACTTTATAGTGAACAGGCTTTTGTTGTTTTTTATGCACACTTATTAAATCTAACCTGTTATTGTTAAAATACAGTTGGTCTTAGTGGCGTGATAAAGGTCGCGTTAAAGCAGAAAAACAATCAAGTAATTTAACAAAAGTTGTTTCCTTTTTTTACTGGTAAGTTGGTAGTACATTTCAAGTCCTCTTGCCAAATCGAGCGATAACACAGGTTTACGTGTATTTTGAAATTTAAGTAATAGGTCACTGGATGTAATTTTGTTTAGTTTAGAGCTCTTCGCGAACTATTTACGGCATCAATGAACAGCCTGCGTTCAACTGTTACAATAACGCGTTCTAAACATTCTGTATCGTCACAATAACGATTCAAATAAAAAAACTAGGAGCGCGGATCAATAAGTTAAAACGTATGCACAAGCCCAAGTGTCACAATACATATTGTTTTCAAGCTTCGTCAGCGAACGTATAACATTTCAAAAAGGTGATGTGTATGTATAGGCTGCTCACGGTAAAGCGAGCACTTTTGGAGGTTGACTCATAAGATTTAGTAACCAATAGATACATTTCCTCGTGGCCTCGGACTTATGTTTTTGAGTACGGTGGAACGACTATACTGTGTTTATTACTCACGTTATATCCTTCCACCACTATCAAGTGGTGGAAAGATATAAATTGGCTGAAAGAAAAAAGAAATCAGGGCTTCGAAAGTGCTCACTTTACAGTGAACAGCCTATAAACAGAGCGCTAAATACGAGTCATACTCACGTGGTTTTGATAATTACACATGAATAAAAATAATTCAGTGTCGTGGTTGACGATGGTGAAGTGAAGTGAAGAGATTTTAACAGCGAGGTCTTGAGAGCCGATGAGGGTGATTGAAGTGAATATGGAGCAGCGCCGGAAGGAATGGGCGGGGGAAACGGGAGATCTTCGAGAAAATCCGCCAACCAACAGCATCGTCCGGCACGATTCCCACTTGCAAAAATCCGGTTAACCGGCCGGGGATTGGACCCGATGGTGGGAGGCGAGCGGCATAACCGCTCAGCCACTGTGGCTCCGGTTGACGATGGTCTCAGCCCAGCTGACGTACACTGAGGCTGTGTTCAAAATAGCCAGCACTCACACTCGCACTTACACACCCTCCTTATCGCCCCTCGCACTCTTCAAATTAATCGATACGGTCTGCAATCGATTGTTATTCTGCGTAAACAAAATTATATTTACTTAAAAAAAAACGGTTTATTCAGTAATTTTTACATTTCAATTACTAATGGATTGATTAGTAAGGATGATGATGGGTATGATAGCAATGTATGAAGAGAGTCAGGTATACATTTTATCTGGAATCAACAGTTTGAGCTTGGAATTTTAGCACCGTTTATTCTAAAATTTTAAATATTAACTGAAAATACTTTACAGAGAAAGAATACTTGTTCCTGAGCCATTCGATTGTTTTCAGTAATGTAGTACTGCTTTATAAATTCGTAAATTGTAATGCATAACCCAAGCTAGGCCTATAATATATTTGTTTACGAAAGTCACACGAAGGAGATTGAAATTAGTGCAGTTTATGTATTTTTGCTGATGTTAGAAAACAAACAAAAGAATGGTGATTGTAGCGAGCACGGATAGAGCATGTAAGTACTCACACTCGTAAACAGACACTCGCTCTCGATGGACCTTTGGAACAGCACTCTCTGACGTCATTACCGAGTGCGAGTGCATTAGATTGCGCATTTTTTTGCTATTTGGAGCACGACCTCAGGAGACAGGCGAGTGGAAATGTGTCCTTAGAGTGCACCGCTCATGATAACGAGTGTGAAAGTAAAGCCTTATCGTCATTGCTGTCCTCGATTTACACTTCTGTGCAGTAGCGAGGGCCATGCCACTTGCATAAGCGTACAGCTAAATTTAGGCCGTGTCCGAATTAGCAGATTTTGTTGACGAAACGATCACGTGACCCGATTGTGTATATAAAATTGATTACGTATTTGGTAATCTTGTATTTCATATTTTGTATCTGGCGGATGTTAGCAAAAATACAAAATGACAAAATCAGCGCCATGTTTGTTTTTACTTTAAGAACGCACGCGCAAATGCGTAAATAAAATGATTTATAAAACAAATAACTGTACATAAAATACACTCGGCATGTTCTAAAAGCAAGCTAGTGTTGTGCTTTGTTTATAGCAACAAAGCTTTTTAAAAGTAGATATTTAATATTGTATTATTTTCTTGTTTATTAACGTATTCGTAGCATTCCAGTGATGATTGCAGAAACATTACGTCCATTTAAATGGACGTTTAAATGTTTAAATGGATGTTTAAATTTAGATAATGTTAATGTAATAATGTGTTGCAGCGAGTGCTAGACAAGTGACTGTCGTCAACGTCCGAACTGATACCAACCAAATCACGAATTTACAAAATAACGAATTTGTCAATTCTGACACTGCCTAAATTTAAAATGAGCTTACTGTAATATAAACAGAAGTCAGATCGCGAATCGTAGGAAAGCGCACAGACATGTAGAAAGAAAACGTAAGGTATTTTCAGTAATTTGATAATATGATTGGTTGATAATTATTAAAGCGACTGCCTATAAATAATAAATTCCTACTCTGAGCCACATTTCTTATTACTTTAAGGATTCATCACCCCTTATTTCTTCCACATATTTCTTTACTATTACTCCTGCATACACAAACGACAGTTAATTTATGCACGTTTACTGCAAAAAGTAAATGCAGTGTAAGTACTGGATATTTAGTACTTGAGATTTGTTAAAAGCATATCTTAGGTGGAGTCAGTTGTTAGCTAGTATGGTTAGTTGGCATGGACGCTTGCCGTGACCAGCTAGTAATGGTCAATTGTATGGACTGTGATTTTTCGAGTTTAATCTCATTGGGGTCGAGGTCGACAACAATAAAACATTGTGGCTAAATCGACAGTTCCTCTGGCGGTGAAATCGATAATTAATCCGCTAGTGTCACCTCGGTGACGAAAAAGCAAACAAATTACAAACGAAAAATTGAATATGTTGGGTGGAGTGCATTTGACAGAATGAACAAGATTGGGGGGGGGGGGGTAAGGGGGGAATGTTAATATAATGAGAAACATTGGTCGAATGAAAGTGAGTAGTCAACCAATAAAAAAACACTTACACTGTTGGGCGGTGAAGCGAACTCAAGTAATCAACGATTGAGAAGCATTGGCGAGGGTCAGTCGCCTGCTGGACGTGGTGCTGAGGGAACCTCTGGAAATGTAAATTTTAAAATAAACTTTTTTAAAAATTTTATATAAATTTTTAACAAATCATTTCATAATTTTCTATAATTGTTTTATATTGAATGAATGTCTTAAAACATATTTAATGGTTTTATTTATAATTTCTTGCGATTTCTTGGGTTCAATGTCAAAGGTCACTGGGGTAAAGTTATAAGATCAAGGTCAACGTCACTTGGATTCAATATGGTGGTTGGGTAACATCATATCATGTTTTCTAGTCGGCTCCAGTCCCCCGTCGCCTCAAAGCCAAAATATTAAATATTTTATATTTTTATAAAATTAAAAAAAAAATATCCTTTTTTTTTTTTTTTTTTTAAATTATCTTCAGCAGTTTTAATAATTTTTTGAAAAGTTCTGAGACAATTTCGCAATTTTTTTGGGTTAAAGCTCATCCAAGTTCAAGATCTTGAGTCAAGGTCAAGGTAAGTGAGATGCAATGTGGCAGTCGGATCACGTCATTGTAATTCTTTCTCAATTTTTTTTTTAAGATTTTTAGATATTTATATATATTTATATTTTTTTAAATTATTTTGTCTCTAGAGTCATTCAAGGTTACGGCCATAGGGTCAAGGTCACTTGGATCCAAGGTGACAGCTGGGTGACGTCACAACCTAATGGCCGGCTGATGTCGGCACAGGTGCCCTTTGCTCGCTGAGAACCATTTAGAATACATTATGCTTGATTCAGCCAAACTTATCTACTTACTGCGAGTTTGAATTATTAAAGACGGCGCGCGATTTGTTTTGTTTATCACGAACCACTACTGAAAGAAGATTCTGAACGGGTGCTATTTAGATATCATAATTCTTCAAGAACAAAAGGCATACTGCAAATGATAACCTGAATCCGTATTTGTTAAAATATTGCGCATGTTTGTTACTGTAATATCTGCATGAGTTAAAAACAATAATTTGAAACGCAGAGGAAATACTTCTGGAGTGGTAAGTGTTTCAGTCACACGTGGGTTCATTAATACTTATTGTAGCCTTCGCGATACTATACGTAGCTTGCAATCGAGGAAATATTGCGAAAATACTCAGAAACTCACAAACTACCAAGTCTTAAGTAGTAACTATGGGATATGTTTTCAGAACGTAAGGCAACACGACACCGGAGAACGACCGTATTACGCAATGACAACTTTTCTGTACAGTCCGAACATTTTCTGAAGAATGTCCACATCCACAGAGCAAACTGCGTAAAAAGAAGGCAGGAGTTCACGGTGGCCGTGTTAGGTAAGGCACCCTGTCGCTGCAGCAGAGAGGACAAGTCAGCGATACTGGAACAGCAGAGAGGACAAGTCAGCGATACTGGGACAGCAGAGAGGACAAGTCAGCGATACTGGGACAGCAGAGAGGACAAGTCAGCGATACTGGGACAGCAGAGATAGCATCACTCACAGTTTGAGGCCCTGGCGAATAGTCAAATGGTCCAAAGCCCACTGAAGTCAGGAGGTCATGCCACCTTCGGTTCTGAGCACAAACATGTGAATTAAAACACAGAGGAATAATCTACAACCATTATGGCTCCCAGTGGGCGAGATGTCACTTTTGAACTGATAAACCTACTTAGATATAAAAACTGGATCATTGTGACAACGGTATTGCAGAGTCTGTTCACTGCCAACCAGATGCATGAAACCCACTTGTTCTGGACATCTTTATTCAAGACAGAAGTATAACTTTATACGGGAGAACGATTACTGTGAATTGGCCGGAAAATTGCGGTTTATAATCCCCTTCAGAAATATCTGAGAGGTACGTCATTTGGCAAAACACCTTCGCCATGCCTATTAATGGAACTGAAACAGTTAAGATAAGGGTGACTGAAGTTTGAAAGGGTAGAAGGACTAATCCATGAAAGTGTCAACGACTAAATGGTAAGGCGAACTTGAAGGTCAAATCTTGCTGCGCCAAGAATCCAAAGGTCAAATCTTGCTGCGCCAAGAATCCGAAGGTCAAATCTTGCTGCACTATCGAATTAGAGAAACCCATTATGTAACTAATCAGGCAGATAGAGCAAGGATAGTAATATAATTTCAATATGTGACACTAAATATGCGATATGGTCTACGCTTGTGTTCCTTTCCAAAGACTATGCATTGCCAGCCGTTGCGATTATTTCTGGGAAGAGAGAAAAGAAGCCATTCATCTTCTAACCACAGCTGATAAGCTCCTCTTGAGCGGCAAGACTGACTGCCGCGTGTAGACACTGGCCTGCGCCTGTGATTGGCTGAGCAGAGAAGAGGCGGGGAAATCAACACAAGAGACTGCTGCTCAGTTTATGCTATTTAAATTTTAAGAAGTAGGCTGTTCAAATTTTCAGCGAGGGCACAGATTGTGTAAGCATCAGTTAAGGATTGTTAGTACTGATTCTGATAAGTCGAACTACCTAAATAAAAAAAATGCCAGTAAAATATATATGAATTCTCAAGCAGTTTAAATATGTATAGGCTGTTCACGGTAAAATGAGCACTTTTGAAAGCCCTGCTTAAGATCTACTTGTATACACGTTGAGAATTGTTCCGCCTTATGTAAAATTAACATTGCCATTGGCCTCGCCTCTTTATTCATGCGTCGGTCAAGTGAAACTGCAAAATTATTTAGAAAGTAAATACTTTACAGTTCTGCTCATTTTTACACTCCGATGCATTACAAAACATAAAGTGAAAGAAATAATTTTAAGTTATCACAAATGGTTACCTAACACTTTTCATTCTACGTTAAGATTTGGAACTACTTTCCATCCATCGTTACCAACTTTACTGGACGGATGTCACTCAGTGGGCACATTAAAACATATGCATGCAGGTGCAGTTACTTTTTTCTAAGGTTGATTTCAAAAGTGCTCACTTTATCGTGAACAGCATTTATCTTAAATATTTTACCACTTTAAAGTAGATTGCTATTAATGTGGTTGGACAAAATGATAAGAGATACGTAATGAGTAGGAAATACATGCATCTAAAAATCAAGAAAACATAAAATGGCAATATGGTATTTGACCTCGCTAGTTTAAAACATCTGAGAAACTGAAGGGGGCAGTGGTCACGTATTGTGTTTTTTGTTCAAATAGCAGACAAACGACGGTTTTTTTTTTATATTTTATAGTGACATACAAAATATATTCGTAACATAAAGACAAATAACTATATTAGTTCCCATTAGAAATATAATTCCCAAAAACTGCATGGGTTTTGGCTTGTTTTGCTTCAAACAGACGCCTTAGTTTACATATTATATATACAATTGTATAACTAATTATTTTTCGACCAATCGCTAAAATTCGCATGCCTATGCTCGTTTAAAAATGTGAGATGTATGTTACCAACTCTCTGCATTTATTTGCCGAGACTAGAATTTTTTACTGATACTTCAAATAATTTCCTAAATAATACCCTTAAATAGGTGAGTAGCAATTTTCGTCGAAGCATTTCATTCTAAAACAACATCTTGCGAAAATCTCGAACAGTTTTCTGGATAGAACAAAACTGTTTTTCACACATTAAAAAAAATTGAATGGTATAGTAGTGAGCTAACACAAGACTACTTGTGTGGTTTCCAGGCCAGGAAAACCGCCAGGTGAACGGTGTGTTTGAAAGATGGTACCGTTGTACTTCTTTGTTTCAGTTTCCATCTGACCAGACCGTCTCCTCTGCGTTCTTTCAAGGACACTTCGTGGAACTACTGACAACACACAGGCATTTGGTTCTCCGAGTTCCACTTTGCTGACTGGCTCGGCGTCTGTCATGTTGGCGGCGGAGAGAAAACTTCCGATAGTCGATATTACATGAGCGGAGACCGTCGCAGAACAACTTGGACGCAGTTTCACAACTTCACACTTCCAACCAAGCGACGTGGGTATCGGAAATGTTAGAAACTAAAGAGAAACCGCCCAATGTCGCCCTGGAACTCATAGTGGAACTAAAATTAATGTTTCAACTTCCAATACCATCAGGTGTTGGAAGTTCGGTTATCACAGCCAACAACATGCATGCCAACAAAAAGCATGAGTGAAATAACCCGGGGAGGATCTTTTTTCAGTCCCACGTCACCTTCATTTTGTAGGCATAGTAAAACATAACTGGCTTGAAATTATGTTAGGAGTAGCATCTGCGACTTACGCAAATGTTTTATAATGGCTGTGTGGTTTTATTGACCATGCACCGCCAAGATGAACTAATAAGTCTCTAGGTGTTAGTTATGAGTATATTTGATCAGTTGTATGTTAAATCATTCTAACTGCATTTGTCGACGCTGGTAGAGCATAAATTTAAATACCTGCCATTCTTGATTGCAATGGTTTTATGACATAAGTTGTCCAACTATTCTTGCAATGATAACATGCGTGCATGGGCTAGATGTAAATATATTTTTTATGAAAAGTTGAAATATTTAAATTACCCCGAGTAACAACTTAAGAAGAACTGAGAAAAATTGAAAATACAGAAAGAGCATAACACAGAATAAGCACTGACAGTAAACAAGTTTTCCTCATTCCCAACGAAACGGAGATGATATGGAGTTTACACGTTTCCTCGAAAACAATGTAACAATGTGTGTGGTATTGAGAACTCAATATCCAGGCTTTGTACAAGAACATTTAACTACTATATTCCAAATCGCGAAATAAAAAGTAGATGAAATAATTTTCTTCTATTCTGAATAAACACATTATGTAAACGTAAACCTGTCTTCAGCGGCTCAAAACGTATTTAAAAAATAGCAATTTTTTTTATGTTTGACACTATAATTAAATAAATAAGAGAAATTTTTTTTGGAAAATAAGTAAATTTGATATGGTATGAATAGCAATCGGAACTGACTTTATGTTCGTTATTTTCAGTAAATAATCTGTGAAACTATTACTGTGTTTGGTTCTGAGTTTATATTCCTTAACACAACGATTAAGACTGCTCAATAAATACATAAATTCCTGAAGTTCCAAAACCCCCAGAATGTTGCGTGGCCTGTAAATGAAGTTTATTTTCCCTAATTCATTTTTCATCGTCCTTCTCTAGTGAGGCCGCTATTCGCGAACTGATTGGTACAGACTGAGTTCCTTGATCCGACCCGCTTATCAGTGCGAGAAATATTAACAGCCAGGTTTGGCTTGGCTTAGGGCTAGCATGCGCTGCTTATCGTACCCTGGCTAAAATAATTTTCTAATCTAAGATATGTGACTTGAATTGCTACTCATCATTTGTGCTAAGCAGATTTTCAAATAAACCTAATTCTTCTAAAAAGTGTTCTTACATCTAGTAAATATATATTGTAGAGCATTTGCAGTTACTTCCAACTTTTCTGAAACCCTGTTAACTTTCTACTTCCAGGATATTCCTCCGCCACTTGCAAACAAAGAATAATCGAGCCTGGGAAATTACACCAAAGTGACAACGCACCGTATTCGTGCGCACTCAGTGTAATAATATCTCGCATAAGAACTATTTTACTAACACACCTTTTTCCTCCCTGATTTTATTAGTATAAAATATAAATTGAATTTATTTTGTAGTTTGCCAAAAATAAGGTGCTTTCATGTTAACAGAAGTATACAACGCTTGTGATACACGCTTGTGATACATGACATGTTTAGGAAACAACGAGACACATCATACACGCGGTTGTTTTTTAAAAGTTTGATCCAAATATTGTGAAGAAGCAGCAAATAGACTATACAGTAAATAATTTAATTTAATTGGATCACATTAAATTTTATCATGAGATGATAAGGATGACATTTTTCTTTTGTCTACAATGTTTGAAATATCGCCTCCTTTTCTTACGTAGTTTTATTCTCTTGGTTACATTTTGCAGACATAAAAGGCAACGGCTAGAGGAATTTGTATTTCGCAAATTCACTGGACAGCAGCCTAGACTTGCCATTCCTTTGCAATCTCGAGCTGCAGATGTTTGTTCTTTGGCTGCTGTCATGGCGAGAGATTTCTTTATCTATTCGGCTTGTTGTACGAGTTGCATTCACACAGCGGTTCTTCTACTTGTTATTGGCTGAAGAGCCGTCAAAGATCTTCCCATACAGCTGTGGTCGAATCAGGAATGGAACACTAGAGTATATGTTTTTGAAGTCCGACCTGTTACCGGAAAAAAAAAAAAAAAAAAAAAAAAATCGCGAACTTCGCCGACCTCTGGCAATGGCCATTAATTTCTAAACATAATTTGTAAATTACTATTTGGTGAAAGGCGTTTGAGAGAAAAAATATGCATCTCATACAAAGTGTTACTAAAAATTACCGAAAAACTACGGAAGGTTATTCCAAACGAAATTGCTCGTACCATTTTTCCTTGAAGCGACTAATAAGAGAGCTATGCGCTCTCAAAAAACTAGTTTTCAAACGATTTTCGTTAAAAATTCTAATTAATAAAATAAAAACTATTTGTATTGCAAGGCTGTTTCGCTCTGATTTTATATAGATGCCTTGGTGTAAGTAACTACGTTTTACATTTACATGTCTGCGTGGCTTTGTTTTTATTATCTAGGCAATTGGGGGGGGGGGGGGACAGGAATGGTAAAAACATTGGACCGGAAAAGTGTTTAGTTTTCAGGGTATGATATTAGACGCCGTGTGCACAAGTCGAAGATTGTTTAGCACAAACATCAAATAATGAGTTTTAAGCTACTCGACGCCATTGAAGTCGCGTGTGTGTGAAGTGCGCTCTGGCGGAGTTGTAGGGACTCGCATGACCAATATGCATGCACGTCATTACGACGGGAGGCGGGAGTTGGTTCCATCTTTGTAACTAGAGCCATTCTTCCCTTTCGTCGAGCCACTTCGTCCGAGATTATAAAACACACGTTACAGCGACACGCGGGAACCTGAGGCATTGGTACAAGTGATTCTGTCTGTACAATATTCACGGTACACTCAGCACTTTTGAAATGCCTGCTTTAGATATATAATCCATTCACGGTTACTTCAGACCTTTCTCAAGCCCTGCTAAAGTTCTACTTCCAGGATATTCCTCCGCTTCGTGTAAACTAAGCTTAATAAGACTGGAAAATTACACCAAAGGACAACGCACCGTGTTCGTGCGCACTCAGATGTAACAGTATTTTTCATAAGAACTATTTATTAGTAGGAGCTACTAACACACATGTTTTCTCACTGTTTTTAATTCAAATTATTTATAAATGAAGCATTATTATTTATAGATAAAATATGAATAACATTTCAATTTAAGCTTCTTACACAATAGAAAACTTTAGCAATTGACTTTACGTTTCCTTTCCTTTGACAAAACCACCAATACACAATACAATATTGTAAAGTCAAAGTTCAGACAATTGAACATCGGTTCTGCGAGCTTCGTAAAAATGTGTATCTTGTTATGAAAATAATTATGATAATTCATTTTACGTACCTTTTTTAAAATAGGCTTAAAATTTATATTAAAAGTTTATTTCAAAACAAAAACTCACTTGCTTACTTTGTTAAAAAAAAATGTAAATTCATATATTTCCTATTCCCATTATATTCATTTGTCATTTATTTAATTTAAGACGAACTTTGTTTAATATATATAATAACGCACTTTCCACGTAACCTCTGTTAGATTCTCGGCAAAATGGCTGCTTGACTTTACCTTTGGCAGTTCCATTGTGCCAACCTCCATAAGAAACAACATGTCGGAAAGCAAACCTAAAGTCAAACGTTAAGTTTTCAATTGTGTCAGGGCTTTTATGAACTTTTATGAACACAAGCATGAAAGGCTTGTGATATATGGCATATGTTGGAAGTCACTAAACACGTCATACATGGGGAAACTTTACAAAGGTTTTATTCAAAAAGAGCGAAGAAACAGCGCATAGACTACAACTCCTATCTTCCCGGAACTGGCCTGTCTCATCAGAATCATAGGTTTGCTCGCGTGGTCTGCTTTTCCTACTATCTGAGAGCAAGTGGTATTTTCCACGAGCAGCAAATAAGCAAAACCAGCTGTTACTCTCGGTAGGACGACACGAACAGCAGCACACTAGTACGTCAAAAATAAATAAATTTTATTTTACTTTAAAAAAGTCCGTAATCATCATTTCTCCGGTGAAATTTACGAGTGTTATAAATTGGGGGCCACTCAAGATGACTTACTTTAGAAGATAAATGTATCTTAATTATCTTCATTACTAAGTGCATATCGCTGTGCATTTCTTACAGGATGCCCAAACTTCTTCTCGCCATCAATCTGCGTAAAAGCAAAATACTTCTCACAATCGCCAATCTCAAGAATTTTCGACGTTTGTAATTTTATTTTGGCAGCCACTTTTTTCACCATGCTCTTTTTTATATTTCTGCTGCACCTCGGCGAGCAAGAGCAGAAATAGCTGCTTTTCATAGCACAAATAGCAACTGCTACCGCCATCCGAACAGCATAAAAAAAATAGCGCTTTCGGTAACACGAACGGCAACAAGCAGAAACAGCACTAAACTAGCAGATTAACAAACCACGCGAACACACCTCATATTTCTCCCTCGTCCAGGGTTGCTGCCATCAGTCATGTAGAGTCGCAGCTTCGTGGGTGGGGGTGGTGGGGAGGGCACTCGCTACACCGACTAGGGTCGTGTTCCGTTCCCTGCACTGATGCGACCAGCTGCATAGCCGCCAGTTGTTGTTCCGTTACTCCATGCGTTTAACGCTGGCTGGCCTGGGGAACGGAACGACTTCCATGTTCGGCGCATAATTTGAGCGTTGTTGTTTTTTTTACGAATGGCTAGACATTTACATATACGGCGATGGTAAACCCGGGATCCTGTCATACGATTAATGGTCATTTATGTAAACAAGGCATAATAAAATTAATCGGATATTAAATATATAACAGCCACCATGAGTACATATTATCCTCAAAGTCGTACTCACAGTAGATTAACATGTCACAGGTTGGAATTTCAATCTGTTTCATTTTCGCCTAGTTACGTTTGCTTGGGTTCTGTTGACTTTATTTCAATGGGAAAAAGGAAACAGTTTTTTTGTAGTAGAAAAAGGGGGGGGGGGCGCTTTTGTTTAACGTCTTTCGTGAGACGGTATTGTTTTGATGGAGCAGTGGAAAATTTTGTTCGTATGGAAATAACATTTAAATTATTGTAACTTCGAAAAAATGTATTTCCAGTAGAAAAACAAAACGTGATTAATACATCATTGTCAGTATTCGTACAGATGCAGCAATACGCACACACTTTGGCTGAAGTTAACCTTACACTCGTTGAATTAAAAATATAGGCGAAGAAACAAATATTATTTACACACTACAAAAGTGTCGAAAGTGGGACTTTTTTTTAGGCCACGTGCATTTCAATAATTATAGTAACAGTTTCCGGGCACATTATTTACAAAACACGCAAACTTACTGCTAGTTAAATTCGCAAACTCTTAAAACACGTGTTTCTCTATGTAAATCCTTACTGGTTTACTTCACCACAATCACGTATATTCGTCATTAGCATTATATAATTGATTTGGAATCATTAAGTAAAGTCAACACTGAGCACGTTTGTCCTTTGGTCGCCGCCGAAGCTAACCTCGAAGTTCTCACTTCTCTGGCATTTTCCCGCCACTATGACATCGGCTGTGATGTCCACCGTGCTGTTTATGCGTGACATTGGCCGGAAGTAGAATGACGTAGGAGGTGCACCGATGCGCATGCGCACCGCGCTCTTAATGCCGTCTGCGCGAATTACAGGTAGTCTGCTCGCATGGCGCAGCTCTCGCCAAAACGTAAAGGCTGCTCACGATAAAGAGAGCACTTTTGAAATCAACCTTAGAAAAAAGTCACTGCCCCTACCTGCATATATTTTAACAGGCGCCCTGAGTCACATGCTCCCAATAAAGTTGGTAACGATGAATTGGCAGTAGTTCTGTATCTTAATGTCGAATATGAAGTGTTAGATAACCATATCTGACAACTTAAATTATTACTTTCGGTTTTTGTGCTTTTTTAATGCATCGAAATTTAAAAATGAGCAGATGTGTTAAATATTTTTCTAATAATTTCACAGTTTCACTTGACAGACGCATGAATAAAGTGATGAGGCCTATGATAACGTATATTTTATACAAGGTGGAAGAATACACAACGTGCATACAAGTAAATCTTAAGCAGGGCTTTCAAAAAGGCTCATTTTACCGTGAATAGCCTATACTTGGCTGCTGTATCTCTTAACTAGCAACCCAGCGGTAATGATAATAATTGTGACCAGTCTTTCACTCAATTTATTGCTTGTCTCTAATTACTTCTAAACGTTAGGTATTGAACATATTTTATAGAAATTTTCTTGATTTCACCTTTCCAACCACCAACAAATCCAGCATTACTAACAGAATTATACAGTGATGATATATTGGTATATATTTAAAGGCATAACAGGTAATAATATTTTGCACGAACGAAATGGCCAATATTAAAAGAAGACTGTTTTCTTCGAAAGAAGTATTTTCATGTACGAATGTTTATAATTCTCTCGTCGCATTTATTTTTGGACTTATTTAGTCAAAACATTTGTAAAAGTTATTAATTTTCTCTTTCGATATTTATGGATTATCATTTAAAACTTTGTCATTCGACTTAACGATTTGACTCTACGTTTGCTTTCCGGCATGTTGTTTCTTACGGAACTTCACACTCTTGACTTAACGATTTCGAAAAATTGAAATTCAAAGTAAAATTCAAGCAGCCATTTTGCCGAGAATCAAACATAAATTATGTGGAATGTGTGTTGTTTCATTGTAGGGCGATTTTAATTTCGGTATATTAAACAAAGATGGCCTGAAATTAAATAAATGGCAAACGGATCTAACGTGGCATATTTTGATAAGTAAACTAATGATTTTTTTGTTTTGAAATAAACTTTTAATATAAATTTTAGGCCTATCTAAAAAAAAAAAAAGGTACGTAAAATGCATTCCTGGATAATAAGATAATTATTTACATAACAATGTACACATTTTTACAAAGCTCGTAGAATCGATGTTCAATTGTCTGAACTCTGACTTTACAGTTGTATTGCGTATTGGTGTTTTCGTCAAAGGAAAGGAAATGTTAGGTCAAATGTTAAAGTTTTCTACTATTGTGTAAGCGCTTTTACGAGGAGGCGAGTGTAGTCGGCTCCGCTGTGTAAGGAACAGGAACACACCCGCTGGCTGGCCCTCTCCCTGTCTTGCGACAATCGATTATCTCGCAGCGAGGCAGTCGCTCTCGCTCACGTGGGCAGAGTCGCAGCGCAACTCGCGATCCTAGCGCCTGTCCGCTCACTCGCCTCGTCTAAGCTTCCAGCCTTATTGTTCACAAGGTATAGGCTGTTCACGGTAAAATGAGCACTTTTGAAAGCCCTGCTTAAGATCTACTTGTATGAACGTTGCGTATTCTTCCGCCTTATGCAAAATTAACATTCCCATGGGCCTCATCTCTTTATTCGTGCGTCGGTCAAGTGAAACTGTGAAATTTTTAGAAAAGGAAACATTTCACAAATCTGCCATTTTTCACACCTCGACACGTTAAAAAAAAAAAAATGTACAAACCGAAAAAATCATTTAACTTGTTACAAATAGTTACCTAATACTTTTAATTTGACGTTAACATATGGAACTATTTTCCATCCAACATTACCAACTTTGCTGGGCGTATGCCCTTTATAATATACGCAGGTAGGAGTAGTGACTTTTATCCTAAGGTTAATTTCAAAAGTGCTCACTTTATCGTGAACAGCCTTTAGTCGCGTGCATATTGTCTTATCAGTCTGACGAGACCTCATTTTTGCTATTTCGCAAGTGTTTGTACGCAGTAACGGTTAATATTTAGACCACGTATTTTTTTCTCTTAACTGGTTGTGATGTTTTCAGCACGAGATTGTGAGTGAGTGAACAGATTTCGGCGACTCTTAAAAAGCGAGGTCTTGAGAGCCGATGAGGGTGATTGAAGGGGATATGGAGTGGCACCGGAATGAAGGGGCGGGGGAAACGGGAGGTCCCCGAGAAAACTCGCCGACCAACGACATCGTCCGGCACGATTCCCACTTGCGAAACTCCGGTGACCCGGCCCGGTATTGAACCCGGTTCGCCTTGGTGGACCGGCGAGCGTACTAATCGCTCAGCCACCGTGGCCCTGTGATAAAATAAATTACTTTCGAACTATTGTATGGTCACTGCAATGTTCATAGTTAGCTACATTATAAAACTAAGTTCGCTCGGCTGTCGATAGTGCTCTGTTGAGTGTCGACCATCCGAATAGTGCAGGTGCATATACAACAGGGACACAAACTTACGGAAGAGTTATTTCCTGATCAACTGAAGTCTGGTGACATTGAACAGGATCACAATTTCATATCGTTCACCTTAAATCCACTCTAAACCTCAAATGGCAGTGTTACAACCGTAGCCTTAATTCTTACTCTAATCCTAATTCTGATATAACTAAAATTTGTCGTAATCTAAACATCTGACGATTAGTCCTACGAAATATGTCATAGGATTAAGGGGCGGATGAATAGTTGTATGAATGGATAGTTGTATTGATGTATAGTTCTTCGGATGGATAGTGTTTTGGATGGGTATAGACAGTTGCATGGATGGGTAGATGGAAGGATGGAGAATGGATGGATGAATGAATGGACGGACAAAAATTGGATGGACGTAGAATGGTTAGACGGATGGTTTGATGGACGGGCGAATGTATGTATATGCATGTATGCATGCTCGTACGTATATATAAACGTGTTTATGCACGCATGCACACGTGTACGTACATGTGCATATACTTATTCGCTCTTTACTCATTATATTGTACGGCTCCTGCAGTGAATTATCTGTGAAGCAACAGGCCTAGGACATGTTTTGCGGGTTAAATTAATAAACAACATAAAATACAAAACAGTTTACGTAGTTTCCAGAAATCTTTTGTTAACCGCAACACAGATGTCGACACTATTGTCTTAGAGCGGCAGTAATCACTGGCAAACAAGACAAATTACACGTAACAAGATATATCATTGTTCAGAAGGGTTTTAAAATATTATTATTTTTTTACATGCGGACTTTTTTAATACTTTGGTAAACATGGTTTTGTTTTCGATTAAATGTAAATATTTGTATGTGTTGTCAACGTAAAATACTTAGCGAAAGGAACGTTTCCAGCTTATAAATGCAAGAGTAAATATTTTAATATTGTTACAAGACGCCTGAGGGGCGTATCTGTGTTCGTGATGGATGGAGGTCTTAATAGGAATAAAATAACTAAATGTTGCGCTCACTGAGAAATAAAAAGAGCAAGAATGGTGATAGATAATTTAATGCTGTAAATGACAGCTGTGTGAATAAATTATAAATCACATTTAATGTCTATTACAACTCTAATTAACGCCCTTCTTAATGTCGCTGTTTCGTTATGGTCAATTAGCTGGTACTCATTATTAACCCACGTTCAGTCTGTCTGTTGCCATCATCTGTAATGTCTCACTCACGCATCTAGTCCAATAGTCCAGCCTGCCAGCCGCACACTTCAGTGCTTGATACTCGCAGTCGCAAATTTCCCATTCGCTGGCCACTTCTCTCGCCGCTCGTCCTCTATCGCTTGGAACTCAGCCACTCATTCACTCAACAACTGCTGGCCCGGAGGCGCGCGGCACTATTTATACTCTGCTGGCCTTGACCTGGAGAGTTCAACGCACCCCGAGTCACCCTTAGAGAAACTAGAGCAGCACACTACAAGAAAATTCTTCAGATAAATACAGAAACTCACACTGTAAAAATTTTCTTGTAAACTTCCTAAACTGTATTGAAAGTTTTTAACATAACCACTGTATGGAAATAATACCACACATCAAGCTGCAGATAGGAATGTAAAGCAGCGCTACTATACAAAGTTGGGATCTTCCCTATGCATTTGACTGTTTCCTGAGCAAATGTAGGAACGTTACGATGAATGCATAGGGGAAAACATTACCATTCCTGCTTTCTCACTAAGCATATACACTGGTATGATGAATTACCGAACAATTTCTTAGAGTGCAATAGAACCGAGGTCAGCAGCGAGCGCCGCAGAAAGGATGATTGATTATTGTATCGACTAGTTTTCTGTGACAGATACGCGGTACCTGGGCATCACTCGCTTGTCATTTAGAACATTCCACTGACTAGCCGCCGCTATCATATAACTTCTCTGACTTCACTTCCATTCGTTCATGCGGGACAAAGCAGCGAGCGAGTATCAATATTATACACTAGCTGTTACTCGCGTGCAAAATATAAAAAAAACAGACCACAAATCACCGTCTACTCAAATGGTTGGTGGCATGTTTTATATATTCCCTAAGAAACTGTTAGTCTTTTCCGGGATGAAAAGTACCATATGTGCTAATCCAGAATATAATCTACCCCTGTACCAAATTTCATCCAAATCCGTCGAGCCGTTATGACGTTATTAAGTAACAAACAAACATACAAACTTTCGCATTTATAATATTATTAAGATGTTTTGTCAGTCATCGATGTGTGCAGTTTCTGTTTTGAATAATGGATTATCAAGAGCGCTTGAGCTCATGACCGGCTATGTACGGGAAAAAACAATTAGAATAATCCAAAATGAGTTCTCCGTAATATTAAGAATACGTCGTCGTTCTATAATCAACAAGTTTACAGTGAAAATGAATATGTTTTCGAAACAGCGCTATTTGATGTGCCGTTTAGGAAGACATCAACACGACAAGAATCCTGTCCTGGGATTGGAATGCCTGTTGAAAATTTACCGAGGAAGTCCCTCAGCAGGCAATCAGAGCTGATATCTCCAATTTCAACATGAAGACACGTGACTAAGAATTTGCTGTCGAAATCATTTATACCTTGTCATGAAAACTTCGTGAGGGTGTTGTGGAGAATCGACGAGAAGCTAATGGACGAGTAACTGTTACCTATCAAACCAATCCTGAGAGAGGAAAATGGCGTGTGGCTGTGTTGTGGACACGGCCGTTTGTTTTGCGTGAATACGTCTACGTAGACTCGCTCGGACGCCTGGGTGTTTATTTTACGTTCCCGGCTCCGCTTCACTCGATCATATGGGGTTTTACGGGTATCACTGGATTGCTTTTCAGATGCTCTTTCGAACCGTATACTATTTCTGTATTTCGACTTGGCTTTTTAACGAGTGTAGGCAGAAGTTGTGTTAAGTTTTCTTAATTTCTTACATTAAACGCATACACTTTCACCATAACCACGCCACACAAATGTTTTTATACACGAAATAGATTTATCTTGACGAGAGCTGTCGATTGAAACTCAAACGAGCGTCGTAGCTTCTCCTAGTCAAAAGTTATACTACGTGGAAGTTATGAGACGCGGCGAAACGAACTCAAAATGGCGCCCCCCCCCCCTCCCACATGCAATGCGCAGTCCTCACTCAACGTAACATATTCTTTGATCCTTTGGCAATCGAGTGGTGTAACTGAATTTTGAATGTAGACAGATTCGGAGCTGCAATGCCAAACTTTGCACCCCGATTTTGTGATCACAGGATTTTCTGTATTGCCTCCCACTATGGTTGCAAATTTAAAGACGTATTCTCGTCAAAACTGATTTTCTCGAAGCAGTGTGTCATCCGCCATGCCATAGTGCAGGAACTAGCGACATTCCGTACTCTTGTGAAGAGCTGAAAGGAAGGTCGCCTTGAATAGCATATCGACCGCAATGTTTGCCAAACGCCTATTTAGGTCGTCCTGCTTTGAAAAGGTTCCGTGAATCAAATTTTTTGACCCACAGTGCTACCAGACTGATTTAAACCCCATAGTTAAAATACTGCAAGTTTCCAACGAGTTATAACTCCAGCTATATATAACCGCCTTAAGAGAACATCTCAGTGAAATGTTCCAAGTTGAATACTCAGGAAGTGGATTTACATAGTTTCCCGCGCATCTGGAAAGTATAATCAGTGATCCTACTTAACGCCGTGTGGTAATGTGTAGTGGGGCTACATTAAACAAAAGATAACCAAAAACTATAACGTTACAGATAGATTTCAAAAAAATGTTCGAGATACATTATTCTAACCACTCCAGCGTTGCTGAAGAGAATTAAAGAAGACGTTAAAAACAGTATTTGTCACGTTTGCCCTATGCTTTCATGCTATATTGTTGCGGAAGTGTTCTGAATGAATTTAAACAATCAGTATAGATGATATTCTGGAACGTGGCACAAAGAAGAGCTGAAAACGACCACTTGGCGTTCCCAATTCGTATGCGTCCTATAGTAAGTTTAAGTTGTTATCCACATTCTTTTCCGACTCAAGTGTCATTGTTAGAGACGTGCAAATTTCGCGTTATTGTTTTAGGACACGATAAACTCGACACACGTATACTTTTGCAATACGCCATACTTCATGTGACGCGCCCTGGGTAACTCTGCGCCAATAAATTAACTCTTCACAATCGTGTCCCCCAATCACGTGCAGCTCAGTCAAGAAGGGCGTGGCTTCACATCTATGCAGCAACCAATGGTGAAACGACGCCATCTCCAATACAGACAGTACTGTGTAGTTTAGCCTGATGCCGAATAATAACACGAATTTTGGATGTCTCTGATCATTGTACAAATCAGGCTCGTGCACAGGATTTGAAAATGGGAGGGTCGTTCTGTTAGAGACAAAGCTGTATCATCTTTGTCTTCAGTTTTACAACGAACGTAATTTTGTTGTAATTGCTTATTATAGATCTGTTTATTTATTTTAATAAGATGAGATTCAATATGTTGTTTTCCTCTCAGGTACTTTATATGTTCTGCACATTTGTATTTATGATTGGCAATGCGGAGTACGAAAAAAAGAACGTGTGTTATTGTAGATCAGTATTATTGTGCTATTTTAATTTTTATTTCTTTAAACATTGCGTTGTTTCTAGTCCTGCTCAAGATATATACATAATATGAAACCACTGATATTTTTCAGATCTAATACTATTTGAGTTATCATGTTTCTTTTTCGCCTGTTGTTTATGTGAGTATTTATTCTTGCTCATTGTGTTTAGTTACGTACTTTATGTTATACCTGGCTACGTGTAAGAGAAGGCATTGAAGCCTTAACTTCGCCAGTTCAAATAAAGTCTAAATAAAATGAAATAAAAAATATATAAAAATATTCAAGTAAAAACCAAGTAGCATTACTTTTTTTAGGGGATTATTAAAACTGAGGCGGGCACAGTTTTTTTATTTTTATTATATTCATATATTGTTAGTGTTTGTTTCATTTGTCGCATACTACGTGGGGAGGGTTCAACCCCAAACCCCCGGCGTGCACACGACCCTGGTATAAATTATAATTGGACCCTGCTGCCATTTTGTGAAACTAACAGTGGCGAGTAGTAGGTAGACGCCTCGTTCTGCCTATCCACTGTGTTGTGAGGACGGGACACTGGGGAATATCCACTGTGTTGCGAGGGCGGGACACTGGGGAATATCCACAGTGTTGCGAGGGCGGGACACTGGGGAATATCCACTGTGTTGCGAGGGAGGGGCACTGGGGAATATCCACTGTGTTGCGAGGGCGGGACACTGGGGAATATCCACTGTGTTGCGAGGGAGGGGCACTGGGGAATATCCACTGTGTTGCGAGGGAGGAACACTGGGGAATATCCACTGTGTTGCGAGGGCGGGACACTGGGGAATATCCACTGTGTTGCGAGGGCGGGACACTGGGGAATATCCACTGTGTTGCGAGGGCGGGACACTAGGGAATATCCACTGTGTTGCGAGGGAGGGGCACTGGGGAATATCCACTGTGTTGCGAGGGCGGGACACTGGGGAATATCCACAGTGTTGCGAGGGCGGGACACTGGGGAATATCCACTGTGTTGCGAGGGAGGGGCACTGGGGAATATCCACTGTGTTGCGAGGGGGGGACACTGGGGAATATCCACTGTGTTGCGAGGGAGGGGCACTGGGGAATATCCACTGTGTTGCGAGGGGGGACACTGGGGAATATCCACGTGTTGCGAGGGCGGGACACTGGGGAATATCCACTGTGTTGCGAGGGAGGGGCACTGGGGAATATCCACTGTGTTGCGAGGGAGGGACACTGGGGAATATCCACTGTGTTGCGAGGGAGGGGCACTGGGGAATATCCACTGTGTTGCGAGGGCGGGACACTGGGGAATATCCACTGTGTTGCGAGGGCGGGACACTGGGGAATATCCACTGTGTTGCGAGGGAGGGGCACTGGGGAATATCCACTGTGTTGCGGGAAGGGGGCGGGGACACTGGGGAATATCCACTGTGTTGCGAGGGGGGACACTGGGGAATATCCACTGTGTTGCGAGGGAGGGGCACTGGGGAATATCCACTGTGTTGCGAGGGCGGGACACTGGGGAATATCCACTGTGTTGCGAGGGGGGACACTGGGGAATATCCACTGTGTTGCGAGGGAGGGGCACTGGGGAATATCCACTGTGTTGCGAGGGCGGGACACTGGGGAATATCCACGTGTTGCGAGGGCGGGACACTGGGGAATATCCACTGTGTTGCGAGGGAGGGGCACTGGGGAATATCCACTGTGTTGCGAGGGCGGGACACTGGGGAATATCCACTGTGTTGCGAGGGCGGGACACTGGGAATACCTGTGTTGCGAGGGCGGACACTGGGAATATCCACTGTGTTGCGAGGGAGTGACACTGGGGAATACACTGTGTTCGAGGGGACATGGGGAATCCACTGTGTTGCGAGGGAGGACATGGGGAATACCACAGTGTTGGAGGGCGGACATGGAATATCCACTGTGTTGCGAGGGAGGGACACTGGGGAATATCCACTGTGTTGCGAGGGAGGGGCACTGGGGAATATCCACTGTGTTGCGAGGGAGGGACACTGGGGAATATCCACAGTGTTGCGAGGGCGGGACACTGGGGAATATCCACTGTGTTGCGAGGGCGGGACACTGGGGAATATCCACTGTGTTGCGAGGGAGGGGCACTGGGGAATATCCACTGTGTTGCGAGGGAGGGACACTGGGGAATATCCACAGTGTTGCGAGGGCGGGACACTGGGGAATATCCACTGTGTTGCGAGGGAGGGGCACTGGGGAATATCCACTGTGTTGCGAGGGAGGGGCACTGGGGAATATCCACTGTGTTGCGAGGGCGGGACACTGGGGAATATCCACTGTGTTGCGAGGGCGGGACACTGGGGAATATCCACTGTGTTGCGAGGGAGGGGCACTGGGGAATATCCACTGTGTTGCGAGGGCGGGACACTGGGGAATATCCACTGTGTTGCGAGGGCGGGACACTGGGGAATATCCACTGTGTTGCGAGGGCGGGACACTGGGGAATATCCACTGTGTTGCGAGGGCGAGACACTGGGAAAGCGAATGTGTTGGAAGAGTCACAAGGCAAACCAGCCAAGCGAGAAACTGCTTCCACTTCGAAGATAACAGACAGAGGCTATTTCAAGTGTGCAGGTGCGCAGAAGAATCGATGGTTTCCATTTGCCGCACGTTTCTACTCGTGTATCTCGATGCCGCGTGCAGCACATACGGTATACATATAGTCGTAAGTGCGTAGGCATGTGTTGTACACGTTATCAAACAAACACCGGCTTAGAAGAGGAGCGACGTCAGTCTTGTCAGAAAGTTCTAAACGCAACAGTTTAGTTTTAACACCTTTGAAAACAATTTATTCCCGCAACTGGTTATATTTTAACCATTTCAGAACCTAGTAAATTCATAATTTTAAGTGCAGCAGACAAGAAGAGTTCTGAACCACGTTGTGCTTTGTGTATTCGCTTGTTTAATTAATACGACCAGTGGATTGCATACTTGGTAATCGACGACATTGTCTTGAGCCATTCGAAAACCACTAGCTGTGGCCAAAGTTCACAGACCAGACGTGGCAGCACTGAGCTTCGCTGTGTACAATGTCGGGTCATATATCGCCTTCCTGTACAACATGTGCCCAACCGTTGACTGCGTGGGTTGACGTAAACATATACACTGAACTGGTTAATATACATTGACGTTGCCACTGAACCACGTAATGTATTTCTGTAGCTTAACGTCGTACCAATGAGAAGTATTTAAAATGATGGTAATTAAAATTGTTTTACTCTTCTTCTAAATGCACTGAGTACGAGTTAGCGAAAAAAATATGCGTAATATACAATTGAACAAATCAAACCGTTGTTTGTTGGGTTTTTACGCACAGTACCTTAGATTTAAGGCCCTAAGTGGCGTGTTTCAGTTAGCCACTTAGGTTTATGGCAAGTGGCGTGTTTCAGTTAGCCACTTAGGTTTATGGCAAGTGGCGTGTTTCAGTTAGCCACTTAGGTTTATGGCAAGTGGCGTGTTTCAGTTAGCCACTTAGGTTTATGGCAAGTGGCGTGTTTCAGTTAGCCAAATAGGTTTATGGCAAGTGGCGTGTTTCAGTTAGCCACTTAGGTTTATGGCAAGTGGCGTGTTTCAGTTAGCCACTTAGGTTTATGGCAAGTGGCGTGTTTCAGTTAGCCAAATAGGTTTATGGCAAGTGGCGTGTTTCAGTTAGCCACTTAGGTTTATGGCAAGTGGCGTGTTTCAGTTAGCCAAATAGGTTTATGGCAAGTGGCGTGTTTCAGTTAGCCACTTAGGTTTATGGCAAGTGGCGTGTTTCAGTTAGCCACTTAGGTTTATGGCAAGTGGCGTGTTTCAGTTAGCCACTTAGGTTTATGGCAAGTGGCGTGTTTCAGTTAGCCACTTAGGTTTATGGCAAGTGGCGTGTTTCAGTTAGCCACTTAGGTTTATGGCAAGTGGCGTGTTTCAGTTAGCCACTTAGGTTTACGGCAAGTGGCGTGTTTCAGTTAGCCACTTAGGTTTATTGCAAGTGGCGTGTTTCAGTTAGCCACTTAGGGCCTTAAACCGACTTCATCACATCACCCAAGAAAGTCATAGAAACTTTGAGATTTAATCAGCGAATTCACTTAAACGAAAGTCACTCATTCCGCAAGCGTCTCAGCAGAGGCGTCTGCTGTTGTTTGTGTCTTATTTCGCGCCGATTTTCAAGCACATTGTTACCAATGCGGAAGACGTATTAAAAAATAATGACTCGGCACTGGCATATTATTTTTTTTGTTTGAAACACACTTGTAAGGAGTTTTGTCACAATTGGTATGTTTTTCGTGAACGAAACATATATTTTCAATTAAATTAATCTAATGGGAAGAATGATCAGAAAGGACTAATAATTTCCCCGAATGAAATAAGATAAATTTAAGTTATTTTTGTCCTATTGTTCATGCGATAATTAAATGTCAAAATAACCAGGCAAGTGGTTTGTAATTGATATCTCTAATGGCGCTGCTAGGCGTTGCTAGAGTCCATCGTCACACACTCCAAATCTGAATCAGTGACAATTTCACTGTTTCAATCAGTCAAACGTATCTGACTGATACAACAGTCACTTCAGTGAATTTAACTGATCAACCAGTGAAAAAATTCCACATTTCCTTCATTGAATGATTCAGTGACATTTCCCACTGATTCGTCAGTCATTTTTTCCACTGTTTTCTCAGTGGTTTATTTTTTAACTGATGTATCAGTGAAACTGCGTGTAAAAATCACCGTCGAACATAGTTTAAAAATGGCCGTTAAACGACGTGTATCAAGTGTAGTGCCATAACAACGAATAAATGAATAAAACAAATTCAAAATACTTTCTGAAATGCGTTTCGTCTTTCGAAACGCCATTTTAAGAGGTAATATGAACACACAGACTTTCATTCCGTTTTTACCTCTTTCATTTTGTCTTTACGTCTTTCAATTCGTGATTTCGCAGCGATACTATAAAATATATATTTTCCACTTCCACGCGAGTTCGCGCTCCGGTGCATCCGATGTGGCGGATGCTTAGTTCGATTGTCCCACTGGGAATTCGTCAACAAGTCGGTCTCACTAGAGCTTCGTCAACATCAAAAATGTCACAACAACGTCAAATGAAGGTTAAAAAAAAAAAAAAAATGGTAAGATAGCGGCTTAGAGATGAAGAATACGAGAGTTCAATCCCGCCCACCTGCAAAGTATTTTTTTACTTTGCAAATTACATTAAATTGCACAAAATAAATATTAAACTATCGTAAATATGTTCATTTGATGTAATTATTTGCATAAATTCAATAAAAGCAATATTTAATTCGCCACTGCAGCTAACCGTCATTTATTCAAACAGTGAAAGTATTTCACGTCACTAATTCAATCAGTGAAATTTTTCACTGAAACAATCAATGGTTTTCCACTGATTCTAAGTGGAGCCATTTTCACTGATTGCAGTAGTTGAATTTCACTGCGAATCAGTGGTTTCCCACTGATTCGAATTTAGAGGGCAGATGCTCAGAGCCGTGAAGTACCAAGTATCAAATTCTAAGACGTGAGTTTAAATGTCATCATATAATCAGTTCACTGTTACTTCACACTTTTCTGAGGCCCTGCTAAAGTTCTTATTCCAAGATATTCCTCCACCTCGTCCAAACCAAGCTTAACTTAGGTCGTGACTTAAGTGGCCCAGAGGGCGCTCTCTCGTGCTCTCGCTCTCGTAACGTCATCATGACGTCAAAGAGAACGCTCTCTGGTCGTCTCAATTCGTCGGAGAGAGGGCGGAAGAGCGAGAGCACAGAGAGAGCACGAAGTTGTATACTCGCTGGCGCTCTCTCGCAGGCGCCATTTTTGTTTACATTAATCAGTGTTTGAATAAGGTTATAGTAGCTTTCTGGGCCAAAACCACGTTGCATTTTAACTGCAAGTGGATAGTTACAACTGTTTTAAATAGCGAAATAACATATGCAACATGTATTTATAAAGATATAAATACCGATTTCTGACTAAATCTCGTTTTTTTGTCACTTTGCTTCAACATGACGGTAAAATATAAAACAAAAAAAAAGTAATTTATGCGTTAATGATTATTCTGGTATTGCTATAATTATTTGTGAATTATTTGGAGTACATGTAAATTTCTTACTATAGCCATAAACGCGATTTTAGCTTAACATAATTTCCCGCTTTTTGGCATCAGCTGTTTGCCTAACGTCGGAGAGAAAGGAGAGAGTGGTTGCCTCAATTCCCAGAGCGAGAGCACGAGGGAGTATGAAGCAGTGCTCTCTCCAGGTTGTGCAAAAGAGTGCTCTCGCGTGAGAGTATTTTATGCGCTGAGACGCGGCCTTTGTCTAGGAAATTACACCAAAGGACAGCGCACAAAATTCGTGCGCACTCAGTTGTAATAATATTTTGTACGAGAACTATTTCTTACTAGGCGCTACCAACACACACACACGTATTCTCACTGTTTTTTTTTTAAATTCATATTAATTAAAAATGAAATAATATAATTTATAAATACAAGACAGGTGAAACTTCAATTTAACGAAAACTAAGATAGTTTTATGTTAACGGAGGTATAAAACGGTTGTGACAGATGGCCTTTTAATAAATAACTAAACACGTCATACATGGTGTGATTTTCCAAAACCTTGGTTCGGAAAGTTTGAAAAAACTGCGAATATACGATAGTGAAAACAAGCGGAGCGTTCACAATACACAGTAAACCGCGGAGCAACAGTCACGAGTGTCTCGCAGATGGTTCGCCAGACAAAGCACACAGCACACAGCTGGCAGGGCCTCACCGTCCTCAAAATGTGTTTTAAGGTCGCGACACAATTGAAACCTTTAGCACTTAACTTTACGTTTTTGACTTTATATTTGCTTATCGACATGTTTTCCTTTAAGGGGCGTGACGCAGTGGAACTGGCAAAGTTTAAGTCAAGCATATTTGACTTCACGATTTCGAAAAGTTGAAACTTAGGCGCCGGCCAAAGTTAACTGAACTACCATCACGTGACACCACCGACAACCAATGATTATGTAGTTATATGACGAAATCAGAGCATGCGCAGAATGTACAACTCCGAGACCGCGAAAGAAAAATTAAATAAACGAATTTATAAAGCAATCATTAAGTATCGCTAATTAAACAGTATTTCGTGTAACAGTAGATTTGAAAATGGAAAACGATTACATCAACAATTTATTGATTGATTGTGTCCAGCAGCGGCCAGTGGTATTTAATATTAAGCACAATAATTATAAAGACAAAAAAAAATGGGCCTCTGTAGGAGACATAGCGGGATTGACAGGTATGTCCTAGCAGAGAAAATGAATGTTAATTAACATCAAACTGCGATGCTTACTGTACAAAGTTAATAGATAATAAACTAAACTTCTTTTAAAAGAACAGATCTCCAAACCCACTGACAACTCCTCTAATACGTAAACAATCGAGCACGCCGACGATTTTACAGCTCCTGTGCGGCGATTATTCGAACTAGCTCACCAGCAATCGTAACACGTATTTCCGAGAATGGACACCTGCGGTTTGTGGTTGGCTAATTGACGACCAATCAGAGCCCACCAGCCATCAAGCATTGCCATCAGCACAGCTCGTTGTGCCTAGGGCTTTAAAGTCTGAATCAAATAGCCATTTTGCCGAGAGTCAGAGGTTTCTTTTACTGTGAGGAGATTTTCATGTTGACGAGTAAAACTCGTAATAATATTGTCATGTCAAAGTAAAAGAAATGTTAAACGAATTACATAAAAAAAGACGCGCATGGATACTTGCGAACAAAGTAAACAAGCGAGAGTTTTTATATTTATTTAAAATAAAATTCTTATGTACAAATATTACGTGTTATTTTAGAAACAAAATATTCAAATTTTCAGGAAATCTGCAAAACCAACTTTCAATTGCTTAAACATTAAGTTTGTTTTGTGTAATCATGAATTCGTAAAAGGAACGGGAATGTAATATCCAATGCTCAAATTTTCAATCGTATTAAGGCATTCACGTGCCAGTACAGGACACTCGGTGATGTAGGCCTACTGCAAACCATCATTAGCGAACCTCAGGGCACTTCTGTGAAACTACAGCTTCTGTGCACATTTGCCTACAATGTAAAATGACGAATATACTTACATAATATTTGCACCACGTACTCACAGAATTCTCAGGTAAACGTGGGTAGAAGTAAAGCAAGCAACTAGAAATTCTCCGGTGTTTTCACACTTGAGAAACGCGTCAGTGGAAATTGTTTGCGTGTTTCGTAACGCCGAACAAGCAAGTTTCCGGTATGAAGATGTTACGTATTCGACATCACCTACCTTTCTCTACCTGAATCCCGTTGTAATTAATCACTCACCAACCGAAGGGATTTCAACATGAGCTACGACCACGCTGACATGCACTTCTCTTACTGCAAGTTTCGCCGGAAAAAAAAAATTAAAATTATTTAACTATTGTTGGCGACCTTGTTGTAAGCCAAAAATGAATTCATATATAGGCCATATGTGTTGCGCTAGTCTGTAGGGCGGCCTTTAAGTACGTTATATATTTGTCAAAATAAGGCACGAATAAATCGTATCAAATTAACTGTGAAATTATTGCTACATTCGATTCATGGTTACTTCCACCTTTCCCGAAGCCCTGCTAAAGTTCTACTTGCAGGATATTCCTCCGCCTCGTGCAAACTAAGATTAACATCGGCTAGAAAGTTACACCAAAAGGACAGCGCACTGCATTCGTGCACACTCAGTGTGATAATATTATGCATAGGAACTATTTTTTGCTGATGTTTACCAACACACATATTTTCCCCCTGGTTTTATTCTTATTAATTATAAATGAAACATTATAATTTATAGATAAAATATAAGTAAAACTTCAAGTTAACAAATATATATATATGTATATACATAATTTTATGTTAATAGAAGTATAAAAGTCTTGTGATATGACATATTAAGGAAACAACCATGTACGTCCTATGTGGGGTGATTATTTCAAGGTTTGACTCAACAAGTGTGTGAAGAAAGTGGGAATAGACAATAGTATCAGGAATAGTCTGTTCACGTTAAAATGAGTACTTTAGAAAGTCCTGCTTAAGGTCTACTTGTATACACGTTATGTATTCTTCCGTCTTATGTAAAATTAACATTACCATGGGCCTAACAACTTTATTCATGCGACGGCTGAGTAAAACTGTGAAATTTTTAGGAAAGTAAATATTATATAAATCTGCTCATTTTCACATTCCGATGCATTAAAAAAACAGAAAGCTAATTAAATAATTTTAAGTTATCACAACCCCTAACATTTTTTATTCGACGTAATGATATGGAAATATTTTTCATCCATCATTACCAACTTTACTGGGCAAATGTCACTCAGTGCACCCATTAAAATATATGCATTCAGGAGCGGTGAATTTTATCTAAGGTTCATTTCAAAAGTGCTCATTTTATCGTGAACAGCCTCTTCTTGTTAGCACAAGACACCACAGTGTTGTGGAAAGATTTGGACGGCTCTTAACAAGGAGTCCTTGAGAGCCGATGTGGGTGATACGAAGTGTATCTGGAGCAACGCCGGAATGCAAGGGCAGGGTAAACGGGAGATCACCAAGAAAACCCGCTGACCAGTGGCATCATCCGTCACGATTTCCATATGCGAAAATCCGGTTCGTCTTGGTGGGAGGCAAGCGGTTTAACCGCTACACCACAGCGGCCCCACCACACACTGCATGATTGTCATACTCTGCGCATGTCCCAATAGAGTTCTTAGCTATGTCTGTGCCATGTGAACTAACAGTGATGTGACGTCTGTTTTCATCTCGTTATAAAAATGATTTGTGCTCTTATAAAAAAAAAAATTGCTGTTACCCGTGGCTCCACCTACGTGCAAAATATGAAAACAGACCACCAACCAACCAGCACCTGCTCAAATTGTTGATGGTATATTTTATATATTCCCTAAGAAGCTGTTAGGTTTTTCCGGGATGAAAAATACCCTATGTGCTAACCAAGACTATAATCTACCACTGAAACAAATTTCATCCAAATCTGTTGAGCCGTTATGACGTTATTAAGTAACAAACAAACATACAAACTGTCGCATTTATAATATTATTAAGATCTTACGTAACTTAATTAAACCAGAGTTGCATTAAAATTCAGGCAGATTAGAAGTACCGACATTTCAAATCACGTAACCTATGCATGTAAACAGTGTGTTAGCGCTAATTAATGTCACGTGGTTTTTGACAGTTCCAGTGACAAAACAGTAGTTCAGTGTTGAAGCACGGATATTAGATCCTGTGCATTATACCGTACACCCACTCGACTTTTTTTTTTTGTAGAAGTTAAATGAATTAGATAATAAAGAGTGCATGTACAGGGCACCAACTTAAATACAGGCCGGAGGGAACGAATGTTAAAGGAGAGAATAAATTAAAATACGTGATTAGCATCTACATATCTCCCTGACATCAGGGCAAAATGTAAAGGCATTTATACTTAACTCCATAATTTATAAATACGTTAATCACGATCCAAATACAGCCTTGACCATTCTCAAAAATAGAACGAAACTCTGCTGAAAGCTACAACAGCTATTAACTGCCACAAAATGTAGATCTGTGTACCTGTTCCTCTAGACACAAATCAACTCCTAGCAGCTAGAAACACCTCTTCTCTATACGCACAAGCAAATTCCTAGCAGCTAGAAACACCTCTTCTCTATACGCACAAGCAAATTTGCCTCGCGTATTTTAAATACAAAATTGCTGTATGAGACTATTCAGCCAGCTGTTCCCGTCAGGTACTATTTTGAAAACACATTTGTGACGTAATTTTTTCTCTGTTCTATTTTCTTTAAATGCCGAGTGTGCGTCTATTTCTTGCCAACATTGCAGCACAGACCGAAACTACGTTACCAATACTACCATAATCAATACTTGCCCATTACTTTTTGGTAAATAATTTTTTTTTATGCACTTCCTTAATTCGCTTATAATATTCTATATCGCAATTTCGAAACATACTTGACATTTATGAAAAAAATTCTCGTAAGTTTTACAACAAACTTTTAAATAAAACATATTTTCTCAATAAAAAATAAAGTGGTAGAAGAAAATGACACAGCACTCTTGAGATATTCACTGAACCGTGTATTTCAAAGATGAAAAATACGCACTGCTAAAAAGTTGTTTCATCCATTTCATACGAATTAAGAGGAGCAATGACGCCACATAGGAGAAGTGGTTCTAGCGTTCACAGAAATAATAAAAAAGATAACCCTAGAGTGCTATATTGACGATATGCGATACTCGCAAACCTTATATGCAGTGTCTCCAATATTTGAGCCAGTTAATTGTTACTACCCCCGAACAAGCGTCGTCCTAGATCTATCTTAGTTAGGTTGGCTACAAGACCTTAATGCATGCCGGTCTTGTTTACAGTATTACGTGCAAGTAGTAAATAAACTGTAACTCCCTACCGTTCAGCATTTCTAGGCGAAGAGGTGTGCGGAAATGTGTTCTGTTCAGATAGGTACTTATATAGAGCACACTTTTAAAATGTGTATTGAGAGCGTTAGCTACCTGATTTAACGGTTCACTGAGCACTTATGAAAGCCCTGCTTGCATTCTTCTGCCAGTTGTGTACCCTTGTGTACGTAAAATCTAACGACACATATTTATTACGTTGATGAAGTCACATTGTTAAATTGTTTGAAACGTAAATGTGTTCATACGCTCAGCATGTTTACAAAACGGGTCTTCATTCGCCACGAATTCTGAACGACTCATGCACACTGTCATAAGACGTTACAATTCGTTTTCTCAATCCGTTGGCAGCATTGCATTGTTTACGGTCGCAGGCAGTGACAAGTGCTCAGCGCGCGCGGGTGTAGTATCGTACCTCGGGGGCAGTGACGTCATGCCCAGGGTGCCGCGGAGCAGGCACGCGTGCAGGCCAGTGCGCTGGCTATCCTCGTGTCGAAAGCAGGCGCTCGCCCGTGCCGGACGTCATTGCGGGCCGGGCGCCATGACCATACTGTGCGCGCGCACACGGCAACGCAGCGCCTATCGATTGGTCGTGTTTGTTCCCGGCAGGTCATGCGTCACCACACACCCTCCCTCCATGCTATCCCCTCCCCCACGCCACCACACAGCAGATGCCCGCGGCCTTCACCACGTCTGCCGGGGCCGTAATTGTCGCCGGCGATCAAAGCCTTCTTCCCGCACGCAACATTTCTGCACCTGGTACGCAATCTTCGTGCGTCTACCCCTGCGGCAACGTTGCATCGCTTCGGTTCAACGGCTGGAGCCGATTCTCTTTTTAACTTAAAACCTCCCGACATCAACCGAAAGATAAACCCCCAGTGTAAAGTAAAAAATGACTATACATACGCACATTTGGGGTTACTTTTCACAAGATTGTGACAGATTCGTGGCCGTCACTATAAATAAAAGATCGTTTCTATTTGTTTACATTGGTTTGTTAGTGTGTGATATTGCTTCCAGTAACCCTGATGCGCTGCTATCTGCGTTGCTGTGATGTGCTACGGGTTGCAGTCCGTCGACCTTATGGCTGAAAAGCTGACGTTTTAGTGTATAAGCTTCTGAAAGGAAAGGGATTGAGTTTGTGTGGGGATTAGAAAGATAGAAAGACCTTTCAGACCCTGAAAGAGAAATTGATGTCCCCGCCTGTGTTGACTTTGCCTGATTTTTCTAAAACATTTTCCCTTCTTGTGGAGGCAAGTGCAATTGCCGTAGGAGCTGTATTGTCAGGTAGTGGACGGGCATTTAGCACCCGTAGCGTATGGAAGTCGTTTGCTTAAAATACTCTTCTTATGAAAAATAACGTCTTGCTTGTTTGTATGGAATGGAGAGGTTTTCCGACTACCTGGAGACTAGCTCATTTAAATTGTTTACCGACAGTCTGCCATTAAGTTGAGTGTTCAAATCAGACAAACCAGCTGGTCTGTTGAGTAGATGGTTAGCAAGACACAGTAGGTTTCGGTTTAAACATGGGCAACTTTGAAACATTTGCGTAATATGATTTTAAAAAAGGCCCGAGAATTCTGTGCACTTTTTATGAGTTATTTATAAATAAAACTGTTAGCTATGGAGTTAGAGCTGTGAAGGTTTAATTTTAAATGAAACTGTTTGGTGCGAAGTTACTTTAAATTGGCAGAGTTACCGCAGATGACTCCATTACTAACTGTAGTGTTAGCAGCGACTTAGAAAAAAGCAGTCCCGTGTCTTAGCGCCTCGTTGGAAGTGCAATATCTAAATTAGTGGCAACTCGAACAGAGTTTGACATTCACATATTTGTGCGTGTCGCGCGAAGAACGTATGTGTGCAAGAAACGATGTTGAGCGGTAGTGCTAATGTCTATATGTGACTGTAGGAGGACACATTCTGAGCAGAAAGTGGGCAATAAGCAGGAATCTCAGAAGTTATCAGTCGACTGCGAGTAGAATAAGAAAAACAATTTGGTTAAAATGTCCTTCCAAATAATTATTGAGGACGACTCTGATAATTACGCTTCGAAAGAACTGGAGGATAACATCATTTCTATTGTCCTCTTCATTTGTGTTAATTTGTTACGTACCACAGTATTTGATATCCAGCGAGAATTGCAAACTTTGTCCGCTTAATATGATTAGTATAAACTCTAGGAGTTCGAAAATAAACGGATCTAAGAGGAATGCTCACCAAATATAAAATCAAATATTATTTAACTTTTCTTCTTTTAATACGTAGTTGTTTCAAATTATTTCCATTTGACAAGTTGCAGACATAAATCTTAAATAATCTCGGAGCCCTTAACGTTTCATATCATTCCGTCGAGAAGGTTACTTTTAGAATAGATTTGTAAGGCTCTATTTTACTGATTGTTCCTAATAAAACAACATTTTGTTATTTTCAACTAGTGTAGCGTGATTTAACGAGAACATTATACAACTATTCAGTTAACATAACACTTCCACTTATATAGACAAAACTCGTGAATCAATGTAACAATATTGCACACTACGAAACAGTACAACTGTCAACATAAACCCTCATACAAGATAAATATATTCAAAGGTCGATGTAACTTTTGCAGGGTGATATATTACAACGCTGTAACTTCATCTGTAACTATCATCCATTCACGATTACTTCACCTCCCCCTGCCTCTATCCCGCCAGCTTCCTCTCCTCGCCCTTTGTGCTGCTATCTCGTTCCCCGCTAACTGAACGCTTCTGACAGACTGCTTGGGGCGTAACCATGGGGAACGGGCTTGGAAGTTGCAACCCTTCCCCCCCCCTTCTACGCCCCATTAAATTGTCAACTATTAGTATTAAAATGATTAGTAATCCTTTAACTGTGATTTTAAAGATGTGCAATTGCTGTTACCTTTGAGGTATTTTATTACATTGTGAGGTAATTTTCTCCTATAATTTGTCCTAATTAACATGTACGTAGCAACGCTGATTGTATGTAACCTCCCACCCTTTACTCCAGCTAGTGTAAGTCTTCCCCCCCCTCCTCCCCCCGAACACAACACCCGTGAGCTACTAACTTCAGAAATTTCTGGCTGCTACACTGCAGCCTGTTTAGTTCATATTCCCTGTCCACAGCCATTGTGAACAATACAATGATGTTACACTCTGCTTCTTGTGAAGTATTTGACATTACACAAGTTATAGTTTATCCACGGCGACTACTAACTTTTCTGAAGGCCTGCCAAAGTTCTACTTTCAGGATATACATCCGCATCATGCAAAAAACACTTAAACAAGTCTAGAAAATTACACTACTGGGACAGCGCACCGGGTTCATGCACACTCAATGTAGTAATATTTTGCATCAGAAACCCACATATTTTTTGTTTTCATTCGTAGTAATTATAAATGAAATATGATAAATTATAGATAAAATGTAAGTACGAAACCAATTCTCCAAAAAGAAAACAATGTTAACATAAGTATAAGACAGTTGTGATGCATGACATATTTAGTAAACAAGTACATGTATAATAAGTGCGGTGATTATTGTTCAAAGGTTCAGTTGAAAAAGTGTATCCCCCGATTTTGTTATCATCGGATTTTCTGGATTGCCTCCCACTATGGTTGCAAATTTAAAGACGTCGAAAATCACTGCCTCTGGCTACGTATATTGTTGTGTTCTTGCAATCAGGTTTTGCTAGCCTGATGGCAGCCTCAAACATATCGCCGGTGAATGGGTCACGAGCTGTGAGCGGGTATACCACAACACAAGGAATCCCCTCCTATGGTTGGAAGGTATGGCCGTTTATTAGTCAACACTCGCCCGATATTGAGGCGATGGGGTGTTCCGACCACAGTAGCGCGTCTACGGATATCAGCCTTCGGAGCCACGATAAAGGCTTCAGTATTTACTAATATTCCGCAACTTATTAATGTATATGAATAGTAATTATGACAACATATTAACATTTTAATACATTTTCAAGTTCCCCCGATTGAACTAATATGTATTGTAACGTGATGTAACTGTTGTTTAGATAATAAAAAATATATGCAAACCTACCTAATTCATTCTATAGGCTGTTCACGGTAAACTGAGCACTTTAAAAAACCCTGCGTAAAATCTACTTCTATGGAAGTCGTGTATTCTTCCGCGTTATGTAAAATTAACACTGCCATGAGCCTCATCAATTTATGCATGCATCGGTCTTGTAGTAAAACTATGATATTACTAGAAAATTTAATATTTCCCAAGTTCGCTAATTATTATGATTAGACGCATTAAAAAAGAGGAAAGAGGTGTAAATCATTTAAGTTATCACAGATGTTAACCTAACACTTTTAATTCGACGTTAAGGCAGGGAACTAACTACTTTCTTTCAATCGTTACCAACTTTACTGGGCTCATTGCACTTAGTGTACCCGTTAAAATATATGCAGGTAGGAGCAGTGTCTGTTTTTCTAAGGTTGACTTCAAAAGTGCTCACTTTATCGTGAACAGCCTTTACATCTGTGTACGCAATCTCTAAATAATTTTAATGTGTAATTTGAAAAACCTAATATTACTAACAATGTTAGAGTGCACATTGGAATGTGGGCTCCCTGTTAAGTTAGCAGCGCAGAAATGGAAACTGTCCTGAGACTCGGCACCATATTGTGATAGTAATGTTTACATTTATGTACAGTGAGGTTAATGTTTGTTTCTTGTTTTATTCACGTTATAGTAATAATAATAAATGCGTATGGGGAGTGAACCCAGGGCGAGGCAACAAACTCCGAGTGACGGGCTTTCCAACTGGGACCCGTAGATTCCCGTCATCCCTGGACGTGACATGAAGTGAGACCCTAGGATGGAGCGGCGCTGGAATGCAAGGGCGGGGGAAACGGGAGTACCCCGAGAAAACCCGCCGGCAAGCGGCATCGTCCAGCACGATTGCCACATGCGAAAATCCGGGAGTGAACCCACTATGCCACCACTGCCCCTAAGTAAGAATATACACATATGTAACACATTTACCTGTATGCCTACAGTTCCATGGTTTCATTTGCATGGCGCGTGAATAAAGTGATAAGGCACAACGCAATTTTAGACTTGCATGTGGTGGAAGAAAATACAATGTAATCAGAGAAGTATATCCTAGGCAGGCTTGCAAAAGTGGTCAGTTTACCCCGAATAGTCTATAATAACTTGGTGTAAGCACCAAATCATTTGCAAAAATATCAGAAGGCCCTTTTTTTGCTCAAATATGAGAATTTTAGCTTAAGGTATTCTTTCCATAGAAACTTCAAAAAGTTGTTTTAACACAATTGTTTTCGGGTTTTTTTTGTTTTTTTTTAATAATTACAGGAATTGCATGTTACAAATTGTTTAAATACCCGCCAATTGATTCATCTGGTGTAAGGGTCAAACTAATAATTTTTGGCGTTCAGACTTATTCCATTATTTAAATTTGCAATATGGTAAAACCACATAAATAATAAATAAATAAAAATATGAAATTGAAAGAAAAAAACTGTATAACATTTCACCTGCCTGAAGAGTTCTTTCAAGCCGTAGCATAACGCATTAATTCTTCTCATTTTTTTTATTTGTATGGAACATAAAGCATTTGCATTTTTCCTTTAATACCCATTTTATATTTTTTATTTAATATCGTAATGAAAATATATACTGTTTTGAAAATGTTAAAATTTTTTTTTTTTTTTTTTTTGACGCCTTTAAGTAAGCATTCCTATTGGTATAGGCTGTTCACGATAAAGTGAGCACTTTTTAAGGCCCTTCCCACAGGCATTAACCACTAATAAATATATCTTATTGCAGCCTCAGGCATTAAATTTTGATGGTAGTGAAATGTATATACTGGTCACATTGCAATGTTTATATTAAAAAGAAGCAGGAAGATGGAAATTGGATTAAGGAAAAATTTATAAGGGCCTTAAAAAGTGCTCACTTTACCGTGAACAGCCTATAACAGCCGAAGGGGCAGATGCAGGGCAGACAGCTTCGCCGAGCGCCTGGATGATATGCCTCCCACAATAATGGAAACTGTGTGGTCAGCATGTCGCGTTGAATTTTTTTCTAACTACCCTATATCTAAGTGTTAAGTGGGAGCCCGGTGAGTAGAGCGGATTGCGTCTCAGGACTAACCCCTTAAGCCTACAAGGAAAGTAAATCATGCAAGGAGACATGCATCATGGCAGAGAGGGATTGGGCAGCCATGGCCTGCGATTGGGGCCATGACTACCTCCCTAAGTGTAGCCTACTTATAGCTAAGCTATCACTAGAAGAGACTGGGAAAACCCGGCATAGACACCGTAAAAAACCCAGTCGACAAGAAATAATTCAAAATGATTTATGCATTAAACAGAAATGCTACAGGAGACAGAGTGTGTGGAACATGCTCGTGTTAGTAGAGATGAAAAAACCACTAGAGAGGGGACAGGAACTTCATTTCTCCTTGACCTTGGTTTGTTGGGAGGGACGCTGGCTTAACTAGGGTCGTGCTTGCACATGACTCTGGTGAGGCAAGTGGCGCCATTGGGCCTCTTCCCCCCGATTATCCAGTAGAACCTGTCATTAAAAGAAAAGGAGTGAGCTGCCAGTAAGTGTCAACGGGCCAACACTTACTGGTTTTTACATGACCGGGAAGAGACGGTACGAACCTGTGAAAAGTAAGATTAAATTATTAAATTAAGTAACCTAATTGCTTAATACTAACATATGTCCTCTGGAACATGTGTCTCCAAAATAAGTGCTGTGCTACGTCGCAATGAGCATGCCTCCGTAGTCGTGGGCTGTAACGGAGTATATTTCCATCCACAATGCTGCGAGTGCACGAAGTTTCGCATTGGGGAGGGGTGTCTTCTTTTGTCTTGATGAGGGACTCTCACCAGCTGCTGTAGAGAGCACAGTATCGCCATGTCGCGGTGTTGCCTGAGACGCCGTATTCCACCACTCTACTTTCTATCTCTCTCGCCAGGACAAAGTCGTAGGTCTACTCACCTGCGACGCAGAAAGGTAGGCCTTCATCGTCGGAGCACCTTGTGCTTGGACACAAGCGTCGATGCGATCAGTCATGGACTCAGACAAGCGCTGCTATCTTTACAAACGTATATTTCCCCACAGTTGCGGCGAATCACGCGCCAAGTCTCAAACACCTCGACATTTAGGAAGCTGGAATACCATCTGGGGGCTTATTCTAAGTTATTCGTTTCGTTTCCTCTAGACAAAAATATTCATTACTACTCGAATTTTCGTTTACTAATGAAAGGAGCTATTCTAAGTGCATTTTGGTGTTCCTTTGACGTCACTATGTTCGTTAAGTAACACGAAACGAAAACAAAGCCCTTTGGGCCTTTGTTACCGAGTTTTACTATAAAAACTGGGCTCGTGTGAGAAAAAGATTGTTTTTTTTGGGGGGGGGGGGGGACTGTAAAAGAAGAGATTCGTAATGTAATGTCTCTTCATGCATTACAGAAACATAAAAATATATTTCACAAAAAATATTTGTACCAAAATTAAACTTTCTGTTTTCATTTGTGAACTATGTAAGCAGCAATGTAGGCTGGCTATTGTGAGGAATTTATAATGAAATAAGAGATCATAAATACTGATTTATTCAAATGATTTGCTTTGAACAATGTAGTTCGCAAATCACAAGATAAATAGCGCTAAACTATAAATAATTCTTGGTGTTTTACAATCCAAAATACTTTCTCTTGAAAATAATTGAGTGAAAATTCATATATTGATATTAATACAATCCACAAGAAACACGACAGCGTCTAGTTTATTGTCCACCGCTTAATTTATAATCTTGGTATTATAAATAACAAAGGAAAATGCTTGTTCGTAAATAGCTTGCAGCCAAACAGAAAATTGGTCACTGATAAAAATCCGCGGGCATGTAACAATCAAAGTTCTGTCTTCTGTCTCTTATCGGCATACATGTGAGTGTATTTCAACTCGGAGCATAGTCAATTAAAGCATATTTATGTGCAATACATCAAACGTCGAAACGTCCAGCCGAGTTACAAAATAGTAGAATGTCGTCAGCAAATTCGATACACTTGACAAACGAAATATATCTTTTTCCTATAACACTTTATGTATTTAATACTAATATTTATAACACCATAAGCAAACAAAATATTTCAAGCTCTTTACTGCTTTGGTTTATTAATGTTGTCAATCTTAATTATTTATAATTAACAAACGAAGTGTCATAAAACAGGTAAAGTTCATTTGCGTAATGTTGCCAGCCTGCATTCGCTAACGAAAACCCGAACATTGCCGAACTCTCCGTGGTATCTAGAAGTGTTGAGACGAATTATCACTTAGAATACCAAATCGCCTTTCTCGTAGAATTTATTCGTTAAAGAGAGCTTTCGAAAATTAACGAAAACGAAAAATGAATAAATAACTTAGAATAAGCCCCATGGTCCTACAAATGTTCGGTGATCGACACATCAAGTGAACGGATAGTTTACGGAAATGCTGACGCATGCTGGCGCATCAAGTGCATTGCAGAGGTTCGGTAGAAAACATGTGATAAAAGTAAGCAATTAAATATTTAGTGGCGGTGGCGCCTAAACTCGACAAACATTTAAGAAATGGTTCGTGCCCAAAGACAGGTTTCAATTTCTCGTTTCAACTCCAAGGATTATTTTTTAGGCGTCAGAATGGTTAAACGGGCGTCTTCGCCATCCATTTTAGCTGCAAAATTCCCTATACACAACTCTGGAGAACTGACTGCGTAATACTGTTATCTTTATTAGCGTGACGTTAAGATATAAGGGCCACACCACTTACGAAAAGACCACGTCAATCGAGCGCCTTGTACGTAAAAGAGTTGAAGTGAGTGGTGCGTGTGCAAGAATCGACCTTAGAATGGCGAGCTTTGGGCGATTCTTAGCGTCGAGGTCTTGAAACCGATTAGGGCGAAACGAGGCGAATATGGAGCAGCGCCGGAATGAAAAGGCAGGGAAACGGGAGATCCCCGAGGAAACCCTCCGACATCGTCCCGCGGTATCGTCCGGCACGATTCTCACATGCGAAAATACGGAGACCCGGCAGGGGATTGAACCCGGCACGCCTTGGTGGCAGGCGAGCAGGCTAACCGCGCTCAGCCACCGCTGCCCTGGGGAAAGAGGGCGTGGGATGTATCGTTTGTTTGTCAGACAGGCAAGAACAGAGCTAGACGTTTCCATGTCCACCTTCCAGCCACAAGTGATAACTTCACCAGAGCTCCGCCATTAACACGCCGGCTGTTAGTGCGAGACCAGCCGAGAGTAAGCATAGAAAAAATTATATGTCCTTCTTTGCCCGGGCCACTTCTCTACAAAAGGTCTGTAGAAAAATATTCTGTATCGTGAAAATTGAGAGTAAATTACGATATAGACGGAACAAAAGCACAAACTCATCAATTCACTCCTACTTGCTCTCTTGCATTAAGATCCCTCTCTACAAATGGTACAAAGCTATTTTTGTTTCAAAGCATTTTGTGGGAGGTATAGTCCATTCACGACTGGAACAGACTTTTGAAAACGAACCTTCGAAAAACCAACCTAGGCGTAACATGTTGACATGTTTTTTCAATAACCTGTATTCCACAAATATGTAACACTGTATTATTGAATAAATTAAACTTTACCTTAGTATCTTCTATAACGTGTAATATTTATTTCGTATTAAATGTGAATTAAAAACAGCCAGAGCAGCGATGTGTTGTCAACGGCTAGTTAGAAATAGTTCACAGTTAAATATTGTTTTAGCCTAGTTTTTTGGTATGCTCTCTGTTAATTAAACGTTGCCAATTGAAATATTAAAAAATTTAGGTAGCCCCGATGGCAACATATTTCATTGCTACAGTTTAAAATAACAGCGCACAATATCGTGTGTAGGCCAACTGACACGGTGATTGTTTTATCGACTGAGGAACCAACTGTCCGCTGGGCGGAGCTTATCGCTCTCTCCCTTTCTTTCTCTGTCTCTCACTCACATTCGGGAGATTTTGGATCGCTAGTAAGCAGAAATTATACATTATTTCAATTGTAGCATATTTCATACTTATTACAGCAAAATAATGATCTTTGAATTTGCAATTTACAACTGAAAAGAGATTTTAATGTTTGAATACTTAATTTAATGTATTTAAATATGACGGCGGGGCAGTTACCAAGTGAAGTTGGCAGACGTGGCGAGCCACGACATGGTGTGTTGCTTTTTGCCATACGGAACGTAAATTATTCTTACTCCGAAAAATAGTTCAAATTACCACATCACATTTATAGACGTTGTGTTTTTTAAACCTACCTAGGCTAGTTAGGATGTTGTGATAAATGTGTGTTTCCACGGTAGTAATAAATATACTGTTACGTGTGTTTTGTTAACCGCTGAGTGTGAAATAGCGTGGCGTGGCTGCGTACTGGTCGTTAGGCTGGCCTTGCGCGCGTGTGTGTGTGTGTGTGTGTGCGCGCGCGCGTGATTCCAAATATCTTATGTACACTATTTATACGTTTTAATTGAGAACTATTTTTATGACGAAATTAATTATTTACATCCACGTCTGTTTATTTATCACAACTTTGTACCTTCGCCCTAGGTGTTTGAAACACAGTCGTGTAAAGTGGTTTGCCACAATCCCAACAAAATAGTAAGCCCAGCCCGATGAATTTCAATAAACCTAATAAACAGTAAGCAGCAATACATAGAAATATGAGCGGAATAAAAGTTACGGTAGGCCATTTTCTGTAGATATTTACCGCTATATTTTAAGTTTGTATGACAAATAATAAGCTACACGAGTTGCGTGCTTGAATTTAATGTCTTTTTCGTTGGACTAGTTGTTCCATTGTTTTAATATTTATTCCAACTGAGGCCGTTCTTTTAAAGAAATAACCCAAAACATATTAATTACAAAATGTTAAATACTGCAGTCCTTTAACCCGCAGTTGCAACAGTGTTAAACACAGACGCGGCAAAATAATAACGTACATTACGTGTAATGTGTTATGTCATGGAAAGCCAATATGTCAATAATGTAAAATAACTGCAAGAACAATCTTCAATTCAGGCATTTTTAAAAAGTCATAAAGCTGACCTAAATAATGTTATAGGCCTAAACAGTGAACATTCGTACGGAATGGTTTTTGGAATAAGACGGAATTATTTGAAAAGCTAGCTGTAAACAGTAAACAACGCATTCGACATTTCAATGTTTATGTTTAGGTGTAACGAAAGAATACGAACACATGTACATACAAACATACGATGGAATGTAAACATTGATTTTGACAGATGCTAGCTACATGGCAGTCACATGGAAATGTTTGTTTACATTTGACGGAAGGATACGAAACGGGCCTGCAAGTAGATATTTAGCAGGTCTCCGAGAAAGTCTGTTTCAGTCTTGAATCGACTATAGCTGGAACATGCCTAAAGTCATTTAACTTATATAAAAACCCTATCCTTCCATTAAGCCGGTCCTGCACTAGGCTGCGCTGTTAGCACCTCGACATCGTCACCTTTGTTTACAACGGTATCGGTAGACAGAAACACAGATTGCTACAGACTGGCGACTGTTGAATTTAGCCGAGAATCGTGGTTTTCTTGGGCAATGTATTATCACTGTGCTAGATTCTTAATGATTGCTAATGCACTCTAAATTTGAATCAGCGAGAACTTCACGGTTTAAATCAATTAAAAAAGCACCTGACTTATTTGACAGCCACTTCAGTAAATTCAATCGATGAATGAGTGGAAATTGCGTTATTGAATCAGTGACATTTTCCACTAATTCTAGTGATGGGTCGAGTCAAGTTTTTTTTTTTCGATTCCGGTGCCTATACCGATTCTTTGGTCGATTCTCGATTCCGATTCCTGCTTTTATGTATTCAATTTTTCAAATAAGGTTCAATTAATTTAGTATGCCTATCAAAAACAAACATCTATGCTTTCTAAATAAATATTTAAAATTTTAAAATGTAACATGACACATAATAAATTTTATTTAATCCATTACGTGTTTTGTACCAACTTTTCTCAGATTTTACTACAAATGTAAGGAAAATAACACAAATAGGCCTAAGTGCATTTGTTGTCAGTTTCTAGCATCATAATAACAAATATTCATTACACAACATTTAGGACACCTGCTTATATACTAACCCAAACCCTTACCCTAACATCGACACAAATAAAAATAAAATGACCCGGATCCAAACGCTCCCACTACTAAGAACTTATCAAATATTCACGTCAAATATAACATGGGAATGCTGGTTCTGCTCCTTAGTGTTAAGTGTTGCCGCAGAACTCGCATTCTTATGTTAAATTTGATGCGATTTTATTATAAGTTTTTAGTAGTGGGAGCGTTTGGATCCTGTTTTTTTTTTTATGACCACGGATTCTGATTCCATTTTACTTACAGAAAAGAATCGATTTCGATCCCGGTACTAAGAATCACCGATTCTTAAGGATCGAAGAATCGACTCGACACATCACCTAACTGATTCGTAAACTATTTCATTCACTGTAATTTAGTGATATGTTTTTTGACTGATGCATCACTTAAACAAAGGGTATCAGTTGGAATAACAACATATGAACTAATACAGTCCGTGACATAGTTTTTATAAGTGTTTCGTCTTTTATAATACCATTTTACGAGGCAACATTTTAACAAACTCTTCACTCGCTTACTCCCCCCCCCCCCCCCCCAAAAAAAAAAACCCAATACCTGGTGATATGTCGGGATCCACCGTGTATGAGTATTTTCGCTTGTTCAATGCTCCCGCCATCGCCTGACTCCCTACGGCCCGCCCTTCGCAGCAGCCTTCGTATCCGGCCTTTCTCAAACTCGTGTCCCTGTCTCGTATATCTTCTCGACATTCAAGCCTCTCAGTTATCACGCCTGACAAGCAATGTGCGTGCCATACCAAGCGCCCTGTTCTCTCAGGACTGTTTATAAACGCCACACGGAGAGCTACCGTAGCACCCTTTAACGACGCAAGTATATAAGACCCTATTATTTCGCGTTATAATTCAGTAACAAAGTAGACGCGTGCGTCATTGAATATACGCTCGTCTGACACGCCCTGCGGAACTCCGGGCCAATGGCAAACAATCAGCACTCTGGTCGCTTCATTCCATGTGGCCGGGACAAAGATGAGGGTGCGTCCAGTCTGTGCCGACAGCCAATGGATCAGTGAGTTCTGCTTGAACATGTGGAGGGCTGGGGAGTCCTAGCTTGGTGCCGTTTGATAATGCGAAATGGCAGGGTCGCCATCACGCAATATTTAGTAATTTTATACAATCTCTTGATATACATATTTACCAAATTTACGGATGCTGAATGTGTTTTACACTGTATGCTGCGCAAATTTCTATGACAACCAGTGTATTTTCACTGATGGATTTTGTGCGAAAAAACAGATTGTTTGTAAGATAGAGTGATACTTTCATTTTAGTAGAACCTAAATTCGAAAAATAAAAAAAATTGAAACACTGGGGTAAAGACGTGATTCTTTGAAGAAGACTAGGTGATGCAACGATGACAACATGCAAGGTAAACGATTGGGTTTTCTATAACGGATTACTAACGACATTCTCGAAACTGGCCTCTGTCCCCGTCCTAAGGAAGACTGAAATTCAACCAAATTGTGTGTTACAGTAGTTCCGTCGACTATGTAAGTTCTCACCCGTGTGTTAGGCTCTATAGTCTTCGTTGCGTTGTCCTGAGGGCATTTTTTTTGGCATTAATGTGTTTTTTTTCTGACTCCTTTGTTCATTAGTTTGGTTAGTAACTTTGTTGGTTCTGTTTCATTCCGTTCATCAAAATCCTTGTAAGACTTTCTACGACATTCTATAACATCTTTAACTACTTATAATATTGTTTTCAGTGCATGTTTTTACGTAGTATATGTCTGTATTTTCTGTAACTACATAGCAATGTAATGGCAAATGTCCACACTTCTCAATAATAATGTTCCACTTCATTACTCATTCGCATTGTAAGAACCACTCAAGTAATACAGTCGTCATGCATTTGAGTAATTTTTAACATACCTCCTTTTTCTTTAGACCATTGGCATCAAAACAAAACTTAATTTTATATTTGTCGCGCATTTTTCTCCAAGTTTTAGACATTATCTGATATTACTTTCGCATTATAAAAAAATTGAGCGCTCAGGATTTCCATAAATATCTATCAAATAACAATGTTACAGTTAAAAGATATGTGCAAACAATGAAAAGTAATATATGTACTGAAATAAGATGATTAACTTTGAAAGAGGATATCAAGGTTTACTTCAAGACATCTATAAAATCGTACAAGGCAATGTTTTGCAATTTAAAAAAATTGCTGAATACAAGGAAACTCCTTCATAATTTTTATCTGTGGCTGCCCATGCATTTTTAAAAATTAACTTTTGCTAAGCATAGCTCAAGATGAATTAAGACAATGCCTTTGTGTTTCCCTTGTTAAATTTTCTGCAAGTAGTTTGCTTCATTCTGTTTGCACATCACAAGGAGAGTAAAATTTTGACTTTGACAAGTAATTTTACACAAACCATGCGTTATAAAAAAATGTAATCTGAGGGAAAAGTAATCACAAATAATATTGATAAGTTTATCACAATACAAATATAAAATAATTAGTTTCGTGGCGAATACCTTTAATGGAAACGATGGCAACAGGACCTGAACCTACCAGTTCGCGCTGTATTTTACCTCCAGTGTTGCACACACACGAGAACGTGTAACCGTTTAATTGGCTGTCCCTTCTTCTATCAATAAGTCATCTCTCTCTCTCTCTCTCTCAGACTTGATCTTACAGGACCTGAGCTACACGTCTCCCATACGCCCCAAGTGCTGTCGGCGGGCTATCCGTCACTCCGAACCACAATTTGCTATCTTTCTCTCCCTGTCTCTCTCTCTCTGGCACAGTTGCCTGCTCCTTCAGCCACACAGCAGCATCCTCCTTTATTCAAACGACACGTGCAGACCTCATTACAGCTTCTCTGAGACGGGCATCACACCGCCCCTCCCTCCTGCCTATCCCGCCAGCTTCCTCTCCTCGCCCTCTGTGCTGCTATCTCGTTCCCCGCTAACTGAATGCTTCTGACAGACTGCTTGGGGCGTAACCATGGGGAACGGGCTTGGAAGTTGCAACCCTTCCCCCCCCCCTTCTTCGCCCCATTAAATTGTCAACTATTAGTATTAAAATGATTAGTAATCCTTTAACTGTGATTTTAAAGATGTGCAATTGCTGTTACCTTTGAGGTATTTTATTACATTGTGAGGTAATTTTCTCTTATAATTTGTCCTAATTAACATGTACGTAGCACCGCTGATGGTATGTAACCTCCCACCCTTTACTCCAGCTAGTGTAAGTCTTCCCCCCCCCCCCCCTCGTCACCCCGAACAAAACACCCGTGAGCTACCAACTTCAGAAATTTCTGGCTGCTACACTGCAGCCTGTTTAGTTCATATTCCCTGTCCACAGCCATTGTGAACAATACAATGATGTTACACTCTGCTTCTTGTGAAGTATTTGACATTACACAAGTTATAGTTTATCCACGGTGACTACTAACTTTTCTGAAGGCCTGCCAAAGTTCTACTTTCAGGATATACATCCGCATCATGCAAAAAACACTTAAACAAGTCTAGAAAATTACACTAATGGGACAGTGCACCGGGTCCATGCACACTCAATGTAGTAATATTTTGCATCAGAAACCCACATATTTTATGTTTTCATTCGTAGTAATTATAAATGAAATATGATAAATTATAGATAAAATGTAAGTAGAAAACCAATTCTCCAAAAAGAAAAAAATGTTAACATAAGTATAAGACAGTTGTGATGCATGACATATGTAGTAAACAAGTACATGTATAATAAGTGCGGTGATTGTTGTTCAAAGGTTCAGTTGAAAAAGTGTGGAGATAGAAGAAACAGACAATGCCTGTACACAACTAGAATCATTGTCCAATACAGTCAGTGAGTAATATAATCTGTGGACGTTTCTGCAGCTCTTAGTAGAGGAGCATATGTAGGGAAAACGTGCTCCACGACAGTTTCTGTCAAGAGATGCTGGGAATGGTCTTATTTCATAATATACTATATTTGGATGAATAAAATTTCTATGGGCCACTCCACAATCCGTTGCGTTTCGTTTATATGAAATAAACAAAATAGCTGCCTCGAAATGTTAGAAATGATCATAGGTCATTTATTTATGGGTGGATTTTAACTTGCTTGGTCTCGTTTTAAATAATAATTTGAGTTTTATAAAAAGTGTCCATGCGCTTTTAAACGCTAAAACTAATAGTTGCCAAGATAACATGAAAAATAAAGAATTTCCCAAAGATTTTGAGATTTTAGAAAAAAATCATAATTGAATGGCATATTTAGTGGAGAAATAGCGTGACTGGATGTTAACAATCCGCTGCCGTCGTGTGGTGTTAGGATTATGTGAAGTTGGGTTTGCCAAGTGAAAGAGAGGGACACTTGCTTTTTTGTTTGTATTTGTTGAGAATTCCCAATTTTAATATACAATACCGATTGGATGTGATTGACCTTATTAATGCCCCCCCCCCCCAGTGTTACGCCTGATCTTATCAGGGGACAGCTTACAAACTAACTTATGACCTAACTTAAACTAACACCCACGCCTTACCTAGGATTCGAACACAGAACCTGCCGCACCGCAGACCGGCGGCTCACCAACCGACTATCAATGGTTATCAATAAACCCAAAGTTACATATATGTTGATTATTAACTGGTTTTTTGTAGTTTACATCATTATCTTTAAAATAACACTTCAAGTTTCGACTTCGGTCAATAAATAGCAAAAATATTTATATTTAACTTTTTACAGTGACTGTCATTGAAATGGTGCAATTTTTGTAACACCGCCAAAACTATAAGGTGAACTACAGGAGTAGTCAATATACAGGTATTGCGTGATTATTACAAATCCATGGCACCTTTTCTTCACTTAAATTGTCATAAAGTTATAGTGATTTGCCTTATAATCACAGAATTGAGGTGAAATATTATTATTTTATTTTATATTATAACCCATAGGTTTTAGCATAAAAAGGACAAGAACATATTTTTTTGAGCTCAAAGTGTTCTCTAAAATGATATATTAAAAACACAATTCTATCAAGAAATAACGGACTTATGTACGATTCTATCATCTTGAGGGCAGCCATGTTGATGACGTCACTACAATTACACGTAACAGAATATGGATTGCCACAATCAAAATTATTCATTCGGAGGTAGTTTATGACAAAACAAAACGACTCCCAAAATTTCTTCACGAAAGCTGCCATGAAATTATATATGCTCCCCTACTATCTGGTTTGTAAGTAGTTCTCCCAAGGTCTCTTAAGCATCTGTCGAATATTATATTAGTTGGGTGAATGAAGAAACTGCTTAATTAATTCAAGTATAACATGAACCAAAGCTTACTTCATAGCAACACTTAAGACAATAAAATAATGCGGAACTGGAAGGACTAGATCGGGCCTTGATGAGTAGCGATCATCAGGAAGTATTAATTTTTAGAATGTAGAATGGGGAGGGATGTGAAGGACTACTGGACTTTACCTGAGCGGAACCTGCGTCAGCCAATGTCGGAGAGGAAGCTGCAGCCCGGAGGCGCCGCTCGAGGTCGCAGACTGCACGCACTCCTTGTAGTGCAGAGTTGCCAGTCAACAACATTCGAGGAAGTCGTATCAGCCATTGTCGTTCAACGATAGAGCCCATAGTTGCTCAGTGAGTTCCAGGTTCTATCCCAGGCGGAGGTTCTCATGTCGGGAATGTGGCGGACACTACCATGGTGTAGGTGTTTTATCTGGGTGCTCCATTTCATCCCTTGCCTTCATTCCACTGTTTCTCCAACGTCGTCCTATTTCACCCCTGCCATTCTTCATGCTGACTGCGCAGCCGGCCTCAGTCGTGATGATACAGCTGTGGTGATCCTTTGACTTGCACAAACTTCTTCTACTTATAACAAGCCCTTCCAGGTCTGATACACATTTTATTTGAAAACAAGATTCTCTTACATTTGACAACATGAAGCGTAGCCTCCGCTTGTAAGAATACAATGTAGTGGCTCGTCGATACTCAAAACCATAATTTTACAATTTCAACAAGAATTCTCTTTTCTTACAATTGTTAATATTTGACCTCATCTGAAAACAATGTTGAGCGACATGAGAGCTATAACTTTTAAATTGAATTCATAAACATTCTTATGCCCTTATGAACCTTGTACACACATATATTAAAAGCATTCTTTAAACGATCAATAAGGACTGCATCACAGCGAGCTCGTTAGATCCTCCAAAGGCCGCGATGCCGTACAAACAATTAAAAATATTGCGAATGACGCGCATCTTTAACAAGGCCTCTCAAGGGCGTCGAAACACACACAGGATAAAACAACTTAAAAAATACAACCCTTATTTGATTTTGGTTTATCAGACCTCAGGTACCAAACTATTCTCATTAACGGGGGCTGATTAAACATAGCTCAGAGCACCTGATTTCAAACATAACATAGCAGCCCTGAAAAATATTAAAATTCTCTGGCCCCGACCTAATAAGAACCAACATTTGATTAAATTACAGATATGTCTTAAACCAACCCTGTTAGTATAAGACGGACGGATCAGGCTAGCCAACGACGCAGTATGCCAACAATTGTAATTGTAATTGTAAAGGGTTGTTTAACGTCCCCCGGTTTTATGCTTGAAAACTTAGCAGGGGACGGCTTACAGACTATTTAATAACCTAACTTAAATTAACACACATGTCTTACCCGGGATTCTAACCCAGAGCCTCCCGCACCCGAGATCGGTGGCGCACAAACCGACTGCGCCACGGGAGGTCGACTAAGCCAACAAGTAAAGCTAAATACATCAGTCTGTTACTTACATCACGTTACCTAAGTCTCAGCGGTGCAAACCAGGCATACAAAAAAAACATTCATACTCCAACGTTTCATTCCCGGCAGGAAACTTCGTTCAACACTGACATTTTAATTCAACTATAATTTACCTATGGGCGGCCAAACAACTACTTTACAAATTCAATAATGCCATAAACCAAGCCCAGGAAGATGAAGTTACAATCAACCATTATTTATTATACCACAGTCAGCTGCCTAACCCAAGCGAGATTCGCCTTTGCAAAACGGCCCGCAATGCTAAACGCATTGCCCTAGCCAGTCGCCACCGAAACGATGTTACTAGAACCGAAGTTAGCGAAGAATATGGTCGAGATATAAAATCATTTAATCCAAGAAACGAATTAAGAAGGGAGGACTGGCCCGTGCGCACGCGCAGGAGGGAGGGAAACAGCAGGGGGTTTGAAGAGAAGGAAGCGGGAGGGGGGGGGGGGGATGGATGGACACCGAGGTCGGAGTGGTGGCGCAATAACGTAGGAAAGAGCGCGCTGCCGGCGACAGTCCGCGCACAGCATGAAGAGACTGGCTCAACGGACATTTGTAGCCAACGAGACAGTAACTGCTGGCAGACATAACTCCATAAAGCCCCTGTCACCCTGTCCAATTTTTGCTTTCAACTTCATTTGGCAATGACATTTGAAGATACGATACGGCCATCAAACTTTTCCTTTCATTAAATTTCATCAAATAATGTTGAATGTGTTTCAACATGTATCACACTTTTTTTCTTTTTCTTTTTTACTGGGAGAATATAATTAGAATTATTATTTAAAATTTATTTGCACTGTGAGATATTGTTTTTATTTTTTCATGTGGGAAAAAATTTAAGGAATGTTGTAATTTATTTTCGCTTCACTACCAAGTTCAAATTTCATTTATCCAAGATGTTTCCTGCACAATGGATGACATATAATGCCTCAGAGTTCGTAATATTATGTGCAATGTTCACTTAAAATAGAATCCATGCCCAGACAGCTTCTGCATGAATTGATTATTTTCATAACCTACTTCGTTTCCAGCAATTGTTCGTCATTTTAAAGTTACTTGGCGTCGACTTTTGTCGTGCACGATTCTTATTAGCTGAGACCGTCAAACATTAAATTTATTTTAGAAACGGTCCAATTTTTAAATTTTGTTTGGAAACTGAGCCATCCAACTTTTCCAGACAAAAAATTATGGCGTTTATGACGTTTCCATGACGTCATAACTGTCCAACTTTATTTGACCAAACATATTGGAAGCAGTTTGACGGAAAATTTGACAGGGTGACAGGGGCTCATAGGCTGTTCACGGTAAAGTGAGCACTTTTTAAGGCCCTTCTAAATTTTTCCTTTCATCCGATTTCCATCTTCCTGCTTTTTAATATAAACATTGCAATGTGACCAATTAACGCAGTGTATACATTTCCCCACCCTCAAAATTTAATGTCTCAGGCTGCAATAAGATATACTTATTATTGGTTGATGCCTGTTGAGAGGGCCTTAAAAAGTGCTCACATTACTGTGAACAGTCTATATCTCATTTTAAACTGCGTTTGTTCCTGCAGTTCAGGAGCAACCCGGAAACTACGAGCCAATTATCCGCGAAGCTTCAACGTCAGGGTGACGTCACTGACTATTCATGGAACACATTACAAAGAGCGTGAGGGGTGAGGATGTAGCCGAGCAGATCAGAGCCTGCCACATTATGTAAACAAATAACTGTAAACATTGTCCGTGGAGACTGCTTCTCCCTCGCTGGCGCCCCTTCACATACTCAAAGCCATCCAGTAGGCTACTGCTGAAGAGAGCACAAGTACACCGCCATCGTCCCTGCTTTCACTGTTATAGGCTGTTCACGGTAAAATGAGCACTTTTGAAAGCCCTGCTTAAGATCTACTTGTATTCACGTTGTCTCTTCTTCCGCCTTATGTAAATTTGACATTGCCTCATTACTTTATTCATCCGTCGGTCATATGAAACTGTGAAAATAATAAGAAAATAAACACTTTACAAATCTGCTCATTTTTACACTTAGATGCATTAAAAGAAGATAAAGCGAAATAAATAATTTTAAGTTATCACAAATGGTTATCCAACAATTTTTATTCGACGTTAAGATATGCAACTTCTTTCCATCCATCGTTACCAGCTTTACTGGGCTCATGTCACTCAGCGCGCCCGTTAAAATATACGCAGGTAGGGGCAGTGACTTTTTCTATGGTTGATTTCAAAAGTGCTCACTTTATCGTGAACAGCCTATGACCACATATACAATAGTGTTTGTGAAAATTGCAACATCCAGAAATAGTGGCCCGAATGAATCCAAACTCGGAGGATGCGTAGAACAATGTACCAGCAATAAGTTATTACGATTGCAGTGATGTGGCGTACACGTAGGCCCAGCAACGCCCGGAAAGGTCAGTGTTACGCCAAGCTCAGTCAGTGAAGAGCTATCAAACGAAGTGAAAGCAAGTGCCAATATGCCTCGTCGATGTCAAAGGGCGCCATGTCAGCATACGAGTGAGTTCGAACGGGGCAGAATGATCGGTCTCTGGGAGACGGGCTTGTCTTACCGTGATATTTAGGCTCGTGCGGGCATGCTGCTACGAAAGTGCGTGCGTGTGTGGAACCAGTGGATAGAAGGGAGTCGTACGCAGTAACGAGTGGGTACTGGACCACGCAATGTGTCCACAGCACGGGCCGTAACGGACTGTACAGTCTCGTCCACAGTGTTGGCTCGACATTGGAGCACTGCAGCGGGTGTGGACCTGTCTGCAGTGACTGTTCGACGCCGTCTGCTGCGGGCTGGACTGGTGGCACTGCACGCATGTCATTGCGGCGGCTTTCACTGCCCAGAGAACACAAATGCCTCAGACTGCGATGGGCAGTAAACATCACCGCTGACGTGCTGAATGGAGAAATGTAGTGTTTTCCGACGAATACCGCTTCAACCTGTCCTACAGTGATGGCCGCATACGTGTTAGATGCTACCGTGGTGACCGCAATCTGGCAGCCTGCATTGTAGAGCGGCATGGCGGACAAACGATAAGTGTGATGGTTTGGGAAGTCATTGGATACAACATGCGATGTCGACTCCTACGTAATTGAGGGCAATCTGAACAGCAACCGCCACATCAGGGAGGTTTTACAGCCCGAGGTACTGCCCCTCCTTCAGGCAACACTGCAAGCTATATTTCAGCAGGACAATGACCAGACACATGTGGTGAGGAATGTGCAAACCTTCTTCAACAAACGATGGGTACCACTGCCTCCCTGGCCTGCACGTTCGCCTGACATGTCGCGAATTGAACATGTCTGGAATATGGTTGGTCGGCGACCTGTTCCTCGCGGTCATCCAGCAACTACTGTTGCTGCTTAGTGGACTCGCATATAAGCCACGTGAGAGAATATTCTCCAGGGACTTATCCAGGTACCCTTTGATTCCATACCACGATTGCAGCAAGTAGGGGATTATTTCAGATACTTCGAACTTTGAAAACAAGTTTGTGGTAACTTCACCGTGAAGACCTTATTGATGAAATTAATATTTTCGTGTCAGTTAAAGAGCGGAATTCACGCTGTGATCTCAGGTTAGCGGGGTTCGCCTGGCATCGGTGATATATGCAATTTTCACAGCGCTCCTGTACGGCGCACGGCGTGCACCTATATAGCAGTAGGCGCACTCTTCAATGCTAAGGCCCCCGTCTAGCTGGCGCTTGAACTGCATTATAGGATATTAGCAATTCACGTTTTTCTGCAAAACTATTAAACGTGCGTCCAATGTGCTGACCTACGAAAAGAGCACACACTTCATACGAGGGCTTTTCAGTTCTTCCAAGACGTCACTAACATTATAAACACTATCTTTGAGTTCTCCAAAATGGCTAAAAATTGCTTTTTTCAAACAGTTGTATCTCAAAATATACACACAAATTACTCAAGGGCCCTGCATTGAACCTTCCTGCAGACTTTCCACCAATAAAATATTAGCGTTAGCGCTGAAAGTCCCATGGGTACATGCAGTGCAACGAGAACATTTCATGCCAGTTCAGAGCCTTGTGCTCAACGACGATAGTGCTCTTGATACGCGTTGCATTTTAACCCTTATCGGTCCTGCGTCTCTTGGCCTCAAGCGCGGGAAACATCTCCAGGCAAGCGGGAGCCTTTGGAGACTATCCTAGCCCTTCAGGGACAATTTGCAACTTGCAACAACTCCATTTAATGCAGGGTAGTATTTGATGGTTTTAATAACAACCAAAAAAAAACCTTATTAGGAATAATTTTTAGTTTTCTTAAAAGTGCAGTCACTTCAGTTGTAGATTCATTCTCCGAACTCAGCCATTATTGATCATTTCATCATAAACTTGAGTAACGAGGGTAGTTGGGAATAATTACCACGAAATCATGCATTATTCCTGATTTCTGTGGAATATATTTTAAAAAGAACGGTTGCACCTTTCAAAATAGTGCAAAAATAATTTATATATATTTTTTTTTTCTTTGCTAGAATAATAAGAAATTTAGCATCGCAGTAAATGGAGTTATTACGGGTTACGTAACTCTCCTGAAACGCTGGTTTTGACGGCACACTTTATAAACCATTTAAATATAACATTACTGTCCCTTACCATGTTCATTTTAATGCAGAAGCCGACTGGTATTTCTACGCTAGTATCAACAGCGAAACATGAAATGTAACTCCATGTCATATAGAATACAAGTAATTGTATTTGTTAAATTTATTTACGCGTGGCGTCTGGTTTACAGCTGGGCCGTTACACACGGAACACGTTGCTCTGCCAATGAGTCACGGGGAAGGAATCATCTATGATCTGCACCAACCCGGCATTGGCCTGGAGTTATTTCGGAAAACCCTAGAAAACCGACATAAGCACGGGCGGGCTAATAATGGAGCCCGGATACTCATTACAGCGATTACAGCGAGTGAAGTGATTTGGGCGGCTCTCAACAGTGAGGTCTTGATGGAGGCGAGGGTGGAGCGGCGCCGGAATGCAAAGGCGGGGGAAACAGCGTCGTTCGGCACGAGCCCCAAATGCGAAAATCCGGGAGCGACCCTGCGAGCGAGCAGGCTAACCGCTCAGCAACCGCGGCCCCTTGTAGAGATTACAGTATGTTACAGGCTGTCCACTGTTAAGTACGCAATTCTGAAAGCCCGGCTAAGATTTATTTTCCTCCTCATTTTGTAACCTTTGCCATTTGTAAAATTCAGATTGAAATAAGTTATAGTCAAGTGAAAACATGAAATTGTTAGGAACCCAAACGTAATAATAATATGCCAGTCCGTACTTTAATTTGTATACTGAAAAAAGACGCCAAATTTACACCAACAATATAATATCACTTCTTATAGAACTACGTATTTTACTTGATTCATTGCCAACATAACTAGACGCCTGCTTGCCATTTCACATCGCAGCATGTATACCTACAGATAACCGTCAGTAATTATTATTTTAAGAATTATTACTTTATTGTGAACAGTCTATACAGCTACGACGCCTTCCATCTGTAAAGTACTGTATGTGACGAAATGGTGTTAGAATTAAGAGACGTCGTGTTAGGTTATCGCGAGATTTTTATTCGTGGTAAGAATTATCATCTCAAATACGAGTCGTAAATACAGAACACGTATTTCCATGTGCGTGCTTGCCGATTGGTGCATGAATCTCAGTCAAAAATTTATCGGTTGTAATAATCACACTAACGTGAGGATTCTGCCAAGCAGGCCCTTCAGTGTCCCTTCCCAATAAATGGACGACGAATAGGAAAATAAATCATGAGCATGTGAGGAACACGAAACACGCGCAGTGCTGCCACTTTTTTTGCTGTGTTCTACTGATGTGGGCAGTTGACAGTTGGCAGCTGGCAACTTGTCTTGCCAACTGAAAAAGCAGTATTTTATTGCCCCATAAATCCTGCTCCTCCTTCAACATACACACACAGAGTTCGCGAGTGTCCTAAAGGCTCGTGCCTGTTGCTCGACACCTTTAGTTACTTTCAACACACAACTAAAGGCTGAAATCAACCTTAGAAAAAGTCACTGCCCCTGCCTGCATATATTTTAACAGGCGCACCGAGTGACATGCGCTCCGTAAAGTTGGTAATGGTGGAGGGAAAGCAGTTCCCTTTTTTAACGTCAAATAAGAAGTGCAAAGGTAACCATTTGTGATAACTTAAATTATTTCTTTCACTTTCTGTTTTTTTTTTAATGCATCGAAGTGTAAAAATGAGCAGATTTGAAACATTTACTCATCTAATAATTTGACAGTTTAATTGACAGACGCATGAATAAAGTTGCGAGGGCCATGGCAATGTTAATTTTACATAACGCGGAATACTACACAACGTGCACACAAGTAGATCTTAATCATGGCTTTCGAAAGTGCTCATTTTACCGTGAACAACCTATAGCATGACGACAGTTCATCTTTGTCTGCATAAGTAACCAGCACACACTAACAAATTTCGAATAGAATAGGTGATTGCAGTATAACATTATACTATTGTAAACAGCTATATCCTTATTGACAAATATGATGGGATATTTTATTTATTATGTAATTGTAGCACAAATAGGGTCAAAACCTTTTACAGCATTATAGTAGGCCCTATATTATTTTTACTCAAAAAAGTAAATAATACTATACCAGAAATGTCGAGGTGGTGATACATCTTTATAATATGTATATTGCACACTCTAAATCCATTTATCCCTTTTGTTGTTTGCATTGCAAATAATCTTATTTTTGTTGTATGGTTTAATCAAAGTATTATGATCCCCTCCTTCATCAGCAATTCAGGCCGTAACTATCGCATGTGGACGATCGTAGAGGTAAGGAATATCAGCGAGTACATCCCATCCCACCTGGCTCCATGAGGAACAGATCTGGTGAACGTGCCGGCCAGGGGAGTCGACACACACAGTTTGCGGACGGGCTTAATCCTGGTAGATCAACACGTCTCCCTGTTGCTGCGCTACTGGCAGCAGACGATGTCCTGGATGTACCGCGGGTCGCTCAGCGGCCATCGCGTGTCGTGGCTCGCCCACACCTCGATTACAGTCCTTGGTTTGTTTGTCGCCACCGTATACACTGAGGAAGATTTCCGCCATGGCCGACGCCGCGCTCTCAAAACAACGCCATCTGCAGGATCTGCTCTCGTCAGCTAAACACTGCACTCCTTTCTGTACACGACTGGAGGCAAGCTGCATTGTGACGAGGCGTGAGTATAGTTGGGCTTAAGAGTCCTATGTACTGCAACGTTGTTTTCGCGTAAACGCGTATCTCGGTAAATAAAAGTTCTGGAAATACGAAGTTTTGCCAGAAAGGATTTATCTAGATCTTTATATTTTTACCTTTATCACATTAAGTGTAATAACGGAGAAAAAAAATTCGTGAAACTGGTCAAACATAGCATTTACAAGGCTTGCGTATGTAGTTTCTTTAAGAGGTAAGAGAAAAAGTACGGTTGTACGGAGGTAGTGTACTTTTATCGCGTGTAATAAATCCCCACTGTTACAGATCTAGTTTACACAGTATCGCGTTACGACGGAAAACACTGCACGCCTTGCGCGTAGGAGCGATGAGGCGCTAGGCGTGCTTGTTAGTGTCGCCCGTATCGCTCCCTCGCTTCTTGACCTCGGACGTGCACCGTCGACAACGAGGTCATTAGAGACAGTGCAAGTTGCACACGTAACAGGGGTTGGCAGGGAAGGATTGGGAAGGAGTCGGCCATGGCCTTTGTTAGGGACCCATCCCAGCATTCGCGTGGAGTGATTTCGGAAAACATGGAAAACAGAAATCAGGATGGTCGGACAGGTAATCGGACCCGGGTCCTCCCAAATGCGAGTCCAGTGTGTCACCACTGCGCCACCTCGCTCGGTCACGTCTAGGCAGACGGACCCTTAATGCGTTCGGAGTTCATCCAGGTAGACGTGGTGGGCAGACTACTGTGGCATCTGTGGTCGTTACTCAGTCACAAGGACACTGTTCTGAATTGTCCTAGCCGACATGCTTGTTGCGGCATCGCCTATAAATATTGTATTAAAAGTTGTAGAATTGGCTAGAACTGAAACAACTTTAGGATATTTGTTTCTAACAATATTAATGTTTTAACAACAGGGAATTTTTAAGTTCTCGTGTTAAAAAATTAGGAATGAATGTGCAAATAATTGAGCGATGTTTCATGGTTATATATGATTCAATAATACTTTCACACTATTAGTTGTTAACGCCAAATGTAATATATTTCACCTGCTGCTGATTGGTAGACTGTAGTTATGCTACACCACAGTAAATTACCATACGAAGTCCGCACGACACCGTAGTTATTGCATACGAGTTCTGAATAAAGTAACCAGGGCCTTTTGGAATAATTATTTCGTTTGTACAGGTGCAGGAAAACTTCACCTTGCTGCACGTCGAAACAACGCTATATTATATATTGCTATTATTTCGTAATTTTTAATGTTTTAGGTAACGTTAGGTTTTTGATTACTCCAGTAAATTTTACATTAACAGGGTGGCAACATAACGATTTTTTTAACAGCCATTCACACTTACCGAGAACTGGAATCTGTAATATCTCTGTTGATGTATTAATAATTTTTCAGCGATGTGTTCGATTTCAAGTGCGTGTGTGTCTATTTTTCTGTTTTGTATATATATATATATATATATATATATATATATATATATATATATATATAAGTGATATTCAGCTAAAGGCTGTTTACGATAAAGTGAGCACTTTCGTAATAAACCATAGAAAAAAGTCACTGTATGACACCTGCATATATTATAACGGGCGCCCTGAGTGACATGCGCCCAGTTAAGTTTGTAACGATGGATGGGAAAGGAATTCCGTATATTAACGTAAAATAAAAAGTTTTAGGTAACCATTTTTGTTAGCTTAAATGATTTCTTATGCTGCCTGTTTTTTTTTTTTTTTTTTTTTTTTGTCGAAGAGTAAAAATGAGCAGATTTGTAATATATTAACTTTTCTAATAATTTCACAGTTTCACTAGACCGACGCATGAATAAGGTGGTGAGGCCCATAACACTTACATAAGGTGGAAGAATACACAACGTGCATATAAGTAGATCTAATTCAGGGCTTTCGAAAGCGCTCATTTTATCGTGAATAGGCTGTAGTTGTTTAGCAGACTCGACCAGATGTACTGAGAGTTTACGTGTTAGTAATACAACTTGCGTTTCGTCGTAATTCATAACCGTAAACGTTGTAATTGTTGGACTGATGTCACGTGTATGGTCCAGCCATGTTCGGTTACGGGAAACCTGGGAGGGAGACAGTCAGGTCTGAGTGAATCCCAGGCTCTTTTAATTGTACTCTCGTTAAGCCCGTTAGCCGTTTCATGGCACAGTGTGGCTTTGCTCCCGCGTTTTAAGGGCGTAATTTGTGGAAAATTACCACAAGTCACGTAATTTTGTTGTGTAAAGTTAGCATGACCTGCGATCCGTGTGGGTTGAGCGAGATTTCGAGCTGAAAAGTTGGGTTTGGCTGTGTTGGTGACACGGCCGTTTGTTTTGCGTGAATGCGTGTACGTTGACGCGCTCGGACGCCTTGGTGTTTATTTTACGTTCCCGGCACCGCTTCACTCGATAATATGGGGATTTGTGGGTATCACTGGATTGCTTTTCAGATGCTCTTTCCTATATATATACAGCAGAAAATTACTGCAATATGTCCAGTTGCATACTTTGTTATGTTAATGTATGACATCTATTCGAAAGTTGTGTAACAGTGACTTCGCAGTTTTGTAAGTATATCTTTTGTTGTTCTCCTTTCTTGCTTGTTATATTCATAACTAGCTCTTCCCGCGACTTCGTTCGCGTGGACTTTGGAGTTTGTTTATATATATATATATATATTATATATATATATATATATATATATATATATATATAATATAAATCTCACTTCGCTTAGGTTTTATGGAGTTATTGAAATACAGTCTATCATCGCTTCGCTCAGGTTTTGTGTTTAAAATATAAATATCGCTTCGTTCAGATTTTATGGAGCTATTCAAATTCAGTCCGCCATCGTTTCGCCCAGCTTTTATGGAGTTATTGAAAAACATATTTATATATTTGGTTTGAAAGATTGTTACTTTATCATCGGAAATTGTTTTATCATCACGTTAGTGTTGGCTGTTTGATAATATGCTATTTTACTAAATTTTTCCAAAAACTAATGTATCTTTTTCTATAATGCGTATTATAAAGGATTATTTAAACACTATTGTTGTTTCAACAATGCTTTTTGACAATAATCCTTTTGCAAAGAAATAAGATATGAAAGATAGAGAAAATTATATGAAATGATTCAATTACTTCATAACCATTTGAGATATCGAGATGAAATAAAGAACAGATTTAAATTGAAATAAACTCTTCATCCCTGAAAGTTTTATAAAAATCGATTCAGTCGTTTCGGAACCTATTCTGGACAAACATCCAGACAGATAAGACAGACAAGAATTTTAAATGCAGTTATTTATGCTTTAACATCGTTTAAATAGCATAATACGCTCAGATGTTGGTATCAATTTTGAAATAACAGACACTTTAATTTTATTTATTAACATAGATGAGAAAAACAACGAAAAAAAAAATGCATGTAAAATATAACACAAATTGTGTATTGCAGCTCCTGCTGTATGCAGTTTATCTATGTAGGTGCGGAAACCTGTATAGTCATTTATGCACACGTGTTTACACTTGCAAATGGGTGAGCAAATTGATACGAGCATTTGCCCGATTCGTGGATTTTTTGGAGCACCGAGCCCCCACTGGTTCACACCGTTATACTCAGGGAGCTTTAAACTGCGAAAATTACCACAATGCTACTGCGTATGGGAATCGTAAATGCTCTCCTTGAGTGTGCTTAATTAATGACGTGCTACTGTGATGTGCAATTTAAAAAATCGAGTTCAATAAGTCAGTGTTTACTACGCAGATTTCTGGGTTATTATTATATTTATCCCATTTCGTAACCTTTCTCACTTAGAAAAATGTTTTTATGCCTGAATGCCTCCAGTTTGTTCTTGCTACCGCTGGCTCAAGTTGGAGACAAAATTTTCGTAAATCGAATCAAAATTTGAAAATGTAAAAATATGACATTTACATGCTTTATCAAGAAAACAAATTACACTGAACCACACATTTAAAGATATATGTTTAATATGTTTTTAATGTTGTAAACTGGCATATTAATGTAACAATAAACTGTAAAGTAAATGTGTTCTTAGACTGCCGTTAGGCCTTTGCTGCTTATTTGTAAAGAAACATCAATAAAATGATTTGAAATATTACTTTTGGAAAAATAATTATAAATGAAAATATGTTACTGTGTTTACAGAATTCACTAATAGGGGAGCCTATTCTAACCAACAGAATGTGGCAACCCTGCTATAACTGCGCAATTTCACACTTTATTGTTCAAACACTTGTTGGAATGGTAATCTCAAATGTTTTTGAATTATATATTTTGGATCTTATACAGTACTGGCATTCCGCGTTTTCTAAAATTCACCGAGGGATAAACCAGTGATTGATACACCGGTGTAAACCGGTGGAGGCATTTTACGAAGGTCGGGTTGATTTCTAGCGATGTTTTCGTCTGCTCCCACACATATTAATACAATTACACTAAAATTACGAAGTTTTCTTCGCCCATATGTAAAACTCGATGTCCAAATTATTATTGAGTATTTTGGAATGCTTGAAAATTACGAGTTATACACTATCTACCAAAAAATAATTGGGCACCCGTGAAGATAAGTAATTCAGTACGTCAGGTGACTTGTGTTTCACGGCCTTCGGCGTAGGCCCGCTGGTGTTTGTCCGTGGTAGCATGAACACAGAGGCCTATTGTAACATTCTGGATAATGAAATACTCCCAACATTGTGGCGTTTTTATGGAATGGACCCGTGTTACTTCCAGGATAACAATGCCAGGTGCCATGTTTCAAGGGCTACTATGCAGTGATACGCCGACAACAATGTTCGCCGATTGTATTGGCCCGCCCAGAGCCCCGACCTCAACCCTATAGAACATCTTTGGGACGAATTTGATCGCCGGGTGAGGGCTCGTCAGGCGCGGCCAGAATCCATTGCTCAACTCATGGAATGGTTGCTGGAGGAATGGCGACGAATCCCCGTGGATGTCCTGCAAACACTCGTAGAGAGCATGCTAGACAGGGTGGCTGCTGTTGTAGTTATAAGAAGTAGCTCTACGAGATTCTAACGGGGTGACAACCACCGAGCAAACATTGTGGACAGGTGCCCAATTACTTTTTGGTAGACAGTGTATTTGTGTTAACTTTTATTTTTCAGAGAAAGCATTCGAAAATTCATCGGTTGATGTTCTGGTGCATACTCACCAGATTTTCAGGCGGGTTCAACCGGACTCAACCAAACACAATTAATTTTCGAACGTCCGGTGTACATTGGTAGATACAACAGTGAATTTTCGAATACGCGGACTGGCGTCACGAGGGGTTGGTCGCACAAGATACTGAAGGCCTCATTCATAGATGTTTTTAGTCCGGACTAAGGAAAAATCATCCTCCGACCAATATGTTTCGTATTCAGAGAACATTTTTATTGCTAGTCCGAAGATCATCTTGCTTTAGTACGGCCTAACTGTTAGTCCGGACTGAGGGTAGGATTAACGAGGTATTAAGGCCAAAAAGAAACATGGCGAACATAAAATAAGTTACAACAGTTTCGTTAATATTATATGCTAGTGAAAGCTAGATTAAGTTTAAGGAACATAAAAATTACGTTTAAAGCCGATTCTGTCAATCTGTATGCAAAAATATGCGGACCTAATGAATGAAAAGTCCCGTGAATAATAATTCAAAGGAAATATACTTCATAAGCTTAATAAAACATGAGCTTGTAGCTACAGCAATGCCTTTCTATTTTTGTGTCAATCAAATGCCTTCTCTGAAAACAGATTCTTTCCATAGGAGACGTGATATCAATACATTCAAAGATAATTTTTAATACAAAGCCAATTTTGTGAACATATACCATACAAATATATACTTCCACGCAGACGCCACTCATATGTTGCATTATAATTGGAACATGACAATAAATAAACTGCGTGCTCGTCAAATAGAAATGAATTATCGTCGTGCAAATATTATACAGAGGGTTACTTTAATAAATGTATTCTTACTTGCGAAGCTGTGGTATGTGCCACATATATTCCCACTACCTCGTCAACAAAGTGCACAAATACTACAGATTGTTGGCTGTATGTTGTGGAAATCTTATATATTTAAATTATCTAGGCCGCAACTTTATCTTTCCTTGCAAGACGGAGGCCTGGGTCTAATTAATCATGTTTTGAAGTGTGAGGCCTTATATCAGTCTTCAGCAATTGCAATAATTTTGCGCCCAGAGGACATTTACGCAGCATTACAGAAAATGATGTGGTCTGAAGTTAGACGCATGCCACTTCAATACCGTCAGGCAAAGGAAGCACTCGCAACTCTAGTAGAACACTTACCGGAAGGGACAGTCGCATCAGCGAGATATTTGTACATTCGGGCTTCCAAAACGTCGGCTGTCATACCATCTGTTGTGAATCGCACCCCAACCATCCGCTGGAGGCGCCCATGGAAAATACTTGTAGATCCTAACCTTTCCTCGGATCTTCGAGCTGCAGCATTCGGCTTCTACAATAATATCGTGGCAACTCAGCAGCGTAAATACAGCATTCACCTGACAGCTGACCTTACATGCCCGCTGTGTGGCAACACCGACACGGCCCTTCATAGGATAATTTCCTGTGTTTATGCAGCTCGCATTTGGCAGTGGTGTCGCGTACGAGTACGAAAAATAATTCGCGATAAACGTGGAGATGTCGGCGACACGCACATGCTTCATTGCGATTTCTTCACCTTCCCCTCAGTTCGACGAAGAGCTGCGGCCTGGTATATACTTCATGCGATCGGTTTTTTGGTGGACCATTCGAAACCGGTGACAGTTCAAGACTTTGTCCAGCTTCTTCGTCAAGATAGGTGGAACATGGCGCGGCGTGGCACATTGCGTCAGTGGTACAGCAATTTTTTATTTTCATTCTGACGTTCACGCCTACAGGAAGTGAGGATATATTACCGAGGTTGGGTGTACGCCGTGCGCTGCCCACCCCTCGGTCCTTACAAGTGTACAATTTAATGTTCCAGTAGTAATCGTCGATAGGTGTTAGTGTTATAAGTCAGTGTCACGTGTCGGGGTGTACGCCGTGCGCTGCCCCTCACGTTAAATAATTTTTTGTGTTCATCGACTTTGTCAGTAAAACCAATTCACCAAATGTTCATACCGTTTTGTGCTCCTATGTAAGAATAGCGTAGATATTTTATTGAGTATTTTGTTATTGTGGGTTGAATGCGTACTGTGTATAATAGGTTAAGGGTAGACACCTCTGTATATCGTGCGTGATAATAAATATATTTTTATATATAAAAAAAAATGGTACCATCGTTGGTTGATGTGCAGAAAGATGCGGGTCGAATATTGTCTGGGATATAGGATTTTAACAATTTTTTAATTTCTTTTTGTATTGTATTTAGCATTACAATACTCATCTAATATCATTATAAAGGCAATATTGGTGTAATAAAATGAAACCAGCCCATATTACAATATATGATAGTCATAAAAATAAGGTTAAAACGAATAAAGTGACGTTTATGTAGTAAAAAATAACTAAATTGCTATTCTTGCTTAGCAAAGTATTGTGAACGAGTGCAAAAAGAGATTGTAAACTAAACTGTATGAATAATGTGATTTGTTTACACGAGCTGGGCAGAAAATACTCGGCATGCTATCGAGAGCATCACTTTTAAAAGAAAATAATCAAATCCAAATAAGTGTCGAGACCTTCCATATAACATTTTGCATCCAAAATAACTTTGTAGGATATATGCATATTTAGAAAACTTCTACTTTTATTTTCTACTCAGCTCACAATATAACTGATTATATTTTATTTTTTCTTGTGCAGATCAACGCTTATTGTAAATTACTGTTCAATTTGAAAAGCAAGAAAAAATTATTTTAAATAAGTTATGTTGAGTTTGGCACTACCTAGTTAGTATTTTGTCATGAGTGGAAATTAACGTGTTATTTGAGACGAATAATCTGTAATGTGCTTGCGCGGTAAACTTGCCAATAGAGTGTACTTCGATGATCCTTCGACTAAAGTTATCGCTCTAATCGGGATTTATGAATATGATATAGCATGTTGGGGAGGATTGGTCAAATGATGAGGAAAAGATGTGATGTATATATATATATATATATATATATATATATATATATATATATATATATATGTGTGTGTGTGTGTGTGTGTGTGTGTGTGTGTTTACTATGTCCAGTGTATAAACTTTGTATACTGTAATTTGACTTGTCCAACATCTTTGTACAGCTATGTATTGAAAAAAAGATCTCACGGATGCAATAAAAAAAAAAGTCCACCCTTAGTCCGGACTAACCCCAGACCAACTCCGAGGAAGATCATCTCTAGATCATCCTTGGACGAACCACTGACTATAAGACCCTGAGAGGCGACAAGGGGGTTGTGCGGAGGTGTCAGTTACAGTGGTTAAATTTCTCTGGCATTTTACCGGCCCAATCAATTAACGTCCCCCATTGTTATCTCTTGAGGGAATTAAAATAGGATCGTCACTTGGACTCTGTGGTATCTATGGTAGCGGATACTTTCCTTCAGCATCTTCTTGCCTGCCAAGCACCAACAAGTTCGGAGCACAGTGAGTGCAGACCAGTACAGGTATCGGTCTGGCGCGGCGACGCAACGAACAATAGCGAGGGAGAACAAGTGGTACTGCGGTACGCGTCAGTTATTTGACCAATTCTGTTTTCTGGGAAACTTTGAGCTCGTACTTCGTCAGTAAATCTTCAAATTTCATACTTCCGAATATATTTGAATGTGAAAATTTTACAGTGTGCTACGAGTTTTACAACAAAAGCGGATTGTGCGAGATGAAAATTAAAGTTTGAAATAACAATATTAAAATATTCGTGTTATACTTCTAATTGAAATATATATATATATATATATATATATATATATATATATATATATATATATATATGTTATGCTCTGATCTTTGCCATTGAGCAAACCACCAATGGCTGCACAGTGCCATGCGAAAGTTGTGTTTACACGTCCATGGTACATGGCAGATGTGTTGACAGCTGGTTGGTGTTTACATATGGTTCGTACGTGGCACCGTCCTCGGCGACGCGTGTTGGTTATGTCGTATAGAGACAACGATGTTTGATCTTTTGACGTTATTTTTCTGCGTGTCTTTCATCTCTTTAGTATTATTACTACTGGTAAGTGACAATGTGTTAAATATTGGTATGCACAGTAGTGTAGGTCCCGCTCATTGTATATTAACTGCGCCCTTTAATATTTACCGGGTAATGTCGCCACACGTAGGTAGTCTGCGTCCAATGCTTCAAGAGCACGTGTATGTCGGGACCCGTACACTACCGCCCTTGTATATAACAAATTTAAACAGATGGGCTGTCATATATATTACTCTCCCCTACAGTGCCGGTTATAAGCCATGCTCTTATGGTTGCGCTCCAGCGAAGTATATCTTTTTACAACTAAGGATGATAAAGAAACAAAACCCCAACAGCATTATTAGCTTGTTCAAGCTTCATTCAAACATGTCATGACACATGTAAGTTTGCAGTAAGCCAGCAAGATTGATTCTAGGTAACTAGTCTCCATGTTAAACTTGTAGCAATTTTGGTAAGTACCGTAAAACTTCCTGTAGGCTTGTCTTGAAGCTGCAAACACAATTTCAGTCGTATACCAGCTTGCTGTTAGCAAGCATGTTTCTGTTATTTTAATTTGAGTTGAATCACGTTTGTCTCACATTTTATGACAAGCCTGCTTGACAAGACCAATACAAGTTGAATGGTTGGCTTGCTGCAAGCTTACAAACCATCTCAGATAGGAATTCGTTACAGACTTGTGACAGCAAAGAATACGGAATCAGCTTTACAAATACCTAAGCATCTCGGAAACGTGTACTGGCAGCCCTCTGTAAGGCAAGTGTATCGACAAATGAAACCACAGACTGCAGCACGAGTGACAGTAGATCACCCCAAGAAAGGTCGTGGTCTGACGCAACGTAAAAGTGCTGGAGCAGGGTGGTTATTGGTGACTGCATTGTCCACAGCTATGCGTGGTGATCGTGAGAAGCACGGAGCCCTACCCAGTGGTGGAGCGCGCGAGCGAGGAGAAGTACTTCATCAACACGGCTGCAGACAACGTACGTGTCGACTTCCCGTCTCTCGACGATGAGCAGACGGTGCACCTGAGTGTTATTGTGCCTGCGTTTGACGAGGAGACTCGCTGTGAGTAGTCAGCGCGAACCTGTCACAAACGGCAGTGAATGTCTCAACGTTGATTGTGGGTGTTGTGGGCTAACTGGAATATTCTCTGTCTTATAATCTTTGCTGGGTTTCTTATTTTCCTGCTCACTACACCACATGTACAAATTAACATTGCATGGCTGTAATGACTGGTGTAGGATATTCACGGTAAAGTGAGCACTTTTGAAGTCCCTTTTATTAATTTTAATAGTCAATAAGCATATTTTATTCTAGCCTTAGATGTTAATTTCCGAGTGTGGTGGAATGTGCATACTATATTTATTATTTACGCTGCAATACTTATTTAAGAAGGTTGTTAAGGGATACAAAATAGCGGAAAGGAAAAAAGTAACTAGGGCCTCAAAAGTACTCACTTTACCATGGACAGCCTATAAGTAAATGTGACAGTCACATAACATCACGCCAATTCTCACATTGTTCATGGACAGAAACTAAAAAAAATTTCATCTGCCTCAAATTTTGCGGTTCCTTTCCTCAGACCACAAACCATTAACATTATATTCAGTTTGTTAGGAGTATTATAAAGTTACATTTGGTGCCTACATGTCAGTTACAGTTGAAATCATTAGAGTTTCACTGGGTAATTGTTTACTTCAATTACTATTATGAATATTGGAAAATAATTTAAATGTTGTTATGCTGGAGCCACAATAGCTGAACCACAAAGAAAAGTATACAAATATCATCCAATAGGAGGGAGGTCAGCCCGAGGAAACTGCACCTCGAAAGCATGACGGAAGGAGATTCTGTTTGTACTGTTTGTCGTGTCATTCTTGTCAGGGTGTGCAGAGAGTACAAATACAACATTGCTAAACTAAATCTCATTAATATTTTCTGACTGTACTAAATAATAAACTAACTAACTTTGTGCCAAAATCAAGCGCCAGTGCATTGCCCTTACAGTCGTGGCCTATGTCGGCAGCTGCGACTAGACTGTGGCATGTCGGCAGCTGCGACTAGACTGTGGCATGTCGGCAACTGCGACTAGACTGTGGCATGTCGGCAGCTGCGACTAGACTGTGGCATGTTGGCAGCTGCGACTAGACTGTGGCATGTCGGCAGCTGCGACTAGACTGTGGCATGTCGGCAGCTGCGACTAGACTGTGGCATGTCGGCAGCTGCGACTAGACTGTGGTATGTCGGCTGCGACTAGACTGTGGCATGTCAGCAGCTGCGACTAGACTGTGGCATGTATGTGTGATGTCCTTTAAAAAGGAGTTGAAACTGATTAATAAGTATAGATTGCAATTAGGCCCCTAGGCTACTATATATTTTTGATTACTAAGTACGAAAACAGAAGTGGAACATTTATTTTCAGAAGTAGACATGTTACGACAGTATATATAGCCAACATGGCTGTTGCATGGCTCTTATTTGTCCGTAGCCAATTTTTGACAAATATACGTAATCAGTATTTGCAGAAAGGTGGAAATGAAAATACTCCACTATGCAAGGTCTAGTGGCCAATTTCTAAAAGAGCTTGGCTTCTAAGTGCAGCTGTGCATCCTGGAAATAGCAGCTTCAGATGTACCAAAGTAGGAGATATAAGAGAACAACTTTGATAGACTCGGGAAATAACATTATTCAAAACCTTAAAATACAATTATGTACGTGTCATGTCCAGGCGACAAAGGTAGATAAGTGTGTGGACTGCTTTTGTCATCCTAGCTGAAAGTATTGATGCTACACTTATTCTAGTTATAATTACCTGGTTTCTGTTAGTTTTTGGTGTAGGGCACGTTGTTGGGGTATGTCTAACCATATTCAGGTGAAAAAACTTTGTTATTCACTGTACTTGCTAGATATACATAAGGTCATACAGAAATGACAAATTGTGTACAATATTTGCAGGTTGTGTACTGTAGCAGCGAGCTGGATGTCTAGCGGGACTCGGAAGGCAACACCACTCGCTTGTGTCAGTGTCTGTCTGTCTGTAGTACATATGCATACATCTACCCTGTGTTGTGGATCTTCCTGCAGAATATTGCTCGTAGACCATAAATGCTTTACGCATGCACTAAACAAGTTACACTGCTATTAAATTCATGATTTTGTTTCTCACCTGACATTCTTTCCATTGTTAATTTCATTTTTCTTCTAAAAACCTTGGATTTCCCACAAATTTTTAGTTGAGAATTTTATTCGAAAACACGGCTGCAGTTAGGAAAATTTAACCATGGACTATTTTGTGGGGTTTGGTCACATTTATGTTCAAAAATACGTTATGACTTAATTATAATTTTCAGATGTGAAAATAAATTTTGCAAGGTATTAATTATCTTTTGAAAACAGCTTGAAGTATGGAACTTTCCATGGCAGAACACATTCAGATGAACTCGTGTATGTACATCACGTAGAACTTCCTGCAGGATTGGGTTTGCACTGTGTGTTTTTTTTTGCTCAGAAGCATTTGTTTTCACCAGACCACTGATACAATACGGTTGTACTTCATTACTCCGTGCTTTGCAAATGAAACATAGTATTCCTTCTCTAGTGTGATTTAAACAATTTAGGAATGTTCAACTTTCAGTCAGGAAAATTCTGGAATTTTCTTAGTAATTTTTTTGTGGGAACAATGTACTCGTGGTGGGCTGTGGAATCAGGTGGAGCACTGAGCAGCTCGGTGGTGGTGTTGCAGTGCCGCCGATGCTGGATGAGTGTTTGCAGTTCCTGTCCGTGCGTAGTTCAGCTGGCTTCCTCTTCGAGGTGATAGTGGTGAGCGATGGCAGCCATGACAGCACGGCCAGCGTGGCCCGCAAGTACACCGCGCGCTGGGGGCCACAGCTGGTACGTGTGCTCGAGCTGACCACAAACCGCGGCAAGGGTGGCGCAGTGTGTCTGGTGAGTAGTAGCCTCTCACCGTTATTATTGGTGAGTGCTTGTCATACAATACTTGTGGACGCTGTAGTGCCACGTGTGGTTAGTGTACGGATGTTGAATGAATTAAAGTACAAACAGATGCTTACAAGTTATACACTAAATTAAGTATTGTGTAGAAAGTCATTCAGTTCTGATTATGACACAGATATACCTTGTGGTTGTGATTATTTTACAAATATTAATTCACATCAAAAATAGTGCCGTAGGAAATGTGTATTATTGATACATATGTACAGGCTGTTCATTGGTATTTGAGCACTTGTGAAATCAACCTGTGAATAATGTCAGTGCCTCTCCTAGCTGCATTCACTTTAATAGGCATAAGCTGACTGGCATGCACCAAGTGAAATTGGTAGCGATGGAGAAAGAGGTTCCACGTCTTGATGTATTGAAAGTGATAGATAAACATATGTAAATAGTGAAATAATTTAGTTTTTCTTCTGTTTTTTAACCCCTATAATTTTGTAAATATTTGCACAGTTTTGCTAAAGCAATGTTTGAATAAAGTGAGCAACCCCATGGGGATGTTAGTTTTACATATGGTGGAAGAACACACAATGTATATAGAAGTAGATCTTAGCAGGGCTTTCTAAAGTGCTCAGTTTACTGTAAACTGCCTATACCCATGGTTATCATGGTATTGATGACCAGCAGTGGTTTTTGGAGAGTTTCTTTTCAGGTAATGAATGTTGAGGTGTGAAATTCTTAATTAATGTATGTATAGTCCATTCACGGTTACTTCCAATTTTTCTGAAGCCCTGCTTAAGTTCCACTTCCAGGATATTCCTCCGCCTCATGCAAACAAAGCTTACCTACATCTAGAAAATCACATCAAAGTAACAATGCACCACATTTGTCCGCACTCGGTGTAGTAATATTTTGCATAAGAAGTATTTCTTATTAGGCATTACCATCACACCTATTTTCTCCCTGTTCTTATTCAGATTGATAATAAATGTAATATTATAATTTATAAATAGAATGTAAGTAAAAGTTAAGTTTAACCAAAAATAAAGTACTTTTACATTAACACAACTATAAAATGTTTTTGACAAGGAAACATACGAACACATCGTATATGGGGTGATTTTTTTGAGGCTTGTTACAAGAAGTGTGAAGAAACAGCAAAACAGACTATACTGAGGAAATCCAATGAAAATGCATGTATGTGTAATTCATTTCTTCACTTGTAATAGTGTAAGTTAGCTGCTGCATCCCTGCAACTGACTTCGCCATAGGAAACTCTGCATGTAGGACATGAATAGCTTTAATATCTGGGGACAAATGAGAGAGGAATGGATGGTGTTATTTTTATGAAATGTAGTTTGCCCGGGCGGTGTTAGCTCTTTCTATAGTGTCTCATTGTTTTCTACTAAATTTTTTAATGCTCTAACAGTGTTATTTTGTCACAAATAAATAGGATACAAAGTCTACAACAGTAAATAGCAAACTCCCAGGTAATGACATCTTTAACCTATATTGGACTTTAATTTCTTGCTGAATTATTTAACCTGATGTATGGCCAGTTGAGGGCTGGTTGTCTCGAACCACTTTCTCCAAGCTGTAGTTTGGACGTGAGACAGAATTCCCAGCTAGGTATTAGGTTCTTCACGTTGGGGCTTAAAAGGGTTAGAGTGGATCTTTGACCAACAACTAGGGAACCTAAAGGCTTTTTTAATCCTAGTGAAATGAGATTTAACATAAGAGATCTTGGTCGTGGTCAATTTCACGGCTTTATGACGCAATGTCAGAATCGCGACGTGCATAGAGGAGTAAGACAGGGACCTTCTGATCTCTGCGGTTCCCGGCCGGCATACAAGGTAGGCCTTGTGGGCCATCTGGTTGGTACGAAATCAGGGACCACGTTCGCTACCCTTAGCCTTGTTTGACACAGTACCTTAGGTTTGATGGGAGAGGTGCTCCTCTGTGGCGGTTCGGCAGGTGTCAGATCTGGAAGACGGGCAGGGGTGCCGTTGTCTTGGCTGTTCGCGGGGACTGGATGAGGAGTTACCTGCAGAGGTTTCTGTAGCCAGGGCCGGTCAAGGCTCAGGGAGATTTCCTCTCTGCATAGAATAGCCTCTATTGCAGGGTGTTGTCTGTCAGGTAACTTAATTAGAGGAGGAAACAATGGTTTTGTAGAAGCTGTTTCAGAAGGGGGTGATTTTGCTTTCTTGCTCTCTAAAGCACGTTAGACTTTCTTTAATTTCCTCCGTACACCTCCCTGACATGCGTATAGCATTTAAAGACTGAGAGAAAAATCACGCTGAGGATTAGCTGGTGCCTGGTGTCCCTAGCGTGTAGTTCCGAGTACCCAGACGCCTTTCATCCAACCCTTGTGAGCGGTGGGCAACACACGCCACTTCCTCGCTGAGATACTCGGGTCTGGTATCCATTGGAGGGCGATCAGACCAAAGTAGTTCCAGCTCCAATCTGCCAACATGAGCAGCGGTGGCGGAGTATGGAATACATGGTCTGGTCAGTTCTCCTAGTGGAGGAGTACCTAGTGTTGTTGGGCGGTGCAGCCGAAGGTCTACAAGTTGGCAGAGCTCTGTTTGTCTCTTAAGTTGTGTGTGTATTTACCTTTGTGGTTATAGGTCTGCCAGCTATTCCTCAGGGGAGTTAACGTTACTAGAAAAATAACAAGTAAAAAAGGGTTACTTAAATACAAAAAGTAAAAAGTACACTCACAGAGATACGTTAAAAAATGTGTTATATTGAAAGTATTGAAAAACAGGCTGGTTCCGTACTAACTCTTATAAATTTAGTGTAAGTTATAGAAGTTAATGTAACCTTGGTGAAGACGACCTGGGCAAAAATTCAATATATATTACGTGGGCAAATCAGAACTGACAAACAAATATTCTAATAGTTAACGCATTTGACAGTGCCTAACTACCAGAGGTGTTCTGAAAAGGAACAATTTTGGATGGCAACTACAAGAAGAGTATTGTCATTGTGTCCGCACCCTCCGGTGGGCAGGGGGAGGTCCAGAAGGGATGTCAACGTGACCTGGTACCAAGAGGTCCTGGGTGTTAATCAGGTGGGGGTGGTAGGTGAGGGATGACTTTTTCAGGAGCCTCTGGTATGGTGGAGTCTCCCAGAAGCTGCGGTGGCTGCAAAGGTGGGTCAGTGGCTGCTGAAGGTGTTGAACATCTGGTTGGTGATGTCTTCAGCTGGGTTGAGACCCCGCCCCTTGTGAGCCGTGGGATCTCCGGATGCGCCAGTGGTCACGCACCCCAATAACTACCCCCGACCCTTGCGAGCGATGGAGGTGCAGAGACTGAAGAGCTAAGGGTGCTAGCCCTCTTATACTGATAATCGGTGAGGAGTTTGGAGACTGCCGGGTGTGGGGGAAGCTAACCTCGTTCTCGGGGGCTGAGACTTCTGACTGCTGAGGTGGTGCTATTCATTTCTTAGTGTGATCGTTTCTTATCGCCTGTGTAAGAGGCATTTGGAGGCCTGAGCTGACTGGGTGCTTCCCTTCAGTGGCGAGCTGTGGTACTAGTTTGGCCTTCGCTGGAGGATGCTAATGTCTCAGCCAACAATACAATTCTACATCGGGGGGTGGGTGTTGGCGTGACGGCTTCTTAGAGATTGTGGGCGAACAGTACAATCTGGGATCACGTCACTCTTGACATGCGCCAATGTACTCTGTAGACATGTGTCCCTCAAGTACTGCTATGATAGGTAACCTACCTCTTATGAACGTTGTGCTTAAAGATGGAGCAAAGTCATCAATAGAGTGCGTACAAATGCATCACACATCAAACCTTTAAGAACAATTTTGAAATTGTGCCTGTTCCCCTTTCTATTTAAAATATTGTGCAGTGCAGACATTATATCTGACTGTTATGATACAGTTATGTAATATTATGAAATTTAAAATACTGTGTCAAGAGACGCTCTCCATTCCATGGCTATAAAAAATAAATCACACCATAATAATTATGTGAAAAAATTTGTAACAACTTGTAAAATGTAATACGACTGAAAGCAGAAATTATCAGTGATTAAATTGAAATATAATTGAAGAGAAGTGAAGAGATTTGAGTGGCTCTTAACATTGATGTCTTGAGAGCAGATGAGGTTGAAGCGAGGTGAGTTATGGAGCAGCACCGGAATGAAGGGGCAGGGAAATAGGAGATCCCCGAGAAAACCTGTTGACCAGCTGCATTGTCCAGCATGATAACCACATGCGAAAATCTGGGGGCAACCCCGTTGGGAATCGAACCCGGTTTGCCTATGTGGGACGCGAGTAGTCTTAACCACTCCACTGTGGCCCCCGAAACAAAAGTGATGCCACTAAAAAAAGTGTACATAAGTGATGAGACATATCCTTAAAGAAGGCCACTGGAGCTGTGGGGTGTGAAGTTCAGACGATGCATGCGACTGTGAGGTGAGCGGCTGAGGTGTGTATCTGTCACAGGGCATGATGAGCGCTCGTGGGGCCGTGCTGTTGTTTGCCGACGCTGACGGGGCCACCAAGTTCTCTGACTTCACCAAGCTCGAGGGCAGCCTGAAGCGACTTGTGGGCGGTGAGTTTTGTGTCTGGAGGTCTAACATGGAGTTCTCGGTGATCATGATCGCTAGATATCCCTCTTTGTGTGGCAGAAGACCTGACTGACATTGAATCCAGCCTAAATCCCATCAGCTTTCAAACCTTTTTCTAAATGCTGTGTTAGTATCCCATTAGTTCAGAGCTCACAGTGATCGGGAGGCCATCCTTCTATACAGTCTTATGATGTAACTACACTGCTCTTTGCGACTGCCACATGAATTATCTTTGGTGTAGAAGACTGGGGAGACTGGTTGTTACATATAAGTAATGTGCTTGTTTTTTAAAGTTTGGCCATACAGTAAATTTCTCTTTAAGAAGTTTCCAAAGAGACTGAAAAATTTAGGCTTCTTAACTAGGAAAACTTCTTAAAAGGGAACTTTTGAAAAAGGGTTTTACTGTAAATATTTACGTTTGAACTACTCTTCTCTTTGTGACTTAAGCTTTCGCTTCATGATGTTGCCAAAAAAACAGCTTTCAGATCACACACGAGTTGTACACTCCAAAGAACCTAACTTGTAATGAATCATAAGTGAGATCATTTGATTACACACATATCAATATTCAGATGAGCCTACATACTATTTGTGCTAACTCGCTTTCAGGTCATAGTGGGTTTAGTCCCAATCAGTTGTAGCATGTGGTTTCCCCACATATTGTTCTAAATGTCGAGTAAATACTTTTACTGAATTTGCTCAACAATAAGGTGCACATTTTTCCAATTTTTTTTATAGGTGCTTATCTGGCATGGTAACTCTATGCCCACCTTACATAGATTGGTTAAATGCTTACCTATACTTGGAACAGGAAGTTATCCCTTTTGTTTGAAGCAGTAGAAGTTGAGCAACTTTTTTAATCTCACCTTTTTGTATCTGTATTTATCTCGGAAGTTTAGTGAATGTAATAATGCAAAAATACACATCATCACGGTAAGTTTAATCTGGGGTTTCCATGTGTAAAAGAACATATTTTGAAGAATTGCCCTGAAGAAAATACAGTTATGGTTATGGCACAGAATCATTGTCAGCTTGTGTTCATGTAAGTTAAGTATTTGCCTTTACAGTCCCCTTCCCACTATTTTAGTGTCAAAGTGTAGAGCATGTATAGTAGTGTGTGTTTTACAAGTGCAGGCGCATACTGCTTGCAGCGGACTACACTGTCGCACCAGGGAAAGTATCGCAGCAGTTGGGGATAGTGTGCGGGTCGCGTGCACACCTGGAGAAGGACGCTATTGCCACCCGTTCTCTGTTCCGCACAGTGCTCATGCTAGGCTTCCACCTGCTGGTGTGGCTGTTAGCCGTGCGCTCTGTGCGAGACACTCAGTGTGGCTTCAAGCTGCTGACTCGCAGAGCTGCCCGCATTTGCTTCTCCAGTCTGCACGTGCAGCGCTGGTGAGCATTCTTATTCTTCCCTTGCTAGTGAGCATGTGCTGGAGGAGGTTGCCCAGTATGTAATGCAACAATCATCACAGAAAGATTTTTGTTCTGAAATTAAATATGTAGTATATCAGCAGTTAACATTTCAAAGGAAACCAAAGAATTTATAAAGTATAGGTGAAACCATAAGATAATGCTTTGTAAAAAAATTATGCAGTTAACTAACTCGACAAAATGACCCCAGAAATAATGATTCCCTTGAATTAAAGACCCTTTTAGGATAAACCATTAAAATTTTATTTAAAAAATTGAAAAATTTGAAGGTAATAGGCTAAAATATAACTTTGTTGCATTTATGTTGGTTGTTGACTGTTTTGATTCTTTTTGTCACTTGTGTACAACTCAGAAGACAGTAGGATCTAAAAATAGGCTCCATTCACTAACATATGACTGTTCCTCCTTCCCTCAAGGTTGACAATGTTTACCCAGGCTTACCTGCTGGCCTGGACCTGCCTTTACTCAGTTAGGTACATGCCAGCAGTTGGCTAGCCCGGAGAATGCCATTCTGAGACTACACAATAAAAACACTGGACTGAACTGCTGAAAGAAGTAATAAAGACTATCTTTTTTTGATATAGCTATGAACAAATAGGTAGCTTTATTATAAGTTAAGGTATCTTTTTTCATATGTGAAGTTTATTATAAACAGTTGAGGTGAAAAATTGGCGTGGTATTACTAGTGTCACCTGTTTACAATAGAATGTTAGCTTCCATGAAAGTGCAGATTGTTGACTATACAAATTCTTGTTTTACAACATTCAAATTTGTTGACTGGTAAACAAGATAGGCAAGAGAAATTTGGTGATTTACACCAGACGTCAATGCACCCTGAACTCGTTTCGCTTTCATTGCTAAAGCTTTGTTTTTCTTATGAGTAGCACTGTCCTGAATGTACTTTAGACAAGTGTCCTTTCTAGCCCATTCTATTTGTACATTTCAAAATTGACTTTATCAAATACTTAAAACCCCGTGTGAGAAAATTCTTTTTCCACTGTCAAATACTGTCACAACTATCATTACTACACACGTCCGGCATCTTTGTTTAGCGTCACATTATTACCGTTTACCGGGCAATATTACAATAGATATTGCATGTGTTACTCTATATATCATATACTTGCGATATATACAGGATGATTCGCAATTAGACAGACAAACTTCGGGAAGTGATTCTTCATAAAAAAAATAAAAGGAAAACATATGTGACACTATACACCAAAATCAAATATTAAATGAGCCCTTAAAAAACGAGGATTTAAACCATATTTGTGCAAAATATCGGTAACGAAGTAAAATACAATGACAACTCTTGGAACATTATTGTGTGTTATCGGGACCTTCAACGTAAGAGCTGATATTTTACACAAATACTGCTTAAAATATAATTTTTTTAAGAGCTCATACCTCTCTTAATATTCGGTTTAGGTATAAAGTGTCACATATGTTTTCCTTTTACTTTTTCATGATCACCTGAAGTTTGTCTGTCTAACTGAGAATCATCCTGTATAGTGTATTTTCAGTACATACAGTATATTTGCGATATATCTCGGACACTGCAATATATATTGCAATTCTCACGATAATTATTGCCAAAAATGTGTGGTAATCGATTCTATTAATAAATCAATTATGTGGAGAAATACGTTATTTTCATGATTATTTCGCGGATTTACAAAAATTAGTCAATTTCGCAGTAATATGTAAATGTGGATTTCAGTGACAGTTTTGTGATTTTGTGCACTGTGAAAAACAGGTTTCTCTAGGAATTACAAATAAAACATACACTAGTGTAATTTGTTTTTTTTAAAGCTCATTCCCAACAATTTGATGCCAGGAAGCCAATTTTCCTAGCTTGGATAGCCACGAAGGCGCCATCAAATATCTTTCATAGAAAAATTGGAAGATAAAAATGTGCATAATGCAGCAAGAGAGGGGAGGGAAATTAGGATTAATTTCCTGCATCTGATTGTGGCAGAGTAAATATATATTCAGTATAGGCAGCCTTAAAACGGCAGACATAAAAACACATTACTTACCATCAAACTGGCATAAAAATGGGACCATGAATTGACCTAAGAAGCTGCACCCAATGAGGTGTTTTGTTTACGGTTTGCTATAAAATAAGAAATTATTAATTCATTAGGCATGTTCCAATTAAAATTATTCTTCAGAACTGCAGGTATGGTCACACATTACCGTCAAAATGAACACAACATTGATGTAAATCTGCGAACAATGATGTACTAGAGGAGACAGTTTGTTTAAAGTTTGCTAAAAAAAAAATTAGAGGTTATTCATTCACAAACAATATTTCAAAAATAGGCGTGTTCTGGTTAAAATTATTTCTCTTAACTACAGATATGAACATAGATTACCGTCAAAATACAAATTATCTTTGTTGTAAAACTTAAGCAATTGGCCACGTATCTGTATGCAACTACCAGAAAATAAGAGAAAATATTTATAAACGAATCCAGAGCACATATTTTTCTCACCTTTACTTTTTCATATTATTTCATAGCATGCACTGAAAGGTTGACATTACCTTACTTCAGTCCAGTATTCATGTAGGATATTATAACTGGAGATATATTAATTTTGTTTCAGAGAGGGCATGGGGAAGACTTTAGTTTAATGTCTTTCATGAGATGGCTTTTTTTGCGGTTGTAAAATTGATCATTCTACCATTTTCTGTAACTGTTATGAAGCACCGCAAATATAATTTATGTTTCCAAGTTTAAGGTGGTTGGTTTCCGTAAGCATAAATTATGTATTTTGCAAATAAATTACAGTATTTCGTATCAGTGGCAGGCAAACCGTGATTTTATTAAAATTACTGTCCACAAAGTGTTTATGTTGTTTATAAGTAATAAGGTATTAATTATAGCTGCAATAATACTTTTTAAATGTACGTATTCTAAAAGAACATCATTTTCAGCTTCAAAGTCAAAAAATATCACTACGCATGTGTACCAGAATTGTATATGAATTTTGAGAAGCCACTACAGTTGACTCTGGATGTATCGTTACCACATGTATTGATAAACCGTATCCACCAACAATTTTTTGTGGTCCGAGCAAATTTGTTATGTAAATAATGTTAACATAAACCGCTGTATATTTATCGCATGGTGCGTCGTTCGAAGTAAATTTTGGGTCCCTTAACCTAAGATTTTTCACAACTATCGTTTTTAAGTAGGTTGTTTATGCAAAAATCTAGTAACAGGATGTGAAATACGTCATGCGCTCCGCCGTTTATAACTGCTCTGCAGCTAGCGAGACTGGCTTGCTACTTCCCTTTAAAAGTCTCCGAGAGGGTAAGTGGTTACCTATAGCAATGAACGTGGCAACCTAGCATCCTCTCTCTCTCTCTCACCCTTCTTTCTGTCTCTCTCAGCCATGCACCTTCCTTCCTCCACTCACGTGTTAAAGAGAGGAGAAGCTGGTGTCGCAAGGGGGAGGGGGGGAACAAGTCTCTCGACTGCACGGGCTAGCGTTCACATGCCGGCCTAGAGCAAATGTGTGCCTGGCAAACGTAGATATTTTATCAAGATTATGTGTCGCTCAAAATAGTTGCACCTATCATCACTTGTATTTCAAAGCAAATGGTTTCGCTTGAAAATGTTACGCAAAACATTTTAATGGAGAATTATTATTTGCAAAGTTTTTTTTTTTGTTGTTAAATGTAATTTTTTCCCATAAGGTTGTGGTGTTCCATTGTATATGGCGTAAAGTCAACATGATTTGAAAACGTAATATTTATTTAACTCAAAGGGTAGCATCTTTGCTAGTAAAATTATATGCCCAGAAGCATATACTTGACATCTCCTTGTCACCAAAAATTGTTTGAACATCAAGTGACATGTAAAGTTCATTTTCAGTAACTTCTTGCGAGGAAATCTGAGGATTTATATTGATTTATTTCAATAGACACATGTCTTTTGAATAAACTGATAAAATGTAAGGGTCTATTCAACACATTTGGCATCTAATAATGGGTAGGTAAGCACCGAGTCGAGTGCAGTGTAACTCACGACAGGGAAAATCAGAGGATGTGGTTTTGAATAATCAATTACAGTGAAAGTCCGATGTAACAAGTATGCTTTATAATAAAAAGCCCATATACTCAGTGGGAAAAAGAAGTCGTAATAACGATTGCAGTGTGGGCTTATTTTCGCTATAACGATAGTTTAAATAGCCGCACTGCCGTTTCCTTCAAAAACAATGCAAGAAGAAATGATTGTGTAAAATAAAATTAAGAAAAAGGTTTTGGTTTCTATGCATGAACTTCGTGAAACATGGCAACATTGCTGCCGCCAGCTGGCTGCGCACAGACTTGGCAACGCTGCACAGCATGCCTGTCGTGGCCGCGTGGCTGGCGCCGCCCCATGCTGTCCAGTCCGGCACCAGCACTCGACTGTATTATGTTGCATGCTGCTTGTGTGCTCGCCACTGTGTATTTGTGTAAACGCAAAGCAGAAAGTTTCAATATCGGCCAAAGCTAATAGTGAAATGCAATGTGAATATCTGTGCCTAAAATAAAATTGAATGTAAATTTACCTACAGATTAGTGTTTTTACTAAAACTTCTTTGAATCAATCATTGGATATTATTGTATTTTTTCATGCGAAAATATAGAATGCTGCCTATACACGAGACTTTTTGGGGGGAAAAATGGACATATTGTAAAAACGTTTCTGGCCATAATAAAATGACATCTAAAGTCCTGCACTGCATCGCCAAGGAATAGACCTGAGAGTACAAGTAAATTATTTATACGCGCTATTATTGCACTGAACAACTGCTAAGAATTGGGTAATATGATCGCCGGCATATTGTGCAATTGAATCACTGGCGAACGTCCGGATTAAATTTTGTTACGGAGATGTTTTTGTTAGTTGCAATTTCCCCGACTTCAAACGGAAGCATTTCTGTGGTGACAGAAAATCCATTATTCATAGTGGTGCGCACGTGATTAAACAGCTGTTATTCCAGTTCCGGGTATTTACTTATTTTGCCTCACAAAGCATTTTTTTGGGGCAATTTTTAAAGTGCATATATTACCCCGCACGTCGACCAACTGCCCTTTTTCCATGTTCATGTGCATATTCCACAATCATCAATTAAAATTTTGCTTAATAACTCGCTCGTTCCCTTTCCATTATCACAAAGCTGTGTTCCAATTGTCACTTTTTGTTTACAAATTGCTCATGTGACCTGTTTATCTACAAAATCTACGACGTATTTTGGTAATTTAATTTGCATTTTGACAACTTTGAAGTTGAAAAATTACCAAATCACCGCCATATCAGATTTTATTTTTGAAATCATGATAACACTGAAATAATACAGCATTGCATACTAGACAGTTAAACGTTGTAATATTTCAACTGCTCCTTACAAAATGCCAGACACAAATTAAGAAAAATGAAACTAGTAACAAATTGAACACTTGGCCTCACGTTTGTTTATTTGTGAAGCGAGAAGCGCGCAAGACATAGAAAGAGAGAGAGAGAACGTAGGGTCTAGTCACGTGCATCACAATATTGTGCTGTTGATGAAGGATGCCTGCAAGTGCAATCGCTTCACGGGAACATGTAGTTGACAGTCAATTGTTCCCGTACGTGAACAAACTTCAGGCTTTAAAAAACAGTTCCATGCAGCCCGTACATGCTAAAATACGGTATACTTGTATGTGGTACTACACGTAGCAATTGTTTGGGTGACATTATTTATGAAAGTTACCATTTTATAGTACAGAATATGATTTGTGGACATTTTTGTTTCGTGACATTCAGAAATAAGTTATTTTTATACTAATATTAACGTCACGTAAATTAGAGTAGCAACCTGTCAGGCGATTTTAAGATTGCGAAATATTTTTATATTATCATACAGTATATGATGAGTACGTATAGAAATTTTAAGGGCCTAAATTACATAACTGCCATGCACACCTGCAAATACCACGTATACATTCGGAGAGTTGCTAGCTTTCCAAGAGGTCCTGTCGTTTGTCATAAGGGCAAGCTGTTAAAGCGAACAAACATTGATTCTTATTTCAAGAAAGAGTGGCTGTGAGAGGTTTTTAAAGTGTATTTTGGTGCCAAAATATCGCACATTTTGCTAATTAATGTTTATTTCGTGAATCAATCTGCTTTTTTATAGTCACTAACAAGACGGATTTTTTGCTAACTGTAATAGTGTAATAAAATTTCTTCACTCAATTTTAGCAAAATAAAATTTGCCAAGTGACAGTTGTACATAATAACTTTGCGTGTAGACATCGCAGTCTGTCTCCATGTTCCTGCCCACAGCCGCTGCCGTGGCGACAGGAAGCGCCATGATCTTGGCCGACCTTGTGTGTGGAGACAGTTGCGTGCATTGTGCGTTGCCTTGCCACTCTCCCCGCTCCAAAACCTTGCATGCGTCACACTTGTTCTCCGCTAGTGATTGAATTTTACGGCATATAAATTCAATTTTAATTAGTTATATTATCAGTATTTTTACTTTATTGGGTTGTGCCAGTATAGTTAATATACAGCACAAATTAAAGATTTGTAAATGTGGAATTTAAAAAAAAAATTTTATTACAAAAATCTGCTATAGCGACAATTTTTTTGTGCCGATATAAACTATCGTTATAACGGACTTTAACTGTATTAAAGGCACTGAAGAAATCATGATAAATCATAATCGCCATGTTTAGTATTAATTTCTGTCTCAAAATTACAAGTTTTCTTTGTAGTAAAAGATAATTAATTACTTTAAAAGACAGACATTTGCCACAGGTGCAAGGTGTCTGCAACATTTAGTGGTGTGGAAGGGTAATCCTCCCACTGCCACCCCTCCTCCACCAGCTGCTGTGAACACACTTCCCAATCGATAACTTCTTAGAGCGCTCTTAGCTGAACGAGTGCGTGCAGGACAGTCAAAATTTGACTTGCATTCGGTGTCATATTATTTTCATTTTCAGAGGGCTTGAAAGATTTAGGTCAGCTTGCATTTGGTGTCTGATTACAATCAATTATATACTGGATTTTGAAATATTGTTTTCTTTATTTAAATGAGTTTTGGTGAAATGTTTTTTAGTGTATTATTTACAATAATACTTTTTCTAAAATTCCTATTTTTATTGTGTTTATTAGTTAAACTTTATTCATAGATAATGTACAGCTCTTACTATACTCAACACAAAGTTTTATTAAGTTAGAAGTTGTATTTTATTAATGTACATGTTGGAAACCTCATCTACTGACATCTCGCATTTATGGACATTTATTGGCAGTCCCCTGAATAACGATAGATCGAGAGTCGACTGTATATTAGAAACCCTGCAAATATAATGTTTGCCTTCTTTCTCAAGTGCCAATTGAAATATAAAAAGGAAGCTTTTATTTTCGGGCAAATGTGGGATCTAATATGAGAAGGGAAAAAATTTTGCTTCTGAAAATTATGAGTATAGAGAAGCAATTTGTTACCCCTGTTGACCAGCCTGACAGTGGAGTGAAGCACAGTGTGTGTAGAGGGCTTGTGGCAAGTGGACATGTACAGGAGTGTGTTGATGATGTGTACAGCTCTGCAATGCTTGCAGGGCGTTCGACGTGGAGCTGCTGTACATAGCGGAGCGGTTGGGCATCCCTGTGGAGGAGGTGGCCGTCACCTGGACTGAGATAGAAGGTGAGTTGCCAGCTCTCATGATGTGCTAGCGTGTCCTAGTGTCTTAAACCTGGCTCTTCACAGTAAAGTGAGCACTTCTGAAAGCCTTTCATTTGGAATAATAGTCAATAAATATATTTTATTTTAGCGTTACAAGTTAACTTCAGAGTGCGGTGGAACATACGCACTGTGCTTATTACTTAAATTGCAGTATTTATTTAAAAAGGGTGGTAAAAGGATTTTAAAAATGCTTGAACAGCCTATATAATAATTTTTTGTGATATGGGGTTTGAAAGTCTGTATACTGATAGTAGTGGGGTTGAGGTGGGTGGGTGTGTGTGCATGCACGCACGTACGAGTGGGGTAGGGGGGGGAGTAAAGCCCAACACACAGACTAGATAGATCCAAGTCTGTACAATTCCAAACTTATAGTACTTGTAGACCATAAGGAAACTAGCAAAACTATGAGGATAGTTCTGTATTACTTTACGTCACTGGAAACACTCAGTCCTATATTATCATCTGTTAAAATTGCACGTGTACACTGAAACAGATGCCATTCCTCCTGTCATACTAACAATGAACATGGTTGGTGGCTACACTACATACTACTGCAATAATATGAAGTAACAGGTTTTCATTTTATTATAACTTTTTCATTGTTATTTTCAAGTATTTCATGTCTTTTTCAGTGTAATTTTACCTGCAATATGGCAGCTAATGTGACAAGTTGACATGCCACGAGCACTGTTGTGCGTGCATGTATGTATGTGTGTGTGTATGCATGTGTGTGTGTGTGTGTGTGTATATATATATATATATATATATATATATGCGCCTCTGGTATACCGTAGCACCAACCACCGCACTCTTTCCACCTCTGTACTGTTCCTATTCACAAGCGAGTCGACTCCTTGCCGCCTGAAAGGCTGGCAATCCGCACAACACCGTGCTCCAATCTGAATGGGTGGACCCACCGCTTGCCTTGCATTGGCCAACTGGCACCGAACATGCACACTCGCCGCACAACCAACAGGGAGGTTTCTCCCTCCATGCGGCCAGCTCTAGCCACCCCTTGCTCGCACATCTCTCGCTGGTATTTATTCTTAATGCATGCCCTCCAGATGGGGCAGTTTGCGAGCAGTTCTGGCCGGAGCATCACGTGCAACTCTCGCTATCTCGCCACACCTCTTGCCTTCAGCAGTAACAGTATAACTTAGCTTTAGTACGTTACTATTATCGGAACTTGTGTTTCCAATACATCAGGCAGAAGCTCTTGTCGTGGATCCTTCTCCTTTTGCTTCGAGTTTGATCTCGTCCGCGCTGGGCCTAATTTTACCAGGGTCACTCTCGCCCTATCTTCTACCATTATCTCATTATCGCCCTGTGGCAAACAGCTAGGCAAACTTGGTCCCTCGTCCATTAGATGTTAGCAAGTACAGGTCGGAGATATATGTATTTGTAACTTCCTACTGAAGGAATAAAACATATATTTACCAAGTAACCTCATTTTCTTCCAATCTTTTTCTTTCACTGTCACCTCCCACGTCTTGTCAAAGTTTGGTTAGCTGGTTGCTGGTGGTAGTGCCACACTCCTGGCGCCACTATTGCAGGAAGAGAGAGAACCCTTCTCTGAGGCTTGTGGAAAACAAATACGTTGAGACATCGTGACTCTTGGGCTACAAGCGGGTAATGCCACTTACTTGAGAGCCATGAAATCCTTACATGGTAAATGCTGTGAACCCAGAGGGACAGATGAGTTCAGTAGCAGGTAGCACCACTCACTCAACTTCTCACCGATGGGAAACAGAGGGCCGTCTCCACAAACCGCTACTGGCCCGAGCTCCATATCTCGTGAAGCGCATGCTCCTGCGCAGAATGAGCAATAGGACTCCAGCAGTGGTCTACCCCAAGGCACCAGCCCCAGGAAGAGCGGTTTCCTTCCTGGACGGAACATGCCAGGTCTGTTCTCCCCCACGCTGCTACGCAAATTTGAACAATAACTACAGTTGTGCCTGCATCCCCAGGACACCCACTAAATCCTCTAAATAGTAATACCCTATTTTCTTATTTTTTATTATTCTCCGAGATTTAACATAACATCACTATAAGTGCCTAGCTGTGTACCCACAGCTAGTTTCCTAAAGCCACGCCATCGAGCCGGCCAGAAAAAGATTGCCAAGATTGCAAGTGCCCAGGGTATGCGAGATCTGATGAACCAGAACCTAATGCCACCAGGTGTACACTATAGAGCGCAAAGAAGCTGCCATTTTGCGATGAGCTATGTGCGTCCTAGAGCACAACCTTCCGAAACCAGTGTCACCTCTTCCTGCCACGTCCCCTAAATGGGCATTACCCGCAGTTACACGGACTACGGGCGCACCACTTGGCTTGCTACTGCAAATATTGTGCCTGTCAGGACCTATTTCAGGAGAGCCCCCTCCGCCTAGCTCCACCTTCCTCAATCCCAAAGGTTATTGAGCTGCCAGCCCGGACATCAGGATCCCGAAAGTAATACTGTAATAAACCTTGTTAAGGAGATCCCATTCCCCTGGTCTCTAGGGAGATAATGGGGCCTGTTCACTATCACCACCACCACGTTGAGAGTTGATAAAGCAATAAAGTAGATTTATCTCATTTCTACAGTGAAAGTTGTAGGTAAAGCATAATAATGTATGAATGAGCATAGTTTTTCTGCTGAATTTGAGTGAAAGTTAGTTGTAGCACAAGTACTGATAGCACAGAGTTTAGTAGAGAATGTCTATAGTGTGTGCTCAGCTTGAGTGTTAGAAAGGGTGCATCATGAGAGAGAGAGAATGTGGAGATGGTAAAGGGGGTGTCAGAGTATACAAGTTGAGAGGGTTTGACTGCCAGTGAGGGTGGAATGAGGTGAAGATGGAGCAGTAGTGGAATACAAAGTAAAGGTAATTCAGACTACTCGAAGAAAACCCACCGACAACAGAAACGTCTGCCATATTACCCAGATGCAACACTCTGTGAGTGACCCCACCAGGAGTTCAACCCAGTTTTACTTGGTAGGAGGGAAGTCATCTGACTACTGCAGCACTGTGGCTTCCATTAAGGTCACATGATGGAGTGTAGGTTGTGAGAATGGAGGAGCGCAGCACCCCATCATGTGACGTTTTTCACAGGCTCGAAGGTGGTGCCGGTATGGAGCTGGCTGCAGATGGGGCGGGACTTGGTCCTAATATGGCTGCGCTACCTCCTGGGAGCCTGGAGACTCAAGCTTGTTGACAAGGCAGAGTAGCCGGCCATCTGCACTGGGGCACAGTCATCAGGTGGTAGTTACATGTGTGTGGAAAGCCAGGTCGACAGCTTGGAATCAGCAGAACAGTTCTTTTGTGTGTGTTGAGTGGGCATTTGTCCGCCAGTGAACGATGCTGAGCCGTGCTTACTTGGGTACCAGTCCCTGCATACTGCAGCACAAAGAAACATGCCACCTTTCAACTACTGTGACCATTTGACTGCAGGTGTAGTAGGCATGCAGCTATGATGCAAAGCAGAATCTGCAGATGTGAATTGAAACAGAGTTGAGCATATTATACTCAGCTGTTCCACCACCAGTGTTTTTCATCCCAACCCTCTGGTGCATTACTGCAGCTGTTGTAAAGATGCAGCACTGTAACCACCATAACAGAACATTGTTGGTTTTAAAGTTACTCTTGAATCAAGCTTCAAGCCAACTGGCAAAGAAGACTTGAGGAAAACAAATATGCAGCCTCCAGAATCCTAAAGATATACTGGCTGTAATCATTGCACCACTCTCAGAGATGCTCAGCAGAATTTTGATTACAATTACATTTCTGGTAGATGAAATAGTGATGCTCCATCTGAAATTTTCGGTAGACATTAATTGGTCGACATTAATTGGTCCTTGGTGGAGTGTGGCAAGGAGGTCGTGTCAATGAGGGTCAGAGTCCAATGCTCGGCTTGATTCAAAAATCATCCCTGAGCACTGAGTTGATACCCATCATGTGGATTGGACCATCATTATCAAAACCTTATTTTATTTAGTCTGTTTGCATGACCTTTTAATGTAACATACTAACTCTGACTCTTCTTTTTTTATTCCCACTGGACATCAACTACTAAAGCACAATGACGTAGTTTGGTGTGTGTTTGGTCAGTGAAAAACATGAAATCATTCCAACTTGGCCAAGAGCACGAGTTGTGATAAGAGGGCATGCTCGGAGGGTAGATGGATGCAGTTGCAGCGAGGACTGGTGCCCAGGTGGGCCACTCTGCTGACAAGTCTGAAAGTGTGTCAATCATGTCAGGACCGCACAACATTCACCGCTCTCCCAACTGTAGTTTTTATACTTGTGTTGGTACACAATTAAGCTATTGTACACTCCAGACAAGAGTGTGCTGTATGTGGATTAAAGTAGTGGTCGTTACTTTGGTCCTCTTGTTGCTTTTCCATTCTAGTTCCCACACACGTGAGTCCATCAATAGTTGTTGCTGATGCAAGCTGCATCTTGGCAAAAATTTATTTGCAGATTTGATGTTCACATTTAAGGAGAAATACTCTCAAATACATACTTAATTTAACTGTATTTATTATTTTCAAACGGTGTGTCAAAACATCCTACAAGAGATGGCAGTAAATTACTTTCTTTCCCTTTTTTGAACTAACACAGCTTAAACTCCTTTCATTATTTTCTGTAAGGAACAGCAGATGTGATTATAGCCACAGCAGTCACACAATACAGACCTAAGGTGTACAAAGCCACACCTTATACTGTGTTGTTCCATAAAGTAATAAAGATAGTATACCCAAGATGGGAGAAATTATTGTGCGGCCAGGTTAGCCTGGTGTAAAATACAGCCATCTTTCTCCACCATTCTTTGTTGGCTGTTGTGTTTCAATCCTCGGGGATCAGCCGTGCTTAGTTTAGGCGGTTCAGGAGGAAACCGAAATAAAGCAACATTGTGAGCAAAGTCATCCACATTCCTACGTATTTTATTTCTATAGGTGTTCCAATATACTGTGTGCATTTACTTTAAAAGTTTTGTACTTGTGTATATGCTTTTTTTGTTTGGTTTTGGAAAAGGGCCAAGTTTTATTGTGTTTATCCATGTAATGGAAGCAGATCAAGTAAGTTTTATTTGTGTGGACAGTAAAAATGTCGCTACCAGCATGAGAGTATTCAGCTCTCATGTTCTAAGCCCTCAGAGCTGAATGCTGCTGCATGCCATCACTTGCTGTGTGTATTACAGTGCACACATCTCTCTTGTTAATACATTTAATTTAAAATAGACCTACTTTGTACTTAATTTGATCAAAATCTTTATGCACTGAGGGGGGAAAAAATTATTGTACCTCATTTTGTTAACTGTAGGGAACCGGACCGCAGGGCTGCTGAACATAAATGTAGTTTGAAATAAGCAGGGTCAGAAGTATTCACTGGTGCAAAATATTTTCAGCTGAGGACCAACATATAGGTCATTCACGGTTACTTCCCACTTTTCCAAAGACTGCTGTGTGAATATGCTCCGACTGTCAAATGCTTTGTTTACTGTTTTCAGCTGTTGAAAGAAATCTGCCATAATTCAAAAACCATTATGTATGAATGCTCTTAATTTATGTCTGTTACCGTATATATTTAGCTTAAAATTTTTGTAATGACAATAGTTCTTTTGGTTATTGTTTTACGTTGTTAACATATTATTATTATACACAATATAGCACTACACAGAATACACGTTAATATTTTGCAGTGATTGTGTTTAACCCTATTACAACTGTGGCGGGAAAGAACTGTAGTATTTAACATCTTGTTATTGACATGTGTTGGGTTATGTCATCAAAAGGATGACCTCAGTTAGAATAAATTTGAAACTAAGGAGCAACCAGTCCAATGAAAAAGACAGTAAATTCAAGCACGCAACTAGTGTCGCCAAATTTTTTGTATGTAGCAGCGACAAACTGAAAAGAGAGTGATGAACATGCTCACAAATATGCCTACCATAACTGTTATTCTGCTCATATTTCGTTGCATTGGTACTTAGATTTTATTAGTTTTATTTAATGATTTGTATATAATTTCTGGAAGTATGCTAAAATTGAAAACATGTATAATTTATCTACTACTAGTGGTGTGAAACTTCTTCCAGTGTGAGTGTAAGAGCGAGAGAAGAGAGAGAGAGAGAGAGAGAGAGAGAGAGAGAGAGAGAGAGAGAAAGAGAGAGAGATATAGAGGGGATATATACATATATATATACACACACTCTATCTCTCTCCCTCTCCCCCCCTTCTCGTCTCCCACGTGTTCAAGTTCTTTCGTGGGAAGAAAAACAATCGCCATGTCACTAAAGCCTACACACCGTATTTTGCACTGCTATTTTGAACAATAACAATGAAATTTGCGTCCTGAAAATTTAAACATTTCGGCAGCAAAGTTTAATTTAATTTAAAAATAGCATACAAAGACATTAGGTTAAAACAATAATATTTTTACTGTGGACTATTTCTTACCTGCTCTCTCCATTTTTAATTTCTTTTGAATACAAAATAATTATTACTTTAAAGTTATTCACAGTGTTATATATTTGCAGTTTACAAGTTAAAACAATTTTGACATGTTACTCGTGGGGTGATTTTCAAAGGTTTGTTTCAAAATATCTGAAGAAATCATGAATGGACTATAGTATGTTAAGAAAGTTTCCTTCATGATAACTGCAATATATATTTATCTTAGTACAATGAAACAAATGAATGAGGGACACATTAAGTCTTGTTCAACCCACATTTTCTTAGTTTTCTATGTAATGCATATAAGTAGGGACCCCTGAAAATGGTGTACCGTAAATTACACAGAATAACATGAAATTGGACGTTATTTCACAGTTTTTGCAAAATCTACCTTTCTTTTTTTTCCAAACCGCATAATTTTGCATGAAAAAGGCATTCACGAATATTTATTTTCTATGGAAACTGTAAATAATTGTTTACAATAATTGTGAGTCGACACTCAATTGCGTTTCGACAATTGATTGTACTGCCAATGAGGCAATTCGCCGCTTTTCGTAGTATCTTGTAGTGCTTATTTTTGTGCGGTGATGCCGAAAATTGCTACTATTTTTTTTATCGTGGACGCGTAATGAAGCATGTTTCTACAGTTTTGACATCAAGAATAAAATAATGATGTGCAAGTTCTGTAAAATGTGTGCCGACTGAGTTGTGAAAAAGTACTTGGCTTAGTTTTTGAGGTTAGGTGGAAACAAAGATGTGAAATGTAATGTTTCATAAATATAATTTTCGTATCAAATTTTTGTTTATTGGTTTCAGGAAATGTGCACAGTGTTGATTTTATTGAATGACAAACAAACGTGATTTTAGTGATGTAAATTGCAAGGATTACAATAGAAAAATTTGTGTTCAAAAGGTGCGCATTTTACAAACAGTAAGGTTGCGTGTTTTGTGCATAATGTATTTGTAAACCTTTATTATAATTATTGAAACGTACATGGCGTGAAAAAACTGCACTTTTAAGTAGTGTGTGAATATTATTTGTCTTAATAGTAAATATGAGTGTAAGGTTAACTTCGGCCAAACTGTGTGCGTGTATTGCTGCATCTGTACAAATACGAACAGCGATGTGTATATCGCGTTTTGTTTTTTCATTGAAGTTAAAATTTGCGAAGTTACAATCATTTAAATGTAAGTTCCACATGAGCAATATTTTCCACTGTTCCATCAAAACAATATGAAACTCAAAAAAGCTACACACTTGCAAGAACCTCAAAACAGTGCCATCTCATGAAAGATGTTAAACTAAACCCCCCCCCCCCCCCACCCCTATTTGTTTCCTTCTTTCCCTCAAAATTAAATAAACGGAATCCCAAAAAATTACTAGGGATGTGCGAGTACCCGAAAATTTTGGCTTCAGTTTGGTTCCATTAATATTTGAACGTATTTTTTGGAATCGAAAAAACTCGGATATCTGATTCAGAGGTTAGAATTTTAAAATAAACAAAGATTTAAACAGTCAGTTTAAGAAATACGTATAACATGGCGCATTAGTGTAATTGGTTTACATCTTTCGCGACATTCCCAATGACACACATCCAAATCTTAAGATAGCATAAAAATCTTAGCATCCCGCCAGTAGAGATATTCATGAGACATTCTGGCAACTTTCGTTTCTTGCACATGAATGCCATGCAGTTCTAATGATCTAGCATGTAAATATAATAATCTCCAATAAATATGGCTTGTTCTTGATAAATATTGTAATTAACCTATTTGCATTAAAAAAAGGTATAATAAAAATTTGCTCACAAACAAGTTTACTTATGTGTGATATTGTAACACATTACAGACCCACAAAAGGACTTGGATTTGAATTTCAACTTTTACTCTGAGAATTGAATCGAATCAATATAAAAATCATGGAATCGCACATCCCTACATATTACAAAAATAAAATAAGTTGGAATGCCAACCTAGCTATAATATCCTACATTAATTACTGGATGGATGTTAACTGACGTCAGACTTTCGGTGCCTGCCATGATAGGAAATACGAGGTAAGAGGAAAATGCAAGTGTGCATTGGACTCATTTTTCACAAACATATTTTTCTTCAGTGAAAAACAGCTGTGGTGGAAGGATACATTGTGGCCGTGCTACTTTTCTAGAACTGTCAAAATTTACCCCACATTTCTTAAATTAGCATAATGTTTTCTTCTTAAATTACTGATTTGTGCTACTGCTGTTTCTTGTATGTATTAATTACTTCTCTATTTCTTATTCAGACACTGAACTTGTGCATTAATTTTCTTTCAAAACATTCTAATTTACCAAATTTTTAAATTTTCAAACACTGATATTTGGTTTATTTTTTAATATGAATGCAAAGAAATTCATTATTGATTTTATGTTTAAAACAAGTTACAGAAATTTAGCATCGCTTTCATTTTGAACACCAAAATTGACACCACTTTCATTTTTAAATACTTAAATTTAACACTGTTTCAATTTAAATACCTAAATTTAACACCGCTTTCATGTTTAAACACCAAAATGTAACATTGCTTTTCACTATTTTTTGCACCGAAATCAGACATTCTATTTTTCTATTTTCCTTACGCTCCTGCATTTAGTAAAATGTTTTTGTTGGACCTGAATTCAATATCTCCCTTCTTTGCTCCTATTTATTGCAGGGTGCCCTCTGACTGACGATCCACCAGTTTTCTTCTTCTTGTAGGAGACACAGATTTGTACATTCCATCCAAAGTTTCAGCTATGCTATCACTTGAAAGTAGCTCCCTTCCAAATAATCCACTGACCAAGAGTGGAGGGCAGTTTGGCATCACTGATATAACACCTGCCTGAGATGGTTGACATAATATACAGTTTCTGTACATTTTCTTTTCAAATGTTAAATTTCTGTGCTTTGCAGTAAATTTTTTGCACATTAATGCAGCATTGTAAAAATCAAGCATTGAAAAACATATCCTGGTTGCCAGCTTGGTTGGTTTACACATAATCACGGATTGAAAAACAATTCCACATTACCAAAAATATGTATATCACCAGTTGTACCAACTAATTTCCAATACAACCAAATCTGATCACCAAGTTCCATCTTCATCTTCTTACGTGAATACATAGACGCATTACCAAAAACACTAATTACAGCAGTATTGTCTGCCGTGCCCTCATGAATTGGAAAAGTCTTCCAACAGACTATCCTGTTTGGATCAATCTAACTACTTCTTTACAAGAGACTTTCTGAACAAATACATTTCCAACAAACTACTACCAGCTTTAGCAGTAATTCCTTGAAGACCAAAACGGTATCTGAAGTTACCAGTTCTGAGGCTAAACTTAATTTGTATGTTATTAAAAACTTTTGCTCTGTGATAGAGCACTTAACAAATATGGACTGTATTTCCATGCCTGTCAAAAGAATCAAATTGATATTTCAGGGGAAATACAGAATGGTAACAGTTACAGCTGTGAGACATCAGTGCTGCCTCAGGAAATGTGTTTACCCTGTGGTGCATATACCAGAGTTGAAATGTGAAGTTTCAGTTACAGCAAACAAATAAAAAATTTGTGACAACCATCCCTTCAAAAAAAAATTGTAGGAAAACATTGCATGCATATATGTACATAAGCAAAATTACAAGTTTCAAAATTTTTATGTCTCGCATTTAGCTTGGCAGTAAATCTACACATACCTCGACTATGTAATGTGCAGTATGTACCATTGCAATGTTTGTACAACTGTGATAATCAATTAAAGAAAACAACATTGTTTACAAGTTATTAGTTAGTGATGGGAGAGTTTGATTTTTACAACATCGAGTCAAGTCAAGTTTAAAGTTGTATGAAAGTAGAGTCAAGTTGCATTACAAAATCGAGTTTGTTCCATAAATGTAAATGTGTACCTATGTACAAGAGTACAAACCTGCGCCACTCCTTATAACTTCCTTTCCCTCTTATAGTCACAGTTTACCAACAAAAAATACTCGGGACTATTTTCTGCCAATAATAATAATTCTTTGCCAGGGTGAGTGAGTCACAGTGCTACTTTATCCCCTCTCGCTGATGAGTGAATGACTACGGTAGGAATGGTAACATCAACTACATGATGCTGATGGGGGGAAAATGCCACAGAGCGAGCCGATAAGCAGTCCACATAAAAATTGTTTTGTTGGGTTTTTTAAACACATGTTTTTATAACAGTAAGTAGATGAAAGAAGTAATGACAAGTTTACGGTTATGCATATTTATACTGACGGTGTGATGTGCCATGAGGCAAAGGCAGTTTATGTTTAAATACAGTGCATCCTATGATTGTTTGTATGTGTCGTGCTTCACTGGGTAGCAAAATGGCTGAAGTCAACAATATAAAACCCACTAGATTTTATCTCAGTCGAACATCACATACGTCAACCAAGTGTCAAAGCATGTAGTCGAGTTATTGTTTTCTTTCCGGCGCAACTTCAACTGTTCAATAACGTAAAATTATTTATTTGTGAGACACAAAAGGTAATTGTTAGGTGCGAATATTTGTTGTTTATAAGTCCTAAAAGTACGACTCAATTTGCATGTTTAGTAGCTGTACGCCTGCTGTAAAAAAAACTTGACTCAAGTAATGAGTCAATCTTCGTTGTCTCAACTTTTTGAGACTCAACCCATCACTGTTTTTAGTAAAAACCATTTTTATACCTAGTTCTCTAAAACATGTGGGCAATGCAGTTGGTGTTAGAGCAATGGGAGTTGTTTCTCTTGATACTCCACTTCCCCACTTCCACCTGCAGTTACTGTGCGTGAGACTGACCGTGACTTGTTTATACTTTGCACGGGGTATCTGGACCCTTGTCAGGTTAAAACATGTTGATCTTGCCTTATACCCACATATTACATAAAAGCACCAACTTTATTATTTCATTCCATTTAATACACGTGTTCTATAACACCACCCTCCTAAATATTCCTGTGATATCTTAACAGTTAATACAAACCTCTTCAAAGTGTTACTTCTGTGCCAGTTTCTTAGAATTAAAACAGAATCAAATGACATCATTCCTGCTACTATAGTGGTCCATGGTGTCAATTTACTGCAACTTCCTGCCCAAGGCTCTTGACTAGCGAATGTCTGTATTGTGCATGAGCACAGAAGAGCGGTGACGCCGGTACAGCTTGGTCAGCATGAGCAGGAAGAGATGATGGGTCGAGTGCGGGCAGGAGAATATCTTGGTGTGGATAGTGTGGTACAGGTCCTCCTCGTATGCTATGAACAGCTGTGGGATGTTCAGCTCGCGGTATAACTGCTTGACTACAGCCAAACTGGCTGGGTCTCCCCTGCCATAGTGCTCCTGGAACATTGTAAAAGTACATTAACTAGGTAAATTTATTGGAACTTATTAGGAATGGTCACTCACATTTTAAAGATACTCTTAAAATTGCTGTGTGAGGCATTGTGGATTGTGCTGTTAGTAGTAAGAGTGGCAATAAAAAATATCAACAAGCTGTCTGAGAAAACAATTTTTATTTATTACTGAAGCTACCGAGTGTAATGTGCACTCGCTGGACAGTAGTTAATTTTTGTCTGAAACTCATAACACTAAACTGTAAGTAAAAATAGAAGCTAGTGAAGTCAAACCCATTTCTTACGTTTCTCAAGTGACCAGGGAAAAAGTTTTAAAAATGCAGGAGTAGGGTAAAGGAAATTTATGCTGTAATTGTATTACATGGAACCAAAGAAAATATGTGTGAAACATAGCGAAGTGTAAAATCAGGGGATGTAAAAAGGGATTTTGATATTATTGTTACTAGCTGATCCCGGCGAACGCCGTTTCGTGTGCTGTGTGCTTCTTGATTTTGTGTTCACATTCTATTTTGCCTTCTCAATGTGTCCTCTCCATTATGACCGATGTTTGACTGTGGTATCGCTGGCATTTTTCTCTTTTAGATCAACAAAGATTTCCTGCAAGTATGAGCAAAATCGGCCCATAAATATAGAAGTTAGACTCCAGCACCACGTATCGGAATGAAACACAACTAAAAACCTTACTTGCCACCTCAATAACATATGGTGTAAATATGGTCACAATTGGTCCAGTGGTTTGTCAGTGATGATGATGATGCAGTTTAGTCACGCATAAAGGATTTTTATATATAAAGATTATTATTGTGTCTTTTAGTTGAAATTTTACATACATTTACTTTTGGTTTATTTTGCTAAATCTACATACAAACAAAGCCAGGACAAGTTACAATTTACAGGAAATGTATTTAAGTAATTCAGATGTTAATGTAGAAAATGTCCGTAATGAGCTTTTCAAAATTCTTTTTGTCGCTTATAAATTAAGAAGTTTAATAATTGCAACGTTTGTTTTCAAGTCACTAGTGGAAATATTACTTCCTTACCTTGTTTAGTGTGTCCTCAAGCGTACAGCCATTAGAAAACTTAAAATGGGCCAGAAATGGGGGAAAGCAAAATCAGTGAATCAGGCCCTCTGAGCAAAGAACAAAAATAATTAAAATAATTGTAAATCTACAATTATCCAGAACGACAGGTTATGAAGTTGGGGTTGGCATATTGCGGGGAGGGGGGGGGGGAGAGTGCACCACACACATGCTTTTCATAATGATTTCCAACTGTTTATGGGGGAGGGGGGGGGAGAAAGCGTCTGGAAAGCTAAAAGCCCTTTATGACGACTACATATATAGCATGTTGCAAATCCCTAGAATGTGTGCCTAAACTTGGTATCCAAGTAGGCACGTGTGCAGGGCAGTGATACATGCTAACAACTTCCTGCGTATAGATCAAGGAGTTGTCACAACATTGTTAGTACGAGTGGAGTCCGAGAGGAGGAATGGTCTTTAGTACACGATGGTGCTGCCAGACAGCAACAAAACTGGCAGAACTGGATTATAGAAATTTTGCAAGAAAAGTCATGTCAAATTACAGGAACCGCCGACATGGCAGTACGATGATACATTTTGAAAAAAGAGTAAAACTTCTTGAATACTAGTAGAGTAATATTCCTGCAGTTAAACACGTTACTTCAATGTGGGAGGCCACAAAGCATTATAATAGTATAACTTTTTATACACTAAGCACCAAAGTTTTTTAAAATTAATAGAAAACATATTCAAAAGTATTTTAATAAATAATTAATCACTTTTTTTTAATGCAAAGAAATTTTCTTTTAACTTCTGGTTGGCGTACATCCATTCTCACATAGTTAACCTACAATTGTGAAAACTGCATTTTCTGCAAGTTTAAAGAAGTCTTGACCATAAGCATTTTTAACTTCTACTTCGTATTTATTTTGTAATTTATGGTTCTTAAAATATTAAACTAACAAGCAAGAAAATAGGCTTGCGTGGAACAAATTTTCTTTCAAAGTGCTATAGATTTATGGAAAAATGACGCATTCAGTTAACGTTAAAATTGACATTTTAAAAATATTTTACTGATTTGAAAAGTTGGCAGGTATGAGTTTATCAGTAGTATATATTTTTTTGTCCTCCATCCTGCAGTATTACAATACAGAATTGAGTCAGATGTATAAAAATATTAAAGGAAATAGTTAATTTTGTTAACATTCACACGCCGTCGAAAGAAATAGTTATAATAAAAAAATTTGAACAATCAAGTGAGATTCGAACTTGTTGTTCACATTTACAAAGCAAGAACCTTATCCACTGCTCTATCCAGTCATACATGCTTTCGACTCAACACATTAAAATATTATTCACCCTTAAATCATGTAGATGAAATATTGAATAAGTTGCAATTTACTGGAAATTCTGGTCATTAAGTAAAGGAACAATCTCTGAATTGCTTGAAGTGACTTTTTATGTACATCGTCACAAATGTGACTTTCCTTTCATAGTAAAGCTTTCATTTAAGATGAAAATATGCAATGCACATTCACAGTACATGGCAACAGAATACTTTGGTGATCCTCCAACTAAAGTTGGTCCTACTCCAGTCGGGGTTATAAATACGATATAGCTAGTCCGCCCTGGACTAACCTCAAACCTACTTCGAGGAAGATCATCTCTGGATCATCCTTGGACGAAGATCTGACTGTGAATAAGGCCCTGAGTGTTGTATAGTTAAGGTCAAATACAGCAAAGCCTACTGATTAAGGCAAGGCTCTGAATTACTAGAATGCAAACTTAGTGCTTATAAATAATGACTAAAATCTTATCTCCCTGTTTATTCTTAATCTTATTAATCTTATTAATATCTTATTAATATCTTATTAGTATCTTATTAATGAGTGAATTAAATTTAGCTTTTATTTGATGTATAAATTATAATATATATATATAATGTATATTAATAAAAACTGATGTGTTAGTAATAGCTGTTGGGGGAGGGAGGGAATTCTTCAGATATTGGCAGCATGTTTTGTGTTTGTTAGTGTGGTATACGTTCAGTTCAAAATGTTCATATTATGTGACAATTTAGTTTATAGGAAAAGATTTTATAAAAAAACAAGACTTCCACTTTATTATGGAGCTGGTGACATGATGTGACAGTTGTTACTACCAACAGTCTGCAGTGCTGATAACAGGGAGATGGGTACTAACCATGAGGCTGGCACGCTGGGAAGAACTGGCGAACTGTAGGGCTTTCAACATCATCCAGTTGCAGCAACCCTCACAGATGTCATTACCACTCTTCCCCGGGTCTGCCAGGTCCCCAAATGTATCTATGTAGTCATCCTACCACACACAATCATAGACATGACCCAGGTATGCACCAGACCATTCAGTAGGAAAGTGTTAAAAATAAACTAATAATCTTCCCTGTGACATATGTATGACCCCAGAAAGCATAATTCTTAATTTTATTCGTTGGTTTCATTGCAGTGGCAGATACAGGGAGGGGCAGAAGGGGTGATCGTGACCCCCCCCCCCCCCAACCATAAGTGTAACTCTTGTTTGTAAATATTTCAGTTAAAATTTTTTGTAACATTTACAAAGAAAAAAGGGGGCATTGTTTTAAATGGCAAAATTGAAGATGTTTTCGTAAAAATTGATTGCAAGAAATTGAAGTTCTATGTATTCATTATATTTTATTAGGGGCTATAAGTTCATTCATACCTCAATACAGTTCCTTTAGGCTTCAACTCTAGATCCACAGTGTTTCATTGCAGATTCTAGAGGAGGATGGGATCTAATATCCTTTAAGTAAAATTGAAGATACATCTATTCTAACCTTGACCAAACTGCATATTAAATTAAGGACTTGGTTCTAGGTCCTTGGAATGGGACCACTCAATACTAGAACAATGGCAAAGGCTGGCCACACCTGTGCACACAATGACTACCACCAAGTTGATGCCATCAGGTGAGACACGAAGCAAACAATGACACAAATACTTACTGGTAATTTGGGTGCCAGCAGTGCTTCCCACTCACCGCACTACTGAAACTCAGGATGCTGTGGGTTCTGTGTGTCCGCCTCACCCGTGCATACTTACAAACACATAGGCAATAATAAACTTTTTACTGAGCATCACTGGAAATAAACACTTAATAAAATATATGTGGCTAGGACACTGTCACTACTGAATAAAAGAGTTAAGTTCACTGTAAACTTGCTTTTATTGTTATTATGCATGCACATCGACGTGCCAATGAAATTAATATCTTGGTCATGACAAGCCAATTCCTCTTGAGTGCTCCCCAGCCTGCAATTACTCTAGCGCACACCTAGATAGATGATCTCACCGAGGTGCGTGAAAGCACAGCCTTCACAAGGGAAGAGCACCGACAGCTGCTAGGGTGGCCTGACAGTTGTTCCCTGAAGACAGGACACGGTGAATTACAAATGAATACCCTTAATACACATTAACACGCGTGATTACTCGGCATCACTAACGCAAACTCATCGGGGCTCGCCCTCCAGCACGTAGGTAGTGTGGTGACGGCCTACGCACAGAGCTGGCTAGGACGGGAATGATTGCACCGTACACTAATTACAAAATTACATAAACCCTTGAATGATACATGAAGCAAGATGGGACACGAGATGAATATTTACAATAAACACACACATGTGTGAAAACAAGTTTAGATGGCGCAGATGCCGCTGGATGAAGTTCGTAGCAGACCACGTGGTGCAGGTGAAATTGTAATATTTCTGCGTGGAAATGGTACACTAAATTCAGACCAAAGATTATTCTTGCTCAAAAAATTATTCTCTTTACGATTGTAGTGGTTACAGGCGTGTAACATGCCTGGCGGTGGTAAAATCAAACATTAATGTGACTGTGTGGTTAAGTACAAAAAGCATCAATTCACGTGAAAAATAAAACTGATAGAACCCTGAAATAAATTATTGAACATACGAGGTTACATAAATAAGCTCTTAAAAACGCAATGATGGTGTATACAAAGAAGTGGCATCGGTCGGCCACGTGGTTATACGTGTTACCGTAAAATATTCAAAGATGAAAAATACCCTTAAATACATACATAAAAATAAAGCTCTTAAAAGTGCCTGTAGCAATAATGCAGAAGTTACAATAAAACGCCATAAACATAGGCGGATGGTGCCTGATGATTCAAGTTGTGCGAGTCACGCGAACTGTCTGACATCTTTCTCCTTCTTCTCCTCAATTAAGTTGAAAATGCCACCAGGGCGCAAGAAATTAATAAAGCGGAAGTATAATGCTGGGGAAAATGTCTAGCAAAAACGTATGCAAGCAAAGGTTAACCGGTAAACTAAATCGACTATGGAAACCTAAATCAGTAAACAAAAGTTGTAGTGCATACGTGACAGTGTCTTTCCTCGACAGACTGTCCAGAGACAAGCGTCACACGGACCTACCATGGCCGCCTACGGGGTTCACATAAGCGGAAGTGCTATGCATGCTGAGTAAAATATTTTATTATTGAAAATAAAATGGCACAAATAAAATTAAGTATTGTTTTACATTTCTATAATTTTCTTATGAATTTCAATATTATTTTAGTGTCTTTTTATGACTGCGTTCATGCCGGAATATTAAGTGTTCTTAATCTCGGTGCCGCAGGCACTTTGCATTTTATAACCAAACAATTTAAAATTAGTACAAACACTTTTAAACATTTTGAGACACAATTAAACACTGCAAATACAATAGAACACATTTTACACTGAAAATGACATTTATACGAAAGTTCAAAATTATTGGCCTCTCTGTGCATGTGCCTGCATCATAATTATAATTATTACATAGCACTGTATCCTGTAGGATATTAATAATAGGCCTCAAATTTTGGAAGTTTTTTTTTCTGAAAATGGGAAGACTTTCCAATATAGCTGCTATATACACATTATAATTCAAGTGTCCACAACATTATTGTAATGATTACATATGCTATACCCTGCAGGAGACTTATTATAGGCTTGTAAATGACTTGGTCCCTATTTTACCCAGAATCTGAACCCAGGCTCCTAGCATTGCAAGCCAGTTTTATAACAGAATGTGCCACAGAAGCCGGCATCCCTTTTACGACAGTATTCCAGCATATTTTAACTTACTTTTTTTGGCATCAAATAAATGTGATTGCTTAACTGTGTTACACTATACAACGCACACACATTTCATGTTAACTTGCAAGTGCCAGTAAATGTGTGACAGCAGGACTCTTGCAAGTATGATATATGGCTTGCAATGTGGTCGCACCATCCCTCACACTGATCCAATACCCAGATAAGATGGAAAGGTTGCTACAGTAACATTTGTTTTGCCTGTGTACAACCAAACAGCAGAACAGGTATAATAGGGTCAAATAAAAAAGGGCCACTAGGAATTCTTCCATCAAAGGCATTGCACCACATCAATGAAACTGAATACAGAAAAACATACAATATTGGCTGTAATGAATCTGTAAAATAGATCTTTGCGCTGAAAGGAGCGAGAGCTCCCTCTGCCTCCTCCACAACTCACGACCACATGCCAACAGACCACATGCCTACCTGAACACACACTATCCACTTATTTATTTACTAATGCCGGTGGACTTAAATTGCCCCGCAGTATTCCGGGCTTCCACCGTATATACCTGTCCATGGCATTGGCCAGATATGGGCTACGCACTGCAAATGGTGCTTCTAGCAAGTGATCATAATAATGTGATTCTACTGTGTATATAAAGAAAGCTGATAAAATTGAGAGTATATATTTACCAGTACCATAACAAGCCTAATATTACTCCAGTATTTTCATCTAAGAATTCAATTTTTTTGATAGCCATTGCGAGGCAATACGCCATAAAACACATTCCTGTATCAGCTGATAAGATGATTGAAAGAATATTTCATGTTGGCTATTCTATCGTTGGGGAAATATGCGAGCAGGAAAACTTTGCATGTTTTATTTTACATTGTTACAAAACAGCTGTTATTAGTGAAACAAATCCCAACTTTATGCATAATAATGTGCAAGTATTTAAAATGAAATGGAACTTAATTGCTTAATTTCTCTCTTCATGCGCTGTAACTAGTGGTAGTGTTGCCACATGTGCGCTTCATATTAATTAAAGAGGCAGCAGCAGAGAATTTTTATAATAATTCTGCATTAATTTGAGGCATTATATTCCAAGTTAGTGTCGTTTTGAGTCCATACGAGATGAAAAATTTACTTTTAATGGACATGATAGATACTTTTTTTTGCATAGCAGCCATGTAGTAGACGAATGTGCTGCAATCTGTTGGCACTTGGTAATGCGGGTAATTTATAAATAGGCTTGTTGCAAGTAAGATATATAAACTACCTGATCTTGCCTTTTTGACGAGCAGATGCCATTAATTGCTTGTGTCCTCCCCTCACACAACTGGCGGGGTGGAAGCTAGTTACCTAGCAACCAGTGTGATGTCATCGGTGCCCACCTGTTTGGAAGGGGAGGGATGGCTTTGTTTCTCTGTTTCCGCCACCGACACTTCCCCTTAACAACCCTGTCAGTCGTGAACACACTGCCGGTCGATAACCACACGTATCATGTACTCTCAGCAGATTGAATGGACGCGAGATATTTAACATTCAGTTTACATTTGGTGTAATTTTTTTTTCAGAGGGTTATAATATTTAGGGTCGACTTACATTCAATGTTGGCTTACAATCTAGTTGAAGTTGTGTCAGGAATCAGTAATAAGGGCCGTTAATGATTTTCATTGATGTTCTGTCAAATACATTCTGGAAATACAGTTGTTTGTTTTTTCGGTGTAGTTCAGCTCGTGTGAGAGTGGTTGGGATGGGGTTCGCACCAGTGTCTGAAGGGACTTGCAATGTCTTTTTAAACAGTAATTACAAGGTGTGATAAGCGTATAACTGCACTACGGCATTATTAGCTATGAGCGCCCAATGCCACCTTGTAGAAGACAACCAATCTTCAGAAAAGAAACTTTGGGCATGACTAACGTAGCCCACTCTGGCAAGCACCTGCAACCATCTCTTCTGTTAAACTCACTTTTAGGCCAAACAACCCTGCAAAATTTTTTTTGCTGGTGTAGGAGGTTGTCAGGGTGCCAAGAGGGAAAAATTCCTCCTGCCTTCCCAAATTTCTTGCGATGTGAGATTTTTAGTAACGTGAACTTACAATGGATTCTGCAATGCTGCTCTCGAATCCACCTGGCTTGTATTGCAAAATGTTTTGTCTCTCTACTGTGTAGTATGTGAACTGCATAAATTGCAATAAATTTTTAAAGAAAATATTCGTCGTTTTTTTTTTATGGTACTGTTATTTACGACATACTTCTCTCGAGTGGGTGAAACGAGTTCAGTTTCCATTGTTTACGGTTTATGATGGCTGCAACATTACAATTGTCTCTGTAGAATCGTGACGCCTGACGGCCTTTTGGTGAGGGGTGGTCGCCAAGTTCAATTAAAGTTTTATTCGTGATGCCAGTGACACGAGAACCAATGACATTAGTCACTAGTGGTGATGTACTGGAGCGCGGTCGGTGTAGAGGGTAGGGTGCGTGGCCTGTCTGCTCGGCATAAAGTTGGGTGTTAGTGTCACAGCCTGACGGATGGGTTGGCACCCTGCACTGGGTTTACCTTGTTAGATGGTAGCCTGGGGTGGCTGCGGTGATTGTAGACTGTGGCTATTGGTTGCACCAGGACCTGGTGCACTGGTGGTGCTGTTGGTACTGGAGCTCGTTGGGGCTCATGCTGGGCTGATGGCCAGGTAGCCCCCGAACCAGGTATTAACGCCAAAAGGGATATCTTCACCCATGCGAACAGTGACTACTATCGGGTGAGGATACCCGGTGGTTTTGATGAGTACTGTGAATAAGTTCTGGGAAGAAGCTGGGAGGTGGGGCTTCTCCAGTTGGCGGGCGGCGTGAGCTCAGGTTGTTCTTGGAGATGTAAGCTGTCCTTATCTTCCGCTGAGCATCTCTCTTCCAAGTGTATGGCATAAGGAAGGTACAACTATCAGCCTTGCTAGAGTGAAGCAGGCGACGATGGTCCCTAGCTTTGGGTACTTATAAAGGCCACCACCGTACAGGCAAGAGTCATAGCCGGTGCTACTTCATCCGGCTCAGTTCAGAGCGGTGGACGGATTACAGGTTGGCCTAGTTGAATAGCCGACTTGTGGTGGTGGTGGCTCTGCCTTACTGTACACGTGGTGTACAGTATGGGTGGCCTTCCAATGGGTGTGTGGTTGACGTACGTGCTTCCCAGTGAAAGAAATACGTAGTCATACCCTATTATTCATACTTGGTTGAGTGCGGTCCCCGGCTTCACACTGGTGTGTGTGGCATCTACGTAGGAATAACACAGTACATTAAGAAATGAGCACTCAGATGTCAATGTGAACAAGTATACATTCCACAGAGAATATACACGGTGGCCCGTACTACCTCTTCAACTAGACCTGAGTTAAAAGGAAGTTATTCTACGTGAATCCAGATGGATACCTGGCCCTATCTGAAAAAGGTGATCGGTCTAGGTAGCTATGAAAATAACTGGTTCTAAGTCTAACTGTTGTCTAGAAGGGACTGTTTAGGACCGTACCAGAAGAGTAGTGGGATTGAGATTGCCATTATCAGCAGATAAGGTGAGCGAGAGTTGTCCAGAAGGAGCGATAAACCACTACCAGAGGTGGTAGTGTTGGGTGTGATTGCTGTTACCAGCAGGTAAGACAAGAGGGTTGACGTCTTCGGGAGCTGGTGGTGAAGACCCTCTGGAAGGTCTTGAAGGTGTTGGCACAGTCACTGAAGAGCTTCTTGTAGATTGTGAGGTCCTGGTGACCAGAAGAAAGCTCTAGCACGAAGAGTGGTAGAGTGAACTGCTGGAGTTGGCTTCCTCCGGCCCAGTTCAGAACGGTTGAAGAGGCGTAGACTGGCATCATCGGGCAGTGCACAGACTTATATACTCCTTGTCCATGGGCCCTTTGGGGGGGGAGAAGCAAGCACTGCCCGTCAAGCTGGCTGCTGGAGTCGTCTGTTGGTGGTTTTCTACAGATTCTGCGAGTGTCAGGCCTTGATACTTGTGGTGCCATCCCTTAGCACACCGTAGAATTACGTGATGACCTTGGGCAGTAGTGGGCTCAACCACTTGGACGATAGTAAAATCTCAGTTCAGGGAGGTTGACATAACGTCAACCTAAGAGTGAACAATAAAAGCTGGATGGACATGTCTGTAATAACGCTCCTCATTGCAAGTGCTTACGCTGTAGCCACGTGACCAGCCTCTAGTACTGTTGTAAACCTGCCTTAGTGAAGTGAAGGCACATTCAGGCCTTGAGCCAGGTCCTCAGTTTTCGGCCATTGGTGCTACTCGGGGGAATCGGTTCTAATAAGACTTTTTAGCAAGGTATAGATGCTTAGAGATTAAACATAAGTGATAGCAAGTTATAGCTCTTTGCTTTAGGTGTAATATTAGTGGATTTTCAACTATACTCCAATAACGATAGGTTTTCATATACGTGAAACATACTATAAGAATTTATCCTAGTACCACTTGGAAACAATACATATAAATACATTAGGTGGATAAAATTTAATAATAACAAATATCGATGATTTTTATAATGTAAAAATAATATTAATAAAATAGCTACTCTAATAACAATAACACTATGCTGTGTCCTATAAATGATTTAATGTTAAATGCACAATATTAACTTACCATTTGTAATAAGAACTGTTTTAAAATGTGACTTAAATCATCTATGTTATGATTGAACACAAACATAATAACATCAAAGATGTACACATTTTAATAAATCGAATAAACTTGTCCCACAATATGGGTTTTTCTTTGTTGTACTTTTTGATAAAAAGTCACATCAATAAAATCACTTTTAATCAGTACAGTAATCATCTTCTGAACAAGAGTCGAGACATTCTGCATCTGTGTTATTCTCACAAGAAAGAAGTGTGCACATGTCAGTGCAATTAAGGTTATTTTTACAATAGACACAGGTTGAGAGTTTGCAGTTCCTAATGCAATTGCAAGCAAGGAGATGTAACATAGTCTGAGGTGCTGGGCTGTCCCTCCATCCAGTCCACTACCAGTTGCTCTATTCCTTGGTGTTTTTATAACTTCCAGCATCTCACATCTGGACTAGGCATATGTGGATCATTCTGAAGACATCTCTTGCTTATAGCAGCTTGATAATTTGCACATTGGGCATGTTTCTTGAGACAGTCTCTGCAAGGTGGAAGTTGATAACTGTCTATTGTAACCTTCATTGCACAGAATAAGTGATATCTTAAGTCGTTCATGTTATATACTAAAGATTTTGGTGTGTACAGCAGGCATGTGAATTCCTCCAATTTGTCCATTAGTTCTTCACACATGGCCCATTAATCTCAGTGTTGCGAAAATGTTTTCTGTGTGTGCATCTTTGTGGACAGGATTTTGAATGAACTTACTTTTCCTGCAAATGCACTTGCTGTGTCACACCTGGTAAATGTATGAAAGCCTATCAGAGCTTCACAAACATTTTTACCAAGAGTAGAAAATATTTTGTCAATATCAAGGACTCGCATGCGTATTTTAGTACCACATTTAAAAAAACAGTTTGGTCTTGATGCTGTCATGGAATGCCAAACACACAATAAACACATCTGTGTCATCTGAATGTATCATCACTGCCTCGTAACCTTCATTTGCAGCATGTAGTAACATTCGACCATCGGCTTCCTTATGTGTACTATTTAGATCAGGGACTTTGCTGCACTCTTCAGATGTGATTTTGTAACAATTACCTTCACGGTTCACGAATACTGTTTTATTCTCAAGTTTGCCAAAATACTCTGGTTTTTTCCATTTGCTAACAAGACATGTAATGAGAGTGGTTTTATTCCTTATGTAGCTTAGAAATTTTCTCCACTGCATAACAATCTGGGAAGAGATGTTCTGTAACTGGTGCCGAGCTCTTCCCTTCTCATTGTTCTTTCGCTATTCTTGACAAACACCTCATTGTACTTCAAACACAATGTTGATTCGCTAACTCCAAATTTCTCTACATACTAATCCAAAATGCAGAGAGATATTCATTGTTATGGCGAAGATGATCCAAGAATAAATTCCTAAGTTTTCGTACTTTTACAAATGCTGCATTTTGCGAGATCGTCTAATCCCTATTGACAAGTCGTTTGCAAAATCAACTTCCTCAATGAAGTAGTCGTGTTTAGCACAGACTGAGAAATAACACACAATTATGCATTTATATTGCTGGACAAGCCCGCAGCAAACTTACCACTTCGCCATCTTGAACCACACTGGCTGTTGGGTTTGCCACTTACCCCTAGGTTGCAGCTGCTGCAGGTATTCTCCATACCATCACTTCCAAAACTGGTTTGCTAATGCACACACAAACTTCCACCTTCTCTATAAACATATGTCACTATTTTCAGAGGACTCTGGTACAGTTACCAGATGTCTACCAATAAGGAAGTGTCCAGGTGTGAGGGCGGCAAAGTCATTTCGGTGTGAAGACAGTGGAGTCAGGGGCCTGGAATTGAGGACTTCTTCAACTTAGTACAGAGCGTAATCAATTCTTCCAGAGTGAGAATTTGGTTCCCAATTACTCGCCTGAAAGTTGATATTTAGCAGACTTTACAGCAGCTTCCCACAATCCTCCTTGGTGAGGACTGGCAGGAGGGGGAAAGTGAAAACTGATTGACTGGGCCAAGGCAAAGTTTTCCAGGAGTGGAGACCGGAGGAGCTGGGTGAAATATCGCCTGAGCTGTTTTGAAGCTTCTATAAAATTGGTCCCACAGTCAGAGTGGAGACGAGCACACAAACCTCTCAGCAATACAAACCGAGTAAGGACTGTAACAACCTCAATGTGTATGGCTTTCGTCACAAAACAGATGAAAATGGAGAGATAGGCTTTCTGGGTGACCATGCGACGCATCTTATTGAGTCTTATGGTGATAGGTCCAGCATAGTCCACACCAGTCCGTTCGAAGGTCCCACAAGATGTGACACGTTCAGAAGGCAAGTCGCCCATCAATGGGGGATTGTTTACAGGCCGACAACGACAACAACGTACACACTTTAAAACTCTCAAACGAACCAAGGACCGTGCTGAGAGAATCCAGAACCGTTGTGACAAAGGTGATTGCAGCAACTGAGGTGCTGCATGCAAATACTTAATGTGGTAGTGGTCTACCAAAGCTTCAATAGCTACATGGTTTTTAGGTAGTATGATAGGATGTTTTACTGAAAATTCTATGTTGGCATGTGACAAATGGCCGCCCACCCTGAGCACACCATTTTCATCCACGAATGGTGCCAAACGCTGCACTCATGTTGAGCAAGGTTTCCTTCTTTGAGTCATTTCAAATCCTTTAACAAACGCTCCTGTTGGATACATTTGCACACCAAAGCAGCTGCTTCTTTCAGTTCTGCAGGAGACAGGATACCACTGATACAAGGCTGTTTCTTAATGCAACAGATGAAACGCTTTACATATACCATGACAAAAAACCCGCTTGAGCCACGAGGAAATTTGTTGCAATACTGGAAGTTCCTCAGAAATGTCATGTGTAGTAAGAAATACTAACTGAGAAGGCTTTGACTCAGGGATCTCATCCACTGTCTGATGAATTGTGGACAGTGGCCACTGCCCTGGAGGGTCGACTAACCAGCCAGGGCCATGCCACCACAAGTCATGCGAGAGGAGTTCATGAGGCAGCATGCCACGAGTGGCACAATCAGAAGGATTGTCTTTGGAAAGGACATGTTTCCATAGCTGGGGAGGGACCCAGTCCTGGATCTGTGCAACACGATTTGCCACAAATGTTTTCAATAAGTTGGGCTGGGTCTTTATCCAAGTCGGAGTATAACTGGAATCGGTCCAGGCATGACAATAGTGCATAAGTTTGGCTAGTAAATGAGCACCACACAATTCTAATTGAGGAAGAGACACCTGCTTGAGTGGAGCTACCCGTGACTTTGCCAGGACGAGATGCACAGACACATTGCCTCGAGTATCCACACTCCTGAGATATACAGCAGCTGCATAGGCATTCTCCGAAGTGTCCGAGAAACCATGCAGTTCCACACTGACGACATCAGGACACATGAAACAAGGCAAACTAAGTACTTCTAGTTCTATTAGCCCATCAAAAAACTGGTTCCTCTTCTCCAAGGCCGGAGATGGAAGAGGGTCATCCCCATCTAAGCCCTGAGTCCACACCCACTGCATTAGCATCTTAGCCCACACAATTATTGGCGACAACCATCCCATAGGATCATATATTTGTGCCATTTGTGAAAGGACAAAGCGTTTGGTTGCAACTCCAGTAGTGATCCTCAAGTGATAAGAAAATGAGTCCTCTTCTGGGTTCCAGTACAACCCAAGAACATTTACAACAGGGCCCGATGAGAAGTCCAGATCTCTAAGGGTTTCCCGACAAGTTACAGGAATATCATTGAGGAGCTGAGGCTGATTGCTGGACCACTTCCGGAGTTCGAACCCACCCTGATGGAAAAGTTCAATCAGCTGGAATTTCAAAGTGTGCGCTTCCTCCTTAGACATTGCTCCTGTAACAATATCGTCGACAAAAATGTGATTGTGAAGAACATTTACTGCACGAGGATACTGGACACCCTTATCCAAGGCCAACTGGTGTAGTGTTCGAATAGCCAGAAATGGAGAGGGTGATAGACCATAGATTATCATATTCAGCTGAAAAAACTATGAGCGGAAAGGATGGATTGTCACGCCAGAGAGTGAGTTGGTATGGTCGGTCAGCCTCGTGGATTAAAATTTGCCGGTACATTTCCTTAATATCACAGGAGAATACTACACAATACAACCAGAATCTCAAAATAACATCGCAGATTACATTCTGAAATTTGGGTCCTGGAAGCAGAACATCGTTCAGTGAGACCCCAGTGGTGGTTTTGGCACTACCATCGAATACCACCCTCAATTTGGTGGTTGTGCTAGACATTTTCAGAACACCATGATGTGGAATGAAACATTCTGCTGTCTCCTTAGCATCAGTCGGCTGGGTGGAGGGAACATACACCTTCATATGGCCTGACTCAGAATAGTCTGTCATGAAATCTGTGTACATGATCATAATTTCAGGATGTAATGAAAGTTTCTTTTTTAAAGACCAGAACCTACGTTCAGCATTCAAGTACGATTCTCCAAGAGGTTGAGCCTGATGTTTGAAAGGAAGATGAACCTTATATCTCCCCATGTCGTCCCGCGAATGGGTGTCCTCGAAATGTTTTTCGCAGTAGTCAGCATCTGGCAGATTTGCATACCACATGGTGGTTCTTCAACTTCCCAAACCCGCTTTAGAGTCAAATCTAACGGATCCTCCATGCCAATGCACATTGAGACGTCTTGATCGGAATCGGTGCATGACTCTGGGTACTCTCCTAGCAGTACCCATCCGAACTAAGACTCCAGCACCACAGGCATGTGCTGTCCTAATTCCAACCTGCCACTCAAACACACACGTGCATAAACATCAGCACTTAACAACATATCAATTGGAGCAGGTTTGTCAAAGTGGGGGTCTGCCAGAGGAAGGAAACCCAAATAGATTCGGACATGCTAATCTACATCTACAGCAGCCTGTGGCAGATTACTAGTGATCTTTGACACAACAAAGAGTGAGTGATTGAAGGTATAGGCTGTTCACGGTAAAGTGCACACTTTTGACGGCCTAGTTACTTTTCCCTTTCAGCCATTTTTTTATTCTTTAAGCATCTTTTTCAATAAATATTGCCATGTAAGTAATAAACACAGTGTGTATATTCCACCGCACTTGGAAGTTAATGTCTAAGGCTAAAGTAAAACATACTTATTGACTATTATTCCAAATGACAGGGCTTTCAAAAGTGCTCACTTTACCGTGAATGGCCTTTACACTGAGGTTCCCTGGAAGATTGTATCTTACAACTAATCATTCCTTTCAGCACCTAGAGAGAGGCCGAACACCCTTTCACGTGCCTTATGCAGAGGATTCAGATATGAAAGATGGCTGAGCTGCATTATCAAGCAGACAGCACATGACATGAGGTTTGTTATTGGCCACATACACGTTGACCAGAGCTGTAGACAATAAAACAGATTTACGATCATGGGCGGACACACATGCAAATGTACTGTTTGGACCCTCAGTGCTGGCAGAACCTTTGTTTTGAGACCCTGAAGTTAAATTAGACCTCCCATCGATGTGGAGTAAAGTATGATGTTTTTGTTTACATCGATAACATGTGTGAGACGAGGCGCAATAAGCTACTGCATGGGATCCTCCAAGACAGTTGAAACAAGAGTTTTCTTTTGCGAACCATTGACTGCATGTCAGTGGGTGATGCACCGACTAACTCTGAGCATTTGTAAACACTGTGAGAGGTGTTCTGACAAACTGGACAAGACAGGTAATTTAGCTTCAGAATCTGTAACGAGACCGACCTTGGTTGTGAGGTTATATGACCTAATTTGGTTAGGGATGTTTTCCGATGCACTTGACAAGCCCCAACTTTGCTCACATCAACTGCACAATCCAATTTTGCTACTCTTGATCGCAGAAAATCAGTAAGCTCTGAAACAGTGGGAAATGAGTCAGTATTTTCTGTGCGCGAGTTTTCAAGCTTTGTTCAGACACCTACATCTAATTTGCGTAACAAGAATGTGGCAATCACTGGATTATTCCGTGTTATGTCACACCCTAACCCTTCAAGGGATTCGTGGTTTGTGGAGTCAACACTAGGCAAATTGATAATCCTGTTAATATAAGGGAGACCCGGGCAAGGTGGATAGCCTAACTTTAGGGCTTGATTTCTGTGGAACATTAAGTCACAGAGACTTATAAACTACTTTATTTAATAAAGCAACACTTACAAAACAAAATGTAACAAAACCATTTAGATGAAAAATGAGAAACTGAATTATTTCACAAAAATACAAAAGAAAAAAATCCATCTTGCCCACTACCCCTGGGTAAGATGGATAGTGGATCAGGGCAAGATGGATAGCCATTCTCTCTAGGCCACTCAAGTTGTTGAAGGTTACAGAAACTTGTATAGGACGTACACATTTCATGTGCCCAGTCTTGACAGTCCCCACTCTGAATCCACTCTCCTTGTCCTGCAGAGTCGGCAAATGTTTCTGTGCAAACTAAACAGTGAGTTTCATCTTGATTTTCTTCTTTTTCTGAAAAAATTTTTCTTGGTTTTTTGGTGGTTGTAGGCATATGAACATTTCTAGAAGATGCTTTCTTGTTGCGTGCTATCTGTTGTAGGCCCTTAAGATAACACTTTTTTTGGGCTTCCTTTTGTGGGGTGCTTGTAAGTATCTCTGACCACCGACATTTTCTTTTGTGTTCTTCGTTCCGAGTCTCATAGGGCTTGAGTGGCCGCAACTGAAATAGACTTGTTTTCGAGGAGCATGCCTCCTGATCTCCAAGAAACTGCTTCAGTGTGTCTGGAGGACTGGCAACTTGATCCTGGTTTGGAACTGGCTTGTCGAGAGGAGGGGGACGATCTGTGACTGTCGCTGGTGCAAAATCTTCTTCTCCGAAAATGTTGCTGTTAAAAGGCCACAATCCTGTTGATGAAAATCCATGAACAGCATTTTTGGCCGAAGGAGATTTTTGGAAAGCTGGAGTGACCAGTCTCGCGACGTCTGTTGAATTTAGTTGCTTCAGCGAAATCAAAAACTAGTTCAAAAAATTCTTTCTTCGTTAATCCAAAAAACACAGAGTCCATTTTTAATATCTATTCTTTCAGTTCCAACTCTTGAACTTTGGTGAACACAGGCTGATACCTCCCCAAAGACTTCAGTGCGGTTCTTTTCTTCAGGTACCGATGCAGGGTACCATAAGGCACATTGTAGCTCTTTGAAGTATTGAGAATTGTTTCCCCAGATTCTTGAACATCTGGGAGGGCAGCTTTCATGTCCTTTTCCTCCCAGCTACCACAATTACTTTTCCTTTTATATGAATACACCATCTGCGAAACAAAAAGTTATAAATAAAAATATGAACACTGGCTAAACCATACAGTGCAAGATGATTTTTATTAATTTTTTTATTTTAACATGGTAATTTTATTAAAGTAGGTCTACAGAAAACACATATAGGCCTACCTTAAATACAAAAAAGAAACACGAGGATGGCCACACCAGTATAAAAAAATGATTCCACATTTACAAAATATCTATTTCCGATAGTCAAAATAACATATTGATATTAATATATGGACTAGGCCTATCGACAGAAACAACACATTGGTCAAATTATCAATATTTCTTTGAAAAATATTGCCATTTCGATATATAAATTTTTTCCTGACATCCTTACCGGAAAAGAAAATGGGCAGGCAAGATGGATACCTTTAGCTTTGCATTACCCATCTTGCCTGATAGCATCACTCAGGAACAAAACCTCTCATAAATAATAAACAATGTAAATGAGATTATTGTATCCGCAGACTTTTGAAAGGTTAACATTTAACTAATAAATTTCCCTATGTCATTAAATTACATTGTACAACACTGCATGAAATAAGGAAGCATTTCCATACATGAAAAATCAAAACTTTTACCTTGATATATTTCAAACACATCCCAGTCTTACACAAACACAGCCATGATGGCGATGCCTCTGCTGGTCAATACAGCAGTACAAAATCTTACTACAAAATAATACTTGTGCTGCTAGCTAGCGGAGCTACTGAGAAATACACAAAATCCATCTTGCCCAGGGTGTCCATCTTGCACGGTTCCGTACACAGTGGTGAGTTTTCTCACATTCTGGTATTGGGATGTAAGAAGTTTCCAGGCTACTAAATAATTTTCAGCAGTAACAGGCAGATTTTTGACCAACTGTAAAGCCTCCCTCTTGAGACATCCTAACAAGTACTGGAATTTTTCTATATCGACCAATACTTGATTGTCGTGGATTGTAGATTGATATAGTTGAGAAAACATTGGCCACTCGTCCCAATGCCCTGAGAAAGGGGCAAAATAATTTCCAGACGTCTAACGTTTGCTGATGTGGAGCCAAGGTTACTGGTTGACGAAGCTGGCACAGCATGAATGGACAAGAATGAGGTTACGTTGCATAGGACGTCTGACAACATAGCAAAGAAATACTCATGCTTCGAGGTTAGCACATTTTCATCAATGTTATCCGGCAGGGGATCAGTTTGTAAAAGTTCGTTGCACAAAGAATTTACTTCGGACTCGATTGCATCTAACTGTGCGCCGAACACATTTACTTTATGAACAGAATTTACTGTGACTTCTGCCTTAAGAAGAGTTTGCACCCTTTCGTTAATGTGTTTCAGCTTGCTCTCCTGAAACTTGCAACTTCACGAAAAATATTTTGAATCCCAAGTCAAGGACCTACCAATTGTCCACACAACAAATAAGAAATTATCAACACTTCATGCAATACGGTAATACAGCGAAAACAACATCAAAAGCTAGGTTAGGACGTCTTGCATACCAACTCTGCGATGAAATGCTGATTCGCTCCACAAAACACGCTGCAAACCGGATGATGCAACAAGAAGACAAAAAAAAACTACTCACCCACGTGTTCAGCACAGGCTGGTAATATAACATTACACAATAATACAAACAACTACGTGGTTTCCCTGGAATTTCCATGAAACCGCAACATTTCTCACAAATGTACTGGACAGCGATGAAGAAAATACTGGTTCCTTCTTGGGATGTTTCTGTGATAAGTGGATTCAGAGTGGCGGCGATAGTTTGTGCACATGCATGAGATAAAGCTTCAATTACGCAGATCACATAAAACAACCGAAAAACGTATCACAGTCACTGTACAGAATAAACGTGGGAATGAAATGTTTAGCATAGACTGAGAAATAACACACAATAATACGTTTATATTGCCGGACACGCCCGCAGCAAACTTACCATGTCGCCATCTTGAATCACACTGGTGTCAGGAACTACTTGCGGCGATGCCAAGGCTGTAGAAGAAAGTAGATCTCCGCGGAAGGATATACAAGTCTGATTGCATATTGCACAATACGCAACAAGTAGACTTCCTGATATTTGTAACAATAATTATTTTCTACCCAGGGGATGAATTCCAATCAAGCAATTCTCACCATTGCTTCATACACACACTTGTGTACTCGAACTACACGATTGTGCACGACCTTCTAGTATTGAAGATGAAGATATTGAGCCTTCTGCTATAATGTCTGCTTCAATGCTTAGGTCGCAAAGGCCAGCATCTTGAAAACATTCTCCAAGACTATACATGGCATTGCAAATTGTGTGAAAGGTACCCATTCCAAGAATGATTCTGTCGTACGTTGCTTTATGATTCCAAGCGATCTCAGTTGCTTTTGCATAAAGACCTTGATCCATGACCACAACAATCTTTGCCAAATGCAGTGATTTCCTTATCAATTTTGACTGTTTCAAAATTTCTGCAACAGTTGTCAACCTAGCTGCAGGGGCATTAATGGTGGACAAGTAGCCAATGGAATCCTCTGATACACTGGTTAAGTCTCAGGTACTTATGTTAAATCCTGTCCAACTTGATATTATGTGGGTGCAGCTTGCTTCTTGCAGTGTAACAACCCAGATTATATTCTTGTTTTGTGCAAGTTTCACTTGGGCAGCACATTGTGGTATGAGTTGAGTACTTGTCATTAGTGACTGTGGCCCAACTCTCCCACCAGAAACATATATGGGTAATAGTTCAGTTAACTCGATGATTTATATTTTTTATTATTTATATACTTAAGTAATTTAATTATAATTATTTTCACCATAATCATTACAATCGCAATCATTTTAATTATTGTTTATAATTATAAAATGCCACAATATTACCAATTATACGAAAAATTCCATTTTTAACCCTTTATTTTGAAATTGGCTTAGTAACACATGAAGGCAAAGAGCTGACATGCTATCACATATTTTATATCTCTACACATCCACAGCTTGACAAAAAATTTTATCAGAACCCATCCCTCTAAGTGGTACCGATAGCATGGCCTAATTCAGATGAAGCAAAGTAGAGTGTGTAGTAAAATCAGAAATGTGTCATGCATCAATGTGTAATCTACGCCTGTGTATACAGCATTTCTTGCAAGAAGCAACTGAAAATGAATTTCACATTCGCTGGGATTTGTTTTTGTTTACTTGTTGTTTGGTAACAAGAGGATGACATATATGCCTTCCCAGGTTATCATTTTATCAATTGATGATATCTTATCAGTATCAATTACATAAAAAAGTGTGAGTTTTTTTTCAATCAGAGACAAACCCAGACATTACAGGAGAAAAAAACTTCTGATGTAATTTTAGTTGTAGAAAGCCAAAGTCAGTACGAAATATATGTAAAAAAAAATGATTTTACTACTGCAGAGAGTTATACAGTACAAGCCTTAAACATCTCCCAAGTAAAATCAAAATGATTTGTGTATGAAATATTAATTTAAATCAATAGACAAGACATCTTACAAATTAAATGATACTCCAGAAGCAAAAACTTTGTCCCCCTTTGTCACCAAAAATTTTTATTAACATCATGGAGCACATTTTACTGAGTATGGTGTCCATTTTAAAGTGCCTCTTGCAAGAAAAATTATGTCAATTTGTAACTGAATTTATTTAAAAAGATAACATCATATGAATAAACTTCCTTCAGTGTTATTTGTAAGGGTAATTGGTGTGATTTTTTCAAAGGGAACTTCAACAATAACTAAGTAGTGTGCATTTGCAAACCACACATTAATGCATTTTCATATTTTAGAAAGTGCCATTTTACCCTTGCTTTTAAAAAATATTTCTTTGTAATTACATATTAATTTTATTTACTGAAATGATTAACTGTGCCATTATTTCATAGAGCCCATGTAAAGGTTTAAAAATAAGACTTAAAATTACTTTCTTTATTATGTGTAAAAGTTGAAGTTTAATCAATGTACACTATACCAAGATTCTACTGTATTCATGATGTCAAGACTCATTAAATCATGGCTTACGTTTATAATGTTTCTTGAGTAGCAATGAAACTATAGTGGTCACATCACAGCAAACCAGGTTTAGCTCCTGGTTGGTGTAATCACACCCAAATTTTAGCATGTCAGAACATGGCAGATATTGCTGTTGGTACACCCACTTCCCGGTGGCTATCACTGCACTCTATTGCTGCTCCATCTTTACTTCACCCTGATCAGAGCTTTAACACTCGGCTGTTACTCACAGTAATGTCTTTCCTGTACTGAAATTATTATAAAGGTAGGTAGGGATCAACGTTTTGTCGACTACAAGTTCATTAGAGATGGAGCAATTTGCTCAAAATAGCAGGAAAAGAGAAGGAAATAGCTATGACATGTAGTAACAAACCATCGGAGCATTTGCTTGATGTGAGCTGGGTACAATGGAAAATTAAAATCAGGGCAACTAGACCCCAAACCCTCCCGAATGTGAGTCTAAAGTTTTACCAAGGCATCACCTCACTCAGTTTGATGTTATAAGATAATATTATACCATCAGCATGTTTGTAGACAGCGGCAGTATGGTGTGGGCTGTCCCATACCTGAACCTGGAAGAGATATCCAATCAAGTGGAGTACACACTGGACCTCCTGCAGTAGCGCCTCTTCCTCCATCTCCGCCTGAAACATTGATCACTTGTGACAACACTCGTCCTCAGTTCCATCCCAGCAGGCTTAACACATCCCAGCAATGCTGAGCTACTTTGTGTAGGCAAACATTGCAGATGTAGGCACCACTTTCTACCTACATGACTATGTACCAACGAGTCACTTCGCTGCTAACGCTTGTGCTTCATGCAATCACAAAACAAACAGCAAATTTTAATAATTTTTGTTACAAAAAAATTTTTTATTAGAAAAACCACCCAACCAATGATCAACATTTTCAGAAGTTATTTCTTTACACTTAGTGCATAAGCAATTTGTAAAGTGAACATTTCCTCGTGAGTTATGAAATGCAGATCTTGAAGTAAAAGCTGCCTTGCGCTGACAAGCTGGTAACATCATGGACAATATAGTGTTGTAGGGGTCTCCTTAAAGTGTTAGTTTTCATTCTTCCACTCATCCACTACCACCTTCTCTCATTCATCTATTTAGTAGGGGTGTTATAAAATTCAAATATTTTTCGAATAACAAATTATTATTATTCGTATTCGATAAACGAATACCAGATGTTGAAATTTTGAAGCATTCAAGCCATTTCGAATACTGAATTTTAACCAACTTGTTACATAAATCTCTGCTTATACTCGCCCGAACCGATTTTATTTATAGCCAATATTGAGACCCGATATTTTCCGTTAAACCAGAGGATGATATGGTAGCAATTTGGAGGGCAAAGGGTCGAAGGGACATGCCTCCCTGCGGTGAGCTAATCATCTACAGCTTGCATGGTGGGTCGCCAAATTACCAGCTTTGCAGGCCCCACACTACCTTTACCCTTGTCATATCAGTATTTAAAATCTTTTAAAAGCAATGATTCTGACATTCGTAACCTGGGAACTGGCAGTGCTTCAATTTTACTCTCAGTAAAATAAGGGAGTGCTGAATTTAAAAACTATAAATACTAATAATTTTATATTTTCTGAATATGAACAAAGCTGAATTATGTTGAGAACTAAGATACGTGACCTTGTAGATTTAATCTTTTTAATTTTATTTGTTTAGAACATGCTTAAATTGCCATTACCTAAATTTAAAAATAAATTACTAAAGTATATTTTGAGTGCTGCTTTTAATCTCTGATTTTGAAGAATTAATGTGAAATTAATTTTCCTAATGTTTTGTATGTTTACTTAAAGCATCTAATAGTACATTGTGTGACACTGACTAACACAGATTTTCATCAGTTTCCCAAAATACTTTTAGTGCTAGTAGAAGACTTTGAGTCCATTACTCATATGTCCATTGTACCGGCAGGAAGTATAGGTTCGTACCGGTATTGGTAAAAACCTGTATTGGCTCAGCACTAATCGTAACCAAAAATTATTTTTGCATATAAAAAGAGTTGTCATAATAATTTCCAGGCATGATGACCCTTTAGAATGGTGGAGGAGTCACAGCAAACAATCCCCTCAACTTGTCAAGGTTGCAAGGCATTACCTACCCATTCCTGCAACACAGGTTGGAAGTGAGAGAATTTTCTCAACAGTGGCAATGTGGTCGCAGCTCGTTGAGAAGCCCTTCTCCCTGCTCATGTCGAGCAGTTAATTTTTTTACATGAAAATATAAAATAACTCAAAATATTTGTTTCACATAACCTTCAGCAAATATTTATGTACTAGTGGTATCTTATGTAGTAGACTTAATGCAAAACCAATTTTTTTACATGTAGGCCTCCATCAATTTATACCATCCATACCAAAAACCATTTAAGGTTTCTCGATTATTGTGTAATAAGTACTAGTAAAAAGTAATGTATTTTCTCTTCTGCTTTCCTAAAAACACCAGCAAAGAACTAAAAATTACTTTAAAAATAATTTCTTTCTTACACATAGCAACAAATGGCTCAATATTTATCAGTGGTGCATTTTGCAGTCATAGTGTAAAGGGAATTATTGTTAAATGTGTTAACAAAGGACTAACTATTTATATGTTGTGCCTTATGTTGTAACTACTAGTGTAAAGTATTTTTTGTACTTTAAGAAATGTGAGCTAAGAACTAAACTTTATCACATGTACCACCTGTAACATAAAAGCATATTTTTGTTTTCTCATAAATAATCAACATGAAAGAAGAAGAAAGCATTTTGTTTTAAGTATTGGTACAAAGTAACACATGTTGGTTTTCAAGACTATTCAGGGTTTTCATCTAAATAAAATAACTCAATGCATTTATTTATAAATGAAAAGTATGTTTTTGTTTCTGTTTATGCTAGATTATGCAATCTTTGCAATTTTAAAACTAAAAAGCAGTATTTGAAAACAATTAGCATTAGTTCGAAAACTATTTGAAACACTAAAACCAGTATTCGCCCACCCCTACTATTTAGGCTGGAAAAAACGGCAGTTATGACCCATACATATAGCAGCTGGCTTAATGCCAGCTTCTGCTCGTCTCTATAGTTATCATTCACTAATCTCGAGAATACCTCGCAGTTGAAATTGAAACACTGATCACTTACACTCTACACACATTTCTGTTTGCCTTGTCTCAAACTGAACTTGTACCTGCTTTTGTTCAAATGGATAGTTCCCCTCAATCATGAATTGCTTCAATTCAACTCATCTTGTGTAATGAACACACATTTACTGTTTTATTATAGGATTACTTACAAACTTTACGAGTCAATATTGCAAAACCAGATTGAATTTTAAGATAATTATTTTAAAAAATAACAGTGATCATTATCACCAAAAAATAAATTAAATTTATGACAAAATTGTTGATATACACAATTCATGGTTAATCAAGAACTTTTAAAATCAACCATTGAAAAATGTTACTGCCACTACCAGCACACCGAGTGTCCTGCACCCGGCAAGGTTACTGCCACTACCAGCACACCGAGTGTCCTGCACCCAGCCTGGTGACTGCCACTACTAGCACACCAACAGTCCTGCACCCAACAAGGTTACTGCCACTACCAGTACACCGAGTGTGCTGCACCCGGCAAGGTTACAGCCACTACCAGCACACCGAGTGTCGTGCACCCGGCCTGGTGACTGCCACTACTAGCACACCAACAGTCCTGCACCCAACAAGGTGACTGACACTACCAGCACACGGAGTGTGCTGCACCCGGCAAGGTTACAGCCACTACCAGCACACCGAGTGTCGTGCACCCGGCCTGGTGACTGCCACTACTAACCCACCAACAGTCCTGCACCCAACAAGGTGACTGACACTACCAGCACACCGAGTGTCCTGCACCCGGCCTGCTGACTGCCACTACTAGCACAAAAACAGTCCTGCACCCAACAAGGTTACTGCCACTACCAGCACACCGAGTGTGCTGCACCCGGCATGGTTATTGCCACTGCCAATACACTGAGTGTGCTGCACCCGGCATGGTTACTGCCACTACCAGCACACCAACTCTCCTGCACCTGGCAAGGTTACTGCCACTACCAGTATACCGAGTGTGCTGCACCCGGCATGGTTACTGCCACTACCAGCACACTGACTCTCCTGCACCCGGCAAGGTTACTGCCACTACCAGTACACCGACTCTCCTGCACCCGGCATGATTACTGCCACTACCAGTACACCGAGTGTTCAGCACCCGGCATGGTCACTGCCACTACCAGCACACCGACTCCCCTGCACCCGGCATGGTTACTGCCACTACCAGTACACCGAGTGTGCTGCACCCGGCATGGTTACTGCCACTACCAGTACACCGAGTGTGCTGCACCTGGCATGGTTACTGCCACTGCCAGTACACCGAGTATGCTGCACCTGGCATGGTTACTGCCACTACCAGCACACCGACTCTCCTGCACCCGGCAAGGTTACTGCCACTACCAGTACACCGAGTGTGCTGCACCCGGCATGGTTACTGCCACTACCAGCACACTGACTCTCCTGCACCCGGCAAGGTTACTGCCACTACCAGTACACCGACTCTCCTGCACCCGGCATGATTACTGCCACTACCAGTACACCGAGTGTTCAGCACCCGGCATGGTCACTGCCACTACCAGCACACCGACTCCCCTGCACCCGGCATGGTTACTGCCACTACCAGTACACCGAGTGTGCTGCACCCGGCATGGTTACTGCCACTACCAGTACACCGAGTGTGCTGCACCTGGCATGGTTACTGCCACTGCCAGCACACCGACTCCCCTGCACCCGGCATGGTTACTGCCACTACCAGTACACCGAGTGTGCTGCACCCGGCATGGTTACTGCCACTACCAGTACACCGACTCTCCTGCACCCGGCAAGGTTACTGCCACTACCAGTACACCGAGTGTGCTGCACCTGGCATGGTTACTGCCACTACCAGCACACCGACTCTCCTGCACCCGGCATGGTTACTGCCACTACCAGTACACAGAGTGTGCTGCACCCGGCATGGTTACAGCCACTGCCAGTACACCGAGTATGCTGCACCTGGCATGGTTACTGCCACTACCAGCACACCGACTCTCCTGCACCCGGCAAAGTTACTGCCACTACCAGTACACCGAGTGTGCTGCACCCGGCATGGTTACTGCCACTACCAGTACACAGAGTGTGCTGCACCCGGCATGGTTACTGCCACTACCAGCACACCGACTCTCCTGCACCCGGCATGGTTACTGCCACTACCAGTACACCAAGTGTGCTGCACCCGGCATGGTTACTGCCACTGCCAGTACACCGAGTGTGCTGCACCCGGCATGGTTACTGCCACTGCCAGTACACCGAGTGTGCTGCTCCCGGCATGGTTACTGCCACTACCAGTACACCGAGTGTGCTGCACACCCGGCATGGTTACTGCCACTACCAGCACACCGACTCTCCTGCACCCGGCAAGGTTACTGCCACTACCAGTACACCGACTCTCCTGCACCCGGCATGGTTACTGTCACTACCAGCACACCGACTCTCCTGCACCCGGCATGGTTACTGCCACTACCAGTACACCGAGTGTGCTGCACCCGGCATGGTTACTGCCACTATCAGCACACCGACTCTCCTGCACCCGGCATGGTTACTGCCACTACCAGTAGTACACCGAGTGTGCTGCACCCGCATGGTTACTGCCACTATCAGCACACCGACTCTCCTGCACCAGGCAAGGTTACTGCCACTACCAGTACACCGAGTGTGCTGCACCCGGCATTATTACTGCCACTACCAGCACACCAACTCTCCTGCACCAGGCAAGGTTACTGCCACTACCAGTACACCGAGTGTGCTGCACCCGGCATGGTTACTGCCACTGCACCCGGCATGGTTACTGCCACTACCAGCACACCGACTGTCCTGCAACCAGCAAAGTGACTGACACTACCAGTACACCGAGTGTGCTGCACCTGGCATGGTTACTGCCACTACCAGCACACCGACTGTCCTGCACCCGGTATGGTTACTGCCACTACCAGCACACCGACTGTCCTGCACCCGGCAAGGTGACTGACACTACTAGTACACCGAGTGTGCTGTACCCGGCATGGTTACTGCCACTACCAGCACACTGACTGTCCTGCACGCGGCAATGTTACTGCCACTACCAGCACACCGACTCTCCTGCACCCGGCATGGTTACTGCCACTACCAGTACACCGAGTGTGCTGCACCCGGCATGGTTACTGCCACTACCAGCACACCAACTCTCCTGCACCAGGCAAGGTTACTGCCACTACCAGTACACCGAGTGTGCTGCACCCGGCATGGTTACTGCCACTACCAGCACACCGACTGTCCTGCAACCAGCAAAGTGACTGACACTACCAGTACACCAAGTGTGCTGCACCTGGCATGGTTACTGCCACTACCAGCACACCGACTGTCCTGCACCCGGCATGGTTACTGCCACTACCAGCACACTGACTGTCCTGCACGCGGCAATGTTACTGCCACTGCCATCACACCGACTGTCCTGCACCCAGAAAGGTTTGTGATGACGGAGGGAAATCAGTTCCATGTCATAACTATTCATTAAAAGTGTTATGTGGACATTTGTAAAATACTGAAATAATTTACTCTGCTTTACTAATAATTTCCCAGTTTTACTTGATTGACGTGTGAATAAGGTGATGAAGCCTACGGAAATGTTAATTTTACATATGGTGGAGGAATACACAATGTATATACAAGTAGACCGTAAGCAGGGCTTCTTAGTTTTCCATAAACCACCTATTTGTCATTATCATCTTTTTTTTTTGTGCAATTTACTGCCCAATTTTAAATTTACCTGGGTTTGGCCCTCTACCCCAAAAGACACACTGCCTTACATACTCTGCCACATGGAGGGGAGAGGAATGTGTACCGTGTACCATGATCATGGCGACTTGGATGGGTAGGCAGGAGATGTAGTACTCTGCCTTGTAGCGACTCAGATTGCGGTAGTAGCTGTTTGTGAACACCTCCCAGCGTTGCTGTCCATTCCCATCTTTGCTGTTCAGGTCCAGTATTTGTCCCAGGTTTGCCATGTGCCCCACCTGACCACCACACATGCACCTTCTGTCACTACCTTCATCATGCACATACACTTACACATGTTTTAAAACTGCAAAGTTTGAGAACATAATACAACTTAGTTCTAGGGACCTCAGTTGCCGCTACAACCTCCCATCTTACCAATCCAGGGTCAACCTCCAATACATTCAAGTCCAGTATTGTACATGTGAAAAAAAATTGCTAGCAGCTTTTTTTAGGGTTCTTCGGCTTCCTCTACCTCTGCATTCTGCCACCTTTCCTTCACAAAAACCTAATTCAGCAATTAATTAGAGCATTCATTATGGCAAATGACAGGAGCTTTGAGGGTTCATTTTGCAAAAATAAACACAGAGATAAATATATGCACATGCACATATTTATTTGGTTAGCAGTTCATTCAGTACTTCTGGAAATTCACCCTTTAAAAATAAATCACTGTGTCTAACTGTGTATATTTTAACAAACGTTGATCAGCATACTTCCAGTAAAGTTTGCAGTTGTGAAGGAAAACATTTTCATGTCAAAATATTGTACTGAAAGCATCATATTGATATTAGTGTGTAATGAACATATTTATGTATTTATTTTCTGTCTTTTTTATGCACACAGAAATATGAACAAGCATAAGAGTATACATTCCTAACAATTTCACAGGTAGACCTGAATGATACATGAATAAGTCCTGAGGTCCATGGTAATGTTAAGTTTACATCTGCTGTAAGGATACACACTGGTAAAAATGTGCAATGAAGAGCTGCGTGCGGTACCTGGTGAAAGAGGTTCAAGAGGGAAGGGTAGTAAGAGCGCTGGCTAGCGTGCTGCCTCAATAGGGAAAAGACAGCCTTGTGCAGAAATAAAGCATCGTTGACTGCGGATATTCCCAGACCTTGTTGCCTATACCAGCACAAACGGCCCCACCGCTCCATTGCACCATCCCACATGTCGTCCAAGATTATCAGGCAGCCCCCTAACTGTAACACACACATCCCACATGCCCCGCTACAGCGACCACAAACTGTACATGCAGGTACACAACACTTATTACTTGTTTCATAGCACATCTGTACGAACATTTGCTTCAATTGTAAAACGATAAATCATCTGCAAAAATATAGCACCTAACAACTACTAATGCATCACACAAATATGTCATAAGACACACAGCAAATTCCAATCACTGCACTGGATTGCACTCAGTGCTACATGTTTCACACCTACTGCACTTGCACTCAGTGTAGTAGTTTCTTGTGTTCAAACTGTCGATAGTGCTGAAAAAGTACAAAAACCAGTTTTGGGAAATCACATGATAATTGCACTTTTCTACATTCCAGGATGCACCAAGTGTATACCCAGTGCAGTCAATTGTAAATTGCTTATAGTTATAATTTCCAAATCACATGATATTACCATACAAGTTATGCTAGATAGCTCCAGTCCAGGTGGTTGGCTATGCAATGCTAGGTAGGGCGGCACATTAGGTATATACATTAAGGCTTGGCTTAACCTCTTTTGCGAAAATTCTTTGTTTTTGTATCATAATTTTGGATTCATAGTAATTACTGATAATGTAAAATTATGGGAAATTTACATTTTACAAGTTGTTAAATATTTTTGCCTATACTTTTAGTTGTGTGTTACCTGCTTGTAAAAAGTCAGGAACATATTTATATTTTATCAATAAGTTTCTGCCTTTTTGCAAGCAGGAAACAACAAACAGAGAAAATTTGATACAAAAGTATTACACAACTAGTAAATTGTAAATGTTCTATAACCAAACATTTCCAATAATACCTCTGAAACTGAAATTATGACAGAAAAAGTAAGAATTTCGCCATGCAAAGTAAGTGAAACTGAGCTTTAACACTTCAGCCGTAACAGGCCTAAGTGAAGATGATTGACAGTGACCATATGCATGCACACATATGCACATTCACATACATACTGACACCGGCTAACAGCCAGCTGCGCTAAAGCCCATGACGGCGCTCACCATAAATGTGTCACATGTACATGCACGTGGGCAAAGAGGCTCAAATCTGAACTTTCCTGACTGAATTTTATTTTTGCAGTGTAAAAATGTGTCAGGGTTTGAAATGTCTTAAAATGTTTTAAAGTGTTTGTTGTCAATTTGAAATTGTTTGGTTATGAATTCAAAGTGTGCGCTGCACGGAGATTAAGAACAGTAATATTCCAATATGAATGCAGTCATAAAGAGACACTGAAATAATACAGAAAATTATCAAGAAAATTCTAAAATTTAAAACAATATTTAAATTATTCCTGCCACTTTTATTCTCAATATATAAAAGGTTTACTTGGCGTACATAGCACTTCTGTTTATGTGAACTCCATAGGCAGCCATGGTAGGTCTGTGCGACGGTAGCCTCTGGGCAGTCTGTCTAGGAGAGCTGGCGAGGTAAGACGCTGTCACGTATGCACTACAACTTTTGAGCATTGATGTAGATTTCAATAGTTTGCTTTTGCCGCCATTAGGCCTGCTACAAGCCTGTTAACTACTTACATCGTAAAGAGGATATTTTTCTCAACAAGAATATCAATTTGTCAGAGTTTAATTTGCCGTTTCAACCAAAAAATATTGCAATTCCATCTGCACCACGTGGTCCGCTACGAACTTTATACAGGGGCATCCGCGCCATCTAAGCTTGTTTTCACGCATGTGCGTGTTTATTGTGAATACTCATCCCGTGCCCTATCATCTTCTAAGAGTATTTATGTAATTTTGTATTTGTGTACGGTGATATTACTTCCATCCTAGCCGGCTATGTGTATGGGCCATCACCATACTACCCACATGCTGGAGGGCGAGCCTAGATGAGTGATGCCAAGTAATCACATGTGTTTATGTATAATCAGTAGGTTCATTGTGTAATTCACAGTGTCCTGTCTTCAGGGAAACAATTGTCAGTCCACTTTAGCGGCTGTTCACTCTCTTTGCTTGTGAAGATTGTGTTTTCATACACCACGGTAAGATCATTCATCTAGGCATGCGCTAGAGTAATTTCGGGCTGGAGAGCACCCAAGCGAGGTTAACTAGACACGACCGAGTTGTATCATTAAATTTCATGGCATGTTGATTTGTACACACGGTATAAATAAAAAAAGTCTCACAGTGACTCATTCTTTTATTTTGTAGTGACAGTGTCCTTGCCCCCTGTGTTTTTCAAGTGTTAAAAATGTTTAGTATTGAAGTTTAGTACTGCAAACGTGTATCGTAAGTACACTCGGGTGAGACAGACACACAGAACCCACAGCATCCCTGAGAACCCTGAGTCTCAACAGTGCGGTGATTGGGAAGCACCACTAGCGCCCATATCATGGGTAAGAAATTTGTATCATCGTTCGTCTCATGTCTCACCCGATGGCGTCAATACACATAATTGCTAACACACACTCACATTCACTCTCTCCGACACACAATTCCTCTCTCTTACCTGCTCTCCTCTCCCCCTCTGTCCATCCCTCACCTCTTTTTCAATCCCTTGCCCCTCTCTCTCACCCTCTATCCTTTCCATCTTCTATCCACTTCTGCTTCCCTTTCATTATCGTCTCTTATTTGCCCTACCATATTCCTCCCCTTCCACCCTCCTTTTATTTCCCTTTCTCCGTTTCCCCTTTCCTTTCTACCCAATTCCTCTTGCTCCCTCTCTTCTCCCTGTCCCCTTCCCCCTCCCCTCCCCTTCCCCCTCCTTTCCTCATTTCTCTCCCTCCCTCTCCCTACATTTACTTTATTCTCTCTTTCTATCTCTCACCCTTCCCCCTTACCTCCTTTTCCTTTCTCTCCCACCATCTCCCCTTTCCCAGCTACCACCTACTCTCATTTCTCTCTTTTTTATCTGTGTTCAATTGAGAAACAAACATCCTGAACATCTTGTCATAATGAAACCAATATGCAATAACAATCCTTCAAAATCCATGTCCACATTTTTCAGGAGCTAGAGGTTAGGAATACACTGTTAGTTTATAACTCCAAACCACAGCACACACAGTGCCAAAGTAATAAAACCTACATACAACTTCCATTCCAGGTACCAACTTAACTATTCAGTTTTCTTCAAAATGTGAAAATTATTTGTAAAATGCAAACAAATGTTACTGTCCAGACTTTGATGCTCATGTGGTCTGCACAATGCATAATGTCTTTTTCTAACTCGTCATGTGGGGAAGAGAAGGCAGAGAATGGCAGCGGGTGGTAAGGAGCTGTCTGCACTAACATGATAAGGTGGTATTTCTTCCTTTGATAACCTTGTCGGTGACACTTCTAGCTTGTACCTCCAGTCCTCTTGGAAGAAACACCAAAGGCTACTCTCCAAATGGCAGCTACTCCAATCCGTGGTAAGGGAGCAAACCAAAATCAGTTCTAGAAATCTCCTCTGTCCATGAACTTTGACTGGTGAGGAAAGTATGGCAGTTCAGACAAGCAGTGAGTTGGTAGGAAGAAAGACGTTGCAGTAATGTGGATGCTGCGACACATTTCTCCTTTGCAACACAAAGAGACTATTCAAAGAAAAATGATTGTTCTCTTGTCCTGCCACCATAACACTACCACTCCTACCTAAACGTCACACCAATGTGCCCAGAAGTGTGTGACTCTCACAGCACTCCAACCAATAGAGGTGTTAATCCAGTGACGCTGCAAAACACTGTAGAATGACAACCAATGAAACATTACTATCAGAATTGTGATGGCGGCACTGCCATCGCTGTTAATATATTGATTCTACAGTTCAGTTTAGTGATATTCTTGGTGGCGAACTTGTCACCCTTCCCTTGATTCCACCCCTTGGTGCATCACAATTTTTTTGGCTCTTGGCATAAGTTGATAAATAAGGGCATACACTGGTGACCCGTGTCTTTTTACCATTCGTCAAGCATTGTTTCACACCTTATGCTTAGCTGAACTTCACCTGCTTCATGATTCAAGATCTGCTGTTACCACCAGAGCCAGCAACATGCAATGTGACAGTTTATCTGTCATATTTTCACGACGCTTATGATTTGTAATTGAGGTGTTATGTGGCAGAATAAAAAGTTATCAACTGCGAGTTTTGGTGTGTGTCTTCAGAATAGGGCTGAGCTAATTTTTTAAATTCATATTGTTGCAGTTTTGTCTTGTAGTGGGCACACAGTTCTAGTGGTATTTTTTCAAATTGTGTTTTGAACACCTTTCCAAATAGAGTTTTCGGTATAATTAAGTAATGCTATATTCCATTCATGACTGGAACAGACTTATGAAAACCAACCTTGGATAAAAAGTGGCAGGTGGGTGCGGGTGCTGTATCCGCACCCTACACTTTCTTTACTAGCTATGCATGCAGCTAATGGCTAGGGTGTGTTTCCAAAGGTTTATTTTCATAAGTCTGTTCCAGTCATGGACTATAGCTGTTTTTTTGCTTGAATTTTTTTAAACATGTTTGTACTGTTTTTCGTGCGACCCATTTTCACTACTTATGTGTGTCCAAGTTGGTTTGCTGCATGACTCACACATGTGCATTTAATAACATGCAGCATCTTGTAATTTTTATACAGTAAGGCTCCGTTAGGATATACAGGATCGCCCTCACTGTTGCTATTTTAACATAAATATAATTTCAATTTTACTCAGATTTTTTACTGGTTGAAGGCTTTAATGAGCCCTTTCAGGCTGCCCATCTTCCTATATATGCTCCATTAGTTTGATCACATACCAGTATTAAATATGAGCTTTAATTAATAATTGTTAAAACAACATTAACAGATTCCCTTGAGCGTATGGCTGTGACATATTTTTTGTAACGCTCTATCACATTGTACCTGAGATTAAGTAGTTTTTTAAAATCATTGTGCTTTTCTTAATGGCGTTTCGAGTCTTCTAGTCATGGTAAAATTTTGAAAGGACCTTTATTCTGATATTTTTGCACGAGTGTTGTGCTTTAAAAAATAATTGTTTTAATCTACAAGCATAAAATTATACTGTATTATTAAAACTGGTTTTATATCCTATGCTGCCAACTGTAATGTGTCAAAATTAACATTTATGCTTAATGAAAGGGTTTTGCAATATTTATTTGTGATAGGACTGTCACAGACTGATTGGTAAGAAAGTCCACCAAAAGATTGTGATTTACTAGCTGCTATGAGAATCCATTTAAATTCGTAAATTCTGGGTGAGGGAAACAGAGAGAGGAAATCACCAATAAAACTGGCCAGCAAATGGGGCACTTAGGTTGCATCTTGCGTTCACTACCTCTCTGACTGTGGCTTGCATTTATTACACTTAAACACCGTCTCAACTCAGCTGTGTGGAACTACTGACGAGCACACACTGCACACTATCAGACAGCCAATATTAGCACACAGATATCGAACAATCCCAGCGTAATGGTCCGATTACTTGTCATCCACAAATGCACGCCGGGTTGCCTGGATTCTTGCATGTGAGAAACATGGCAGAAGTTACCTTTGGCTGATGGATTATTTTGGGGGTCTCCCGTTTCCCCTTAACTTGCATTCCACTGCTGCTACAGCTTTAACTCATTTCACCCTCAAAAAATCCCAAATGTGACTACAGCCAGTGCCATGCATTATACAATTATGCATCTCTGCATGGGCCATAATGTTATGCATTTTGTTATTGTGAGACATGAAGGCAGCAAAACTTTGACATTTTTGCCTCTGTTAGAAACCACAATGTCTAGCCTGACTAACCATGAAATAATAGTTAAGAAAAAACAAACAAGGCCAAAGTTAGAACTTGTACAGCATGTAACATGGTGCTAGACTTTCTAGTTCAGTTAAGCCAATGACATAGTGATTCATACTTATTTAGACTAATTAAATACTGATTTTACTAATACAGTCAATTCTCTATTCATCATTTCTCACGGGACTGAGAAAAACTTTTAATACATGTGGACTTTCAATCCATCTGGGTTCAATACATAGAGGTTCCACTGTATTAGGATTATATTTTATATTTTGTTCAATGGATTAAGGTTGTTACATGAACCTTAGTTCATATTTCACGGTTGGTTGGCCCGGCAGTGATCTGATTCCGAACCTGAAGATTCTCAAAGTGGCAGAAGTGATGGGTTTTGAAAGTATTCTCCTCAGGCTGCAAGCCAATGGAAGAATGCTCACATATGACAGCTATTGTGGCCATCAAGAGAGTCTGTCCAAAAACTATTATAAATTAAAGACTGGCAAATGAACATTCTTAATATCTCACAACATACTGCAAATTTCCCGCTATAATACTAACCCAGGATGCTTTCTTCCATGCACTCATAAAAGATGTTGTGGTGACTTTTATTACATTTTCAGAACTTGCCAGAGTTCATGATAGCATTTGATGAGTTTAAATTAATGATGAACGGAGGCAAGCTAACAAAATGGCAGGTTGAAACGAGAATGTACATGTACCTGAAGGCAACGTTTCTCACACGTTAGCTGTCGGAATGTGAGGCAGAGAGAGTACAGTACATACCAGCTCGATGCACCAGGCAAGTGTGAGGGCAAGAGGCAGGTCTGGGGCGGAGGGCACAAGGTGGCAGTAGCTCTCCACCACCATGAAGTCCATGCCGATCTTCTGAAACTGCAGGTTGTGTTCCAGTACCTTCGCACACACTTCATACTACAGACCTGATGCCAACTACCTTGCAATTAGAAACCTTCATATATAGCAGCAATTACCAACATACTTTAACTATTAAGATATGTGCAAAGTACCACATGTAATAATATGCACACAATTTAACAAAACGAAACATGAACATAATATCGTAATTTGTTATGTTCCATATCAAATGGAATATTGTTGGTATTGAACATTTCTCAATAATAATGATTAAGTTAAGTCAATAAAATATTTCTAACACTGCTGTAGAAAAAAATATAATGTCTGGATATTTAAGGTTACACTTCTGTTTTATGACACACATTCACTATGTTTATCAAACCAACACTAAAGAGAGCAAACTGCAGCCAGTATACTGCAAATTTTATAATGTACAGTGAAATCTTTTTTTTTTTTAACTGCTACACCTACTTTTCCATTCCTATTTACTTATTTTCAATAGAGCAGCCAGATATTTCTAATTGGCTGGGGGTGTTACACTGATTGGAAGTTACAGAAAGGAGGACCAATAGGTAAAATTGTAGGAGAAAATTATATCACAGTATAATAAAATTAACTATAGTGAACAGCAATTGCATATTATTTTTATCGCAATCAAAGGATGTTAAACCTAGGGAGGTTAAACCTCCCTAGGTCCCCTGCTTCTTTTACAACATAAATTTTCCTCTTTCTACAATTTTACACGTTCTGCAACACTTCTTCGTGATCCTATGAAGAGAATAAAACAGAGGTTTCACTATAGGTATAGACACCTCGAGGGACATCCTGGTATTCCCTCCCAGCATGGAGAACTTGAAGCAAGACAAAACTAATCACATGTTTTAAGTTAAGAATAGGGGTGGGACGATACCATGTTTTCGATACTCAATAGTTTTTAGCCTGATACCATCAATACTTTCGATACTCTTTTGAGTAAAAAAATTTGAATAATGCAATTAAATTTTTGTAAACTACATTTTCATTGTTCTTAACCAAATTTATGATAAAGTTTAAAATGAAAGAAAAATCATGCAAGATAATATTACAGATGACTGGAACAAATTTGAAATTCATATAACTTTGTATCTATGGTAGGCCTGTCAAGTGTTAAAAAATTATAAATATTTACATGATACTAAAAAACACATCAGGCATGTCAACTTTTGAACTAAGAAACCTTAAAAAATTTTATTTAGAAATGCAAGCATTAAATTTTTTCTGGATAGTCAGATAGAGGAAATGTGGTAATTATTTATTGCCAAAATAAAAATAGCAATTCTTCCACTACCAGAAGTAAGATTAATTTGATATTCTGTTTGTTGTTTTGCGTTGGTCGTTGTCACAGATTATACACATACAAAACATGTTTCTCAGCCATAGATACAAAATAATTAGCCGACTCATTAAATAAATATGACACTTGACAGGCTTTCCGAAATTAGTAAACTGCAGAGCGAAAATAAACTGTGCCTCTTCGTGACAACAGGGAAAATGGCGCACCAAGCAATATACACGTATCAATAAGAAGTATCAAATAAAAGTATCAATATGCACATTGCGATACTCGATACAGCCCAGTATTGAGGTATCGAAATGTCCCATCTCTAGTTAAAGAGCAATTTACACCTTAATTACAACAAAACATTAAAAAAAAAACTGTAGTTATAGGGTGACCTGAGCCCCTCTTTCCTCTTATATGGGCACCCATGACTAAAGCGTAGTGGTGGGCGAAGCACGAATACCCCAGGAAAAACCAACAGCAATCAAGTCTGCCGCATTTCCTATATATAAAAAAATAGAACAGGCTATTCATGGTTAAAAGAGCAATTTTGAAATCAACCTTTGAAGTAAATCACTGCCCAAACTGTCTAATGTACTCCTCGGCATGCATGCTCCAAGGTCCAGTGACAGCAAATTTATCAAAATAATTCCAAGTTTTGACATATTGTGGCGTAATTTTTTTATTTATGGCAAATCAAGATTGTGCTATTTTTCTTTGAACATAACACAGTACAAATTTGAATTTTATTAACACCACATTAAGATGCCTAATAATTTCAGGTTCTCCCTCGACTGATGCATGAGTAAGGTCATTAGGCTCACTGCTATGTAAACTTTACGTATAGTGGAATTATAACACGAGAAGAAATGTAGAGCCTAAGCAGGGATATCAAAAACGCTCAGTTGAAAGCCTATATTGGGATGCACAGAGGATGAAACTCGGGTTGCAGAGGGGCCGTGGTGATGCAGTGGGCAGACTACTCACCTCCTACCAAGGCAAACTGGGTTTGATTCCCAGCGGAGTCGCTCCCAGATTTTCACACACGGGAACAGTACTGGATGATGCCACTGGTCAGCAGGTTTCCTTGGGGATCTTCCTCCCTCCACTCCCCCGCACTTTCATTCCAATGCAGTTCCAGACTCACCTTGCTTCACCCTTATTGGCTCTCAAGACCACAATGTTACGAGCAGCCCACTCTCCACTTAGAATGCAGTGGTGCAAACCTATCAAGGTAAACACATGGCAGTCGAGGCACTGTGTATTGTAACTGTAGCTATCGCACAGAGCAATTTTTTTTAAACATACTTCCAGGGAAACAACTGTAATTAGTTTGTACAGGACATGTCACTACACACCTGGGAAAACCACTTGTGCGCCACCGGAGAGCAGTCGTACTCAGACAGCACATCCTCAAATACTGCAGGTAGGGCTGCGAAGCATTTCTTCTCCACCTCCGCAGTGCTGCCAACACCAACAAGTAAAGATGCACACAGCAAAATCATTTCCGAGGCTCACGTACAACTCTATCCTTGCATCTTAGCATACACTGTAACTGCTGTAACCAAAGGATATTTTTAATACATGGCCAGCCATAGGTTGGATTACCTGACTCTCTTCACCCCCACAACTGTACCCTTTTTCTGAAATGCAGAGGTGTAACAAAGGAACAGCAGGCAGCTCTTGCCCCCTTACACAATGTGACTTTCCACGAGTCCATCTCCTCCATAAGTGACAATTATGGCCAAAGTCACTGTTGTCTTCAAGCTCAGCATTTTAGGAAAGACCTCAACATAAGTACTGATTTTAATAAAAGCATACGTCAGTTTAGTTTTTAAAAAGTGCCTTTCCTCCCTAGGCAGTCCCCAGCTAGCAGAGCAGTTGGCAAGTAGTGATTACAATGGCAGTAACCTACAATGGTCGAACATCAGCAATACAGATACAGCAGCAGGTACTGCAACTCAAGTGAGCGACAACAGCTGCTGCTCCAGCTGTAGCAAGTGTGTGTTACCACCTCCACATGACATTAGCCCCAAAAACATCTGATGACAATTACAAACCCTATGGAACTACCATAGTTGCAAGCTGCTTAATATGTTAATGAGTTTATATTATTGCATCTGATTCATATAAAACACGTGCTCCCTTACTCCCTTGTTAAAACATTATTGCTTTGTACTTTTTTTTTACATGCGCTATCCCTCGGTGCACCCTTTAACAACTCAATTGCTTCCAAGGTGGTTGTGGCTGCTCGGTCACTGGTTCACTCATCATTTGAGGGGGTGGCGTAGCATACCTTACTGACCGCAGGTAATGAACAGTATAACACTGATGCATTCTGTATTACTCCTCGCAACCAGGAACATAACTTGTAGGCACTCTGGTAGATATTATACTTGGTTCAGATCCATTCCAGTGCGCCAGGGAAACTATGCACAGATGAAACAAAGTCATGGTTGCATGGGTCAGTAAAGCCCAGCACATCAATGTTTTTCCCCTACACAAGATCTGCCATGCCTTGTTGTTTCCTGTCTCTATGCCCATAAGGTCACAAGTTACCTACTTAGTTGGAGCTGATATATTTTTTTAAACTAATTTTGTGAATTAAAAAAAAGACTGAAAATGTACTTATAGCCTCTGCAGTAGGTAGTTTTTTTTGTGTGTGTGTGACACACACACGCTCACTCACTCACCCACCCCTTAAGTTACAGAGTTCCATTTTAACCAATTTTGCATGAGAAAATAATTAACACATGTAATAATCATTTCACCTGAATATAGGGCAACCTCAAAATTAACACATTTACTCCCATATCCGATTAAGGTCGGATACATTTTATTTGGTTTAAACTCCAGTATCTGACCAAGGTCAGATAATGCCACAATAACTTCAAAGCGTGGCTGTTGACATCGTAGTTCAAGCTACGATCGCTAGGTAGCATCTCTGAACAGTACAGTTTGTCTTTAGATCACATTTCACTTGCTAGATGGTATATGCATCAGTATTTCACAATATTTGATCTAGTGTGTTGGCAGGTAATTTATAAGGATAATTTCATCTTGGCAAATAAAGGTCTGACACAGCCAAATTATTTGCAGTTAATAATATACTACTACACAGTGGGGTTTTACCTGGTGCCTATGTTGCTAGGCCAGTTATATGATGGAGCATTGTGGTTTGGTGGTGCGCTGGCAAGCAATGGGTGAGTGGGTACCCTAGTCGGGGTACAGATGGGTGTATCGTTAAGGGGCTTGACAACCCTAGTAACGTTGGTTGGCCGGACGAAGGTAGGCATTTTCTCTTGCGGTGTTGGTGACAAAGGAGATCCTGCATAAGGCACGTGCCAGATGAGGTTCAGGTGGGTGCTCAACAAGCTGGATGGAGACCCTCTCTGGCATGCAGTCTCCTCTTTCTTCCAGGTGTAAACCTGGTTGTCAACCGAACCGCTACTCTTCAGTATCCCAGCTTAAGCTAGCCCTAACTTGGCAGTCTTATCCCATCCAGCCCTACGGTGAGGCATAAGGGGGGTGTGGTAGACTTGATACGTTGATAGCGGGTGGCCAGTATGGGGAAGAGACAGCCTGATTGAGAGTAGGGTGTGGAGGTTAGGCGAGGTTGGAAACCTGATCTACTGGTCTTTAGCTTGGTGGCTTGGAGAGCAAAGTGTCGCTAGCGGGCCCAAGTACCAAACTGGAGGTTACAGCAGCAGGAATACGGGTGTCCAATCCCGTGGCTCCCTGGCTAGTGAAACGCCGCTAGCAGACTCAGGTATGTGCCAGAGGGGCGACAGTGTAAGCGACTACACTAATGAGGCCTAGGAAGGGGGGGCTTACTAAGCTGCACTTTGAAACAGTTACCAATAGGAGAGAAAAAGATTAATGCTTGGCTTGTGACTCCCCAGAAGTGTCTTACTAGGACTGGTGAAGAAAATAGGGAGTGGCGGGAGCAAGTTGTGGGAGATACAGAGTGCTGGAAGAGACAACTCAACCAAGTCTGATTAATGCCTGTTTTATTGAGTGCTCAATAAAACACATATAAACGAGGCTGTACCCTTGAACGGCCAATCCTAGGTTGCCAACAGGTTATTTACCTACTTACGGAAGACGCAGCAGCACGGAAGGTGAGGGCACCCCCAAGTCAGGCAGTACTAATACTCGTGATAACTACAAGGTCGCTGTAAGTGTGGTGGCTTCGGTGTGCTGATGGGCAGCGAGGCGATGTCGTGCAGAGTATAACTGTCAACTGGACTGCGAAAGGCAGTGACAACTTGAAGAAGTTGGTTGATGCTTGGGCAGCGTGACGTTCTGTGAAGGCGAGACCAGACGTCTGGTGGCTCTGAGGCAGAGGAACTGCGTGCTATAGAACTGGCGCGAGACAGCCTTGAACTGAGGATTGCTGGTCCTATTTATACTCTGTGCACAGGGCCAGCGCGGGTGTTTGCGGGGTGTGAGGCGAGCGATGGGAAGAAGAGAAGTGAGTAAAAGAGACAGGCGACTACTTCCCCTTACACGCCAGGCACTGGAGTGGTAGAGCGCGGTGTCCTGTGGCGTGTATGGCTTAGTGGTTCTTCTTAGGAGGGGGCCGTTGTTGTGGGAGAGAATGACATCGCTCATGACGCACCAAACTGTGTTCCTACACACAGTTCCACCATCTAATGATTTAGCTTTTATCTTGTGATGTTTTTGTCAGTTGTAATCTTGGGTTTGTTCTTGAGGTGTTTTAATTTCACGAGAGCTTAAGTTTATGCTATATACAAGGGCTGATTCAGAAATCATGGCCACTATTGTTTATCTCCCGAAAATGACCCAACACAAGAAATGTACTTTGTACAGTGTATGACAAGTATGTTTTAAAGGTGACACCACATGGGTAGGGCCCCACTTTTGTGGTACACACAATTAGCTAATTTCGTCATTAAAATTTTACCGTTTGGTCAAAAAAATTGTTTCCATTTCGCCAAATAAATTTTATAGCAAAACAATGAATGTGTGGTTTTTGCAACAATTTCAATCAAACTAAATTTAATTTGTTATTCATTAATTTTAATCAGCAAATATTTAAGTGGAAAACATTCAAATATATTTGGCATTAAGGATGAAAGGAGAACCTTACAAGAGCAAACTTGTCATGTAACACACATTGTCACGTTACAGTAATTTTTGTGCGATCAATCTTGTACTTTGTCGAGAGATTTTAAACTGCCCACGAACATTCACCAGTGTTTGATCCCACCAAGGCGAGCCAGGTTCAATCCCTGGCCAGGTCACAAGATTTTCACTCGTAGGAATCATGCCGGACGATGCCGTTGGTCGGTGGGTTTTCTCGGGGATCTCCCATTTCCTCGCCTCTTCATTCTGGTGCCACTCCATATTCACTTCAATTACCCTCATTGGCTCTCAAGACCTCGCTGTTAAGAGCCGCCCAAATCTCTTCACTCACTCATCAGTGTTCGAGTTTTATAAGATTTTTATATCGCCAACATACAGCTTTTGTTTAGTTGTAGATACCAATATTTTAATTAAATCCTATTCAGTTCAATTTTACTCCAATACAAATCCACAACCCAACTACTAAACACTAGTAAATATTTTATTATTGGTAAAATAAAAATTGTTATAAAAATGTTGCAGAAAGGTAATTGTTTTTGTTTTATTGGCAATATAAAAACTACACAAATCTGCATCCAACGAAGTTGTCTTTTTATCCGTGTTTGAATTGACAATTTGGTATTTTAGGATTTTGGTGTTCAATTTGGATGTCGTCAATAGTTACTTGTTCAAAAATGGTTGCGATTTGGTAATTTAGTATGATGCCGTCCTCGCTCTGTGCACCACTCGGGTGGGGAAGGGGGGGGGGGGGGGGGGGGGGTGTAAGGGGGGGGAGGCAGACAGATAGTGCTCACTTCCGCATCAACCACACGACGTGCACCAGTGTGCCTTGTGTAGCATGCACTAATGGGTCAGTGAATCGTTCAGTGTCCAAAAGACCCGCTTACCAAGAGTAACTGGCGCCTTGCTTGTTTCTTATTGTGTTTAAGTGTGACTCCTCTTAAAGCAGAGTCTAGTGCATGCTCGAGGTAGTGTTATCTCCTTGTGTCCCTAACTTAATACGTAATTTATTATTGAGTGTTCACCCACGTGGTTCACACAGACATGATTTGGAATGCTCATAATTCTTTTTATAATTTTCCAAGTGTTTTGTTTTGTATTGTTTATAAAGTGCACATAGAGATTTTACGTTTTAATAAAATATACGTTCAAAATGCTTGCAATTCCGGCAGCCACATTGTCAAGCTCAAAGAGCAAATTTCCAACAGCTTGTAAATTAAATTTTACTTTATTTAATAACGCTGTTCTTAAAGGGTTTTTATATGCAAATTGTTTTTATAATTTCATTTAAAGTGTATTTGTGTCTGTTGCTTGTCTGTCCTGGCATTTAACAGTGATATATATATATATATATATATATATATATATATATATATATATATATATATATATATATATATATATATATATATATATATATATTATGTGCGTAGATGAAGCGAAGTTGTTTTATTCTGGGTCAGTAAGCATCATGCATCAATACATACTATTTATTTTCGTCATATCACCCACATTTTCAGTTAGAGATGTTCGGCCATATGACGCGTGCCGCTTATACTACTAATTAACTATGATTACAACTTGTCAATCTTTACGTGAAGTATACCCTTACTTCAACCTACGCATGAGTTGTCTATTTCAACCACCCATATGAGAGTTGTGAACGCAATACTTTGCACATACGTTCTCCATCGCCGAGAATCTACATAGCGGCAGAACACGTGGTTACAGGATTGCGCAACCAGCGAGCATGCCGCTTCCCCCCGGCAGAGTGCTGCCAAGGATACACAAACCAAGAAACATTGACAAGAGGGTTCCCACGCCAGCCTCACGGCAGTCATTATGCTGTACGTAATTAAAGTCAGTGAAAACAGACGTTTTACACCTCTCCAACGACAAGGTTACGTAATCTAAGTGGCAGACACCCTACATAACAAGGTAGTACTACTTATAGACACTCACCACAGTACCGTAATAACTACCAATAGTGTATCAAGTATAGACGCTCACCACAGTGCCAGTGATAGTTTAAAGACAGAGACTTCGACGAAATACATGTTACAATTATCCTACGCTAAACAAAAACTCCTGCAAAGGAATTAGTAAATATAGATTTTTGTATATTGAAATTGAATATTACATTGAGTTTTTTACAGTGTACTTGTGAAGATCACCTACAAGAAGAATGCAGTTTTGTAGGAATGCATTTTCCACTCTGTTGAGTTTTGTATTTATTGCGTACTTACCTTAACATTTCACGAATATACACAGTGAACATGTTATAATTTAAATGGACAAACGAAAGGTAAAGTAGCAATCAGATTTTTGTATAAAGAATTTGATGTACAAGTACACACTTAAATATACCAATGAGTTTTTATAGTTGACGCATGTCCGATTAGGCTGACTTAGCACGTTGGTCGAGGATTTTGTCCATTAGACCAAAAGCAGGGTAGTTTGGTTTAGATAATCGGTGTGCGACGAGGGATGTTAGTTAGAACTTACTCACTACTGCTACTGTGTGCTGTAGTCGGGTAGGCTCTGCTTAGAAGCTGCGAATTCGGTCTATGCTGGAGCTGAGGTTCCACAGGTGCTCTTCGTTGGACCAGAAGATGAGGTTATCCCAGCCTAGGCGCACTTCATTACCGGTCAGAAACCCTTTTACAACAGGGTGACATTTAGGATGTATGCAGATATAAGACTAGAAATCAATTACCGGATCCGGAGCAGGCGCGACTGCCTGACGTTAAGTTCAGCGACACGGTCCCGGTCCACCTGCCCAGGACATGGTAGTGCAATCCACACCTTGAGAGTAGAGTGAGTCAGATATTGTTCGCTACATTTTATACCACTCTTCTTCTCTTGAGGCGTGTTCTACGCGATGCACTTAAGACAAGAAGGTTGACAGTGTAACCCAATAGTGACTTGCCGGCACGAGCTCGATAAGAGTGCCCAATGATCCCCCACAGTATGCGGGCTGATCAGAGACGTGGAGCCGTGGGGGCCGCCAAGCCTCTACTGGTTGTGCGTTCGCACTAGGATAAACAGCAAAACTTCAGGCTACGGTCACCGTGCACTGACTTAGTGCGAATAGTGAGAAGCAACTTGAGTCTGTCGTTCCTCCTGGTGTGATGTGAAGGTGTTTCTAGTGGTTGTGGCATTGCTGTTTCTTCTCCATAAGCACTGACTTAGTGCTAATGTGTGACTGGGAGGAAACAGATAGCAGTCTAATATGTATGTCTTCTAACGTGCAGATACCTTAAAGGGATCCACAGTCAGGCTAACTCAATTTAACAAAACTCCAGGTTACTGTGGGCAGTGCACGGCATATTCTGTTTCCAACAGTTAATACAAACAAATACCCTGAAAATGAAAAACAGAAAGGCAGAGAACAATAAGTGTTTACTGAAGGTTCAATAAACACGTAACCTGTGCTATGTCCTACCAAGCCGTGGAGAACTGAAGGTAACTGCGCTTCTAGGTGTAGGCGACCTGGTTCTAAGTGAAAAATGGGGAAAGCTGGTTCTAGATGAATACAAATTAATTAAAGTCAAACTGTTAAGTAAAAGGTGTCTAGAGGAGACAAAGTGAAGTTAAATGTGTATGATCGTGTTCGTTGGTCGTCGATATGTAGTAATTAGCAGGATGGAGGGGGTTCTTGAAGTTTCCAAGCTCTTCAGAAGTCGCAGCACTGAGGTTGTGCTGGATGTCGCGAGAGAAGATGCGAAAGAATGACTTCCGAGGCCGGCGGCGTCCGGACTTATAGTGGAAGCTTGTAGGCTGCCAGTGCGGGGTGCGGGGGAGGCGTGACGTCCTGCTCTGGTTGGTATGGGAAAACTCTGGTCAGCGTTTCTGCTTCGTGCCTCGTCGGTGGCACTCGGCCTTGCCAGAGGCCTGGGCAGCTGTAGGCTCTCAACGCGGGGTAGGGGAGACTGCGTGCTTGCTGGGTTGCGTATCCTCCAGGTGAGGATTCGCTCACAAGTTTCTGCTGCCTGTAGGTTAGGCAACGTGTCGCTCAAGTCCGCATTGGTGGAAGAGGTACTCTGGCGATGAGTTGTGATCGTATTAGATTAGTTGTATAAGCGGCCGCAACACAGTGTATACGTGAAGATCACCTACAGATGCAGTTTTGTAAGAGGGAATTTTTATGTAATGCATTTGCATGCTGATATTTTTCTCAGCTTCAAAATATATCAGTTTTATGTACGTAAATTTGAAGTGACCAACGTGCACCACTTGCCCGTGTTTCATGCGTGTTTTTAAAGTGTACTCACATTGTTCGTTTAGCCGGTTGAAGGCCCTGTCACATGTAACTGTTTAGCTTGTTGTGCGACCCAAGGTTCCCTGAAAGATTTCCCTTTTCTTTTTAACCACCACAGAAGGCTCCAGGATAGTTAGTGGCATCTCCCTGCCTCCCGTGAGTAAGGCTTGAACATCCTTATTTTATTCCCCTTCGTTTTTCGCATGCCGTCATTTTCAAGTGCTTTTTATTTCAGGTTCATGTTGTATATTCTCTTGTAAATATCCACAGGAGTGTTTGTCGACAGCATGCAAAAATAACGTAGACCGGTGCGACACCCGATAAAATGTGGCACTCCTAACACAAGAATCTCTGCAACAGGGAGGAAAAACACATTCGCAGCATCAGCGTGCGCTGCACCGCCTGGGCAAGGGCCAGAGAGAGGAAGTCTGCCCGCCACAAGAGAGACAGAGCTAGTCATCCACATCCCATGCTTCTCGAGAACACAGAGCGAGCACCGCTACAGCGGTCAAGCACCCAACACTAAGGGTCCCGCCTACCTGATGATTAAATTAATTTTCTTCTTCTCTTCCAAACTTTTTTCGCTACTCCTCCCTAGACCTTCCAGAGAGGGGGCCTACACCTCACTGCACCACCTTTTCACGATGAGTCTTCATCGCAACGGAGGGTCGGCGAATTGACGCGTGCCACTTACACTACTAATTAAAAACAATTACGACTCATCTCTCTTTATGTGAAGTATACCCTTACTTCAACATATGTAAGAGTTGTCTATACCATCTATGTGAGAGTTGTGAATGCAATACTGTGCACATAAGTTCTCGGCAACCAAGAATCCGCCGTGCAGCTGAACATGTGGATACAGGATTGCACAACCAGCGAACACGCCACTTCCACCCCTCGCCCCCCACACACACTGAGTGCCTACAAGCTGTCATCCACTTCGGGCGCGGCCGAGTGCAGCAAAAGATACACGAACCAAGGAATGCTGACAAGAGGGTTCCCCCCTCCCTTGCCAGCCTCACGGCAGGACGACGTCACGCGCCTTCCCCACACCCCGATGTGGCAGCTGGCAGCCATTCGTAATTCTCCTCTTGAGTTCACCCAGAGCACTCCTTACTGCTGGGGTCATCAGCGAAACCTCGAGTTTTCTGCAGCCATCACGGCTACCCTCTGCGACGACAACAGTCTTTATCACCAATCGAACACGAATATACCTTGCTACTTAAACTCTGACTTCTTTTGTCTCCTACAGACACCCGCATTAGACAACTTTAGAGTAATTAAATATTCAGTTTTCTAGATCACTTTCCCTCCAGCCTAGAACCAGGTCACCTACACCTGGCTACTGTAGTTTTCCTTCAGTACTCCGTCTGCTTGATAGGAGATAGCACGAGTCACTACAATTATTGAGTTCTCAATAAATACAGCTTCTTCTCTATCCTAACGCTTTTATTTCTAGAGTAACGTCTACTTCGCTCGCTAGGAATAAGTTACACTGTGCACTACCGACAGAAACCAGTACTTTTGTAAATCTGAACTAGCTTGACTGAAGCCCCCCTTCTGGGGACATCTAGTCTGGAACACACCCATTAGATGGCCGCCTGTTGCTTCCTATTACCTCCCGAGCACCCAGGTGCTGGAGAGAAGGAACAGAGGAGCCACGACCACTAGGAATACCTCCCACCAAGGAGACAGCAAACCTAGGTTGTATCACCTACCAGAGCCTAGGTGCTGGGGGGCGATATTGGCCTGGGTATTGCGGCATGGCCTTGGCTGGAAACTCACATCCAGTAGTAGTATTGGTGGCCCACGCGGCTCAAAGTCTCTGATCCGCCTGCAGACGCGGGGGATCAGTGGAGACTCTACCAAGCTTGTGCCAAGAATCAGCTACTGGACCTAAACTATCATATGGTATAGTTTCTTGTCCGAAGTGCACACAGTATCTTGTTCAGCGGCGAAACAAACTCTATGACTTACAAGATAAGACACTGCAGAAGGCATAGGGAACACAAGATTGCTCATCTAGCTGCCCAGGAGCGGAGTACCTTAGCCTCTCCTATGCAGGAAAGACAGGTGGTACGGGACCGCACCCTCACCGAGATTACGGGCAGTCTCGACTGTCCACGTGGTATGATATATTGATTTTCCACCGCTCGTCCGAACCAGTTCTTACTATCACCCGGTGGTGAGGGGTTTAGTCTACCGGACTGAAACTAGGTACGGTCTAGCCAATCCTAACTTCTGGAGTCAAGAGTCAGCAGACTGGAACTACGTAATCTAACTCCAGAACTGTAGCAACAGCTTCGTTCAGTCAACCAACATACATTACCAACAGACTGAAGACCTTCCAAGTAAGTCAGGTTTCTAACATCTCCTGTCAGCTACCTATAACCGCGCACTTGGTCTAGTGCATCAAATCTCGACGACCGTGCAACAGTCAATAGCTGGGCACGCATCACATAAATAAAATACATGCAGGCGTGATTCTGCCCGTAAACGAGCGTCATAGCGATTCAGGTCTAAACATATGGAATCGTACATGCAATGATAATCTTTTGACCTTGATACCAATCTATTTATGAATTGTTCTTGTGATGTAAAATTTTATTTACGATTCTGTAGTCAACAACATAATCACAGCACAAATAGTTTTGTTATCCCACACATGTGAAGTAAAAGTGAGAGAATGCTGTACAAGTGGAAAATTGTAAAACTTAATGCCTGAAAGAGATCGCATGTTAAAAGCAGCTCGAGTTGTGGTTTTAGACTAACATAAATAAGCAGTTTCGTCAATGTTTCATGAATACAGCAATTAATACAGAATTTCACAAATAAATATAATTTCTCAGTATTTCATATTATTTCGTGGTATTTCATGATTTGCGAAAATTTCTAGGCCCTACACATGGGGTATGGATGCAGGAATGTGCGGCAAGGAACAAAGACTGACTGCTTGAAATCACTGTTTAATTTATATATTCTTATAAAAACTGTATACACTCATTTGAACGGGTACGTATTGTATGTGTACGAGCTGTTTAACATCCTTCGAAGTAGTCTCCGAGGTTGTCCATGGTTCGTTGCCAGGGATGAGGCAGACATCATTACAGCAGTTTAACTAGAGGTGGCGCACATTGACGGATCTCATGCAGCCGATGGTATTTCCTGTCTGCCTCATCACTGGCAATTAACAGTGGACAACCTCGGAGACTACTTTGAATGATGATAAACAACTCATACACGTACGATACGTACCCATTCAAATGAGTGTATACAGTTTGTACAGGAATATATCAAACAGTGATTTCAAGCAGCCACGTTTTGTCTTTGTTCTTTGCCGAACATTCCCGCATCATACGCCACGTCAGGTGGTGTCACTTTAAAATGTACTTGTAGTACGTAATACATTTGTGTGTTGTATCATTAAAAATTTAGAAATGGAATAAATCACTCTCTCACTCTCTCACTCTCACACTCACTCTCTCACTCTCACTCTCTCACACTCACTCTCTCTCACACCTCTCTCTCTCTCACACTCTCTCTCTCACACTCTCTCACACCTCCACACACTCTCACACACTCTCCACACACTCTCACACACTCTCACACACACACACTCACACACACACACTCACACACACACACTCACACACACACACTCACACACCACACTCACACACACACACTCACACACACACACTCACACACACCACACTCACACACTCACACACTCACACACACACACTCACACTCACACACTCACACACTCACACTCACACACACACACACTCACACACACCCACACACACTCACACTCACACTCACACACACACTCACATCACACTCACACTCACACTCCTCACATCTCCCTCTACACTCTTCTCTCTCTCTCTCTCTCTCTCTCTCTCTCTCTCTCTCTCTCTCTCTCTCCTCCTCGTGTGTGTGTGTGTGTGTGTGTGTGTGTGTGTGTGTGTGTGTGTGTGTGTGTGTATGTATGTATGTATGTATGTATGTATGTATGTATGTATGTATGTATGTATGTATGTATGTATGTATGTATGTATGTATGTATGTATGTATGTATGTATGTATGTATGTATGTATGTATGTATGTATGTATGTATGTATGTATGTATGTATGTATGTATGTATATATATATATATATATATATATATATATATATATATATATATATATATATATATAAAATCTTTAAAAGTAAATAAACGTTCCTGAAATTAGTTGGTTTTTATTTCCTTCCTTTGAATTATTTTTGCACCTTGTTTCCTTTCCATTTTACCTAATTTTATACTTTCTTGTATTCTACACCTATTTTATTTTGTCCTCCAAAATTCTTATACAGCATTCACTAACATCTTTTTTTTTTTCCTTCACTTTCTTGCATTTTACAACATTTTGTTCCATTCACTAGGCAAGAGTAACAAAATAATAACACAGAGATAGTTTCACTGTAAGTTAAAAACACACAAAATTGTGATTTCAGCAATTTATCTTAAAAAAAAAATAGAATCTATATTTTGTGTATATGCTGGAAATAACATGGGCATATGTGATGTATATGAGGTGAACTGTCATTGGTGCAAAAAAAAAAATGAATTTGAGTGCTAGCCAATATCTTTATAAACAATAAAATTTAGTATGCAATATTTAGAAGTGTGTGATAAGTGTTTGTCATGATAAATTCACAAGGATAGACTTGCAGTAAATGATGAAGAAACTGGTAAGTGTCTGTGCATCTGTGTGTGTGTGTAAAGAGAGGCACTCAAGAGGGGTGTGAGGAGTCTACAACATACTGTGCAGTTACCTGAGCAGCCTGGTGATAGGAGACCGCACCCGGCACAGAGCTCTTGAATAGGCCAACATTGCTGAGCAACTGAGGCCGAGATAGCACTAACGAACCTCGTTACAGCCCAGGTGGGAGGGGAATAATGAAGCAGCACACACTCTCACGTCACGCACCAACATATATTACAGATAGAAGCCAGTGGCAGCAATAAGGCTATCAAAACATACACGCTATGTACAACAATTAACAATGACAGCTGCTCAGGAGTGCTAGTCTCGCTTGCTTGGCGGCTTATCCCCGCCAGAGTATGCCTTGTATATGTAGAGCCCGAGGGCAATGTGCAGGGCTATCACCGCAGTCACCGCTGAGCACACGCTGCTCTTCGTGTTAGAAAGCTGCAGCAGGCCTGCCAACACACACACCACCACCCTCCTGTCAATTATTTTGAGCATCCATTTGGCAACAACATGCACAGGCCGGGGCTACACATAAAGGAGGTCAAGCAAGTCTAATTTAATTTCTGTTCTTGTTAATAAATTACATACTAATACACAATTACTATCTACCATTCTAGCAAAACAATATGTAGTTATAGATTGTTCAAGGTAAACTGAGAACTTTCAAAAGTCCTGCTTAAGATCTACTTGCATACACATTGTTTATTCTTCCACCATAGTGACGCATGATGCATTTCCTGACAATACTACACACGACTTCGTCTCACCTGAACGTGCCATCACTTCACTACAGACTGGGTTAGAACAGTACTGGAGGCTGCTCAAGTGCCTGCAGGGTACACTCCTTGTCACTGGGTGCTATTACAGACACGTCAGCTTGTACTGTTCACCAGAAGTCAGACATCATGTCAGTCTACCCAAATTGTGATTGCACTATTGGCTGAGCGGCCGAGACTGTCTCCCAGGGTCACGTACTTCTACGGCGGACCAAGGGATGGCGGGCCCTCGCAGTCAGTTTTGCTCAGGAGGCAGCGCTCGCCACCCCATCACAACCCCGCATCTCAGAGGACCAGTGGACAAGGAGAATATATGTCCATGCTCAGCCCAGAAATGCCAGTTGTCGCCGGCTCTCTTCAGAGCCAAGCAGCTCCGGCAGCTCTCTCTACCACTCCTGGTGCTAGAACTCTCTGTTGCCCTCAAAGTCTTCGCGACCTACCAGTGTCTTCACGACCTACTAGTTTTCTTCATCTCCGACAGCTCTGTGGAGCTCTTTCCTGACCTCAATGTCCTAGCGACCTACCAAAACCTCTTAACTACTGTTCCAGCGACCTTCCAGACTTTCATACGCTCTTCACAGCCTTCAAAGATGTCGTCAACACTTTAGCCTTACCTGCTGGTAACGGCAATCACAACACCACTACCACCTCTGGTAGTGGTCCACAACAGTCCCTTCTGGACAACGGTTAGAATTAGTTAGCGTCAGTTATTTTCATTGCTTCTTAGCCAGATTGTCTTGTTCAGTTTAGCACCAGGTCTCCTTCACCTGGATTCACGCAGTCTAACTTCCGTTCAGCACCATTTAAATAGGAGGTAGTATAGGCTATTGTGCTGATTTCGGACGGAATAAATACGAGTTTCTTTTAAACCTCAGTGCATTATTTTCTAGTGTGTTTGTTCCTTCCACAGTAAATGACATCCTGCCAGAGTAAAGCAGGAGACTGAGCACTTGTTTTTCTATTTTCCACAACTAGTGTAGGACTGTGGGCTCCCTTCATGAGGTCAATGTATGTCGACAACACACATTCGATGGCCATCTGTACTGTACACTTTGTGTGCAGTAAGGTAGAACCCCAACCACTAGTAACCCAATCCAAGAGTCATCAGACCGCTAGTCCAGTTGGCCCACTCCATTTACCATGCTGAACTGTCGCCGGAGGGAGCGATATACTGGTCTGGAATTCTGCCAACACTTAGACCCACATCCACAGTCGTCTGGCACCCAGAAGAAACCCAACGCTCTAGAACCACCACACCTTGTCTCCTGTTAGTGGAGCACTGGGTATGTACATCTGCGTCTTTGGTTTTACACATAGCCAGGGAACTTTGTCGCCTGCTCTCCTCTTGTGAGGCTGTCAGTTGTACCTGCTTTATGCCATACACCCAACAAGTGGTACTACGTGGCAAGACAGAAAGGCAGCTAATACAGTAGATGCTAACGGGAGCTGCTACCCAGTTTCAGCTGTACTTAGCAGTGTAATGACCAACCTCATCCAGTGGTAACTGACATCCGCTATGGACGTGCAGTACCACTGGGACTCCTCAACCCCTGGTTCCAGCGTCGCAGGGCCAACGCAGCTCCAGTTGCCAGCGACTGCACCAACAGCCAACCAATGAGCTACCCTGGGCCCCAGCAGACACAGGTAAACCAGTGGCAGTTTCCGACCCCTCTGCCAGACAGTCTAACTCACTACTGACTTCATACCTTGCCGCCAGGCCACGTGCCCAACTTTGTGTACTGGTCGTGTGTCTACCGGTCGACATTGAGGTCAAGTCAGCACGAACATGTTACTGACCTGCAATACAAAACTGTAATTGACAATGATGACCCCTCTCAGCCAAAGGCCATCGTATGTCAATATGTAAGTCAGTGTTCAAATTATCACTTTTAATTTACTAAAAAGGTTACGTGACCAGAATTAGTCAACTAAAATGATGAAGTATTCGATTTTTACTGTTTAGTTTTTATTATGTAACAAAACTTACAAAAATACTAAATTACCAAATCACAACCATCTTTGCAACAAGTGACTGTGTTCAAATAGAATGCTACTAATTATTAAGATACTAATGTAGTAAATGTTCACAATTCAAACGCTGCCAAACATGGGCACGATTACTTCATTCATGTTAGTTGATTATTAGAATTGTATGATTTTAGAAATTTGCTTATTGTTAGAAATATATGCAATAAAAAACAGAAAGTAAAATCGATATCTTCAATATTCATAAATGTTTGCCTTACACTTTTAATTCAACATTAAGTCACAGAAATACTTTCCCTCCACCATTACCAACTTTACTGGGCGAATGACAGTTTGCCTGTTAAAATATATGCAGGTAGGAGCAGCTGCATTTTTCAAAGGTTGATTTCAAAAGTGCTCATCAATTAATCATGAAGCCTCTACTGTGCATACAGCTTTATAAAGCAATTTGTTCAACAACTACAGGCTGTTCAATATTAACTGAGCAGTTTTGAAATTAACCTTTGAAAAGTGACCACCTGCTCGTACATGCATGTATTTTTAACGGGACACTGACTGGCATGCGCCCAGTAATTTGGCAAAGTCAGAGGGAGAGTAGCTAAAAGTATTAACACTGAATTATAAGTGTCAGACAAAACATCAATAATACTGAAACAGCTTCCTATCTGCTTTTTAATGTGTATAAGTATAATAATTAGACAATTTGTAAAAGATTTTACTTTTCTGATACATTCATTCACAGTTTCACTTGACAAGACATATAAATAAAGTGTACAAGACCATGGCAATGTTAATTTAATATGCAGTGGGTGAATACACAAACAATGTGCACGAAGGAGATCCTATGTAGGGCTTTCAGAAGTGCTCATCGTACCGTGAACAGTCTGCTTTTAACTTTGGATCCCCTCCCTCTCTCACAACATATGCCTTCTAGCACAGGTGTCTTATCTATAGAATTCAGTAGCACATTTCTACAAGCCACATCCACATACTACGTACCCTGAACAGCTCCAATTCATCTTAACGTTGTTCAAGCACCTAAGAATGTTTTCTGCATTTTTAAGATATTTTACAGTTTTGCATTACAATATCAATAACTATATATAAAAATGGCAAATTAGTTTAAAAATAGCTCTTTTAAAAGTAATACGAGCACAATGTCTGATTTCAGCTGGTGTTTTATTGAAGATTTAAGAACGCCACGAAGAAATTTCTTTAAAGTATGGCATTTTGTTTGCCTGCAATTAGGGTTAACTACTGGTTGTTTTGGATTTCAATTTTATTTTAAAACTTAAAATAAAATGATGGCAGAATAACTGGAAGGAATTCTACGAAATTTCTTCATCTTATTCTAATGACATTAACAACTAATTTGAACTGTAGCCAAACATGATAACTATACAAAAAATATTAATTTGTATGCCAATACATATAAATTATAAATTCCTGCACTTTTCACCAATTTTTACAAATTAATTTTCCACAGATTTTTATATTTTATCAATGTACTATTTGATGTAATAAAACAGAAGTATAAAATATTCTTAACATATCAAAAAACATTTCTGACACTTTAACACCCTTAAGTCTCTAAAGAAATGTAAATAAAACTCAACTGATTGTATACAATGTCGTACTATACAAAAAAACACATTAAAGTGTAAAATTAATTAATTTTTGTTATTATGTCTAGCATTTCAAGTTCACATATTTCACATTTTCCCATTTTTCAGCTTCTATAAACATAAAAAATGAGTTAAAATGCATCCATTCTCCTGCCCTCCAAGACAGGCTTACCTCCTAGATTGGCAACCAAAAAGGAAAAAACTATTTACATGTTTTAAGCTCAAAGTTTACAAAAAAAAAGTTAACTATTCTACCATAACAATTATTTTAACTTGAACCAGTGTTACCAGACCGTACGAAAAAGTAAAGATTTCCAAAATATTTATCACCCAGTCGTACCTCAGCTTTGTCCATACATTTTGCCCCATAACCTATTTTTAATAAATATGTAATTGTTTACGCAACCAGTTTTTGTAACAACAAATGCATGTTTTTTCTCATTTGACATCTTTCAGTGAAAAAAATGGGGCAGCGGTGGCACAGTGGCTATGACGCTCGCCTCCCACCACAGAGATCCGGGTTCGATCCCCGGCGGGGTTCAATCAAGGATTTTCGCATGTGGGAATCGTGCTGGACGATGCCACTTGCCGGCTGGTTTTCTCAGGGTACTCCTGTTTCCTCCGCCCTTGCATTTCAGTTCTGCTCTATCCTAGGGTATTATTTCATGTCATGTACGGAGATGACGGGCACCTCCGGGTCCCAGCTGGAAAGCCCGTCACTCAGAGTGTTGCCTCGTCCTGGGTTCACCCCCACTCAAGTTTTTTTAAGTGAAAAAATATATATATACATTCCATTACAAATAAGTTAATATGGTAAGTAAACACGTACAGAAAAAATATATATGTTTCAAACATTACATTATATGTAGCACTTTTCTTTATTTTATTAAAACCGTACCTTGATGTTAAAAATATAACCTTTTTGGGAAACCTGCTGTCCCATGTAGGAAATTCATACTGGCAGCACTGACCACAACAGAAGAAAGAGTTATGCTTTGCTAATAAACACACACAAAACTAAATTTAAAAAACTATTACTTATTCATGCTGTTCTATGGAGTATTGAATTCCTATGGTTTCATCTATATCTGTTTGGTAACTGTAAGTATTATCACTCTGTAATATGTACAAGTTTATTATATTAACTAAAAATTGCAGAAACTGTATAGTGCCTTACTGCCAGTTAGGGTGATTTTACTAATTTGTACATATAATGGAAGAATGTTTTAACATTGTAATATACTGACATAATAATTTTACTAATTTGTACATACAATGGAAGAATGTTTTAACATTGTAATATACTGACATAATAATTTTAATATTTTATATTTTTGTTTTCTTGATACACTGTTTTTTAAAAATTTTAGAAAGTTTCCAGAAGAAAAAATTAAACTGTTTGGACAGGTATTATAATAATGTTTTAACATATTCCTAACACTAACGGAATGTTTCATGTGCAATGTAAAACATTTTCATGCTATTATTGTTTCATATTAACATAGCCTACTGACACCAACTAACAGCCAGCAGCATTAAGACCATGACAGCGCTCACCACTCACTTGACACGTGGATACGTTCGTGCACAAAGAGGCCATAACCTGAACTTTCCTGTAACTGGAAATTTATTCAAAGTGTAGACCATGCCTATTGTGTTATTTCAAGTTCCAAGTGATTTTAAGTGTTAAAAATGATGTTCTAAAATGTTGCTCAATGTTTGGTTGAATTTCAAAATGCATGCTGCGTGAAGAATATGGACATTATTATTCCAGCATAAACGCCTCCATATAAGACATTCAACGAATACAGAAAATTCACAATTTTAATGTTTAATGTAAATCTCTATTTAAATTATTTATATGCCATTCCTTTTGAAAGATAAAAATTTTACTCTGCGTGCATAGCACTTCCGCTTATGTGAACCCCATAGACAGCCATGGTAGGTCTGAGCAGTCCGTCAAGAAGAGCTGGCGAGGTAAGATGCTGTCACGTATGCACTTCAAACTTTTTGCACTGATGTAGATTACAATAGCTCACTTTTAGTATACCGGTTAACCTTTGCCTTGTGTACGTTTTGCCAACCATTTCCCCAGCATTATGCTTCCGCTTAAATAATTTATTTTGCCCTTATAGTATTTTCAAACTTAATCGAGGACGGAGAAAAAAGATGTCGGAGAGGTCACGCGACCCACACAACTTGAATTAGGCACCATCCGCCTACGTTAGTGGCATTCCAGTGTAATTTCTATATTATTGCTATGCCAAATTTTAGGGGCTTTGTTTTTATGTATGCATTGTAAGGGTATTTTTATGTTTGAATATTTTACGGCAATTTCATGTACAACAACCTGGCTAACCTATGCCAAGTCTATATCTGCGCCATACGTGCAGTTTGAAAGTTTATTTGCGTAAAATCATGTGCGCTACAATTTATATCAGGGTTCTATGCATGTTTCATTCAGGGTTCAATGTACTTTTTGTGTAATGTATGCTTTTTGTACTTGACCACGCGGTCATGTTAACATTAGCTTTTTCCACCATCAGGCATGCTACACGCCCGCAATCACTTACAACGTAAAGAGGGCAATTTTCTCTCTCAGAAAAACATTCTGTTTGAACATAATTTGCAGTTTTCAAGAAGAAATATTGCAATTTCACCTGCACCATGTGGTCCACTATGAACTTTATCCAGCGGCATCAGCGCCACCTAAGCTTGTTTTCACACATGTGTTTATTGTGAATACTCATCTCGTGCCCCATCATCTTTTAAGAGTCTTCATGAATTTTGTGTACTTCTGCAATTAGTGTACGGTGCAATTACTCCCGTCCTAGCCGGCTCTGTGTATAGGCCGTCACCACACTACCCATGTGCTGGCGGGCAAGCCCCGACGAGTTTGCGTTAGTGATGCAAAATAGTCACACATGTTAATATGTTTCATCAAGTGTTCTCATTTGTAATTCACTGTGTCTTGTCTTCAGGGAAAAACTGTCAGTCCACCCTAGTGGCTGTCGGCCCTCTTCCCTTGTGAAGGCTGTGCTTTCACACATCTGAGAGATCATCAATCTAGGTGTGCGCTATGTTAATTGCAGGCTGGGGAGCACCCCAGCGGAATTGGCTAGTCATGACAGAGAGTATCATAATTTCATTGGCATGTTGATGTGTATGCATAGTAACAATAAAAGCAAGCATCAATAACCTACCTCTTTTATTCAGTAGTGAGTGTCCTAGCAACATGTATTTTATCAAGTGATTATTTTCAAAGTGATGTTTAGTAAAAGTTTAGTATTGCCTACGTGTTTGTAAGTACGCGCGGGTGAGACGGACACACAGAACCCACAGCATCCCTTAGAACCCTGAGTCTCAACAGTGCGGTGATTGGAAAGCACCACTGTTGCCCAAATTACCAGCAAGTATTTGTGTCATCGTTCGTCTGGTCTCTCACCCGACGGCGTCAATATGTACCAAATAACATACACGGATTAAGCTTTAGGTATAGCAATACATATTGCCTTTATTTACCCATTACTTAGCAATGTTTATATCTGAAAGCTTTTTCACAAAAATGAACCTTTTCATAGGCGTAACCCAAAAAACGAACAACCTGTTAACATGCCCCTTTTGAACTTGAAACTAATTCATAAAGGACCTTTAACTCAGCAAGCCAGTAGTTTAACCACCTACTTAAAAACTTGCAAAAAAAAATAGTTTTTCCAAGTACAAAACTTTAAAAAGCCACAAACAAAATATTTGGCATACAATGATTTTTATTCTGTTGATGAATATTTACTTCCTGTATACTTAAATACACAGTCAAGTTAAGTAAACTGTGTGCATCTATTTTCTGTTTGAATTCTTTTTGTGTGTGGAGTTTGTTGATGCGCAGAGGAAAAATTTAAATCTTAGTTTCAGTGTTTTCACGTGTAACTTATCAATATCTGTACATACAGTAGACATATTTGTTAAAAAATTTACAAGATGCAAGAAACTAAAATAAAGACTGAATAAGACTGAATGGAAATGTGTGGTAGTACACAGAGCATTACGCAGCCAGCAGTTTACAACGGAAGTTGCTGTGCAGACCAGGTAGTTTATCTGAGTGCAAGCAGGAGGACCACAGATCACTGCATCAAAGTGGCCTGCCCCATGCAGCTCACTCACCGTCAAATATCATACTCTTGCTGAGGAAGAACGCCGCCACTGGCATGGCGATGATGTTGAAGCAGTAGATGAACACGCTGGTGAAGACACTCAGGTCGCGCTGCTCCTGGAACCACATTGTACACACTCGATGCAGACAGATGTGTTGGCGAGTGCTTTGCCAGTGATGACGTGAGCATAGATCAAGGTGAAATGAGGTACAAGATGGAGCACTGGTGGAATGCAAGAGCAAGGGAAACAGCAGTGCCACGAGAAAACCCACAGTTCCCATATTTTCCGCATGCAAACTCGTCATGGTCGAGTGGTATGCATTCTGAGATACATAGGTATTTGTTTATGTTCGAGGAAGTCTGTGATGATCTGTATTGTGAACACTCAAATCATCAAATATTAAATTACCGGTACCATTTGACTGTGACAGAATAGACAGTTTCACTAGAGATGCCAGTCAACATCTTTAGTAGTTCACCTAATAGCATTTTTCTGCAGTGCATTTTCTGTTAGACTGTGTGATAACTGTGAATTACAAATTGAACCTGCAAGTTCAAATGCTTTGGAAGTTGCAGATCGGCAATGTATTCATGAATTTGGTGTCACTGTGCAATCCCGACTACTTGCTTTTGAATATTTGTCAGATTGCTGCCTTTTTGTCACGTGAGGAATGTTGAATTGGCTCAATACCAAATATCTTCATTGTCAACAGTTTGATTAAAACATGTTGCAAACGGAATTTTAAAAAAATGTTAGCACTGTAAAACCAACATTAATTCACTCACGTCAAGGGGCATTCCTTAACATTGCTGAAGTGTTTGTGTGTACAGTTTTTCAAATATATTGACCAAATTTGTTATACTAAAAGTTATGTAACACATATTTACATATCTCAAAAATTTATCAAACACACAGTTGCCCCACCCTGCTTCCTGGTATGTGAGCCAAGTGTGAAATATTGTGGCCTCCATGCTGGCTTCCCTCATGCTCAGAGAATAGTGAGGCATTATTTTTGTAAGCGACAATTTTTCTGTAAATTATATAATATTTAAACTTAATTTTTTGTTGATAAAAACTTTTTCTTTGTGTTAAGATATTCTCATTTTGTATACCACACAAATTCCATACTCCATGGTCGTGTGAGGTATGCCAATATTTAGAATATCATTCAAATACCTAGTATGCAGAAATGAATCAATAACTGTAGCATCTAATAACATAATTTTCAAATTCCATATCTCCTCCCGAATTCGGCCAACAGGTTTTGGATGTCCCTATAATGAACAGTTAAAATTATTTATACTAGAAATATTTATTTACTATCATTGATTACTTAAAATCTACCTGTTACTATGTGAAACAATATTTAAAATGGTGTGGCAGGATAAGAATTTCACAGAACTGGTGGGCAAATTTTTTATTTTTCAGCTCTGGATGTTTTTGTAAATAATTTTAACTTTTTAACTGCTAGTTCTAAAGTCTTGCAACTGTCGCTTCATTCCCTAACATAAGTGTCGAATTTATAACTCATTATAAGCTATATTGTGTGGATGGCAATTAATAACTTTACCCAAGTTCCCACTATTTCATTTTTACGCTACAATTTTAATTTTTATAGTCTTCCCCATTATCAGTGTTCTTGGGCATACAGACTGTGACCAAAAATGCAATTTGAGATATCGCTTCAGCAACATACAAAACTCTGAAACAATTTAAATATTCTTTCCCTCACATAGAATTAGCTATAGTGCACATTTACAGCAAAAGAAATAACAGAATCTGACACTTTTCGGTACAAATTTATATCGCCAAGTACAGCCTACAAAGTAAGCACTACTTTCAGGGCCCTGCTGTAATCACTATGACACCTATCCAAAGTGCATTCCTGGCCCCGCCCCAAATTTATTTTCAATTCTACTTGGAAATCACATTAAAAAAAAAAACAATAGGGCACAGTTTGTGAAATAATATGCTCACGGACGAAGAACCAACGATTAGTTTTTTGTTTCATCGCAATATAAACACGTGCTAAATTTGTTTACTCCGCGCTAAGGTACGTTTCGCAACTGTAAATTATTTCTTTGGAAAACAATCATTATCATTACCATTATCATTACTATTATGGATAACAAAATCAACTTACTAGCATTTCTTTTCCTGACATTTTAACGTCTATATAACGAGAATAAAGCACGCCAGTAAGTAAAAAAAAAAAAACGTATTGGATGAGAAGAACAAAACCAAATTACCAACGAACATACATATACAAGAGACGTCACAAAAGGCAAAGCATTGAAAGAATTTGAAAACAAAAATTTCACATAATCGGAGACGGATATTTTCGATTCAATTAACGAAACAAAACAAAACAAAAGAAAATTTAGCCAGCCCAACTTTTTCCAAAAGGCAATAAATAGCTGATATCACACTGTCAAATTATTGCATTCACCTATTTTTGACAATAAAATTAGAGCACAAAATACGGCCAGGAAATTTTTCCTTCGAAAAAAAATTATATCAATTAACCTTGAATCTAATTTGAAATATAATTTAAGAATTATTTTCATAGTGATATTGCATTTATTTTTCCATGTGGTCCATTACAAGAAAAAAAAAGTAATGTAATTTATTTTCGTTTATTTTCCAAATGAAAATTTTATTGTATTTGTTTGTTCGGAAAGACTTCTGTTTTTATGTGGGGTTAAATGAAATGAGATCACAACTGGTGTGTATAGCAGGGGACAGAACAGCCGCCGTGCCTATGGCAGTCATTGTGTGGGTGCAGGAGCCCTTGAAGTTGAGCTACTGTCAACACTGCTATGTTGGCGAACCAGCACTGAAGTACCGACAGCAACTGAGAATGCAGAGCCCCCCTGCTTCTCGTCGAGTGAGTCAGAAAACCGGACTCCGGGCAGCTCAGCCACTGACTCCATCTTTGCCCTTCTGCGCCGATGCCAGGAACTCCAAAGCAAGACATGTGCAGACTACCACTGAAGTGAAGGCTGACATCAGGTTGCTTCCGAGGCCCAATGAATTCCAATCCATTCATCTTGCATCCACAGTGAACGTGACGAGTTGCTGATGGTCTTCATGTCGCAGGCACAATATTAATCCCAAAATACATTTTAGTTCATATACTAATTTTAAATACCTCCCGATATTTTAAATACTGACTTTAAAAATTGTTATCTACCTCATAGTTATTTGTGTTTGTCACAAAATAAGCAATTGATAAAAACACTAGATACTGTCGCATTTTATGCTAATCAACTTAATATAATATTAAAGGAATTTTCTTTCACTAATTTATAAGATAAAAAAAATTCTTGTAAACAACCAAGAAATATTTACAATTGGCAATTTACGAATTGCGAACTACATAGTTCCGCTTAAAATTTTTAGTGTTTATGTTCTGCTCTTATTTTATTACAAATAACTGTAATAAAATAATAAATGCCCTCACAATTGCCAGCCTATACTGCTGCTTACACAGTGCACACATTAAAACAAGAAGGTTGATTGGTGCATTTAAATTATTTTTTCTGCAATATATTTTTAAGTTTTTGAATTACACGAAGGCTCAGTACTACACGATTCTCTACTTTCAGTCCCTGACGTGGGTTCATGGAGCCTCACAGGGCAAGAGCGAGTTTTGAGAAGCAGTCAAATAATTAGGTTAGGTTTGGAGTTTGGGAATGGTAATAATATTAATTGGGTACCAGGTATCATCCCAGTGTTGGTGATACCATGAAGAAGGGGGTGTGTAGGGGAAGAGGAAACAACAGTGAGAAGCTTCAGAGGGTGTGGAGGAGAATGGAGCGGGGTAGGCAGTCCATGCTTGTGAGGTCTGTGAGGGAGTGGAAAGTGTTGAGGGAGGAATTGGTATCTGTTAGAGGGGTTGGTAAATTCAGGAAGGGAGTGGAAAAGGAGTTGGTTGGGTGAAGGAGAGTTGAGAGAGCTCGCCACCGGGCGATAGCCTAATTGCGAGTGTTTGTATGTATGTATGTAGGCATTAGTTCCACATTAAAAGTATAAATGAAATGTTTTTTAAAGTCAATCTGGTAGAGCTGACTCTTCTTGTGGGATCATGCAGGGTGACGACTAAGGCAGTAATCCTACTGGCGGGAAAAAGATGACTCCTCATAAATATTAAATAATTCTCTTGTTTGACATGCTGTGGCCTATCTAGGCAGGCACACACCGTTAAGATGCTTTTTCACACATTGCGGTTGATTATGAACACTTATGCATGATTATACACTTGCAAAAATAAATATTCACTTTGGTGGAAATGGTGGGACTCACACCAATAAGAGCCCGAAGGCAACCCGAATAAAAACACGTGAGTTCATCAACATAGCTTTTACTAAGTTATTATTTTAAACTTTTCTTTAGAAAAACAACTTACATGCACATGCTGGAATTTATCCTACTACTAGATCTAGCAAGTGTATGAATGAAATTAATTTCTAATCAATGTTTTTTGTATGTATAAGAAGTGCAATGCCTTGTGAGCGTGTGCATGTAGGTACGCGGTGGATGTGCAATAATAATAATTTTTCCGCGATTACAAATCTTTCCACGAGAGCATTCTCTTTTGTATATGAATTATTTCAACTCCCTTTCATCGTCACGCGATCGTAGTCTTGCGGTTAGGACACTGGACTGGCGGTAACAAAACCACTTGATTCCAGCATTTTTTGAATTCACACTTAAAATAAATGAACACCGCTCCTGGCTAATGATGAGCGAACACAATATGGATGCCAGCGCTCCAAGCTGCCACCAGTATAACTTCACTCTGGTGGTGAACACGAGAATCAAAGATAGCCACAAGCGCACACACTTTAGCGGCCGATGTGGGAATCAAATAAGGGAGGCAAATAAGATGAACGTCTCCATTAGATGATGGCAAAACAAGATGGTCGCTACATGCAGACACTAACAAAACAATATGGCCCGCACCACTAGGTAAAAATGAGATGGAAAGAATACGGAAAAACTCCTCCAAGAATGAGAGATAAAATTAAGAAAGTGAGGAAAAGGGAAAATGAAAGAAGAGAGAGAGTGTGATAATGTGCGGAGGAGAGAAAGGAGGAAAGGTGGAATACAAAAGAAAGAAACCTTGGGATGTGCCAGAGGAAGCCCTCATAAGTGAAATCCAACATGTATCCAAGATAATGATGGGTGTGCGTCCCCCATCCCTAAGACCGTTTGTTCGGCAGTAGCCTGTGTTGCCCCTGGCAGGGTTGCGCTCTCTACCAAGTATGGAGTGTGCACCAGGAGATGTAACTGTAATAGACTAAGTATTTCTGGAATTTGTTTTGTGTCTTGTCGCGTGGTAAGCCACCTCCACTCTCTGGTTGATTAGCATCGCCCCGGGGATGTTAATGTGCATTTAATTATTTAATTGTCACCAGACATTTTCTGCTTCACTGCATGGCCGCTTAATATAGCCCAGTATGTTCTGTGTAAGTTCCCTCAGAGAAGGGGTGCAGATTAAATGTAATAAATAACTTGTTGCAAGTCAGTTGTTTATTCACGACAGTGTAAGAGTTTAAAGGGACGGGCATTAATAATCCTACTCAATCAGCACGTAAGTCTCATTTTCAGTGTAATCAGTATTGTTCAGATCGGTATGGGCGTATGGGAGGCCCTGACAGCCCACATATGCGTGTGTTATGGTTAGGAGATTTTCCCGCCAACAACAACAGTAGTGCATAGCTGACCGATGGGCTATCGTTTAGGAAACAACCTTCATCTGGAGCCATGATCTACAGGCAGATGACCACAATTCATCAGCAACGGCGAGGAGTTTGGTCCCAGGTCGACGGCCTACAACCCTGAGGTTAAGAGGAGCAGCATCATCTTTGACGTCGCCTGATGGCGTCTGGCGCCCTGGGTATATTCATTCCATTCCGGTCACCAATACCGCTCCAGAAAAATTCCGTTCCAACCTTCACAGGCATCGGCTGTGCATCAATAGAGTGTACAGACTGATAAGATGGCCGCATACTTACTGACTGACAATATGTCAGAATTCATAGTGACATGAATGACAGAACTGGAAGTTCCACACGATGTCACCCAATATGGCTTCCGCCAGTCCGGCATTAGGCGCCATTTGGAACACTTCTCTCCTTTTACAACTAAACTCACTCGTTTATGTCATATCTTCTCTCTGTCTGGCCCAGTTTTGCGCTCGCAAAATCGATTACGTGGTGAACACCATTATCTGTACATTGATACACTACCGTGCCCAGCCCTTCCTGGCTGGCGTCGGTTTGTTAATTTTCATTTTTAATACCTGTTACTGGAAACAGGTATTGAAAACACCCCATCTCAAACGAATTATGACTTATAGTACGAAATTGCATTTATCGAAGATTTTATTCGTTTCGAGATCTCTGAACTAATATAAATAACCAATGAATAAATTACAATAAGCTCCCGATGTTTAGTAGTTCAATGTTCGGTATATTCGCAGAATATGATAAATCTGTCTAGTTCATCTGTAGTCAATTCTATGCTAAATATTTGTTTGTTTATTTTTGTGAAGTGTTTTGTTTAATTTATGTGGAGAATTGTGGGAATAAGGCAATAATGCAGTCTAGTGGCGTTTCTATGATGTAGGCATGTAATAACGATCTTTTCGTTCTGAAAACATTATGTCGTACTATAATCGCAATCGAGTTTGTTCTGTTGTGTGGACGTTGCTAGGGCTTCACGCTAACCTAAATGTGAAACGTGGCTTGGCGTGTGGTGGTCTCCATGCCCTACGTCTCGTGTGTACAAAGTCGGTGAGAGAGGAGGTCGCCTTGCCCGTGTGCAGCTACCTTATATGCTCGCGGACTGAGCTATCGCCGCAAGTGAAGACGTCTTCTCAGTCAGACGAGACTAGTTCTGGCTCCTTCGGCGGCGGTAACGGTGGCTGTGTTCTAGCATTCCTGGTGGCTCTCTGTTCTGACCGGCAGAATAATTTTAACGGTGAGTAATCTAAACCATTAGTTGATTGTTCCTGCTCTTTCTCAAAGTTGTGTTGAGAGGAATAATGATTGGACGGTTTAATTATCTCTATGAATGAGAAGGCCGGTGCTTGAGTGGTTAGACTGCTCGCCTCCCACTATGGAGAACCGGGTTCAGTCCCCGGCGGGGTTACTCCCGGAGTTTCGCGAATGGGAATCGTGCTGGGCGATACCGTTGGTCGACTGTTTTTCTCGATGATTTCCCGTTTCTCCCGTCATTGTATTCCGATGCAGCTTATTCATGCCTCTCCACGCTTCATCATTTAAATATTTGTTGTACCCGGTTTTGACTGTGTTACAAGACATGCCTTTCTTAGTTTCTATACGTAGACCTATTTGTTCTATGGCCATCCTATGTTGTCCATCTGAACTCGTATTGATTATTCAGGTTCACTTATCTGCATCAGTTTGAATAACTGTTATTAGAATATCTTTGCCTAGAAACGTCTCGTTTTTCTTGCATGTCCTGTTACTGGGACCAGAGCGGGTATGGTGGAATATTATTGAGCTGGTCATCATTAACACCATGAGTGCGACATAACTCACTTGTGAACAATAGGTATTTATAAATATAAGGAGTACTAGTCCTTTCCAGAATCTGTAACAGTTGCTTTATCATCACCCGAAAAGGTTTTTTCATATTCAGTTTAAATTCTATGATAATTTGTAGTAGACAGAGTTGTTAAGTTAAAGGAGGAGCAAATTAAAAAGAGGAGATAAATGACAGATAGCGTCTCCCTCTAGTAAGCAAATCACATGAAACACGTAATTCTGCGATAATTTGTTATTAATATGCCCAGTAGCGAATTCATTAAGTTGTGGCCTCTATGCAGCCTCCTGCAAGTAGATGCCAAATGCAGAGTCAGACTGCTTGTGTGCCATTATTTGTCTATATATTTTATGACCAAGTTTAAGCTTGGTTCAGCCAGAATAACTGTTCTTTGGGGTAACGTGATAACTGTGTTCTTGTTTTGCAGAGAAGCGACTGTTCCGGGCAGCGAAGTATGGCAACATACAGGAGATAAAGAGGTAAATATTTGCAGTGAAGATACTAAAAATGTGACGTGTGTGTTTGTGCCGTTTTTACATCACTATAAAACAATCATGAAAATATGGCAAGCTACACATTTTGAGTGTAGTCTAGAGTAGTGGTTCTCAAGCTGTGTTCCATTACAAGCCTGCTACTGGTGTTTGAAACTTTCTTGAAAAGTTGAGGTTTTCATTAATATTCTGTCAGGTAAATATTTATACATATATAACAAAAGTAGTACCTACAAAACAACAATTTCTAATAGATAGAACAATTAAATATTTATGTAATTAATACATACTGTACAAAATATATTTCACTAGACCTTACTGCTATTGCTAGTGAGAGAGAATTTAAGCAGGGCTTATCATTAAATTTAGTAATTCCTAGTCAGCATGTTGTATATACATTATAGACAGGGTCAACAAATAAGAGTGAAGGAGGTTGTGAGAGGTTATGAAATGCAGCAGTGGGGAAACGACAGTGCTCCAAGAAAGCCCGCCAGCATGTGTTCCCCACACGTGGACCAGTCCACCAGAGATGGACCCTGGATTGCGGAAGTGAGAGGCCAGCATGTTGTGTGAACTGGAAGCAAGTACTAGAGGGGGAGTGGTGCCACAGACTGGCTGCGGAGGGATACGACCTGAACCACCGCCACGCGCTGGGCTGGACAGCGCTGCACGTGGCGGCCGTCAATGGCCACACCGACGTGGTGCGAGTGCTGCTGGAGGCAGGGGCCAACCTCGATGCCGGCGACGAGTTCATCAACATCTACAGGACGTCCATCGAGAAGGGCATGCACTCCATAGATGGTGAGCCTGGCTCTCCATAATTAGTTGTATTAGCGATTTCTAGTAGGTACATGAGCACTTTCATAAGACGTGCTTCAGAACTACTTTTACTATATATATTTTTATCCTTCTGCCATATATAAAATGAGCATTTACATGGGCCTCATCACTTTATTCATATGACATCCAAGTAAAACAGTAGAATTGTCAACTATGTAAATGTGTTACTTATATTCAAATTCAAGAAATACTGTGTACATTCATTGGCTGTAAATTGAAATGTGTTACAGGCCCCTCGAGTGGGAATAGTTACATATGGTGTATGTTAGGTGTATCTGGCCCAATCTAACTGCCTAGTTGAACTATGCACAGTTACATCCCCTGTGGGACGCCATAAATGTGGCATTACATGTCTTGCCCTCGTGCAATTGGAGTAGCCGTGACACACTGCTGGAAGGCCTGCTACCCTTACAGTGGCGCAATGTTTGAATATTGTGGCCATCATGCAGGTGCGCAAATTTCAACTGGGTGCTCTTCTGTGAGGGGCGTTGATTCTTGACGTGGTGCAGGTGAAACTGTAAAAACCAGAAACATTTGGTTTGAAAATTTTGTTGAAACTGTCAACTATGTGTTGACAGTCTCCAGTACTGTTTTAAATCTATACCTTGCCCATAAAAATTCCCATTATTCAAAGATGGGGGCAAAGTTGCCTGGTAGCGTGTGCTCTTTAGTAGCATAAATGTGTCACGCGTCAAATGTTACACACGCTAGCACTCACAGTACAATGCCAAGTGATATTAAGAACTATTTACTTGAATTTTCTGCTAACTTAACAAGAGTGAGTGTGAGTGTGTGTGTGTGCATATGCGGGTGCTTGCATGTGCGTGTGTGTGAGAGATTATGAACAGTGATTTTTATCCCCCCAACGTTTGTTTCAGAAGTGCTTATTTTACAAGGAACAGCCTCTAATATTTCTTTCTTTCTGTTACTCTGTTTGCTGTACAGACGCATCATTTCTCCTTTATGTAGAGCATATAAAGTCACAAGTCACCTTTCTCATTTAATGAGTTACGTTTAAGTAAATGTTTGTTTTCATCTCTTAACTAAATGTGGGTATTTGAAGTAGGCCTAATATTTTACAGTAACTGTGCACTGATATACTGACTTCATTGTAGGGATCTTGAATGTTTAGATGGATTTGAGACTTGCCAAGTTCTGAGAAGTATGCCTGCTGGAATAACTGACATCACGTTGCTGATACACAATTTCAGGTCTTTAAGTTTAAATTGCGTTCTGAAAACACTGCTCTAGTTGTAAGTTCAGGAAATGCAGTTGTTGTCTATCTCTGAATGGTCTGTGGTAATTTTGTTGAACCAGGGTGACTGAATATGTCCCAAAGTTATCTACACTATGTACCCATTCCTTTACTGTCACCTTTACACAGACTGTTTTAATTGAGAAAAATAAAGATGGCTGCTTTTCTAATAAACTTGCAAAGTTTTGAAGTAACATGCTGCAAACCACGTGGCTAACTCAGTCAATTTCTACACAACCTTTTTAAAAACCCAGAAGCGACTTGATGGACGTTCTATAAGTTGAGCAGTTTGGAGGGAAGTGGAGCAAACCCGCAACACTGGGAAGTCAATCTAGTAATGTGGCCACCAAGTAAAAGCCTTGGTACCCTCTTCATCACTAATGGACTGGGAAGCAGTGCGACCTTACCGTGCTGAGCCTCAAGGACTACCCAGTGACCTGGTTTATGTTGTGGCAGTATTGGTGAAGAGGGAGGATGAGTTTAGCGACCAACTGAATACACGGGCCAACTTCCAAGGCTTCACGGCGCTGCACTATGCGGCGCTAGGGGACCACACAGAGGTGGTGCGGCTGCTGCTGGAGCAAGGGGCTGACCCCACAGTAGAGAACGGCTCCGGCCACCGCCCCACCGACTACGCCCGTGACAAGGAACTCAAGAACCTGCTGGACGAGTATGCTCGCAAGGTACTGTCTCTTCTCTCCACTTCGCTGTTGCATCTGATTCTTGCATCCACCAGTCAGTCTCTCAGTTATCAATTTAGTGCAGTAAATTAATCTGTTTTCAGCAGTTCATTAATCCACTTACTCAGCTGTGCTGGTCATGTGGCTAGGATAGTGGTCTCCCATCAAGGTGATGCAGGTTCAATTCCTGTCTTGGTCACGATCATTTCTCCAATGTGAGAAGAGTAGCTGGTGTTGTAGTTGATCACTTTGTTTTCCAAGTACTGTATTGAATTCTATTGTCTCGCTGATTTTTATTCCGTCTCTGTTGCATTCCATTTTACCACATGGTTGCTAAAGAGCTAGTTATTCAACACCACAAATTAGTTTATGGTGTATCACGCTATCGCAGGCCTGCCTATTTGACGGATTTTATCAGTTTTTATGGATTTTGAACTCTATTAACAAATAAACCACCACCCCCCCCCTTTTTTTTTTTTTTTTTTAATAAAAATACACAATGCTACACTAGCAATGCCCACAGCAAAATATTTTCGATATACGCCAATGCTTCAATAGTGTATGTTAAAAATATTTAGCTTAATTATTCACTAGCGCAAGTATATAGTTATCTACATATTTCTGTACCTATCACATGCAAATGCCAAGGCCATTATTGAAAAGAACGTTTGCTGTGAATTCCCATTTTTGCACATGCAATCCTAATTTGGTAACTGTTTTGCATTTGGCATTGATATTACAATGGTGAGGAAATGGAAATTATCGCAGATACGGTCATTGTATAAACAAAAGTATTTAAATATAGAAAAAAAAATTACCATGGTTTGTACATTCAAAACAAACACAACTACATTAAATATGTAAACGTGTCCCTCATATCAACTTTTATTTTTGTAATTTGCCATTTTTTAATTTCAAGGATTTTACAGGATTTGACCCAATGATTCCAGGATTTTTATATACAGGAACCAGGATTTCAGCTTCAGGGCTGGCAGCAGCCGCGCTATAGCAAATGGACAATAATATTCTCGTCCCACATCCTTCTTGGTTGCCTAGCAACAACTCAGTATCGAACACAATTAAAATCAAAGATTTTATTTTCAAACACTCTAGTTTAAAATCTAGAAAGTGAGTCGTGTGCATTTATCCAACCTCCAATTTATGAACAACCCCAATTTACTGTACTTCTTAGTCCATTTACTAATTTAGCAGTCAGTACAACCAGTAACACATATCCATCAGTCGGTCCATTAATCCAATTACTTATCCACTCCCCAATGTGTGTAAGCCACATGTGAGTCTGTCTTCATGAAGTAGGATTAATCCTAGTCATTTTCAAATTTTGTGTTTCTTTCTGCTGTGGGAAGCTAATACTTATGCTCTATCTTACTAAACATTTTGTTATGCCTTATAAAATATAAGTTTGTGGCGAAAATTCAAAATGATGGGGCTTGTCCTCCTTACGGCCATTTTTTCTGGTGTTGGTTGGTCCTGGATATAGACTTGCTCTATGTATTGTTGCTGTGAGTGAAGCTGTGCATTTGGAAGCCAGCACCTAGGTGACATTTGCAGGAGGTAGGGTGCTAGCAGTTTGCAGTGTGCTGGTTGCAGTTTGACGAAGCAACACGACTTAAGGAGGCAGAGGAGCGGCGCAAGTTCCCACTTGAGGAGCGCCTCAAACAGCACATAGTGGGGCAGGAAGGTGCCATTGTCACTGTTAGCTCTGGTGAGTCTCGACTGCAGTTTATACTACCATGCTACTTCCATGCTCACAGTCACGCTGTGCTGTTGTGCCATGGCATTTTTTAATATGCTATTCTAATTTCATCAAATAATACTACCGTATTTTATCGCATATAAGTCGCACATTTTATTTTCAAAATTTTATTGAAAACTAGGGGTGCGACCTATAAGTGAAAAAAATTATATTGCCTCTGAAAATCATGATAAAACATAGTAACTATTATACATTTCAAAGAAATCACAAAATCACGCACTGTTTGTGCAGGATTTAAAGTACACAATACTTTAACTGATATTTATGTTGCACTGAGTGTAGTTAATTCACGGCGCATCGAGTATACACAGCCTTTCGCCGGCGCGGTGCAGGGTGAACGCGTTGGGCGGCCGACCCAGGGCAATAGATAAACGGTCCGTAGTTGTGTGTGTGTTGCTTTCTCACGTGCGTCACTCAGACCTGTCCTTTAGATGGCAGAGTTACTTGAAAGTTTAGAATGCACTGTAATAAAGACTAAACCTGGCATTCAAACAATATACTACAATCCCCAAAAAAAAAATCCCTTATAATAAAATTGCTTATTAAAATTTTACCATCTTACAAACGCACACAAAAGTTTATTAAAAAATGTAAGAAATGTTGAACCATGCTGAATTCACAGCCCGTGGCTTAATTTCCATTCTCTTCCACGAACAAAATCACTTTCAATTTGAAACCTGCTTTGTAGGTACTTCGCCTTTCCATTATGAAACTGTCAGTCGCACTTCTTTGCTACCAAAACAACAAAACAACACTTGTACTGTGGTACAGCGTGCCCTTTTTTTCTCAAAATAAAGGGAAAAAATTGTGGGGTATGCGCTAAGAAAAAAAAACACGCACACACACACACACACAGGTAGGGTGGTAATCGTAAACTTGTCGGAAATGTTTAGAGCCATCAATGAAAAATGGAGGGGGGCGGGGTGAAGGGAAGAGGCAACACTGTTTATTTTGGAGAGACGGATAGTGTCACATTCCAGTACAGCAAAAAAAAAGACTAGCATTTCACCGCATAAAAGAAGCAACTGGCTGCCCACTGCAGTTATTGATGTTTCTCTTTTAACTACCTGTCTCTGCATAAAAGTGAAAAAGAAATGGTAGCCCGCCGGTCGCGTGCATCTGCCATCCTTGACGCAGGTTGTGTTGTACAGGGTGTACAACCACAACCTGCCATCCTTGACGCAGGTTGTGTTGTACGGGGTGTACAACCACAAAGATGAGTGCGACCTATAATCGATAAATATTATTTTTTAACACCCCTGGAAAATGAGAGTGCAACCTATATGCGATAAAATACGGTATTGTATGGTTGGGGGTAGAAATTCACTACCAGGTTCCCTCTGGTGGCGTGATTGTCATGTAATAGTGAGCTGTTGCAGTGACTGTGGCTGTGAAGGGAGCAGTAACCTTCATCTTTTTCAGCCCTCTTGCTCTCTTGTAACACAAGCAAGGGATTGTGTATGCTGGAGAAGGAGAACACCATAGGTAATAAAGAAATACATATTGGTCACCATTGCGACATTCGTTCCTTCTGCCAACAAACCAGTGTGTCTATTTTCCAATGAACTAGTGTGTCCATCCACCTATAATCCACCTTTGAATCAGTGTGTCAGTACCATAGCTGCAAACCTGTACAATGTACAATTTTATGTTCTATTGTACTATTATATGGCTGCCTCATTTATTTGTACGAATTACCACATATATAGCTGATTGATAATGCATGTTAATGCAGGCTGTGAAGTGGTGAAAGTCTGGGTGGATAGTTTAAATAGGAAAGGACATTTTCGATTTCTATAGTTGTTCAAGGGGGTGAACCTGTGGCTGAAGGTTGCTACATCAAGTAGCCATTATGGTTTCTGCCTTCCATAAAAATGTTGCAAAAGCGATACTTCAAATTTAGCCTTATCTTAGGATGTTCATGAAGTAACAATGTTTTGAGTGGCGTCAATTTTTTTGTTATGGCCTTTCCTGTGTCCCGTGTCCTCCAAGATATTACAGAGTGCTTCCGGATCTGAACTAAGTGATAAAAGATACCCGCATTTATGTAGCAGAGTGCCGGAGTGTTGAGTTACTGAATGTGTGATTACATTAAAATTTATTTAAAGTTAAAATGTGTTTAACATCGCCGTAAGTTGGCAAATTGAACCACAAATAAAAATCATGTAACCAAGTGTTTTTAGAAAATTATAGAACAGAGTTTCCATGAATTACCCATTCTAGGAACGGAAATAATTTTTGGTTTTGTTTACATTGCGTCTGTGATGATAATGTTTCTCACGAAGGCAATAACAATTTGAAAGTTAGTGAAGCAGTTGTAGGGATTTTAAATATTACGTCAGTCATGTTGTCAATATTAGTAATACTCAACAGCAATGCACAATGTGAAAGGGTGTTCAGTTCTGTAAAAAAATGAACTGCTTTTAGTTCTTCTAAGTTCTTAACAGCATACTGTTGGCTAAATCTGCTGGTTGAAAGTGCTATGAACAAAATCTTGATATCAGTTTCCTGAAAGTTGCAAAATCTGCTACAAGTACTTCATTGCAAAAGTAACACTTATAAGAAAATAAGACTTGTGAATATTTATGTTTTGCTGATTTCATTTATTTATAAGGGAAAAAGCTTTGATTAATAAAATGTTATTATCGCTGGATTATAAATTTCGACCAAAGTGTTGTTTTATTGATATTTTGTATGTTCGGTACCTATTATGTGCAAAAATTATCGATGTTAGAAAATTTGTACAATTTTTATTTTTAATTTGTACGATTTTTAGTTTAAAAAACTTTGCAGCTATGCAGTTCACCAATGAACCAGTGTGTCAGTTCACCAATGAAACAGTATGTTCACCCACTCATGAAACTGTGTTTGTATCTACCAATGAACCTGTGATTGTATTCACCAAGAACTACTATGTGCATCTTCAATTTAACCATTATGTTAATTTTTCAGTGAACCAACATTTCCATCCATCACTAAACCAGTCTGTCCATTTATAAACTATTTGAAGCTTTCTCATTCTGTCAAATTTATAATCTAGTTAAGTCAATTTGGATTTAATTAAGAGGTTAGTTCAGCATTTGGAGTAGCTATTGCATGTAAGTGCATCCAGTCAGACGTGAGAGGGGCTGACATTATTGCTGACTGCCCAGTGTAAGGCACTCAGTAGAGAAGTTCTTCTAGCTGAGAGGAGTTGTGTCCACTTGCTGTAGCTATTCGCCGCAAGGAGAATGGCTGGGCAGACGAGGAGCATCCACTGGTGTTCCTGTTCATGGGCTCCTCTGGCATTGGCAAGACAGAGCTGGCCAAGCAGCTTGCTGCCTATGTACACAAGGGCAAGCAAGGAGCCTTCATCCGTCTCGACATGTCCGAGTACCAGGAGAAGCACGAGGTACTGTGCTGCCTTCCTACACAACGGCAAGCTGTGTTTACTGTTTTTCCTCCTTTCTTTCTTTTCCACCAGCCCTCTTCTCTGTTAGTTGCCATCTGGAATTTATCTGTTCATCTCCCCTTCTTTGTCATACTTGTGGCCTCCCTCCTCTATCCTTCGATACCCTCAATTTTCTAAGCATCTTGTCCCTTTCATCTAATTTTTTTCTGTGATCTCATCATAGCTCAATACTTGTGCCCTTGCATGTATTGTTTTATTCCTAATTTAGTTTGTCAGGTGAAAAATGCATGGTCTTGGAAAAAAAGGTGAAACAAAACATTTCAAGACCGCTAGATGTATTTGAAAGATGCCATAAACTTCAGATAATATTTGACCAAAAAGCAGGTTTAAATATCATTATGAAAATGAATTGAATCCATGCTTGGTAGTTATTGCGTTTGACAAAGCAGTGTGTGCTCAACTGGTCACACACAATTAAAGAGTATAATAAATTACCATATAGGGCTTACATGCTTGTGAGGAACAGAGCAGAAATCCATTTCTGACAATTAGCACATGAGCAAACACCAATAAGCAGTTTGTGGTTATTTTAAATCTGTTTCCTTTATTTGTTTATAATTATCAAAATGAAGGAAGCAGAAACTGGATAGTAGAGGTCTGAATGAGGTGCAAAGAACATCCACAAGGGTCAGTTCTAAGACAAGAGAAAGACTGAGAAACCTCCTAGTGCTGACTTGTAACAAAAAGATGAAAGCTCACCCTAACTGGAAGAGGTTAACACCACTCTAGGTACTGGGAAGAAATTCTTCACAAGTCCATCATTTGTGGACCAATCTACAAGCAAGCAGATGTGGCTTTCTGTATGTTTGAAGTAATATAACACAAGGTGTTAATATACGGACAAAAAATTTGAACTACAAGAAGAAAAGAAGCCAGTGGTGTTTGTTGCCCATTAAAATGTCATGTTCACGTGTGGTGAATTGGCCAGACAAGCTGTGGTTTCAGTGCATTCAGGAGGACCCAGGTTTGATTCCTGGTCTGGCTGTCCAGATTTTGCATTTACATGGTTTTCCTAAATCACTCCAGGGGAATGTTACGGTTCCTTTCTACATGCCATGCCAGGTTCCTTCCGAATCCCTTTCTTCTCAGAGCAATTTGATCTTTCTCTAAAAGCCCTCGCGGATGATGAGACATGCCTTACGTACATACCTACCAGTGTGGTTTCAGCCCTTCCCCTGCAAGTTCAAAAAATATTTAACAATTAAGGGGGAGAGTTGGACACAATCTTGGATTTAAATATTTTTTGCCATTACAGTATTTATGCTGGAGATAAACTTTTGAAAATTTTATTTTGTTAGGGCGTAGAACATTGTTTAATTTGATGCGTGACGCTATCTGGTGCTGGTTGATACTACGTCTCGACAAGAGCTAGTTTTTACTGTGCAGGCTGGTCACACAAGGGTTAAGCTGGCTTGTTCAATGTTATTTGCCCGTAGGGGCCCGACCAGTGTACAGTGTGGGCCGAGTTGCCTGGCGGCTAGGTACAAAGTCGAGTCCTGGCTTGGTTACGTGTCAAGTGGTGTGACCGGCATCCACTTGTTTACCTGTGCCGTTACTCGGTTGGCTCCGCTCTGGCGCTGGACGAGTAGGCTGGTGGTAGTTTCTGGTGGAGTTGGAGGGAGATGTTGACGGATCCCCAGGTACTGCTATGGCTGGAGCTGCTGGTGCTGGTCTGGACTGGGCTCGTGCTGCATCCTCCATGGTACCAAGGATAGGACAGGGCCAGTGGTACTTCCTCTCCGCAATGAAAGGTAGCAACCACTGGGTCTTCTGGGGTGCTGCAAAAATAGAGGGAGAGGGAGCTGGGGGGTGAAAACCCATCAACTTACGGGCAGCTTGAGCTCGGTCCCGGGGGCCTTTCTCTCCTGCAGATCCTTACCACCCCTTTTGTTGTAATGCATGGAGGGGTGTTACAGTTCGCCACACGAGAGGAGAGCAAGTGATTCTGGTCCCTAACTAATAGACAGTGTTCTGCCACAGTGGCAACCGGGCCGACGTAGAGCCATACCATTACCCCAACTGATAGCACAAAAGGTGCAGTGGTTGAAGGTCAGGTTTTCTCTGAGTTGTTCCGACACAACTGTGGGTGTAGGCTTTAGGGTGGACAGGTCCAACCAGAACTGGTCAAACAATCCCTCCAGCAACTCAAGTGGTGCGGTGGGTGGAGTGCAAACTGGACTGGTGTTCTAGCCTCCCTAGGGGTTGTCTGACTAGTTCTTGGGGCTCTGCCATTCGATGTACTGGGTGTACCGAAAGGGTGGCCATCGAGTGTGTTTGTGGTTTTGGCATACAAGTCCTTGAGGCAGAGCCCGCAGTCCTACACTAGACAGTAAATTTGGTTGGAGTAAAACCCGGTCTCCCTGCTCCACTTTGGTGGGCATGGCGTCTACTAGGATTCTACAGTCACCTCAGGAAATTATAGTCAAAGTAGGTGAGAAATGTGTTTTATTTCGGGAAGGAATAAACGTGGTGGCCCATACTACCTCATAACTACCTTGAGCTGACCGAAAGTATAAGCTACGCATATTCCAGATGAAGAGGACCTGGTTCTAGACTAGGAGGTGGCAGTTTTGACTAGGTAGCTGTTAACTTTCCCTATTCACTCTGTGCCGTGTCCTGAAGGAACTTAGGGGGACAACTACCTGAAGGGTCGTGGGGTAGCCGTTACCAGAGGCAATTGGCTGGGGAGGGTCGATAACTTCTTCAGAGATAGAGCGGAAGAGTTCTGGGCTGTGTAGGCAACGATGAGCAGTAAGAGAGCTCCATCACCAGAGGCAGTGGAGCAAGCTGCCTTGGCTGATGTGGCTCTAACAATAGCCGATGTTTTACTGACAACCTTCGGCTGAGGCACAGATACATATACCGCCAGCCGGCCCTTTACCTGGGCAGCGTGGTGGGGGTGATGCAGGTGCTTATCTGTGGGCAGAGCCAAGGGTTGTCTGCACGACCTCCATAGCTGGCTGGTGCCATCCCTTGGTGCACTCTGAACTACTTTATAGCTTGGGTGTGGCCGCAGTGACTCAGCTGCTGGCTCACTTGTACTTGATGTCTTCTTGAAGGGGGTGGCATGGCATAGCTTACTGACCATGGTGATGTAAAGTATAACTCTGACACATCTGTATTATTCCCTGCAGCAAGGAAATAACCTGCAGGCGCTGTAGTAAAAATTACACTTGTTAGGATCCCGTCCGGTGCACTAGAAGAATTACGCACAGATGAGTGAGTGAAGAGATTTGGGCAGCTCTTAACATCGAGGTCTTCAGAGTCGATGAGGGTGATTGAAGTGAATATGGAGCAGTGCTGGAATGAAGGGCGGGGGAAACGGGAGATCTCGGAGAAAACCCAACGACCAATGGCATCATCCGGCATGATTCCCTCTTGCGAAAATCCGGTGACCCGGCTGGGGATTGAACCCAGTTTCCCTTGGTGGGAGGCGAGTGTGCTAATCGCTCAGCCACTGTGGCCCCTATGCACAGATGAATTGAAGTCATTGCAGCTTGGATCAATAAGTGTCGCGCATAAAATTGTATATTAGAGAGAAATTACCATTTGACTTCATGCACAACTATTACTCCCATATCCTTCCCAGAAGGTTAATTCCATTTATATTACAGTTATTTAATCATCTCAGTGATTTACTACTGTGTCTTGTCAAAGAATAAATTTTATAACTCAAAAACTGGTAACAAGTAACAACTCAATGGTTTCTCTTTCTTCCCGTTAATAGGGTGTCAGCCATAAATTAATTTCTAATATGTCAATTGAATTCTACAGATTTTTGGAATCCAACATTAAAAAACTAAAGGGCAGTCGTAGATAATATTTTTCTCCAACTTTTTAACCTACCATTTTGTAATATTGGTACATTTATTTTGTAAAATATCCTATGCTGCAATAACATAAATATTTATGACATTAAAAATACTATCTTGACAGAAATACATCACTCTGGTAAAATATTTGCTCTCATAGTAGTTAGTAAAAATAGTTCTTTAGGATCACCTTGTATTCATTTTTCTGTATACACTTCCATAATGTTTAAAAATATGATTGAATTCAATAGCATTTATTTATGTCTTGTGCTCCTGTAAGTTCGTGTGTTTATTGAGTGGAGCCTACAAGTCCTGTTGTTTGTAGCCTTTGTGCATAGATGTCCAAGTAAAATCTGGACAGTTACTGCTAGTGTAGTGTAGCAATGAGTGATTGTGTGTGGATGCAGGTGGCCAAGCTGATTGGAGCGCCGCCCGGCTATGTGGGGCATGACGACGGGGGCCAGCTCACGAAGCAAATGCGCAAATGCCCCAGTGCTGTCGTGCTCTTCGACGAGGTTGACAAGGCCCACCCCGATGTGCTCACTGTGCTGCTACAGCTCTTCGACGAGGTGTGTACCATGCCAGCTGGCCACATACTCACTCTCCTCATCTGCTTTTGTCAAGTACTTATGTTATAATTGATTTTCCCGCCTACTTGGAGTTTGAAATGCATTACAGAATTTTTTTAATATGTATTTTTTTTACAAAGCCAGTAAACATGTCCCTATGGTACCAATGTAGTAAAAGAAAACACACTTTGGGCAAGGTATGTATAATACTCAGAAAATCATGTATATTATAAATGCTATTCCTGAGTAGTCCTCCAACATAGCTAAAAGAACTTATTGCTGTATCTCATAATATACTGTTTGGAAACATACAAAACTATTATAGTTACCTGCACTGAACTTTGCTATAGACTTTCCACCAATAAAATGAGAGGACCACCGCTTATAGTCCTATAGGTACACGGAGCACAATGGAAACACTGCATGCCAGATCAGTGCCTAGTGCCTAGTAGTGAAGGGACATCGAGCATGCGTCTGTGTCATCTTTATCGCTTCCGCACTTCCTTGCCTCAAACGCGCTAAAAACCTCGCAAGTAGGCAGTGCTCTTAACCATGGAATTTTTTTGTGAGAGTACAATCAAATCACCATAATTGGTTACCTATGGTTATTGGCAAGGAATGAGGAAAATGTATTTGTGATGTTTGTGGCCATGGAGTCAGACTAATCCTCTCCCATGAATATTAACTGGGTTCTCTTACATGTGGGTTACTCATTCAGCTGGAGGGAAGTGTGATGAATCTTGCAGTTAGCTTGTGAGTTTCCTCATGGTACTCCTGCTTCCTTTGCTCTTGCATTCCAGTGCTACTCCATCTTCACCGCATTTACCGTCATCGGCAGTCAAGACCTCAATGTTAAGCACCAAATAAAAACCTCTCCTTCTAACCCTCAGTATTTGTCTTGTGTAGTTATAAGACTGATAATTGCCATTTCAGTTCTGGTCAATGTACTGTACAAACTGTACATGAATATGTACATTTCTCAGTGAGAGATAATGATATATGGATACCATTTCTGTCCATTTATAAAAATGTTGACTAGTAATGCATAAAAGCATAGCAAAGGAGTGCCACTGGAAATACAGTAATAAACATTTGTAAATAACCGAATGTAGATAAATATATACAACATACCAAGTAACACAAATGTTTGTGTGTTTCAGTCCTGAGTTTTTGATGATGTTCAGAGTCAGTGAAGGGAAAACTAGTCGTGTGATGCTGAAATAAAGCACTTGGTGTTTAGGAAGTAGGAAAGTGATGTGCTGCCGTGTCGTGCAGGGAGTAGGAAAGTGATGTGCTGACGTGTCGTGCAGGGTCGGCTGACAGATGGCAAGGGCAAGACCATAGAGTGCAAGGATGCCATCTTCGTGATGACGTCAAACCTGGCAAGTAGCGAGATAGCGGCACATGCCCTGCAGCTGCGCAAGGAGGCGGAAGAGCTGTCCGTGCAGCGCCACGACACTCAGCAGGGTACGCCGCCCATGCATGCAGGTTCCCTGGACTTCTTACACACATTGACAGTCAACTCTAGCATGTTGTTGTTCCAAGCGTAAACCCATTTGTTGTGTATGTTCTATGCACCACCACATGATAATGGTAGTGTAAACACCTTCCTAACATTATCTAACACTACACCTGCATAGAAAATGTGTTCATCTGACTTTTGTGTCTATCCATGATTTCAGCCTTGTGAGTACTTGTGCTATCTACCTCATTTTAATAATGTAATTAGTAGCCTAGTCGTCTATTCCCACCATTCCTCAAAATAAAATTATTGTTAGTGAGATGAATTTGTTGTTGATTGGAAGAAAACTCTATATGTACATCATTGTGTACGTCTCCTGTCTTGAGTGAGTGTGCTATTTGTTTGGGACTATCACTGACTCAATTTAACAATGAGGAGGCTTTCTTTATATTGCTACTGAATAAACACTTACAGTAATGTAAAATGCCAAATTAAAATCTTCAAAATTTTTGTTAGAAAATTATTTGAAGTCATTAACTCATTCAGTCTCAAATTAATTTAAAAACTCAAATATTAAAACATAAAAAAAAATTTTATGGGCGCTGGCTGTTTGTATGTCAAGCGTGCTTCTCGCAAATAGTGAACAACATACTGTGTGTGTTCATTGATTTCAGTATTAACCATTCAAAAATGAGGGGTGCAGGAACTTCATCAAATTAGATATCTCACAAAGAAGACTCTCTAAACAACAGCCACTAATTCCTTGTGTACAGTGCCAACCATAAAGGACGTTTATGCGCAACAAGTCTTTGATCATAGACATGGGAACTGAACAGGTTAAAGTGGGAAAAAAGTCTTGTACTTTGGTAGCTGAACACATGTAGGTTGCTGAATGGCTAGTGGGCTTCAGAAAGTTACATACTTACATTATTTTGTAGCATTGGTTTGTTCCTGTGCCTTTGGTTTTGTGAAACTAGTAACTGTGTGACTTAAACTAGTGCAAGAATACAGTGTTGGAAGATGCTTTCATCCCAGGGCTGCCACCAGCCCTAAAGTTGGAATCCTGGTTCATGTATATAAAAATCCAGTAAAATCCTCGAATCGTGTCAAATCCTGTAAAATCCTTGGAATTTAAAAAATTGCAAATTACAGACAAAAAAATGGATATGAAAGACATTTACATATGTAATGTATAGTAGTTTTGGTTTGTAATGTACAAACCTTGTTAATTCGCTTCTCCGCTCACACTTATACTTTCGTTTATACGATGACTGTATCAATGATAATTTGTTTCCTCGCTATTGTAATATCAATGCCAAATGCAAAACACAGTCACCAAATTAGGATTGCATTTGTAAAAACTGCAATTTGCGGCAAAGGTTCTTTTCAATAATGGCTTTGGCCTTTGCATGTGATCATACAGCTAGGAACAGAAATTTGTGTATAACTGTATACCCATGTCAGTGAATAATTAAGCAAAATATTTGCGACATACACTATTGAAGTAATGGTGAATGTCCAAAATATTTCGCTTAATTATCCACCTCCTTTATAAGAATCTTTCAAACAAATGCATCAGTGAAACCGACACATCGCTGTGGGCGCTAATATAGCCACTTAAAAAAAATATATATATATATGTGGAGGGGTTGGTGGGTGTAGTGTGTTCAAAATCCGTAAAAATGGATCAAATCTGTTAAAAACGGCAGGCCAGTTTTATCCTTAATTTAAAATTAGTTTTATCAGCAGTTGTATGTATGTATGTATGTATATATGTGTGTGTGTGTTACAGATGGACTGACAGAAAGGATCACAATCTCGCGACAGTTCAAGGACCAGGTGGTCCGCCCCATCTTAAAAGCGCATTTCCATCGTGATGAGTTCCTGGGTCGCATCAACGAGATAGTGTACTTCCTGCCATTCTCGCAGGCTGAGTTGAAGCAGCTTGTGAGTCGTGAGCTACGTTTCTGGGCCACCAAGGTGAGTGTCCCCGCTGCCGTTCCTCCTTCATTTACTCATAATGAAGTCATTTTAAACTTGTGATCTTAGTTTAAAGTGTTGGGTGGCAAACATTTCATTGCCATGTCTTTATTCCAAATAGTGTGTTGATTTTGCAAACATCACATTTAATGTCATTTCTTCAAAATAAAAAATAAAAAAATTCTTCAGTTCTATAATTTTTGTAATCACTTTTGAAATTCAAAATTCAAATTTCTTCACATTTACTGCTTACTTGTTACCATTTGAAGCAATTTACATTAGTTTTTCCTTCAGGTTTGTTGAAATTTGAAATTGTGGTTTTGCAATATTTGAGTTTTGCCGCAGGGCAGATAGTGGTTTGAGGAATATGGTCACATGTGCCACTTGGTACATGTACAGTGCTGGCTTGTCTAGTTCAAGCATGTGCGTGTACAGGCACTGCAAAAGCACCACATAGAGCTGGAGTGGGAGGGCATGGTGGAGCTGGTACTGGCCGATGGCTATGATGTGCACTATGGGGCACGCTCCATCAAGTACGAGGTGGAGAGGCGCGTGGTGAACCAGCTGGCCGCAGCCCATGAACGTGGTTCTCTCACACCCCACAGTACAGTACGTCTGCAGGTGGAGTGGCCGGAGCAGGGTGGCCCCGTCATCCGCCTGAAGGTGCGCCCACGCGGTCACAAGACCTTCCAGGATGTGTCCCCTGACCTACTACTGCACACTTCCCGCTCCTTTGGCCAGTGACCCCACACCTTCCTGCTCTCTGGGATATCTCCCATAAAAGACTGAATCATGGACGTGTGAGCACTGTGTAAAACTGGTCTCTCTATGAAGACTTCTCAGCTATGTGTCTCTGGCTAAAGAAGGGAACTAGGACTGTGTACATTGTCTTTCTTATTTGTGTTAATAATTATGAAAATACATGTAATAAAGTGAACGTGACTGGTCTCGTATATTGTTTGTCTAAAGTGGTTTCAGTAGTGCTCTCCCCCATCCTGTTTTGGTGCATACTATAGTTACTGTTATTAGTCGCAGATCTCTTGAAGTGCAATGTTCATTTCACCTACTCCACAAGGGCAGAGAAAACCATCCAACATGCAAGTTGTATACATTTCCTGTTAGGATAGATTGGTTACCTGAATTTTTGGCTTTGTTTTTGGTCATGTATATAAAAAAAGCCTCAAAATTTTCAAAATAGCAGATAAAATAAGTTTTTCGTTTAAGATAGAATACATAAAAACATATTGAATACTTGCAAAATTCTGTATATAGCAAATCACCGGCATTGTGTTTACATTTTTGCTAATTACTGTAGATTTAATGTTATGTAATTTCATTCTAGTGTCACCATTAGTGAAGATTTCAATAGTTTTGTTGTATAAAAAGCTATTTATTATAAATGCTTGTATGCTGAGTTAATTGTGTTAAAAGTTCTATATTAAAGTAATATACAGTGGAACCGTGTTTTAACAATAGTAGACAATTGCAAAATAAATTATCGCTGTAGCGAGTTATCGTTATAACAGAATTTACGGTGCCCCATAATTGATTTGATATATTTGCCCTTTTGCATCCTGTTAACGAATGCCATATTCTATGCACGTGCAGCGACAAGTTCATAGTACAAAAAAATCGAGATGTAGGAGGCTAAGGTAGAAGCGGCTGTTATATCTCCGCACAGGTGGCCACAGCAGAGCACAGCTGAAATGGCCTGACAAGTGGTGCCTTGGGCAGAATTTTAATTTTATTGCATTATTTTTCAACAATCATATATTTTTACTGAGATCAAGGAGAAAGAAGAGAGACAGAATACCAGTTCACCACATGAGAGAGAGAGACAGAAACATCTGGGATCCGAGCATGCTAAGAAACAAAATAAAAGTGTGTCGTTGCATGTGTGGCCATTCCTGCCATTCTTTCAGTCAGCTGACTCTTCATTTCACCAAGGTCAAGAGCATGCAGATTGCTGAACACAGAGCAACAGAAATGCACAGAGTAGTGGAGCTATAGAAGCAAAACCAGGAAAGAAAAAAAAAATTACTGTTGAGAGGACAGTTCTGCATTCTCTCAAAGGAATTTCTATCTCGACCCATGTCATCCTTCTCAGGAGCCTAACTACTACTAAGAGGAAAACAAATTGTTCTTGTGGAGACAGTACACCATTCCTACAAAAGAATTAGTTTTTGCCTTGCTTCTGGAGGATGAGCTTTCGCCATAGCAGAGAGGGGGCAAATTGACGCATGACATCATTGCAACAATGGCGTAAAGCCCTCTTGAGCTCGTCAGCGGGCAAGATTTGCACCTGATTTCAATGGAGTTTTATTGTTGACACGCAACGAGATGTAAGGAATTTTATTGTCTACCACGGCAAGAATGGACGTTCCAGTTGAAGATAGTATTAATCACCAGCCCACCGAGACTATGCTGCAAGGCACCAAGTTCCTCTGCATGTCGCTAGATAGCTACACCAATATGCTCTGCATGTCGCTAGATAGTACACCAATATGCTCTGCCGCTTCATCTCCAAGCCAGCCGGTGACATTGCAGCCACCAAGAAGCTATGCTATCACCAACCCCCTGTCTTCAGCCAACTACTCCAGCTAATGATCAAAGAGTAGAGACCCAGCATAATATAAATAGCGGGCCAGAAGTCTGCTCGTAACCACTCATCAGTCATGCACCACACTCGCCGGATACACAGACGGCTGGTCTGTGTAACGGCTTGCTTCGGCCCTCACGGTCTGCCATCAAGCTAACTTAGCTCACTTCGCTCCTTGCTGAAGCCTTCCCTTCCTTCACCGCACTTTTAGTGCCGAAGGGAACATCTCTCCTCGGTCTCCATCAGAGTCATTCAGCTTTCAACCTGCTTAGTCTTTACCGAAGATTACATGCCACACGTCATCTATACACTAGACACTGGGCAACAATTGCGTAGGGAGTTTAAACAAATTTAAGTTCTTCTAATAGCGTTCGTCTACCCCAAAATTGTTAGCTTAGAACCAGGTCGACTCTACCTGGACTCCGTAGGTTTAAAGCTTCCCTAAGCTCTTGCTTGTATTTAGGAGGAATTGTGACACCACTGGTTAATTTCCAGTAACGAGGAATAAACAAGTGTTAAACTGACTCAAGGGTACCACCTTCCTGTAGACTTTGCACCTTTCCTAGTTTACCTAACGCCGCTGAGAGTAACGCTGGTGACCAGGGAAGATTACTCATTCGAGACAGACCACTTCCAGCTTACCCACACACATCAACCAGGCCAACCTTTCTGCATACTCTGGTAGCAGAACGGTAGTGTCTCCTCACAGATACTCTTGTCTCCTAAGTTCAGCTTGTCAGCTCGGTGCTTGCCCTCTCCACCTCGTTTAGGTGCCAGAAGGGTCGTTCTCCAAGTTAGGAAGACTTGGGCTTTTACGCAACACCCACGTGTTAAGATTGTCGACGGTGAGGACAAATTGTCAGTGCTCACCGTGTTTAGGTGCTGAGCGCTGCGAGGAGGTAACCGTCTACTATCCAGAAGAACTTTGTTGATTACACGTAGTAGGGATACACTTGGCCTGCGAACCCTCACGGACGGGAGCATGTGTGTTTTCAGATCTAAATGCCTTTCTCCTGCAGGAGTGGTCTCCGCGAGAAGCTTAAGCAAGAGCTAACTGACTCTGGGCGCTTACAAGAGCTTACCCCCTCCCTCATCACCACACTTAGCCAGCTTACCTATAAGGATCAAGCACAGGAACTACGTCACCTATTGATTCCCATCACTCCAGAGATTCCGAAGGACTTCTTCGAGGTACCGACTCGTCTGACGTGAGGAGATTCACCCCTTTTTAATAGAACCAGGTCGCCTACACCTGGAACCGTATTCACCTTCAGATCTCCACAGTCTGATAGGAGGTAGTACGAGGTCACGTGTTTATTGCACCTACAATTAACACCCATTGTTAACTACCCTTCTGCTTTTCATTTACAGAGTAGTCTGTGTGACAGTCGGGAACAGAATACGACATACACTGCCAACAGGAACCCAGAGTACTGACATCCACATTAGACGGCTACCTGTTTCTTTCCAACCGCCGAGCACTAATTCAGTGCTGGTGGGGAGAAACAGCAACGCCCCAACCACTAGGAACACCTTCGTGCAGGGAGAGGCTACAAGCTCAGGTAATCTTTCACTTTGAGCACTAAGTTAGTGCTGAAGTGACCTTAGCCTGGGGGTTGTCACCCAACCTGGTGTGAACGTACAACCAGTAGAGGCTTGGTGGCCCACATGGCTCCACGTACCCGATCAGCCCGCATGCATGGGGGATCAGTGGGGACTGCTATCGAGCTCGTGCTGGCAAGACTCTATTGGGCTACACTTTTATTGCAGTTCCTGTTTAAGTGCATTGCGTAGGCTGTCAAACCGGTGTACTCTATGTCTTACGAGGTGAGGAGTGGCAAGAGACGTAGCGAGCAATACCTGGCTCACGCTGCTATCAAATTGTGGATAGTACTACCTCATCCTACGCAGGACAGGCAGGCGGAACAGGACCGCGCCGCCCAGTAATCTTCTTGTCACCGTGCATTCGCATTCACCCTTAAACCACCCCGCTTTTGGTCTAACGGAAAAATCCTCGCCATACGTGTCAGTCGGACTTAACCGGCACGCGTCAATGTGTATTAAACCAAGCATCAACAATAACTGCTTAGAATGCAAAAACTAAGCTTGTAGTTTGAAGTAGGACAGTGGACTGTTTCTACAGATCTGCTGCAAATATGCACACATACACAACTGATTGTTGCTACTTAAAATCTGAGGTCCACTGCAGAAAAAGGAGAAAATTGAAACCTCCAGGTTTTTAATCACTGTAAGCAGAGCTTGATGTGAGAATCTTCTTCCTACTGTGTGGGCTTTGTGAAACAGAAGCCATGTTAGTGCTGTGCTGTGGGTGATTGTATGGTACTGAAAGGTGGTGGTTTCAAGGAAAAAATCTTGCTTTGTATAACAGACACCGTTTACTCACACCTTGATTGTGTTAAATATTTTTACAATATTTACATTAAAAATATTACATATCTTGTAACTGTTTATCCTTAATGTGTTAAAATGTAAACAACGAAGCTTTATTACAGTAATCACTCGACAGTTACAGCCAAAGTTAGACAATGCATAGCATGAGCAACATTTCCGTTACAGTAAACAACAGTATAGCACTGGACACTGTACGTTACAACATCTTCAAGTGTATTACAGGTGCAGTGACTTGGACAGCCATACACGACAAACAATTTACAAAAGTAACATAAGGCCCAGGAAGGAAAAGAGGCAGTTTAAATGGGTTAACTGTCATGATAGCACAGTTTCATTGGAGAGCACAGATGTGGTAGTATGTATTAATACACTTACTGTGCTGACAGAACTCTGCTAGTGTTTATACAGGAATGATATGAAAATACAGATGCTTGCAGATAAATTAACTAGTTTACCCGTGCAGTGCTTGTGAAATGTGTACTATAAAAATTATTAGTGAATTAATAGAAAATGCTTCAATGCTGTAATAATTGTTTGATAGACACATGGGTAACAGTTTATCAAGCTGAACTGGACTAGTTTATATCTTTACAACTAAGCTACAGATTATCTGCATGTTGACATGTGATGTCGTTCTGTGTAGCTCAATTAAACGTAGTTACCCCACGCATCGTCCACTGGGCCGTACCATTCAGTAGAGGACTGAAACAGGTGGTAGACAGAACGAGGACTTCAGACAGTTCTGCAGTAAAGTATTGGCAACATGACTAATCTGAAATTTGTGTGCGACGTCAAGTGTGTGGGGCATGCAGTATGCATAGTTCCTGTAGCGACTACAGAAACACAGTTACTTGCTGGGTGTTACTAACGTACACAAGTGTAAGGTTAAAGGTTCAGCGTGGGTTTTTTTCCATTGCACAGGAAGGTGAAGGTAACAAGACGTGACTGTAGTGGTCTGCTAAATATTTACGATCTGGCTCAAGTGTATGAGCTATGAGTCATAACCATCATTCTAGCACGTTAATTACCAGTTTGGTCTTTTTGCCTTTCAAGTGTGATGCCTTAGTATCCCTTGGCTTCAGAGAACTTGACAAGCATGAAGACCTTGTAGGAAAAGTTAGTATGTGTTCAGACAAAATAGGAGAGATAACTTGATGTGATGGAGAAATGTGAGATGTGAACCGTATGTCAGGTGGGTATGAGGGCTGGAAATCAGATATGTAAACTGGTGACCATTACTGCACTCGTCTAAACCTAAGATCTTATTATCACAGGTATAAAGTGCACTCTCACCTGATCACAAAAGTCTTGGTACATTCACGTTAGCATATTTCAAATAAGTTGCAGTTTGCAGTCTGCTGTAAATTCCACAGAGGTTTTAGCTTTAACCAAGTTCTTACTGTTGTTGCAGTCACATTAACAATACAGAGCAGATGGTACAGACAGTCAGAGACTCTGTGCAGTTTCTGTATTATCCACATTGTCTGCACTAAAAGAATTGGGCCCGGTTTCAAATTTTTCTGTGCAGACATTGTTTGTATTACCCAAAGTTCTGTACATGGCATCCAAGATGACTACAATGGCTACCATCGTGATACAATTTTTGGAGTTTATTAAAGTTATTAAATTATTTGTGAGATGCATAGGTTAAATTCTTTTGATATCTAAAAGAAGAAATACATTGGTCGAAAATCTTATGTACCCATGATGCAAATTGCTTTTAAAAGAACAAAACTATAATTGTCGATAGCTGCTGAGGCATAACTAAACAAGCCTTTTAATTACAGGTATGCTGAAAAAAAATGAACAGATTCTGGTAATGAATCAACTACCACTGGTGAAATCTGTTTTCCTCTTGCTCTGTCTAATCAACGTGGTTTGTAAACATGTGAATCTGCCTTAATGCTCTTGTCCTCGTGAAATCTTAACGACAGTATTACCATGATTGCATTGCACTTCCCATCTTCATTTCACAAATGCTGTGACCATCTTTCACTCGTTTTGTAACAGTATATCATACGAGCTGTTTTTTCTCCACCCATTTAGGTATGTGCAGCCACTTAATTTTTAATTACAGGTGGTTCACGGTAAAGTGAGCACTTTTGAAGCCCTAGTTACTTTATTCTTTCAACCAATTGATATCCTTCCATCACTTGTTAATGTAAACCCTGCCATGTGAGTAATAAACACAGTGTATACATTCACCATACCCAAAACCAAAAGTCCGATGCCACAATGAAATGTATTTATTGGTTATTAGGTCTGATGAAGCAGCTTCAAAAACTGCTCACTTTACCGTGAACGGCCTATAAGCACTTTTGAAATCAACCTTTGAGAAACGCCCTTCTTTACAACTGTATGTACTTGACAGTAGTGCTGACAGGCATATTTGCTGTGACAATGGCAAACTGGGAAAAGTAGGTTGGTATTGTATCTACCCAAATATGACGTTTTATTGAAATTTTTGCATCCAAATAACAACGGTTGGTCATATTTTTGCATATTAAAAATTTTGAAGTCAGTGTTTTTGGTTGAGTAGTGATAATTAATGTATTAGCAGCATATTTGTGTTTCTAACAAACTTTTAGTGCAAAGTTGATCAGTGCATGATTATTGGACTCACATTCGTTAAAGACCCAGGTTCAATTCTCAGTCCTATTGTCCTGATTTCAGTTTTCCGTGATTTTCCTTAATCATTCCAGGCGAATGCTGGGAGGGTCTCTTACTACAGTCCATGGCTGGTCCCGTCCCCATTTATGTATCTCCGAGCAACGTGTTGTTTAGATGTTATGCCCTCTCCCTACTCCCAGGCGTTGGTTGGACACTGTGCTATCATTATGTGTAAAACAGCGTTGAGGCTGTTGGAAGACACAAAGAGGGCGGAAAAGGAAACTAGGTGGGGCTCCCAGAAGTGCTTTGTTAACTTCACATGAGTTGTGTGTTCCTCATACACTTTTTTTTTCCACATCCGCCACAAATCCTGTGCTCGTCCAAAACATCACTGCCCCCACACCAAGAGTACCATACCTTCTGGCCCAGAAGGCAAATGGATTCACTGAAGCTGCATGCTTACGATTAACGCACAGCTTTTGTTGCACAATTCTAGACGAGCCCATGCATCTACCAAACAATTAATTTTTTTCTATAGTTTTGTTACAAAGTAAAAGTATTAAAGGTATTTTGCTCCAGACATAAATGATAAATAATGATGAATGCATGCTTACAAACCAGTTTAAACTATTACAAAGCTCGGAATTGCTGCAAATTCAACAGTAGTACACAGAGGCTAACGAGCAATATACAATTACCTTTGTATAAGGGACAAGCATTTACATACATATAAAAGTGAACATGTGAACTGCATCAAGTATACAGGCTTGTGAAGCCAGCATTGTCTTATATAGGAGAGCACTATGGAAAAACATATGTGGAAGACAGTATGTCAACTATTTTTATAATGAAGTCAACTGAGATTTACAGGGCTTGAGTAAACCTTGTGTATGGGTGTGCAAATATTATATTTTTTGAGTTGAGTCGAATTTTGGATATCTACTCAAATTTTAAGATAATTTCCAAAAATATACCATGGGGGTTATACTTTTGAGGGTTTAGTAGATGAATATTTTTACAAATTAATAAACATAAATAAAATGAAACTCTAATTTTGTGAATAAAATTTGACACTGTCTTTGTATCACAAAAATCGTAACATTGTATGACTATTACATAACCTATTTCAACTGAGGTTATTTTAACATGAAAATGTCTCCAGAACACCCACATGTGTGCACGATCAGCAAAATCATTTCACTCAAAACAGTTTTTTTACATATTAAAATATATAGAAATACATTTTGGCATGCGTAGGTAAACATTAAATACTGATACAGTAATACAATATTTTTTAGAAACCATGTGTGTAAACTTGAACCCAATCAGGATGATACAGTCTTAAAAATAACAGTTTGAATTAGACTCTGGTTCAAAAACCTCGATTAGCACACCCATAATTTTTTGTAATTCTTTTCTAAGAGCGAAAGTACCATATTAAATTTTGCTTTCAACTTCAGCAGGAAGAAAATTAAAATGCGCTGTGGGAAAATGTACCAGGTTTTGTTTGGCAACCAATTACAAGCTTCAGAATAGCATTTAAGAGAAGTAGCTAAGTCCCACAAATATTCACGTCTGACTGAGTAAGCCTTTCAATGCAAATCATAAATTCATACTTGGCATTTTGAATGGTGCTGCAGGCAGGGGTAGAGCCGTCATCTGCGTGCCCCCTCACCCCGCTAGCTGACACACAGACACCAAGAGACTCTGCAAGCAACTCCAGCACAGAGCTAGCCATTAATATTCAAGGAAACCTGAACCTGTTGCATTTATTATGAGGACTGAGTTTTTTTATGTTTACTCTTATAAGTAGACCCACTTTTCTACGTCTGTGTTGCAGCATTGCAATATGTCATAATTTATATATTCTAGAATTATTTTTATTTGTTATATTTCTGTGTAAAGGATAGTAATTCATTTAATGTTTAGAAGATCGTGGCAGTAAGAATTTGTTTGTATTTTGTACATGTCCGTTATTCCGAATTTATAATTTTATTTGAGTCATTGCATCAATAGTAATAATCATCACAGGATGACAATGCAACTTTTTCACGGGTTTAGTAAGCGAGACACGTAGCCGTGTTGCATCATTTGACGAAACTAGGTTGTACTGATGTCACAGTTGGCTGACGTGACAACTCGCGTGTAGGTTATACTGTGATTTTGAGACCCACATCAGAGTTCACGGGCTATTTTTAGACATTAGCACATTTTGCGAAGTCGCAATTGGACCACGTTTTCTTGATGCAACATTTCAGGCAGCATAAATAAGGTAAAAGCTATTTTCCCGTTGTCACATAAGTTTTTAATGTATCTTAGTGCACATCGAGTGTGTCTCAGTTTGTCAGTCATTCAGTTCAGCGATGTAGCGTTCGTGCAGGTCAGCAAGTGACCACGCTGCCATTTCATCTCTTACTTCATTTCTCTTTTCTTTCTACGCGTGTAATTAGTTTGAAGAGACTGCAATAAACTCCAGTGAAATTTAATTCATCTTCTAATTTTTTCTATTGGCTCTCCTGACATCAACAAACTGTCAAGTGTTCATTTATTTATTTCTCCGAGTCTCGAATTTTAACTGAGCTAATCCGAGCTAGTGTTTTCTGCGAACAAGAGTTAGGCCGGGAAACATTATAGCAGTTGGCTGCCTTCGATAGATGTAAAAGTATTTCCTATATTTTATTTTGTTGATACTTAGATTTTTCTTGGTGCATTCAGTTAACTGACTGAAGTAGTAGTATTGAATTTTCTTTTCAGTCCATCTTCCATCACCTTGTGCTGAAGGTAGAAAGTGGCTGGAGACATTGTACCGCTTTTAATCTTTTATCCTATACAACTACATACTTCAAAAATAGTTCCAGTAACATCGTGTTTATGCTGTGCTTACCAGTCATCCTTAATTCTGCCCATAATTATGTTCCTTGCTGTATTTTTTTTAAATTCCATCCAGACATGTTTTGACCAGAGCTTCCCACTTGGACCTAGAGTTGTGTTATAATTTGAGAAACTAAGCTACGTCTAGAGAGCATGACTATCGCTTACCCATCTCCCTGCAACTACTCCAGCTTAATTCCCACAACATTTGGGAAGAATATCTGCACATATCCCATTTTATCAGCACTTTGCACCCAGCAGGTTTCATAAAGGGTTTACGTTATGTCACTACAGTACACTTTGAAGTTGGTGTTAGAAGGATATTTTCAGCATCTACATACACGTGAAAACTTTCTAGTATCTTCCAACAAGTTTGGTAGAATGTTAGTACTTTCACTTTCACTTGAAGTAACAAAGTTGCTGGCCACCACGTCGAGCAACTTCTGAGATAGTGTACATGGAATTACTGTTATCAAAACTGTCTTAATAATTCTAAACGTGATTGCAAAACAAAACCTGTTACATTAGTCAATATTGCTGTGTAAGTAATAAATGGTGTGGATTGGACGGATGGTGTGTGCAAACTTGCTCGCAAGATGGCGAACAAGTATGTGTGAGGTGGGAAGGTTGGTGTTAACGTGGTGGATACAAGCAAAAATATGCCCATGAACTGACTACGAACTCACGGAAACAGTACAGCAGATATACATAGTTTTGATCTGTCACTACTAGGTTTCACTGCTGCATTAAGAAGGTAAAATTCGAGGGGTATCTGCCCTCTTTAAATTTTCCCATTATACATATTAAAATATTCTCCTTCTTATTAAGAAAATAAATATTGTTTTCTTTGTGTGTGTATGATTGTGTGACTTTGCTATAAAGCAATAGTAAAGCGTATTTCACATGTCAACACTTCCAGTCTGGCAAGCCGACAGTGGTAAGCAAAGCCTCACCCTGATCACTGCATCAGAAAGTCTTCCACAAAAACCACACCGACATTATATTTCAGTAACATTTCTTAGGCTGTAATTTTTATATGTCACCAACAGTCTAGTGAAAGTGAAATTTTCACTGTGCTATTCATCATGTATAAGTCAGTTTTACTCAGCATCTAAAACATACTTTGTACAAACACTATGAAGCTGCTTAGCAAAAAATCATATTGAGGTGGCAGGAATGATGATGTGAGAGGTGGAGGGGGGGATGTGGTGGCAGGGAAATTAAATAACACTGAGGAAAATCGCCAGCCAGCAGTGCTGGTCTAAAATAAAGAGTTAACATCACCAAGCACAAGTTCTACAAGTCTGAGGTGACTGACTGGTAGACAAGGTGAATGTGTGTGTGTGGGTTGGGGAGGGGGGGGGGAGGCTGATTATTTGTAGCTATCTCTACTGCATTTGCCATAACTACTTGATGCCTGTACTAAACTCAAGGAATGACAGTGTATGTTTCTCCGAGAGCTTTAGGCACTCAGTGATGTCAGTGAATCTTAGGCCTTAACATCCCCTCTCTTTATTATATCATGCTGGCACTCAAAATGAAATATTAGGCTTACATGACATTAAACTTTTGATAGTGCCAGACAAACTGAAACACAGTGAAATATAAACAATGACATCACTATAACAAATTCTACTTAATGATAATAAAGTGCTAGCTTTATCTTTATTAATTGGTGATAATTTCCTAAAATCCTTTTGTGGATGCTACATTGTTCTCAGTTAGATTAGAGATATTATTTAATTTCACTTGGCATTCCAGATTTGCAGTCATTATACCCTCCACTCGTGTGGATACTTTGAACACAAACATGGACATAATTATCAAATGAACTTATAGGAGATGGTATTTACTGTTGTGTTGGGTTGGTCAGGTGTGGCTACACTTCAGTGTAGTGTAGTATGCCGCCAAAAGCAAGCTAAAGGCTGGAATAACCCAGAGATAACTCTCTGCCCATCCTGCTCTCCATACACTATGTGCCACAGAATTCATAATATCAATGGACTACAACACCCTGAGATCCCCGTCCTACTTAGGCAAATATAGAATGTGCCTGAGCATGACCACCGCATACATATCCTTTTTCTCCGTTTCAGTCTTGGAGCAGAAGGCTGGCATTTTGATGCCCAGCAACACCCTGGCCCACAGCAAAAACATTTTATACTTTTTCTTTTAATTAAGTACAAATAAATTTTGCCATAACTGCAGGAAGCATAAATATATGGGTAATGTTTGACTGAAATATTTACTGTAAAGGAATCCTGCAGAACTCAGAATGTAAGTTGTATGATTTGCAATATCTAGCCTGCTGTCCTATTAGTAAACTGAAACCATCTAGTGCATGTTTTTAGCATTGATCAGTGATGGTGGTTTCAGATGCCATAACTGCCATAGTAAAGAGTGGCTGATGTACACTTAGAGCGAGGACCCACCTGGGACGGTGCCGACCGCACCTCAGCCATTATGAGTGCATTTTGACTCCAGTGGGCTGTGCCAACACTATGTATATGTTTTTCCACCATATACAACACAGTATTGTTATTGCCACCTTTGGGTACTAAGGGATGATACATCACGTGCAAAACATGTAGTTTCATCACATTGGACATATTAGACAGTGGATAGTTCCACACTGCCCACCCCACTCTTGGACAACACAGACTTACTGTAGTGCTGTTGAACTTGATCCACAGTGGAACTGCTACACCTACAGCCGTGACATAACACCCTGACTTCAGTGGCGAGGTACCTCTCAACACTCGGGAGAGACCTCTGACGGCAGGTGCAATGTAAAACTAACGAGTTAACTTTCCTTTAGGCTGTGCTAGGATCAGCAGGGAATCACTGCAACATTTGAGATAGGGCCCTCTCCTTGCATCTGCACAGGACAGTGGACTATAGAAAGTCCAGGTGGTGGAGCAACACTGGCTCGAAACATTCCACTGTGTATAATATACAGCAGACACTGTCAGTGACTACGTAGTTGTCCTGAATGCTGCAGTGACGGTCCAGTATGGACTGTAACTTTGAGCATGTTATGGTCGCTGACTCTTTCGCAGTGCTTGTTGCTAATTAGCATTACTAACTGCAGCTGAGACAGTGTTTCCAAACAAGCAAACATCCACCTCTGCTATTTAACTGAACACAATATCTTTATGAGTGAGAGAGAGTGAGAGAGATTTTGGTGGTGCTGAACAGTAGCAATTTAATGTTGAATGCAATGGTGGGGTATAAATGTGAGTAGCTCAAGAAAGGCGACATCCACCATATTTTCCATGCCAAAATCAGGGTCAACACCACAAGGAATCAAACCCAGTTCATTGTTGCTGGAGGGAAATGGACATATCACTACGTAACCATGACCCTTGCAAACCAAATATTAGGAAATTCATAGACGGATACCAGTGATTGAAACACCGATGTACACAGGTTGAGACACATTTTTCAAACATCAGGTTGAATTTTCAGTGGTATTTGCATCTGTTTCCAGATGCAAATTATTGTGATTACTCACAAATACTGGGACATCATATCATCCTATTGTAAAATTGTGCATTCCAATTACCTTGGTATATTTTGTAATGCTTGATAATTACAGGAAGAGGGTGGGTTTACTTTTATTAATTAGAAGAAGCATTCAAAAATTCAGCTATTGATGTTTTGGTTCATATCCATCAGATGCAAGGAATTTTGAGGCCAGTTGAACTGGTGAATCAATCCGTTTAACTGGACTCAACTGAAACAGTAGTTTTCGAACATCCATAGTACATTGGTGGATGAACCTGCAAGTTTTTGAATACACAGAATGTGTTGATGGGTTTTCTTTCGTGAAGTGTTTCTTTCCGTTGAATAAGCAGCCAGCCATGCTACTCACGAAACCATCTTTCTGGAAATACGAGGAGTCGCTACTAAGGATTTCTCGTGACCACTCCTGGGCTGATAATTGGGCAGCCTGCCTGTTCTTTTACGTGATCAGTTAGGAGTAGAAATCCCATGGGTCCATTGTCCTGTAGACTAGGGTTCACAGCCCTGTGTTGCTCCTGTAAGCAGTCAGTTTTACCCCAAGACTAGGTATTGCAACTCTGTCCTTGTTTCCTTACAACTGATTATTGACTCGCAGTCCTCCAGAATCTGTGTGTCTACAGTCCAATTGCAAAGCAACTGAAATATGTGAACCCAATTTTTAACTAGCCTGACTTGAGAATGCTGCCATACAACATAAATAGCCAGACCTAGTAGTTATTCAGTGAACTAAAGAAACTGTTCTGGTCTGGAGGAGCAGTGGTTGTAACAAGCTTGTGGAGATTTCCACTGCGACAAATGCCAGGCCACTAACAGGTGGAGAATAGTCGCAAAGTGAGGGGTGACAGGTCATGGTTCCTTGCCATACACAGATCCTGTGTGAATATCTAACGGGCTGATAACAAGGCAGGGAACTTGCCACTTTCATAACGACATCTGCACAGTGTTCCCTCCTCTTGAGGCAGGTCAGTGTTGACGAGGCGAGAAAGATTCAGGGACAAGTAGATCCTGCTATAAAGGAGACAGCTATCATTCCTTGCGGCCTAAGAGAGTGGACAAGGCTAGGTGAGGTGTACGTATAGAGGTAATGGCATATAATGGCGGTGGAGAGCGAGGCCACCCCAAGACAACATACTGACCATCTGCAACATCTGACACTTCCAACATGAAAATGCAGTTATAATTTCTCGACAATTGTCCATTGAGGATAACCATTTTGCAAAACAAACAACTTACGCTGTTTTCAGTGTGCCTATGTCGAGTTATGTTACACAATATCATAATCCCCTAAGTATTGAAATAAACCATGTTTGCAAGTGTTACTAAACAGTAATTGGATGCAAAAATTAACATTTATCAACCACATTCACAAAAATTAAACTATTCTCTTCTTAAGTAGTTAGTTGTTGTAAAGTAATAGGCCTACAGTAAGAAAGACAGTCACTGAGCAAACAGAAAACGTGTTAGACATGTACACACTCTGTAGGTGAACTCTTGAACTGTTGCTGTGAGCGGCGTGACGTGCGACAGCACTGCTCGATGGCTGAGACAGGGGAGACGGAGCTCCAGCCTCACAGCCGCTCCTCACTGGACCATACATACAGCATTCATTGGATAGGGACAATCTGATTACGCACTTTCTTATACAGACATTCAGTCATTATAACCTGTCACGTTTTGGTTAGCAAAAAATATCTACATCAAGCATTACCTATATGCTCGGTGCAATCTGGCTGGGAGAAAACTTTTTATGTCGTAATCATGATGTTTGCATGATGTAGTGCACCAAGTCCTGCTATAAAGTTTCTTTGTGCTTTTAAACAACTTTTCACGTACATATTATACTATGACTTATGGTTCTGAACCAGATGTAGCAATGTAGGGATTATAAAATATTATGCACAATGACGTTTCACTTCAAAATTAAATAAATATGACTGTTTTTCCTTACTTATTCATTTTCAAGAATTTGCATAAATATTTTTTCATGCAGCAGTGCATAGTTCACGAAATATAAATTTTTTTGCTATTTTGGAGCTGCTGGAAACCTGTATGGACAGCAGGGTTTAACATAGTTGTTACAGGAGAAGTTTAACTTGAGAAAGTTGCGTTGTGCGAGGTGTTGATTTGCAGGAAGAGCAGGCAACTGTATGGCAGGACCTAGTGTACGTGATGGTTGTAGTAGTTGCAGAGCAGTGACTGGAGGGTCGAAGCCTACCGCAGCATGTGCCACATGGCGACAGCCTTGCGTGGGCAGTGGGTCATGTCGAGCCAGTGGTCGCGCTCCGCCCCTGCCTCCTGTGGGCCCACCACGCAGCAGCCCAGCAGTGGGTTGTTGCCAATCAGGTCATTACCTTGGTCCAGCACGCACACCTACATACACACACACACCACAGTACAGCTATAGCCAGCTACTCATCTCATATGAGCAGCCCACCTGCAGTGGCATGTGCGGGCACATATTTCTGAGGGGGCAATCAAAATTTTAGGAAAAAAATTTTGACATGAATATTTATCTTTAAATTATGATTGACATATGGAGTACTGAGATGAAAATTGCAATGTAACTTTTGCAGGGTAATTCATTACGACCTGTAACTTCATGACTACTACTTCATTTGAAAGAAAAAAATGTGGTCTTGTTTGATTGGGTATATGATTGTGGTTTGAATATGACCTTGAGCTGGTGATACACATACGATAGGCACAGGTGAAAACCTACGGAAGTACGAGCACCACTCTGCCACAAACAGAGTCCGCTGTTGTTCTGCAGCCGGCTGCCCCAGTGCAGTCGACGGAGCAGAGGAGAGCTCCACTGCCACCAACACCACAGGTATCCGTCAGAAAACTATACCTACCGCAGTGTTTGACTTCATCTTCTCCTGGAAACCAACATGCCCTACCCTTTACACTGGCTTTCTGCCCAAGAGGGATTATTAGCTCCCTAGAGCATGATCACCGTGGCGTTAACATTGAGATACTTGAAAGCCACCACAACCTCTTGTACGTGCCTAGTGTACGATAGAACACTTAAATTTAGGTTGCTCATTGGGGTTTCGATCCCCAGGTCACCACCAGTTAACTTGCCACATAATCTCACTTACCAGCATGTGAAGTGACCCCCGAGAGAGCTACGCCTGGGACTTGTGTGAGGGACTCCCCTTTGGTGATTAATTAAATGGACAATCTGTTATTTAGTGTAAGCTAGTTGGCAAACGAGGATCAAAATCTCAACATACTGTCCCAGCGGGCATGGTATTCTTACAAACTCATGATGCAAAGGGCTGCGGTGGCTGAGTGATTAGCACGCTCACCTCCCACCAAGCCGAACTGGGTCAATCCCCGGCTGGGTCACCGGATTTTTGCAAGTGGTAATCATGCCGGATGATGTTGGTCGGCGGGTTTTCTCAGGAATCTCCCATTTCCCCCCGCCCTTTGATTCCGGCACCACTCCATATTCACTTCAATCACCCTCATCGGCTCTCAAGACCTCGCTGTTAAGAGCCGCCCAAATCTCTTCATTCGTATGATGCATTTAATTAATATTAAACCTGTAATGTTTCACTCTCTAGAAAATTCAAAGAAATTACATATGCTAAAAATTAAGCACCCGAATACAGTATTAATGTTTTGTGATGTAAAATGTTTTTCCTGCATTATTTGACTGAATTTGTTGTAAAAAAAACATAAAATAAATTTAAACATTCATTTTAGCATGATTTTCATAATATATTTCATTTCTTTTAAACATTTCAATTTTGATTGTACTATAATTTCCATCCATAACTCATTTTGCTATTTTTTATTAAGTATATTTCATTTGTTGATATTAACTTACAGCTTTTGATCATATTCAAAATATAAATTTTATGTCAGCATTTTTTATATTATACTAGCTTTTACCCGCGGCTTCGTGCACGTGTGTATACGAATGAATAATGAAGTTTTGTGACACTAAGCAACTATTGGGTTCTCTACCCACTGAGTTTCTGCTGCCCCACTATTGGGTTCTCTAGCCACTGGGTTACCGCTGCCTCACTTTATATATTTCTATTCTGTAAAACACTGCTGCCCCCCTTTGAATCGCTCTACCCACTGAGCCAATGCTGCCCCCCTTGGGATCACTCTAGCCAATGAGCCACTGCGGCCCCACTTGATTTATTTCTGTCCACTAAGCCACTACTGCCCCACTTGGAATAGCTCTAGCCACTGGGCCACTACAGCTCTTGGGAAGGAATGGAAGACAGCCCATGGACAAAAAAGAAAGGAGAAATGACGGAACTTTTTTTTAACAATGTTTTTTGTATGCAGTAAAATTACAATAAGAATTTTTCTGAAGGCAATGAGATATTTTTCTGGGATAAAAAGTAGCCCAAGTCACTCTCTGGCCCTCCAACTATAGCTGGGCAAAAAATTACATAAATCCATTGCTTCCCTTTGACGTGAATGAAGGACAAACAAACACACTTTCCCATTATAGTAGTAAGGATAGTATAATTCCCATTATAGTAGTAAGGATAGTATAATCTCATTTTAGTAGTAAGGATAGTATAATCTAATTATAGTAGTAACGATAGTATAATTCCCATTATAGTAGTAAGGATAGTATAATTCCCATTATAGTAGTAAGGATAGTATAATTCCCATTATAGTAGTAAGGATAGTATAATCTCATTATAGTAGTAAGGATAGTATAATTCCCATTATAGTAGTAAGGATAGTATAATTCCCATTATAGTAGTAAGGATAGTATAATCTCATTATATTTTTTGTTCGTGTTTTCTAATTTTACTATTAAATAGTTTCAAATTTATAAAGTTTGTTATTTACTTTGGATTTTATATTTGAGGAATAATATTTGGTACCATTTCATTAATGTCATAAATTTTAATTAATTACATCAAAATCTATTCAGACTTTCAATTTATCTGTAATTTTATTATTTTCATCTTTAGTATAAAATTATTACACATAAATTATGTTTTTTTTATAAATTACAAAAATTATTTTAATAATTCTTTTAATCGGTGGTAAAATGTAAAATTGTACCCATTTTTAATACAGTTTTGTTGAACATAAATTAAAGATATAATCTAAGTTTAGTAATAAATAGTTTTCCATAAATATTTTGGAGGCAAATTTTGCTATATCTGAAAGTCTGCAATATTTACTTCGCTGTCATTATGACACACTTTTTTAAAAAAAACATGTATTGAATTTTCAAAAATATTATTTATTTGCTATATAATAATATAAATAATAGTTTTATTTATTGATAAAAAATATAAATTGATGCTTTTTTTAATGTTTGTTCACGTTCTTTCAGCATACATGCAAAATTCATTCACACTTTTTAAACTGTTTTTACTTATGTTTTTATATGAAATAATTGATTTTTGATGTTTTTGTTCTTTTTATAAAATCAGTGCAAAATTGATTTCTGTGTATGAATCCATAGAGGATGAAAACTGTAGGTTTTAAATAAAAAAAACAAGAAATTCTTTAAAAATGCACGTGGAAAACAATAATTTTGGAATGCTAATGAATTTTGGCTGAGAATTCACTTTTTATATTTACTGCTTGACATGTTTTTAATTTTCCTGGAAAAACACTGAAAATATTTTATTATAGTAAGCACCTAGCATATAATGTAACTGTTTACCACCTTAAAATATTTCCGACATAAAAAATAATTGGTATATTGTGCAGGTTTAGTAAGCTTAAAAGCTGACACAAAAAAGTTGAAAAATGTAAATTTAATATTTTAATTAAAGGAGTGAATGATTCAATCATGTTCCCTCCCAAAACTACACCAATAACCCTTTTATTCCCACAGGCAAATTATGGAATGCCACCATAATTTACCTACTCTATTTCCTACTCAGATATAACATGTTGTTGCCGTGTGTTGCTGGCTGGCATGAAGAAAATCACAAAGGAATAAATAAATATAAGCATTTTTAGAAACCTGGGGAGAGCCAATAGAACAATTGTAATAGCATCTCTTGAAAGTACGAAAACAATTTTTTATATTAGAAATGTTTTGTTCACAGCAGAAATGTATAGTATTACGTTATTAGAATGGGTAAACAGTTATAAACTAGTGAAAAGTGTTTTCCAACTTGATTCAAGTTAGATATGAAAAACGTGGCAGGCTACTGAACAGAATGTTAGTGGAGGGTGTTTGGACAGGAAGGAGGCGTGCAGAAAGGGGCTGCAAGCAGGGAAGACGTGGATGTTGTAGCAGTCCAACTGTTATGATGGTGTGGGCAGGTATTTGCCAGCCTGCTTAAATGCACCATTACAATAACAATTCAACGAGGCCAGTTGGCAGTAATCAAGATGCTATTGCCTGAATGCTTTGTTATTGAAAACAGCAAGAATCCACTCCACCAGGCTGAGAACCAGGTCGTGATTGTGCTATGTCTCAACGATACAGGACACTGTAACACGTTGTGCAGAGTCTGTTCTGTCCGTAACATCAGCTAGAGAAGATGCTCCAGAAGGGGAGGAGAGGGTGGACGTGCCGACCGTTGTAATCCGGAAATCCAGGTCAGTCCTCGCCATCGAGTCAAGGGGGACTTACTGAACTATAACTGAGTTATGAAGCGTGGCTCTCTTGTTATTATAACATTAAATAAATACTCCCCCGATCAATCGTCTGTGATTGTGATAAATTTAGGTTTCAGGCTCAGCATTGCATACATTACCTGCCAGTTTAATTTCCTGCCAGTTTAAGTTTTTATAAATTAAATTTTTTAAATGCTGCTCAGAAATAGTACCATATAAACTTTAATAAGTCAATATATTCCTGCCTGTTTACAACTACTAAGTAACGCGAAGGAAGTATTAAGTACAAAAATATTAAACACACAAAAAATGTGAGTGATCTGCAATTAAGAATCATTAATAATTACTCTTGAAACTAAAATTATGACACAAAACGAAGAATTTCTGCATAAACATTTTAGTTGAGCCTTAATTTCTAATTGGCGAAATTCTTAAAAAAATGCTGTGTTGAAAGCAGCAGACTCACCTCAATGGCGGCATTGGATATGCTGGACGAGGCGAGGTTGAAGGTGAGTGCCTCGTTCCACACCGGGTTGCAGCTGGACTTCCTTGTAGCAGTCTTCTTCTTCTTGACACGCTTCCCACCGCTCAGTAGGTACACCTTCACGAACGGATCTGCGGCAACACAGACACACTTGCCCTCACTCTCCACAACCGGTTCCCAAGTTCCCGGACCCTCTCTACTAGTATTTTTCTACCCATTAATAAAGTGCATGGTTCCTTCCTAACTGTCTCCAACATTATTTTCTGTTAATGCATGCAACAATTTTGAATTCTTTCCTGTCAAAAGGGTTTTTACAGAGCCTATGCCAGTTTTATGCTTTCCCTTCTGAGGTATAGGTTAACTATAGGTACACCTAAGGAGGTGGTCGTGGCCTCAAACGTGGCTATGGCTACCAACCCCTCTTTGCCACAATCTATGCATGCCCCCTTGCATGGTTTCCCTCCCCTGTAGGCGTATAGGGCTCAGTACTGAGACACATACAGCTCCCGTCCCAACCTTGGACGTAAATTTAACATGTAGATTCGGGTTAGGTTAGGAAAAAAATTTTTAAAAGTCCCACCTACCTCCACACTTACGGGGTCACCTCCCATCAAGGTGAACTGTGATCCACTACTGGCGGAGCCACTCCCAGACTTTTGCAAGTGGGGACTGTGCCATAAGATGCTGCTGGTTGCCGAGTTTTCTCTGCGATCTCATGCTACCCCCGCATTTGCATTCCAGCACTGCTCCGCACTCACCTCGCTTCACCCTCATTGGAACTCAAGATATTGATGGTAAGAGCCGCCCAAATATCTCCACTGCATCACCTTCTCACCGACACCAGTACAGTGCCTCTCACAGGAACATGCCACACGATCGGAGCTTTGTGGGTTCATACTCACCCATTATACTAGTTTTTCTCCAAGTGATTTCCCATCTTTATGCCAGGAAAATGCTGCTGCAATACCGTGACACCGGCTAACAGCCAGCGGCGCTAGAGCCATGATGGTGCTCACCACGCACGGGTCTTGTGTACCGCACGTGCACAAAGAGGCCAATAATTTTGAACTTTCCTATAAATGATATTTTCAGTGTAAAATGTGTTCTATTGTATTTGCAGTGATTAATATGTCTTAAAATGTTTTAAAGTGTTTGTGAATATTTTAAATTATTTGGTTATAAAATTCAAACTGCCCGTGGCACCGAGATTAAGAACACTTAATATTCCGGCATGAACGCCGTCATAAAGAGACACTAAAATAATATTGAAAGTCATAAGAAAATTATAGAAATGTAAAACAATACTTAATTTAATTTGTGCCATTTTATTTGCAATAATTTAATATTTTACTCGGCATGCATAGCAATTTTGCTTATATGAACCCCGTAGGCGGCCATGGTAGGTTACTGTCGAGGAGAGCTGGCGAGGTAAGACACCGTCAATACGCACTACAACTTTTGTTCACTGATTTTGGTTTACAAAGTTAATTTATTTTACAGGTTAAACTTTGCTTGCTTACGTTTTTGCCAGACATTTTCAAAAGCATTATGCTTTCGGTTTATTAATTTCTTTCGCCCTTGTGGCATTTTTAACTTAATCGAGAAGAAGGAGGATAAATATGTCGGAGAGGACGCGACCCATGCAACTTGAATCTGGCGCCATCCGCCTATGTTTATGGCATTTCAGTGTAACTTCTGCATTATTGCTACACACAATCTTAAGGGCTTTACTTTTATGTATGAATTCGAGGGTAATTTTTCGTCTTTGTATATTTTCCGGCAATATCACGTATAACCACGTGGCCAACAGACGCCAAGCCTTTGTCTTTGCCATCGTTGCATTTGAGAGCTATTTATGTAACATCGTATGTGCAATATTTATTTCAGGTTTTATGTCACTTTTATTCAGAGTTCAATGTATTTTTCACGTAAATTGATGTTTTTTGTACTTGACCACGTGGTTACAGTAATGTTTGATTTTACCGCCATCGGGCATGTTACACGTCTGTAACCACTGCAATCGTAAAGAGAATAATTTTATCAGCAAGAATAATCTTTTGTCTGAATTAAGTTTGCCGTTTCAACGCAGAAATATTGCAATTTCACCTGCACCACGTGGTCCGCTACGAACTTCATCCAGCGGCATCTGCGCCATATCCCTGAGAACCCTAAGTCTCTAAACTGCAGTGATTGGGAAGCACCGCTGGTGCCCAAATTACCAGTAAGTATTTGTGTTATCATTCGTCTCATGTCTCACCCGATGGCGTCAACCTTAATATACTCCCTCAAATATGTTTGGATCACTAATTGGATTAGCTATGTTGGATAGCAGATAAAATTTAAATAATCTGCACAAATAACAATGCCATTCATTTTATATGTCTGTATTTCTGTTTGTCTGTCTGTTACGGCATCACGCAAAATGTGCTGGGCAGGTTCTGATGAAATGTCACTGTTAAGGTAGACCATAAACCAACTGAAGTATTGGTTCTGTGGTAAATATCATCCCACTACGTCAACAGGATGCTACAAATAAAAATGAAAAGATTTTTTTTAAATCTTTTATCAAGGACTGATTTTTTATGGGAACTTTACCACACTGTTACATTGTTTTTATGTTTCTTTGTCAGATTGCAACTGATATGTGCATAATAGAGTTATATTTCCATGGGGTCATGGCCATGAGGAAAATTTTTGTTAAATTTCAATACATCACATATAATTCAACGACCAGTTCAAATTCCAGGCTGACAAAGGTGCAGTACAAGTTAACAAACTAAAATAAAATCAAATTTTGGGGAGCTAGAGTTGCAGCTTATAGTCAGTATAAGCAATACTTTCCAACGGTTTAATGAAAGCGCCAGTAAACCTAAAGGTGTATGTTATAAAGTACGAGTGGCAATGGTGGAGTTGGTTTACCTATAGCATCCTTGTCCTGTGGCAGGAAGAGGTTACGGGCCTTGAGCAGCACCACGGTGAGTCTCTCGGCAGACGGCAGGTAGCTGAGTGACAGCAGCACCTCCTGGGTGTCCTCTCGGGGCTGCAGTCACATCACATCACACTACAGCTACAGCTACAGTTACAGCCATACTGCTACCACAGTGTCTCTATTGTGCACTTATATGACACACTGGCACTACAACATTACTGCTCTACAAACTATAGTCATCTTCAGTGTGAGATACACATATTGAATTGCTGGACCCAAGGTGTGGTGGGAGGGATGGAGAGTTGAATATGGTAGTCGCTTTCACAGTATACACGCATTCCTAACACAGACAAACCCACAAGAATTGTAACATATTTTCTCTTACTTCACAGTGTTACCTCGAGTACGTTGATGTGTCTATTGCCTCGTGTAGTTTTGTTGTTTGTGTTCACTATAGATACAAAGTTGTATGGTAAATAGCAATAAAACCTGAAATGACACCAAAATGCATGTTGATACACTGCATAACATAAAAATTATACTAAAGACATGAAATAAAACTAAATTAGCGAAAAATACCCTATTTTCTTCTGAGAAATTATAGTATTTAGAATATTTTGCAAGTTTCTGATAAACGCTAATACACAACTGTGTGGAAACGTTTAAGGAAAATATTTTAATACCCAAATGTGATTATAGACTATTCACGGTAAAGTGAGCACTTTTGGAAGCCCTCACATTTCAAATAATAATTAGTAAATAATTTTTATTTTAGCCCTACATATTAACTTCCGAGTGGGATAGAAAAAAAACACACTGTGTTTATTACGTTCATGGCAATATTTACTCAGAAACTGTGGTTAAAGGATAAAAAAAGGCACAAAGGAAAAAGTAACTAGGGCCTCAAAAGTACTCACTTTACCAAGAACAGTCTATATATGAGGAGGAGAAATATGTCGGAGAGGTCACGCGACACGTGGAACTTGAATTAAGCGTCATCGGCTTCTGCTAAAGGCGTTTCATTGTAATTTCTGTGTTATTGCTGCGTGCAATTTTAAGGACTTAATTCTATGTATGTATTTAAGGGTGTTTTTCATGTTTGAATATTTTATGGCAACATAGCGTACAACCATGTGGCTAATCGCCGCCAAGTCCATGTCCGCGCCATCTTTGCGCTTTGAGAGTTTATTTGTGTAAAACCATGTGCGCCATAATTTTATTCAGGGTTCAATGTATTTTTCATGTGACTGATGCTTCTTGTGTTTGACCACATGGTCACGTTAATGTTTGGTTTTTCCGACATCAGGCATGCTACACGCCTGTAACCACTGTAATTGCAAAGAGAATAATTTTCTCTATCAGAATAATATTTTGTTGGAATTTATTTTCCTGTTTCCACGAAGAAATTCTGCAATTTCACCTGCCCCATATGGTCCGCTACGAACTTTATCCAGCAGCATCGGCACCATATAAACTTGTTTTCACACATGTGTGTGTTTATTGTAACTACTCCTCTCATGCCCCATCATCTTTTAAGAGTTTTTATGCAATTGATGTAATTTTGTAATTTCTGTACGGTGATATCACTTGTCCTAGAAGGGGCTGTGTTTAGGCCATCACACTACCCACGTGCTGGCGGGCGAGCCCAGACGAGTTTGCATTGGTGATGCCGAGTAATCACACGTGTTAATGTATCATCAAGTGTTTCATTTTGTAATTCACAGTGTCGTATCTTCAGGGAAAATCGTCAGTCCACTCTAGCGGCTGTCAACTCTCTTCCCTTGTGAAGATTGTGTTTTCATACGCCGTGGTGAGATCATCCATCTAGGCGTGCGCTAGAGTAATTTTGGGCTGGGGAGCACCCAAGCGGAGTTAGCTAGACATGACCGAGTGTATCATTAATTTCATGGTACGTTGATTTGTACGAACTGTATAAATAAAACAGGTATCACAGTGATCCATCTTCTTTCATTTGTAGTGACAGTGTCCTAGACACATGTGTTTCTGTTTCAAAGTGTTAAAATGTTTAGTAAAAGTTAAGTATTGCCAACGTGTTTGTAAGTACTCTCGGGTGAGACGGACACACAGAACCCACAGCATCCCTGAGAACCCTGAGTCTCAACAGTGCGGTGATGGGAAGCACCGCTGGTGCCCATATCACCAGTAAGTAATTGTGTCATCGTTCATCTCGTGTCTCACCCGACGGCGTCAGTTGGCGTTCCCAATTGGGGTCAAGTATGTTCATCCGCATCGCGTCATCCGCGTCAACCGCGAGAAGATTGCGGACACCACACCTGAACAACCGCGAGAAGACCTCAAGATATCCGCGTCGGCAACCACAACACCCGCGGGCCCGCGAACGCGAGCTCGTGTTACTTGGACATGCAGATTGATTGATGCATGCATTGTTGGAGATTGAGTGAGATCAACATGATTGAATGAAGTATGTGGAAACAACCCTTGTGTCAATGCACTTCCGACCATGTTTCTACGACGTCGGAAACACGCCTGTGCGTGCGTACCGGATGTGACAGGGCGGAAACGAAGTGAGCGCAGTGGCAATAGTGTAAGAAGGATTCACATTTATGATGCATAGGGCCTGCGGAGTTTACCACCTACCGCGATGGTGTTATAAACTGTGACGATTGCCGTAAGACGAACTGTGCTGAGATCGCGCTACCGCCAACACCAGAGGTGAAACCCCACGCTGCCAGTAGTTATTACGTACACGCTACAGGGCTTAACCGAGCCAGATCACAATGTATTACTGGAAAATTTTGTGGGGCATGACTCAGAAGACCCGGGTACATTCCTAGTTGTTTGTGAGGAAAAATTGGATAGGCATCGTGTGCATAGAGACGATAGGACTGAAGTAACTGTCAACAGGTTAAGGGGAACCGCTGCCACGTGGTGGAACTTGGTCAGGGACTATCGAGTTACGTGGGAAGATTTTGTGAGAGATTGCTAGGTCGGTTCGACACTGACAAAGATGCTATACAGGCACAAGCGCGACTGTATCACGAACAACAGAGAGAGCGCGAGGGAATTGAAGAGTTCATACAACGCAAATTAGGCTTGTATAGGCGGCTACACCCGGGACAGGCAACCCGCGGGGTATTAGAGATAATTGTGGCGTTATCAACACCTGACATTAGGCTGTATCTACGGAGGGCGACATGTGTCAGTGTAGAACAGTTCACAAGAGAAGCATGTTTGTATGAGAGGGACATACGCACAAACCAAGAATATCAGTCACCGCGGCAAAACCCAGAGTTACTTACTGTTGTACAAACAAATGCCGTGTTGTATCAGGTGGGAACACACGGGGAAAAGCACATAATCAGTTACCACAGTGCGAAGTTCGGGGAAACAGAACGCAAGTATCACGTCACTGAACATGAATGTTTAGCTATTGTACATGCATTGCGAAAATACCAGCCGTACTTGCTAGGAAGACAGTATACTCTCAAAACTGACAACCGATGTCTTGTGTGGTTAGAGGGCATGCATAACGGGAAGAGCAAACATGCCCGCTGGGCGCTGTTACTTCAGGAGTATGATTTCAAGGTAGATCACGTGGCGGGGAAAACCAACGAGCTCACGGATGCCTTGTCCAGGAATCCTTGTCCGAATCTAATGGTAACTGGCAATGCGGAGTGGGAAGAAGCGCTACCACCTTGCCGTGCAATACCAACTGCAGAAACACAAACTCTCGTTGTACGAAACATTGTTGCCACACCACCCGGCGAACTTGTTACATTGAATGTATGGGACGTATTAAGATAGGTACACACGGCGCAAGAAAATTCCCCAGATGCTGCGCAACTCCAACAATACTGCGCCATGCGGTACACAGAACACTGGGGGGTAGTGGACTGGGAAATACAAACCAAACCACCTGGTAATTGCGCGCTATGGCGAACATATGTGACAAAGGAGAAACTGAAACTTGTACTTAAGTATACATATGACAGTTAGAAGCATGGAAACCCGGGATCCAAGCAAACATGAAGAAACGGGCAGAAATTGTTTCACCTGCCAGGGATTCAGGGAGATGTAAGAAAACATGTGCAGAGCTGTATCATGTGCAATACCGGGATGCCGCGGAGAACAGATGGCGACGCTCCACAGCAACCGAGGCTGCCAACCTAGCCATTTAAGACAGTAGCGATTGGCATCATGATTCCGTACCCGCGTACCAAAACTGGCGAAAGAACCCTTATTGTTGCCACGGATTTGTTTACCCGTTGGGCAGAGACATTTCCCGTCAGTAATGTTTGTGCGCACACGGTCGCACAGGTGATCCAAAATGAGTTCTTGCCGAGATGGGGACACCCCAAGTATTTGCTGACAGAGGCATACAATTTTTAGGGCGAAGGTGGAGAGAATATTGTACCAGGTGGGGAACAGAACATCGTACCACACCAGCATACCACCCCAAGGCTAACCCAACCGAATGACGTTACCAAGACGTCAAAATCCAGTTACGCGTCCGGTTAGAAGATCACACTAGGTGGCCGAGTTGATACCGGAGGTAATGTTTTGCCTAAGGAACAGAGTAAATGCGGCAACTGGGAAGACACCCGCCGAAATGGTACAAGGTCGCGAACTCCGTATCCCCAGAGCACCGCGTAAAAACCCGCCAATACAGTCTGAGCAGATTGTAGAACAGCAGCCCACAAGTCCACGAGGAAGCAAGGGCAAACAAATAAGTTAGTGCAATGTGTGGGTACCGGAGAGCAAAAGGCCGCCACCCGAATTTGTACCCGGAATGTACGTTTACGTGAGAGAGAACCCGTTATCGGCCAGGATGGAAAAATACTGTGCTGGGCTGGCACCTAGATGGACAGGGCCAGTAAGAGTGGTAGAAACTCCACGTATTTAGTGAAGTTGCGACCAAGACGTGTCACAAAACGGCAACATGACGACCTGCGTATAGCCCTACCACCTGTAGGGAAGAGAGGCAAGGAGACAACATTACGCCCAGTACTTCGGCGAGAACGGAGCAGTATACCAGGAAGTACATAGGGAAATGTCAACACTTGCACTACTGTAAACAACAACACTAACACGGGAACGCCCAGCCAAGGGAATGAACTGTCATTTAGGGGTTTTGCACCGACAGAACACTCAACGCCTAGTAGTGAGGAGGTGGAAGCAAGTAGTACCGAAACACAATTTCTGGGTTCTTCTGTTAATGCGTGTAATGACACAACAAATCAAAGTGACTTTAAGAGGTTTCCAAGTGTACACGAAGAAAGTGGTAACACAAGTGCACACATAGATATCAACACAAGCAGTGCCAGTGAGTTGAGTTTTAAGGGGTTTCCCCAGGGCACAGCTGAATTTGGTTGTAACCAAAGTGTAAATGTAAATCTTGATACCACTTGTGAAAGCAAGAAGCCTAGTAGGGCAAGAGAGTTTGAAAGGGTTTGGGGAGAATAGTAGGGCAGTGAGTGTGACGTCAAGTGTCAACAAAGCGCAACCTGGCACTTGCAAGAGGCGAGCTGAGTCACCACCCCGTACCCACATTGTTGTTTCTGCATACACCCCCACCCCCTGCAAACGCCGAAGAAACCGCCGACCTCCGAGGCCATATTTTCTTTGCCCTCAATCGGCAACCAGCTGGGGCTGAACCCCCCAGAGCAATGTTGCATTGTTCGGACCGCCTTGGCCTTCGAGGGAGGGGTCGTTTGACGTCGGCTAACAGCCAGCGTCGCTAGAGCCCATGACGGCGCTCACCATGCACGTGTCACGTGTACATGCACATGCGCAAAGTGGCCAATATTTTTGAACTTTCACATAAAGAATATTATTTTGCAGCATAAATGTGTCTTGTATTTTTATTTTCAGGGTTTGATATGTCTTACAGTGTCTTAAAGTGTCTGTTGTTATTTTTAAAATGTTTGGTTATGAAATTCAAAGTGCGCGCTGAACGGATATTAAGAACACTACTGTTCCAGCATGAACGCCATCATAAAGACACTAAAATAATGCAGAAAATTCACAAGAAAATTATAAAATGTAAAACAATATTTAATTTATTTATGCCCACTTTTATTTTTAAAGTATATAAAAGTTTACTTAGCGTGCATAGCACTTCAATTTATGCGAACCCTGTAGGCAGCCATGATAGGTCCGTGCGATGCTTGCCTCTGGACAGTCTGTCTAGGAGAGCTGGCGAGGTAAGACGCAGTCACGTACGCACTACAACTTTTGTTTATTGATGTAGATTTCAATATAACTTTTAGTTTACCGGTTAACCTTTGCCTGCTTATGCATTGCCAGACATTTCCCCAGCATTATGCTTCCGCTTAACTAATTTATTTTACCCTTGTGTTATTTTTCAACTTAATCAAGGAAAAGGAGAGAAAGATGTCGGAGAGGTCATGTGACCCGCGAAACTTGAATCAGGCGCCATCCGCTTCTGCTAAAGGCGTTTCATTGCAATTTCTGTATTATGGCTGCGTGCAATTTCAAGGGCTTTAATTCTACGTATGTATTTAAGGTTATTTTTCATGTTTGAATATTTTACAGCAACATCACGTATAACCACGTGGCTAATCGCCGCCAAGTCCATGTTCACACCATCCTTGCGCTTTGAGAGTTTATTTGTGTAAAACCATGTGCGCCATAATTTATTTCAGGGTTCTATGTCAATTTTATTCAGGGTTCAATGTATTTTTCATGTGTTTGATACTTTTTGTGTTTGATCACGCGGTCACGTTAATGTTTGGTTTTTCCGCAATCAGGCATGCTACATGCCTGCAACCACTGTAATTGCAAAAAGAATAATTTTCTCTACCAGAATAATATTTTGTTGGAATTTAATTTGCAGTTTCCACGAAGAAATATTGCAATTTCACCTGCACCACATGGTCCGCTACGAACTTTATCCAGCGGCATCCGCGCCACCTAAACTTGTTTTCACACATGTGTGTGTTTATTGTGACTACTCATCTCGGGCCCCATCATCTTTTAAGGGTATTTATGTAATTTGTGTAGTTCTGTATTGTGTGTACGGTGACATTACTTCTATCCTAGCTGGCTATGTGTATGGGCCATCATCATACTACCCACGTGCTGGAGGGCGAGCTCAGACGAGTTTGCGTTAGTGATGCCAAGTAATCACACGTGTTAATGTATCATCAAGTGTTTCATTGTGTAATTCACAGTGTCCTATCTTCAGGAAAAATCGTCAGTCCACTCTAGCGGCTGTCAACTCACTTCCCTTGTGAAGATTGTGTTTTCATACACAGCGGTGAGATAATTCATTTAGGCGTGTACTAGATTAATTGCGGGCTGGGGAGCACCCAAGCGGAGTTGGCTAGACATGATCGAGTGTATCATTAATTTCATGGCAAGTTGATTTGTACGCACAGTATCAATAAAAACAAGTCTACGGTGAACCTACCTCTTTCATTTGTAGTGACAGTGTCCTAACCACATGTATTTCTGTTTCAAAGTGTTAAAATGTTTAGTATAAGTTTAGTATTGCCAACGTGTTTGTAAGTACAATTGGATGAGACGGACACACTGAACCCACAGCATCCCTGAGAACCCTGAGTCTCAACAGTGCAGTGATTGGGAAGCATCGCTGATCATCAGTAAGTAATTGTGTCATTTTTCATCTCGTGTCTCATCCGATGGCGTCAATGTCTTTCCTGCTTTATTTTTAAATAATATGCTTATTCTTGATGATGTTTTTAATGCTATGTACTCCAATTTTATATAAATGTTTAAAAATATGAACTTTTATTAACTTCATGGAGTATTTACAAAAATAAAAATATTAAACCCATAAAATCATGTCCATACTTAATACTTATAACAGGCATGTAGTTGCATATAATCCACTTGTATACTCCACCCATGGTTATTTCCAAATTTTCTAATACCCTGCTAAAGTTCTACTTCCGGGATATTCCGCCACCTCATTATAATAAAGTTTAGAATTATAAAACCTGGGGGCCAACACACCGCATTCGTGTGCGCTCTGTATTTTGCCTAAGAACTATTTCTTACTAGGAATTATCAATACACCTATTTTTTCTCTGTCTTTATTCATATTAGTTATTAATGAGATACTGCAAATTATAGATGAAATGTAAGTAAAAGTTCAATTTAACCAAAAATAAAGTAGTGGTTAACACAGTTATAAAACGTTTGTGATATACAACATATTTCAGAATCAACCAAACACCTAATACTTTTGAGTGTTTTTTTTCGAAGGTTAAACACAAAGGAGTGAATAAACCATGAATAGACTATGCATATTTCGTACAAACTGTATCCATAACCTTGAAGTTGCTGCATCAACAGAAAGAGTGGGAGGTGGTGAAAGAAGAAAGAACATGTCCCGAGATTTCACTAGAGATTGTAGAGTATAGATTATTTGCGGTTTCTTAACACTTTTTGGACCAAACCTTTTAAAAATCACTCCATGTATGACGTGATTGGTTACTTTGGCTGGGTGTTCCCGTGTTAGTGTTGTCGTTCTCTTCAGTGTCCGTGTTGATATTTCCCCGTGTACACCCGGGTGAATTTCTCCGAACTTACTGAGGTACTGGGAGTAACGCCATCTCCATGCCTCTCTTCCCTGCAGGCAGTCGGGACTATCTACAGGTCGCCACGGTGCCGTTTCGTGACACGTCTGGGTCCCAATGTCACTAGAACGGTGGAATTTCCGATATTTTCCAATACTCTCACTGGCCTTGTCCAGCACAGTCCTTCTTTGCCCCGGCCGATAACGGGTTCTCTCTTACTTACACGTACATCCCGGGTACGAGTTCTGGTGGCGGCCTCTTGCTATCCGGTACCCACACATTGCAATAACTGATCTGGTTCACCCTGGCTTCTTCATGTATCTGCGCCTGGTGTTCAACAATTTGCTCAGGTGGTCTGGACGGGTTTTCACGGGGTGCTCCGGGGTCACGGAGTTCGCGACCTTGTACCATCTCGACGGGTGTTATCCTGGTTGCCGCATTCACTCTATTCCGTAGGCAAAACATTACCTCCGGTATCAGTTCGGCCCACCTAGTATGGTCCTTGCCTAACCGGACACGTAATTGGATTTTGATGTCTTGGTTGCGTCTCTCAGTTGAGTTAGCCCTGGGATGGTATACTGGGGTGATACGGTGTTCTGTTCCCCACCTGGTGCAGTATTCCCTCCACTTTCGCCATATAAACTGCGTTCCATTGTCTGTCAACAACTACTCGGGTTGTCCCCATCTCGGGAAAAACTCATTCTGCATTACTTGTGCAACTGTGTGTGCACGAACATTGCTGATGGGAAATGCCTTGGTCCAATGGGTAAACAAATCTGTGGTAACAGTAAGAAATCTTTTCTCAGTTTTTGTACGTGGGTACGGGCCAATGATGTCGATAGCTACTGTTTTGAATGGCTCGGTTGGCAGCCTTGGCTGATGTGGAGCATCGCCGTCTGCTCTCCGCGCTTACGGGTGTTATATGTGATGCAGCTCTGTATATATTTCCTGACATCTCCCTGAATCTCTGGCCAGTGAAAACATTTCTGCACGTTCCTTCGTGTTTTCTCGGATCCCGGGTGTCCATGCTCCAAACTGTGGTGTGCATACTTTAACACTGTCACTGCTGAATAAAAGAAGTAGATTACTGATTCTTGCTTTTATTGTTACTATGAATACACATCAACGTGCCAATAAAATTATGATAATCTCGGTCATGACCAGCCAATACCGCTTGGGTGCTCCCCAGCCCGCAATTAATCTAGTATATGCCTAGATGGATGATCTCACAGTGGTGTATGAAAACACAATCTTCACAAGGGAAGAGAGTTGACAGCCGCTAGAGTGGACTGACGATTTTTCCTTAAGATAGGACACGGTGAATTACAAAATTAAACCCTGATGATACATTAACACGTGTGATTACTCGGCATCACTAACGCAAAATCGTCGGGACTCGCCCGCCAGCACGTGGGTAGTGTGGTGATGGCCTGAACACAGAACCGGCTAGGACGGGAGTAATTGCACCGTACACTAATGACAAAATTACATAAACTCTTGAATGATGCATGAAATAAGATAGGACACGAGATGAATATTCGCAATAAACACACACATGTGTGAAAACAAGCTTAGATGGCGCGGATGCTGCTGGATGAAGTTCGTAGTGGACCACGTGGTGCAGGCGGAATTGCAATATTTCTTTGTGAAACCTGCAAACTAAATTCCAACAAAATATTATTCTGAGCGAGACAAATATTCTCTTTACTATTTGAATGATTGCAGGCGTATAGCATGCCTGATGGCAGTAAAATCAAACATTAACATGACCGCTTGGTCAAGTACAAAATGCATCAATTTACGTGAAAATTACACGGAACCATGACAAAATTGAGCATAGAACCCTGAATAAAATATTGCACATGATGTTACATAAATGAGCTCTCAGAACGTAATGATGGATTATACAAATACTTGGCATCGGCCAGCCACGTGGTCATATGTAATGTTGCCGTAAAATATTTAAATATGAAAAATTCCCTCGAATACATACATAAAAACAAAATTGCGCGTAGCAATAGTGTAGTAATTAAAATGAAACGCCACTAACATAGGCGGATGGCGCCTGATTCAAGTTGCGCGGGTCGCGTGACCTCTCCAACATTTTTTTCCTCCTTCTCGATTAAGTTTAAAATGCCACAAGGGCGAAATAAATTAGTAAAGCGGAAGAATAATGCTGGGGAAATGTCTGACAAAACGTATGGAAGCAAAGGTTGACTGGTAAACTAAATTAACTATTGAAACCTACATCAGTGAACAAAAGTTGTGGTGTGTATATGACGGTGTCTTTCCTCGCCAGCTCTCCTCGACAGATTGTCCAGAGATGTGTCGCACGGACCTACCATGGCCGCCTACGGGGTTCACATAAGCGGAAGTGCTATGCACGCAGAGTAAAATATTTTATTAATGAAAATAAAATGGCACAAACTAAATTAAATACTGTTTTATATTTTATAATTTTCTTATGAATTTTTCATATTATTTCAGTGTCTCCTTATGACGGCGTTCATGCCGGAATATCAGTGTTCTTAATCTTGGTGCCGCGGGCGCTTTGAATTTCATAACCAAACAATTTTAAAATATGTACAAACACTTTAAAACATTTTAAGGCACTTTAAGCTCCGCAAATACAAATATAAAACACATTTTACACTGGAAAATAATATCTATGTGAAATTTCAAAATTATTGGCCTCTTTGCGCACGTGCAACATACGTGACACATGGGTGGTGAGCGTCGTCATGGGCTTTAGCGCCGCTGGCTGTTAGTCGGCGTCAAACTGCATCCCCCGATTTTGTTATCGTCGGATTTTCTGGATTGCTTCCCACTATGGTTGCAAATTTAAAGACGTATTCACATCAAAATTGTGAAACGCCATTCACTAATAAGCGGCGGGTAACCTACACGCCAAACGGCTCAGCCAACAGGCAACCTTACACAGCATGCAGTGGCCAGACACAAAGTCCGTTGCCAGACTCTCAGGCAGCCAATCAGAGAATGGGTACGCCCCACATAAAAGGAACCGCCATGTAATTTTGTCTCTGTATACTATGTCTACCTACTTTGATAGCATGACCATGAGCAGAGAACGTGAAATGAGATACTGTCCTTGAGAAAGTTGGAACCAATGTAAGTAGGAGAGAGGAAGAGACAACAGGAGTAAGTATGACGATGGTACAAGTGCAGGAGATGGTGAAAAAATTGAGCACAGTGGAGGAGTAATAGTGGAAACACACGAAGATAACCATATTTTAATGCAGGTTAGGAACACTAGTGAATGATGATGTTGACTACAGAGAATAAAGTACAAACCAATTTGTGACATTATACAAGCCGGCAAATGCAGACATCCAGTTATTATCACTGAAATGCATAACCCAAAATGAAATTAATTTCCTGCTTCGAGAAAATTTTTAATTCTGCATGACTATGTTTCACTTGAATGTATACTGTCAGTAGTTTTTAATGAAAAAGTTTTTCAGGGTGTGTTGTTCTTTTAGTATTACGTTTGCACTCATGATGCTTGCCTACATAAAAGCAAATTTAATTTAAAATAAAATTATTGAAGCATTCCTTTTTTTCAACCAACCAATTGTGATTCTGGGTATTACCTTTACGTCCTAAACACACATCAAAGATTTTTTGTTTATGTTATAGTTGTTTGTGTCAATTAATTTCAAACTGTTTAAAACTTTATTTAATAGCTGACGATTCTCGATTCTGTGAGCATATAAGTAAATTGTATCATGACATAAATTTGTAATGTAACTTCTTTCTGATAATTTTGGCAAGCATGTTTGATTTTCAGGTAGGAAATTCTAAACCATACATCTACCCAGTCTACAAGGAGGAGGCTACAAAACTTACATATTGAGCGGAAGTAGGAAGGTATGTTCGGGAACGAGTATCACTCACCTTCTTGTTCTTGGTGATCTCGCCCCATATCTCCACGTTGGAGGACACCTCCAGCTCATCCATGTTGATGCACACTTCGCCCACAATGTCATTGCGCGAGAATCTGTCATAGTCGAACACCTGCAACGACAATGTAGTGGGAATCTTAATCCATGTGTGCTGGTTTTTATCAGACTATCGGGAGAAGTAAGTCACCAGGTATAAAAGTGTACTCGAAGCTCAAATGGATTAGTGTACTAGGTAGTAAATGACTTATGAAACTTCTCATAAAAATCCGCAATGAAAGAATGCATGATTAAATGATTAATTATAAAATGAAATTTTTGTGTCCAACATTTGGGCTAGAGCCACTCACAAGGAACAAAGAAATCCCGTCTTATGGTACCAATAAATTTATTATTATGTACTGTGAGGCTTTCTTGGGGCTTGTGAGTGAGTCCATTACTGTATTTCCTTTCGCTATACAGACTTCCGTATTAACAACACAACTGCTGTTCAACGCATGCACTTTACCAAAACAATGATGCAGCTCAGTGCACTTATTCGTCTTGCAAACAAGAATGATGCAGCTCAGTGCACTTACTTGTCTTGCAAACAAGAAGAAAAAACACAGTGAAGCTATATCATTTTCAAACTGTCAGAAATATTAAGATATTTCTCATACTCAAGTTATAACTGTACTATTCATGAAACAAAACAAAACTTGTTTTACTGGCCAATAATGTAAAAAATGTGATTTTGACGAGTTATATCATAAACATTTTTGTACATAATTCGTTGCCAGGATACTGTAAGCACATAAGTGATTGTGTATGCATACTCATTGGGCGGGTAAGAAGTATTCTGGTTAACCTTTGATTTTTGAACTGTAGATTTTAATCTAGGGTGTAGCCGGTGGTTTAAACCCCTCCTGTTTTACCTAGTAGGCTATTAACAATGAAAATGAGAATTATAAATAATTGTTTGATTATGAATTAAAATATGTACGGTAACTCCCATTCACTACGCTGTAGTTTATTAAACTGTGGTCATTGTCTTATAGAATTTATCGTAATTAACATTTGTGGGCAGCACCTGTGAGGGTTTGCCCTTACAGTAGTTCCAAAACACTGTTCTTGAATTGTTTATTTACTTTAATGCCAGTTTATGTTTGAAAGGAAAAGTAAATATTTTTTATTTACCTTAGTTCTCTGCACTATCATACTTTTTCAAGGTTTAGAAAAGAAAATTAGGAAAACGGATTTATGATAATAATAAGCTGAATTAATTATTTATACTTAAACAAAGATTGGTTCAGTGATTTACAACACCTTTATTAATATTCTCATCAACAAACTGAAATTAGCATTTTGATGGTCACATATATGAACTCATTTATAATTTTTCTCTGTTGTCATAATTTGCCAACAATTCTGGCTAGACGAACTCTATAACCTTGGACAGCTTGCTAAGAGGTTTATTTTTGTCTATGTCAATTGCCGCCGAGTTCAAATCTACAATTAAACTTAAAAACTGTTTGTTGCAAGCGAATTTTACTAAGGAACTAAGGAGAGGAGTTCAAAAGAGAGCCTGTTCTCCATAATGGAGATTAACACGCTAGTGCGATAGCTCTGAGCGGACGCGTGGTTATCTACGAGGACCGACGACGAGATGATGTCAGATGGACGTAGCCCACGACTGGAGTCGTATTATTATGAGGGGAGATGACGAGTCAGTGAGCTATCGATATCCCTTCCAGATGTTAATGGTAGACCTGCAGCCATCTCTGCTTGCTGAATCATTGTCAAGTAAGGTCTCCATTCATTACCCAAGGTGTGCCCTGCCGTCCAGCGTAAGTGAATGAAAAGTAACTTTCTTATCTTCGGCAATTTCTAAATTAAAAGCTGTACTAGTAATGGAACTGACCAAATAACGACCTGTTTTTGTGAAAGATAAAAATATGTCCCAGTGACCTGTAGAAAATTTGACTCTCAAGCTTGCTCTGCCGACGAGTCAAACCCGAAGCATAAGTAAAATACAGCATTAATTTTGACCCTATTCAAACATTATCATTATGTGATCTGGTCATACTGTGTTAACTGTGGTGATCTGTTAGGTAGAACCTAAATTTATGACACTGGTGGCAGAATACTAAAATTAATAAAATAATTTAATTTTTATTATAATTTAACCGAAGTGCATATGTCCTGTTGTGTTAAGCTATATTTAAGTAGCAATTATAATCTCGGAGTGGTGGTATTTGTGTGTTCATTTGAAGTGTTCATGGCCGTGCATGATTTACAATGCCTGGATTATCTTTTGTGCACGTATCTTACTGAGGCATTATCACACGGCTGCAGATTGTCGTAACATTCAACCAACACACCCACACTTACACATTTCAACAGTAGGTAATGAATTTACAAATTTAATCATCTTCTAAAGACTGGCGCCCAAGGACAAAAATATTGTAAAAGAACCAATCCCGTCTGAACTCATACACAATATACACCTAATTGTCACCAGTTACTAAAGTACTATAATTCAAGTATTACGTTTAAAGCTAACCTGTTGTTATTATTATTTATCAGCAAGAAGAGCAGTCTTCTTAAACACCACTGATGCAAATGTAACCTCACTCCTTTCACTTCAGTCAGTTTAACCCCCACCACTGGGCTTCCCCCTTCCTCTGAGCTCCTGCAACCCTGAGCATCCCCTCTACCACTAAGCATCCCCTCGATCCCTGAGCTTCTTCCCACCTCTGGGCGCTTACCACAACCTCGTGCTTCTCCCCACCTCTGGGCTTACCACATCCCTGAGCTTCCTAAAATCATGAGCTTCCCCCTAACCCCGAGCTTCCCCTCCACCCTGATCTTCCCCTTTACCCCGAGCTTCCCCAACACTCCTGAGATGTCACTCTGCCCTGAGATTCCCCTCCACACTGAGCTTCCCAGCACACCTGGGCTTCCCCCCACCCTTGAACTTGCTCCCTATCACTGAGCTTCCCCACCACCCCCGAGCTGCCACTCTACCTTGAGCTTCCCCTCCACACCGAGCTTACCAGCACACCTGGGCATCATCACGTCTTTGATTCCATTTCGTTCCCGCTATTTTTTACGGGCGATGTTATGGTTAAGGCAAAAGTTTCTCTTATAACTCCAAATATAGTTTCCATAACAGAAACCTTAGACAGTGTTGACAGACAAACTAGAGCTACCATGTATGGGCACACAATTTCTTGAATACAACCTTTTTGTACAAGTACGATACTCGTGTGTACTAGGCTCAAGAAGTATGTATTCCTCGGCAGTCAGGGTGCGAACGTTACCTCTTTCCTGTTAGCCTGTATCCCGTCACAGACCGGTTTGTATCTGGACGGCAACAGAATGGCCCGGCAAGCATATATGCTGCCACACAAATATCTGATGTTCAACCTTTGTTAAAAGCAGTAAGGACGTGCCACCCCTGATGTTTGTGAGACAGCGATAATGACCAGGAAGGTGACACTAGATATGCTATTTCAATCCATTATTTTCTCAGGTCACAGCCATTTCGCCAACACCAAAATACCTCTGTTCATAAGACGTGGGTAGAAATATAATTTCACTTTTAATATATAGCAAAATTACACAACAAAATTTCTTACTTCACTTATTAGCTGCACAGTTCCTGCCCTGTTCTGCTGTATGCTTTGTGCTGTGCCTTGTCTGGTTTAATGCCTGATTCACATGTACGCTGATAATACCAAACAGACAGAGGAGGCAGAGCTAGTGGTTGTTCACACATAAGCAGATTTTCTGCATAGCCATTTTGCTGTTGAATTCGTGATTTTTAACGCCATGATTTTAAAACAAATTATAGATAAAAAAAACTAGATACTGCCGTCTTTCTACTCTAGTTTATTAATTACATTATAGTGTGATTTATTTACTAAATGATTTTCAAGAAACTGTAACATTATTTTTGTGCATCCAAAAATATTTGACACTTTAGTGCTATCTTTTGGTCCATTTTCGAACTACGCTTATTTAATACCAATGTTGATTACAATTAACGTTTATATTAATGTATTTCATTATAAATATGTACATTAAACTATCCTATACATTTACATAAATACACTTCGATCATTCAAGAAATTAGTAGCATAAAATATGTGAACCAAGCAACCAGCTGACTTCTGGGAAATATCGGCGATGTCTGCTCTTACAGCAAGCAGAAAATATCGGAGTGAGCTCAACTTATCTGCGCAACTCGCGTGGAAACTGAGGACGACTTCTGATTGGCGGTTCTAGTCGCCCGCTCTGTCCGTTCTATGTGATCAGAGTACATGTAAACCAGGCATTATGTTTACAAATACGAGATTGTTGATTTTCAACTAAGGTGTGTTCTCGAAATTGTGTCATCATGGTAGCCAATATCGGAATTCATAGCTCTTCACAGTGCTTATGTGCTTTGACGAATGATTTTATGTCGTCAATATAACTGCAATCTGTTTACATTAGAACACAATAAGGGCCTAACGTAATACGTGGCAATTTTGCATCTCTACTTTACTCGCTCTGCTGTGTGAGCATTATTGACTAAAGACTTTAGTCTATGGCGATCCTGACCAGCGCTACGCATGCATCTCCCCCTCCCCCACCACTCTGGTAAATGTTCGAATACGTGGCTCTACAAGAGTAGAGTTAAGTAGCAAAGAGTGACATCAGAGGAAAGTAAAAGCAAGCAGGGTTGTGGAACTGGCATAATGTAAATATCATTTTGTGTTGACGCCGGCTAACAGCCAGCTGCGTTAAGACCATGACACCGCTCACACAAGTGTCACGTGTTCATGCACGTGCGCAAGAAAGGGGCTCAAATGTGAACTTCCCTCACGGAATATTATTTTTGCAGTGTAAAATGTGTCTTATTTTATTTTCAGTGTTTGAAATGTCTTAAAATGTTTTACAGTGTTTGAGGTCAATTTGAAAATGTTTGGTTATGAATTTAAAGTGCCCACTGCACGACGGAGAATAAGAACAGCAATATTCCGGTGTGAACGCCATCTGAACGCCGTCATAAAGAGACACTAAAATAAAACAGAAAATTAACAAGAAAATTCTGAAATGTAAAACAATATTTAAATTATTTATGCCACTTTTATTTTCAATATATAAAATATTTTACTCTGCGTGTATAGAACTTCCCCTTATGTGAACCCTGTAGGCAGCCATGGTAGGTCCGTGCGATGCTTGCCTCTGGGCAGTCTGTCGAGGAGAGCTGGCGAGGTAAGACGCAGTCACGTACGCACTACAACTTTTGTTTATTGATGTAGATTTCAATATAACTTTTAGTTTACCGGTTAACCTTTGCCTGCTTACGCATTGCCAGACATTTCCCCAGCATTATGCTTCTGTTTAACTAATTTATTTCACCCTTGTGTCATGTTTCAACTTAATCAAGGAAAAAGACAGAAAGATGTCGGAGAGGTCATGTGACCCGCGAAACTTGAATCAGGCACCATCCGCTTCTGCTAAAGGCGTTTCATTGCAATTTCTGTATTATGGCTGCGTGCAATTTCAAGGGCTTTAATTCTATGTATGTATTTAAGGTTATTTTTCATGTTCGAATATTTTACAGCAACATCATGTACAACCACGTGGTTAGCCGCTGCACCATCATTGCGTTTGAGAGCTTATTTATGTCATAAATTGTATGTATGCAATATTTTACTCAGGGTTCTATGTTAAATTTTGTCAGGGTTCCGTGTAATTTTCATGTAAATGGATGCTTTTGTGTTTGACCACGCTGTCACTTTAATGTTTGCTTTTTCCGCCATCAGGCATGCTACAAGCCTGTAACTACTTCACGCGTAAAGAGAATAATTTTTTCAACAAGAATAATAATTTTTCAGAATTTAATTTGCCGTTTCCACAAAGAAATATTGCTATTTCACCTACACCATGTGGTCCACTACGAACTTTATCCAGCGGCATCCGCGTCATCTAAGCTTGTTTTCACGCAGGTGCGTGTTTATTGTGACTACTCATCTTGGGCCCCATCATCTTCTAAAGGTATTTATGTAATTTGTGTAGTTTTGTAATTTGTGTACGGTGACATTACTTCCATCCTAGCTGGCTATGTGTATGGGCCATCATCATACTACCCACATGCTTGAGGGCGAGCCTAGATGAGTGATGCCAAGTAATCACACGTGTTGATGTATCATTAGTGTTTCGTTTTGTAATTCGCCATGTGCTGTCTTCAGGGTCAGGTAACCATAGCGGTTACTGACTCTTTTCCCTTGTGAAGATTGTGTTTTCATACACCGCGGTGAGATTATTCATCTAGGCATGCGCTAGAGTAATTGCGAGCTGGGGAGCACCCAAGTGGAGTTAGCTGGACTCGACCGAGTGTATCATTTATTTAATTGACGTTGATTTGTATGCATGGTATAGATAAAAAAAAGTCTCACAGTGACTCATTCTTTTATTTTGTAGTGACAGTGTCCTTGCCCCCTGTGTTTTTCAAGTGTTAAAAATGTTTAGTATTGAAGTTTAGTATTGCAAATGTGTGTCGTAAGTACGCTCGGATGAGACGGACACACAGAACCCACAGCATCCCTAAGAACTCTGAGTCTCAACAGGGCGGTGATTGGGGAGCACTGCTGGCGCCCATATGATCAGTAAGTAATTGTGTCATCGTTCGTCTCGTGTCTCACCCGACGGCATCAACGGAATATTTCGTTGAAGTGTAAATTTTGTCTCTTGTTTTATTTTCAGGTTCTCAAGTGATTAATTGTGTTGTAATGTGTGTTTCATAATATTGCACAATGTTTGGTTATGAATTTAAGAAGCGTGCTGTGTGAATACTGAGAACATTACTAGTGAACGCCACCATAAGACATTTAACGAATACAGAAAATTCGCAATTTAAATATAAAATATAAATCCATATTGAAATTATTTATGTGCCATTTATTTCAAAAAATAATACAAAAGTTTTACTTGGCGTGCATAGCACTTCCGCTTGTGTGAACCCCGTAGGCAGCCATGATGGGTCCGCGCGACGGCTGCCTCTTAGGCAGTCCGTCGAGGAGAGCATGATAAGTCCGCGCGACGGCTGCCTCTTAGGCAGTCCGTCGAGGAGAGCATGATAGGTCCGCGCGACGGCTGCCTCTTAGGCAGTCCGTCGAGGAGAGCTGGCAAGGTTAGACGCTGTCACGTACACTCCTCAAACTTTTTGCACTGATGCAGATTACAGTATTTCACTTTTAGTATACCGGTTAACCTATGCTTTTCGTATGTTTTGCCAGACGTTCCCCAGCATTATGCTTCCGCTTAACTCAATAATTTGCGCCCTTGTGGTTTTTTCAATGTAAACGAGGAGAAAGGAGGAAAGATGTCGGGGAGGCCTCGCGGCCCGATCAACTTTGAATCAGGCGCCATCCGTCCATGTTAAAAACATTTCTGTGAAATTTCTGTTTAATTGCTGCGTGCAATATCGAGGGCTTTGTTTTTATGTATGTATTTAATGGTATTTGTCATGATTGTTTCAAGGCCATTTCATTTGCGACCACGTGGTTAACCGCCGCCAAGTAAATATCTGCGCCATCCATTCGCTTTGCGGGCTTATTTGTAGACTATCATGTGCGCCGTAATTCATTTCAGGGGTCTACGTAATTTTTCATTCAGTGTTCCGTGAATTTTTCATGAAATTGATTCTTTGTATGTATGACCACGCGGTCTTGTTCAAGTTTGATTTTCCCGCCAGCAGGCGTGCTACGAGCCTAGAAATGTCTCAGTGTACAGGAGAATATTTTTCCCAGCAATAATAACAATCTCTCTGACCATAATTTGCCGTTTTTACGGAGAAATATTGCAATTTCACCTTCACCGAGTGATCCGTTACGAATCTTATCGAGCGGATCTGCGTCATCTAAGCTTGCTTTCACGCACCTGTTTGTTTATTGTGACTATCCATGTCGTGTCCCATCTTGTTTCATGTGTATTTGTGCTATTTATGTAATTTGTATGGTGATATTATTTCCGTCCTAGTCGGCTATGTGTATAGGCTGTCACCACACTAACCACGTGCTGGGAGGCGCGCCCCAACGAGTCCGCGTTAGAGATGCTAAATAATCACACTTGTTCGCTGTCCATTTCATAATTCTCTGCGCCCTGTCTTCAGGAAAACTCGGCAGTCCACCCTAGCGACTGTCAACTCCATTCCTTGTGAAGATTGTGTTTTCTAACACCACAGAGAAGTCATCCATCTAGGAGTGCGCTAGATTAATTGTGATCTGGGGAGCAACCGAACGGAGTTAGCTAGACACGTCAAGAGTTCATGCATAAAGCAAGCAAGTTTCACAGTGCATAAAGTATTTCTTTGAAATGACAGCGACCTCTCGCCTTTTTCAGAGTTAAAATGTTAAGTAAAGTTGTTTAGTTATGAAAAGTGTTTTGTAAGTACGCCCGGGTGAGACGGACACACAGAACCCACAGTATCTCTGAGAACCCTGAGTCTCAACAGTGCGGTGACTGGGAAACATCGCTGGCGCCCATCTACCGTAAGTTTATTGTGTCACCATTCGTCTTGTGTCACACCCGACGGCGTCAGTGTTTACAAATGTGAACCAATTAAGCAACTAATGGATATTCCAAAAGATATTCCTCTCTTTCCCTAAAGTTTTTCTTTTCCAAAATATTAGTTATATAGATAAACAACTTCACTTGGCGTAAATTAATCATAAATATTATGTCTAAAAATGCAACATTTATAAAAGTTAACTTTTAAGGTGGATTCCTACCCACAATCTTGGATTTATAGCTTCTATTTCAGAAGGTGTATTGAAATTTCCCACGTGACATATCATAATAACAGCTTCCCAAACTTAATCAAAATGCCACAGCTTCGCTACAGTTATTAATTTTTAGCTGGTAACTGTTGAGAAGAAACGCAAGATTATTTCTTGCGAACGATTACAGAAGTTACAATATCAACAGTAATGAAAAAATACTGACCTCAGATAATGCACTAGGCAATGCTCTGTGCTATGTCGTTCAAAAAAACATGATACAAAACTGTATTGACAGAGCATGACAAAAATTACATAACTCCAAGATGGCAGGTGGGAATCTGTCTTAAATAAAAATATGAAGTTTAGCAATCGTTATTTGTAATTTTCTCGTTTGTGTCTGCAAAAATAATATCCACATTTCCTTCAGTTTGTTTAATTCTACCAAAATTTCGCCATTTCTGTTTTACCTTTCGTTGTTCGCTGAAATAGTGCATGTAAGAACTTTACTCTGACAGAATGCTCAGAGTAATTACTTTGCGGTTTTGGGGCACTGCCAAGAGCAAGTAAAGTATTTGCTCAAAGTGTTTTGGGACAACCAAAGAGAAAAGTTGACTCGCAGAGTAACGTTTTGGAACGCCACCCTGAGACTTGCCCAGCTGTCTGCCAGGCGCTATAGCCGCTGAGAGTCATGGGATACCTGCAGCACGAGGGACTTGTCCTGGAGGTCCTGGTGCGACACGGGGAACTTGAAGGTCTCTCCGAAGTGTGGGTTGGCGTCGTTGCGATGGATGGCAGTCTGTCTCTTGCGGCTGTCTACGGGAGGTGACAGGCTCAGCCTCACGTAGGGATCGCTGAAACCACCCTGGTCACTACCCATCAGGTCACGCGCTGTAACACACATCCCTTGTTACTCTCTCACTACCACCAGCCGTCCCACAGATCTACAGCTGCCCAGCTGCATTCCTTCGCCAGTCACTTAGTTCCTCCGCACTAACGATATTGCGTGTATTTTTGGCATGCTGGCCACTTTTATCTTGCCTTTTCAAGGAACTTCCACAACTATTTTTGTATGAATACTACTATTGTCTGTATATCTGTAAACATCATAAGAGAACACATGCATTTGGTAACCCGACAACATTTAATTTCAGTTGCACCGCACAATCTCTGCGAAACATCAGACTGACAGTTTTTCTCATTTATGTATATTTGGCATTTAACTTCGAAGAGGAGTTGTATGATAAAATATTAATTAAAATTTCCTACCAAAGTTGGCATTATAATATCTAATATGTTGGCATAATAATATCTAATATGTTGGCATTATAATATCTAATATGTTGGCATAATAATATCTAATGTGTGGGAAAGTCTGTCTCACTATCAAAGTTTTTTTAATTGACGGACATATTACTTTTGATCAGTTTGTTTTATCTGGTTTCTATTGCTTTGTTAACTACGTAATCTAGTAGACGAAATAATTATATTGTGATTTATTTACACCCTTAAACTAAAACTTTGTCAAATTTAGTAAAAACATTTTTTCTGCTATGTATTATATTTTTCGTTATTATAGTACAAAGCACACACAGCATCCATGCCTAGATATAAATATCCTAGAGACTTTTTCGTTCAAGAACATTATTTTGCTTTCAAGAATTATTAGTAATTTTAAAGTTTTGTAAGATCGGAAATGACCGTCTATGTTGTGCACGACTCTGATTGAACCCTCCAAACCTCAAAGAGATGCTTATAATTGACTCTATATGTAGAAACTCTATGCAGAAACTCAAGCCACTAAACGATTTCTGACAAACATTGCTGTGTTGCTGGTGTTTCAATGGCGTCACAAACTTACACACTTATTTAGCCAACTATGCCTGAAGGTGTTGAAATGGAAAAATTTTACAAGTGTTATTTGGGTACATGTGAAAATGAATTCAAGAACTCCTATCTCCTAATATACATCGTCCAATACAAATGGGTTTTACAATACAAACTGTTCTTGTATAAAGGGCACTCTCGCCGCAAGTGGAAGAGTACCAACCTTCTATGCTGTTTGCAGCCATTAGAGTAAGTGTCGTCTAGAAACACGACGAGTGCAGTTGGCTGTGCGATTCCATTGCATGTTTATCGCAGTGTGTGTCTGTAATTCCTGGAAAACGACCGTGAGCTCGAGCGTGGCCATATGGTCAGACTCTGAGAGGGTGGCTGGACGTTCCGTAGAATTGCCACTCACTTGGGGCGTAACATAACAGTGGTCCATTGGTGGTGTATTAGACAGGTGCAGAGGATTCCTACAGCCACCTAGCCCCACCAGTGCTACCTCGCTGCAATGGCAAGTGCCTGGGCAGAAGGATTGTTCGGGCCGCCCTGCACGCGCAATCAATGCTACTGTCCCTCTCTCCCATCCCACGAGTCTGCATGAACAATAAACAATCAATTGTTGAAGGTAGGTTTATGTTCTCGTGTTCCTTTGGCACGTTTACCTCTGACACATGCCCATCGTCGTGAACGTCTCCGATGTTGTAGGGAGAGGGAGAGATAATGTTATTCAGTGATGAGAGAGTCGTTTCGGCCTTAGAAAAAGTGATGGCCGTGTTCACGTTTATAGATGTGCGGATGAGCGGAACAATCCATTGTGTATTCGCACTCGCCATATTGAAACCACGCCTGGGATTATGGTGTTGGGGGCCATAAACTACCCATCATTCAAGGGAGCATGACAAATGTGTCGCACATCAGTGCCATTGTCACTCCGGTGTCTAAGCCCAATTTTTTGATTTTTTTACTGCCTTGACGGCCTTGTCGTAGTGGCCTAAAACGACAGTGGAGTATACATTCCAGCGATCCTCTATGGACACTACGATCACGAGTGATCTGATCATTAGTCTTATGAGCGTCAGTAGTGGACTGATCAACAGAATGTCAGCTAGATCACACTCGTGAGTTATATTGTGTGCTGTGTGTGTGCATATGTGGACAAGGAAATAGATACCTATGTGATGGGGACCCTAGCACAATATGAATTTTATTAATTTGCCTTGATAATTGTATCTTAATTTACATTCATCCATCATAAAAGAAAACAATTTCTTCAAAAAGTAATTTGGACAAAACGATTTTTCAGTGAAACTCCTGGATTGAAAAAAAAAGTAATTATAAGTAGCCAAAAACATGTTTTAATAATAAAATGCAATTTGATTTTAATATTAAAGTAACGCTTAAATAAAATAGCATGTTTTTCTTTAAAAATTAATGCAAAAATTTTTAAAATCTTTACACTTGAAAACTTAACAAATATATTTAGACATAGGCCTGTATGATGATTATGAATATAACATTTATAAATTTGTTAGGAATTTCTGTTTTTCTGCCACTAAGGTGTTAAAAAATATTTTTATTTATATAAATACGTTGGCCTTTCAATTAATTTGAATATCCATCAGGATCAAGCTAATTTATTTTAAATTTAATATAATTATTGTACTACCGAAATTTGTTTTATATAGTACCATGAATTTGGGACTGTACGAAAAAAAAAAGGTATATATTTTAAAGTTCTATATTTTTAATATCATTTCCCCCATATTATTATACATTAAACGAACTATTATTTTATATCAGAACAAATAAGGATATAACATGCTCTGGGAAGATCCTTAAGAGATTAAGAGTAAAAATTAACTCCAAATACGTCATATTTAAGTCTACAAATTTAAGCCAACACAGAAAAAAAAAGGCAACCCTAGATAACATATTTTGCCAACTTCGTGTGCAACTATTTTGCAGTGTTGGTGCATTTATTTCGCTGCAATAATGTATAAAAATTTACGGCATCAGAAATAGTCTGCAGAAATACATTATTCTGGTTATCATATTTGCTGTAATAGTACGTAAAAACAATATTTTAATATTGCTCTCTCTTCATTTTGCTCTATTGAATTCCATAAAATTGTAAAATAAGATCACACTCTATAGCGTTATTTTATGCCGCAGGGCCCCTTAAAAGGGCTCTGGACAATAAAAGACGATAAACATGTTAATAGATGATAATAGGTTTTTCAAAGCCAATATAGAAAAACCAAAACAGTGTAATCATAAATTACATTTTCTGCCATCTTTGTGAGAAAATATCATATCACTGTGATGCATTTCTAATGAGCAATTTCTGATGCCGAAAATTGTACACATAATTGCAGCACAAGATACTGTTGTATAGGAATTAACATACTGGCAAAATTTTCCAAGTCTGTTCACGATTAAGTGCGCACTTTTGAGATCAACCTCTAAAAAATATCACTGTCCATAACTACACATACGCTACAGTACATACTGTAATGCAGGCTCCCAGAGTTCAGTTGGCAGTGAATTAATTAATTAACATACTTCTAGGGCTTAACCCAAAAAGGGCTTTCAAAAGAGCTCAATTAACAGTGAATAGGCTATACTCAGAAAGTTTGCAAAAACCGTGGTGTGGGATTGCCATTAATTTTGGTTTTTCTCCATTGGTCTCCAAAAATCTGCAAATTTTTATTATCGTGTTCAGCACTTATTTGTGTCTCACTCCCTCTTAACCATTTCAGTCACAGTGTTCTCTAACGGGAACATTGCAAAGGAAGTGACTTTAACGGTCTGCACTGTACACAACAGATAACAGAGTCTAACGAGGGACGTGTATCACATGTCAGGCGACATCATTCACTGAAGAGTCGGTATGGTATCGCGTAGTCTCATAAACTGCCTCTGTCAGTAAAACGATACACAAACAGAATTTAATTGTTTCCTATATATGACAGAGCGTCATACCGATAGCAGTATGGTTCCGAACAGAAACATTTGACTGTTGCAGTATTTAAAATGGCATATTTAACTGCGACTGAAAGGGTCGACAGTGATGGGCGGACTGCAGAGCAGGACCTTCAATGAGGTTGATGTGCAGGTCGGACTTGTCGAAGTCATAGTAAAGGGCAAGGTGCAGGCGCCCCATGCTGGGCCCAGCGCGCTGCCTGCCCAGGAACAGCGGACTCTGGTTGCGCTGATACAGGTCTGGCTGCAGCGTACCCAGCGGAGAGGCCGGCGGTGCCGTGATGTCACCCGGCGCAGTCCTCGCCAGTGATGGCAGCAGCAGCTGAGACAGGTTCCTGCCTGCCGCGCCTGCACACACAGCGCGCCCGGAACTTCTTTTCCACACTACTCTCATACACTGCGGGCCGACGTCACCATCGCCATCGCTGTGGCGTGACAACTACGGTGAAGAGTTGGGCGCTTCTTAAGGTTTCAAGTAAAGCAACTGCCCATGGAGCACTGCACCCGACTGTACTACATTGTGAACTCATAAAAATGTAGTACAAACACCATAAAAATTGCCAGAAAAGTGTGATTTATGCATCAAAGAATATTGTATATATTTGGCAACATTATAAAATATGATTTTAGATGTAAAAAATTAATTGATCGATAGTGTCCACATTTTTAACAAAATTTAAGCACATTTCTGTTTTGGATGCTTCGGAAAGCATAATTTACAAGGAAATCTTCTTCAAGAAAGATCGTCATAATATTTACTGTGATCATGTGTAATAAAATCATAGTAATAATGTATCATATTAACTTTATAATTAACTTTATTTACGTCAGTTTCAGCCATAAATGTTTGTGACAAATGGATGTACATAAAATCAATTATAAAAATTATTTCCTACATTATTATTACAATTTTCTTACATGCAGTCATAGTAAATAATATGGTGATATTCCATGACAAAAATTTTCTTGTAAATTCTGCTTTCCGAAGCATTGAAAACAGAAATGGGGTAAAAAAAAAAAAAAAAAAAAAAAAAAAAAAAAAAAAAAAAAAAAAAAAAAAAAGAGCACACTATTTTAATAGATTATTGTTTAACATTAAAACATATATTTTTCTAAAATATTTTATAATGTTGCAAAATATATATACATTCTTATTTCATATACAGCATAAATTGCAATTGTATAGTTGGGTGCAGTGCTCCATAGGTTGTTGCTTTACTTCAACTTTAAGATCGAGGTCGTGAGAGCCAATGAGGGTGAAGTGAGATGAGTATGGAGCAGCGCCGAACAGCGCCATCGTCTGGCACGATTTCCATGTACAAAAATGCGGGAGTGAGCCCGTCAGTAATAAAACCCAGTTTTCCTAGGTGGCAGTGAGGTATAACAACTGCAGGTAGGAAGGTGTTAATGTCTCGTCTACAGTGAGTCCATTGAGACTGAGAAAATTGCTTAGCGAAGCAGACGCAGGGAAGGAATTGGTCATCCCAGCATTTTCCTGGAATGTTTTTAGGAATTTGGGGAAAGCGTGAAGAACGCAAAATAAGGCTGGTCAGACCGGGAATCGAACCCAGGTCCTCCCGTATGGAAATGCGAAGACTGGCCACTGTGCCACCTGTCTGGGTAACAGACAGCTGAGGGGACTTATCTTTACAGTAGATACTCCAGTATAGTCTTTTCGTGGTTTATTCACACTTTTTCAATCAAACTTTTGAAAAATTTCCCACTGTATATAGTACTCGGGTTTTTGCTAAGTATATCATGTATCACAAGCATTTTATACTTCAGTTAACATAAAAGTGCATTATTTTTGGTTATATTGAACTTTTACTTATATTTTATATATGAATTATATTTAATTAGTAATTATGACAAAAAAAACAGGTAGAATATAGTTGGTTTCGTAGTGCCTAGTAAGAAATAGTTTGTACGAAAAATATTATTACACTGAGCGCACACAAATGTAATGCATTGTCCTTTTGGTGTAATTTTCTGTACTTGGTTTAAGCTTAGCTTGTATGAGGCGGAGGAATATTCTGGAAGTAGAACTTTAGCAGGGTTTCAGAAACGTAGATAACTGTTAGTTGAAGTAGGACCACCTGTTTTTCGCGAAAATATCTATGCGCAGGCTATACTTCAACTTCTTATGTGCACACTTACAAATTTCCTTTGGCTATTGGCCATGTGCCTGTGTAAGAAGGCATTTACTACTCGACTGGACAAATCAGAATTAAGTCACTCAGACACTGAACGTCGATGACTGGCTGACAGATACGTAAGACGTGTGAGATTTGACATCCTCCAACCACGAAATAGGTTCTGAACTAACATACGTTGCAGTACGACTAGTCGCGAGAAACAGGTTGCGCTAACTGTGAGATGACGTGAGCTGGCTAGCCAGGGGGAAGGTGTGTGACATACCTCTGGCGGAGACTGGCGGGGTGGGAGAGCTGCAGGTAGAGGAGGCGGGCTCGGCTAGAGATGCTAGAGACGTCTGCGAGGGCGAGGAGGCGCGCAGGTCACCCGCGGAACCGTAGCGGGCGTCGAGGGAGGCTGCTCGGCAGTAGGAACCAGGGGACGGCGACCGGCACTCCGCCCCGCGCCCGTCCGGTCCTGTCGTACGGATATACGGCGACGACCCGCGCTGGCTCTGCAGCACGCACATACCCTCCCTTCCTCACAATCCCTCACAGCTCTATCCTCGTCTTTCATCACCCTCCTATGTAAAATTCTCTCAAATAACAATGAAATTTGGTCAAAATACCCATTTACACTAGTCATGCTAATAATATAGGTTATACTTTTATTTTAAGAGTTTACTTTTCATTACATTTCCCTTAATATAGGGGAAAGTAGCATAAATCGCACTGGTGCTTAAATCGCACTACTGCTAGTTTACAGAAAATGAACGACTCGAACTGACATCTGGTGCTAGATTTAGATACCTCCCAGTGTAACCGATGTGTGCACAGTAATATTTAGCCCACCAGTTTATACAGACGAGTGTGGCAATCAAAAGAAGAATATGTGTTGTGTGGTATAAGTTTCTTATTGGTAATCACAGTCTTTTTAGACTATACCGAGGTATGTTTATACTATTTATGTATATGAATTGGAATCCTTACAATTATATCTATACATTTTAGTTGTAACTTTGTTGATACCATATTTTGTTTGAGGTTAGAATTTCTGTTTGTTGTAATTTGTGCAAATTGCCTATATCGTACCCCCTAAACATGCTTTAAATCACACCTGGTGCGATTTAGGACACTATGAATTAAATTATATTAATGTTCCTTTATGGATGTTTGTTTAAGATTTTGGAATGTCTAAGCGTGAATACGGAAAGTGGAGGGCAGAAGACATGGCAAAAGCTATAGACGAATACAAGGAGGGCAAATTCATTTAAATGAATGTGCTAGACAGTACAATGTGCCAAAACATACACTTTTAAGACATGTCACGGGTGAAGTGAAAAGAGGTGTAGGCCTATGTGATCGGACCCAACCAGTAAATGATCGACAAATTGACGTAACACCTGATGTTGAGAAAGAATTAGAACAGCACATTTTGAAACTAGAAGAACATATGTTTGGTTTAAGTATAACTGATGTTAAGAAACTTACTTTCCAGATTGCTGAAAAATACAACTTAAATCACAGCTTTAACAAGGAATTGGAAATGGCAGGTAAACAGTGGTTTTATCAGTTCATGAAAAGGCATTCATGTCTCAGTCTGCGATAGCCTGAATGCACATCAATAGCCCGGGTAAAGGGATTCAAAAAAGCGAATGTAAATGTTTTTTTTTTTCGATCTATTAGATAAGGTAGTAGACAAAAATAAAATTCATGCATTGAAAATATTCAATGTTGATGAAACTGGATTTTCTACTGTCCAAAAATGAGCTGGGAAAGTTATAGGTAAGATGGGAAAGCACCAGATTGGTGCAGGATCTAGTGGTGATAGAGGGGTGGACACTACTATTGTATGCTGCACAAGTGCCTCGGGAATATTTGTACCACCCATGATTATTTCTAAACGATAGAGAAACAGACTGTTGTTGCAATCTGGTGCTGCTCTTGGAAGTCTCGTTGAAGTTACAGAAAGTGGTTAGATTAATCCAGAACTATTCGTAAGGTGGCTGGAGCATTTTGTAGAACACATCAGACCTTCTCTTGAGAAAAAAGTTGTACTTGTGCTGGATGGGCATAGTACACATTCTAAAAATCTTGAAGCGATAGAATTGGCTAGTAAGAGTGGCGTTATCATGCTACAGCTACCAGGACATACTACCCACCAACTGCAACCTTTAGATGTTGCTCTGTTCAAGCCATTTGAAACCTATTATGAACAGGCTGTGAACAAATAGCTTCGCAGCAAATCCTGGCCAATACATCACTCAATACCAAGTTTCAGCTTTACTTGTAGAAGCTTACAGCAAGTTATGTACAATATCTAAGACTGCTACTGGGTTTAGAGTAGCAGGGATGTGGCCTGTAGACCGCAGTGTGTTTTCAGATAGTGATTTTGCAGCATCTGAAAATATTACTACCGCAATAGGTACCTCATACAAATCAAAATGACATTGCAGGTTCCACAAACAGTGACTTTCACATGGCTTCTTCTGATGTCCCAACGACAGCAGGAAGCATGAGCTCTCCAGTTCGCATGTCTGCCTCTCATGGCCCAACAACAGCATAATCGTGAGCTCTCCAGTTCAGACGCGAGTTCAATAGAAACTATATCACACATACCATCATCAAGCTCTTCAGCTACACAACCTCGAAGGAAATGTGCAATCCAAAAATCTGTAGTCCTTGAGAGCCCACATAAACATGTAGGGCCTACTTACGGCTAGCAGAGAGAAACAGAAGAAAGGGTGAAAAGACAAGGGAGGCGACAGAAGTATGGAAAATCTAAGAAGACTGTTCCATCTGAAGGCGTTGAGGTCGAAATAGTCTATACTAATGACTAGCTTTGTATGCTATGTGAAAGAACTGTAGTGGAAGACATGGTACAATATGCGAAGTGTTCAAAACGGGCACACGAATCATGTGTTGGATACGGTCATGAACGTGCCATGTACATATGTGATTTTTGCAAAACATAAACCCATTGCTTCCTGTTACAGTGCCTTAAATACAAAATAATGTATGCCTACCAGTAGTCTAGCCAGTGCAGGCATGACAATTTTCATTATTTTTTTGTGTGTTTCCAATGTTTTGTGTATTTGTTTCTTACATAATTGTCATAGTATGTTTGGTATTCAGTTATTGTGGTGTTTTTTGTTGCAGTAATAAAGTAATCGGTACTTAATTAAACGGGAGTGCGATTTAAGATCCGCCAATGTGCAATCTAGGAAACTGGTTTCTAAATCGCACTTAGTGCAGCGTTTTGGTTTTATATCAATAAAAACCAGTCTACTGAAATGGGATGTTTTGACAGATTATTATGCTTTTCCATACTAACAAGAGTAACCAAAAACATACTCAGATGTTCGAATAGGTACAACGATAAAACATAAAATAAGATATTTCCTCATGGGGTGCGATTTATGCTACTTTACCCTATAATACAGAACTGTATTACTTTTTCTTAAACATTATTTAATTTCAATTGAAAATGTATAAAGATACTGAAAACTGCCAACAAGTGCCAACTGTCTATTTTTATGTCCGCGCAATTTTTTTTATATTCTTGAAGAATTAACAAAACAAATATATATTTAAAATTATGAAAATTCCTTATAAGTTATATAGTTTCAACTATTTATATTTAAAATCACAATGTTATTTATTTAAAATCCAATTTTTATTTGTAAACCTTTTTTTCTTGTTTTTATATTTTATACTATCTTGCAGATAAATAGAAAATTATTTAAAAAACGAAATTTATATTACTAAAAAATTTAAATACTTATACGTTACTTTTATTTATAGTCAAACTATTGAACATTTTAAACTTAGTTGTACTGGTAATTTTTTTAATAAAGAATGTCATATTTAAATATGTAATTTGTTAACAAAAATAATTTAATCATAAATTATGTTACAGACTATGTTAAATCTTACAAGAGTTTGTAAGAGCCAATCCTCTCTAATGAATAGAAAAAGAAATCAGACATTTTCTTTTTAGTTTTTAATTACAATTTTTATAGAAAATAAAAATACAGTATCAGTTGACGGTCGAAAGGATAGTATTAAAATTCTAAGTAAATACAGCAAATATACCAGTATACAAAGATTTCCTAAATTATTTAGATATATTTCGGAATCGATTTTTGAAATTGACAATAATTATTGAAAGATGGAAATAAAAACTGATAAGATATAAATGGTTTAATTTTTTTAAAACTATAACAGCACACGATATAAATATTGTTATTCGATTATAGAAAATATCAATACCTTTTAATATAGAAATATGAATGTAATATAAAAATAAATGAGTTCCTTACCTCATAAAACCTACGCATTCAAAAAAATTTAATTGCTTGAAATATATAGACTTGAAAAATCAATGCAGGAACACCAATACAAAAAAAAAAACATACAATACTGCATATTCATAAAAATTTCACCCTAAAAATTAAAATGTCTGTAGTAACAATTACAGAAAATAAATTCAGAAAAATAGTTTATGTAAATATTTAATAAATTGGAATTAAATAATCATTCAGAAACTATTTAAATTAAATCGTTAGACGAAAAGAAACATAATTATTTTCGAAATTTTAAGATCGGGTTTTTGCATTTCAGAGTAAAATCATCATTTAATACAAAAAGTTAACCTAATGTTATACATTTCTAAAAAATACTTTATGTACAGCTAGAAATGAAATTAAAACCAAAGTATAAATCTTTTGAGTCCTCAAATATAGCACTGTAATTAAGTATGCAATTTCTTGTAGTTTTCACAGAAAAAAATTATATAAGAAATTAAGCTTGACGCCAGCTAACAGCCAGCGGCGCTAGAGCCCATGACGACGCTCACCACCCATGTGTCACGTGTGTTGCACGTGCACAAAGAGGCCAATATTTTGTACTTTCACGTAAATATTAGTTTTCATTGTAAAATGTGTTTTATATTTGTATTTGCAGGGTTTAATATGTCTTTAAATGATTTAAAGCGTTTGTTAGTATTTTTAAATTGTTTGGTTATGAAGTTCAAAGTGCCCGCGGCACCAAGATTAAGAACACTGATATTCCGGCATGAACGCCGTCATAAGGAGACACTGAAATAATATGAAAATTCATAAGAAAATTATAAAAATGTTAAACAATATTTAATTTAATTTGTGCCATTTCATTTTCACTAATAAAATATTTTACTCGGCGTGCATAGCACTTCCGCTTATGTGAACCCCGTAGGCGGCCATGGTAGGTCCGGGCGACACATCTCTGGACAATCTGTCGAGGAGAGCTGGCGAGGTAAGACACCGTCATATACACACCACAACTTTTGTTCACTGATGTAGGTTTCAATAGTTAATTTAGTTTACCAGTCAACCTTTGCTTGCGTACATTTTGCCAGACATTTCCCCAGCATTATGCTTCCGCTTTACTAATTTATTTCGCCCTTGTGGCATTTTAAACTTAATCGAGGATAAGGAGCAGAAATATGTCAGAGAGATCACGCGACCCGCGCAACTTGAATCAGGCGCCATCCGCCTATGTTAGTGGTGTTTCATCATAATTTCTGTATTATTACTACGCGCAATTTTAAGGACCTTGTTTTCATGTACGTATTTGAGGGTATTTTCCATGTTTGAATATTATACGGCAACATCACCTATAACCACATGGCTGACCGACGCCAAGTATTTGTCGCCATCATTGCGTTTTGAGAGCTTATTTATGTAACTTCATATGTGCAATATTTAATCAGGGTTCTATGTTAAATTTTTGTCAGGATTCCGTGTAATTTCACGTAAATTGATGCTTTTGTACTTGACCACGCAGTCATGCTAATGTTTGATTTTACAGCCATCAGGCATGTTACAATCCCGTAATCACGTAAATCGTAAAGAGAATAATTTTCATAACAAGAATAATATATTGTCTGAATTTAATTTGCAGTTTCCACAAAGAAATATTGCAATTTCACCTACACCACGTGGTTCGCTACGAACTTCATCCAGCGGCATCCGCGCCATATAAACTTGTTTTCACACGCGTGTGTGTGTGTATTGAGAATCCTCATCTCGTGTCCCATCTTGCTTCATGTATCTTTTGAGGGTTTATGTAATTTTGTAATTTGTGTACGGTGATATCACTTGTCCTAGACGGCTCTGTGTTTAGGCCATCACACTACCCACGTGCTGGCGGGCGAGTCCCGACGATTTTGCGTTAGTGATGCCGAGTAATCACACGTGTTAATGTATCATTAGGGTTTAATTTTGTAATTCACCGTGTCCTATCTTAAGGAAAAATCGTCAGTCCACTCTAGCGGCTGTCAACTCTCTTCCCTTGTGAAGATTGTGTTTTCATACACCACTGTGAGATCATCCATCTAGGCATGTACTAGATTAATTGCGGGCTGAGGAGCACCCAAGCGGAGTTAGCTAGACACGATCGAGTGTATCATTAATTTCATGGCACGTTGATTTGTACGAACCGTATCAATAAAATCAAGTTTCACAGTGACCCATCCTCTTTTATTCAGTAGGGACAGTGTCCTAGCCACATGTATCTTTAAAGTGATAAATATGTTTAGTAAAAGTTTAGTATTGCCTACGTGTTTATAAGTACGCATGGGTGAGACGGACACACAGAACCCACAGCATCCCTTAGAACCCTGGGTCTCAATATTGCGGTGGTTGGGAAGCACCGCTGTTGCCCAAATTACCAGTAAGTATTTGTGTCATCGTTCGTCTCGTGTCTCACCCGATGGCGTCAAGTTTAGAACAAAAATGAGAGTATGTTGAACAACTGATATAAGTAGTAAGCTAATTAAAAAATGGCAACAAGGAGAATATCAAGTTTCAATTTATAAGTTATATATGTGTAGTCTTATAAACATACACAATAGTTTGCGAGACTTCTTTTATTTCATGACATCACGGGAAGCCATTGTATGAGCAATAAATTCTTCTTTATATACATCTTCTGATCAATTAACAGGATTTGAGGAAAATGTTTAGAAATATAATAACAAGTTTTGAAAATCTTTGACACTCCAAAGAAATGTGAGGATATTTGAAAATCTTCTGTAAGTGTTCATTATGTCTGAGATTTGCTTTTAAAATTGTATTTGTTTGTGTAGGCCTATGTATAAACTGATACAAACATATACATATACAAACACACAAATATAAGGAAGCTGCTTAAGTTTAATATATTTCATGTTGGATAGACAATATTTTACAATTACCTAATCCCCCTAAAATAATAACAAAATAATTGACATAATGAAAGTTATTTCCCTAAGATTTGTGTTGTGTAACTTATTATACCAATTATACTAAAGAGAAATCAGACAAATAGAAAGTATTTGTAAAAATAAAACTGCAAAATCTGAAATAACAAAAAATAAGTCAAGTTTGATATGAATGTTATGTCAAGCATGTCATTGTGAGTGTTTGACAAGAAATAAAAAAAAAAGTATTCAAAGTGTTTACAGATGTGGCATAGCATTACAAAATTTTACTAACCAGAAAATGTATGTTCACCAGTTCCTTCAGGAGTAAACAGATGGGATCGAGATGAAAAAAAGGTAATGATGACTCATGAGGGAAATGATAGTAGTATATTTTAGTATAGGGGTTTTTAACGTTCCCCGGTTATATGCATAAAAGCTTAGCAGGGGACGGCATACAAACTAACTTACAACCTAGCTTAACACGTATGCCTTACCTGGGATATGAACCCAGAGCCTCCCGCACTCCAGATCGGTGGCACAATAACCAATTGCGCCACGGGAGGTCGGTCGAAGATGAAAATGATGATTCATGATGGATTACTACATATAATGAATAGAGATAAGTCAAAACGATTATTTATAATGGATGATGATATGTGACTGACAATGGACTATTGAAGAGAGATGATTGATGATGACTGATGATGACTAGTGATGGTACAGGTGACGGACTTACCAGCAATGGCCTGGACAGGGTATGTGAAGCCAATCAGGACGCACACTGCCCATTAGGAGGTAGGTAGAGGCTCACTGGAAATACATGCTGGGAGAAGACACTGTCGAGACTACCGTAGAGGGAGGTGGACAGTATGGAGGAGTTACCTGCTTGGAGAGGAAACTGTCGAGGCTACCGTAGAGGGAGGTGGACAGAATGGCGAAGGTACCTGCTTGGAGAGGCCACTGTCGAGGCTGCCCTAGAGGGAGGTGGATAGTATAGCGGAGGTACCTGTTTGGAGAGAGCATTGTGGAGGCTGCCCTAGAGGGAGGTGGATAGTATAGCGGAGGTACCTGCTTGGAGAGAGCACTGTCGAGGCTGCCCTAGAGGGAGGTGGATAGTAGTTCAGAGGTACCTGCTTGGAGAGGGCACTGTCGAGGCTACCCTAGAGGGAGGTGGATAGTATAACGGAGGTACCTGCTTGGAGAGGGCACTGTCGAGGCTGCCCTAGAGGGAGGTGGATAGTAGTTCAGAGGTACCTGCTTGGAGAGGGCACTGTCGAGGCTGCCCTAGAGGGAGGTGGATAGTATAGTGGAGGTACCTGCTTGGAGAGGGCACTGTCGAGGCTGCCCTAGAGGGAGGTGGATAGTATAGCGGAGGTACCTGCTTGGAGAGGGCACTGTCGAGGCTGCCATAGAGGGAGGTGGATAGTATAGTGGAGGTACCTGTTTGGAGAGAGCATTATCGAGGCTGCCCTAGAGGGAGGTGGATAGTATAGTGGAGGTACCTGTTTAGAGAGGGCACTGTCGAGGCTGCCATAGAGGGAGGTGGATAGTATAGTGGAGGTACCTGTTTGGAGAGAGCATTATCGAGGCTGCCATAGAGGGGGGGTGGATAGTATAGCGGAGGTACCTGTTTGGAGAGAGCATTATCGAGGCTGCCCTAGAGGGAGGTGGATAGTATAGCGGAGGTACCTGCTTGGAGAGAGCATTATCGAGGCTGCCCTAGAGGGAGGTGGATAGTATAGTGGAGGTACCTGTTTGGAGAGAGCATTATCGAGGCTGCCCTAGAGGGAGGTGGATAGTATAGTGGAGGTACCTGTTTAGAGAGGGCACTGTCGAGGCTGCCATAGAGGGAGGTGGATAGTATAGTGGAGGTACCTGTTTGGAGAGAGCATTATCGAGGCTGCCCTAGAGGGAGGTGGATAGTATAGTGGAGGTACCTGTTTGGAGAGAGCATTATCGAGGCTGCCCTAGAGGGAGGTGGATAGTATAGCGGAGGTACCTGCTTGGAGAGAGCATTATCGAGGCTGCCCTAGAGGGAGGTGGATAGTATAGTGGAGGTACCTGTTTGGAGAGAGCATTATCGAGGCTGCCCTAGAGGGAGGTGGATAGTATAACGGAGGTACCTGCTTGGAGAGGGCACTGTCGAGGCTGCCCTAGAGGGAGGTGGATAGTAGTTCAGAGGTACCTGCTTGGAGAGGGCACTGTCGAGGCTGCCCTAGAGGGAGGTGGATAGTAGTTCAGAGGTACCTGCTTGGAGAGGGCACTGTCGAGGCTACCCTAGAGGGAGGTGGATAGTATAACGGAGGTACCTGCTTGGAGAGGGCACTGTCGAGGCTGCCCTAGAGGGAGGTGGATAGTAGTTCAGAGGTACCTGCTTGGAGAGGGCACTGTCGAGGCTGCCCTAGAGGGAGGTGGATAGTATAGTGGAGGTACCTGCTTGGAGAGGGCACTGTCGAGGCTGCCCTAGAGGGAGGTGGATAGTATAGCGGAGGTACCTGCTTGGAGAGGGCACTGTCGAGGCTGCCCTGGGAAGAGGTGGACGGCGTCTTGACCAGCTGAGGTGGCTGGAAGCAGCGAGGCTGGGCTGGCGTGTCCACTGGCTGAATGGCATGTTGCTCCCGGGCCACATCGAATTCCTGTAACAACAAGTCAGCACTACTATGCACGTTTCCTCTTGGCCGGCCTCCCTGTATCACTGAGCCTGCATCCTTCACCAAGTCATATCTGCTACTACTCCTAACTCCTACCTGCCAGATTGTGTCGGTGGAGACATCATGCCAGCTATAAGAGTACTTATCAATCCCTCTGTTCCACATAGCGTTTGCTATAGACATAACTATTTGCAGAGGCAGTTTCCGAATTGGCAGATTTCGTTGATAAAATGATCACGTGATCCGATTTTGTATACAGAAAAGGTGACATATTTGGTAATTTGGTGTTTCCTATTTTGTATCTATCGGATGTTAGCAAAAATACTAAATGACAAAATCAGCGCCATGTTTGTTGTTACTTTAAAAACATATGCGTAAATAAAATTAATTTTAAAACAAATTACTGTACATAAAATACACTAAGCGTGTTTTAAAAAGCAAGTTTAATGTTGTTTTTGCATAATCGATTGTTTTCTTATTTATTAACGTATTAGTAGTATTCATGTGATGATTGCAGTAATATTACGCCTGTTTTAAGCATTACATTTAGCTAAAAATATTTTGCATTTTTGATTTAATAATGTGTTGCCGCGAGTGCCAAATAAGTGACTGTCAACATCGTCCGAATTGATACCTAACAAATCACGAATTTATAAAATAACGAAATGACGAAATTTTTCAATTCGAACACGGCCTGAGACTTCAGAAACGGAGAAATAAAATCAGTCGTGGCCTTTATCAAATAAGCATCCCTGCATTCGGCTGGAGTGGGTGACGCAGAGAAACCACGGTAAACTGAAATTAGGATTGTGGGAGTGGAGATTGATCCCGGTTCCTCTAGAATTCTCGGGAGTACCGTATCCCATTACCGCCAAATGAGGGGCTGTTTTGCCAATAGAACCAACCACGTGGTCTGGGCTCGGGTTTGCAGCACTATTTATGTACTACCTGCTCATAAATTTCACTGAATTTCCACTTACCGAGTGTCAATGCAACAATTATATGTTATGAGGAAATATTTTGAAGAAGAGAAAAAGCGGACATACGGCATTGCTTGTTCAATTTATTTTGACAGTCCCGGCAGCAATAAAAGAGCCAATCTAGAGAATATGCACAAAGGATGAAAATTAGCTTACCTAGTCTTTTGTAGACGTCTGAACCAGGGAAGAGTAAACAACCCTTCAGTTGATGAAATGCCAACTCTCATCCACATAGGTAGTAAGTTAAGAGTCGCAATTCACAGCTCCAACTGCTAACTGCTAACATGCCCGTATTCTGTTAGTAACAGAACGGGATGTATGTATTAACAAATACCTTACACCAGCCTACAACATGACACGAGGCCTTGTCTTCCGAATTAACATGATGCTTTAGTAACTTTGAATAACAGATAAAATTACTCCAATAATTACTTGCAATCTGTGTTATTTAATGTCACGATTATTTATATTCTCCGGTACAAATTTTTAGACAACTCGGCTGTTTCTTTCGCATTTCCTTCATTAAAATTTCTTGTTTAATACCTACTGTATTCTGGGCAATATTTCATGTAATCCGATTCAGGCCTAAGATACTCGTTGCGGATACATAACTTCGTAAGTAACGTAAACTTTAGTGGTTGCCACTGAGTATAAATACCACTAATCCATCTCGCAACACACTTCCCATCATATTTTTTAGTAATTAGCCTAAAAATCAGGAGACATCATGTAGGAATTTGAGAAACTTTAACTCAACAAACACTTTTCGGTTTTACTGACCTTAGTCAAGTGAAGACATATCCATGATGAACTCGACACTGCGCTCACAGAAACAAAGTTATCAGAGGTGTCTTTCTTAAGTTTTAATTATAGGCTGTTCACGGTAAAGTGGGCACTTTTTAAGGCCATTCTAAATTTTTCCTTTCGTCCAATTTCCTTCTTTCTGCTGATTTTTAATATAAACATTGCAATGTGACCAATAAACAAAGTAAATACATTTCACCACCCTCAAGATGTAATGCTTGAGGCTGCAATAAGATATTTATTAGTGGTTAATGTCTGTTGGGAGGGCCTTAAAAGGTGCTCACTTTACCGTGAACAGCTTATAATGTGGTGGTGTTAAATTTTATACACTACAGAAAAAGTTACTGAATGGTAACACGTAAATTATAATAATGCACAATAAAGAACATTACAACTCGATCAGATTACAATCGTAGCTTATAGAATATATCCTATGAATGTAATTTTAAGAACACTTCCAAAAAAAATTACTTAACTTCAAAAGTGTTTACTTGCAAGGTGATGTGAGAATAGGAGAAAAACACGCAGGAAAGAAAATCGATTGTAAAAATGAACCGGGGTGTTGAAAGTCGTTTGTCGTCGACCATGTGAATATCGAGTGTTGTGAACCCGACTGTTGCTGGAGGTCAGCCGGCACAGTGGCAGCCGTGAACTTCTCCATGCTGTGACCTAAGCACAGTTGGCATCGATCCACGTGCCACTACACCAGAAATAACTTCACTTGTGATTGGTGACTCGTGAATCTCGTCGGTTGTTACCCCGCTCAGGTCTACTCTTCTAAAGAAGGTTTGTTTATGATAAAGTGAGCACTTCTGACATCAACCTTAGAAAAAGTCACTGTCCCTACCTGCATATGTTTTATCGGGCGCACTGAGTGACATGCGCCCAGCAAAGTTGGTAACGATGGATGGTAAGTAGTTTCGTAACTTAATGTCGAATAAAAAGTGCCAGGAAACCGTTCTGATAACTTAAATAATTTTTTTCGCGTTCTGTGTTTTTTAATGCATCGAAGTGTAACAATGAGCATGATTGTTAAATATTTACTTTTATAATCATTTCACAGTTTCATTTGATCGACGCATGAATAAAGCGATAAGGCCCATGACAATGTAAATCTTACATAAGGTGGAAGAATACACAACGTGCATACAAGTAGATCTTAAATAGTGCTTTCAAAAGTGCTCATTTTACCGTGAATAGCCTATACTCAGGTTGGGAAGCCCAGTACTTTTAGATAGGCAGCTAAAATTTTTCGTCGCCAGGATGCACTCGTGTTGCATGTGTACACGTTTTTCCGTTTCGTATTTAAGTAAATGTTATTACTGTGATTTTTATGAAATAAATATAACCGTGGAAAATCTTCAAATTTGTATTGTGCGAGTAACTACAAAAAAGAATAAACTTTTTCTTTAAACTAGAGTGGAAATATAACGAAATATGTTCCCATGTTGTTTAATATTTTGTCGTAGACTGGGCTCACCAAAGTGTTGGCCAATACAATTACTTTAATTATGACACTGAATCGAAATAAAATAGTGAAATTGTTAAAAAAAATATTACATTTAAGGCTTTCTCGGGCAGTTTTCTTAACGGAAAGGAGAAAATTACGAAATTCCTTTTAATGAAGGCTGTACCGGTATTTATTTCGCACTTAAGTTCGTAAGGTTTTCCCATTGAAATAAGCTTGCTTATGAACGCTCGCTCGATGTCAAACACATCCGTGTTTCTACAGGGCGAGTCCTTTAAAAGAGGCCCCGTGTCGATGCCATCCCGCAGCATGTCCTCGCCCTGTGCGTTTCAAACGTTTGATGTCGTCTGCACACCTGCCTCGAGGTCAATGGCGGCCTCTTCCAGCACCTTCTCTAGGTATTTTGTTGTCACACTGGACTGTATTTCCTCATCCCCCCGCTCCGTTACACACATGTCCCACGGGGGCTCTTTTAAAAGACTCACCTTCTAGTGTCTGCCATCGTAAACACAACTGGAGAGCGTGAACAGTAGTTACTTAATAAAGTAAGTAATTACAAATTCGGCTGGGGTAAGTACACATCACAATTCCAGAAACCACCAACTTTTACACACATATAAATATAATATCTCAATTTACAGTCAGCTCAAAGCGACGTCTTTGGAACGAGAGCGCACCTAGCGGCGGAAATTCTCCGTATGCGAAACTCTCCCATAAGAAATGTCGTTTTGTTCCCGAACTGAGCAGAAGTAACCTCACCTCCACAAGCTGTTTGTGGCCGGTGAGATGGTTCAGCCCGGTTTACTGAACTCTTCCGAAAGCGTTTATTGCCAAGTGCAAGTATACTGCCTTGTACGTAGCAGTGGCGTAGCCTCATAGGATGCAAAAAAAAAATTGGGCTTGGCTGTGTTGGGGACACGGCCGTTTGTTTTGCGTGAATACGTCTACGTTGACGCGCTCGGACGCCTTGGTGTTTATTTTACGTTCCCGGCACCGCTTCACTCGATAATATGGGGTTCTAAGGGTATCACTGGATTGCTTTTGAGATGCTCTTTCCTACCGTATACGATTTCTGTATTTAGACTTGGCTTTTTGACGAATATAGGCCGACATTGTGTTAAGTTTTGTTACATTAAACTCATACAATTTCACCGTAACCACGCCGCACAAATGTTTTTATACACGCAATCGATTTATCTTGTCGAGAGCTGTCGATTGAAACCTAAACGAGCGTCGTAGCTTATTCTAGTCAAAATTTATACTACGCGGAAGTTATGAGACGCGGCGAAACGAACTCAAAATCGCCCCCCCCCCTCCACCCCTTCAATATGATGCTTCGTAGTCCTCATTCAACGTAACATATTCTTTGGTCCTTTGGCAATCGAGTGGTGTAATTGAATCTTGAATGTAGATGATACAATCGGAGCTGCAATGCCAAACTGTATCCCCCGACTGGTTATCATCGGATTTTCTGGATTGCCTCCCACTATCGTCGCAAATTTAAAGACGGATTCACTTCAACACTCCTGTGTTTCTCCAGTTCTCAGATTTACGGCGATCGCTGGAGTTATGATAGTATATTGTTGTTATTGTGACATTCTGTTGTGAACGGACCCCGCGGGATGTGGTAGCCTCGTCTCCCTTCATGTGAGCTAGAGTGGCGCCCTCCACGATCCCCCGACAACATTGTTGTCCCACTGGGCATTCTCTCAGCGAGAAACTGAAGTCTCTAGTCCACCATCCCTCGGCATGTATGACTATATTATATAACGCGTTAGCTCCACTACTTGCTGGGTATTCCACACTAGCCTCTCGGCTGTTGTGGATTGCCGCCAGCGATCTTCAACACGCTGCCTGCACGAGTCCGTCCTCGGCTGACCTCGCGACCATCAAGTCAGTCGGCAATATGAGCCCCCGTTTTAATGCGAATTCCCACCCGCCATCTTGCATATATCGATTTCTTTTGCCAAAGCTTTCATTTCAGAAGGCGTATCGAAATTTCCCGCACGACATATCCTAAATAACAGCTTCCCAAACTTCATCGAACTGCCAGAGTTTCGAAAAAACTTATTAATTGTTAGCTGGTAATTGTCGAGGCGAAATGTGAGATTATTTCTTGCGGACGATTATAAAGGTGACGATTTCAACAGTAATCAAGAAATACTGACCCCAGACAACGCATTGGGCAATGCTCTGTCATCTGTCTTTTAAAAAAATAACATGATACAAAACTACATATCCAGAGTATGGCAGAAATTCCATAAATCCAATATGGCGGGTGGGAATGGGCCTTAATGGAATTCGTGCTATGACAAAGCCAGTTCCGTTACTGATGGCATCGTAAGCTCACGTGCCATTTCATACGAAAGACAAGTATAAGCGCACATTTGAATATTGTGCTTCTATGACCCTCATGCGGTATGTATTTAGAACTCAGACGACTACATAACTTTTTCCCATACGAAATATTACAACGACCTTTATGAGAATGGGGCGAAACAAATAATAAGAACAATTCTGAACAACCAAATTTGTATCCTCAAACGATTGAACTAAGATGTTCAATCGTTGATGACGATTTGTGAATCCGTGCAGTAGCTGATAACCGGAGTTTGGAATAATATTTCCTCTATGGCTTCATTTTTTTCCAGAAAAAAGATTCCAGATGGGACATTGCAAAATAAAATCTCTGATATTGTTTACAGAACTTTTCCGTAATAACAGTCTTTCTAAGGCAGTAACTTTGATCCATGGAAACTCTGTAAGCACATTTTCTGTCATTATACAAATAGTGTTTACATATTTGGACTGCATTAAATATGTACTTAATGAAAAGCATCTTAAAAATACTTGTAGGCCTATTTGATTATCCCTCACCGTAAAATGTTCCCACTAAATCTAAATATTTCTTGAAATGTTTTTGGTTAGTTTTCAAGGATAGTATTCTGTATCAAAAATGCATTGTTGCTCGTCTGAAAATTAGTGCTAATAATATGCCAGAAAACAAACGATTCAGAGTTAAATGCCAGTAACATTTTTACAACCACACAAAGAAATAAAATTGATTTTCAGTTAGCTTACAACTAAACGTGATGTTTGATTAAAAAAATATATAATGACAGGCTTGCAGAGATGATACAATAACACATCTTTAGTTCATAAATTACAATTAATGTTTTACAATACCACAATACTGTACATGTTACCAACACCTCCGTGTTTACGCCTCTCTGTGGTTGGGGAGTTCCCTTAGGGCTAAATCAGTAATAGCCTAAATAATTAAGCTTTAAGCGGTATAATTTGCCAAACCTTATCTGGGATTGGAATTCAGTACCACATGTATCGTGTAGTGGCGAGTAGCCAACCAGGGTAGTTTGCGGTCGAGCACCTCTGAATTCAACATCTGCAAATATTCTCTCCCGCTTGGTGCGTATCGTACTTTAACAGACAAACTAATTTAGTATGCCGCCAGTACACTTAGCTGCTATGTAGGAACAGAAGTACCTTACATCGACTTAGTAATTTTATTTAAATTTTTTAATTTGCAGACACTGGAATTATTTTGTTTGGTTTCGTTTGCTTTATCCTCATAAGAGTATATGAAATGGCATATTGGCAACATATTTAGGTTTCCAATTTCACGACGTCGCTTTATAGACGCATTACTAAAGAGAGCGAGCGCGTGAGATTGCAAAGTTATATATGAGAGAAGAACGAGAATGGTAAAAAATAAGGTCTTAAGCAGGGGCTTTCAAAGGTTCTCAACCAATGGCGAGAAACATAACTTATTACTGTGGCTATTTTATAATTATATGTATTGGCAAATAAAGAATGGTATTATGGTATGAGTAATGTACAATATCGACCAAAAAGTAATTGGACACCCGTGAAGATAGGTAATTCAGTACGTCAGTTGACTTGTGTGGCCGCCATACGCTGCAGGCCGGTGTAGAAGCAGTTGACAAGGAGATGGCACGAGGTACAGAGCTATCGGACTTCGATAAGGGCGTGATTGTGGGTTGCCATCTCAGTGGGCTGTCTAGCCGGGTGAGTTCACGGAAGGTAAACAGGCCCAAATCAACGTTAGTATTCGTCCTGCGTAGGTGGAAGGTCGATGGGCATTGTGCCAATGCTGCACGTTCTGCGACCTCCAATCTTGACCGACAGAAATCGCAGAACCCTGAAATGTGAAATGATCAAAAATAGGGCACAACCCATGGCTACCATCCGACAGGAGTTTCATGCAGCAACAGGAGTATCGGTTTCCATTGGAACATTGCGTACAGAGGCCCACCGACTTGGATATTTCGGAAGAGCAGCCACACATTATCCCCATATCACGACAAGCAATAAACCTCGGCGACTCAGGTGGTGTTTGGACCGTCGCGACTGGACGCTGGAGTGATAAATCGAGGTTTACAGTATTCCGGTCCGATGAACGTGTATGGGTGTGGCGTCTACTCGGGGAACGGCTTCTGCCGGAGTGTTACGTCCAGGATGACAATGCCAGGTGACATGTTTCAAGGGCTACTATGCAGTGGTACGCCGACAACAATGTTCGCCGATTGGACTGGCCCGCCCAGAGCCTCGACCTCAACCCTATAGAACATCTTCAGGACGAATTGGATCGCCGGGTGAGGGCTCGTCAGGCGCAGTCAAAATCCATTGCTGAACTCATGGAATGGTTGCAAGAGGAATGGTGACGAATCCCCGTGGATGTCCTGCAAACACTCGTAGAGAGCATGCTAGACAGGGTGGCTGCTGTTGTAGCCATAAGAAGTAGCTCTACGAAATTCTAACAGCCACCGAGCTAACATTGTGGACACGTGCCCAATTACTTTTTGGTCGATGGTGTATATTATTGTAAACGGCAAAATAATTACTAGAGGAGTTGCAAGACGAGTAGGTAGAGAGAGAGAGAGAGAGAGAGAGAGAGAGTAAGCAGGGCTATCCAATTAGTTCTCATCGGGTAACCAAATATGGTAGAAGGACAATATCGGAAACTGAGGCGTTTTAACATTGTCAATATGCGAGACACGCTACAACAGCGCTGCTAGCGACTTGTGCTGACGAATACCCGGGAAATTCAAATTTACATGGCTCGGAATACACGATTTAAGTGCACTTGTCGTCTCGTAGTATTAAAACGTGTTGTTTGACCGAATGTAGTATAATAGTTCCTTATTCATATTGCTATGCCGTATTTAAAAAGGTACCTAAAGCATAAATATTATCACTTGAAACAGGGACAATCAGTTGTAACAGAATAATGTTACAGGGCACAGACTTAGATGTTGCAAGTTAAGGACAAATGTTAATCAAATGTAAGTAAGGCAATGGAATGCTAAACAGAGTATTTCATTTGTCAGACACATAACTGACTGAATTTATTCAATAAATTCTCGAGCATGGAGCTGTCACCAAACTTAAATTTCTCCAAAAAAAATCGGGAATGAACATAAATCTCAACAACTTATCTGGGGTTTATTAAAGCAAGATTAAGTAAAAATAGCTCTACTACAGTTACTTATTTAACATTGCGGCTTTTATTAGCTCTAAAGTAGTACCATCTTACAGATATTAAGAGTAACCTCGCAACATAATAAGTTGGCGAAATATTAACTTACTGCTTTTTGACGCTATTAGCATTAAATTAGCAACAAACTAAATTTCTCAAAAATTTATATTCCTAACAGATATGGTTTTTGTTCTGCTTTCTTCTTTTGTAGAAGATATATTCTGGTTGGAAATACATTTTCAAGAGAGAATCATTTTGGGGAAATAATTTTTTTACGTGATTAAAATGTATACTGAATTATTGTTTACGGTTTAAATTCCTGAATTTACCACCAAGATCAATAAACACATTTCCAGCACCTTGAATTTTATTTCAAAGTGCATATTTGTGTCTACAGAATGTCGTCTGTAGGCGGTAGCCCGTCCGCCGAAAGTTAAAGTTTGATATATATTTGACGGATAGGAAAACTTTACCCTGCCTGCGATTCATCGAAGATCACGTGACTTCCTTACAGGTGCGACGGAAGGTTGAGAGTCCACCTTTACACATATAAATCAGTTTTTTTTTCGTGCAGTTATGCCACAACTACACTGCCTCGAATGAAACACAGGCGGCTATGGTTAACTCACTGGCAGCCATGCTTCAATCATAAGTAATAAATATTTGAAACCTCAGTGACTTCTTCATAATCCGATTGAACCAGTTATCAAACTTTGGGGTTGTAACCAAAAATTATACACAAAGGACTATTCTTTCTGTAGTAGCTTGGCAAAATTTAGTGCATCTTCACCAACAAAACATAAAGGATCTTTGTGGTAGAGAGCATCTTGGGATTTGAATTTTTTATTGAATTGGGCATACTGTCAAATTTGTAACTGTACTGAAAGGGCCCAGTCGAGTGCAGAAGGAACAATAGTATCCCTCCCCACTTCGACTCATTTCCAAATGCTGGATTGATAGATGTTAAGTGACCATTTCATTATTTAGCAAGTTTTTATAAATTATGGTAAACTACTCACCTCACGCCTTTTAAAATGTTTTATTTCTACATTTTTATGTAAAAATAAACAGCGGCACCCAAACATACCACACATAGTGAGACTTGTGTTCAAAGTTACCATTTAGTACAACAGTATTTTAATATGTAGTAGCGTTCGATTCAAATGCTATTAATTCAAGTGTTCAGAAGTGGTTGCAATTTGGTCATTTAGAATTTTAATAAGTTTCGTTCCATGGTAAAATATCAAATACGTCAGTATTTTACTCGACTAATTGAAACACCGCACATGGTGTGTTCATATAGTACATACATGCATTGGAACACAACTTCCTACTTAAGACATCCATTTTCTTGTCTAGTGTAGATAATCCATGGAGGAAGCAGCAACATTGACTGCAAAATGCTTACAGCTTTCAACAACACAATGGTACTCCTATACCAAATATGAAAATGTACCATCGCCTCTGATATCATGCCACTTAAGTGACATTTGAGAGATTATAGATGAGATAACCATCCCCTACATTTAAAAAACTTTTACTATTGCAATTTATGTAGTACAGCTAGCGCTAGGATGAAAATGCAATGGGTCAACATATTTGGTAGTACATGTACTAACATATGTACTCAAGCTAAGCTATTAATCCAATTTACTCCACTTAAGTTTTGCATGCATTAAGCATATCGAATTTTGTAATTCACTTTCAATAACAAAGCTTATTGCCATCATGAACAAATCACTTCTAATAACCAACCTGAATAAATGCTTTTTACAATAAATTTTACCACAGATTGTTGCAGAATTCAAAAGCAGCTAAACTGAAAATAACTTACCTTGGTCATGATTTTAACATACTTTCTGTTAAAATTTAAGGACACTTGATATTGTAATGCAATTTGCAAGTACTTTCTCCAATACTATGATCACCGCAAACAAAACTGTGTAAATAGGCTAACAGGTCAAAATAAATGGTGCATATCACGATCATTCCCTAACCTGCATTGCAGAATGCGGCAAAAAATTCATTCAAAAACACCTCATTTATGTTAATACCATAGCTATATGCATAAAGTTAAAATATTGGGTACTTCAGGGCGCATATAAGAGGAAGTGAAATGGAAAAAAAATCCTTTATTTATTTGTATGAATTTATAATAAATAGGCCTACCACTGAAATGTAACGATGATTCTCAGGAGTGAATATTATTGTTTGAAAGTTTTGTACACAGTTGTATAAACTAATGTGAGAATGGGGCGGAGGGGAGGGGGATGTTGCTACTACTATTGATTGGTTTCGACGGTAACCCTCACTCGACAGCTGGTTTACACTCTGCAATATATACACTGACTTACCAACTGTAGACAACCTGATGACATCTCCACTACTGCAATTAAAGTGTCTGGTGTGTGGTGTCAGTACATGGTGTTTAGCACACAGAATGAACTTTGATACACTGGCTGGAGAAGAATTATTCTGGCCACCAAAAGTTGTACTCAGCATCTCTCCACTCATTCAAATGAAAATTACTTGCAAACAAGTATGTAGAGAAATTAAAATATTTTCACAGTAAAACAATAATGATACGCAGAGACCTTTGGGAGTGTAAAAGGTAAGCGACTACCTAGAAAGGAAACTATTACAGTTCTCATTCAGTTGTTTATTTAATAATTCTTAGAAAATATTTGGTAGTTGGTGCAAACATAACCCAAATAATGTACAAATTAATATTCAAATGCTTAGTTTCCCGAATGTAAACAATAACATTCTAAAGTATGAAAATGCAATATGAATTACCAATGTAAACACTGTGACTTGGCACACCACATAGTTTTTGGACAATAAACTTATACAATGGTCAGGAAGGTACAGCACTGCTTAGTACATACCCATCACACGTTCCTCGACAGCACATTTTATAAATTTGGCCCCAGGCTCCAGCCAGTTTAATAAATCAATATGTAAACATTGTACGAGCAATCACTGGCGTAGGCTTGAATACGAAAACAACTATTTGGAAGCAATTAATACATTATATCCCTACCTCAACTTGCTTAACTATACACACACTTACACAAGAGGCTCCATACAGTTTACTGCACTAACACTGAATATGTAAACATAGTTTGCTTATATTTTTCGAAGGTGTTGCTCAGGTAAAGACAAACCTGCACCTTTCTCGTTAAGGGCTATCAAACTTCGCACGACCCTTCTGTATACAAGATTAGAAAAAGCAGCTGTGGTACTGAACTGACTGTGCTGTTGTCCCTGTGAATACAAATTTGGGTTGCGAAAATCCTCTTTTCTGAAATGGTTGGAACACACTGTTCGCGTGTATAAACAGCCAGACCTTTCTTTCTATATTACATCCAAGTCTGCTCTCTTACATTTCTGCACCCATTGCTTGCACCTAGGAAATGACAAGACAGTATTGAAGTAAATTAAGGTATTGTGTGATCGGAATTTGCAATAAAAAACACACTAACAATAATGAGACAATGGAAAAAGTTATCTACTACAACTCGTGTACTTACCGACTTGCATCCTTTGGAAATCTATAAAAGGACTTGGTGCAGTTCGCAACGTTGTAATTATTGCAGCCAAAAACTGCACAAATCTTTCCTGCCATAATAAATAATCACGGAAGCGAGAAAATTTGAATTAAAACGCATCCTAAATACTCAAAACTATCAATTAAACACACAGCTTAACATCGTACGAACAGCACAAACCGCTAGGAGTGCTGGCATCGGTGTCTCGCGTTTTTTCGGCTACTTTCCCATATTGTCCTTCTACCATATTTGGGGTAATTTCCATATAATTATTATATTGCTTGGCGGACCACACTAAACGATTACAAATCCGGAGCTTAGGGACTTACGCATGAGTATCTAATGGGAGTAGAAGGCACTTTTTGTTAAATTAAGTTGAATTAGATTGGATTGGAAAGGGATTACTGAAGTTTCGCAGTGTAATGCCTGAATGCTTGTCAAGGGGTGGCTTACAAACTAACTCACGACCTAACTAAAACAAACACCCACCCCTTAGCTGGATTCGAATCCAGAACCTTCGGGACTGCAGACCGGCGGCGCACCAACCGACTGGCTTTAAATGAAGTAATTGTGTTGACAGGTATACCAGCACGGTCAGTAACTTAGTGGACTGACTGGCAGTCTGAGTGTACGCAGCCACGCACCACGGTGTTACGAACTTGTACTACGTTACGTATATTCCGACAAAAACGACTTGAATATGGCATATCAATAACTAACTTATTTATACGCAACTAGTGACCCGCCCCGGCCTCGCTCGGGGCGAATTACAAATATGGCGTTGTTTATGTTTACAGCAAGGATATGCACTAAATGCTTAAGGTAACTAACATACGATTAATATTGTGTTGTTCACAAAGTCTTCGTAAGTGAACTTCAAAAGACACAAATAGTTACAGTGGGCCATCCTTAAAAGATAAACATATGCTGTCGCGGATATTTTTGAAGACTTTTTTGAGATCTACATTTCTGTAGTACATTAATTTGGTGTGCCTCTTATGGTTTAATCAGCGTAAGCCATATAAGCGCCAGAAAAGCTGCTTTTTCCGAATTTATTATAAACCGTCGACATTTCTCTGCTATCCTTACGTCAAATATTGATGTATTAAACACGGAAACCTTCCTCAAGAAATTCTCTAGATTATGGTGAAAACCGCGTCAAAATCCATCAAGTAGTTTAGAAGCTTTATCCGAATACACAGACACACGCGGCTGGGTGACTTTGTTTTATACTATGTATAGACAAGCATTTCGTCTGCGGGCCGCTAGTAGTAGTTGTAGATCCCTGCGGGGTAAGATTGCTTCTACACAGGTTGGGAAGATGAATGTTAAAGGTTTGGCAACTAAACATTTTTGTCACTAGGTAAGCGCTAGTATCGCATGTGTACCAGATTTCCTCTATTTCCTACGTAAAAAAAAAATATTGCAATAATCGTAAATCAAATATAAAATAACTTCGAAATTAAGTAAAATCTTTCTCTTTTATCATTCACGTAGATTAAAACTTTGATTGAAAGTTACCTTTTGGAACACTGCGCCCCTAGTGGCTGAAATTCTCCCTATTTCAAACTCTCTCATAACAAAACTTGTTTTGTTCTTAACCTGAGCAGAATAAACCTCACCCTGGGGTATGAAGTTGCTAACCTCGAGGAGGGAAGGCGAAGAACCCTTGAGGAAGGTCCTCTCCTTAGCCATACGGGCCCACGTCTCGAGGCCCTTGTGTGCGATCCAGCATCCCGCCGGACCCAGCCCACTGCCGCTGGAGCCGCTCATCTCAGCGGCGGAGCATCTCTGCCGTCGTGGAGCTGACCAGCCCCTGCCATGTGTTGGTCCTCCACCCGCCCAGCACCACCATGCGACAGGCTGCCTACCTTGCAGGCTACACTACAGGATCGTCGTATCTACGGCCCGCCTGCAACGTCGACATACAGCTTCCAACTACAACCGCCACACGCCGTTCGCCGATCAGCGCCTGGCAACCTACTCCCCAGCCGTTAGCCCTAGCCAATAAGGAACCTTTCTCAGCACTCATTAGCCAATCAAATACAAGGCCCGTTCCCAGAGCTACACCCAGCGAATCAGAGAACAGGTACACGCACATCAAAGAAACTGCCTAATAATGTCGTCTGTGTGTACTTAGTGCTCCGCTCTCGCCGCTGTTAGCTGAGCATTCCATACTTCTGCCGAACATATGCCAGAAAAATGTTAATTATTCAGTTCCATAACCCCATCACCATAAATCTAATATAACAAAATTTAAAGGCAACAGGACAATCGGTTTTATAACATGATACAAAGACTGTGGCAAGACTTACGCTAAGGCAATTTAAAAATTATATAATCGAGAGGAATAAAAGGAAAGAACCATCTGTTTCCAAAGAGGGAAATTACTCGAAGTACTATGTGTTCCAGAATGTTTTAGAACTAAACAGGAATATTTTTTACTGCATTTGTTTTGTGAACAAAGACGGTGCTGTACAAAGCGAACCGTAGTATACTGCTCAAGGCTGTGGAAAATATTGGTTATAGACAGGAAGAATACAAGACCAATAAACTATATGTCCACAAGAGAGTGGGGTGTGATAAAGTGGAAAGTACATGCAATGGGAGAGGCATCAAACGAGAATAATTACACAGGCACTATCATATAATCATTCTGAAAAAGTTACATGTTTGGAGAAATTTCACACCGCGAGAAGCAAGTGCAGAAGATGTTGATGCAGGTAGGAATAAAAGGGATAAGAATCATGTAATGTGTGAATGGTAACAGTGTTGGCAGATCCAGAAAAATTGGCACATGTCATGATGACAAGTTTTGTAGTAGTGGAAAAAGAGTTAGGAATAAATGGTTGGAAAGATAAAAGAAAGATAAACAAGAATAAATAATAGAAGAAAGATAGACGACTGTACATCAAATTAAATTATTAAATATCTGGGACATTTTGCAATTTAGAATGAAAGCTGTACTGAATAATACGAAGTAGGATATGTGCGAGCGAGGGACCTTACGAAAATATGACAAGACTGCTGACAGTGAGAAGTAATCTGAATAAGCCAAGAAAGAAATGTGCTTAATAATGTTATTATACATTCCCCAAGCTGCATCCCCCTCGTGAATGGCCGCAACTTGCCCCGTGAAACAGTATAAATATTTTATTAATGTGCTGGGTATTCTTAGTGTTTGGTTTTGTCCCGTGTCAAAAATGCAAGACTTGCACATTCGCATAACTGGCACATGACACGTGTAAGCGACCACTCAGGATGTCCCACTGGTCGTAAGTCTGAGAAGACAAAACCTTCCAGGGCTCGGCTGTCCTAGAGGGAGACATATGGGCGATGGCTCACGCCAACTAGCAGCAAGCGTCGGCTTAGGAAAAACAGACGAATATTCACATTTTCTGCACCGCAAAGGAAGATGGTGAAATTTGTTAACGATTTACAACCCGGGAGAGAATCGCTATCATCGAGATGCCGACGTTATCAACAAAAGATGGCAGTCTCACTTTAACAGGATATGAAATTATTTGATTTTTATTCCAAAATGTCTTTACTATCATTCAAAATCACTTCTAAATCACGGAGGTAAATAAATATACATGCACAAGTCATGAATCTTTTCTTGGATATCTCTCTTAAAGGTGCCGCTTAAAAATAATTCTAGTTCACGGATTCCTTAACGAGACAGCTCTGTGCTTTGCGCCTAGATCAAGCAAATTTTTGCTCTGAAATATAGTATGATTACAGTTCGTACAACTGACGTGAGGGCTGTATTCGAGAATATGTATTTTTGCTTAGCATTGTAGGCCCACTAGTGTTCCGTTGAAACAAACTTAAACATGTCTGCAGGCTAGAAAAAAAATCAAATTAAAAAACATATTTTTTTTATTTACTGATGGTAGCCACCAGGAAGGCGATTGACAAGAGATAGATAAATTTATACTGAACGTGTTGATTGAAGTATTCTGATTTTTAGGAAACGATAAATAAAAAACAAGAAAGAACAATTTTATATGGCCGTTTTTCCAACGTTACAAGCAAATATTTGGTTAGAATGATGCATTCGCTTGCGATATTTCTAATGCTGTAAGTTATAACATGAAATTGCGGTGCACAACTTTATGATAAAACAGAGTGTGGGATCCAAGAATTGTTTAGACAAAATTGTCTGTAAGAGCATTCTTAAAAAAATTGCCAGTTCTTGACATATCGGAAAAAATTGGGTTTGTTTGACTATAGTTAACAAGAATGTGTCTGTTGCGATATTACATGTGCCATGGCCTCTTGAAGATCTGCTATAGCATTCACATAGAGTTGAGGTGGGAGACGACTTACGAAAAAACATCGTTGCTGACATCGAATGGTTTAGAACTAATGACCTTGAGCAGGGCGGAAAATCATGTGTTTGGAAAGGATGTGCGTTGAAGCAGAGTAAAGTTAAGTGTTGTTATGCGGTGATGGATGTTGCCTGCTGGAACAGTCCTCGAAAGCAGAGTCCTGTAGTGTACGCGCTGTCCTCCCGAGGTATCGACCCGCCATGCGAGACGCTGGCCGACATGGCGCCTGCCAATCACGGCGCGTCCCACCCCGCCCCGCCCCTCGCTATGCAGCGCACAGTGGCAGAGGGGCTCTTGTTTACGCCAGGCAACCAACAATTCCCCCGGCTCATGTCGGTGGTTTGGCGCCAGGGTGGGCGTCGTTAGCAAGTTAAGATGTCGCCATCGCGGTGGGAGTTTCCATCTAGGGGGGCCGCGTCGGTCGAATGCGAGGCGAATGTCCCACGCGCGGCGGGGCGACGGCTGGGCGAGTAGTCCACGCGGTGATCCCGAACTACCCTTCTCCATCTACTAGGTGCTGTGGACCCACCTGCGGGCCGCATCGCGCGCGGCGGCGACCATGAGCTACACACGACGGGCGACACGCCGGCGCTGCACTGGCGCTTCGCAACAGGTTGGGCGCCGGCTTGCCGCCCCTCCCCCTTCCCCCTTCCAGTGGACTCGCCCGCCTGGCCCCGGGAAAATCAATTGCGGAGAGACGAGCGGTGATAGGCCGGCGGGCGACGGTGCCGGCCAATCAGGGCAGCGCCGGGCGAGGATACTCCTCTCCGTCGCCAGCTCGAGTGTTGTTCCGAGCTGACCACTGATTTTTAGGCTCATATTCACTTGTTTCGGTGTCATAACTTCAGTTACAAAGGTATTATTGGAAATGTCTGGCATTGTCGCAAATTCACACTTTACTAGTTGTTTAACACTTTCGTATCTAATTTTCACTGTGTGTCATTTCCTGCTTGCAAAAAATCAGGAACTTATCGATAAAACATAAATATGTTCTTGGCTTTTGACATGAATACGTCTTTAAATTGGCAACCACAGTGGGACGCAATCTAGAAAACCCGATGATGACAAAATTGGGGGATACAGTTTGGCATTGCAAACTCCGTATCTATCGTCTGCATTCCAAATTCAATTACGCCACTCGATCGCACGCAGGGTGAACAGGGTGGAGGGGGTAATTTTGAATTCGTTTCGCCGCGTCTCATAAATTCCGCGTAGTATAACTTTTGACTAGGAGAAGCTACGACGCTCGTTTGAGTTTCAATTGACAGCTCTCGTCAAGATCAATCGATTGGGTGTATAAAAACGTTTTTGTGGCGTGGTTATAGTAAAAATGCATACGTTTAATGTAAAAAAATTACGAAAAATGAACACAATTTCGGCCTATAATCGTCAAAAAGCCAAGTCGAAATACATAAATCGTATACAGTTGGAAAGAGCATCTCAAAAGCAATCCAGTGATACCCATAAAACCCCATATGATCGAGTGAAGCGGTGCCAGGAACGTAAAAAAACACGGAGACCTAAGGCCGTCTTAGTGTTGAATAATGACAACAGCATACATGCAATGCGCTAACTAAACTATAGAACAGCTTGAGATAATCGATTAGGTATACGACTACGATGCTCTCAAAGGAAATAATACCAGTTAACGTAGACGTATTCACGCAAAACACACGGTCGTGTCCCCAACACAGCCACACCCCATTTTTTTCTTATTGACTCACATTTCTGCATCGCGTGTCAAACGAACTATAATCCCGTGAAATAATGCAAACACTTAAGTGTTTGAAGTTCACCCTGTGAAAACATTTCACGTGGCTGACGAGTAGGTTGCCGTGTGACGATTGGCGAACCGTGATCCGACGTGATGCAGGCTGGTAGCGGCAATTTTGCTTTACTTCTGCGTTGTTAACTGCTGCGTGGCGTGTCAGTGAACATGCGAGACTTAGGCCAGAGGAGAGCGAATCTCTAGCCTACATAATGTAGCGGTGTGGGCAAGCCTTTGGCTTGGAGATAACACGAACCCACCAGCACAATCGTAAAGTTGGACGAGGTCGCGAAGGCGAGGTGTCGCTGCGCATCGAGGAAGAAGCCGAGGTAGTTATGACAACAGATCCGACACACAGCCTCCATATTTAAGGGCCGCAGAGCGGCGGGCTAGAGATCTTACGTCATCACGCCGACGACGAGCAAGATGGACAAGCTCACGTGGTTCGAGCCGCCGTAATCGCAGTGCATTCAGCCTACGGCATCACTGCAGGTTAAACCGTTCCAGCATAATGCGACGTAAGGACTGGCACTAGCTAGATACGTGGCCGTAATGTATCGTAACCAATTCGATAAAGCAGATACTTGCAGTTAGGTTATCTTAAACTAATACGCTCCCCCGGCGCAATATAAAGTATTGGTCATGATGTAACATGTTGTGAATCAAATTGTAAAATATATTTATGGTTAAATATATATGACGTAGAAATGACGTAATGAGTTACAGTCTGTGTGCGTTTGCCTCAAACAGTTTGTATGATAAGGACATAGACCAAACCGTAACAATATGCACTATCGTGGAAATAACGAGGAGTCGAGAAGGGAAGAAGGAGCAATGCCTAGCGAGTGAGGCCCTTCTGTCAGCCCTTCACTTAGGACTGAGCGAGGACGCTTAGCTACAAGAAACCACGACCCCGAGGTCGCACAAAACAGCAGAAAACCTCTTTAGGGAGAAGCGGCATTGATAATGTAAAATTGTAAAATCGCTAACATAAACACATGAGTTTTCTGAAGCATAACCTTTGTATTTTGATCCAAATCACACATCTACATGTACTACTAACAAGCACCAAATAAAATAAAAATTTACAATGAATATTTCTACTATACATGCAAAACTCCAACACCAAAACATGACTAGATAACTATTTTGGTGTTTTTTTTTTTTAATTTTAAAAACGCCCTTAAAACACTCAAATACTGAGGCATTATTGAAAATACATACAAGCTTAATATTTACTGCCTCGCTTAAGATCCAACATTTCTTACAGGCTGGTAACATTACAATTTATAAACAGCCTTAAAAAAAGTCTCCCTTTTATGACCATTTTGAAAAATCCTTTTAAAAACAATTGCACTTCCAAACATGGACTTTGGTTTCCTATATTTTCTCCATAACATCATGTGCATTTAAAAACGACATTTCTTTAAAATGTATTTCAACGTTTTGTTAAAATATTCCTACATTTTATAATACTGGCCTTCAAAACTGCAACAGTCTATAAGGCGGAAACGTTTACTGTTTTGGCTGGAACATACCACTTTTTCTTTGCTGTAACAAATTATGTTAGAAAGCTAAAAGGCGTTAACTTAAAAAAAAAAAAAAACACCTTGTTTTATATATTTACAACATTTTATTTCAAAAGTAACATTTTGCTAAGTCCAAGACTACCAAGAAATCCAGTCAGCTGCAATAGTTTTAGAATACCAGCTCTACCGAGCTAAGTGCTACAAACCTATGCCTACTGTTTTTGGCCAGGAGGCCTTAGTTTTCAGTTACTTAACATATTCCCATCGTCGTGCAGTCCCGCAGCAGCTTAACATATTCCCATCGTCGTGCAGTCCCGCAGCAGCTTAACATATTCCCATCGTCGTGCAGTCCCGCAGCAGCTTAACATATTCCCATCGTCGTGCAGTCCCGCAGCAGCTTAACATATTCCCATCGTCATGCAGTCCCGCAGCAGCTTAACATATTCCCATCGTCGTGCAGTCCCGCAGCAGCTTAACATATTCCCATCGTCGTGCAGTCCCGCAGCAGCTTAACATATTCCCATCGTCGTGCAGTCCCGCAGCAGCTAAACATATTCCCATCGTCGTGCAGTCCCGCAGCAGCTTAACATATTCCCATCGTCGTGCAGTCCCGCAGCAGCTAAACATATTCCCATCGTCGTGCAGTCCCGCAGCAGCTAAACATATTCCCATCGTCATGCAGTCCCGCAGCAGCTTAACATATTCCCATCGTCGTGCAGTCCCGCAGCAGCTTAACATATTCCCATCGTCGTGCAGTCCCGCAGCAGCTTAACATATTCCCATCGTCGTGCAGTCCCGCAGCAGCTTAACATATTCCCATCGTCGTGCAGTCCCGCAGCAGCTTAACATATTCCCATCGTCGTGCAGTCCCGCAGCAGCTTAACGTCTCTAAAGACAAGTCGGCTAACGGGTCCTTTTTATATGAACATTTTATGTAGGGAAGAACACCCTACTACGTTCTATATTTGTAGAGATTATTCGAGAGACACATGACAATATTGCGGATATCCGGCGCGTACAGCGCGCGCTATACGACTTCAAACGCGCCAGCGATTAGGGCGCTTCGAGGCGGCGAGGTCTTGAACCACACGCACTGGCTGCCTTTAGTATGCTGAGTGCCTTGTACCGGAGCTTCATACTTTGCAACACGTGTTCGTAAGTCGTCCATCACTGCAAACGTCTGTTGCTTCAAGAAACGTAAGTACACATTACACCATTTTTATTAATGCTAAATCAGTTTAGAATCTATTTTAAAATTCATTGTATGCCGTTAAAACTTTATTACGTTCTAACACCGCTGACAGCGAGCGAAGTTTGGCTTTAGGAAAAATACGTCAACAAATGATGCAATTTTCAATCAAACATATAGCATTCTTAATGCACTTGATAAGAAATGTCATCTAATGGCATATTTTGCGAACTTACTAAAGCATTTAACTGTGTAAATCACAACATACTTATAGAAAAATTAAAGTTTTATGGAGTCTCAGGTATACCAAATAAACTAACAAGCTCGTACCTTTCAAACAGACAAGTGCGGACCAATTGATAACTACTTCATTCTACCCTGAACCAGGAAAAATCAAGCATGGGTGCCCACAAGGATCAATAGTAGCTTCCCCTCCTTGCTCTTCCTAGTTTATATAAATGTGCCTTAACCCTAGAAACTACTCCAATTTTATCTGCAGATGATACTAGCATCTTCGTCTCTGGAGACTCAGTAAATGATCTTACACAAAAAACAGTCACAACATTTACAGAGATAAATGCATGGTTTACTGCAAACAAATTAAATCTCAACTTAGACAAAACATATTTTATGAATTTCCTCACCAAGAACAGAAAAAAACATTAATTCGTATGATAGCAGTAACAGAGACAAAATTAATGAAACCTCAGTGATTAAGTTTCTCGGCTTAAAAGTAGACAATTGACTTAACTGGAAATCTCACATTGCGTATATTTTACATAAACTAAGTTCAGCATGTTTCGCTCTGCGGGGTGTTGCAGAGGTCTTGAACAAAAATATAACAAAAATGATATATTTTGCATATTTTCATTCCATCATGTGTTATCGTAGATATCATTTTTGGGGGTAATTCCACTGAGAGCAAAAAAGTGTTTCACATTGAAAAGAGAGCTGTAAGAATAATCAATGGCAAAAGAAAGTCAGACTCGTGTAGACCTCTTTTCAAGAGCTCAGATATTATATGAGTATATGTTTTCAGTACTTATATTCATGTCCAAAAACAGTCATTTCCTTCAGAAAAAAGAGTAATTTCATAAGCATGACACTAGAGTAAAAAACACACATGGCTTCAGTTAACTTAAAACCAGCCCAGAAAAGGCCATCCTACCTCGGCAGCCAACTTTTCAATAAATTACCACAACACCTTCAAGAAGTTTGCTTCTCTATCCAAAAACTCTTTAAAAAAAACAGCTGAAAGAATTTTTTACTAAACGTGTATTTTATAGTGTAGATGAATATATAAACTGCAAAAGTTAAGAGTTTACTGTATAACATGTCACTGTACGCATTTCTTGTTCCGGATTTTCTCGTTTCCTTTTCTTCAGTTTCAGCAAAACGACGACTCCCCACAGCATGTTGGAAGAAGATTAGTCAAATTATGAAGAAAAGATGTACGTGTAATCCGACATACACTGTGTGTGTAAAAGAAATTGAAGCGGGCGGGTAGGCAATGTCGTAGTGTAGCGGGGCGATCAAGTCGGCCGACCACCTGGTAACTTTCCGTAGCCAAGTAGTGAACATGAGACACGACTAAATACTTGGATTGTCGTATGACACCGAACACTAAGAGAGACATACATTGTGTGTGTAAAAGAAATTGAAGCGGGCGGGTAGGCAATGTCGTTGTGTAGCGGGGCGATCAAGTCGGCCGACCACCTGGTAACTTTCCGTAGCCAAGTAACGAACATGAGACACGACTAAATACTTGGATTGTCGTATGACACCGAACACTAATAGAGACATTGGAAAATCGCGGAAACTTTTTGAGCTAACATATTTTTGACAACTCTAAATCGAGTTTTTCCTTTTATGACTGGATGATCAAGTTTTGACTCGGCCATGTTCCGTGCAGGCCTGTCACCAGGGACAGGTGTTTTTCGCGAAAAGATTTAAAGACCATTTGTACTCCAAAACACTATTGTTCATATGCACTTTCGTCGTTGGATGATTTTAAACGTCACGTGCATCAAGTGTCTGTCTGCGAATCATGGACGGTCAGTATCGGAGTATTTCATTACGATTGGCCCAGTTAAATATTAACATATCTTCTCACGTAGACACGCGGCCAATAACCAACAGGAAGTTATGGTTGTGGACGTAGGATATTGAAATCTAGCATGGCCAAAAATATTTTCGCGAAAAACATCTGTCCCTACCAATCACAAATGTGTTAAGTGACCTCATTGGCCCAGTGTAATGGTATAGTGGATTAATACATGTTTGGCAGCCAGTAAGGAAATTAAACTATCGACACGTGTAAAGTACGTTTTAATTTAGCAAACAATAAACTTTCACCGTGATAAGTAATCGTTTCTATTATAACGCCACATTGTGAAGGGACGGAAAAGTATTTTCAAACCGCGAAGGAAATGTTTTATGGATTCTTTCCTGTTAAAACGCTAATTTTAACTTAATAACACATTGGTTAATTTGTTGCGCGTGATCTACAGCCTGCGTCCCATTCGGGACGTCGGGACTGGAGTCACGCGGGATATATGGCTGGTGGGGTTTTCTCAGAGTTCTCCTGATTCCCCTTCCAGTGCATTCTGCCCTCAGTGCACCCACTTCGGCAGGCAGCGAGGGAGAAACGTACACTAAAGCCTGTGATGCCGAGACACGATGTTCCGTCAAGCTCTGGCGGAAGCTTCTACAAGGCCTGCTATCGGAGCCTGCACGCTAGTAGGTATAGAAGTTTCCATGGAATAACCTGTCACACGGTAGTTGCTGTTGCACGGTACTTGCTGTCGCACTAGCAAACGCGAGTGCATTTGTTTTTAATTTTATTTTTCCAAATGTAAACATCTTCGCGTTTTTTTCTTTTGCTATATTCTCCATTCTCGTTTAATGGCCTTATCGCTATTTTTCAAAACAAAATTAGAAATTTGACAACTATCGTCAGTTCCACACTCCGACGTCCTCTCTCTGATTGGCAAAATTTTCAATCCGGTAGGAAACCTTGCACCGAAAATTGTGGACCGCCAGTCAACAAAACGTCCATGAAGACGGCCGGCAGTCCACACAACAATCCATGCAAGCTTGCGTGGTATACTCCGAGCAAACTTCCGTCGTGAAACAACGTCCATGAAGACGGCCGGCAGTCCACACAACAATCCATGCAAGCTTGCGTGGTATACTCCGAGCAAACTTCCGTCGTGAAACAACGTCCATGAAGACGGCCGGCAGTCCGCACAACAATCCATGCAAGCTTGCGTGGTATACTCCGAGCAAACTTCCGTCGTGGAACAACGAATTCACATTAAGGCAGATCGATATTCACTTTCTGCGCATCTCTCCGACGTTTCTCTTAAAAGACGACGTCGGAACAGTTGCATTGAGTTTTTCAACAAATTCGTGCTTTGGCAACGACGAAAACAGATATAGGTAAATTAAATAGATCGTATTTGCATTCAAGCGCCCTGCTGATATTTAGGAACACCGTATTCTCATAAACGTAGTCTAACTTGAGTGAAAGCCACCTGTTTTTGGCAGATTAAATGACTCGACAAAAACAGTTGAGTGTCGTGACTTGAGAGTTGGTAACGAACAGTTGGTATACGGGCGGTGCATGTGGGTATCGTAGAGATGGAGATAGAGGTAGACATATTGTCTTGTGCGCATGTCCCAAACATTGATTCACTTAAGAGGAGTGTGAAGTGAAACATTTCTTAGGAAATCGTTGTTTGTGGGCATTCGCGTATCTCGGTAAATATATGTTCTGTAAACACTACCTTTTGCTAGGAAAGGTAAAAAAAAAACTATCCATGACTCTATATTTTTACTTTTAACATATTAAGTACATTCCTGGAGAAAAAAAAATCGTGAAAATGGTCAAATATCGCATTTTTGAAGCTTGCCTATGCAGTTTCCTTAAGGTAAAGACAAAAGTACAAACATACAGATGCAGTTTAATCCGTGGGCTTTCATTGCATGTAATAAAATCCCACTGTTGCAGATCTGATTTGCACAGTACAGGACCACGACGGAAACACTGCACGTCTTGCGCGTAGGAGCGATGAGGCGCTAGGCGTGCGTGTTACTGTCGCCCGTATCGCTCCCTCGCTTCTTGACCTTGGACACGCAGGTTCACACTCCTCTTAACGCTAGTATAACTGTGTCACACGTGCTTGTTTACATATTATCTTTCAGCATTCCGCCAGTTTAGATTAAATCAAATTCTTAGATTAACGTAATCTAGTTACATGAAAATAATGTCAGAGGAATTGTACAAATATCTCGAAATACCTAGTTATTCAAACGGTACTTTAACCTCGAATCCTATACTCGTGTTTGATACCACAATTGGTAGAAAAACTGTCCAGTGTTTGAACACGGAGTCGCAATGCGCAGTTCGCATACCACTCTACAACACTTTTTTTTTTTTTTCTCTACGGCACTAACGATGAGATGGACTGATATTCGTCTGCGCATGTACCAAACTTTGGCTCGCGAAAGACGGAGTTCGGTTGCATTTAGTTCCCAACAAACTTGTGCTCAACAAACTTGTAAGTAAATCACATTTGTATTAAAACTCCATCAGAGGAAATGTACGAACATTTGAAAACACGCATTTGCGTATAATACTATCCAAGAGTGGTAGCCAAAAAAAAGAAAACTATTGCATGTCGGGATTTGGAAGTCGGTAGCACGCAGTTGGCAGAAGGCGGGCGGGCACGATGTACGGATATTGGCAGCACGTATTAGTCAGGGCTCCGTGCTCCAGGGACCTAGTGTTGACAGTTGCCAAGGCGACGTCAAGTTGTTTACTGTTTAGTCCACACCACCACGACCGCCATCCCTTCAGCTCTCTCGCCCCTCCCCCCTCCCTCCCTCAAACCATCACATTCTCTCTCTCTCTCAACGTCATGCTCGTCTGTCGCCTGGTATGCTTGCCCTCTGCCTCAACCCTTGAAAGGCACAATTCTTCCGTGCCGTCTTATCGTTTATACCTGGATGAAGGTTAATTGACCACTCTATAAACCAACTTTGGAAACAGTCCCTGCCCCTGATCGCACATCTTTTAACGTGAACACTAAGTTGATTTGTTGCCGATGTTAGTTTTATGCACACAATAGTAAGAATGTGCAAACTTGTAACATAATTACATTCCTGACTATTTCATAGTTCCACTTGATCAACGCATGAATATAGTGAGCTGAACAATGGTAATGTTAATTTTACCTATGGTGGAAGAGAATTAGATCGCAAGTTTCGCTAACGTAAACCGGGGTTACTGTACACCTGCTGCAATAACTTTGCACCACTCAAATATTTTTGTTTTGGTGCCAACATTTGGCAAAGAAACAAAGAACTGTACCTAGGTATTTTTAATTTTTGATGTTATCTACTCAGGTAATGTTTGCTTCCCGTTAACCAAACGGCACCAAAACAAACCGTTTGAGTGATGCAACGTTACCCCAGCCGGTACAAAATAATGCCGGTTTATGATAAGGTTCATTCTACTCAGATTAAGAGGTAAGCGAGATTCCCTATAGAAGGGTTTGGTATTAGGGAAATTTCTGCCGCAAGGTGTGCACGTGTTCCGAAGTGACTGCTTTAAGCAACAGCGTATGAGAACATGCGCTGTACGTGCAGTATAGCCAACTTTCCTGAAGCCCTACTAGAGTTCTAATTCCGAGATATTTCTCCCCCTCATACAAACATACCCTAAGGCTGGAGTCACACTACATGTTTCTGCCGCTGCAGCTAAAGTGCTGCGGTTTGACGGGATGACCTCATGATGTCACACTGTTCCCGTCAAAACGCATAGCGGTACAAGAACTTCAGTTTTACTCGAGCAGTGACTGTGGCAACTTGCGTGTGTTGCAGCCATGTTATCTAAATTAAACATTGTTTGTGCACTTGAAGCGGATGAATTTTTGCGAGAGCCGGCGCATCGCAGGCATTGGGTTCATCCTTTTAATTGTGAACGCAAAGGACATGAAAGGTTTGAGATGTTCTATCGAAATATTCGAAGGTATGACAACAAGTTTTTTCATTATTACCGAATGACACAAAAATCGTTCGATGAACTGCTTGAAGTCCTGAGGCCATCCATCAGCAACAATGAGACAACGTTCAGGAATGCAACAACTGCAGAGGCAAGATTAACGATGACGCTTAGGTAAGATCGGAAAAAATATTTGCTTAGTGAAACATTGCAGTATGGTATTCATAAGAGGATATAATAATAATAATAATAATAATAATAATAATAATATTCTACAAATATACTTAAACTGTACCTGGGTCAAATACAAACAAGGCAAATGTTACTAATAAGCTGTGAAATACATAATTGCACAACAGCATGTGTTTACAGGACCTCGTAGGTAGACGCCTGGGAAATTGATGAACCACTTGATTGTAGATTATTTTTTGGTGATGCTGATATGCTGTGATGGATAGGTGGTAGTGTTGCATATGGGGATGGCCTGTGCGTAGGCAAAGGAGGTATTTGGGTCTGATAAGAAGGGTTTATAGGAAGCAACAGAGTTGGAGAATTGCATGAATGAGTGTAATATCCTGGCTGTAGATTTTGGGAATTGGTTTTTTTTTTTTTTTTTATGTTGCGAAATAATTGAAGAGTGGTAAATTTGAAATCCAACTTTTCGTCATCGTTAAGTTTCCTGTAGTCCTGAAGAAGAGACATTAAAAACGCTTTAACTGCGTCCTCTTGGTCCTTAGATGTGTCGTCATATTTCTGGAGCAGTTCCATCTGGAACTGCGTGAGCTTAGACTGCCCGCAATGTTGGTTGCCGGAGCGAACAAGGTATGTAGGTCGGCTGTTGGCACCTGGTTCATTGCTTATGTTGCTGCATGCTCTTCCTCGTCGTCCCTGTGATGCCGAGTCTCCTCCGAATCTTCTTCGTAGTCTGCGATTTTACCCGATGTTTTTTCTTTTTTTCAATGAGTTCAGCAGAAAGTGGAGGGCGTCAGCATATACATACTTTTATTTTTGTAGGGGGCTGCGTCATCGCTCTTTCCTTGCTGGACATGTTTTTGGAAATTGTCTCGTATGTGTCGCCACTTGTTTTTCATGTCTTTAGCTGTAAGAGATAGAAAAGACAATGTGGAGATTATACATAGTGCATAAAGTTGTGTATTTTAGTAAATGTGTGTATGCAGGAACTCCTGGCCCTGCAACATTGGTCCGAGATGCTTAATGTAATGATTGCAAATATTAACAGCATATACAGTATATGCGAAATATTATGCACACGTAGCACTGTTGACAACGTCTCTGGAGACATCGCATGTTTGAAACATGATAGTTCGAAGTATTACTCTGGCAGCTCGAACAATATCACAGAACCTAAGGTTTCCTCAGATTCGTAAGATATGTAGCTCTATATTTAGGTTGCTACTGTAATGATGTCACGCCAGATGCATTTTTATTGCGACTGTTTTGCAATTAACGATTTTTATGTGCAGATATTTGTCTACTGGATGTACCTTCTCAAGTCTTCAATACGAATTTTTCATTGCAAGACCTACTGTTTGGAGAAATAGTTAAGGTAACCTGTCAAGCGATTTGGAAACACTTGAAAGATGTAGAAATATCAGAACCAACTGAGGATATGTGGTTGGATATGTCAAACAAATTCTGGTCGAAAACGAACTTCCCCAACTGTGTAGGCTCGGTAGATGGAATGCATGTAAGATGCATCAATCCCGTAGGTGGAGGATCGAATTTATTCAATTACAAGAAGTTTTTTTCTGTGATACTCATTGAAGTTGCAGATTCCAATCTGCGGTTTGTTGCCATTGACGCTGGAGCATACGGAAAAGAAGGTGACTGTACAATGTTTCGAGAAGGTCCCATTGGCAATAAATTGTACTCGGGTAGTTTAAATTTACCATCACCCCGTTGTTTACCCAACACTCGTGACAACCCCCAGCCTTTCGTCATGGTCGGAGATGAGGCTTTTAAACTTTCAACGAATCTTTTGCGACCATATCCGGCCCGCGAACTGGATGCAAGGAAAAGAGTTTTCAATTATAGACTTTCGAGGTGTCGACGTAGTGTAGAGTGTACTTTTGGGCTCCTGGCGAACAAATGGAGAATCTTTCATACGCCCATTCTTGTACAAGCAGATTTCATTGATGACATTGTGAAAACTTGTTGCATTCTCCACAATTTTTTCGCAGAAAAGATGGTATAAATTATAACGATACTGAAACCCATCAATTTATGGACGTCAATGATTTAGGACGAGGTGAACGCGAACAAGGGTTTGCATATAAGAGACAACTTTGCCAATTACTTCATGGGCACCGGGGCAATACCTTTCCAGAGGAATTATATGTAGTAAGTAGAGGCGTGTTGGTCTAGTGTGGTGAACATGGACAAGTGTCTGTGATCAGTTACAATCAAACCGCAACACCGCAAGGCATGTGACAACACCGCATGCCATGGACATGCATTGTGAATATTGTATAGTAATGCCAAAAGGTACTTAAAGAAATAAACATTGTAACATGTTCATATGAACATTATAGTCAAATACTAGATACACAAAAAACAGTAATAGTGCAGAAGAAATCTTGTAGTGAGGACAGAATGCCTACTGCAACAATGGTTTTATTTTTTCCACTGCTACTATTGGGAATCACGCGTATGCTTTGTGCTATTTTCTCTGTGGCAATGCATGTTCGGCTTATGGTTTATGTACGTGAATTGTGTCCAGTAGTATAACATACACATCTGAATTAATGTTTACGTGCCAGAAATATAAATAGTCGCCCCAAATACACATTATTTCTCGCTCACCTTTCTCGTTTCTTTCCGTTACCTCCAACTCCCTCCAATCCTCGTACATTAATTCGCCGATTTCCACCAGTGATTTTTCGCCACAATTTCTGTCCGAATACTCTTTCGACCGTTTCCCCCAGAGTGATGGCCTATCTTGAATGCACACTATAAATATATCGACGTCGAACATGGCGGAAAACTGATAGCCTCTCCGGTTCTACCGCACAGTGAGACAACACACACGTAACTGCGTGTGTTGTCACTTGGTTCCAGTTGTCCGGTCATCCCGCTACGCTGCAGCACGATGCGGCAACGTCTGGTCGGTGTGGCAACACCGCACAAGTGTGTCACCATACATTTACAACAATGTGTTGTGCCCATCCCTTCAAACCGGAGCGTTTTTGCCGCAGCGGCAGAAACACACGGTATGACTCCAGCCTAACCACGCCTAGAAAATTACATAAGAAGGAAAACACATCGTATTCGTGCGCACGCAGAGTTCAGTTATATATATATTTTTTTGCATGAGAACTATTTCTTAAAGGCTGTTCACAATAAAGTGAGCACTTTCGAAATCAACCTCAGAAAATAATCACTGCTCCTACTTGCAAATATTTTAACTTAGCTCTTTGAGTGACATGCGCCCAGTAAAGCTGGTAACGATGTATAAGAAAGTAGTTCCGTATCTAACGTCGAATAAAAAGTGTTAGGTAACAATTTCTGATAACTTAAATTATTTCGTTTCCTGTTTTATTTTTTTAATACGTTGAAGTGTACAAATGAGAATTGTAAAATATTTACTTAGCTAACAATTTCACAGTTTCACTTGACCGACGCATGAATAAAGTGATGAGGGCCGTGACAATGTTAATCTTCCATTAGTCGGAAGAATACACAACGTGCATACAAGTAGATCTTAAACAGGGCTTTCAAAAGTGCTAATTTTACTGCGAATAGCATATACTTGGCTTTACCAGCACACCTATTTCACATATATAGTCAATTTCCGATTGCAAGCGACTTATAAAAATCAACCTTTGAAAAAACACCCTAAGCATAACATGTCAACTTGTTTTTTCAATAACCTGTATTCCACAAATATATAACACTGTGGTTAACTTTAGAGTACTGTATACTTGAATATATGAAACTGTACCTTAATATTTTCTATAACTTACAATATTTATTTCTTTTTAGATATGAGCAGCGAGAGCAGCGACGTGTCGGCAACGACCGGTGAGAAATAGTTTACAGTAAAAATATTATTTTAACCTAGATTTTTAGAATATTATTTGTAAATTAACCGGTGCCTATTGAAATATTTAAGTAGCCCCGATAGCAACATATATCATTTTTACAGTTTAAAATAACAGCGGAAAATATCGCGAGTAGGCCGTAATGGTACGGTGTTGTTTTATCGAGCGAGAAAGCATCTGAAAAACTATCTGCTGGGCGAGGCTTGTCACTTTCTCTCTCTTTCTTCGTCTCTTTCAAACTCGGGAAATTTCATTTCGCTAGTAAGCAAGGAAATTGTAAACGTTTTCAATTTTAACATATTTCATACTTATTACAGCAAAATTATGATTTTTTAATTTGTAATTTACAACTGAAAAGAGATTTTAATGTTTGAATAATAAATTTAATATATTTAAATATGACGGCGGGGCAGTTACCAAGTGAAGTTGGCAGACGTGGCGAGCCTTGACATGGCATGTTGCTTTTTGCCATACGGAGCGTAAATTATTCTTACTCCGAAAAATACTTCAAATTACCACATCACGTTTGTAGACGTGTGTTTTTTAAACCTACCCAGGCTAGTTACGATGTTGTGATAAATCTGTGTTTCCACGGCAGTAATAAATATACTGTGACGTGTGTTTCGTGAATTATTGCGTCTGTGAAATGGCGTGCCTTTATGCATGGTGGTCGATACGCTGGCCCTGTGTGTGAGTGATTTCAAACATTTGATTAGTATACGTTTTAACTGTGGATTGCTTTTATGACGAAGTTAATTTTTTACACCCACGTATGTTTATTTATCACAACGTTGTATGTACCTTTGCCCTAAGGGGTTTGAAACACATTTGTGTAACGTAATATGCCACAATCCCGGAAGAAAAATACTAAGCCCAGCCAGATAAATTTCAATAAACCAAAAATGGTAAGTAGCAATACATAGAAATATTAGCGGAGTAAAAGTTACCGTAGGCTTATTTGTGTGCATGTTCACCGCTATCTTTTAAAGTTTGTATGACAAAAATGAGCAACACGAGTTGCGTGCTTGAATTTAATGTGCCATTTTCGTTTGACTGGTTGTTCCTTCGTTTTAAAATTTATTCCAACTGAGGCCGTCCTTTTAAAGAAATAACCAAGCACATATAAATAACAAAATGATAATTAGTACAGCCCTTTACCTCGCAGTTGTAACAGTATTAAACACAGTCGCGGCAAAATACTAACTTGCATTACATGTATTGTGCTATGTCGTGGAAAACAAATATTTAATGTAAAATAACAGTAAGAACTGTCGTCAATTCAGGCATTTTTAAAACGTCATAAATCTGACCTAAATGTTGGAGGCCTAAACTGAATATTCATACGGAATGGTTTTTAGAATATTACAGAATTCTTTGAAAAGCTGTACACAGTAAACAACACATTTGACAGGTAGAAAAGTAGAAGTCACATTTACACACACAATTGCATGTAGACATTGATTTTGACAGATGCTACATGGCAGTCTCATGGCAATGTTCGTTTACATTTGGTGGAAGGATACGAAACGGGCCTGCAAGTAGACATTTAGCAGGGCTCCGAGAAAGTTGCTTCCAAAGGGGAATGGACTATAGTATATTCTCTCTCCTTTATTAATATTAATAAATTATTAAAAATGAAACATAATTTATAGATATACTAGATATTAGTAAAACTTCAGCTAAACAAAAAATAAGATACACTTCTTTATAGGCTATTCACGGTTAAATGAGCACTCTTGAAAGCCGTGCTTGAGATCTACTTGTATGCACGTTGTGTATTCTTCCACCTCATGTAAAATTAACATTCCCATATGCAGTGGCGTTTATTCCATAGACGCAAGTTAATCAATACTTACCCTATACATATTGGAAATGTTTTACCCTTTTATAGTTTTCGCCTTAACTTTAAATTTAAACACATTTAAATGTGTTTCCCGTTTACGATTCGAAAAACAGAGTTTTCGTAACTCCCGTACTGTACACGTATAGTGCTGCTATCTAGTATTTATTTCCACAAACGGGAACGACTAGCGATGAATCGAACTCGCAAGCGAGTTACCCTGCCACGTTCCTTCGGCAGGGTAAACAGTCGTTCTGTTTGCTTCCTCCAGTCCTACATTTCTCCTTGGGAGGTGGATGAAAGTGTTCGGGAGAACGGGAGTTTTCTTATAATTTGTAATACGCTCTCTAAATAATATTCAGTTTAATTATTATTACATAAATTTCGTTTTCGGTTTTTATAACTAATGTTAGGTATTATAAAACGGTAAATACATGTGGAGGATAAGCAAAGTTGGAAGTTGCGTTTATTAGTAGAAATTGGAAATGGAACCACAGCCCGGCATTAGTAAATGTTATCTAAAACACTCAAATATCTGGGGCTATTATATTGCTTACCCTGTAAAAAAAAACTCACTACACGCCACTGCCCATGTGACTCAACACTTGATTCATGCGTTGGTAAAGTAAAACATGTGAAAGTAACCGAGCACCTCATACAAAGGATGATCCTTAAAAGTTTTGATTTCAAAAAATGCGAGGATACTGCGGATAGACTATATGTGTTACGACGCTGGCGCTGCGAGTAAGTATAGTCCGGTCACGCAACAAAACAACCTGAGCAGACGCAAGCGTCACCGCCTCTTTCCTACGCAAGTGGAATGAGCCAGTTTATCTCAAGGCACCGCGGCGCTATTGTGCTACGTTCACACGATAATACTTTGAAAAGTTACTATAACGAACCTATGTGCACCTTAACTCTGGAATGTGTCCATGTATATTATAGCTCTTTCTGTGTCGCGGCAACACTTTGCAGTGCATTATGTCAAATGCGTGCCCACTGCGTTATATTAATTTTTATGAATTACATTAAAAACGGGCTTGTGCTTGAGTTGACGATGAGTTAACCAATAAGTTTCTAGTATGGCGACTACTCTGAATAAGTCTTAATACACATAGGCAGCATATCTTAGGCTGCCGAGTTCGAGAAACAATTGTGAATATCGCAAGATACTTTAACAGTGAGAAAGGAAGAGGCAAACTAAAGTAAGACGTCGATAAATCAACTAGTACTGCAGAAGGCGTTTATAAATCTTTAGTGAAAGGAATTTTCTTAGAGGCTGAAGTGATGAAATGTAAATATGTTTGCAGTTGTACGCTCCAAATAATAACTCCCCAAGCTGCAAATAAAAACCGCTTGGACTTATACATCATCCACAAATGCTTAAAAACTTGCCTAGTTAGGTTTTCAAATGTGCTAAATATTCATTAACACCTTGTGTGTGTAAATGTGCACTGCTCAGAGGTATTGTTCCGCCCCTTTTTGTTGCCGTGCGGTGTAAACGCAAGCACTTCTCTCTATAGCCAGTGTCGTAACTTCCCCTCCCCTCCCGAACAGCGCAAGAGGGGAATATGAGTAGAGCGAAGGAGGGGAAAATGTTTTGTAACTTGTCGCATCAGATTGCACAAACGCTAGTCATGAATATGCGACCATTTCACGAGGGTATAGCCAGGGGCTTGTGACTTGAACAGAGGAGACAAATCAATTTGATTGAAGAAACTCGGAGTAGAGGTTGTACGGACTTAAACTTTGCAATTCAAGCAATTGTTTCATATTTAAATTAAATGTATACTACCTCCACACATCGTTTGAATGTACATTACACAATCATGTATTTCTTGTTTACATGTTGTAGAACCATGTGCTTGGTTTCCTTGTTTAAATCTTGGTGGTGGTAACACACATCCTTCTTTGTCAATGCGGCCCAAGCATTCTTCGCATCTGCTAAGCCGCTGTCACGCTATCAAATTATCCCGTCAAGCTGTTTCCAGTTAAGTTTGGTCAAATAACGATGTACGGTTGTGACGTCATCAAAACGTCATAACAGCCGCCATCTTTGTCTGAGAAAGTTGGATGGCTTCAGTTTCCATCAAACATTTGAATATTGGACCGGTTCTCAAATTTCTGTCATGTTAGTCGGTCTCAGCCATTCAGAATCGTGCACGACAAAAATAGACGCCACGAAACTTTAAAATAACGAACAAATTGCTGGAAACGAAGAAGGTTTTGAAGATTATTAATTTATGTAGAAGCTCTCTGAACATGAATGCTAATTTAAGTGAATATTGCGAACTGAGAGGCGTTACATTTCATCGCGCAGGAAACTATCTGATAAATAAAATTCGAAATCAGTAAAGAAATGAAAATTAATAACATTCGTTACATTTCTTCATATTAATGTACTGCATGGAAACAAACAGCAGTATCTCACTTTGAAAATAATTTTTGAATAAAATTCAGATTATATCTTCAAAGTAAAATAAAACGAGTGTGTGACACATTTTCAAACACTTTCAAAATTATTTGATAAAATTTGTTGGAAGGGAAAACTTGATGGGAGTATTTCATTTTCAAATTTTATTGTCAAATATATTTGAAGGCGAAAATTTGACAGGATCACAGGAACTTAACATATAAATTAAACAAAAAAAAAGTTGGTGACGCCATGCGGATCGTTTGCCAACGTAAAAAAAAAATTAAAATTGTGTACTTAATTTCTTTAGAACGTTGGCAGTACCGCGGAACTCACTTCAGCAAACAAATGGAAAATATAATGTTCTCTCGTTATAATGTTGAGTTACACATTATATGCTCCTTGCGTGAAACTCTCACTGAATTCGAGTAAAGCAGCGTTTACAGTAGGCAAGATACATGCAAGATCCGTGCAAGAGAGGACTCTCATATTAACTTCACGCGAGAATATCTCGTGCAATGAAGACTGGCACGAAGACAAGAGATGAAGCATGTCCAATTTCCAGTAGAGTTTCGCACGAAACGAGTGATTCTATCGGTCACTCTCTGCTAGTCATGTTTCATGTTGTGTGTGTAAGGCGCATACAAGTAGCTATAGAGATAAAACTCTACAATGTAACGAGAAAGCAATTTCTTATTGATTTGTTGGCTGAAGCGGGTTCTACGGTGCTACCAACCACAGACTAAAGATGAAGTAGACCGATTTTGCTGGCTACTCACAACCAATCGCCGTGTTCCAACATTGAACTGCTTTCCTGCCTACACGTCTAGCAAAAATGGCGTGGCCTGGGTTTGAGGTTAGACCACTGTTTATTAAACAAGTGCTTTGAGACGTTTTTAAACATCTTATATCCAATTTGTTATGTAGTTTGACTAAATTAGAATTGGTAAAAGTATTTTATTCTCACGATGGCGCTTGTCATTTTAAAATTAAGATATAAACAAACATGTTCGACACTGTTGACCATGTGACTTTGACAGTTGTGTTCTTTCGGGGTAGGTCAATGTTGGGTACATGCGTAGAAGTCGACTAAGCGGTCTACCTAATATTCAGTCTATGCTACCAACAGAGTGAACTACAAATGTTCACTTTTTACAATGGCAGACGAAAGCTTCCATTTTAATTTTATATGATTTTATTCGCAGTTCGCGCCACAAATGCGTTCGAGTGGATGTAAATCATAATGATCCAGGCAAAACATTACTTTATAAACAATTCGAATATTTAGGAAAAGTACGTGGCTTTTAACTAAGTTAAACTTGAAAATCGAAACGGTTACAACTGTTCCAAATCAGCGAACTCGACTGCAGATCTGTTGAAATTTCTCCTCCACTTGTATGAGTAAAATTCAACTGATCATTGTGTTTGCTGGTGCCACTGAATAACCAGTGATGTCTAATGATTCCTAGTGAGATACACTGTTCTAGCAGTAAAACCTTAGTGCAGTCCACTGATTCGCCAGTTGATAAGAACACATTAACTGAAGATTGAAAAAAATAATTCTATCGATTGAACTCACTGATTCAATTTCAGAGTGTAGCAGCTGTGGAAGCCTGATAAACAAACTAGACTGAGCTACCACCATCCAAGATAGAATATGCAAACCAAGCACATGTCCCTACAATATTTGAAGATGAAATCTATGTGATTGTTTATTGCGTATTTACGTATGGCAAGAATCAGAGTAAAATCGGATTGTAAACATAGCTTTTTAGTCAGATGGTTTACGCCAGTGATGAGAGTATTCGAGGTCAAAGAGTCAAAGAATTCGATTCCTAGGAGTTCTCGAGATATCTGGATCTAAATCTCGAACGGTGACCAAGTATTCGAATAGTTCCACCCGCTTGATCTAGCTGAGTCATTCACTCACGTCTCTCACACATTCTTTGTGTACGAGTAGGCCTACTTGAGTTCTCATGCAAATGTTACGTCGTTCGCTCCACCCTTGCTCTCGAATGTTTGCAGACATAATTGAATTTTTCAAATTTGATAGTTTTTTTTTTTTTCTGAAGCCAAAGTCTTCTTGTGTATTTTGCTGTCCATTTATGCTTCACGTAAATTTTTAAAATCTGTTTTTCTAAATCAAAAACACTGCTTCATGTCTGTTGTTGACTTACATGGCAATTTTTTGACTTTTATTGCCTTCGTATAATTGTCTGTAATAGGCCTTCGCCACCACTTGACTGTATCTTCTTATCTTGTTATAATAATGTGAATGGAATCAGATTGTTCAGAATAAAAACATTCAAGTTACGTATTCGAACAGAGGAATACCACCACGAAACTTTTCAGTATTAGAATTCAAGCTGTGAGTGAAATTTCTCGATTCCTGCAAGTATTCGAATACTAAATATTCGATTCCTCGAAATATTCAATTGTGCTCATCACTAGTTTGTGCCCGCCCAATGTCGGCCAACCGGAAATTGGGACGTGTGAAAGGAGTCTAACTCGAATAGAGAAAACAAATCCTTATCGATGATACTTGAAGTCGACGTCTTGCGGTATTAAAAAAAAAAAAAACAATATATTGCGTATTTAAACAACATATTTAGTACATTTACATTGCGTAAATATTCAATAAACGACCATGTGGTTTCCTCTTAAGATATTGTAGGAATATGTGAATGGTTACATATTTTTATTCTGATGGCAGTAGCACACTACTGCTTGGTTATGTCGCTTTCACGAATTTTATTTCGTATCACATGTTCGGGCGCCAAACAAAAAATTCTTTAGCGTGCATGCTCAAACTTTTTACTGCCGCGGGATGAATGTACGGCTATACAGAATGGACGCTAGAAAAGAACGAATTTATACTAACAATTGCAGCAGTGTGAATGAAACGACTCTGTTGAATACTGTTATGTAGGTATGCGATTTTTTTCCGTTAATAGTTCCAGTAGATAGTGGCGATCAAAGATAGTTTAAGAAGTCATAGTCAAGCCAATCTTATACACCTTTCTAATGGAATATTAAAATAACATATGCAGTTTAAAACAAGCAAATGCAATTTCCAGAGAATAGTAAGAATATTCAAAAACACATAACAAACTACAAGACATAAGAAAATTCATTCTGCAATACTGCGTAAGCAATTTAATTAGCCTAAGTTGAAGTGAATATTAAAATAACTTTTATTTGGAAAAGAAATGAGAAGAAATCTGATGTTCGGTTTGATAGGAAAAAAAAACTACCCACCTCTCTCAAAACATGCATTACGTCTTATCATAGGTTTCCTCGGGGATTAGGCTAATTAATGTCTTCGCATCAGTGCTGAAGATTTACAATAGTTCTGATACGATTAAAGATAATTAATTCTCAAGAGAAATTTTAGACATCTAGTAAATATGTACTTGGTGTTTTATATACAGTTCCACTGCTCATGATTAAACCACATATTCTCTAGCGTAGCTCATTTGCATGATCCATAATATTCTTCGTCTTCAGTTACCACTGGTGTGTTCTGTAGGAATATTTGAAAATGTCAAAGTAGAACATTTACGCTTAAACTACACATTATTGATAAGTTTACAATAGAGACGGTCCATATTCAAATGTTTTCAGAAGCATGAAATCAAAAGCTTAATTTTCCGACGAATGTAGATTGACATTGCAGCTAATTGTGTAATCTGTCATGATAGGAATGCCTCGATGAACGCTCTTAATTAAAGTTATATACGTTTGAGGGCGTGTTCTCATTTACCGACGTATAAATAACTTTCAATCCACGCATCTTGTAATGAGGAGTAGCTACAATTACGTCGGAAGCAGTCCAAGTTCAGTATTCCGGGAAGCCCTAACTTATGATGGGTTTTCCAAAGCTAATTCAGAATGAGAGTTCAAACTTGACAATTATCATTCAAAATATTTTAGAATAATCTACAAAAATATAACTTACAGAATTAATACAGGCAATATGAACGTTACTTAATATTCTCAAATCTGAGGAAGAAAAACTTGTTAACATTTCAAAAAACATAACTGTGTGTTAAAAATCAATGTCCTGCGTAAAGTAATGAAACTATAAAGTTAATACTTAAACTGTAATGCGATGGTGGCGCCGCCGCACGCCTAGTTGTGGCTTCGCTCTTCTGTCAGGTGGCTTGCTCTTTGGCACACTTGGCCCCCTTCCCTAGCCCCCCCTCCCTATTCCCTCCCTCGGGGCGCATTTACACTGCAATGATGGTGCGCGGTAGTTCCTATCGCGAGAGCTACTCTCGCATTACTATCACCGTGTAAACTGCACGATTGTTTCTGTCGCACCGTCGCGATATCAGTTCGAGCTAGATAGTTGATAGTAACTGAAGCGACAGAACATGTAACTATCGTGGAACTATCGCAGTGTAAACAGTGTAGAATCACTATCGTGATAGTGTTCGTATATGTGTTCACTTTGACAGTAACAATGCAGAATTACTTAGATTCTGTTCATATCTGTCGCGGTTCTTACACCATGTGGGGGTATGACAGGCCGTGTATTATCATGACACGACCGCATTGACAACATATTTATTGTCATATAATAAACCACAGGAATAATATACAGTCTGTTTACATGTCATTAATATTCTGTTACGACATTCAACTACACCAACAAATATCACCCTCTTGACAAAAGGATATAAATGTAGGGCCTATCAATGTATTTACACACGTGTTGTCGGACATGTCCCTTTGAGGTAAACTATCACAGCCCGTCTCGATCGTGTGTGTAAACATGACCTATCGCGGCAGTTACTTTCACACACTTTCCTGACAGCTACTATCGCGGCAGCTACTATCACTGTGTAAATGCGCCTTTAATTACTCCTTCCCCACCTGGGGCAAGTTGGTTTAAACTGATGAGCGTTTGGCACCGCGCCTTATTCTACGCCCTCGCTATGCTCATATAACGTTTCAGCGCGCGCGAAGAAGATCGTTGACGCCTGCTGTGAGAATTTTGTATTTTGCAACATAACTTAAATTGTCTGTATCCGTTGTCCAACAAGGGCGCTTTCTATAATATTATATTTGATTGCCATAATTTATGTTTTGATACCAAGTGTGTCAGATGATAGTATGCAAAGTGTACGTGAGAAACTGTTTTGGAAGGCCTTCGCAGATGGTAGTTTAATATTAAAATGTAACTTTATCCTTGCAATTTGAATGTTTTAAAGTATTTTTCCTTGGAAGATAATTTATCAAGCCAGGTTGGTATTGACGACAGCAAATTTATTAGGAACAAAACATTGAACGCTAGTGGTTCTTCTAAAAAATGTTCTAAGTATGGCAGCAGCATAAGCATAAGGCTCCACATAAATGTTGATTAGATGAGAGTAAATATTAAAATAAGCCTTTGTACTGCACCACAAGTCATCAATTAAAGATAGAAGAAGATTTAATTCTGCATCGTTCAGCTGTCAATATAATTTGTATGCATTAGGAGTCAACTACGTAGAGATGATGTTGCCCGTACGTCGTCAGTGGACTCCGGCCTGAGCCAGCGCAGCATCCGAATACGGATGGTACGACGAGTGAAAGGAGCCAACCGCGGGGTTCGATCAGCAACGGCGAGTCCACAACGAGGCAGCTGGGACGAGAGTCGACGCCATGACCACGGTACCAGTGAGAGGTCGAGGATGACCAGTTCCTGATGGCGAGGGGCGAGATCCGTTTTCGTAATAGGCCATTCCAGTAGCAGCCACCAGAGGAGCATTGATGTTCTAGACACTACTACAGCGGGTATCGTCCAGAGCTAAGTCCAGCGCATATAACTATGTAAATTAGCTCTGCATGAACATTGAAAAAAAAAGGCCAATCATTATGAAGCAGCTGAGATATGGGAGGATCCGGTAGGCACCGTGTGTCAGTGTTGCATGCCTCTGCTTGTGTGGCAGATAAATGTAGGCCTTGCTAACATTTCTAATACTTTCGCAAGGTTGCTAATATTATGTTTGATAACGATAATTCATGTTCGAAACATACCAAGGAGAGTCATTACAAATATGGCATGCAGATTCAATTTTCTAAATAATAAATCCCAATCATAATAGTTTATTGTTTGTTGAATCATTCTAAGGGCGATTATCTTATTCAACTAGTGGTCTTATTAATTCAATTCTTAATTCATTTTTTCTTTATTTGATATCCCGCACGTTGGTCTCGTAAAGTCTTTAATTAAGAGTGAGATTTGAAAGTTGCATGTTATTGTGGCAATTCTTTTGAATTGATACTGAATGATACGTTAATGGAGGCTTATGCAAATTCAGTAGCATAAGTAAGGATAAATTGGTCAAGTTATATGTTCCTGGATCAGTTTTTACAAATAGGAAACATATTTTATTATGTAACAGAGCATAATCTAATTAAGCTAGCCGGAGCATTACATATCTGCCATTTGCCAGTTTTTCCTTTATTTTTTTTATTCAGGCGTGTTACACTATTACAAACAGCGAGCCGACACGTTAATATTTTTGCGGCGCACTGCTGACCCAGGTTGTATTAAGTTTCTGCGTCTATCTGATGATTTATCTAGATGTTTGCTGCCCTGGATTCTGTCCGCATGACTCGGGGTGCTTCGAACTATTCAGGTCAAGGCCAACAGAGTATAACTTGTGTGATGGGCCTCCGGGCCGAGAGTTGCCGATGAGTGAATGAGTGGCTGAGTTCCAAGCGATAGAAGACGAGCGACGAGAGAAGTGACCAGCGGAAGGGAAGTCTGCGACTGCGAGTATCAAGCAGTGAAGAGTGCGGCTGGCAGGCTGGACTGTTGGACTAGATGCGTGAGTGAAGGACATTACAAATTATGGCAACAGATAGACTGAACAAATGTTAATGATGAGTATAAGTTAATTGACTGTAACCAACAGAGACATTAAGAAGGAAGTTAATTAGTGTTGAAATAGATATAAAATATTCTGCTAACTGTGAAATAAAACAGTAATAGTAGACACATAATTAAATGCTGTAAAAATAGCGGTTTGAAAAATAAGAAATCATATTTGGTTTTTCTTTTCCTTAAGATACCCATCTCTCACGAACTCAGATATGCCCCACAGGCCTTCTTGTAACAATATGTTGATTCCACGGACCTAGTCTATATGTTTGATTACATACCAGTGAAATGCTGTTAAGTTATACACGATTTATTATGCACAGGGTACAGTTGTGTACTTGGGTTGGGTTTACAAAAAATTTTCAAACTGAATACCACTGAATTTAATATATGCTTTGCACCATCGAAAGAAACTTTGGGGCACTCTCTCGAATACCCCAGGAATTTGAGAAATCATATCGGATGCTGCAAGTATTTGGGCTACTAATGTTTCTGCAATTTCCACTGGTGTCTCGTACAGTAACGATTTGATATGCTCCCAAAAGAAGAAATCAAGAGACATCAAGACCAGGGAACGGGCTGGCCATGCAAGTGGGCCTCCTCTTGCGATCCAATGTCCAGGATATGTGCTATCCAGAATGTTCCGCACTTCAGCATCAAAATGTGCTGGCGCTCCATTCTGTTGATCAACATTTGCTGATGTACATAAGTATCATATATTCTAACATATCCTGAAGAACGTGTTCCAAGAAGATTCGTCACCTCTGCCCATTCAAACACAATGGCAAGACATATGGACCGATTACCCGGTCACCAATAATTCCTGCCCCTACATTCACTGCGAACTGCACTTGATGGTGCGTTTCTAAGGAAGCGTGGGGTTTATGATCTGGCCACGCTTACGACTGTTAAGGCAATTGGAGAAGCCGTCTCTGGTGAATGATCCCTCATCCGAAAATAAGACTTTACTCAAAAAATAGGGATCATTCTGACAAAGTTGTAAACATTTGTTGGTGAAATTGTACCCTTCTTGGGAAATCTTCCACCTTCAATCGTGTACCTTCTGGTGATGACAAGGGCACAGTTGATTGCCATGCAAGATTTCATTACACTGTTGACCTTTATATCCCTGTTGCATGTGCAATGGCTCGCGTGCTCGTAGATGGCTGTGCTTCCTCACATGCAAGTAAACCCTCTTCGACTGCAACTGTTCGTATCTGTCTTGGATGATCTGCACGATGCACTGCACGCAAAGCATCTGTATCGCCGAAATGACGACTGCAGTGGGTGGCGGCGCTTGATTGGATATGTTTCTCGGTATAAGTGTTCAGCAGCATGTGCATTTCCACCGGCTGCGCCTTGAATAAAATTAATATCTCGCAGTTTTGCATTAGCGTATCGTTCCATACTGTACACAGTACCTACCGTAGACTGCACATGCACTACCCCAGTCAACACCAACGTACTATGGAATGTAAACAATCGATGGGCCTCTGCGCTCACAACTACCAAACTCACGTACACAATTGAAGCAACGAATTACCCTTGTGATACGTGAAACAACACAAGGTCACAGTCAACTCTACTTCTGTAAGCAAACAAACCTCTGTGTAACATTCACCCTAGTCTCGGTGTACAGATGGTCCTTCTAATCAACGCCATCTACTGTATCGGGATCACTTTGGAGACCATGGGTTCCTGGTCAAAAGTGGCTCTATCCTGTCCCCTCTTTATGCTCCTTACGTTTGCGGAAATTTTTTTAAAAGTGTTGTACACATAAAATTATTATATAGTAAAACCGATAATCTGGATACAAATTCAGTAATTTAGGGATATGTGCTTGGTTACACATTTTCGTTTTGATGGTGGTAACACACTATTATTTGTCTATGTGACTTTCGCGAGTGGTTTTACGTGAATATTCGAATGAAACTGTTTATAAAATAGTGTCTCATCTCCATGATTACCATCCTTGTTCTCTCGAATGCATTTTGGGCATAAACAACTGCGAATAAACGCCGCAGTCAATAATATTGCCAAAAAACGTAGACCAATGTTTAAATAAATATAAAATATAGGATGGCGACTTCATGCACAGTCTATCAACATAACGAAATGAAAACTGTAGTTTAATATGTTTCATAATGCTGACGGTATGGTCTAACCTCCTTCAGTAAACAAGTGAATAAGATAAGTTTCTTTCGTTATACCGTTGAGTTGTAACTGCCTGTGTGATCTTTGGGCCTGGTAGCGAGGAGCTAGGTACACCCCTGTTACGCCAGTTAAGTCTGGCAGGAAGCAGAGCGGGCAAGTGTCGCCAGGCAACAGCTAACCTCATTGGAGTTCTCTCGAGCGAGCGACGGCCTGCTTCCGTGCTGCCATCTGTGTTCCTGCGACTTCGAGTCGATGTCTCCGCCGCAGCTCGCAACTGTGTGCGACACTGAAGGTCGCTTTACGATTAAAGGCTGTTCACGATAAAGTGAGCACATTTGAAATCAAGTTTAGAAAAATGTTACTGCCCCTACCTGCATATATTTTAACGGGCGCTATGAGTGACATGTATCCAGTTAAGTTGGTAACGATGTAGGGGAAAGTAGTTCCATATGTTAACGTCGAACATAAAGTTTAAGATAGCCATTTGCGATAACTTAAATTATTTCTCTCTTATTCTGTATCTTTTAATCCATCGAAGTGTAAAAATGAGCAGATTTGTAAAATATTTACTTTTCTAATAATTTCACAGTTTCACTTGACCAACGCATCGATGAAGTGATGAGGCCCATGGTAATGTTTATTTTACATAAGGCGGAAGAACACACAACATGTACACAAGTAGATCTAAAGCAGGGCTTTCAAAAGTTCTCATTTTACCGTGAATAGCCTATGGTGAACGTGGTAGTCGCGTACTTGTCGTGCAGGAACATACTCGACGTGTAAACGTGTAGAAAATGGCGATATTTTATTTCGTGTCATGCACGTAGGACCTTCAGCCAATAGAGTTGATGGAGGAAAGAAGAATGAGAAGTTATTTACTGCATTAAATACATCATCTCATTTCTAAAAAAGAAAACTTAACTTTTAATTTTCCTTTACTCATTTATAAAATACTTATAAATTGCGTTTAATAATTAATTTAATTTAATTTTTATTTTATGGTTTGTATAATATTATTGTCATATACTGTGTAGTACATACTGGCAGAATATGACACAAATAAAATAAAATGGAATGTTATTTGCTAATAAATCACTATTTCACTCAAATCAAGGTGATAGTTTAAACGTAAGACGAGTGCGTTCACTATGGACCACACATTTTTGTAAACGTTCTATTCCAGGCAGACGTTTCTTACGCACAAGGAATTATTTGTGAACCCACCTTAACACCGCTCTCACACTCAAGGGCTCACACGTGTTTTGTGTATTTTCACAAAACTTTATATCTTCGCGCTGTTTTACATAGTTGCCTGACAGAACTACACATCGTGCAGCGATATTAAATTTCTAAATAATACTACAGGACATTTTATATTTATATCAGTACCAAACAGATTTTACAACAGTGCATAAATAATGGCCTCAGTTCACCTCAGGATTTTACAACAGTACATAAATAATAGCCTCAGTTCACCTCAGGATTTTACAACAGTACATAAATAATGGCCTCAGTTCACCTCAGGATTTTACAACAGTACATAAATAATAGCCTCAGTTCACCTCAGGATTTATGTTTTATAAATTAAAGCGTAATGGAAATTTGGAAACGTATTGTGTAGTTGGCAGACTATCCTTTGGGTCTGAACTCACGTGGCTTGAGAAACTCTTTAAGATGAAATACAATTTTTGGCATAAATAACTTTTTTGAAATTTGTTCATATTCCTATAACTAAGCAGGAAAAAGCTAAAAATTATTTTTCCATTAGTTTGGCAATGTTTGTCACATTGAATTTGGTATTATGTTACATAAAAATATCTTAAAAGAAAAAAATAGGTACTTGCAACGCCATTGAACACAGTATAGCTAGTCAAGAATCCGGACATAACTCCATAGTTAATTTAACACTTACACCAGCTGGAATTTTAATCATGAAATACTTTGGCAAGAAAAACGACCGGTCGTACAAACGATCAGAGTTCGCCAATATTTTCGGTGCAGAAACGAGCCGTTAGCTGTCATTTTGTACAATAATAGAGGTTGTTCCGCGACTCAACCGACATACTTGGGCAGCGTGTCGGCAGCAAAACATGTCGTATACACAAGCAGGCTACGCAGTCCCATTTCAGAGTTACAGCGACGGAAATGCACTAAGATCACAAATTGGAATTACTAAATAACTTTAATGCAATTGACTACGTTCATGTTGAACGTCTCGCACAAGCTGTTCAAAATGTGCAACATCTGATCTTAAGCAGGTTGCGAAACGAAGTACCATGGAGTGTTGCCACTGCATGCCTGAAAGTTCATTTCTGAGTTGGTTATCGTCTGTAGCAACTGTTCTCGTGTGTCTGGTCGCCGTCTGCTGTAAACCCTACGCCTGAGGTAGCCCCAGGAGAAAAGGGAGAGGTGCAGAGAGTGCATCGGCCATGTGACAGTCCCGCCTCTTCCAATTCACCTGCGCGGATACTCAGCTGCTGCACCACGCCCGTACCTTCAAAGGCTAGAGATGTGGTTCATGCATGATGGAGTACCAGCCCATCTTCCTCGACATATCCGAGAACATATAACACAGACACTTAATAGTCGATGGATTGGTCGGGGAGGTCCAGTAATTTGCCCTTCACGGTCCCTGACCTTAATCCCTTGAATTTCTGGTTGTGGGGACACCTGAAGGCTTTGATGTATGCAAATCCCATCAATGAAGTACACGCACTACAGGAACACATCGTCAATGCCTGCCAGGACATCCGGGCCAACCAGGAGTATTTTAAAGGGTGCAAAATTCCCTACGACGTAGGGCACAAGGAGGCATTACTATGAATGGACGTCACATTGAGCACCTCCTGTAGCGACGGTGAGCAAGTGCTCATAGCTCGCACGGTATGGGTTTTCGGACACATATTTATTATATATTTATTTCTTGTATTGGTGCATACTACCTCCTCGCATAATATGGAATACTTTTTTTTTAACACACATACTGGCTTCTCAGCCTCTGTACTTTTTGTTATTTAACGTGGCACCCTTAGCCGCAAGGCCTTATCGCCGCCATGACCACCCAATCGGAGGAAGAGAGGAATCACCCCCTCTCATCGCAGGTGTCCCAGCTTTTCACCTGCGTTGACCAGATCCAAAGCCCCAACCTGATGCACAAGTACAGCTGGAAACACCCTACCACAAGGTTCTGAGACCCTCGCCCTCATATTCCAAGCGTATGGTCTAGCTAGGGTTCTATCCATACCCCTGTTGCCTCTCCAGGGCACAACCGGAGCAGGTTGTCGCTTCTTTCAGCAAGAGCAGGAATCTCTCCGGACCTCCTCCGCCAGAGCCAACACGAGTCAACCTCTATTGATCGGACACTATAGAGAACCCCAGGTGGCGGGAGGTGGGGGGGGGGGGGTAACCCGATCAGCCCGTGCTCCCTCTTATTTTCCATGGTACTTGTGAGCTATCGATGACCGACTGCTCCGCCGAAGGCAAGGCAGACAAACACAGGCAAACCCTTCCACTTGCGTGGTTGAGAACTCTTTAACATCTCACCGGACACAAGCCTTACACCCATTACAGGCCGGCTGGGCGCCCACCCCACTCTGGAGCCACCCCTATGGAAAGAAGAGATTAACATGGTCCAGAATAGCTACTTCCTCGATTTCGCGATTCACCGGAAAAGCAGCCCTCGCTCTGATTATGGAGGATAAATTTCATCAATAATTAAGACATTCCTCCGTGTTTTCATCACAGCATCCTGACCATCGCTCTCCACGGCCGTCCATGGCACTTACGTGGGTCCCCAGTTCGAGGAAGCCGCCATCGTCTACAGTCCCTTACCATACTTTGAATTTCTTCACACTGAAATTCCAGTGTTGGGTCCCAACGGCCTGAATGCCAAGTGGTCCAACACCCCGCCAAGTGGTCGAGCCTAGGTACCATCTGTCGGCCCAAACCATCACGGCAGATACACCTTACCAGCCGCGAGGAGACTGGTTCCCATAGAGATAGGGTGACGGAGCCCAATTTGCGAAACCAGGGATGGCACGAGGAGCATTGGGTCGCCATTAGTGGAAAGAGGCTATAACAGACGCATCATCCACCCTTTCTAGGATCTATGAGCTGCAACATAACTCTGCATACTATAGCATGTACTGTCACACCGCCTGTATGCCTGGGAGCTCTCATCCCAAGGTACTATATCTCAGGGATAAAGCCCGAAAGATATTTCCCAGGGATGCATAGACCATATATCATATGGTATACCATAGGATCTCAGGACACTTCTATGACACTTCTTTTAGCAGTGACTGATGCAGTAATGAAATGGAACGTGAGATAATTAGAGAACGCCAACCCATACATGCTAGGCTGAAAATATGGACACATTGGGGCCATAAAATTTTATGACATGTAATGCAGTTAAACAGTTAAAACTTTATTGCAAAATATTATTAAAGACTTTGGATCGGCCCTTGGTAAGTATTTTAAGTGGTCGCTCCATCCTCTGGGAGGTGGTTGCACTTGGATTGCATTGGTGAGCTGTGACCCAAAAGTTGAATATCTCTGCACAGAATTCCTCTCGTCGTTTACAGTGCTGCAAACCTTGTAGCTGCTGGACTTTAGGACCATGGAGTGTGGTGAATCAAGGTACATGTGGAGATTCGATGAACGTGTGTGGGTGTAACGACTGCCTGACTAGCTTTATTTACATTACTTTATTGTTCTCGCTATGAAGTCTGGAGGAAGTAGGGTCATTGAATTGTGCTATTCTTTGTCATGATATTTTCTTGGTACGTTGGTTTGAGTAATTGGCTCCACGTATGCCAGTGTCCTACCTACATTGTGGCAACACTTAGGAAACAACTCACTTTAGTTTCGGCATGAAAGTGCACCCGTCCATAAAGTAAATGCTACAACCGGGTGATTTGCAGATATGGAAGTGGATAAAATCGAATAGCCCTATCTCAACCCCACTGAACTGGAGTTCCATGTGAAAGTACAAACCGCTCACTAAAGACCGCATTAACTGTTCGTCGTGTTGAAAGAGGAAAGGAAGTGAATTCTTGCAGACAGTACCGCAAAGTGGTGGAATGAATGTCTTCTTAGACAGGTTGTTCCAGCATCTGTCTGTAGCGATACCCGCTTCTTCGGAGACGCAATGCCTGGAAACTCCGGCACGACACAGTATAGGTTGTTCACGGTAAACTGAGCACTATTGAAAGATCTACGTTGTATATCATTATTTCACATGAAAAATTAATACTGACATGGGCCTGCTCACTTTACTCACGCGGATTTAAAGTGAAACTGTGAAATTGTCAGAGAAATACGAATTTGCCAATTTTTAAACTTATATTTTAAAAAAGGAAAGTAAAATTAATAATTTCAGTATTTGCAAATGTCTTCCTGAGCCTTTTTATTTAATGTTAAAATGTGGAAGTATTTTACCTCCGTCGTTGCCAACTTTACCGGGAGTATGCCAGTAACCGTATATGTGAAAATATTTGAAGTTAGGAGCAGATATATTTTTCAAATGTTGGTTTCAAAAGTGCCCAGTTCACCGCGAAGAGCATGTAAGAAAGCAGGCAGGCAGGCAGGCGGGCACCTTGTGAGTGACGGTGTAGATGGGCTGTGCTGGCCTGGTCTTCCTGTCGACCGGTAGCTTGAGGTAGCCGACATGCTCGAGGTCGCCCCATGCCTTGCCGCGCCTCTTCAGCGAGTAGTAGCGATACACGACTATCGTCATGGCAACCACCAGCGCCAGCCCAGTGCCAGAGGCCGCGCCCAGCACCGCTGACGTCACCATCCTGCACGCACACAACTGCAGCTTATAAAAACAATATTGTCAAAATAGTATTTTAACTTGACAATTTACATGTTCAAAAATACCACTAAATTAAAATATATTTAACGTAATGTAGGACACAGTAAAACCCTCTTAATAAGTTTTCGGTTAATACGTTTACCTGCTTAATAAGCTATAAAAAGTTTGCACTTTGTCTATTACAAATACATAATTTTACCCTTTTAAGAAGTTTTCCTGCTTGTGACGGCGTCGCAATACAACCCCGTTTCAACACGTCGCAACGGACTACGGTGTTCGTTTCCACGGAAAATAACCGCCTAATTTTACACGGCAAAATTGAAAATTTGGCCTAAAATTGCTGTCAGCTTACCTGGTTCTTCAATGTCTGGACGTACTGGGCGGCTACAACGAGGCGTGATTCGTCACGCTAAAATTCTCGTCGCGGCCCAGCGCGGTAGAATTCAGCAGCTTTCATCGACACGTATGGCGCACTTGATGGCAGACTCTATTCTGTTTTGGTAGTTGATTTCACCGCCACCGGTGGTGGATGGCAGAAAGTACCAACTTTGGAAAAATATGGCTGCCCACAACGTTACTTCCTTCAAGCTCGTCTGGTCACCGGAAGTGTGTCGAAGTGGTGATGACGGAGATCGCCATAAATTGACATGTTTGCTGGGATTCGTCGCCAAATCAAGATACCCCTATAAGGCCTAAATGAACAGTTTGTCCCAATAAGGCCATGTGTTTTTCTACTGGCCAATTCTTCGTTTTTTTTCCTTCTGTTATTTGGCTCTGATTGGCCATAAATTCTGTGTAACTCCCTAAGGGGCAATGACTTTAAATGTGTATATGATGGAGTGCACGAGCTCAGTTCGGGGTCGATCATCGCCCCGAAGGAGCTCCACCTGCACTGAGTTAAGTGACCCAAAACTTAGTACATAATGTTGTAACTTTAAACTTATGCCTTTATGGCTGGGTTAAGTCAGGCACACTTGGTGCTCTTATAATTCAAGTAGGCGCCATGGTCGCGGAATTTATCATGAGAATACTTTGAATTTGGCATTTTGGCAAAATATAAAATGTAAATCAACATCATAGTTACCTGCCAAAAACTTTTAGAATATGTCTTTTTAAAAATACATTTTAATGTTTTCCCTGTAACTAATGAATATGCATATCTTCATGGCCTCTGTGTAAATTAGAAAACTAATGTGCAGTTTTCTCAGATTTTGGCCTTTGTTCAGCCATACGGCCAATAATTTCTATTAATTGTTTTGAGAAGTTCCAAATAAAAACGGAATTTAGTCAAATAAAAATGAATTCAAGTTCTCCAAAACCTCTGGCCGCTGTTTGGCCATATAGCCAGTTAATTAACTTATATCAAGTATCCATTTAATAAGGAATAGGCTAAACATTTAAAATGTTGGAACTTACATGATCAAAGAAAGAGACTTTTGTGGCTGGTCTTTGTTGACCAACCAATTAAGTCATAATATTAGACAACAAAATTAATTTTTGAGGCTAGCCATAACTTGTGAGTTTGGCCACACAATCAATATTATATTTGTGGAAAAATTAACTTTAGAAATCAAAATTAATTATTTCAAACTGTTATTGATGTCATAAATGGCAATTGTATTTTAAAGGCCAAATAATCTCAATTGTGGGTTCTTGTAAAATCAAATAAATTCTGAGGAAACATTACATTTGTTATTGCATATAACTAGAAATTTTTTGTGTGGGCCAAAATAATATGTATTTAGTCTGGCCATTATTTATAACTGTTGCACTCTTTTGTATTAACTTTGGCATAGTAAATTATTTGCATTGGCCGAAATAATGTTTCTAAATGTAAAAGGCGTGAGACAAACTCAAAATATTTGTTGTATCCAGGCTTTCCTTAAATGAGAAAGGGAAAATTTTAATTGACACTGGGAAAAACATGTAGTCAATTTTTAAAATAAATTGCTGTATGCTATTTTCTGAATTTGTTGGAAACTAAGTGTTATGAAAACATCGTATGAAAAAAAGAATGAATAAAAGAAAAACTCATGAGAGTTTCTTCTAAACCTGTTGGAAATTTTCATATTTTCTGGAAATTCAATTTTGCTGCGTCTTTGAGTTCAAGGGATTAGTAAGCACGCATTTTTCAGTATTTTTCTTAAACTTCTTAACAGGGGCTCACTGTATTTGTGATGACTATTTTTAAGTATGTTTATATTTCGTATTTTTAATGTCGCAAAACGTAAGTATTCAATTTGAGGTTTGCACCTCCCCCCCCCCCCCTCACGATTACTTTACCCTGCGCACGCCTATGCTAAGTATAAACACAAGGCAGTATAGACTGTCTCACGAATGAGTACACTTTTTGACATTTCCGAATGCAGTTTTGTGCACAGTCTATTACTTCCGTATTTTCTGAAGTCCTGCGTGATTTCTACTTGCAGGCTATTCCGCCGCATCACGCTGACACAACTTAATCAAGTCTAGAGAATTACACCGAGGAAACAACGCACCGCATTCGTTTCACTCTCAGCGGTTCTCAAAACCTCGATGTTAAGAGCCGCCCAAGTCTCCCTTCTCTCAATCGTTATCTACTTAGTAATGGGTACAGCTATTTACAGGGTTTGTAGTCGAAGTGTTACAGGACAAGTGAACTAGACGAATATGAAACGTATAGTTGGACGGGAGATCGACGTATGGTAGCGTCACCTCTCCCACCAGAGAGGAGCCCAAACACCTCTCTGGTTATTGCCAGCATCAAGTTAAGAATTAACAAGTCTCCCGCCCCCTCTCTACTAGTCTTTCCAGTTATATTAACTAGGAGCATGTTTTCCAAACACTCTGTCTCCCGTAGCATTCTATTTAATTAAATTCATGAATAATTTTTGAAATTTTTTACTTCTCTGTTGCAAGGGTTTTTACGTCTCTTTTGGGGGTTTTTCCCTTGCTCTTCATAGTTAAGACTATCTCTAAGTACACTTAGGGAGGTATTCATGGCCCCAAAGTGCAGGCCATGGCTGCCCAATCCCTCTTTGCCGCGATGCATGTCTCCTTGCATGATTTATCTTTCCCAGTAGGCGCAAGGGGTTAGCCCTGAGACGCAATAAAATCCTGCTCTACCTTCGGGCCGTAACTTTACATACACTTAGAATAAGGTAGTTTAGGGAAAAAAAGACGTAGGGTAGCGAGCTGTCCGACTGTGTGCCCCTGCAGTGGTACGGGCGGCAATTCGGCAAGCAATACTGTGTTGTCTGGTTGCCGCTGTCCCAGGATCAGGCGGAACTGCGCAAACTTCCATTGGTTACTCCATTATGAGAACTATGTAAAAGTAGTTCACGTTAAAATGAGCACTCTAGAAATCAACCTTTGAAAAAAACCACTGTCCGCAACTGCGTGTGTATAACCATGTGTGTCACCACACAGGCTGGGGATGAACACGCCCAGTTATGTTGGCAGTGAAATATTAAAAGTAGTTCTACGAAATAACGCGGTATTGCAAGTGTAATGTTTACATTTATGGCTACTTAAGCTGGTTGAAGTTTATTTTATACACTTTAAAGTAATTATTGACGTAAAGATAATGTATTTACTGTAACTCATAATTATATTGTGTCACGTGATCGGCGCAACGGTCAAAACCAACGGCCCGTTGTAGTGGTTCCTTCATGCTTGTTGCTTGGCTTTGCTTGTGTGGAGTGGTTGCGAGGCAAACTACTAATTTGGAAGCTGGAAGTTGTTGTGTTTTAATATTTCTCATTTATTTTTCAGCTTATCTGCAATTAACGTTGTTTTATTATAGGTCGTATAATGTTTAATTGTGTTGTAGTGATTTTGTGTAAAGTTACGAGTTCTAGCAAACTACGTACAAATATTCAACGTCAGGAGGATATTATAAATCTCGCCGAAAGTATTTATTCTTTAATTCGTCGAGGAGAGATGAAGCCGTGCAAGGTGATGGAACGAGTTGCCAACTGAAACTGTCCGGAGGTAAATGTAAATGTGTTTTTACGACGTGTTTTCCCGCTTATCCCCAGTAAAAAAGTGAAAAAGAACAAGCATAAATCGACAGTTAGAAACGTGATATTATAAACGGAAAGTAAAATAACAATTATAAAGTAAATGAACGACAGCAGAAACGCAACATTAATATACTCATGTGAGTTTGCGAAGTACATGTTATATCCTAAGTTTGACAAATAATATTAAAAGTTATCTGTACCTATCTACCTACTCCCATCCGTTTAACCTTTCTTTCAAATATGTCATTATAACAAGTGCAAATTTGGCAGTCAATAATTATACGTTAATTTTACAAGTTTTTATGTCACTGTGTAGTTTTGTAATGTAGACCTAACCTCAAACTTGTGTTCATGTAGTTATTCATCCCAAGTTTCAGTGTTAAGTTTTACTATTGTTAACATAACATAAACGCCGCAGTTTGATGCTACACCAAAGGTGTTCCAACATATAAACTATAAAATCTTGAAGCTTGTTTTGTTAACTATAGACCTATAGCTGTGCTTGTTGTCGACATTCTATCGTGATGCAAGTGTAGGCATAATTGTTTTATTTGGTAATACTTGCCGTAATAAGAATTAGAAAGTATTTACAGTTAACTGTCAACAGTTAGGCCTATAGAATAATTCCATGTTTAGATTTCGAAATAGATGTTCGATAAGACAACTTGCTACCTTTTGAGAAATATTAACGAAGATAGTATGCATTATTGAGTAGGCATAATTGTTTGTAATATGTGCCACTTTGGCAGCAAAAACATTGTAGTTATTCATAATCAACACCCCAGACTCCCAGAGCTCCTGTTTACTTGCGAGTGCATGTTTTGTAAACGGTAGATAACATTACGCAGTTTATGTGTTAAATTAAGTATTTCTAAAGAAGTTGTATGAGATAGCTTTCAATAAGGGCCGGGCTACAATTGATATACCAAACACATTCGCAGTTATAGCGATGAGAACATACAAAACATAAAAGCACAGTTGCCTGGCTACAGTTAATATAACGATGATAATATTAGTTTGTTTATGTACATAGATTTCGTAGGGGGTTTTTTCAAAAGCAAATATTTTCAATTGATCTGAGACATTTTTAAAATTGTATATTATTTACATTTCAATCTACTTTAAACATTACCTAAAAGCGTTACAAAACTTCCGTGCTTTTGATTATCCATAAATAAACAAAATAAAATATCTTCCCGAGGAATAAAGTCAAAATACACACTTTCTTGATTTGTAAATACGTTCTTCAACTGATAACATAGTATAAGTACCGGGGCTTCTGATTGGCTGTTTATTGACGCACAGCTATAGTAACAAGGAAAGTTAAACCAAGTGCTTATCGCTATGCACAGTAACTTGCCTGTAAGTATTACTTTTATAATTTGTCCTCTACATTATCATTTTGCTGTAAATTGTGGATATGTATTGGTTTTACATTAATAATAAGACATATTTATTTCAGCTTTGTGTGTGCACGCATGAACCATTTTTGTAAGTATAGTAATTTTCTTTAAATACTTTTCTCATTTAAGTTTTCAGTTTTGCTGCAGTCATTACAATGGAGGAACCACAACAATGATGAGAGTCCATGCACTTTACCTATAGAATTGGTTTCTTGAGGTCTGTGTGGGTTTGACAAAAAGGAAATGTCGTACACATTTGGGCCACAGGAGACACCATAAATGTGGCCATCACCGGATCGGCATTTCACTTAGCTGTAAATAATATACATTATTTTTAGAATTATTTTGTACAAATGAAGGTGGTGCCAGTTGCAAGCCTGGTATAAGCTTCTTTTACCACTTCAGTTCACAGTATAAATGTTCAGTTCTTTTTTGGAGGGTCTCAGAATGGTGCGAACACAGAGTAATGGAATAATTATTAGAAAAATAAGTATTTTACAAATCTGCTCATTTTTACACTTCGATGCATAAAAAAAAAACAGAAAGCGAAACAAATATTTTTAATAATCAGAAAATGTTACCTAACCCTTTTTATTCGGCGTTGAGACACAGAACTACTTCCCAACCATCGTTACCAACTTTACTGGGCGAATGTCACTCAGGGCGCCCGTTAAAATACATGCATGCAGGGGCAGTAGCTTTTTTCTAAGGTTCATTTCTAAAGTGCTCACTTTATCGTGAACAGCCTTTGTGTCTTTTGGATACATGATAGTTAAATCAATGCAATATGTTAGCTCGACAAAGTACTGAAAATTGATGTCGACATACCGCAAGTATGGATCATGTTGACATCGCATATGGCGACACTGAAAAAATCGTCACAGTACCTATTGTGTATTGTAAACTTTTACAGTAGTATTAAAAGTGATGTTGGTAACGCCACAAAATAATTCCGCAATATCGCCAACATAGAAAACACCACAGTAAGCCATATACTTATAGACATATTTGTACCATTTTAATAGTCACGATGCATCGATAGTATTCTATCGTGGTCGATATTGCCATATACCACACAGCCAGCCGTACTAGCGTCACACCACGCTTGCAAGGGAGAAGAGTTTTCGCAGCCAACTGACGAACTAACTTCGTAGCTAAAGACAAGGGACGAAAGCTCACTTCGCTGCAGCTGATGAGCGAGGCCAAACAAAGCTTGGAGTTACATGTGCACAGGATGACAGATTTTCCAGTAACATGTGAACTGCTGACACTGAAATACGCTCAGCTCTCTCTGTCTGGTCAGCGCTGTCTGCGGATGTTCGACTTCTAACTGTAATACATTCATGGTCACTTCAAACTGTTCTGAAGCGCTGCTGAAGTTCTACTTCCAGGATATTCCTCCGCCTCATGAAAACAAAGCTTAACATAGTCCAGAAAATGTCACCAAACGCACTGCATTCGTGCGCGCTCACTTTAATATTTTTTTTTTTTTGCGTTAGAACTATTTTTACTGGGCATTACCAACACACGCATTTTTTCACTATCTTTATAATAATTGTAAATTAAATATTATAATTCACTGGTATAATATAAGTGAAAATTCAATTTCACCAAAAATAAGGTATTTTTGTACTAAGTCAAACATAAACGCTTGTGATATATGGCACGTTTACGAAACAACCAAACGTGTCATACGTAGGAGATTTTTCGAAGATTTCATTCAAAAATGCGAAGAAACAGCGAATAGTCTACAAGGCGGTAGCCTACTTGATGCCAGAACTTCCTTGCAGATTGTTTGAAATGCAATCTTTTTACGCAATTATTAAACATGCAGGATATATTTTCATTGCAAAATAAAACACACTCACGATCAACACATGCTATATATATATAACGTTGGAGCCCTCCAACCTCTTTAAAAACGGCTTTATAGGGTTGCTGTATCTTGAAACAAGCTGCCCGGACACGAGCGAAACTACGCTACGAGCCTGGGTTGGACATCCCTATAGGCTATTCACGGTGAAGTGAGCATTTTTGAAAGCCCTCTCATTTGGAATAATAGCCAATAAATATTTTATTTTAGCCTTAGACGTTAACTCCCGAGTGCGGTGGAATATTCAAACTGTGTTTATTATCCACATGACAGTATTTACTTAGAAAGGTGGCTAAAGGATAAAAAAAATGACTGAAAGGAAAAATCAACGAGGGTCTCAAAAGTGGTCACTTTACCGTGAACAGCCTATAGCAGGGTATGTAGGGCCGCATCTGTTATCTCGCTATCAGCAGATAAGCGCGTTGGCTCAGCTGCCACTCTCCTGCTGTGTGTCACACCGCCTTCAACCCTGCTTCTCACGTTCTCTCAGTCGCTGGCCGGGAACTCGCATTCGGGAAGACCCAAGTTCGTTTCTCGCTCCAGCCATCCTCATTTCGCTCCCCCACGAATTCCGAAATAACTCCAAGTGAAATATGTGAAGGTTCCTTCGTACAGGCCATGACAAGAGTTCTTCCCCATTTTCGCTTCTCCGAGCGACATGTCCCGTCTCTAACGACCACGCTGTCGATGATACGTTAAGCCCTCCCTACTTATCAACGGTTCACGGTAAAATGAGCGCTTTTGAAAGCCCGGCTTAAGATATACTTGTATGCACGTCATGTATTCTTCCGCCTAATGTAAAATTAACATTGCCGTGGGCCTCATCATATTGTTCATGCGTCGGTTATATCCGGTGAAACCGCGAAATTGTTAGAAAAGCGAATATTTAACAAATCTGCTCAACTTTACACTTCGATGCATTAAAAATACAGAAAGTGAAATAAAGTAATTTAAGTTGTCATAAATGGTTACCTAACACTTTTTATTAGACATAAACATATGGAACTACTTCCCATCCATCGTTACCAATTTTCTAGGGCGCATGTCACTCAGTGCTCCCGTTAAAATATATGCAGTTAGGGACTGTAACTTTTTTTTCTAACGTTGATTTCAAAAGTGCTCACTTTATAGTGAACAGTCTTTACCTACCTTTATCAGAGTCGCTTGAGACTCATTTGGATGTACCTTACGTGTAATTCAGTCGTTGACAAGTGTAAGGCTGAAATAAACCATCGTGCATAAAACTAATAGACAGTGTTACTGGATGCGAACCATTTTCAACGAGAACGAGTTCTGTATTGGCATTTGTTTGTTCACAAATAAAAGACAAGTGGTAGGAGGGCAGCAGAATAATCGTTAGCTACTACCCCAAAAATATATTACGTTACACATCCATCTCTACTTTACTTCACCCTTAGATACACTAGTTACCTGTAGAAAGCTAAGCATTTAACATATTTTAACATATTATACCAAACTACATTCTTCTATACACGATATGCCATAAAATCGGACGGTAGGTGTGTGTTTATACATGTGTATAGGTCTATGTAAATATGCATATGTGTATAAACAACATATCTCAATATTACAATATATATACATATATATAGGGTGGGCGTGACTTCATACAACAGTGTATAGCGGGGGCATGGGCTTCAAAAGAATAGGAACCTCGATCTATAGTAATGTCGCCAACGAGCTAGTATTACGATATAACCTACAGTTTGAACTTTAATGTTAAAATGAGTTACAAGTGAAGTACTTTTTTTAAATTTATAAACATGAGGATCCGTGTTTATATTTATATTATATTGTAAATAATATACAGTAATATACAGTGTATGATATATATACATACATACATATGTTTGTAAATATATGATACCGTCACCAGTTAGATGCAAGGGTAATGAGATCGATGATAATGTCTACATGCGAGTGTAGAAGGACGGGCAGTGAGACGAGGAGGGATTAAACAGGACTCTCAACTACATACGAACCATCCGTGTGCGAAAAAAATGCATCACATCCCAGCACCGGACACACGCTGCTCTTTCAACACGGCGAAGCTCGGAGCCCATTTACAACAACACCAGCTTGTACGGGAATGTAACACGTTTTGTTGTTTTCTACGGTACGTTCGTTCGCCTGGTCCGTTAGTAACTCCGTGGTGCAGATAGACGGGGCATTCGCTCGCAAAGATTTAAGAAAGACATAGCAAACCTAAATCAGGATTGTAAGACGGAGAACGGGCCAATGATTTCCCTGTAACGCCGCGAGTCTTGGTGTGTTGGTACCGCTCGCCAGGCGGCATGTCTAAGGGGCGGAGGTTAGGCCTTGCAGGAAAACACACACACACATTTATGCAAATATCCGTGGATATAAATACATACATAAATGCACACATATGGTGTTTTAGAATAACATGCCGAAATTAAAACCACAGTATCTCTGGGCTAACAGAAACAATAAATCCTCATAACATAATGTTTGGAAAGGTCATCTTGTAATTTTTAATTTAAGTTTATATTAGACGAAAGAACGCAGGGTGTCTGCAGTCATGCGAACTTGGCTCCACAACAAGTTGCATAACACGAAGGCGAAGGAAACTGGCTTGCCATGCGGGAAACGACTGCACACAGGGCACCATAAATGGGAGATCAGCAATTGTGTAGTAGAGGCTGTCAGAGGTGATTGCATTTTATTTCCAACATCACACGAGCAGCAGTATTGGCAACAGGGTCTTCACGCATTTTCATGGTGGCCTATGTGCAGGCGATCGCCGCATGTCGAACCAGTTTCGAACGCCTTCGTGGCATGCAAGTTGTTGTGCGCGCAGGTATGCGAAGTTGCGGACTCCCGGCGCTGTTCTGCTGACTTCTATTAAATTTAAAAATACTAAATGACCTTCCCAAAAATTTTGTTGGTAGGCTTTTTTGTTTACTACGTCTACGTATAGACGCTGTGTTTTGAATCTCGGTATGTAAATTTAAAATCACATTTGTACACACATAGACGCTCGCCGTGTATTACAATCCATTTGCCAAACTCACAGCTCTAAAAGGGAAGCTCAAAAAGAATGAGATAGATATAAAGAACCCGGATTCGCTAACATCCCCTTCTCCCCCATACATGTGAGTGAAGTTATAGGGTCAGGCAGGCAACAAGTGTCTTTAAATCTAGTACATGCACGTGGTTTTGACATCCAGTTGTATGTGTGGCCAACAAGGAATGGATCACACAGACTGAAGGCAGGAAACATGTGTACGTAGTAACTGGTTTATTAATATCAGAGAAGAGCGTTCACAAGTAGTTGTTCACAAGTAGTTGTTCACAAGTAGTTGTTCGAAAGGGCAACTTCAATGCACAAATTGCTACTATGAGCCATGTTCGTCTGGACATGTTAAAAAATGTCAAATATGACGCACACAGAATCATATTCTGTCAAAACACTTGCAGCCAGGTTCTCTTCACTGAACACAGACGTCTCATACACCAGAGATTGCACACGCCTCCATAAAAATATCTAACGTCCATATAAAGGTCTGGCCGGCCAACAAATCGGCCCAATCTACCGGCCTGGAAATGTGACATTGAGCCTGAGCATCCACGCATGCGTCGATTACGCCATGAAAGAGATACGCCTGTTGCCTATCTACTTCGGAACCTTCACTCACAAGTTGGGGGAAAAGGAAATGTATCGACCCCAGGCTTCTTAGACCAATCTCTTTTGCACCCTCCCCCCTTCTTAGCAGTGTGAGTTTGGTAAATGAATTTTGGTGCACTGTGTATATGTGTGTCATATAAACATACATACACATACGAAGTGTGCATGGAAGTATGTTACAGATTTCGGGAAGTGATTCAATATGACAAAACAAGCATAAAAGATACATGCGGCTTACAGTGGTAATTAAGGGATATACGAACCTTTGAAATTGTAAAATTAAATAATTCTGTGTAAAAGTTGTTGAAATTACGACAGATTAAAAGAAAGATAACTTGATAGTGTATTGGTGAACAACGAATAAAGTGAATAATGTAGGATGTTATAGTTTACGCCCTCGAAGGTGGTATTACAATGAATGACAATTACAATTGATTAGAAAAAAACTACAGTGAACGTGGACAGGTATGCTGCACCTGCAGAGCTTACGACATGCTCTTGATTGATGGCGAAGCTACGTGCAATGGCAGGTCAGCTGCACGGATCTGTGGCGACAAACAGAAGGCACTCAGCACATTACTGTTTCCGCAATGACAGCCCAGAGCTTGTGGGATACAGGAAACATCCTGCCAAACTTTCGAAAAAGTGGTGTGTAGGCGACGAAGCGTTCGCCGCGCCTTGAGGAAGACGTTCTTACCCGATTCTAGGACCAACCCTTGACCAGCACCCGTGCCATTATACAAGAGCTGGGATCTTCGCCCATGATGGAGTGGTAAGTCATGTTCGAGCAGCAGCTACAGTAACGCACTGAAGGTGCAAGCAATTATGCTGCCACGTGACTTACTACCCAGACGTAATATCTGTGCCTGGTTTCTGCAGCAGACAGCTCTTGGCCCAGAGTTTTGTTTACAAACGAAGCCTGTTTCGCTCGTCATAGTGTGTGCCACAACAGAAACAGCCATGTATAGGCTGATTAAAATCCACACACTGCGGTCGTGATATTACACGAAGAAAGGTCTGTGGTCAACACATGGGCTGGGATAGTCCATGGTCAAATGAGCACTTTTGGAAGCCCTGCTTAAGTTCTACTTTTATACACGTTGTGTGTTCTTCCGCCTTTTGAAAATTATCATTGCCATGGACCTCGTCACTTTATTTATGCGTAGGTCAGGTGAAACTGTGATATTATAAGAAAAGCAAATACTTTACAAATTCTGCTCATTTTTACACTCCGATGCATTAAAAAAAGTAGAGCTAAAAAATAATTTCAGTTATTACAAATGGTTACTTAACACTTCTTATTTTAGGTTATTATATGGAATTAATTTCCCTCCATCGTTACCAACTTTAATTGGCGCATGCCACTCAGTGCGCCTGTTAAACATATGCAGATAGGAGCAGCGACATTTTTTAAAGGTTGATTTCAAAAGTGCTCACTTTATCGTGAACAGTCTTTACCTGCACGTCTTGGTGGCTGTGTGTACCTGCGCTTCATGCAAGACACACTACCCGAGTTGTTGGGGGACGTACCTCTTGTGATACGTGACCACATATGGCTGCAGCAGGATGGGGCACAACCACACAATGCCTGTGCTGTTTGTGAGTGCCTCGACCTAGCATAACTAGGGAGGTGGATAGGCAGGGGAGGGCCTGTACCGTGGCCTGCTCGCTCCCCTGATCTCTCACCCCTGCACTTGTGCCTGTGGGGCCACGTGAAGAGCCTGCTCTACAACACGCCAGTACACATGGTGGAGGAACAAGTGACAAGAGTCGTACATAGCAGCCGGTGAAGTGATCTTAATGCCAACATGTTCCATGGCCTGCTCGCTCCCCTGATCTCTCACCCCTGCACTTGTACCTGTGGGGCCACGTGAAGAGCCTGCTCTACAACACATGGCGGAGGAACAAGTGACAAGAGTCGTACATAGCAGCCGGTGAAGTGATCTTAATGCCCACATGTTCCATGGCCTGCTCGCTCCCCTGATCTCTCATCCCTGCACTTGTACCTGTGGGGCCACGTGAAGAGCCTGCTCTACAACACGCCAGTACACATGGTGGAGGAACAAGTGACAAGAGTCGTACATAGCAGCCGGTGAAGTGATCTTAATGCCAACATGTTCCATGGCCTGATCGCTCCCCTGATCTCTCACCCCTGCACTTGTACCTGTGGGGCCACGTGAAGAGCCTGCTCTACAACACGCCAGTACACATGGCGGAGGAACAAGTGACAAGAGTCGTACATAGCAGCCGGTGAAGTGATCTTAATGCCAACACGTTCCAGAACTTTCATGTCGCGGCTTTGCAGTGCTTGCAATGTCTCAACGTGGTCGGACCTTCGGGAACCTGTTAGAATTTTCTTGTAAGCATGTATCAATTGTAATCATAGTGTAGCTAGCTTTTTATTTTAAGCGACCACTATCAAAGCGCATACTACATTCATTTCAATAAAACCAAGTAATGTAGCGTTATGATAACAACCCAGCCTTGGTGTGCAAGCAAGAGTGTTGCATAACCATCAGGCATCGCCACGCCCTTTAACACTACCTGCGCTGTTTTTCCAACAGCTGTTTGCCTCGACAATTATCTGCATTGCAAAGCTACATTTTTTTTTCGTTTCAAAATTGTGATTAATAATACATTATTAAAAATCTGAAAACGTTCAAGGTTGAGTATTTCCTGCGCAAAAAAATTTACAACACCCTAGTTTTTCATTGAGAGAATGATAGTAACAAACCAAAATTTATGGCATAATAGACCGTTGTTCAACAATACATTATCCAAAAATATGTTGTTTAATCTGAATTAGTTTCGATGAATTTTACATAGAAGCGTAATTTCCTCTCTTTTTAGGCTGAATATCTTCGTTAATAATCACTGTACGTCGTGAGTCGCATACATCTTAATGTTCGGTCTTTCGTAATGAAACACCTCTTGAAATTCGTAACATACTTTTACATACACTTTGTATTCATACACATAAGAGAAAATTTGCACCATCGGTATTTCTGAGTTACAAAGTTGTTTGTAGCCAAATAAAAAGGATGGGATCAAATCCACACGGTACATAATACCGTGTTGACTGTCCCAGCAATTAATAAGTGAACCTCTGCCCCTGCCGCATATCACAAAATTCCTCGGAAATGACAAAACAACGGCAATGTGGGGGGGGGGGGGAGAGGTGACAGCAGACAACTTCTCCCCTACCCCCACTCCCCTCAAATCTCTCTGCGCTATTCTAGAGATCTTCCGTCGTCGGGGCCGCTGTGGGGCAGCAGCTAAACGAGACGGACCGGGTTCCGCACGTGGGAACAGTGCTTTCTCGGGGCGCTCCCTGTTTCCCTCGGCTTTTCGTTCCGGCGCCGCTCCATGCTCACCTCACTGACGCCCAGGACGCAAGTAGATGTAGTCGGCAGAAGCCAAGTGCCTCTGGTAAGAGTGGTGTGTCTGTGCCTGGCAGGCGGAAGGCCCCAGGCTGCGAGCACTCACCTGGACAAGCTGCACTCCACGGGTGTCGACGAGCGACTGGCTTCCCGCCGTCAGCTCAATCTGTCTCCCCCCCCCCCCCCAACAAGCAAAAAAAAACCCCTCCTCTGCTACGACCGCCACCGGCTATCGATCCACCCGCCCACGCGAAGCCCGTAACACCCCCCCACTCCCTTCCTCGCAACCAATCACCAGCTTGCGTCCCTGCGTGAGCACTGCACTTCGCAAACAAAATCTCTGCCCCTTACGACTGGTTTACGTTTTTTTCTTGTGTCTCTGAAAGAGCGCATTCTACGTTTCAGAAGTCTAACTATGGTCCAGGCGGTGCTCAAAAAGGGCAAATAAAAGAAAGTTTTGGTGGAGTTTTGATATTTGGTACATTTATGTTTTTTGGGTCGCTGAACACGAATCTGACGTTTGCCAACAATAATTTTCCTGGGAAAAAGTTTTTTTGTAAAAAAGACTACAAAAAAGGCATTTTCTCTGTTTTTTTTTCTTTTCAAAATAACTCCAAAACTATGCATTTTACGTGAAAGTCAGACATATATGAAATTAAAGAAGATACAATTGTCTAAATTTTATATCTTCAAAGTTTTTTTCTCTAATCAATAATTTAACCGTGAGAGTGCCGCAAAAATGGGTGTTAAAAGCTAAATACTCTGGGGGGGGGGGGGGGGGAAAGGGAATTATACGGCATTGTACGTCGATGAAATATGAAAACTAACAATTTTACGCAAATTTCGACTATTAATGATACTAAATATTATATGATTGACTACATTTTATGCATCTGAGGTTTTCATCTAATGGGTTTTTCCCGTCTGCAGTTCTTCCCGCTTGGTTACAGCTGGTGCGAAACAGCGTTGGCCAAGCGCCCAAACCCCCACCCCTCAGGGTTCAATTCATCGTTGATGGTGGTTTTTATTGCATAGGGCTGTTTGGCCTAAGAATCAGTCTTCTCCTTCAGTCTGCGACAAATATGCTGAGTACGAGCAGCCATAATATCAACCACAGGCAGTAGTTGTCTTTGATGGCTTCCCTGATGACGTACAATATGGTACAAAACTGCTGAGCGTATGAGACGATCAAGGAAACATGCTTCAACTGACATATTGTATGATGATTGACAAGTTCGCATCAGCAGATATTACATGCAAGCTATCAAAAGAAGACCCAGACACGTTGATTGTAAACACTGCTGTGTCCTTGGTTCCATCAAATGAGACGGTGATTATAGTTGGGGAGGATGTAGATCTCTTGGTCATTTTGATAAATCTCTGCAGGGTTCAAAATGTTTTCTTTTTAAAACCTGGGAAGGACACAGTTTCTCCAGCGACATTTTTTCCATCTAATGCCGCGAGTTCAACAGTTGTGTGAAACATCCTCTTCCTACATGCTATGAGCGATTGCGATACATCAGCACTGTTTATGCAAAGGAAAATGATATTCCTCAAAACTCTTGTTGCTGACGTTGTTAAAGCATCAAAGACTCGAACGCTACTCAGGAGAGGGCTGCAGCTGCTGGGAAACGTTTCATTGTCTCACTGTACGGCTATAGTGGGACGAATATGTCTTCGCTGAACCACCTACGTATATATCGTACAAGAAGTCAGGCTTTAGATACTGTTCGAACATTGCTGCGTTACCGCCATCTGCAGCTGCAGCACGACAGAGTATATCACCAGGTCCGACAATGGCTGGGGGTTGAAAAAAACATTGAAGAGTGGGGATGGAAGAAAACAAATACTGGCCTTGAGCCTGTGTTCAATGTACTACCCCCCCCCCCCCCTGTCTTCCCTGCTTTGTTGAAGCTTGTATCCTGCAAGTGCACAAACCACTGCCAACGAAATTGTTGCTTTGTTGCTCCAACATGTGCCTCAACTGCGAGGAGAACTGCAACAACATTGCAGTGGTGAGTCCAGAGGCGGAAGACGAGCTAAACCTTGAAACCGAGCTGGAGATGGATTGCCCACCCATTGAACCCGTGGACTCAGTGGAAGAGCAACAAGCCATGCCACAAGGTGTCAAATATTTACCATTAAGAAAACATTTATTCTATAATATTGGTAGTAATAAAAACACCCACTTATTCCATACGTCTATTTTATATGTTGCAGATGTCGATGAACAGCGGGAGCCTTCAAGTAAAAGAATGCGGAAATAAGATTTTTACTTTTTTACTTTATGTAAATGTACTTACTAATGTACATAATTATTTATAGTTAAATAATGATTCATAATGAGTCGTATTTATTATAAGGCAACTTCATTGTAAAATCTAGTCAATAATATAATCTTTAGTATCATTAATAGTCAACGTTTGGGTAAAATGGTTAGTTTTCATGTTACATCGACGTACAGTGCCGTAATTCCCGTTTTTTCAGAGTTTTTTGCTTTTAACACCCATTTTTGCGGCACTCTCATGGTTAACCATTGATCAAAGAAAAAAACTTTTAAAACATAAAATGTTAGAAAATTGTATCCTCTTTGATTTAATATATAGTCAACTTTCACGTAAAATATATAGTTTTGGAGTTATTTTGAAAAAAAAAAAAAAAAACAGAGAAAAGGCCATTTTTATACTTTTCTTTTGTTGCAAAAAAAACGCATTTCCCGGGAAATTTCTTGTTGGAAAACCTCGAATTCATGTTCAGCGACCCAAAAAACATAAAGGTACCAGATATCAAAACTCCATCAAAACTTTATTTTTTATTTACCAAATTACTGGACTACTATCTACTGGAGCGAGTGAAGAGATTTGGGTGGCTCTTACCAGCGAGGTCTTGAGAACCGATGAGGGTAATTGAAGTGAATATGGAGCCTTGCCGAGGGGGGGGGGAGGAAGCGGGAGATCCCCGAGAAGACCCGCCGACTGGCGGCATCGTCCGGCACGATTCCCACTTGCGAAAATCCGTTGACCCCGCCGGGGATTGAGCCCGTTTCGCCTTGGTGGGAGGCGAGCGTGCTAATCGCTCAGCTACCACGGGTCCCCTTTTTTTGCTACATTCAGGTAAGTCACTGATAGTGATATGCACACATTTCTTTTGACCTGTTAGCCTATTTACACAGTTTTGTTTGCGGTGATCACAGTATTGGAGAAAGTACTTGCAAATTGAATTAAAATAACAAGTGTCCTTAAATTTGAACAGAAAGTGCCCTAAATTCATGACCAAGGTAGGTTATTTTCAGTTCAGCTGCTTTTGATTTCTGCAACATATTTTCCAGTCTGCTCGCTATGAAGCATATGAAAACCTGTGGTAAAATGTATTCTAAAAAGAATGTATTCAGCTTGGTTATTAGAAGTAAATTGTTCATGACGAACTAATGTTTTAAAACAATTTGGATTTCTGTAATTTAGGACAAGCTTTGTAATCGAATGTGATCTACAAAATGAAATGTACTTAATGCATACAAAATTTGAGAGGTGAAGTAAATTAGCTTAATGGCTTGAGTACATATGTTAGTATGTACTATCAAATATTTTGACCAATTGAATGTTCATCCTAGCGCCAGCTGTACTGCATAAATTGCATTAGTAAAAGTTTTTAAAAGGGATAAACGGAGTGGGGGGGGGGGGTATGGCTGATTAAAATGTTTAAAGATTGCCATTTATTTATCTTCTGAAATACTCCCCTTAATACAGTAGACCTTATTTGTAATATATGTAGTATTAAAATGTTTTATTTCATCTAAATTCTCTCAAGTGGATTATCTACACTAGCCAAGAAAATGGATGTCTTAAGCAGGAAGTTGTGTTCCAATGCATGTATGTACTATATGAACACACCATGTGCGGTGTTTCAATTAGTCGAGTAAAATACTGACGTATTTGATATTTTACCATGGAACGAAACTTATTAAAATTCTAAATGACCAAATTGCAACCACTTCTGAACACTTGAATTAATAGCATTTGAATCGAACGCTACTACATATTAAAATAATGTTGTACTAAATGGTAACTTTGAACACAAGTCTCACTATGTGTGGTATGTTTGGGTGCCGCTGTTTATTTTTACATAAAAATGTAGAAATAAAACATTTTAAAAGGCGTGAGGTGAGCAGTTTACCATAATTTATAAAAACTTGCTAAATAATGAAATGGTCACTTAACATCTATCAATCCAGCATTTGGAAATGAGCCGAGGGGGGGGGGGGGATACTATTGTTCCTTCTGCACTCGACTGGGCCCTTTCAGTACAGTTACAAATTTGACAGTATGTCCAATTCAATAAAAAATTCGAATCCCAAGATGCTCTCTACCACAAAGATCCTTTAGGTTTTGTTGGTGAAGATGCACTAAGTATTGCCAAGCTACTACAGAATAGTTCTTTGTTTATAATTTTTGGTTACAGCCCCCAAATTTGATAACTGGTTCAGTCAAGATTATGAAGAAGTGACAGAGGTTTCAAATGTTTGTTACGGTATTTATGGTTGAAGAATGGCTGCCAGTGTTGACAGCTGGACCCTTGTGGGTTAACCATAGCGGCCTGTGTTTCACTTGAGGCTGTGTAGTTGTGGCATAACTGCACGACAAAACTAATTCAGGCCTCGGGTACGATATGAGCGACAAAGCGGGTAGAGAGGCGCCGCTCAAAGTAATGACGGAAGTATTATTTATGGGAAATATATAAACCTGGCTAGGGAAGACTGCAGCGGCAGGGCGGCACTGCTCGTCGCAATTTCCACACATTAACATTCTAGTGTGCCACTCACGTTTCAGTCTGGGTCAAGATGTCGGGTGAGAATGTTGTGAGCAAACAGAGTGTTGTTCCTGTTGAGAGAGAACATTCAGCAAGTAGAGGAAGGAATATAAGGACTTTCGGCCACTGGCACGAGGCAAAGGAGCGCAGGAGCCGACCGCCGACATGTTGGAATTTCCTTTCCATTTTTTCCCTCAAAATTTCCCGTTTTACCGCTTAAAATCGACTAAATTCCCCTTAAAAATCTCCCTTTTTTCCTAAAAAAAATTTCCCGTTTTTTCCCAAAGCAGAACAGGATTTTCGGCTTCGAGCCAGGACAGCAGGACTCAGGAACCCTGAACTGGAATGACCTTGAAAACATAAACTCGACAAAAATGCATAAAAGTCAGTAAGTATATTACTTTACTGACTACTACCGCCATATTGGGTGCAGGTAACCCCGAACTTGACCCCGTGACATTGAATGACCCTGAAAATAAAATTCCGAAGAAAATGCATAAACGATAGCAGGAATATTACATTACTGTCTACTACAGCCATATTGGATGCAGATTACCTTGACCTCGTGACCTTGAATACCAAAAAATGGCAAAAAAAAGTATAAAAGTCAGCTAGCATATTAGGTATGTTACTGACTACTGTCACCATACTTGATGCAGATGACATTAACCACATGACCTTGAAAACAAAAACTAGAGAATAAAGTCATACAAGTCAACATGCTGGAAGCGAAGCGAGCTGTCGGCACTTATATTTACAGACATTAAAAAAAAAAACAGAAGTTTTCCATCCTATTAAAAAATATATATATATTTCTAGTCAGCGGTAGGCCTATACCTACAAGCATGATGCAGGACTTTGACTACCTGCATAATTTATTAAATATATATATGTGTTACTAAATATTTTAAGTTGTTCAATTTAAAAAATATAAATTTAAAAAAAAATTAATTATATAATTATACATATTGTACAATAATAATTTATACAATACTTTTTAATTAAATTTATATTATTTCTGTGCCTTTTAAATTTTAATTATGTTCTGAAAGAGTAGGTAAACATGAAATAAAACACACTTTATTTTCCACACGCAATTTTTTATTCAGTTAATTTATACAGTCGTTCATGCCTTCGATTTAAATTACAGTATTATTCAATACACGTGCATCTCAATATATGCAACTTTGTTGTAAGTTACAATCTTTTATGGATCTCTCTATTCACACTCGTGTTGTCCTTATGCGAAAATATCGAAACATTTATTACACTGACACGCTGTGCAAGACAGGCTATGTAGGTAACTACACTTTTGAGGACATGTACCAAAGTCACAAGAGAACTGCTTGCAGCAAACCAGGCACCGAGGTTCTGATGAGGAATGCACTTCACTTTTACTGGTCTTTGCATGTCTTAAGTAAATTGTCGCTACGGCTGAACTGCTTACCGCATCTGTCTCACAAATTCTGCCCGCGTTGAAGGTCAATGGGGCGATCGATGTCGCTCAATTTGGAAATGCTTCCGTAACTCATCGTTGCATTCGTAGGATAAACTGCTGGAACCCACGCCTGTATGTAGGAACCAGTCCTTAACGATCGTCAAACATCCGTATTCCTCTTTCCAGTACAAGGCACAAACAATTGAAGATGAAAGTAGATGGTTTAGCAGTTTGTGTGAAGAGGAAAGCATCGGAGATATGATACACTGGAAGAAGTGTAGGCCTTGGGTGAATTCTAAATGCGCAGGTGTTAATAAGGATGAGAAAAATCATTTCTGTGGGGGGTGTGACGTTAAACAATAATTTAGTACACTGTAATATCTCCTAAATACTTCAGGTAGCTCACCATCTAAGTGGTCCAATTATTGAGACCGGCGGTCCAATTTAAGCAACCAGTTCCCTAAATTGAACCAAGTGCAGATTCCAAAAAATATATATATTCTTGTACCTATATGTATAGTTTTGCAACTCTCGTGTCATATTATGTTACCGAAACACACAATGCTCATAATGCACGTATGTATTTATATGTACATTTATTTATAAGTACACGAAAAAAATAATTCCGAAAACTGATACAATATAGGCAACTTTCCCCTGTGTGTAATTACAGTGTTCTAACCTCGATGTTATAACTAGTCGCTCCTCTGGAGTTACTTGTTGTCGAAGTCGCACTATTTTCTTCTCCAAACGAGGCTTCATCCTATATAGTATCTAATCAAACGTTTCTGTCGACATACTTGTATATTGGAGAAAACGAGTTTTGTCTTTTCATAAGGAAATAAATAAATTGTGTTACTCTCCCAACCTACGCCTGCGCCTGTTTATGGGGTGTATCCTGTACTTTCTCCTGACTGTACCCAACACCCGTCTCTTTAACAGAGTATTCTCACTTGACAGAAATAGCTGCACAATCTCCTCTGACGAAGCCACGTTGAGGACTCGGTGGGTAAATGAAGGCAATCGCCGTGTGCATAGTAGCCAGTGTCGTTATGCCGCTTACCGCTTGTATCGTACCTGAGACTTTATACGTGTAAGAAAGCAGAACGAAAAACCATATCTGTTTGTAATAGAAATATCTAAACAATTCATTTAGTTGCTAATTTAATGATAATAGCTTCAAAAGCAGTAGGTCTAAGTTAATATTTCGGCAACTTATTTTGTTGCGAGGTCAATCTGTAATATCTGTAATATATTACTGTGTGTAGAGCTAGTTTTTGGTTGTATTAATGGTTTTTGCATTCATGCCAACTGCTATAGGCTGTTCACGCTAATGTGAGGAATTTTGATGCCCAAGTTACTTTTTCCTTTTAGCCATTAATTATCCATTAACCACTTCTCAAATAAATTTTGCCATGTAAGTAATAAACACAGTGTGTATATTCCGCCACACTCAGAAGTTTAATATTTCTTTTACAATAAAGGCCACAATGTTATATCATTAAATGAAGTAGAGCTATATGTAGTTAATCTTGGGTTATTAAACCACAGAAAGGTTGTGGAGATTTTGATGCCCGAAAATTTTTTTTCGTTATGTTCATTCCCAATTTATTTTTGCAGAAATTTATCTTTGATCACAGCTTCAATCTCAAGAATTTATTGAATAAATGCAGTCAGTTATTTAGCTGACAAATTAAATACCATTTAGCATTCCATTGTCTAAATTATAATTGATTAACATTAGTCCTTTGTAATGTGCAACATCTAATTCTGTGCCCAGTAACATAATTTATTTACAACTGTGCAGCATCTCAATCTTACCAATGTCATGATAATGTTATGAATGTCAGTAATTTAATGTATACTTCGTAAGTATTAGATGCGTGAACTGTTTTGCAAAGGTTTAGTATGTAAGAGAGTTTATTTTGGCAATTTTATTGTTTAATAGTGTGTGAAATTATTAGCTTGATTCGTGGATTTTGTTTGTGCAAATCAAAGTGTTTTGTTTGCTGAATAGTTTGTTATAATGTTCTCGGTTAATCATGCTAAACCAGTCAGAAATAACAACATTTTGTTTTGTTAGGAACATTCAGTAAATTAGAACATTTACAAGGGGATTCTAAAAGTCGCTTTCTTGAGAGGATGTAAATTACGAAGGGCTCCAGGATTATTTGAATATTATATCTACAAGTTTGACATATGTAAATAATTTGATACATCAAAGTACTAAAAGAAGAAACGTGTAATAATATTTGATGAATTAAAGCCTAGAAGAAATATAAATATCAAGAGAAAATATGAGCCCGAAGAAGATGATCTCGTCAATGGAAGTTGAGGACCAGCGGAGGTCTCCAGTCAAGTCGACTGAACTCTATGATGTCTCGAAGTCGGAGGAGCATCTGCTTGCATCATAGACGTCCAGCTGTGCGAAATGACATCGGGATGTCTACCGCGTACTGAATTGCATACGACCTCGGGAGTCTTGGTTCACGGAGCGACGCCAGGACATCGATCGCCCGCAGGACCGTACACAGTGGAAAGGCGGTGCTACCTACTCTACAATTCGACAACAGCTAAGTTCTCGCTTGCACGATCAGCTAATAAGTGTTTATTCCTTTTATATAACGCTCCATTAATACTGGTAGTTTTTGGCAGGTGTGCAGCGGTAGTCTTTCTGGCTGGTGTAGTGTTGGTTAATTTTAATAATTAATTATAGGATAATTTCAGTAATTCTAGTGTTCAGATTTTAATTTCTTTGTATGATATTAGTTGATAATTTGTTTCACACAAGGATGATAATTATTTTGTTCGAAGATTTCATTGACTATATTTCACATAATTGGAATGAACCTTGTGGTTATTCATAATTTGTCGTAATACTAAACTGTCATATGTAACTGAAGAGGTGGATTTCAAAACAGCCTAAGTCATATTTGGCCGGTCTTGTAAAATACAACTGTCCGCATTGTCTACTCTAACATATATTCCAAAAGCTCCTTTGGCCTAACTGTTATACTATAGTGAAAACAGTGATTATTTCCATCACTTACTAAGTCAGCAGTGTTTTTTTTAAAACAAGCCTTAGTCAGTTAAACCCTCATCTGCGCATGCGCGGCTGCGCCTTCAGCAGCTGTTAAACCACACTGCCAATGTTTCTAACTCAGCTGAGGTTATGTCTGTTTACCAGTGTTTGATTGTGGTGTTGTCTCGCTTCTAAATAGTAAATGTATAAGTGCAAAAATGAATGGCTGGCCATGTTCTGTAAGAGACATAAGTAATGCACGAAGTAGAAAAAGAGCGAGAAACGAAGATGAGCCAGAAACAGCAGTGAAGCCCACGGTGCTCCTTCAGTTGCATGCAAGCATAAAGAAGGTTGTAATCCTTGTAAGGCTGCTTTGTTGTCTCCGGCAGATATAAGTGCATTTTATGACAAAATCTATAAACATAAATCAGCTGCTGACCAGAACAGCTTTGTTTCTAAGTATATTCTCACACAAGTGCCTAAACAGCATAGGCCTAAGAACAAAACCAATCCTAGAAGCCGTACGGTTACTAAATATTTCATACGGCAGACAAGCGGTCGTATTCTAAATGTCTGTGACCAAACCTTGTTGCCTGTGACAAGATATTCCGTAAGAGAGTCCTAAGCAAACATATGAAGGTATCTGGGGAATGTCCACCTGAAAGGCGTGGTGGGGCTCGGTTAAAACCCAGACATACTGAGATTAAACACTCAATGATATAGTATATCAAATCGTTAAGATGCTATGAAAGCCATTATGGCAGAGGAAAAAGTGTCCGTGGTTACCTTAATCCTGAAATTTCTAACAAAAGGTTGTTGCGAAAAAAAAAAAAAAAAAAAAAAAAAAAAAAAAAAAAAAAAAAAGAGCCAGTTGCTTCATATTCGACATTTTAAAAGGTGTTTCAAAACAAGTTTAATCTCAGTTTTGGAAGCCCAAAGACGGATGTGTGCTCCTTTTGTTACCAGACTAAGAACCATATCAGGACTTCAAGTGACCTAGCTGAGAAAGCTCGGTTGATGACTCACTACAGGTTTCATAAGCTTAGAGCTAAAAGGTTTTATGAAATCATGAAGACAGAAGAAACTAATGTAATCAGGATTTCATTTAACATGGAACAAAACCAACCACTGCCCACATTAAGGGCAAGTGAAGTATTCTACGCCAGACAGATCTGGCTGTGCAATTTGACGTTTGTTTCGATGGAAAAGAACCAAAACACTTCCAACACATCTGTGTACACTTGGACTGAGGACCAAAGTGGCCGAGGCTCTAATGAGGTAACATCGGCTTTGAGACATTTTTTGGAAAATGCAGAGAAAAGGTTTGAAAATGTGCCAGAAAAATCGTTATCTCTAAGGCTATTTACTGATGCCTGCAGTGGGCAAAATAAAAATACCAATATGATGAAATTTTTACTTAACTACATTCACAAATCTAGAACCTTTAAATATGTGGAACATTACTTTCCAATCAGGGGTCATAGTATGTGCCCCTGACAGAGTATTTGGGAGGTTTGAACAGGAGTTACGAAAAAAAAAAGGATACAATTATAGAGCCTAATGAACATCACAAGGTGTTTGTGGCTGGTGCTTCAGTCAATGTGTTGGGCACTGATTGGATGATTTCCAACTTTATGTATGCCTCAAAGGAGGCCCTAGTAAACAAACTTCCCTTAAAAATGCGTGGGCAATGTGTTCTCGTCTATTCAAAAGAGCATCAAACTAATATTGGCATTAAAAAACACATATAATGGTCTGCCAATAACTGTCAAGGTGACTAAACCAACTGAACTATTTAACGAAGCGTACAAAAATGTTCCTGTTTTGACAGAAAAAAGCCATGTTAGGCAAAAGAAACGACAAGATGTGGAGAAACTTCTGAAGATCGTTACGCTCAGTGAACATGCAAGAATGTTTTACCAAAACGCTCTGTCAGACAACGTAGGAGGAGATCAAGAGAACAATATTGTTGTATATGACGAAGAAGAGCCATTTGTTTGAACTATTGTATTATTGCCATTTAAAAAGACTTAATAGGTTTACAAAGCTGTCACTAAGTTCTTGTCAGTTTTGTACGTTTTTCTTTGTGTGTACTATTCATATTGTAGGTCTTGATACATGTTGACACAGAGCCAATATTAAACTTGTTCATAAACATAAACCATATGTCTGCCTAATCCGGCCATTATTATTAGTGTGTGAGAGAAAACAAAGGCAAGGCCTAATACGCTTCCAAGTGTTATTTTCCAAAAAGCACTAAGTCAGTGACTTTTGGACGATATTTAAGTTCTAATATCCTAATTAAAAGTATTCTATTGACCACAAGATAACAATAACTTCCTGAAAACATGCTAATACTGTTATATTTTATGTATGTATGTATTTCGTGCGTGACATTATCAAACTTAATATGCAAACTAAAAAAAAGTCGTTTCCTGAAAAAGTAGCTTTTTTGACCTAGGCACTTCTGGAATCCACCTATTCAATTATAAGGTGTTATTTCCACATGGATTCTAAATGTTTAGTTGGCTCTCTTTTGGAAGTTTTTTAAATACAAATTCTAATTTCCCATAGCCTAGGCATATACCCATGTTCATATATTACGCAGCTAGTTGGATAACTTTGCATGCACCAACTTAAAAAATAATTGTGTAGCAATATTCCATGTTACAACTGATTGTCCATGTACCTATGTTTCAAGTGATAATATTTATGCTTTAAGTACTTTTTTTAATACAGCATAGTAATATGAATGAGCTGTTGTTATATTACATTCGGCAAAACAACACGTTTAAATACTACGAGACGACAACTGCACTTAAATCGCGCATGCCGAGCCATGGAAATTTGAATTTCCCGGGTATTCATCAGTTCATGCCGCTAGGAGCCCTGTTGTAGCGTATCTCTCATGTTGGCAATGCTAAAACACATGAGTTTCCCATATTGTCCTACCATATTTGATAGTATTTCTGTGGTCAAGTGTTTAGTAACGTGCTTTAAACGTAGAGGAATTACATACTGATTCTTTTATGAACCGTTTAACTTTATGAGTAGATATCAAAAATATTTTGAATATAGAAATAAATGAACACCTTTCCTGTTGCGCCAAGAACTGTACTGATTTTGTTAGTTTTACTTAAGGCAGTTATATACAGCATGTTTAATTTGTACAATATTGTTATAAGAAATTAACTTTTAAAAAAAATTCAATAAAAAAAACTCTTTATTTTGTAAATTGATCCAAAAGTACGGAAATTTCCAGCAACATGTAAGGAAATTGGTCTGAAAATCTGGCAACACTGTGTGTTACTGTCTTTTTTTGTCTATGCTGTCTTCTGCGTGCCGGCAATACAGCTTGTTTGTTTCTTGCCGTGTTGTTGCTGTTAGTAACGGTTTGAATAATGATTCGTGTTTCGGGACAAGGGCAACCAATTTTTAACGAAGAAAAACGGAAGAGTCGTGAATTAGTTGTTGCTAATGTGACGTCCTTCATAGTACTCGTTGGTATGATCAGGCTAGGTAAGCACACTGCAACGATGTAACGACGTTGTTTGATGCTGTGTCAATTGGTCCATAGAGCGCTCTTTCGTGCTCGTGTCATTATGACGCCAGGGAGAACGCTCTCTGATCGCCTGAAGCTGGATTTACAATAACCCGACAGTCCGACAAAACAGCCCCCGACACAGACGAAAATTTTTCATCAGCCAATCAGGAGCAAGGTCACCCCGACAAAAGTAGATCTACTTCTACTTTCGTCGGGCGTCGGACCGGTCGGCCTCGCTTGGCAGTAGAAAAAAAAAAACAAACAACCTTACAAAACAAAAAATTTGGATTTCACCACTGTGGTAAATTTCACATTATCCAGCGTCAATTCTTCGGGAGAGCTTGAAAGAGCGAGAGCACAGAGAACACAAAGTTTGTACTCGCTACTCGCTAGCACTCTTCCGCATTCTCTGAACGCACACCATATTTGGTTATTATTTCAGTGTTTGAATTCAGTTAGATTGGCGTTTTGGACGAAAACCACGTAGAATTTAAACTGTAATGTAGGAGTAACATAGAGCCCCGACAAACACAGCACTATACGATGAAAACCGCAACCACGACACAACATTTATATTTTCAATGTGACTGCTCGAATTTATAGCCTGACAGTTTACTGATGCAACAGGAAGAGTAGAATTCTTAGGAATCATTTTGAATGTGCTGGTTAACTATGCTTGTTTCAAAGGCGATGGGCAGATGGGAAATTTGGAATACATGATGGTGACGTGTTATCGCTGATGCATACAAAGATCAAATAATTATATTTAAGAGTAAAATACAGTAATTTTGAAACTTTTTTTTAAACTGTGTACTTGCCATTGTTGGGAAAGCTTGCCATACAATTTCATTTTGCTAGGTGTTACACACTGTGCATCGTGCCGCACGACATAACTAAAATATAAATAATTTCTAATCCACAATTGTTGGTCGGACGACAGAATTTTGTCAGGCTTGTGCTGGATTTATAATGCCACATTGAGGTCTGCCAGACAGACACGACGTTACATCCCGACAATTTCTGCCACCAAAATTATTTCAGTCGTTACGATACTCCAACAGTTTCCTTCCGACAAGTGTTGCGTGGCGTGGCATCTGGCAAAATCCTAGAATGGCCATTAACTTGCTATGGAGTGTGAAGAAATCACAGATCATTGTACACTATTTTGTTTTGATAGCATTGTAAACAAAGTATTCTTGGATTTTGGAGCAGTTATTTTTCCACAAATATTTATTTGCATCAATTCATTAGCTTTCTGTTGCAAGAAAACCAGGATGTGAACGTAAAAAACATATATTTAATGTGAAATCTACTGCCAAGCGAGACTGACCGGTCGGACGTCTGACGAAAGTAAAAATAGAATCTACTTTAGTCGGGGCTGCATTTGCTGTGGTGACCTTGTTCCTGATTAGCTGATGAAAAATTGTAATATGTCAGTGCTGTTTTGTCAGACTGTCTGGTTATTGTAAATTCAGCTTTACGTCAGATCTATCTTGTATTTCATTGGCTGTTTAGTTTTAAGTGTTGTGTCGTAAATAACACGTATTTATAAAATATAAATAAGTATAGCTGACACCTTGTATTTTTTTGTCACTTTGCTGCAACATAACAGTAATATATAAAACAAAAATAATTATTTTGGTAGTGCTATAATTTTTTTTGAATGTTCATTATTATAAAAATTACTTCCAACATATATGACTTAATTTAGCTTAACATCACAGAAAATAGTAGTTTTTCGTCAATATACGTATATTCAAACCCATCCAGAGATAAAATGGAAGCCAAAAAAATACACACAAACTAATATACTTGGACTAATAAAACAATGAGTGTTGAAAATGACTAAATTGTGTTGTAATAATTTTGTATGTACTGGAATGTATGTAATGAGTAAGTGAAGAGTTTTTGGATGGCTCTTAACAGTAAGGATTTGAGAGACAATAAGGGTGATTGAAGTGAGTATGGAGCAGCGCCAGAATGAAAGGGTGGTGGAAGTGGGAGATCCTCGAGAAAACCTACTGGCCAGTGGCATCACCGGCCAGTAGGGAGCGACCTGACTGGGGATTGAACCCGGTTTGTCTTGGCAGGAGGCGAGCAGGCTAATTGCTCAGCCACCACGGCCCCAATGTATGTGGTGGATTGATATGTATATTTCTAGCAAAATTTGTTAACACATATTTTTAAAAGTGCATATAAACAAAAAGAAGTATACTTGTGTTAGTAAAACAGTGTACATAGAACATGACTAAAATCAGAGAGAATATGTTTTATATATGGTATTTTTTACATAATAAGTACAGTACACTCCAGATTAAGCGCGTTAATTGGGACCAGAGAAAAAACAAATAAGTGAATTTGTATTAAAAAACCCAGGTAATCTGATTTACTCTTTTTTGTTAGTGGAACTGTGATATTAGCTCCAAAAATTGTGATAAAACACAGTACCTATTATACATTTCTAAGCAAACAAATCATGCTCTGTATGGGCAGGATTGAAAGTACTGTACTGTATGTAGTACATGATACTTTAATAACTGACATTTATGTTGCACTGAATGAAGCATAATTCACGGCGCATCGAGTATACACAGCTTATAGCCTGCGCCGGCTCCAGACGGGTGGCATGGAGTGATAAGCTGCGTGTTTTGTGTGTCAGTGTGTGTGTGTGTGTGTGTGTGTGTGTGTGTGTCGCCTCCTCAACGTGGATTCATGCCTGTCCTTGAGGTGGCAGAGTGAGTTGAAAGTATAGAATGCTATGCAGTAAAGACAATATAATGAGACTTTCAATGAGGCAACCTGGCATTTAAACAATACAGTGCACTCTCCGTTACAAAAAATAACCCTCACAAGACAAATGCAGAACCTACCGTATTTGCTCTTGTATAGTGCACCCTTTTACCCTAAAGTAAAGGAAAACATTTCTGGGGTGCGCTATACATGAAAAAATTAAGGAAGGCAGAGTGGTAGTCGTAAACTGTTCTGAGATATTTAGAGGGAAGTTTTTCTGTTATTTAATCTCTCGCTCTTACATCATCATGCCTCTCCCTTTTCTCTCTCTCAGAGCTTCCACGTGTTTTAAGTTTCCCCTCCCCACTTTTTCCACAGGGTGTGAGGAAGGGAAGTGGTGACACTTTTTTTTTGAGAGAATGCGAGTGTCACATTCCAGCTTGGCAAAATAAAACCAGTGCATCACTGCGTAGGAGAAGCATAAAGAAAAGTTGCTGACCTTTTAAACAACCTACATCACCATATGTGCATGTTCCATTAGGCTTTGTTTTTTTTTTTTGTTTTTTTTTTTTTTTTTTTATGTCCCTCACAGTCCAATGCTAATTTTGCATCTGTCTCTCCATGCTCAAGTTTTTTTTAATCAACTCTTCCACGATAGTTAAAACTGTCCTTTTACGCGTTGTTGGCATGTTGCAAAGACGGCACTGCAAACAGTTGGATAACAATTGTGTCCGAACTACAAACAGTGGATAACAATTGTGTCCGAACTATAAACAGTGGATAACAATTGTGTCCGAACTACAAACAGTGGATAACAATTGTGTCCGAACTAGACAACAACCGTGTCCGAGCAGTCGATAGACGGGGTGTTGGGGTGGTAACTGAGACAAGTGCTCTCAGATACACGCTTCATTGGGTGGAAATGGATGACTCAGTGCAGGTCTCTGCGACTGATTGACAGTTTAAAGAGATAAACATCAGCTCAAGCAGCATAGCAATAGACATACGTGGTACTGCTGCTTGTTATAACACACATTACCGCATCACCTTATCGCAGAAGTTACAGTAGACTTTGAGAAAAAAGCTAAAAAGCAGCACAGATAAGCCGAAAAATGGTTAAGAGAAGTACAAATGTACTGAAATTTTATTTTGACTCATAAGTAATACACAAATAACCTAAAAACAGAATAATCGGGAGTTTGCTGTATTATGATACTGAATAAATAAGTTTAAAATAGTAGTGATTTTGATTGCTTACATCTTAGCATATATAATAGGTAGATAAAATTAAGGGGTTAATCAGATCAATAAGGTTATTTGTTCCCCTAATTTTTTTACCCTCTTTTCACATTTTTGCCAGTTTGAACCACTGCCCTGCCATTTATAAAAATAAAAAAAACTGGCAAAAATATCATCCCTGCAGATAGGCCACAATTCACATGTAGTCAAGGTGGAAACATGTTCATATGATTGTTGTGTACGACACTGCATGCTAACTCTGTGTGCATGGATGGCAGGGAAACATAATGTCACACATTCAGCAGCTCCATGTGACCTCCACTTACATGTCTCTTATCAGTGTATTCTGTGGCACAAGTACTATGCTACTCGGCTGAATAACTAATCACCCCATTGCCGTGTCAGTTCTACACATTCTTTTCCAATGTGGGGTCATTCAGGTGTGTCCTCCATGGTGTTGCAGTTTTAATGGCTAGCAGTTTAGTGTTTCTTCATCCTATGTGTATCCTTCCATTGCCACGTTACAATTTTAACATTGTCGTGAGCTCAGCAGTGTGTATTCATGCATGGTAATGAGGTCCCTTTCACACAATGTCACCTTGGTGGTGGGCAGGCATGACTGCTGGGCCACCACATCATCCCATTGTTTTATATGGAGTTATTCACACAAGAGTAGCTCAAGAAACTTCCAACTCTGACACCGAAAGATCTATTTCTGTGGTCACTTGAAATATTGAAAACACCTTTTGTTGATCTTGCCTTTTACTGTTAGGGCACCCACAGTGTAAGTATGTTTATAGCATTTATGTAGACGGGAAAGGAAAGAAAAATTTGCATGACTACCTCTCCCAACTTTATTTTTAGCACTGGCAAGCTTGTGGCAAGTCTGGTGGCTGTAATCAATTACAACGCACTACCATGATCGCTTGTGAAAGGGGCCTGATGATGTGATCTAGCTAGAAACACAAATGTTTACTTAACCAGTTGTTTCTTCAATGCTAATGAAATAAAACATTTTATTTTTATACAAAGTGTTAATTTTATAGGTACTATGCAGTATAGTTTATAACACACTCGTGCACCTCTTCTCATAATGCAATTTCTGCTCCATTCGAAGGTATTAAAGCACCATACCTTCAAACTGTTCCTGCCCCCCCCCCCCCCTCTCGAACGCCACCTCTTCCACTCCCTTCCTCTATCTTCACCCCAAGCGAATGTAGCTCTTTGCCTGTTACAGTTCCATATGCCATGAAGCAGTTCCAGTAGCAGTGCTGCCACCACACCAGCCACCCAGTCTGGTCACCATGCACGACATTGTTCCAGTGTGTAGAGCTACACTGATGGACACGTCAGGCATGTTGCATGCACCTGGACCTTATTCACATTGTTCTTTAGCATTATGGAGATAGTTTTCTCTAACTTGTACACAAGTGTACTGTGAAGAGAGAGCTAATAAATCATAATTTAATATTCTCTTGCTCCTTTTAATTATTCTTTATTGCATTTTGTAACGACCTGCCTACCTATTGCCAATGACTACTATCTTTACGTTGAACTCTCCTAGTCACTATATCTCCAGTCAGGTACTGGCTTACTTTGAGGGTTTCACAGTTAGCAGATGGCAGAGCAATAATAGAGGGATTCTTACAAAACATGTTTATTACAACTATAACAGGACAGTACTTGATACAGACTATGGTAAGATTCCTAACACAGTTACTTTACCTTACTCATTTAGGAAATTACAAGTTAATTATAAGAACATACAGGATATCGGATATACAATAAATGGTGCATTAATTATGCGGACAGATGGGAATACTATTATACATGAAACTATAAGAGAATACAATATTACAAAGACCCTAGCCTTGCCATGTGGTTATTACTTAAGATGGGACCTCGATATCGGGAATGCAGCCCTACCGCCTAGCTGGATTTATGCTTACCAATGAAGACATAGAGTATCTTGCAGATGGACCGGAGCTCCCCGGACTCTTGTGTTCTTCTGTGTCAATCCGACACTGACGTTGACACTACACTTCACTCTGCCGACAGCCTGGGGAGGAGGGGGTACTCATTCAGAGCATTTATAGCCTTGCTTTAAGAGGTCAGCCAGACTTGTTAAATAAACAGGGACCCTGTTCAGGGATCTATATCCCGTCCAAGTTTAGCTCGTGTGAGGGCCCCCTGCAATTTGCATCAATGTCTGGAAAAGGAAAGGTGCTCATCAGGAAGATATTTTCACAAGCAATACATTAACTGGCTTGCCCAAGGGATTTACTTTAGTTGCAAAAATTGTAATAAAATGTTATAAACAGAGATGTAGAATGGTTGTTAAATAACAAATTATTCACTTAGGCACAGTAATCTATAAGCAGCTATAATAATCATGATGTCAGACGTTTGTAAATAATTATTGTGTTCATCCCTTGCTAAATACGGCCCAGGGCAGTGTGCATCCAATGTCTATTTGCCCACCTCTTCTCTATGGATGGGCCTGCTTACTAAAACTGTTTTTACACATCATCTTGGAAATTGCAAGAACCAGCAGAAGGGGATGGGGATAGATGTCAGCCACCTTACAGTTCTGGTAGCTTTTGTCCTATCAGAGAGCTTGCGTAATGGTTGATTCGGGTGTTCCATCTTGGTGTTTTTTTACATTTCTGCTATGGCTACGTTGCCTGGCTGGCTCGCGGCGGACACCCAGCAATACGGTGCAGTAGGGGTGGTGTGACCACAGCGGGGGGAAAAGGTCGACCCTCTGTTGCTTCCCCAAACTGGTGGTTGAAGACTAATGTCACTGACTTTGCATCACTCCATGCAGGTGCTAAGATGACTGCTGTTCTCCGTTGTTCAGTACAATGGCAATTTCCTTTGGCACCAAAAACTCGTGTCGTCTTGACTGCATTTTCTGGCTTAAACTGGCATGTAGAACTTGCAAATGGATAGAGGACCTATGGAAAATTTGCCAGTGGCGAAGATGAGTGGATCATTGGTCTGAAGGAGCCTATATATGTATACACGTGTACACAAAGACAATACATGAAACACTGGAACACACATGATGATAAGAGTGATATTGTGTTAGGAGTTGCATTTAGGGAAAAAATTAAATCTTCTGGGAGAACGATGATGGGTATGGCGATCGTGTTGCCGCGTAGGACGACGCTAATTTTGATGGCAGTCAAAGTAGTGCCTGGAAAAGGAATGCACGAGGCACAGTGGGAATGATGGTTGGTCTCACGGGATGCAATGACCATGCTGAGGGGTGCCAATTTGACGTGAGTGGTGTTTGGCTGGACCATTAGAGGGAATTAAGGTTTTGTGGACAGGAATATAGTGTGGGTTTTGTACTCCGAAGCGTGCCAGTTCACTAGTCGTAGAACATGGGACGGTGCTGTGGTCTTGTGGTTGATGGCCCACGTGATGGTCCCCCAAATGCTCTGCCGTCTCTGGAGGGTGGTTTAAGATGATGACGATGATATCTTAGACCTAAATCCAATACTGCCTCGTCTAGTGGGGGGTGTATGCCTTCCCCAAACACACACTCACTTCCAAGAGATTGTTCAGGCCACCTCACGCCTTACATAGTTATTATTACGTGAAGAATGATTAAGTGGGACGAGAAGCGGACCCGATAAATAAAAATGCAGGCAACAGTCTTTTCAACGAAACAATTAATTAATTAATTTACCCTCATTCAAGGCATGCATATGAAAATTCCTCCGTTACGCAGGAGGGTGCTTGTGTTGTAAAAATGGCATGAAGAATACCTTACAGTTTACGTGAAACATCATGGTCCGGTTGTGTAAAAACGAATTGGACTGTGGAGCAGCACTCTCCCCGGACTAATTCAAAACAAATTTAAGATTCCACATTAAAATTTGACACTATTGAACACTACATAACTGGTGAAAGAGGTGATGGGCCCGGGGAGGCAGAAACGAGGTCTACTCCACATAAGTACCGAATGACTACTACTGAAAATGGCAGCGTCGGATAGCTGCCGCCAAGCGCAGTCTTCCCGAGTGACATAATGAAAAAAATGGTAAATGCGGAAAAATTACAGATGAGAGAAATTAATGATATGTGAATGCTGATGCTGTTCTGGTCAACACAAAGAACCCTTTCCTGTATTAATAAAACATCTAAAACACAAAATCTCTAGTGACATGAAGGTCCTTATACTTACACCATAACTTAAAAATACACGCTTTTGTGGTTGGGAGCATGTGGATCTTATGATGCATAACTTTTTCTACATTTATTTACAGGGTTTTTCAAGACAAACATATCTTTATTGTACACTATAGTCCATTCCTGATTGGAAGCGACTTACAAAAATTAACCTTTGAAAAAACACTCTAGGCAAAACATCTCAACCTGTTTTTTCAATAACCTGTACTCAACAAATATATAGCACTATAGTTAACTTTAGAGTACTGGATTATTGAATAAATTAAACTTTACCTTAATATCTTCTATAACTTGTAATATTTATTTCTTTTTAAATATGAATTAACAACAGCGAAAGCAACGACATGTTGGCAACGGCCGGTAAGAAATACTTTACAGTTAAAATATTATTTTAACCCAGTTTTTTTAGTATACTATTTCTAAATTAAACGGTGCCTATTTAAATATTTAGGTAGCCCCGATGGCAACACGTCTAATTTTTAATGTTTAAAATAACAGCGGAAAATATTGTGAGTAGGCCGTAATGGTATGGTGGTGTTTTATCAAGTGAGACCAATTTTGAAGCAACTGTCTGCTGAGCGAGCTTTCTCGCTCTCTCTCTGTCTTCGTTTCTTTCACACTCAGGAAGTTTCACTTTTCTAGTACGCGGAAATAATTGTACCTGTTTTCAGTTGTAGCATATTTCATACTTATTACAACAAAATAATAATTTTTGAATTTGTAATTTACAACTGAAGAGAGATTTTAATGTGTGAATACTTATTTTGATATATTTAGATATGATTGCGGGGCAGAAACAAAGTGAAGTTGGCAGATGTGGCGAGCCATTACATGGTGTGTTGATGTTTTACCAAACGAAGCGTAAATTATACTTGCTCCGAAAAATACTTCAAATTACCACATCATGTTTGTAGATGTTGTGTTTTCTAAACCTACCTAAGCAAGTTACGATGTGATAAATCTGTGTTTCCGCGGCAGTAATAAATATACTGTTACTGTGTGCTTCGTTAAACCGCTGCGTGTGAAATAGTGTGGCGTGGCTGTTTTGTGATAGTTATGCTGGATCTGTGTGTACGTGATTTGAAATATTTGATTTGAAATATTTATACGTTGTAAATGTGAACTGTTTTTATGACGAAGTTATTTATTTACATCCACATATGTTTATTTATCACAACGTTGTACCTTTGCCTGGGGTGTTTGAAACACAGTCGTGTAACGTAATTTACCACCAATCCCAAAAAAATAACCAAGTCCAGCTCCAATAAATTTCAATAAACCTAATACACAGTAAGTAGCAATACATATAAATATGAGTGGAATAAAAGTTATGGTAGGCTTATTTGAGTTCACCACTATATTTTAAGTTTCTATCACAAAAAAAGAGTGACACGAGTTGCATGCTTGATTTTAATGTCGCTTTTTCGTTGGACTGTGTATTCCTTCGGTATTCAAACTGAGGCCGTCCTTTTAAAGAAATAACCCAACACATATCACTAACAAAAAGTTAAATACTACAGTTCATTTTCCTGCAATTGTATTAACGTGCTTTACGTGTAATGTGCTATTTCGTGGAAAACAAACATGTTAGTGTAACGTAGCCGTAAAAACTATCGTTAATTCAGGCATTTTTAAAACGTCATAAAGCTGACCTAAATAATGTTATACGCCTGAACTGAGAATATTCGTACAAAATGGTTTTTGCAATAGACCTAGATGGAATTCTTTGAAAAGATGTAAACAACACATTTGACAGGTATAAAAGTAGAAGTCACATTTCAATGTTTATTTTTAGGTGTAGCGAAAGTATACGAACACAAGTACACACACAATGGCATATAAACATTGATTTTGACAGATGCTACATGGCAGTCACATGGCAATGTTTGTTTATATTTGGCAGAAGGATACGAAATGGGCCTGCAAGTAGATATCTAGCAGGGCTCCGAGAAATTTGCTTCCACTGAGGAATGGACTATACACTACTTTCCATAAAAGCACTTAAAATAGGCGAAATGTCATGCTATGTTTAGCTTACTAAGGTTGTTTTGACTTGGTGGATGTGGTTGGACAGTATGTTATGGCTGAACATTTATGTAACCTGAACAACAATATTAAAAATAATAAATAATTAAAGACGACTATTTACACTTCCCCTTGTAGGATAAGAATTATGTTGATATCTTAAGATGTGCTGAATGCAAGGAAAATACATGATGCTGATTTGTGATGGTACAAACAAATGATACTGTAATACAAAACACTTTAATATTACCATATTTGTGTACGCAAAGGCTGTACACTGCACTTACCTTATAATTAAAGTAAACTCCCATTAACCGTGTTAATCGAGGCCAGAGAAAACATGAATGCTTGAGCTAATTTTTATTTTAAAAAAAACTCAGATAATCGCATTTACACATTTTTACTATTAATGGAACAGTGATATTGGCTCCGAAAATCGTGATAAAACATAGTACCTGTTATACATTTCAAAGCAAATTCAAATCATGCACTGTATGTGCAGGATTTTAGTACACAATACTTTAGCTGATATTTATGTTGCACGGTCATTCACGACCCATAGAGTATACACAGCCTTTTGCTGGCACCAGGTGAGTGCGTTGGGCAGGTGACCGGGAGCGATAGATAAGCGGTCCGTAGTTGTGCGTCCTTCAGATGACAAAGTTAGTTGCAAATTTAGAATGCAATGCAATAAAGACTAGACTATAATGGGACATTAAATAATACAGTACAATGCCATTAAAAAAAATAACCCTTACAATACAAAAGCTTATTCAAATTTTACCGACTTAAAAAAACACACACAAGTTTCAAATCTCTGCAATGTTTAGTTTTTTTTGTTAACATTTAAACATGTCATATGAAAAAATGCAACAAAAGTTATGCAGCACTTTTCTTTAGAAAGGTTTCAATTTTCTTTTGTTTGGCACCGTAATTGATGTTTTTAAACACACCATGCTCAAATTGTTTTAGTATGTATGTCTAACTTTTCCATGATAGTTTAAACTGCCCTTTTATGCTGTAATTGACATTGTGAAAACGAGTGAACAATGGCCCCAGCGATCGATAAACTGGCAAGACGTGCTTCGCCAGAAGAGGTGGGGAGGTATAACTGAGGTTGTGTCTGAAACCGAAATGGCAAATTCGTTATTTTGTAATTTGTCATTTCATAAGTTTCACTTCGGTAGTGATTTGTTTAACATTCGCGGTGACACATTTTTACATTAACAGTAAAAAATATTTTTTTTCTACATTTAATGCTTAAAACTAACATAATATATCTACAATCATCACTGGAATGCTGCGCATACATTAATAAACAAAAAAAATAATAAGTTTTGCAATAACGACCTCAAAAAGATTTGTTGCAAAATATATAAACAAAGCACAACAGGTACCTGCTTTTTAAAACATGCCTAGCGTATTTTATGAACAATTATTTGTTTTATAAAACGTTTGTGCATGTGTTCATTTTGTATTTTTGCTAACATCCGCTGCTAGATAGAAAATACAAGATCGAAAATTACCAAATACTTCACCATTTTTTAAATACAAAATCGGGTTACGTGATCATTTTATCAACAAAATCTGCCATTTTAGACCCTGGCTGAGATGGGTCAGAGTCCTGCGCGCTTCAATGGATGGAAATGGATGTCTCACGCAGGTCTCTGTGACAGGCTGACAGTTTAAAGAGAGAAACGTCAGCTCACGCGGCACACTTTACAGCATCGCCTGACCACCGCATGGATGAACCGTAAACTGGTTAAGTGAAGCACAATTAAGTGGGAGTGTACTGTAATACATAAAACACTTTAATTTACCCCTAAGCACTTATTCCATAGAACTACCCTGATGTTACCAAAACACAAACAAAATTCACGTGGTTGCATGTTCACTGAGGCGAACATGTGATATATGCAAACACAAACACTGGAGATTAAGAAGACCATGGAAAACAATAATACAAACTATTTACACTAAAACACATCACTTCTCTTCTTTGCTGTTACACTTGATGTAAGCTCGCTGATATTTACCTTCATCCCTGATGCGGTGATGCGAAGAACGGGCTGGGAAGGCGGATTAACATGGTACACGTCAAACACCCCTCCTCCCCCTACCTAGGAGACTAATTGTGCGCTGCTGCTGAAGCGATACTCCTATTTGCAGCACTTGGCTGCCGGTGGATGTGTGCTTGCACCGAACGTTGTACTGCTCAGGCGACTGCCTTTGCATTGAGCGCGTGTAGAGATGGCAGATAAGGTAGCCGTTTGATCTGGATGATCGCTGCTTCAGGTACCAGCTGTTCTATGGCCTGAGAGATGGCCTCGTGGTCAGTGGCAGCTCTGGTAGGTGCCTCCCTTGGACAAGGCTGGTCCTTGACGGTATCGACTGATACAGCATCCATCATAGCAGGAGCCTCGCTAAGGCAGCTGGCAGGAGCCGATGATATTTGAGTGGCTTTTCGAGATGAAGGCTCTGGGCGCATTGTCAGTTTGACATAGCTCGTAGTTGAAGTTGTCTGGGTGCCAGCAATTAGACATGGGTGCTGGTGACTCTGGTCATGATCCAATGGGCTTTTTCAAGAAACTTCGGTTGTGCTGGGGGGGCTATCTTCCACGCTGGCTGGCGAACTTTCGATGGAAAGCAAATGGCATGGAGAGTGGCGATCGTTCCAGTTGCCTGATTCTTGGTTGGGGGAATCCCATTCCTGTCGGTGCGGAAACGATACTGCCTATCGCGGTTTGCACTGTCTCGTCCATCTCTGCAGGTTGTGACGTCCATGCTTCCTTAAGAGAGGGGGATTCGGCTGGCTCCGTGACATCGTTCGATGTGTCAGATATCAGCAATCTAGCTGAGGGTGGTGAGTTATCAACTTCAGACTCTCGATGTAGCATCTTATGGTGTCTGGTGCATCGGGCTTGACTCCTGGTCTTCATCGGTTGGCTAGTGTCTCATCGGTGATCTGCAATTGCAACGGGTGGGTAGTCACCGTGGTCCAACTCGAGAATGAAGGGTCGGTGGTCGTCATTGGGGTTGATCCGTTTTTCGCTCTTTGGTGGTGAGCTTGTCGATTTGGCCTGTTGGGTGGATCTCGGTGCATGGTTTGCGTCCCTTCCTTCCGCTTGTTTTGAGCCTCTGTGCGAGCCGCTTCAGGCATTCCCTACTGTAGTGGTATGCGGGACAGCACCAACACTTGGGAGGGAGGGGGGGCACAACCTGGTCAGCTTCCCCTTCTCCCAGCTTCCTCTTGTCCTGCATAGCAGAGGCGCGAGGCGGCGAGTTGTCAGTGAATGAATATCCTGGGGGAGTAGGCAAGGGTGCGTGGCTTGTCTGTTGATTTCTCCTTCCGTCTACCTTTCTGTTCGTGGTTTAGCTCGTCCTGCTCCCGGAAATTATTCTCCATTTTGCATATACTGTCAATCATTTCTTTCACTGTAAGTGGCTTGGGACATAGACAAAAGTTCAGCAGGTAGTAGTAGATGGGAAATCTACCTTACGCAGCTATCTTCGTCTCCCCCTGGGAACATTCTTCAATACATATCTGCACTTTTCTCCTGGCAAAAATTACTACTTCCTGGCCTGGCGCTTGTGTATGACTGTAGAATTTGGTCGTTAAGCGTGCCAAAATTTCCTCGCCCATGAAGTACTGAGAGAGTCGGCTGATAAGTTGTTTCCAGTTGGACATGAATTCTCCGTACTTGCTCCACTTTACCCTTCAGTTTCAGTTGGTTCCCGGTTACCCACTGTTTCTTGGGAGTATTGTGTGCTTTGAGCTCTTGTTTGCATTGTGCTATAAAGAGTGGATCCTCATGCAGTCTACCTGCAAATTCTGGCAGCTGCAGCACCCCTGTGCAGTGTGGCCCACTGCGGAGAGTTGCTGGTCCAGGGTTTGAAGCTCGTTTGCAAACCTCGCATTTACAGACCATACCGGGACTGTTCACTGGCTTGTTTACACCTAACTGTGTGGAGACCAGGGCTAGGGTACGTGACCCAATTACAGAACAGTGTGTCCAGTCATGCAATCTTCGCATTGTTATTTCAATCTGTTTATGTAGCAAGGCTCGTCTGCCCAGCTGAGGCAGGAATAATGGTGACGTTGGCAATGTGCACACTGAATCCTGTTAACCCCGTACCGGGGCAGTTCGGTTGTGAACAGCAGTCATGTTTGGTGGCGGCTGTGTTGGTACATTTGAGCTCATGCTCGCTGAATCCAGCTGTAGACATCTCTGCAGAGGACTCCTCGAAGCCAATTCAAGCAGTAACAGTGGTCGGGCTGATTTGTCTGAACTACCTCGTGAAACTTTAGCAGTTACGCCCCAGGTTGGGCACCAGAAAAATTCCTCTTTAACCTTCCTTGCCTACTTACTTGATGCCGTGTCGACTTAGCGTATATCAAGTGTAGGTGGGAGAATAATTTTTGTTTGGGTGCTAATGCCCTGTTGCACCATTAACAGCCCTGAACAAAGATCCTAAGAGCTTAGTTCAAACAGATCTTCAGTATGATACGAGTTCTGATGTACGAGTGTTGCACCAACATGAACTGATGAGTTCCGATCGTAGATTTCCTGATCTCGGTTCGGGATTGAGATGAAATGCTGTTTGTAATTGGCTCTCATTTTGTTACATCATGATATAACTGTTTAGTTGAAGTTCAGAGACAATGTTTTGTGGACATTATCTTTTAAGGCTAGGAGTTTTTACTATATAATTTAGTTAAATACACTGCAAAATTTCAGTCCCAGTTGTTTTGTTTGATTGGAAACACTTTCCAGACATTTTCTTCGTTAGTTTTTAATACAATTATTATTGAAGGAGGTAGTTTACATAGAACTAGATGGTGTGATGTTTTATCTGTTTCAAGTAAAATGATTATTTTACGAACTTGACTGAATAATAATGTTCAAGTGTGTATGATGATGTTTTGAATTTCCCAAAACAATAGAACGTGGTGCAATCTGTTGGTGTATTTTCAAACTACATCTGCCGGCGACGGCCTGCCCTGTACTGAGCAAAAAATTTGATGCGAGATTTAGCTTGTGCGGAAAATTAGGACAGTTTCTGATATTCTGAATGGCTTTTCCTGTTTTCCATCCTGTTTGCTCGGAAGGATAAGCATGAATTTTGTTCTCTCTTTACAAAACATTAATACCATCTTTATTTAAATAAATGCATTGCATCTTAAGCCTTTGTAAAATTTCTCAATTTGCATTATACAACTGTAAAACCAACCAAATCCATTTATAAAGGACTTAAATATTGCCAAATTTATTTATAGTAAAAAAAAAAATATTTCTTGTATGTTGGTGCCAAATAGAACTTGAGTACAGAATATTTGAATTTTTACATCATTTGTAAAACAAAATTGCTTTTCAATAAAACTTGGACGTTTTAAAATAAAGCTTTAGTATTTACTTGATCAGAGATCATAATCTTGAACCGCCAAACGGCACAGTTAAAGGTGAGGTCCAAACTGATCTTTGTTCGGCATGCTGATTACAGTGGTGCAACCACCAAATGTGCTGAACCAGGATCAAACCGGTATTTGATCCTAGATCATTACCAAGCCTCAATGGTGCAACTGGGCATTAGTCAGGCACACCCGTAACATGGAGGTTCTTGATTTAATTACTCTATGTGGGACTGGTGCTTTCCCTGTGCAGAGTATTGGCCTGGTAGCTTTTCTGCAGGGCACGAAGTCTGGTTCTGCCAGAATAATTTCCCATTTCAGGCTCTGCGCCTTGGACGATATACTGAGATTGCTTGTACTAGGGCGAGGTTCTGCTGACTGTACGTGAGGTTGGCCAGGTGCTGTTCTGGTTGGCAGATGAATTCCATGAGCCACGTATGAATTTCGTTACTCAGGCGTTTAGGTGGCTGGACTAAGTTTTTTGGGACTTCCGGTGTGACTGGAATGAGCAAGCATCTAAGTGTTTGAGCTTGGTCCTTTGGCGTGAGCTGTCATAATGCGGCTACAAGGGCGGAGTCAGTTTTTGCAAACATCCAGAGGAAATTAGCTCTGGTTTTACCCTTTCCTTAAGACCACTATGGAGAAAGGCATCTGAAGTCACTCCCACGTCCGTGAGATGAAAAGCAGGTTTTGTGGTTTTACTCTGTAGAGCCACATGATCTGCTGCAGACGAGCGGATACCCAATCTCAGTGCTCAGCCTGAAGGCACGGTGAGTAGAGAAAATTAGGCCCCACAGTCTGCAGTTTCACATGTGGTTGTTGGTTTTGTATGCGTGTTCCTAGTCTAAGGAACGTCCCATCCGGCACAAAGGTGCAATGGAATGGACGAGCGTTAAACCGACAAGCAAATCTAAAAACAGAGTACCTGTGGCTTCACCATTCTACCTACCAGAGTACGTAGAAAGGTTGGCCAGGCGAGTGCTTGTGAGAAGCAAAATGTGTACTGGTTCGTTTGAGTCTAAATTCCCGAGATCACCTGCTACATCTACAGGAATGTGGAACTCAAGGATAGGTTTCAACAACGGTTTGTTCCATTTTATGGGAAGTAAACACATGGTGATGTACTCTCTTTTGCGTTAGTCAAGAGCTAGACAAGAAACTAAGCTACACAGTCTGGGTAGAGGTGACCCGTTTCTAGGCTAGCGAGGGGAGGGGCAGAATAGCACTGTGAGAATAACTTGAAACTAGACTGAACTCCCTAATGCATTGTTGCGCAAACAAGGCCGCTGTGTTTAGTGTGGATAAAACGAGTAGGCGCGACGATAGGAAAAGTAAACAAAGGTGAAACTGTATAACAATAGAGCTTAGGAGATGTTTTCCTTTTAGCACAAATGTGGCGAAGGGAAGGTAGGTTTCGCAAGGAATGAAGCTGGCGAGTACTTCAGCAACTAGCACAGTGAAGACTGTCAGGTAAGGGTAGTCAGTTATGACAGGAGTGCGGTGGATGACTGAAGACTGATCTCTAAACAAATTCTTGGTATACTCTGCTGGGTGGCTGCCTCACTCATTGGCTGGCATCTTGAGGTGGCGAGGGGTGGTCATTGAGCAGGCGGTAGTGAAAAGCATAGCTCTCCGGTGTGACATCACTGGCCGGCTGGTAGACTGAGACAGGTGAGCGACAAAACATACTAGTGGTGCCATCTAGCGATGATTAGATTAGTAGTACTCATTGCCTTTGAGGAGCGTAGCTTCGCCAGGCTGGTGAATAACAAAATCTCAATTGGCTAGAATTTCCATTTTGCAGGGTACTTAGTACAATCTTCTGACGTCACATGTGGTCAACGGTTATGTAAACTTCGTAGAAATCAGATGCACTGCAGACTGTTCTGATTGAGCTGAAGTTGTCCAATTACCATTGTTGAAAAAGCATACACACACACACAGGATCATTGTAACAAACTCCTAGGTCAAAAACTTTTGTCAGTGAAAGTATGTCCAGAGATGGTCCATTGAGATGTAAGCATTCTGTGGCATGTGCAACACATGCCTGCTATTGATCATGCAATCTTATTTAGCTATGGAACGCTAGGGCCGGTTACAGAACTTTGGCTCTGTCCCAAAGAGGTAGGCAGTATCACCACATGCCATTACGTATACCTGTGTCATGGCTGCCCGAGTCGACACTTTTGTATTCATCGTGATTGTGCTTTGTACACCAGACAAGTCAAACACTTATTTGTCAGAACCGGTAGATGTGCATATGCTGAAGTAAGAAGCTGTGGGCACGTAGCAGCAAGTCATCAGGAACGCTTCTCCTACATTACACACCGTTCCAGAGACATCAGCGACTGTGCAAGTACGAGGGCTTCAGAGCACGAGGTGTTGGTACACTGCATTTTGAAGAGGGAATACAGAGTTGAGGCAACTCGTCCACAAGAACATGTGTAATAGTTTACGTTATGGACATCAGCCCCACCTCCGTGTGGAGAGTACTCCATCAGCACAAACTACATCCACTCCACATGCAAAAGGTGCAGGCAGTTGGACCATCCAACTTCAAGCCCCATAAGCAGTTCGCACAATGGTTTACGCAGCAGATTGATGAGCTAGAGTTTGCATTGTTTACACATGGTGTGTTTGAGAGATGGCTATTTAAAAACACACAAAGGCCATGTGTGGGCAGAAGAAAATCTACATGCTGTGGTGGCTACACATCAACAACCATTTGTGGGGGGGCTGTGGGGGGGCGGTGGGGGGGGGGGGGCTGACATCGTCCAGGAACGAGTTATTGGGTCCTTTATCCTTCCAACCCATTTAGACAGTCAGGCGTATCACAACTTTCTGGCAAACGCGGTACCCCAGCTGTTAGGTGTGCAGCTGAACGTATAGGTCAACATGATGGTACCCTGACAAAATTTCTACCATCTCAACAAACTGTCCACACCACATCTTGTTTCAGCACCACAGTCAGAATGCCAGCTTCATGGATTAGTGATGCATCCAATATGGGGCTGACAGCTGTGGTTTACTCATACTGCTAGTCAAGAGAAGAGACTGAACCTTGCTTTTGGTAAAATTTTCTCATTGTCAGTAATGTGTTCCCTTCCAAAATGGATCTACACCATCTGAAAACCTTTATGGTGAATCAAGTTTATCATATTTAAGAAGATAAGGTACTGGTCCATTTAAATCATAGCATAGCCCTTGTTGACTGTGGTTCTGGAGGACTCTCTCCTTCAAGGAGTTGCTGACATAGCTGTGGTGGACTGGTGTTTGGTTATCATTTGAAGAGAATTTGTGGCTCGCCCAAGGAGTCTTTCCCAGCATTTAGGAAAGTGAAGAATTTTAGCCACTCCAGGTAGGTAGTCTCATGAACCAAAAATATAAGTGCTTCCACATATCATTACATTTGTTTCGAACTTGAAGGTGTTGACTGTGTTTTGTTGGATTTCTACTCACACTGTCACAAAACTTGATGCTGCCAAAAAATAATGTTTGAAGCGGGTATGGCAAGAATGCTAGTCTGAATTAGAATGCTGAAAGTATTCTGCACATAGGTTTATGTTTGCAAAATTTGCACCTAGCCTACAATACAAATCACCAAGTCCTGTTATCCCCAAGAAGAGTTTTGAGGCAGAAATGATAATTGACTATCATATACTGTACTTCCATCCTGATCCCAATGTCACACGTGCTATTTGTTGAGAGTACTGGATCTTGGCAGGGAAGAGTGCTATAAAATCTACGATCCACACATGTAAAAGCCACAGGTTCAGGGGGTCCAATTCACAACCATTGATGAGAAATCATCTAAACAGAGTGCAAAAATTTATTGTTGGTGTTATGGAGGCCCATTTCAAGTCAGGCAGTTATGTGTTTGAAACAGTAAAGGCATAGCACGTGCCTAGGGACTAAAGCAGTGCATCTGCAAGTCCTGTCCTCAAATACCAGTGATTTTGAATGCTAGACACGGACTCCGTGAACCTGTATTTTCCTACTGTAGAACTAACTAGTGGGGCTCGTCGCTAATTCAATGACTTTCGTAGGGACTTAACAAGTAGAGCCAACTGGCAGTTTGTGGTAGATACTCTCACTACCTATGAGATAAAGTGGAGCCTCAGTTCTTCATTAGTGCCACATATTGGAAGGGTTATGGGAGACAGGCATCAAGTTTACTAAGCACCACCTGAAAATACTTGTTAGTTCCTCAAATGTGAGGATATGCTAATTATCTACAATATTTGCTCAAATTGAAGCAGTCATATCAGACACAATTTTTTTTTTTTGTTGGCACCACCTTAACAGCACCTCCAGCTACATACCTGACTGAGATTCAGTCGAACAGATTGGAACGGTGGCAACTGGTACAAAGCACAGACCAGCATTGCTGGCAGAGGTGGAAAAATGAATACCTGCACACACTACCACCACGTGGCAAGTGGACCAAGAATGAAGGTGAACAGCAAATTGGTGACCTTAGTAATGTAATCTTGGAGATGTGCAATTTACGTTTACACAAAAATGGAGCATATCTCATGAAGCAGCTTATGAATACATTTCATTTACCTGTCCACTGAGAAACTCGTATCACAGCAGTATACTGAATTTGTCGAATGTTGGGTTCATTGGCTCATTACGTAGTTTGTTGTAATATGTGATACATATGTTCGAACAGTTTGAATTTGGCACATGAAACGTTTCTTAAATGCTTTTCCTGTTCCCATACTACTAAAAGATATCCAACCGGTCTTAATTCACGTGTTTTCTACCAAACCTCTGCAACGCACTTTGTTAGCAAGGCAAACCTGTGGTCGTAGATACATCAATCAATGATAGACACTGCAGGTAACTGACCTCATGCATGTGCATGCACATGCAAACATGCACGTTCACATACTTAAATACTGAAATGGAAATTTGTTGACATCAACTAGAAAGGGAGCACGAGGAGTTTGTAGCAAGAAAAACACAACTACCATATTCCAAACAATAGTTCATCTTAGTGAGGAAGAACAGAGGACATCACAACAGCATCAACGACACTCAATCTCAATCAACAAAACAATTTCATTCATGGTATCTTGCTCTTTGAAACTTGTAACGTTTACAACCTGTATAAAATAACTTAAAACTGATAAGAAAGCGATATATACACATGATCACTGACAAATGTCTTGCACCCATGTCAGTTACTTTCTGGTGTAGTAGCAAGTTCATTGAAGAAATGTATAAAAACTGCTATGAACGATTCAGTGTTGATATTTACACGTCATGGACCCATCATCACGAGACAAGTCGGTGAGGGTATGTTGGGAGCAATTGCAACACCATCTTGGATTTTTCAACTCTTCATGCTCATAATTTCCCATCTTACATTCAAATGTTTGGCTCGGGAGGTTATAATGCACAGCTTATTTATTTTATAACCTTGTTAAGTATACAAATGTCATGAATATATACCTTCTATTGTAACTAAAGCAAAGATATAATCAACAATTTTGTAACTGCAATACAGGGATATGTTAATGCTAGCTGAAAAATGCGGTTTTACAAAATATATTAATATTATATGTCCTGTGCATCAATTAACCTAAAACTTTAAAATGCTATTTGAGGTCTTCAGGTAGTACATTTTTAGTCAGGCCATTTTGGGTTAGGTAATTGTAATTTTTTCCAGGTTCGGGTCAAGTTTCTTGTTGCACAAAAAAGCTGTCACATTTGTGATGTCAAAGAGTTTCATAATTGTGTGTTTTGAATATAGAGTGTTAGTTAAATTTTTAACAGATTGTAACATTTGCATTTTCAATTTCTGGAATCTGTTTTCACGAAATTGCCAAACTGGTGCTGTAGGAAGTGATAATGCTTACTGGTAGATTTCCCACATTTTCTGACTGCATTCAAGAACTGCCATGATGTATTCTGAATTTTGTGCTTTTCTAGTTGATTCATCACATTTGGCTTTTTAACAAAATAATGGTGAATGCACAAAACTTACACAAGCAATACTTTCATTACCAAGACAAAAAGTTGTGATGGATAAACATGCAGAAGGTGGAGAGATCCATTTCTGCAAGAGCACAGTCCTTCATTGCCATTCGTTACTTGTAAAGACAGGGGAGTAATCTACTATTTGACTGGCATACGACAGCCAATCACTAGAGTTTTGAAGGAGATACTGTATAAGTGAAGTACAGCAAACTCCCGATTATTCGGTTTTCGGGTTATTCGTGCATATTATTTATTACTCAAAACAAAAACTTAAGCAGTAATGATTTCATACAAAAAGAAAATCGTATTTGCTGTGTTTTCATTTGGTGTTCAATTCTGGGTGGTGTGTACTCTGAGACATTTTCGTTTCTATGTAGCACCTACTCTGAGAAATTTTCACATCTGTCTAGTGCCTAATCTGAAACATTCTTCACTTCTACCATATTTAAATGATTTTTGCAAAAAATTCGAGTGAAAATTTTTTTTTACATGGAAGTGGACAAAACACTATGGTGCCTTGTTAGTAAGTATGCAAGAAATTATTCTGTCTATACATTAATGTGTGGTGGTGATTGTGATATGTTTGGATATTTAAATGAAATAACTTACGGCGCTAAAGGCCAAAACATTGTGGCGTGCTGTAGGGTCACGGTAAACTAGGGTTGTTAAAAGTTCTTTTTTTCTTTTTGCTCCTTTTACACAGTGACAAGCTGTCATTTTTTGCAGTGTTGGAATGTGACACTACCCTTCTCTCAAAAAAAAAGTGTAGCGTCTTACTTTCTCCTCCACTTGGATGTAGTTGGCTACCCTCAGCCTTTTTTTTATTTAAAAAATAAAATAAAAAACATTCCTCGTGCTAGCACAAAAAAAAACTTTGTTGCGGCCATTTCCCACTCTGTTCTTGTAGGTCTAAACACTCAACTTTCATTTTGGGACCTGTGCATTGTGTTCAGGAAATTTAACTTGGTTTTGTTATAAAATGTTAGAAAAACGAAAAAAGAATGTTTTGACAATTGCTGAGAAACTTATTATAATAGAAAGGTTCAGTAAGGGAGAATGGGCAAAAAAGCTCCGCTTGAATACGATATCTGTATGCAAACTGCGCGAGTATAACAAGAACAAAGAAAAACTAATCAATTATGGAAGTCAAGCTGATAGTGAAGCTGGCCACTAAAGCGCAAATCCATAAACACATCAACTTATACGGAGTTGGACGAGGGCTCTTTACCTTTGGTTAAATCAGAAAAGAGCTGAAGGTGTTCCTTTGTCAGTACACAAGCGTATAGCACAAGTGAAAAAATTCCATTACGTCTAGGCATCAAAGAATAATTTAATGCTTCTTCAGGATTACTTACTCTCATTTTCATAACAAACAAAAAGTCCGCAAAACCCTCAAAATGTGTCCCCTAGGTAAGCCGATGCCTGAAATACAATGACAACGCATGGCAGCCAAATTACAGTGGCCGCCGCCTTTGATAAATACAGCGGGAACACCAACGTGCCGTGTGTAAGTAAACAGTCAGAGGACGACGACACGGAAACAACTGCTTCTTCCGCACACACTGCCCAGAATTACAGTGCACTACAAAATAATAAATTATATTTTATGGTTATAAAAATATACTGAATGGTAACTTGCTCTGAAGTCAAATCATTTTCATTTACTAGCTGTGCAAAACACATATGAAATATACCAGCAGCATTTACATCTGCCGATTTCTGCTCACCAGACTCAACTAATTTTCTAATCCTGTGCCTGTCTTTAAATCTGGTTAGCCAACCATCTGAAAATGTACAACGGCACTGTGAGCTTCACTTTTTCAAAGAACTCCTTTTCAATTAACATAGGCCCGATATAGCAGCAATTTCGATCAATCCGAGAAAAACCATGTATACAATGCATTGTCCAAATCTTGAAGTTTGGCTGTGTGGAGCTTTTGTGATTATAAACATTTTTCTCCGTCTTGCTGTTCGCCATACACATTTTACTAACAGTGGAGATGGCGCCAGCTGATCAGCCCTATTGATGTCAAGTTGACCTTGGGCATTCCAGGCTAGGACTGTTCGGCGGCTGGCACTCTGAAAGCACGGTACAGCACAGCACAAATTTTGAAACAGCTTGTGTGCAGTGTGCGGTGCAAATTACACGTAATAACAGTTTAAAATTGCATTGCTTTGGAAACACTACAGATTTCTGAGTACCATGGATTCTCGGGGCACGACTGGTAAGATATTTGGGTTATTCTGATTTTTGGCCATAATTCAATTATTCGGGCATTCGGCAGTCCCAATTACCACAAATAATCGGGATTTTAGTGTACAGTTTACTGGTACACTGTTTAGAATTTGTCAGTCTCTCAATGCTAGTAGTGGTGTTTGGTTTTATCAACTATTACATGTACTAAAACAAACATATTGACATCAATTTGTAATAAAACTGTGACTTTGGAGCAAAACTTTCTGAGACACCAGCCAATTCAGCCACTCCGCTGGATGTGTTTTACACAAGATATCATCATGATCTGGGTGGGCTTGAATTGAGGAGACACTCATCCACTTCCTCAGCAACCTTAACTCGCACAGCCTGCTAAGTTCACCTGGACTACTCTAAATCACATGCCGTATTTCTGGATGTGCGACTGGCCCTTCGCAATGGAAAATTTAAAACAGAGCAAAGCCAGTGGTCGAGTTTTATATTTTTCTGCCATCAGGCGGCCACAGTAGATTAGCTAAGAAAACATGACTTTGCGAGGCATAAGACAAATTTTATTTTTTGTTATTATAATTAAATTTTTCCCCAAGTGTCGATTTTACTCTGTGTGCCATCCACCATGTCTTGCTCTTCCACAAGTTAACTTTGTAAACCATATTGTACGCACTCAAGCCTTCCAACTGATTTGTAGGGCCGCACTCTTCATAATGAAGGACATGCGTTATCACCGACACCTGAGATCCCTCGCAGCATTTTTTTTTACACAAAAAGAAGGTATCAAGTATCCACATGTAGCCGGCCTGGCTACACACAGCAGAAAAAAGAGAAAACATACCGTTCGTTTTGTGCACACGAGAAACAGAATCCATCTCACCTGCTCCGTCACTTCATGAATGAGTTAGCACACCAGACAATGCACAGACCAAGGAGAGTTACAGAAGTTGATGGAGAGAAAAAAATTGTTGGGGGGACAGTACTACATTCCCTCAAAATAATTTTTTTCTTTTCTCGTTCCTTAGCCCAGATAAGTCTATGCCACATAGGAGAGGAGGGGCAAATTGATGCACGACGTCTTTATACAAAAATTTAAACAATTTCTACTCATTGGTGCAAACGAACTGACAGCACCTTCAACGGAGTTTGAGTTGCCACCAGCAACGTGATGTCAAAAATTGTTTTATCCATCCAAGGCTCCACGCCAAATATATTATTCACCGGCCGAGCCACCGAAGCCATACGAGATGAACCGAGTACAGAAGCACGCAGCTAGATGCCACTACCAGTACCTTCGTCAATGCATGAGCCTGGATCCAGCACCCGCCACTAACATCACTTGCCACGGATCTAGGTCATGCTCTTCGCAACTGCTACCCCCTCTCCACGACAATCCCCTATGCAAGGCCTCTGGACCAGTCTTCAAGCAATTGACGTCTGTCTTGTTCCTTCACACCACACATCACAATGCTGCAGGAACCATGAGCTCCTACCATATTTTTCATCACGCACTAGTGGTGCTGAAGACATTTCCGCTCCTCAAGGCTTTACTGTACTTTCAGGGGCCAAAGATCCTTCTCTTCATTAGTCGTGCATCGTAGCATACACCAAGACATGTACAGGTCCGTTCTGGACAACAGCCATAGTGTCTGAAAGTTAGAGTTATTTTAACAGCCAATTTACTGCCTACCCTGTTAGTCTAGAAGCAGGTAGTCTGCACCTGTGTTTACTTTCGTAAACTTACGTACATACGAGGTAGTACTTCACCATGGTTTATTTCCATCAAAAGAAATTAACTCTGTTTTCGCTCCTATAGTCATAGTACCTTTCCTCGTAAACATCAGGCCTGTACGAGGACCAGCAGGTGACCAAAACATTCTATCCATTCAAACATGTGATACCAGACCCACAGTACAATCATGAAAGGCTACCCATTCGCTGCATTCATGTGGTGAACGGTAGAACCATGACATTAGGATACCGCTCCAATAGGGATTGGACTGCCAGTCTCGTGTTTGCTCTACTCATCGCGTACTAGCAGTGCAGAGAGTACTTCCTTGGGTCTGGGAGGATCAGTTCCTCTGGGACACTCACCACACCAAAGTTGGAAAGCCACCAGTTCTCTGCACCTAGTGTACCGTGGGGCCTTGCAAATTCAGGTCTCTACTGTATTTATGTTGTAATACTTGCACACTGCAACAACAATGTTACGAAAAATGTAAAATTATGAATTTTTAACGTATATTATTGTATCAAAAACTTTTTAACATCCATTTAATCACCAAAGTTTTCTGTTTGCCATTACAAAATTTAATATCTCATTCCATACTACTGAATGTCCTTTCAATGAGCAATTGATTATGCAATTAACATTCTAAAGATTGATTCAGCAGAAGCCACCACAATTGATTGTTGAACCAACTACATTTTTAATGCTTCACATCTCAATTTTAACACAATTAGTTTATGTTTTCTAAAAGTGATTGCTTATTTTGCAATTTCAAATAACTAAAACAATTTCACAAAACTATTGTGATTTCACACGTTGTGAAAAACAGGTGTCCCTATATATTAACATTTTACTGTAACTGGAATGTGCTACTTAGAAAGCTAACCGCAACCTCTTATGTTGAATCTTACTTGAATCCTGCCTCAAATACAATGGCAACAGTTGAGTGAGTTGAGATCATTTATGGAGTTGGACAGCCACTATATTTGTTACGTGTGTGAAAGCGAGGTTTGGTTATATGAGGTCAGAAACGTGAACTAAATTTAAAAACCAGTAATTCTTCAAATATCATTCCTAAATCTCAACTTTGTAACATGTAAATTTAAAAAATTTGGTATAACTTACAAATTTCAGAAAAAAAAATTACGAATTGATACAAATTTAGTGCATATTAAATGTAGAGTATACAGTTATATTTCTGTTGATATGGATTATGATAAATGTGTTTAGGATGAGTAAATATTAAATATTTTACTTGGAGGCCATAAGTTTACAATGACTGAAGTGTGAGGTGATTGTGATGTGTTTGGATAATTACTCATAATGCTTTTGCAAAAGATAAAAACTTTTTGGCATGCTGTATCTGCACCTAAAATTTTAACATTACTGTTTATTTAACATTAAAGTCTGGACCACAAATTTTTGGGTTTAAAAATTACTCAACTTGAAACGTGGGTTACATAACTACTCAATAAATTTAGTACCTGTCGACCTCTACATACTATTTAAAATTGAAAATATGCTTAAAAAGGTGAGAAATCCAAGCTGACATTACAAACCATTAAAAAGTGGGACCAGTCTAGCTCTCTAAGGACAAACCTTCAGAGCTGTGAGTTTAAAGTCATCTCTCTCTCTCTCTCTGCCTGTAGAGGCCAGGCTGCCACCCTTGTGTGTAAAGCCCTAGCTCTACATAACTACTGCTTCTTACAATGTCATCCACAGTTAAACTTGTAAACACTTTTTCGCGAAATTCATATTTAATTTCGAAGCTACTAAAGTATTTTTCATTCAGGAAGGTGGTAGAGCAAACAAGCCTTCACCACAAACAGCAAGTGATGGAGTTTAGGAGTGGGTCAGGCCGAGACTACCTGACCACTCCAGGCAGTGTCCACTAGAACACACACACAAGGAGATAGACTCACCTCGACAACATGACTATAGTCACTGTGTCACACTCTCAAACATGTCAACACTCGTACTGTGTTATTACACATTTTATTAACAGCATGTCACAAACCTCAGGCAGAGAGAGAAGCATCACGCATATCAAATGCAGTTGGAAAGAAAGAGGTCGGGGACTATTTTCAACTAGCACGTGAATTTCGTGTTGCTGGCTGGCACGAGGTTAAAAGTACACATTCCCCACGGCACGGGTGTAGTGGGCGGAGGCTACACAGTCAAATTGGAGAGGTACTTTTGCTTGGACTGGAGGAGCTGGCGCAGCTCCCGCAGGGACACAGTGTGTCCGGCATGCAACTTGGCGAGCACGCTCCCCGCCCCAGAGTCACAGCCACAGGCACTGCCGCCGGACCATGTCAGTGGCGTGTCCTCCCGAGACTTCCAATCAGCTAGTAGACGGTCGAGGGTGGTGGCACTTTGCGACACTGAGCCTACCACCCGAGACAACAGTTCCGAATGCCGCTGCACACTCTGCAACACAGCCCAACCTCCACTACATCTAGGCTACCTCCCTCACATACACCCAGTTATCAGTGACACACCACATTTTCGCTCAGAAAAATACCATATAGCAGAACCATACTATAACTGACAACAGGAGAATAAATCATCACTAGAGGAAAGTAGTGATGTTTAGGACAGTAAGATGTTTACAAGGTAATTTCTCATATTATACTTTGTTGCAATGAACTAATCTCTTTCCAAAACTTACCTATTTACTTCCTTTCTTCAATAAGAAGTACATCGTTAAGGGTTACAGAATTATTAACATAAAACTGTTTGGTACTGATGAGTGAGTTCGATTTCTACAGTTGTGTGAAACTCACAAACAAAATTAAAAAAATTATAAACTGAAAAAGTTTTTAATGTTACCACCCAAATGATCATTTATCATGCGTCACCACTTCATGCAGAATTAGGTAAGAACTACAGTCACCTGACCAAAAGTCATCTGTCCCACTTGTCAGACAGGCAAATTTAAATCAGATTGTACATCAGATGACTGTATTTATACCAGCTCACCTTCCGATAGCATAGCTGTTGGCCAGCTGGGCTATCAAACATCTGCCTATTAGTTTTGGTGGACAGCTGCCTGTCAGTCAAATAAAGATAGGCTTGGTACATGTCTAACAGGTGACTTTTGGTCTGTTGCTGCATTCCCTTATTGTATACTTCCTTCCTGGCACCTGTGTTTTCTGTATGCTGTTACTATATCCTTTGAAGCAGACAAGTTGACTGCAAAATTCATTGCAGCACATCTGACAGCGGCACTTTGCACATGTGACCATTTTTCACTTCTAAGATTATAAAAATTAAACAATACTTACTTTCACACCAACTGTCTAATTCAAACGGGGCTGACATCTAGCTATCCTCTAGGATCTAGAAATCAGTGTTCCATAAACGAGGTGTATGACCTACTCACTCTATGTAAGTAACTGCACAGTACAATTGGCTGCCTGTGGTTTTTTAATTTAACTTTGGTTTGTATTATTGCTTTTAGACAAATATATCCTAGAAATAAGCGTTTTCTGTCAATAACATAAATTATACACAGTGAGCTACACACTCAACTCAGAAGATGTGCCATTGAAAAATGTAGATTAACTGTAAAAGTCGTTAACACACACTTTTTTTTAGAGGGCAGTGGTGGCGCAGTGGCTAGCGCACTCGTCTCCCACTATGGCAATCCAGGTTTGATCCCCGGCGGGTTCGCTCTCAGATTTTCACACGTGGGAATCGTGCTGGACAATGCCGCTTGCCGGCGGATTTTCTCGTAGTACTCCCGTTTACCCACCCTTGCATTCCAGTGCCGCTCCATCCTAGGGTCTCATTTCATGTCACGTTCAGGGACGATGGGCATCTACGGGTCCCGGCTGGAAAGCCAGTCACTCGGAGGGTGTTGCCTCGCCCTGGGTCCACCCCCCAAACGCATTAATTAATTTACATATTTATTTATATTTAGTTGTGTTCATTGTTTTATTATGACTGTGGGGGGCAAATTGAAACATTTTCCATTACTTATGCGTACATTAGATTTCAATTTTTACACAAATACGTTTTACAGTACCCATAATTTTTTCGTAAACGGACATTGATGTCCGAGTAATAATCTCAAACCATATGTCATCTAGTCTGTCAGAGCTCTGTGGGTACAGTGGGCTACAGTCACGCTAATAAACTGCGACACAATAATGACCGGCGCGCCGTAGTTATGATGCCTGATGCGCTTAAATTTGATCCATGCTCTTTTTTCACATGAAGCATCACCAATGACACGTCAGTGCCTATGACGGGCCAAAATTACAACCATGCTCACCCTGCTGGTGTCACTCAATGCCAAAACCTAATCCCAGGGGCAACTTCCAGAACGTGAGGATGTCCACCACCACCACGCCATCAAGACAGACATCACTCACAAGCCCCCAACAATGGCGCCAGCAGCCGAGAAGGTAGCTGCACCTGCACTACCTTCACCTTCAACAACTACCCAGACAGCAGCTCATCACGACAAAACTGCAGTTGATCGTCACCCCATGTCTGAGGGGCTGCCGGGAATGAACCTTCAGCGCTGGCCGAACCACCATAGAGATTGCTCCACCATGCGCCTGCCAGGCTGGATCGGTGCCAGGACGGTACCGAGTGTCAGCCTGGCGGTCCACCACCCACTTCACCTGGCCATACCTGCAGCACGCGGCCTTCAGAAAGTAGCAACGACCACAACAGAAGAAGCTGTCACAAAGGAGTGGAGTGAAGTGAAGTGCTCCATGAAGACAAACTTTGAAAATCAAATAGCCGTCAATAAGCTACTTGTCAATATTAACACTATTAAACACATACCTGTCAATTGTGCGTACAGTAGAGTCCCGTTATAGCGAGATGTTACGGTTCCAGGTTCGATCCTCGTTATAAGTGTGTCCACGCTGTCTCCGAATCAATTGCTTTTAAATTGTGTTCAAACCACCATAACGTAAAAATATCCTGTTATATGAAAATTGATTGCGTGAAAATGACAGGAAGTATAGCTGCTCAGCCTCCTATCAGTTGCTCTGCCTACGCAGCAATGTCCTGCAATCAGTTGTCGGCCTATGCAGTATTTCTCGCTATCGCTTACTCGGCCGCTGAAGCACTGCCTTGTAAGCGATAACTTGCCCATCACAGTTCCGCACGACTGCCTAAAACCAAATACCTATATTTACTGGCATAAGTCTCGCACTTATTTTACAGGATGTTAGTGCAAAAAATTAGGGTGTGTGAATTATGCAAGGAATCGCCAAGACATGTGCATGTAAACATTTAAATGAGATATGCTGTAAGTAATTCCTCGCCAACTGCGGGGATACATTAAAAAAAAAAAACAGCACAGCAAAAACATTGCAGTGTGCACGTAGCCAGGCGAGCGCTTAGATCCTCTGCAGCGTGGCTGGGCAGGCGGCTTGCCGGTGTCTCTCAGCCCTAGATCCTCGGGTGGGGCAGCTTTTGGTATGTCGCTACACAATTATTCTGGCCAGGCGGGCGGCGGTCCAGTTCACTTCGTAACAGCGGCCCGGGTATTGCGAAAACATGACACGCACGTTAAACTCAGAAACAATTAATTTTCGGGCGGCTTCTCTATTCCCGTGTTCCTCTGCATACGGAATTTCCTGAACTTTAAATGCAGCAGTTTGACTGGCATATTTATCCATTATGCATTCGTACTAAACAAAAGTTAATATAAATGTAAACTATTCCCTTTGCATTAAAAAAACTACCAGCATACAACTAAACTCCGTAACAGATTTTGTTTACATGTTTGTAGCACAGGCGCGGCAGCCAGAAATCGATAACGGGATCAGTGACCTTGAAGTGTCAGCAACCTGGCACAGTCAAACAAAGCGCATGCTGCACGGGCCCGTTAGCATTACATGGCTTGTTCAGAGAAACATGCTGCGTTAAATATGAATGGAGAAGTTTTTTTCACCTAATACACACCTTAAAAACAGGGGCGTGAACTGTGCGAGTGCGAAAATTATGCCAGTAAATACGGTAGTCACTGGAAAATTATAAGTTTTCAACTAACAAAACCTGCATGGTACGAGACTTAACTCAAAACCAGCAAAAATTCAAGAAAACATTATAAAAATGTATTAAAATTAAGTTTCTTATAGCACAATGATAAAATGTAGTACTAGTTGTGTCCCCCTCTTCAATTGGTATACCACAGTATGGGGGAAAAACAGCAAAAATCTGTTAATGTGTAGCTGTATTCGATTCCAGCTATCACTTGGACTGTTATGTTTAAATTAAATTTGCTTTCATTTAACAATAACGTTAGACCCACACACGCAATTGAAACCAAACACAGTTCACAGCACAATTACCATGAACGGCTATGGAAAAGCAGAACTGTTTCATGAAACCAGGGTCAAGGTAGAAAGGGTGGGATTCTATTTATAGAACAATAAGTCTGATTTCAAAGGGAGGGGGGTTAGGTTGCAAGGTGTGACACACGAGAGCAGAACAAGGTACTTAGGGAAACAAGGTGGCGGGGCAAGGGAGTGGAGTTAACGGCGGACAGATAACTAAAGCGCACTTCACATGGTCACGAGTCCTGCCGCAAGCCTGCTTCACACTATCTCGCCGCACATGTTTCAACTTGTAAAATTACTATTTTTCATGGAATATTTTTGTGATTTTTTGACGGTTCCTCAAAAAGACCTCATTACACCAGTGTTCTTGCAGTTGCCATGCTCGCTACAACGGGATTCTACTGTAAAAATAATGAAACAGGAAGTGACACAACAGTAAAATATTCTGGACACTCGCCATAGTGCTAGAATCTAATATAAACTGACTTTCAACAGTTGTTAATAACTATCACAAACTCTGTGAAATTACGTAACTAATCAGTGAAGTTCAATGGCCCATTGCCATACAGAAATATTTTACGTGAACACTTTGAACCCCCCTCAGTACTAAAGCAAAGTTTTATCAATGAAGACTTCCAGTGATAAGTAATGTGAAGTCAACCACAATCTTATAAAAAGAGATAGACAAAAATCGTCAAAATTTTTTTAAGAACAATTTAAAGTGTCTCTTTAATAAATCATTCTGCATTATATAGAATCCCTCACGAAACTCTTCTAAGTATGTAATTCAAAGTTTCATTTATTGTTGTAAATACTTTATAATCTTGGACAAATAATTTTTGCTTTGTATAGAATCTTTCAAGAGAACCATACAAAATTTTCTATATTGTTGTAAATAATATAATGTCTTTTCTTAATTAATAACTCATATTTTTGCATTGGCGTAGACTGACTCAAGAAATCACAAACAAACAAAAGACATTCTCAAGCAAACCAAATGAACGTTTGTAATAAAATTTTCAGAATATTGTTGTAAAATATTCAGTACCTTGCTTGTCTTTGAAGGCTCTTATGGTCTACCTTTCTTTTGATGTACATGGTTTTTGCACAATTTTGTTGTATATAGACACCCCAGTCAGCCCGCACCACCCAGGCGACTGCAGGTCCCAGTCGACCTGCCTCTACACCAGAGTCCAGGAAACCGGCATGAGAGTACCCTGGTAAGTCAACCCTACCTCAACGGGCAAAGGTTGTAGTCAGACATATTGTGGTATCCCTCACAGCTGATTTTGTCCTGAATCATACACCAACCTGACCAGTGTTAGTCTCTGGCAGAAATTTCAATCAGAATCAATAATTGTTTACCAGAACGCATCTGACCTAGCGCACGTCAACGGTACATTGACTAGTCAAAGTGACACGCATCAAGCTGTTGTTTAGCAAAAGAAAAAAGCATGTCTCGCTGCACGCGCTTGCCTTCACATGCTGGCAACAGAGTAAATAAACTGCACCTGGCGAACGTAAAAATTTTACCAAAATTATACATCACTGAAAATAGTTCCACCTATCATCATCTGTATTTCACAGCAAATGGTTTTGTATGAAAATGTTATGCAAAACATTTTAAAGACTAATTATTATTTGCAAAGATGTTTTCTTTTGTGATTAAAGGTAGTTTTTTCCCCTTAAGGTTGGTGTTTCATTGTATCTGGCATAAAATGAACATGATTTTAAAATGTACTAATAACTCAAGGCGCAGCATCTTTGCGAATAAAATTTTATGCCCACAAGCATATACTTGACCTCCCCTTGTGACCAAAAATTGTTTGAACATCAAGCGACTTGTATTATAAGTGTAAAGTTCATTTTCATTAACTTCTTGCGGGGAAATCGGAGGATTTATATTGATTTATTTCAATACACACGCGTCTTTGTCATTTTGTCTTGGTCCTTTGAGAAGAGTAAAATAGGGATTTCACTGTAATACTAACACAAAAATATTGTTATTAAGGTCTGAGCTGTTGCACACGATGGGCTGGAAGAACAAGCATGGAATGAACCACTCCACTCACAGAAACACACAGATGCACGTGCAAATGCTAACATGTACTCTTTTTCTCGCATGCAGTCTTTTGTGGGTCTGTTCCTCTAGCTCTAGTCCCCCCTCCCCCGGACCAAACCACCCTAATACCAAGTACAGTGCTAATTTGTGAGTGTTGTCTCGGGCTTTGCAGTTGTTCACAAGGCTCTCTAAAGGTGCTAACATTCCCTTCATCAGTTAACTCAATTTGACACTTCTTTAATGTCAGGACATCTTTTTATTATACGTACAGTCAACCACTCTCATTTATTTAACAAATCTATCACACATGTGTCACTTCACAGACCTTAGTTTACAAATATGTATTTTATGTTTTGGTATGAATCTTTTCTAGTGGTATTTCTCAGTGTGGACAATACTCACATTGCTGGAAGAAACATTATCTCTTTTCCTCCTCGTCCTCTTCACTGCAGATATCCTGAGTGTCTTCAGGATGTGACACCACACACCACACAGCGCTGCTGCCAGGCCTATTACCTGTGGATGGTATTTTTATTACTGCCAATTATTTAGTATTTGGAGAAAAATGAAACAGCACTGATATTTTAGAATTTTATATAGCATCACACATTAAAATGTTCTGCTATTATGTTTGTGCAGCCATTACCACAGGGCCTTACACCTACTATGTGATGTCACTGGCAAAAGGCAATACAATAGCTGCACGACATTGTTTTAGAATATGTGGTAAAGTGGTGACACATGACGCATCCCTATTATTGGTATTCAAACGACCTCAGCTCCATCCTGATATTTAGCATTGTTGAAATAGGAATTAATTTTACAGTTTTCTCCATGTGAGCTGAGATTGAATTGCCTACTGCTTAGCTTGTTTAATTCACCGGCCCACCATAACTATGCATACAGGACAAGAAGTTCACTTCTCCATTGCTAGATAGCACTAGTTGTATTATCGTTCGTCTTTGCTTCCTTTCCCCCCACCCGGCGAGTGATGTCACAGCTGCCAGTCATGCCACCACTACTCCCTGTTCTGCTGCTACCCCCTCACGACGCTGGCCAATCAGTGGCGAGTACCACCTGATTTTTTTTTATAAAAAAGGAGGTATCGTTCGCTCCTCCAGCAGGGGCACTTGGCATTTGGTTTCTGTCTCTAGCACTACTGCTCAGAACACGTCACCTGTCAGTCTAGCACTAGCTGCTTAGTCACACCCCATATTCTTGCTTCTCTTCCAGCACCGGCTGCTTGGAATACGTTAGGCCCTTGTAGCATAGTGGTCCGACCACTCAGCAACGTTAGTTAGACCACTCTTTCTACGAAGATCCTTGCTAACTCCTATCCCCCTCCATAACACGGACGTGTTCGAGACAGTGAAACTCCTATCCTACAGTCCTCAGGACTAGCTACCTCTCCTTGCATCGTGCCCAGCTCAGTGTACTGTCGTACACCAAGGGAACTCCTGCATCAATAGGAGAAGCCACTCGCTTAGCCAGGCCACACCATTCTTACCACACCACTCACCCCAGCTCAACCCTGATTACCTCTACCGGATACCACGACGTATGGACAGCTTCCCGGCCGTTTACTCGTGCCTACACGTAGTAGCGAGTACATCACCACGTTGTTTCCAATTGCTGGAAATAAACGTGAACTGAACGGAAACCTTGAGATCACCTTTCCTGTAGACCTAGTACCTAGCTCCCAGTAGACTCCTCAAAAGGAAGGGAAAGCAGGTAATCCCAGGGAACTTGCTCAAGCGAATCAACAGACTCTTTTGTTACACCCACACACACTTAGCTCGGATCACCTTTCCATCTACTCCATGGGTGAAACTGGGGTGCCTCACCGGTACACTGACTTCGGTACAGCTAGTCAGCCTGGTGTCGGTCAGCTTCTCTACTGCAGGCTCCCACCAAGAGATGGATGTTCTCTGGGTTGGGGAGACTTACCCGAAACAACACCAATGCGTCTGACCTTAGCCAGTGTGGCCCGACTTCCAGTACACATTGCCATCCCCACCAGGTGTTGGAATGGGGTTTCCACTGAGTTACAGTCTCTGCCCGTGGCTCGACACGTAATTGGGAAAAACAAGGAGCCTGCCTTCCACTCCTCGACAGGGAGGGTATACTGTGCATTCTAATGACCTACTCCAAAAGATGGGGTCTCGAGGAGAATGTAAGGTTGACATTACTTGCCTCTGGACGCCTGCACGATTCACCGGCCTTGGTGGCCTCTATCGCCAGATTCCAGCCCAGAGAGCAGGCCCAGGCTATAAGGCACCTGCAGGACCCAGTGATGCCGGAGAATCCTACGCAACCCAGTATGCACTAGCCCTTCAGAGATTCCACAGTGAATTGCTGAATTGATACGCCTGTCCTCTACTCCACAGCTTCCCACCATTGCATACAGGATCACCAATGTCCTCCGTCCAGCACCCGCACCTCTGTCTAGGACATCGAAACCTCAACCTGTACTACCTGTTGTTGCACGCGCACTCCCAGTGATCCATCACCCAGGTATTCAGAAACGAGTAATGGCTCCTAAGAGCCCAATTGTGCTGAAGACCACAGACTTCATGCTGACAGCCAACCAGGCCGGTCCTTTACAACGGGAAGGTTCCAGCAGCCCAGAAGGACACACCCCAGAGACCTTACAGAAGCGCTAGGTCTAGCTCCAGCTGACAGGGCTACTTATGATGCAGTAAGTACCAGACTCGCACCCTCCCCCAGCACTAAGAGTAGTAGTCCTGTGTCAGTAGGAACTAAAATGAGCAGTACTGAATACACATTTTTTATTTATTTCAATTTGTTGCATTTTAAAAGTTACAAGCAATGATAAATATTACTTACTGACATATTCCTTGAATATATAAACTAGCTGTAGACAGTATCTTAATTTTTGTTGGATTTCTTCTGTTGCCATTTGCAAACAAGGAAAGAACAATGTTCAACGATACTAACTAATGATACATTTAGTGAATATATAAAACAGTTGTAAGCCATTTATAAATTATTCTTTGGATAGTAATCATTGTCATACATTGCGTACCTAATGGTAAGGGTATCAACTTTGGAGTGATCACTCTGTATTACATTTCGTAAAATATTTACGACCTTTGAAATTATTTGTAGAAACTGGCCAATTACGAAATTAAAATAATTCAATAAATTTGTTTAAGATTAATGAAATCAGATTTATTTATTAACACAAAATATTGTAGAAATTATTGTCATGTAAAGTACATCAAACAATTAAGCACCAGTGTATGCCTAACTGCTACACTTGACTATTGCTCATGCTAATGCACACAAATGAACTGCAATATTAATCAAGTTACTTAAATGTTACTGTTTCTACTGTAAGTCTACAGTTTATAGATAAACTTATACTTACACATAAAAAAACTTAGTGAGCAGATAATTCTCTTGCATAATAGCATTCATCCATCAAGAAACTCAATAACATGCTCTTTAGCCTATCTCAGTTATTTCCAAGGCACTGAAAAACACACAACTTGAACAGCAATACAACCCACCACACAGATAAACTATCTAATCTGCCAGCCATATTGGTTACTTATGTTTACCGCATAGTTGTAATGTCACTAGTTTTGCTAAGAGATGCAAGGCATTGAAGTTTCTGTGGTAACAATATACAGTTGACTCTTGATGTATCGTTATCATATGTATCGATAAACTGTATCCCCCAACAATTTTTTACGGTTTCAGCGAAATCCCTGTGTAAATAATGTTAACATAAATGGCTTGTATAGTTTATCGCACAGTGCGTCGATCAAAGTATATTTCGGGTCCCTTCACCTAATATTTCCTGCAAACTATCTATTTTAAGCTGGTTGTTTATGCAAATGTCTAGTAACTGGATGTGAAATATGTCATGTGTGCCACCGTTTATAACTACTCTGCAGCGCTTTGTCTAGTGTCTTGTCTTCCCATTTCCCCTTACTCGCCTCCGATTGGGGAAGTGGTTACCTATAGCAACGAGCATGACGACCTAGCGTTCTCTCTCTCTCCTCTCACCCTTCTTTCTGTTTTTTCCAGCCATACACCTTCCTTCCTCCCATCACATGCCTTCGAGAGGGAAAGTTGTTGCCTAGCAAAAGATAAAGCACGTCCTCTCTCTCTCTCTCTCTCTCTACCACGCCTGCTTCGCTTGGCTTCACATGCTGGCCCACAGCAAATGTGTGCTTGGTGAACGTAATTTGATCAAAATTATGTGTTGCTCAAAATAGTTGCACTTATCACTTGTGTATTTCAAAGCAATCATTTTAACACGGAATTATTATTTGCAAAGATGTTTTCGTTTGTGATTAATGGTCTTTATTCCCATAAGGTTGGTGTTTCAGTGTATCTGGCGTAAAATTAACATGATTTTAAAACGTAATATTTATTTAACTCAAGGGGCAACATCTTCACGAATAAAATTATATGGCCAGAAGTATATACTTGACCTCCCCTTGTCACCAAAAATTGTTTAAACATAAATCGACTTGTATTATAAGTGTAAAGTTCATTTTTAGCAACTTCTTGCGGGGAAATCAGAGGACACGCGTCTTTTGAATAAACTGATAAAAAGTAAGGGCCTATTCAAAACCTTTTGCCTTCTAATAATGGGAAGGTAAGCACAGAGACAAGTGCAGTGGAACTCATGACAGGGAAAATTTGAGAACACGGTTTTGAATTATTAATTATTAAAGACGGTGAAAAAAATCAATTATAATCACCTTAGTTATTCATTTCTGTCTCAAAATTAAAAGTTTCCTTTGCAGTAAAAGATAATTAATTACTTTAAAAGACAGACATTTGCCAGGCGCAAGGTGTCTGCAACATGTAGTGATGTGGAAGGGTAATCCTCCCGCCGCCACCCCTCCTCCACCAGCTGCCGTGAACACACTTCCCAATCGATAACTTCTTAGAGCGCTCTTAGCTGATTGAGTGCGAGTTGGACATACAAAATTTGACTTGCATTCTGTGTCATATAATTTTCATTCCCAGAGGGTTTGAATGTTTTAGATGAGCTTGCATTTGGTGTTGGATTACAATCAATTATATAGGGTATTTTGAGACGTTGTTTTCTTTATTTAAACGAGTTTAAGTGACTTGTTTTTTAATGTATTATTTACAATAATACTTTTTTATGAAATCTCATTTTTATTGTGTTTACTAGCTAAATTTTATTCATAGATAATGTACAGCTCTTACTATACTCAACAAAGTTTTATAAGGCTATACTGTATTTGATTGATGTACATATCAGTAACTGTGTCTACTTAAATTCTGTATGTATGGACATTTTTGGCAGTCCCCTGAATAACGATAGATTGAGAGTCTACTGTAGCAGAACAAGGGAAATGAGCAAAAAATTTCAAAAACCAACAGCAAGTCCTATACGCAAATAAAGAGAGGGAGGAGAGTGGCGCACCTCAACTGACGAAGTGGCATCCTGCAGCAGGGTCTTGCGCCTCGCTAGCGCACCCACGCCGCCTGCCAGTATGTCTGGCATGCGCGCACCCAGCTCCTCCACCCCCGTCCCCACCAGCTGCTGCACGCCATCCGCAGACTGCTCCAGCGCCATGTCGTCCTCCTCTCCGTCTAGCGTGCCACGCACGAGCCGTGCCAGCTCAACCACCACCCGGCAGCAGGGCGTTGCACCACGCACCCGGCATGGCAGTGGTGCACTTAGTACACTCTGGTAACACCCCACATATACTTTACTACTTGTTGGCCATACAATGAACTCTGCACTTTCTCAAGAAATAGAATATGATAGCAAGCACTTTGTACTCATAAAACAGCAGAGGGCAACATGCATTTACGTGCTATTTGTGTGTAAGGAATGTGAATGTGTGAACTTGAAATTGAACATTACTGAGATCTATTTAGCCAGATGACTCAAAAGCTCACAAAATATATGATATGGTGGGCTCCTGTCATACCATTGGATCAATAACGGGGAAGGAGATGACTCAATTAGCACATCATCTGTTACCACCCCCAAAGTCAAGATACAGCTTCCAGTTATAGGAAGAGTACACAGCATGAACAACCTAACAGAATTAAAATAAAATATTACAACAAATTAAGAAAATATAAAAAATTATAGCAAAAAAGGAAGTTCCACGGTTATAGGCTGTTCACGATAAAATTAGCACTTTTGAAAGCCCTGCTTAAGATCTACTTGCATGAACGTTGTGTATTCTTCCGCCTTACGTAAAATTAACACTGGCAAGGGCCTCATCACTATATCCATGCGTTGGTCCTGTGAAACTGTGAAATTTTAAGAAAAGTAAATATTTTACAAACATGCTTATTCAAAGAAATAATTTAAGTTTTCACAAATGCTCACTTTATCGTGAACAGCATTTACCAAGAATGTTTTCACAAAATTAACTACAAATTTTACCCCCTAAAAATTACAAAAATTATGTACAGTGGAACTTCACTTACTCGTTTTTCAGTAAACCAACAAGAAAAAACTAAGCACGCGGGAAAACGACAGATACAGACTTGATTTTTAGGGCTGATAAATATCATTCATAACCTTAAAATGCATTTTTTGTTTAACCCAACAGCCAAAAGATGTCATTAAAACAACATATTGAAGTCAATTTATGATTAAATATTCACTTGAAATTACAAACTTCAATTTTCATAATTGAGTGAAATTTAATTTTTATTTATATTTTCGGTTAGTGTTCCTTCATCAGCTGCAATGCTCAATCCCTCTGTAAAAATTCACAACTGATTAATTTGCAACAATTTCTGCCAATCATTAATTGAAAAGTATTTTTCAAACTTTTACAATTCTAACCCAACATGAAACCAAATGATTCTGATAATACTTACGTCTGTTAAACTAGCGCCACGGCTCTAACCTCATTCCAGATTCAGTTTAAAATAACAAGGCCTTAGATCATTGGATAGTGTCAGAGATAGATTGATTCATTCTCATTGCAGCCAACCTAAGAATGGAATAAAGACGTAATGACTCCATCATGTGAGACACGGAGACAATTACGATACACTTTTACCGGCTTTGATTGGCGCCAGCGGTGGTTCCTACACACTGCATCGAGACTCAGGGATGTCAGGGACGCTGTGGATTCTGTGTATTTGTCTCACACATGAGTACTTACAAAACAACTTTTATATACCAAAACACTGCAAACAAAACACTTGATGGAGCCAGGTACTGATGCTACAAAGACTTACAACTTTTACACTGTGAGGGATTTATTCTTACCCAGTCTCACAGCCAGAAAATGAATTAAGGTGTTTACACTCAGACATGACTAGCGAGTTCCGGTGGGTGATTCCCCCAGAATGTTACTCAACTTGCGTACTCCGCATGACTGATGCTCCGTGGTGTCTGATAACACAGCCTCCACAAGGCAAGGGGTCTACAGCCGCTGGGAAGGACTATATGATTTGTTCAGAGACAGGACATGGAGTAAGAGATGAACACGTGCAATACTTTATACTGCTAACGCCAACTCGTCGGGACTCACCCCCGAACCACGTGGTGTGTGGCGATGGTCAATACACATAGCGGGTTAGGGCAGAAAATAATGCCATACAAAACTACACAAATAACACTTGATGAACATAGGGCACAATATGAACAGGCAGAATAAACACACCAATGCGTGAAAGTAATCTAAGATGGCGCGGATGTTGCTGGATGAAGTTTTTAGCAGACGTGCAGGCGTAAAAACGCAGTATTTCCCGGTAAATTTGGTCAATAATTACTCGCCAAAAGGATGTCAGCATTCAGAAAAATGTTCCTTTCAATAACCAAGCATACAAAAGTTCTTAGCACACTGGATAGCGGAGAAATACAAGTACATGAAATGACTGCATGGTCATGAACAAAAAGCATCAAACACAAAAAATACAAGAACCCTGATTGAAAATAATACATACAACCCTGAGATAAATTAAGGTGCACAAGGTGGAACAAGTATTAGCCCTCTTAAGGCGATGATGGCGCAGATACGGACTTGGTGGTAGCTAACCACGTGGCCGTGGGTGATGCGGCCATAAGACAATTAAATATGACAAAAACCCTCAAATAATTACAATAGTACATTACCCTTAATATTGCATCCCGCAATTAAAAAGAAATTATATTGAAAAGCCCTGAACATGGGCAGATGGCATCTGACACACTAAGAGCATGGCCCGCATAGCCTCTCTCCTCTTCTCGTTTAAATTCAAAAAGCCGCAACGGCTGCAAATAATTAAGTTAAGCGGTTAGCATTACGCTGGGGATGTCTGGCAAAACATACACAAGGCAAAGGTTAACCGGTAAACTAAAATGTACTATTGAAAACTACATCAGTGCAAAAGTATGAAGTGTGTATGTGATGGCGTCTTACCTCGCCAGCTCTACTGGGACGACTGCCCATAGGCAGGGGTCACACGGACCTATCATGGCTGCCTACGGCGTTCACACAAGTGGAAGTGCTATGCACACGGAGTAAAAATATTATCTTTTAAATTGAAAGAATAATAAAACAATTTTTCATACAAAATGTAAAGTTATGTTTTCTGGTAAATATTAAATTGTCTTTTGAAGGCGTTTTCGCCTGAATATCAATGTTTCTGTCTTCAGCACTGCGCGCACTTTAAATTTCAAATATCAACATTACACAAACCCTGAAATAAAACATGTTACACTTTACAAACATTATAACCCTGAAAAAGAAATACATAGTACACTGAAATCAATTATCCCGTTTTAGGAAAGTCTGTGAAGCAGCACTGTACACGTGTTAGGTTAGCGGCGAGTTTCATCATGGGCTGACTGTGGCTGGCTCCAAGCCGGCGTCAGTAGTAAGAATAAGACTTTGAGATGGTTTCTCAGTCACCAACCTACAAATGCAGTAAAGTTGTAGGAAGAAGGAAAAAGAAACAATACTATAAATAGCACGAGTTATCGATTTTCCATGTTGTTTTGCATTCACATTGCATTCAAAAATGAATGATGCGTGCAATCTTTGGCAAATGTACCAAAGGGAAATATGCAAAATGCAAATAATTGGAATGAATCATAGAAAATAAACTGTATTTCATAGCTAAACAATTGTTCTGAATATATATTGGTTTTCGGACAGAATATCTGATCGATGGAAGCGGGTAAATTAATGATTTAAGGGTTGTAGCATGTGGTTTTTTTTAAAACATTTGTCCAAAAAAAGGACTAATACGGGAAACTAAATAAACGGGATCTCAACGAGGTTTCACTGTATTTATTTTTTCCCGTAAAATCCATGCGTAAAATCGACATAATTTGTAAATTAAATATTAATTAAATTTTATTCAATAGACAGATGCCTCCTGGATAAAACTGTACCTAAGAAGCCTAATACACTCAGTGTGGTAACCATGCAGATACGTGTATGGGCCCATTAACCCTCTAAAGACCAGGGAAACGGGGTCACCTTAACGAGGATTTTAAGGGAGCTGTATAGGCTGACACGGCTGCACCCTGGGGGCATTTGGCCAATGCAATCTTTTGCTTCAGGTTCTGTGGCTTGGGCGGTATACCTGGTGGGCGTTTAACATTACTTGTGCTGGGACAAGGTGTTGACAGTACGACTGTACGTGTAGAGGCTGTGGATGCTTGAATGTGTCGGTGGTTTGGTGTTGTTTGGGTCCGTGGAAACAGAGCAACAGGCTTGAGGTATGCGAGAGAAGCTGTCTGCTGCTGGTCAGGCTTGCAGAGGTACTCTGCGAGCCACAGGTGCGCCTCCTGCTGGCTTAAGCGTATTAGCACCAGGAACAGATACCTCAGTATCTCTGGTGTGACTGGCATGAGGAGAGCTTGGGTTTGTTCTTTGGGAGCAAGATGCCCGATAGGAACTACTAGGGCAGGGATCAGCTCTTGTAAACGCCCAGAGGCAATTGGCACCTATTTCACTTTTTCCTACAATCCTCCATGTCTGGAAAAAGGCATTGGAAGATCATAACACACTCTCATGTCTGTGAGGCGTAAGGCAGGCTTTGTGTCTCTCCAGTGTTGGACCACATGAGCGGTTGCCAATGGGGCGGACACCCTATTTCAGCACTTGGCATAAAGGCACATTGAGTATTGAAAGACAGTCCTCGCTATTTGCAGTCCCTAAATGTTGGTGTTGGCTCCGGCCACATCTTACCAGTTCAGGGAATTTCCCTTCTGGCACAATGGTGCGGTAGAAAAAAGAGCACCAAACCGACAAGCTGGTCTGAAAGCCGTGTATGTGTGATTGGGCTCTGCCATTCTACTACCGGAGTATGGAGAACGGTTGGTAGTATCTAGTGCGAGTGGGTTGAGTAACGCGCGTCTTGGTTTATCTCAGTATTGTTCCGATCACCTGCGTTTCTTTCAGGAGGTCAACTAGGATGGGTACAAAGTCTACAGGAACAAAGTACTAAGGGATTAGTCTCAAATCAGTGTTTATTCTGTGTAACAGGAACTAACACAACGTGTTGCACTACCTACTACACTTATCAAGAGCTGTACGGGCAGCTGAACTACGCAGGGCAGGCAAAGGTTACCTGTTGTTTTTAGGATAAACGGGACAGGGTAGTATAGCGCTGTGAAAACAACTAAAAACTACAACTTACTCCATGCACCATTGTTGCCCTAAAGGAGCCGCTGTCTCTAGTGTGGATAGACAATGTGGTGATAGATGGGTTGGCATGATGCTTGGATGACTAAGCCGGGTGTGATAGGATAAGTTTCAACAATAGGGCTTAAGGAAAGGCCATCATTCTGGCACAAAGATGCAATGAAGGAAGGAAGATAAGATTTTGCGAGAAATTAAGCTGGCAAGATCTTTGGCGGCTAGTGCGGTGAAGACTGTCAGGTTGGTCAGTTCTGGCAGCGAGTGTGGTGGAAGACTGAAGACTGCTCTCTCGGCCAAATTTGGTTCTCGTTGATGCATGCTGCCTATAACTTTATACCAAATACAACTACGGCTCATTCACTCGTGCTTTTACAACTACAGGAAACAACTCCAAGACATCTTGCATGATGTTTTCTTGGGACGGGACATTGAAGATACTTGGTTTCCAGACTGTTCCTGATGTGTCCTCTCTCTACTTAGGAGTATTAAAACCCAAGGAAGGAGCAAACCTAGCATGGAGTTTTATGAATTCACAGAGAGAAGTTTCACCTCAAGCGCATCATTTATGCGCCAGGTATTCAAAGCGGCTGGTGTGACACGCAGCCACCAATATGCACCCGGCAGACAGTGTCGCCACACCGCCGAAGATGGCCGAGCGCCTGGGGCCATATACCAAGCACATGAGGGTAGTTCTCCCACCCCACTCACTCCAGGCAGACGTCACAGGGGCACGTCACGACTCCCACCCGGACCCGGCATGCACTCTTGAGTGAGCAGCATGTAAGGCTGTGTGTGGCCGAGGCGTCTCCAGTAGCTCGCCTCAACACTTCTTGTGCTGAGGATTTCGAAAGGTTCTAGGCCCTCACGGTCCTCTCCAAGAGCTTCCAGTTCTTCGTCAATGACCAGTGGTTGCTGCCACTACCTTCTAGAGGCTTCAACACGTCCTGGTAATCGCTATCACCAGAAGCCTTTGTTTGCAAAAAGACATCGTACAGTGACTTAACACTTTGGTTGTCGATCCTCTTGGGTCTTCAGCCACTACTACTTGCTGGTAGTCGTCACCCACATTTAAAGTTAGGCCTCTTCTAGGCAATCATCTATAGATATTAGTTGCGTCAGTTAGTTTATTCTTTTCACTCACCTTAAATAGCTTAGGAGCGGGTCACCTCCACCCGTTAATTGCATAGCAAATACTTCCGCCGCACAAACCTGCTCAATATCACGTACGAGTCACCTAGTATTTATTGTTGCAATAAATACTAATTCTTTAACGAATTCGAGATATAAGTCCTAGAAGAATTACCTATACGTCACTAAGTGTTCAACCTACAAAGGGTAAGCAAGGGACCGGGTGTTTTACTACGAATCTAGAGTAGGACGACAGACCCCCTTCACAGGCCTGCCTATTGCCACACAAACATGTTTCGATGGCGACCCATTCTGTACGCCCTGGTGTATAGAACAGTAGAGCCCCAACTACTAGGTACACACCCCACTGAGGTGAAACAGCCACCTCAAGTTGTATCGATGACCGGAGCGCTTAGCTAAGGATGTCAGCAGGCGTATTTGCTTGGGATTGGAAGCCCTAACTTTGTGGATCACATCTGGCTGTGGCAGGGAGATGGTCTACGACACACACCTCCAGGTGCTTGCACTGTTCGGAGCCAGGCAACTCACTGTCAGCCATTGTCGGCTTCCATACCTAGACAGAACTACACCTATTGCTTGCAGTTTCCAGGAAATCAAGTGTGTTGTAATTCTATGCCATTCCACGTCAGGCACGGAGCTCAGAGAGAGAAAAAGGCAGAGTTCAGTGCCGCTAACCTCGTCGCTCCGGGAGTTTTGTGTTTTACTTTGCCCCAACTAGGACCGGCCACAAAGATCATCCAGTAGCCCGGACACTGTCACCGGGAGCGACACCAGGCTCGGGCATGCCAATCCACACTTCGGCAGTTGGGCAGGAACAAAGTGAAATCTCTGACATCTGGCCGAGTATTACAGCAGCTCAGCCCCGCCAAGGTCAGGAAGACCATGGAGTCCGCCCGTCCATCCTGCAGCACTAATACTGCCTCATCAACAACAAATCCACCAAGCTCTGGTAAGTCATTGTTGCCCCAGAGGGCCAGTGTCACTGTCAGGCATGTTGCTTGTCCAAATGTAACAGACTTTGTACCCTTTGTGCAGCCCACATGGCCAACACTAGTACCCGGAAAGAATGTAAATTAAGTTCCTAATTCATGTGGAACTAACTTAGCCCAGCCCCAAAAGTTACTTGTACAATTGATAGTTTAAGCAACATGCGTCAAGTACTTTTATACTAAACTGGGTGGTTGCCTATGCATTCACTGGCTGGTGTCTTGAGGATGAGGGGCGATCGCTGAATGGGAGGGTGACGAAAAGCGTAGCTCTTTGGCGTGAAGTCACTGGTCGGCTGGGAGAATGGAAGACAAGCGACGAACCATACTAAAGGTGCTATCTAGGTGGTTGGTAGTACTTGTTGCCTTGACGTGCATAGCTTTGGTGGGTCGGTGAATAATACAATCTCCACTGGCTGGAACATCCATTCTTGCAGAGTAGAAACTTTGACTCGGGTCCGGTTAACGTCTGCTCGGCAGCCTTGGATTTATACGCTCGACCAATAGTGTGGTTGTATACAGGTTTTTCAGTGTCTGGCGAGAGGTGTTAGCTACAGGCTTACTCAGAACACCATCGTGATGCTGATGGAGTTGAGGTTTCGACCCTTGATCTCAACTTAATGGTCGCTGGGTTGCTTCACATTATATTAATAGTTCCAGATGACAGATTCCCAGCTCAAGAACCTGGGATTGGCCAGGCCGTACCTAGCCTCGGTCCTTTACACCAGTGCTCTCAGAACCGGGTGATACTTTTGGCTGGTACGAATATTCTGTGGAAAATATACAAACACCACGGGAGCAGTCGGCGACTGCTTGATGCCTGAGCGTGGCGGCATGGTCCCGTTCCGTCTGCCTTTCCATCGTAGGAGGGAGAAGTGCAGGCCACAACTTGGCAGCAAGAACCGCTAGGTATTGCTCCCTATGCCTTTTGCCGTGCCTTATCCTGAAAGACATAGTGTCGCTGCTTGAACAACACACGTAGTGCACCTTGACGAGAAACAATTTTCCTAATTTTTTATTATGACCCTATTCTCGGGAACCACGAGGGGTCTTAATAGAGAGATTCTAACGTACTCTGTAAATGAAAAAGTGTAAGGATAGAAAACAAAATTATGTTTATTGAAAGATCAATAAACACGTGACATGTGCTATCTCCTACTGAACAGTGGAGTGCTGAATGTTACCTACGTTAGCCAGGTGTAGGCAACCTGGCCCTATGTTAAAAGGGAGATATTCTAGGCGTAAAAAATATTTTACTACTAAACTGTACTAAAGAAAAAGGCGTCTAGAAGAGACAAAGTGAAGTTAATGAGTGTTAAGAGTGTTTGCTGTTCGTTGGATGACTGGTCGCTGTTGGAAGTAGCCGCTGGGGGCCTACTTAAGACTTGGAAGATCTCTGGAGGTCCCAGCAATGAAAAGTGTTCAGGATGTCACGTGAGAGGCAACAAGAATGACTCTTCAAGCCCCGGTGCGCATGGACTTATAAAGTGCGAAGTCTAGACTGCCACAGTGGAGTGCGGGGAAGGCGCGTGATGTCCTTCAGCTGTGGATGCTGACGTGGGAGGTGGCAACCCTCTTGTCAGCTTTCCTTGGTTCGTGCATCTTTGGCGACACTCGGCCACATCCGAAGTGGTTGACTGCTTGTAGGTTCCCAGCGCTGGGGGAGGGAGAAGTGGCGTGCCTGCTGGTTGCGTCACCTTGTAGACACATGCTCGGCCGCCTAGCAGATTCTCGGCGGCCGAGAATTAATGGGCAAAGTGTTGCAGGCACAACTCTCATATGGGTGGTTGAGGTAGACAACTCTTATGTAGGTTGAAGTATGGGTATACTTCACGTAAAGAGCGATGAGTCATAATTGTAGGTGATTAGTAGTATAAGTGGCACACGTCAATGTTCACAATTTATTTCTACTGTGGTCTTGAAAGTGTAACACAAATTGCTTACTGTAAGTTAAAGTAGACTATAAACACAAATATTTCATTGTATATGCTTACAACCAGCTTGGGTTACTAGCGCTGTTAATTCAAGTTCCATCACAGTTTGACATGACACCATGTTGATATTGATGTTCATGTCTACAGTGTCGTCTCACACTCTCGTCAATGTACCAAAATTGCAAACTTTTGAATGTGTTTGCAGAAATAAAACCATATTTCCCCCTGCCCCTTAAAATAACCAAAAAAATTGACGTGGTCATCATATGAAACTATGTGGTATGTGAATAAAAGTAATACAAAGAGGTTTTTGTTTTAGTAGTGCACAAACATAATAACATAAGCTTTACATGCTTATTTATTTAGCTGCAAAAAATTAGAAAGAGGAAATATTCACTATTTATGTAAATGCTAGTGAAAATATGTGTGTAATGGTTTTACATATTTATAATTCTTGTGCTTTTATCGCGCTTCTAAGCGAATTATTCAATAACTGACTGTATTTAACCTGTATAGCATGCACTCCTGTATATATAGTATGCACTATAATTTTAGAAACAAGTTCCAGGGAAAATTTTTTAAAAAATAAAATTGCACCAAAAATTTGTGGTGCCCTGTTAGTAAGAATGGTACAAATTATTCTTTTTTTACATTAATGTGTGGTGATTGTGATATGTTTGGAAAATACTTTCATCAAAAGGCCAAAATAAAAAAATCTGAAAACCTCATACTACTACTACTCAACATTTCCAGTTTCATTTTGCTTTTTTAGTCTTACTCCTTTTAGCAGTGACCGGTTCTCTCTTTTTTTTTTTGCCATGCTAGAATGTCACACTACCCTTATCTAAAAAAAAAAGTCTCCTCATTGCCCCCCTCTCCCAAGCATGCAAATGGCTTGCTAGCCTCTGCCATGGAAACAAAGAGAGGTTGGTGGAATTCGACCCGCAACATCTGGGTATTCTTAAAAGGGGGTGGGTGGCCATAAACACGTGCAGCTCTGGTTCTGTGGTGTGACTGAATGCCATTAGTTGAGAAGGGGGGGGGGGGGGGGGGGGGTGTGTTCGACCTACACATAACTGAAGGGTCGCTGAGAGAGAAGGGAGACGAGTGATGTAAGAGCAAGAAATGAGACAACAGACAGTCCCGCCACTTCCCTCAACATCCGCGGACAATTTATGGCTACCACTCCCTCTTCCCCTTTTTTCCTCCGGTGTATGGCACGCACCCCAGAATTTTTTTCCTGTATTTTGTGAAAAAATGAAGCGCTATACACGAGTAAATACGGTATTGAGGAAAACAACCTTGCTGGGATCTAATGATCGCTGATTTGTTGCTGCATGAAATGGCAAAACTTCATATAAACGACTAGTTACCATGATCAGTAATAGTCCAGCTCTAATAACCATGGAATACAACGTCTTCAAATAAGCAGGTGAAAAAAGTCAAGAAAATAACCCTTGAAACGTGAAAGTAAAAATTATCCACAATCTTAGAATAAAGTATTCAAAGTTTGAATGTTAATAATTTGTAAATGACTATTCGCAACAATGAAAATTTTTGAATATTTGCACACCCCTACCAGTTTCCAGACAGCTGATTTGATATACGAAACTGACCACTCAAAATTTTTTGAATATGGGCACTCTAGCAGTATTTTAGATAAAAACCCCTACAGGACTCCATATTGCTGCCCGCGCTATCTGTAGAGGGCAGTGTCTCACCTGTGGAGGGCGGGGCTGCGGTGCGCTGGCCTCCTGGGCCTCTGTGAGCACGTGCAGCTCCTCAGCAATGGTGGCCAGCACCACACTGCCTGATTCCCGTTCCTCCCCGTTAACGGCCACACCATGGTTGTGTCTGGCTGGCCGTGCCAGCGCGACTGCTGCACCCACACAGCGCAGCACCAGTGTCCGTAGTCGAAGGTACGACACTCCCTCCGCAAAGCTGTCCGCCTTCACCTCCTCTGTCACCTGCCTATACAGCATTACACACACTCAGTCACGCACCTGCAGTGCTTCACAAAGTTCCTACACTTTTCTTACTATTTAATTTCCCTACTTTTCCATGTTAGCTAAAAACAAAGTATTAAAAATTTTTTTTGAACAATTTTTTGCAATATGTGGTATATCTCAAGTGCACAGTTTCAGAACATACTTCACATTGTGAAGCACACTAAAATCTTGTTATAACATACATGAATACAGCTCCAACTTTTATACTTAGTAATGGAAGTACCTTATACTAACAGTTAACAGTAAACTTCTATAATATTTTATATTTTGTAACAACGGTTGCTTGTTTTTCCTTTGGTAATAAGACTAAAACTTAACATTTCAGTAACTCGACACCTTCACAGTCCAATTAGGTTGGAGTTTCAGAGGTTCTACTCTAATATGCAATGCTTGTGGCATCATATCAATGTGCAAATTTGGAATTCACAGCAAGGCATTGATGAGGAGAGAAAAAGTGAGCATACCCAGGTGGTGGCTCCCAACAGCAGCCAACCATAAGGTCACGGTTGTCCTGCAGCTTGTCCCACGCCGTGCCATCCTCCTCTGGGCAGATCTCCATCTCCGACACCACCTGCCACAATATTAACACACTGCACTGCACTGTTGTCGCAACATACATGCTTCAGAAACACCACTCAATACACCACCACTGTGGTAAACCTTCTGGGCCATGATCATCACTACACCACAGTGACATCCACAATTCCATCATGTCGATGCACCACGGGCACCATCATTACATGCTCTAGTTTCACCACAACCGCAGCCCCCACCGAGAAGAGACGTTAGCCATACATGCCACAGTGCCTCGCCACGGTTTTTGCGCACCAGCTGATAACTCCTGCCAGCCTGCAAACACATTGGACCTACTTACCCCTCCAGTCTTGGCTGTGAAGGGGAAGTGGACAGCAACATTCAGCCATCTTCGCCGCTTTTCTCTCTGGTGCTCCTCCACTACCCCCACACCAGCCCTGTGTTTAGAGTATATAAGGAGTACGCAGCCCTGAGTTTGAGGCCGATTCTCAAAGCGCAGTTGCCGGACGAAACTCTGCCCGACTGCTCACTGACTTCACAATCCGTAACTAATTCCTGCAGCCTAGTCACAGCACATCACTCTGCCGAAATGTGCAGAGACACTGTAAGTCTTCATTGATGGCGAGCCATCAGCTCTGCCGTACAATGCTATACTGCCCAACAGCTCACCAAAGCTTTGCTAGCCACGGATCTACTTGTCATGAGTCCCGAGTACCGCTAGGCTGGGGTTATCCTCATCCTCCTAAGCCACAGTGTCTACCAAGTCTAGGTGTCACACAATGGTTGGCATCTTTTGGGATGGCCCTTCAGACCCTAGTCAGGGAACAAGCTGTTTCATGTGTGTTTACTGTGCAGGCAATAAACAGACATAATCCTAACTTGGTTGAGTTATCACTCGCAGTCACTGTTCTTCAGCACCTTGCTTCATCACAGTATGTCACACAATTTTGCAGGAACATGCACATGCCAACACAAGATCCCACCCACTCCTATTGGGAGCCTCGACTCTACACAGTAGTCATCCAAGCGACTGGTGTACCCTCCTGCGAGTGCCGAGTCTGCTGGCGACTTCCCACCCAGTAAACACAATTACATAGCTAAATCATAATAAGAAGCCACGTCATGCAAATGGTTCAGGCAGATGTAATATGTGTCTATTTTCAGTCTTTGCTGTGTACATTTAATAATGCGGAATATAAATAATTATTTTTTAAAGTTGTCAGTGTGACAGTAACATGTGAAAAATACTGTTATCAAATGTGCAACACTGTATTTCATGGTCCATTTGTCAGCTACTGTGCACGAAACAGCTTTCAGACAACACAGGATGTGCAGGAAATGTGTACAGTAGGCCTGCATGAAATAATTTTAGTGTGATTTTTTGTTATAATGATTATTCCATATAGCAATAATTTAATATTGCCATCATCACATCAATTGTCTTACAAGAACCCACTGTAATCAAGAAGGTGGCACCTGGAGTGTGTGGGCATGGCCAGGTGATGTGAGCACCTCCAGCAGCATCTTGTCGACGGTGACTGTGGCGTAGTGCAGGGAGTTGTTGAGCCGCTCCTGGAACTCTATGAACTCGTGCAGCTTCATGAATGACCCAAACTTGTAAGAGTACGTGAGGTGGTCCACACCCTGCAACACACCACACCTGCCCTTCATAAAACTGCTCCTATCGCAGTGAGTTTGCTCACACAAATGCCACTTGATGTCACATGCCATAACAATTACATGAAAAGTGTGATGTGAGAAACATTAAGCCATCTTAAGTTACTCAATAGGACCCTTGATCATGCTGTAATTGTGTTTGTGTTCTCCTTATACTTATTTGTGAGGAACATATTTCTATGAGGTAGTGTTACAACAAAACCTCGATAATTCACACTGCTTGGGGACAAACCTTTTGACTTTGAATCACGTAATGTCGAAATATCTGGACAAAAAAAAGAAGAAAGTTTCTTTTTTAGTCAATATACTTTTACTTCACGCAGATCCTTTTTTCTTTTGAAAATGATGTTCGCATTGCGGAGGATTCAAAATTTTTAAAATCTCTGGCATTTACCCACATATCACTCAAGTTTGCTCCCAAAAATAAGGCCTCCTAAACAGCATTGGTGATATGTGGGTCAGAAATAAATTGAGTCATTTATGCACGCTGATGTATTATGATTGTTACTGGCAGCAAGAGCGAGTAAAGAGATTTGGGCGGATCTTAACAGCAAGGTCTTGAAAGTCGGTGAGGGTGATTGAAGTGAATATGGAGCTGCGTCGGAATGAAGGGACGTGGGAAATGGGAGATCCCCGAGAAAAAAACCCGCAGACCAACAGTATTGTCCGGCACAATTCCCACTTGTGAAAATCTGGTGATCCGGCCGGGGATTGAACCTGGTTCGCACTAGCAGCGAGATAAGTGTTGCCACATGCGAACACAAAATCCAGTTTGTGTAATGACTTTAAAACTGTAAAAACTTTATGAATAAATGGGGCGCACAAAAAACTGTCAAGAGCATCTATGGTTAAGGGTGCTTCATAACAAAACATATTTTGTGTATCCAATACAAAAATGCCCTGTAGTGATAAGGGTGGTCGTGGCACGCACATCTTTGCATTGGCAACTTACTGGTATGAGATTTCAACAGTGACACTGTCATTTTACGGTGTAATAGTATCAAAAAAATTGAAACGGGAAAGGAAACAGAAACTAGTATTTGACCGTGATAAATTTTAAATGCAGTTTGTTAGCACAGAATAAAAAGCATAAGCAGCAGCTGTATTAGAAATGAATTACCTTGACCTTTTTCCAGGATGAGGGGGGGGGGGGGGGGCGAATATGATGAAACATAAGAACAATCAGGGGATAGTGATGGCCAATGGGCGAGTCAAATTTTTACATCTTCTAGCAGATTCATCTTGGATGAAAACTTGAGTTGAGTCATTTGAGTTCAGTATAAAATTTTGAGATAAAATCGAGTTTACAACATAAATGTAGATGTGTACCGTATGTACGTGTGCCGCTTATACCACTATTAACTACGATTATGACTCATCGCTCTTCATCTGAAGTATACCCTTACTTCAATCCACACGAGAGTTGTTACCGCCAACCAATACACGGTTGCTGCACGTCACTTAATTCTATTGGGCGGCCGAACACGTGGCTACAAGGTTGCACAACCAACGAGCACGTCGCCTCCCCCCTCCTCCCACGCTGAGTACCATCAAGCTGTCAGCCACTTCGAGGCATGGCGGAGCTCCACCGAAGATCCACAAAGCATAGTACTGGCGAGAGGGTTCTCACCTCCCACGCCAGCCTCATGGCAGAAGGACGTCGCACACCTTCCTCTCACCCCGCTGCAGCAGCCTACACCTGACTATATAAGTCCGTAAGCGACTGGGCTCTGGCAGTCATTCGTATTTCTTCTCTAGAGAAAATCCAGAGCACTCCTTAGTGCTGGGGCCTCCAGCGAACCTCGAGTCTTCAGTAGCCCTTGTAGCTACTCCCTGCGATGACAACAGTCTTCGACAAACATCGAACACGATTACACCTTGCTAATACAGCAAAGAAACTTTAACTTCTTTTTGTCTCTTCCAGACACCTGCAATTAGATAGTTTTAGTTCAGTAGTAATTTTAACCAGTTTTCTAGTTCAACCTTTCCCTCTAGCCTAGAACCAAGTCGCCTACCCCAGGCTAACGTAGGTTATCTTCAGTACTCTGTCTGTTTGGTAGGACATAGCACGGGTCACTGTGTTTGAGTCCTCAATAAATACGGCTTTGTTCTCTATCCACATGCTTTTATTTCTAGAGTAATAACTACTTCGCCCGCAAGGAATAATTCACACTGTGTACTGCCAACAGAAACCAGGTACGTTTTACATCAGAACTAGCTTTGGCTGAGGACCTCCTGGAGTCCTCCAGTCTGGTAAACACACACATTAGAAGGCTGCTTGTTGCTTCCTACTACCCCACGCACCCAGGTGCTGGAGGGAAGGAACAGAGGAGCCACAAACACTAGGAATACTTTCAACCAGGGAGAGACAGCAAGCCTAGGTTATTATCCCCTATCAGAGCACCCAGGTGCTGGAGGAGGTATTGGCTTGGGTATTGCAGCCTGGCCTTGGTTGAATATCACATCCAGTAGAAGCATTGGTGGCCCCCACGGCTCAATGTCTCTGATCTGCCTCATACAGTGGGGGATCACCGGGGACACCGAGCTTGTGCTACCAAGCGGTTACTGGACAACACTATTATAGGAAATAGTTTCTCGTCCATTATTGTTCAGTGACGAACCAAACTCTATGCCTTATAAGATAAGGCACGCTCGACAGCGTAGGGAGTAAAAGATTGCTCATCTAGCTGCCAAGCAGCGGTTTACCTTAGACCCTCTGACGGGACACATCAGTTTTATTCAAGATGGTGGCGGCCATGTTGGCGACATCAGGAGCAGCGTGCTTGTGTCTGCCATATTAGTACCTAGCTTACTCTGGTTGGGAATGGTTGCATCTGGTTGTCACAGTCTGGAAAATAAGGTGTTCGGGATATTGCAAATGTTTCATCAACCAAGTGTGGAATACCTTGGACATTTGCACTAGTTGTTTCACGCATTGATGCCATGAATTCCAAATGACGAGTTTGTGAGGAGACATGTACATGTATCGGGTGTGTAATGACCTGTGAACAAGTGACTAATCTCTTTTCTATGCAAGTGAGTCAAAACATTTTGGTCCTCCGGGCCAGATTTATTGGACATCTGCCAACTACGGACTTGGAAGAATGTTTGAACATTAAACTACCGTTTGTTACTGTTCTTTGTTTACGTTTGTAACGATCGCCAGACCTACCCTTTCGACCAGTCGACAAACGAGTGTTAATCGATCTTGCTCTTCAAGATATTGAACCGCTATATAAAGTACTGCTTCGCTGTATGTTGTGTTGCTATACCTGTTGCTACCAGTTTTACTGTTTACGTTTGTAGCAATGATGTCGCTAAAAAAGTTGGAAACGAGATTTCAGTTAACAAAATGCAGACTAAAGCTACTTTTTTCTCTAGCTCAGATTTTGAAGACATCATCGTTCAGTTTGTAGCTAGTAAACCAGACTGAGCAGAGTCTCTAAAACACAGATATGGAAAACTTTGACTCGGCTTACTATCGAATTTTAGAAGTTCACACCACGATCTTTGATTTAAAAAAAATTATAATGGTGACGGGAAATCAAATGTTGACATCAAATCTAAATCCGTGAAGCCTCTTGACATCAACAGAGCACAAAGCAGAAGAAGTTAGTTGTGTACACCAAGTGCAACAAGATGGAGATAGATCAGCTGCAGAAGGGAAGGGAATGCTCACCACAGGTCAGAAACCTCAACCCTTTCCTTGATCCTCAAGGCCTAATTACATTTGGTGGACAAATCCAAAACTCGAGGTTGTCATTTGATGAAAAAAATCCAATCCTGGTACCCAAGAAGTGTCACCTCACTAATCTGGTAATTGATTACTACCACGCCTGGTCCCTACATACAGGTGTCAGCACTGTGCATTCCACACAGGTATTAGATTTTGGCAGGCAAAGGCTTAATACGATCAAGAATTTCAAAATGTGTGAGGCGCTTATGATTTAAGAATTCACCTGTCCAGCCGATAATGGGCATTTTGCCAACCAGGAGAGCTCAGAGCACAGTCTGGAAGACTGTGGGAGTGGATTATGGAGGTCCATTGCTTATCAAACAATCTCATCTTGGGAATGCACTTGTATTGAAGGCATACCTATGTTTGAGTGTATGTTTTATTATAAAGGCTGTGCATTTGGAGGTCGTCTCTGCACGGACTACGATCGCATTCCTGAATGCCTTTTATCGTTTCACTGCTCGTAGAGGATTATGTACTGATGTTTATAGTGACTGTGGCACTAACTTTGTTGGTGCTCACAAGCACTCTACTGAACTGGAAACATACTTGAGAGATAAATCCAATTCAACCCAAATAGCAAGCAGTTTGGCTGAAAATGGTATCGAGTAGCACTTCAATCCACTGTCGGCCCCTCATTTTGGCGGGCTTTGGGAGGCTGGCATCAAATCAGCAAAAGGTCATGTGAAACGTGTAATAGGGCAGCAAGTATTAACCTTTGAGGAATTGACCACACTGTTCACTCAAGTAGAGGAAGTGTTGAATTCAAGATCATTATGTGCTCTTTCCACAGATCCTAATGACCTGTGTCCCGACTCCTGGACATTTTCTCATTGGCTGTGTGTTAGTAGCTCCACCAGCTGCTGACTTAATGGAATTGCCCACAAAGTGCCTCGACAGGTGGCAGCTGCTACAAGAATCCACACAGTATTTCTGGCAACGATGGTCAAAGGAATATCTACACACACTAAAGAAAGAAGTAAATTGTCTCAGCAAGGGTCTACAGTAAAGATAGGAGACCTGGTGTTGGTACAAGAAGACCACCTTCCTTCTCTTCAGTGGCAGCATGGTCGCACTGACACACTTCAACCCAGCAAAGATGGGGTTAGTCGTGTGGCAAGTATAAAGACTTGCCAGGGAGTAATCAAGAGAGCAGTTGTGAGGTTGTGCCCCCTCCCCACTCAGTAACTTCTTTCTCAGTGTTTTACATAATGTAAATAAATGTTGACAAGTCTTAAATTTGTACCGAATTTGGTGGGCGGAATGTTGGGACATGCCAGTTTTATTCAAGGTGGTGGCGGCTATGTTGACGACATCAGGGAGAGCGTGCTTGTATCCGCCATATTAGTACCTTTCTTACTCAGGTCGGGAATGGTTGCGTCCAGTCGCCAAAGTTGGGAAAATAGGGTGTTCAGGATATTGCAGATGCTACATCCACTGAGTGTGGACTACCTTGGACATTTGTGCTAGTTGTTTCGTGCACTGGTGCAGTGAATTCCAAATTACGAGTTTGTGAGGCGACATGTACATGCATCGGGTGTGTAATGACCTGTGAATAAGTGACTAATATCTTTTCTATGCAAGCGAGTCAAAACACCCTCCTACAAAGGAAAGACAGGTGGAACGGGACCATGCCACCTCACTAAGGTTACGAGCAATCCCGATTGCTCCTACTGGATGTGCTACATATCTTTTCCAACGCATGTCCATACGAAACGCGCAATTGGTCTAGCACACTAAAACCACAATGATCGTGCCAAACAGTCTATAACCAGGCACGTGTCAGTAAAAAGAGTATAACGCCCACCTTTTGAAACATCCTTCCCCTCTTATAGTCAATGGTTACCAAGGGAAAAAATGTTTGGGATTAGAATGACTATTGAAAGAATGGTAATGTCAACCAAGGAAACTGACAAAAAAAAAAGATAACTGTTACAGGGATGGAGAGGGAGGGTAGCTTATAAACTGGACAGGTAAAGGGAAGGGAAGGGGAAGATAGAGAATTGGGGGGGAAGGGAGAGAAGTCATGAGAAGAGGGGAGATGGATAAGGGGTGATGAGGAGGGGGGAAAGGGGAGTGAAGAGAGGGAAAGTGTAGAAGATGGAAATGTGAGGGGAGAAGAGGGGAAGGGGAGAACAGGTGGAAAGGTAGAAGAGGGGGAGGGGAGAAGAAAGGGTGAGTGGTGGAGGGGAGGGGGAGAGAAGTGGTGAGAAGAGGGAAGAGAAATTGGGGGGAGAGGGTGAGAAATGTAGGGGAGATGGTGATAAGTGGTGAAGATAAAGGGAGAGAAGTGGAGAGTGGAGGGGAAAAAGTGGGGGGAGGGGAGATAAGTGGAGGGAGAAGGGGAGAGAAATGTAGGAGAGAAGAGGAGGTTAAGAGAAGGTGAAAAGAGAGGGTTGTTAAGAGAGAAGGGAAGGAGAAAAAAGAGGGGTTGTTAAGAGAAGGGGAGGAGAAAAAGAGGGGGTAGTTAAGAGAAAGGGAGCAGAAGAGAGGGGGGGTCAAGAGAAAAGGCGTAGAAGAGAGAGGGGAGTCAAGAGAAAAAGCGTGGAAGAGAGGGGGAGTTTGAGAGAGGGAAAATGGGGACAGAAGGTTAGGGGAGGTGAAGAGAAGAGTAGATGAAGAGAAGGGGTGGTGGAGAGATGAGCTGATATAAAATAATTTTTCAATTTCCTATCAGTTTTGGGAAGGTTCATCCCTCTGAAAAGAGTTCCTGTTTGTTTTACAGATTGATCAGAGTAATAACTTGTGTAATGGCAATGTACTTATTACTTGTGACAGTTCAACAACATACCGTAGATACTGCACTAATTACCAAAGCCAAAGCAATGCTGCAGGAAGTGAGAGAGAAGGCCAGTACACTCACGTCCTTGTAGTTCGAGGAGAAGAACTTGAGGGTGGCATCGTAGAGGGCGGCAGTGGCAGCCAGCTGGCCAGTCTCTATGAGGCAGCCACAGAGCAGCCAGCCCAGTGAGTCCAGCTGCATATGTTTCACATCCAGAATCTCGTACACTGCCAAGGCTGCCTCCCCACATCCTACACACCATACACGCTACTACAACTTCACTTCTGCTGTAAGACAGTCACACAGAGGACAGCACCTGAAAGACATTTTGCACAAAACCTGTATACAATAAAGCCTACATAATGGTTCTACTGCAGATAATTTGCATGTTCAGGGCCTCAAAATGCATCAGAGTTAAGGCATTCTATTGCTCACCAACTACTAGCTTCATCACCTCTATGCGAAAGTGCTCAACTGATGTTACAAAATTTCCTGATAAAATTTAAATGGCATCTGCTAAAAAAAAAGTTAATCACTGAATTGTCTGAATCAAAAATTATCATGTCAAAATCTAGGCCTGGACGGTCTTGTTAATCTGGTTCTTGGCAGGAGCATTTTCTCTGAATGCTGCAAGACATTGATTTTAGGTCTTCCCGTAACTAGGCTCTCATGCCTATAATACACATACATTTCCAAAACTTTATCACAATGAAGTAATTCTTCTTACTAATACCAAAAAAATTATGTGGCGGTGAAAGTATAGATCTGCTTCTTACTAAACAAGCCACGTGTCTGTCTCTACTGAGACGGCCTGTTTACAGGTGTTAACTGGAGTAAAATTAATTCAAATCTAATAAAAAAAGCCTTTAGGCTAAATCCATGTGTCAGTATCCTACAGTCAAAAACCAAGATGGCTTAAAGTTTTAAAAATACACTTAATATACAAAACTGTAATAAAAAGAGGTCGCTAACTGCAAAAATTACTTCACGCCACTTAGTTGCTATGGCAACGGATCAAAAACTGATAAGTATAACACACCATAAGTGACGCCACTCTCTTATCTAGCCTCACCACAGCTTAGGTCCCATCCTAAAAAGGGCAGTTATGCCGTACAAGCCACAGCGTGCCTGCAAGCCCAGGATTGGCTTGCATAGTTGTTGCCGCCTGCTGGGCCGCAACCCGCTTCAAATCATAGCGCTGTCCTCTACCCCTCCAGTCTTCGGCCGCGGGAGAGGAACTTGCCGTAAGCTTCGGCCGTCGTATCTCCGCAGCTCTCCCTACGTCTCTTCTCTCTGCATTTTCTCACTCACCACAGCCCACAACCCCCACCCACGCTGGTCCTGTGCGCCACGTATAAATAGGTCTTGCAGTCCTTAGTTTAAGGCTGTCTTGCTTCAGTCATCTACAGAACGTTACTCTGCCCAAGGAGCACACAGAGAGGCAGTCTCACGCCAGTTCAGTAGCACGTAGTTACTCTGCCCGAGAGTCAACAGACTTCAAACCATCACTGCCATTCACAGCACTGTCAAGAATTCTACTCTGCATGATACTGCCTTGCTGCCCGCTAGCACACTGAAGCCTGCCACACTTCCAGCAACCTTGTAGCTCACCCACAGTTGACTCGAGTAAGAGTACTGCTGACTTGGGGTCGCCCTCACTCCCCGTGCGGCTGCGTCTTCCGAGAGCAGGGAAATTACTGTTTGCAACCTAGGATCGGCCCTTTACGCCTTAGTCAGGGTACACGCTGGTTTGTTTGTGTTTGATTGAGCAATTAATAAAACAGGCATAAATCTGACTGTTGAGTTGTCTCTTCCAGCGCTCTATTGTTCCACACCTTGCTCCCGCTATTTCCTGTTTCGTCACCTCTTCTAGTAAGACTATTCTACGGATAGCCACGAGCCAAAACCTTGTTCCTACCTCACCCTTTAGGAACAATCTCGAAGTACAGCTTAGAAATATTGCCTTCCTGGGCGACAACAGAGCAGTTGTCATTTGGACTATCGCCCCTCCAGTAAGTGCCTGGGTCCACCAGCAACATCTCACTCACCAGGTCACCTGCTGGAAACGATAGACCAACCCCTGAGAAGCTCCACTCTACGTGACCATTGGATCAGCCAGAAACGTCTCATTCGCCAGGGAGCCACGGGAGTGTGGTCACCCTTAGTCCTGCAACTGTAACTGTTTGGTACTTCAGGGTGTCTAGTGACATGCTGTTTTGGAATTCCCTGATATCTCCAGGTTTTCCAGGCTAGATTAAAAATCTTCCAGACTAGATTAAAAATCTTCCAGACCTATTTTTACATAATTTGGGCATGGGAAAAAATATTTGACCTTTAAACGTACATAACTTACTGCTGTCAGAACCAAACCTGCAATAGAATTCAATGCAATAGATATAGTAAGCTTACAACAATATCACATAGTGACACCTATCGCTTAGACTTAGTCAATGTAGCTTTGGTGTGCTCTAGGTTAGATGAACTCTGGCTAACAATTATTTACGCTAAGTCGGCTTTCTGCCAGAGGTTAACGACTCTGTACAAAATCAGGCGAGGGTGGTAAATGAAAATGTGTGACTAATACCTTAGCCTGTTAAGGTAAGTCTGACTTACCAGAGTACTTGGTGGGCAACGAGTTGCCGCACTGAGTGGTACGGTATGTCTTGCACCACTCTGTGGCTCCACTACTTCTGAAGTAGGTGTTGGCTATGCCCAACCTGATGTCACTCCCAGTGACCAGGGCACGAGCTGCTGGATGATAGTTGATGCCGAGTCTAGTGTGTGTAGGGAAGAAAACAGGGATACTGCCTGGAGAGGAAGGCCTCTCCATGTGTTGGGCGGTTTGAGCTCTCTCCCGGGGGGTACCTCTGCCAGGTGCAAAGAGGTTAGTGGTACACATTTGCTTTGCGGCAAGGAACATCATCTTTTGCTCCTCCCTTCGAGCTCTGTGCCTTTCCCCAAATGACATAGAGGCAGATTTGACGCTTAACTCTCTACTGGTCCGGTGCAAACAGTGACAGTACCCTGAATAAGTGTATAGCCAACAGCAGTTAACGGCACAAACCCTGTGCTCCAATCACTCCTGCATCTTGATGCATGAACCTGGAGCGGTGGGTTGCAAGGGCCATCTTCCTACTACAGTTGGGTGTGATCCAGCAATGGTTGGGCCTCCAGTCCCAGGCAAATACCCCTGCCAGCACTGTTGGTGCTCCGGCAGCAATACAACCTTAGGTGAGTGTCCTGCCCCTGTTGGATGAGTATCTAGTGGTTGGGACTCTACCTTTTTATACACCGAGGTGCACAGAACTGGTGGCCATCGAAAGTGGTATGTGTTTATGCTGTATAGAATCCTGAAGGGGATCTGCAGTCCTACGCTATGGGTAGTACAGTTATAACAGCCGGTCTCCTGCTTACTCCGTACAAAGGTTGAGTATCTAGGAATCGGAAAGGATTTACCTCTAGACAAATTCACTCTCGGGTTAGGAATAATTAGTATTTATTACAAATAATAAATACTGGTGACACATACTCTCACTATTAAGCAAAGTGCAAATGGAAGTAAGCTATACTTTACAGGTGGAGGTGATCTGCTCCTAGGCTACTCAAGATAAGGATGACTTCGACAGCTATGAAAATAACTCAGATGCAGTTTCTCTACTCTGGGTTGTCTAGACGAGACTTTACACAAGGTGCCACTACCAAACAAGCAGTGGGTGTAGTTGCCACTTACCAGCAAGTAGCAGCGGCTGTTGAACCAAGAGGTTCAACAGCGGAAGTGTGGAGTGAAGTCTTGTAGGTTTCTGGTGTTTAAAGAGCTTTTGGAAGCTGTTGGTGGTTGAAGCTTCTTGAGCTTCTGGTAGCAGGCGGTAGAAGCCTCTAGTCGTCGGTGACTGCCACTGGTGGTTGTTGAAGATCTAGAAGACCTGGTAGGCAGTAGAGAGCCCCAGCACAGAGGTGTGAGGCAAGCTACTGGAGATGATAAAGGCGTCTTCGGCCATGCACGGCCTTGTATAGTACGCTTGGCCGGCTCATGTGTGGGCTAGAGTGGGAGGTGTGTCATCTGCCTGGAGCCTGGGCGCTCTGTTCTCTTCGGAAAGCTTCACTGATGAGGTGACACACTGTCTGCTAGGTGTGTCGGGGAAGCAAACACGATACTGCGACCGCTTGGAAACATTGCTTGTTTCATGTACTATAATCGCCCACTAGGCTGGGAACGATTCTGTATGCACTAGTGGATAATGTGTTGGGTTCGACCCTTCCTCGGGAAACATAGTACTACGTGAGTAGAGTGAGAAAGTTGGGTTTGGAACATCAGGAAATACCACGTGTCTGTAATTGTCCCTCCACAGGAAACAATTCTGTAGCCATCTATGTTTGTAGTTCCTGGTTTAGTATTAACACGTTAGCATGAGTCGTAGTCATTTGGTATAATTCATAAGCTGTACGTGTCAATAGATTAAAATAGTTTGATGGTTACACATTATTATGCATTATTTACTCCAAAATATAAGCTCACATGTTTACTGTACATTCAGTAATACTGAAGTACTGGTAACTGTCCAATAAAACTTCATACACGTTCTGCTGAAGTAACTGGAGGTAAATGCCATTACTTAAAATTTGCAATACTGTATAAAATATCTTGAAATTAACTTACACTGTACAAGATGCATAAGCACTTTTTGTAAGAATGAAACTATTTGAATTTTTTTTTGGCCTATCCTTACAATGAAGTTCATTTTAATTACTTGTAAAATCATCATGCATCAAATACATCAAAATTACTTGTAAAATGAAACACAGGGTAAATATAAAAGAATTACGTCAGATACTAGGATATAATAATTATTGCATGGAAAACAATGATCACAAGCTACCACTGTACTAATTATTGAGGGCTTCTATTTGTGAATCGAAAAGAGCACGTACACACACATGTATGCATGTGCACAAACACACACATACATATATATTTATTTATCTGCTATGCACAAAAATATATGGAAATAACAACGCTGGTGACAAAAATTATTTGCGCAGAGTTTATCCCTATCAACTTTGCAGAGTCCATTATATCAGTATCAGATATTGTCTGTATTAGCAAGGAAGTATGGTTTTGTAACGGTGTCTGTAAAAATCTGTATCTGCTCAGCACTATTCCCAATTTTCCAAACATGATTTTCAAATATGTTTAGGTACCAAGTGAAAGTAGTACCTTATTAACCAAGAAAATATCAGAAATGTTAAAATGGGTACTACTAAGAACTATGTACTTCTGCTGTATCAATTAAGCACTCCAAGCTATCACACACACCCTTTAACATTCTGGCAACCAATGGCAAGGAATCAGGGCATGTCTTCCAAATGCAGTATTATTCAGATAACCCAGCTGTTGTTTAAATAACATACTCCCACTCTGGAACAACTAGGTACTGTTGGACACAAGCCTCTTCATCACCCATCCTTCTGTCTTCCTAGGAGCAGAGCTGTGTAGCCAGTCACCAGGGGAGGGGAACTCACTCAGGGGCTGCCCCAGCAGGTTTGGAAACAGTGTGGGACATAGCACTCACCCAGCAGGAAATATATGCGTAGAAGCTGCAGCTTGGCGTAGTAGTTGGCAGGACTAAGTGCAAGGGCCTCCTCGAGGAGCGCCGCCGCCTCCACCAGATAACCACTGTTGCCAGTTTCCCCCCAGAGGTCTGCGAGCAGCTGTGCCGCCAATAGCACATACGGGTCGCAGCACCTGGCCAAAACACACATGTGCTCACTCCCTTACATCTGCAATCAGCACGACGACAACCTAGCACATCTGTCAGCCTTACTCTCTACTCACTGGGTAACCCCACAGAGCCATATGAAAAAATTACATCGTGCAGTGGATCTGTGATGCTGTGAAACTGTTAACAGACACTGTATGTCACTGCTTTGAGAAAGGGAAAGATTAAAAAAAGGAGAAAAAAAAAAAACATTTAACTGCTGTTGCCTTCAGTGACAATGACAGTGAAATTATATTGTGATGGAACAGCAAGTGAATGCAACAGTGGAAGAAATGGGAGCACTCCACAAAAATCCACCAGCCAACTAAGTCTGTCACATTTCCCAAGTGCAAAATTTTGGGGTTGACACCTCCCCCATTAGGATGACGCATGTCCGGTTAGCTAAGGCTGGATGACGGTCGTGTGGCTTTGGTTGCACTTCGGCCAGTTGTGCTTACTGGCGTTTACGGTTGGATATGGTAGCTGGGCACTTGGCCTTACATGAAGGAACAATGTTCTCAATGTTGCGATTGACAAGTCCCTTGGATTGGTTTGCCCTATGACTGGTGGCGTGACTAGTTACCGTAGGTGACTGGTGGGAGGTGCTAACAGTAGCAGGCTTACTAACGTTGTGAGTGCGAGGACTGGCTGGGTATAGTTGGTTGAGCCGATCGGTCTCTGCCCGGGCTGCAGCGAGGGTCCAAGGTGTCGCAATGCAAAAACTACAGTTCTACCTGGTAGCTACTGAGCTCCAGAAGATATCGTTTGAGATGCCAAGGCGTTCCTCAGTCCGTTTAATTAACCCGTACATAACGGGGTGGCAGGCAGGATGTGTGCGAAGAGCTGATGATGAGAAAGTAGCTGGATCCCCTGCGGTATATGTAGGATGTTCTAATGATATAAGCAAGGCGGCATGATCTCGTTCAGCTTGCCGATTAGCTGTAAAGGGAACTGAACCAGCCGGCTGCTTGGCAGCAAGGCACGCAACTCTTTGCTCCTCCCTCCTTGCACTGTGTCTCACCTTAAATGGCATGGAGCGGGTTAGGTGCTGAGAACTATGAATCAAGCACTATGAACATGAGTAGCCATAGAATAGTTTTGCCCAGTAGTGGTTTGGTAGCATGAACCAAGTGCTTCAGAAGGCCCCCCACCTTAGCAGGCGAACCAGAAGCGTCGAAGCCATGTGGGCTACCACTGCTACTACTGGGTGTGCAATCCCAACCAAGGCCAGGCTGTAACACCTAAGCAGATACCCCCAACAACACCCATGTGTTCCGGTAGATATAACTCAAGCGTACTGTCTCTCCCTGGGTGTAAAGTGTTGCTAGTGGTCGAGGCTCCTCTATTCTACTCCTTCAGTACCTGTATACTTGGCAGGAATAGAATAGATGGCAGTATAATATGTGTGTATTGCAACTGGAGCCGCCTGAGGGGGAGTCTCCAGTTGTACCTAGTTCCTAGTAATAATTTCTCGTTCCCAGTCGGCAGCACTCTACTTGAGGTTCTCCCAACAGTTGGTTACAAAGTACTTTATGAATGAGACTCAAAGTTAAGAGAAACAATGTAGTGTTTACTAAGAGCTTAGTAAACACAGTGACACATGCTCTCCTACCAAGAAGACCTACGGTAAGCCAGTAAACCTGCAGTAGTAAACTTACGGTAGCCAGGTGTAGGCGACCTGGTCCTAGGCTAATGGGGGAAGTGAAATTTAACTGTCGAAAATTGCTTACTACAAATCTTACTCTAATCGGGGTGTCTGTAGGGGACAACATTCATCCACTGTTCTTCAGTGGAATGAAAGAAATTATCCCAACATGCAGACATAAAATGGATGTGGACTTAAGATGTGTAGAGCAAAAACCAAAATTAACCCTAATTAAATTAGACTCCTGTGCATAACTCACCAGTTTTGCGACATCATCACACTGTTTCTCATATCTATTATTCAATGCTGCTAACATCGCTGCTAATACAAACAAAGGTTTTCATCAATTAACTCATACTGTACTTCGTTAATACCGTAAAACACCTCTATTACTACCCCATTTGTTATGAACACCTCTTTATGACGTCCAAATCCCGAGGAACCGTGAAAAGTTTGGGTGGAAAGAGTAAAAAATTTGAGGTATGTCTACAAATAGATACAGTAATCCCTCACCAACCGTGTTATCAGTTATACATGGATTAATATTTGTAGACCTTTTCTCCAACCGCAATACTACTAGTTTCTATTATCCACGGTTTTCAGTCTATGGAAAACTAGCTTTTACTGATGCTAGTGGTCGAGCATCTCTCAAGCTACCAACATAGACTTTGACATTAGTGTCCCAAGCAGCGTGAAGCAATAAATTACTTAATGCCAGAAGGGGACACTGGTGTATTGTCTGTGGTAGAGAAAAGGGGGGGGGGGGGGGGGGGGGACTGCAGACTGGGTCAGTAAGGATTCTTTTTCCTAGTCACATACCGCCGCCTCTGTGCGTCTATAGGCAACGTCAAAAGTTTTTGATGAAAAATTCAGGATAGTTAATATTTCAAGTAGACCGCACTAAAGTTTTATATTCCCGTAAACATTGCCGGGCCTAATCGTGCCAGTGCAGAGGCCAACACGTCCCCTACATTTCGTATAAATTCAACACATTGACGTGAATCGCATCTATGAGCATGTTTTCCCAACGCTGGCCCTGTAACGATGGCAGTGGAGTGGCAGCGGCCGGACACAAAGCATGACCAGTGCAGCCATGCCTGTCGGCCCCGGCATGATCATCAGCTGAGCAGCGCTCGGGCGCCCCTGACACGAGCATCACCATCTACTTCACAGCCCAGTCCGAGGATCTAGGGGCGAGCTTCAGCAGTAAACCACCATGCCCGCACCCGGCCGCGCTGCAGAGGATCTAGGCGCTCACCCAGCTATGTACACGGTCCGACCAAAGTGAGAGCATGGCGCGCACACAAGTATTGCGCAACGCCACCTAAACTTTTTGATCGCTACATGCCTCATAGCAATGAATGACCCACGAGACCTGCGTAATAGAGCTTTAATTAAAACTTTATATTTCAATAATACATAGTCTAATCTTTTCACACACTTTCAATGGCCATGTCATACTGTTTTTAGGCCTTCTTTTATACAAGGGGTGGTCCAATATGCCTTTCTTGGGTATCAAATTAATTAGGAGATGCCCAGCTATTAAAATATACATACATATTTATTTTTAAAAGTGGTTTTTTATGCGGTAGAGACGATTGAACATGGAATTTCATTCAAAAAATGGGAAGTTTGGGGGGCATAGGGGTTAGGGGTGGGTCAAAATAGGCCTAAAATTTTCCAATTTTTTTATTACGATCCCCCCTCTATTACATCCCTATTCTCGGGAACTGTGAGGGGTCATAATAGAGAGGTTCTACTGTATATAAGTTTCCACTTTTGTAAGTAAATTTTGGATACCTTTTCATCGTTGATGATAATTTATTAGTTATTTTAGCCATGGTGCATATAAATTTTATATATTGAAATTTAAGAGTGAAGAGATTTGGGTGGCTCTTAAAATCAAGGTCTTGAAAGCATTTAAAATGAACATATAAATCTCATCATCATTCATCTCTAAAATATAGCATTATTTGCATTCTGTAGAAAGGGGAGGAAAAAAAATGTTATCCAGGTCATGTATATATACAATGCAATTACACTGTTCCATTTGAAAAACTTGAATTTTATATTAGACTTTGAGGCAAAAACATTGGACTTCACTCATTAGCAGCCAGTAGGCAGTGCCCAATGCGGAGCAACAAAAGGCAGGAAGGTGGCGGTGAGACTGGCAGGGTGAACACTCACAGAAACTCGGTGGCTTGGTGGGTGGAGGCAAGGCACAGGCTGTGACGATAGTGCTCTGCTAACTGAGTCACCAGCGCCCTCTTGTCCTGCAGGCATAGCTCAGCATGGCAGCCCACACACCGCTGTAGCTGGATACTCGACACATGTCTCTGCAGCTCCACCACCTGCACATCACATGCTCTTTCAAGAGCAGAACTGGGTGTACCCGGGCGAAGGGTTTGATGAAATGTTGAGCTAAGGTAAAACGATGGGAGTAAGCGAAGGTAGAAGTATAGAAAAATCAGGGCTGGAACCAGTTAAAACTATTAAAACTAGGCACTTTAGGGAGTAAAAGATTAAAATTAGGGGCCAAATAGTGAGGTAGAAAAGAGTGAAGATTCAAAACAAGGGACACCATTTTATCACAGGTGCAAGTTTTTGGAATAATAAAAAAAACCTATTTAAGAAAATCACTGCTTTTTTAATGCACAAAACATCTGTCGTACACCATAATGAAACAAATATAACCCGTCAATATAAGGATTACTAGTTGACTGACAGCTCTTAAAAAAAAAAAAAACCCACGTTTCTGTCAATTCATACGACTTAATAGAATATAATTAAGAATACAGTTCATTTTCATTTTCACTACTTTAAAAGTAATAAAGTGTAAATACAGCGCTCTTCAACATACAGACACAGCTAAGCACCGTGCAGGAGGATGCTGTCTTGCTATAGCTATTTAGATTGCATTTCAAGTTGTGTGCTGTGTTGATATTACTTTACTTTTGGTGAGAGATTCCATTCATTGAATTTATTTACGGCCATATTCAATTTCCATTTATTTATTTATATTTTGTAGTTACAGTAGAGTTTAGGCTGTGCTCCAATATATTGTAATGATGCAGATAATACTAATTCAATTGGGGACATTTGGTTTGCAAGGAATTGTAAGTGCTTATCAGTATTTGACATATTTCTTTTTTGAAGTTGCAGTTGAGGCGACTTTAACAATCAGAGATATTGGTTATTACGATATACGTAAAATTTTCTTGCTTTCGAGTATGTTCTAGAAATTATATTGTTTCATATCTACAGTGTTCGGATGGTATGGGAAAGTGGTTGCAACAAGGTTTGCACGGTATGCGAAAGGATTCTGTACCATACCATGCTCTTATTTGGTTATGTTTTTGGCTCCCTGGTGTGAGGAGTAGGGGTATAGAGCATGAGGCAAATTTAGTCATGAGCGCCTGCTGCATCCTAAAAGATTACAAACAGCCCACAAAGAAGATACATAGTCGGAACATGAATAATTTCACCCACACCATCAAGCACCCATGACCTCTTTCTTTCAACCTTAGTTTTTGGCACAACTTTTGTTCTACAAAATTATTTCTGCCATTGCGGGGGGTCGCTAGGGTATCAGGAGGTACAATTACGAACCTCGTGTCTTCATAATTTTCTTGTGATGTAAGTTTTTAGTGATGTGAATACCGGATTTATGCGAAAGGAATACAACCCTGAATCTAAGACGACCCCTTACTTAAAATATATTTCTGAGGGGAAAATATTAAAACCTGAATTCAAGACGACCCCTGTGAAGTACTGAAAAAATTTATTGGGGTGAAAGTATTTTGCAAGAAATTAATGATTCTGAGTCACTGGCTTGCCTTTTGCGAGGTCGTTTTGTTTCTCTCACCCATACCATACTCTCAGAAAGGAGGCATGCAAAAAAAGGTTGAGAAAGGCAGCTTACACCTCCGAAGGTAATTAGAACTGCAAACCCATCCCTTCTACTACACCCAGCAGCTCGTAAACTAAGCAGGGCAGAGTTCATACTGCCCACACTGCTGAGAGGTCTCATTCCTCAGCCTTACCAACAACTTTACTTCCCCCTCTTTAGACCCTTGGCACCCCACATCCATTGGTCGAAGCACAGATTCATATGGAATCACTAACCAGTGGTTCCATAATCGCACCTGCTGCAGCCAACCGTCTTCCACCAATGATCAGTCCAACAAGAGTGCTTCAGGTCCTGAGAATGTCAGCAGTGGCCACCAGTTATCACCAAGACAGGGACAGAGTATCCAGCCAAGCAAGTTACCAACAGGTAAACCTTTGAGCAAGAGCCGGCCCAGGACCGTGACAGTGTCTCTGGACTTCAGTCCCCCTTCAACAGGCCAGTAGACCAGACCTGTCTTATACGCTGGCTGTGAGCCAATAAACCACTAAGGTGTCCCCCGTGTACATTGTGAATCTGGTATCACAAACTAAAACTGTAAAATTGGCCATGGCAAAAACTTCATTTCTCAAATGTAACGTAAATAAATTTTACATTGCACTTTAACCTTCTAGGTCGTTGGCCAAAGTTTGACATGAATAGCCCTGATTCATAGAACCCCCATATGGCATGCATCAAATTGGTTTTCTTGGCATTCAATGTAGGGTATGATTGCAATAATTTATGACTAGGAAATCCAACCAATCCAGCCGACCCTCCCGTTAGTGCCTTAGCCAGATAGCTACGTACCTCTTCTTATCCCAATAGACCTGTCAACTAGTGCTCACTAGCCGGGAGTCGAAGCCTCCAAGGACTTCAAAAACACCCTGCGGTTCTCAACAAAGCTATCCCAAAACATGTCAGACTCTGGACGGAGTCTGCTTGATGAAAAAGAAGCCACAATGGCTGAAATACCTCTCGATGCGCTCAATGCGTGCCATATACACACATGCCCTGGCATGGGAGTCCATGTAATCCATTGCGCACACTGATCCTGACGCTACCACTACCAATTACCGCTGTATAGAATGCCGAAATCACCAAGCTGCACGCTGCGGTTTCCTTAATTTCCTCGGACAAGACCTACAAGGTACAATGCATAGTCTGCGCTCTGGACTTCTCTCATGTTTGGACTGGATGGCCAGATGAACATGTTACGCATCCTGGCCTGGTATATCACTGCGAACTCTGTAGGCGTAACCAAGACTACTCGTCACCAAACCCTGGCCCTTGCCATAGCCCTGTCATGGTGCAGGTCACTTCTGAATTTCAGCTACCTGAATTTGGGGGTAGACTACATGAAGAGCCCATCAAATTCACTAAAGAATGTGAACATGAGTTCAAGACATTTCCCAGCATTATGCTTCCGCTTAAATAATAATCTGTGCCCTTGCGGCTTTTTCAAAACTTAATCGAGGAGACGGAGGAGAAATATGCCGGAGAGGTCACGTGACCCGCGAAACTTGAATTAGGAGCTACATGCTACTGCTAAAGGCATTCCATTGTAATTTCTGTATTATTGCTGCGTGCAATTTTAAGGGCTTTAATTTCATGTATGTATTTAAGGGTATTTTTCATGTTTGATAATTTTATGACCACATGGCCAGATATAGTAAAGTACATATCTTCGCCATTAATGTGTTTTAAGGGCTTATTTGTGTAAAATCATGTGTGCCATAATTTTATTCAGGGTTATATGTCAATTATTTTCAGGGTTCCGTGCAATTTTCACGTAAATTGATACTTTTTGTGTATGACCACGCTGTCACTTTCATGTTTGCTTTTTCCGCCATCGGGCATGCTTCAAGCCTGTAAATGCTTTAATCGTAAAGGGAATAATTTTCCCAACAGATATAACAATTTGTCCGAATTTAATTTGCCATCTCTATGAAAAAATATTGCAATTTTACCTGCACCACATGGTCCGCTACGAACTTTATCCAGCGGCACCCACGGTATCTAAAATTGCTTTCACGCATGTGCGTGTTTATCGTGGCTACTCATCTCGTGACCCTTCGTATTCCATTGATATTTATGAAATTTTGTAATTTGTGTACGGTGACATTTCCGTTCTAGTCGGCTATGTGTATAGGCCGTCACCACATTAACCACTTGCTAGAGGGTGAGCCCCGACGAGTCTGCGCTAGTGATGCCAAATAATCACACGTGTTTATGTAATCATCTGTTGATTCATCTTGTAACTCTCCGTGTTCTATCTTCAGGGAAAAATCTTCAGTCTACCCTAGCGGCTGTCATCTCCCTTCCCTTGTGAAGATTGTGTTTTCAAGCACCATGGTGAATATAGGCATGCGCTAGAGTAATTGCGAGCTGGGGAGTACCCAAACGGAGCTAGCTAGAAACGACCGAATTTCATCATTAAATTAATTGGCACGTTATTTGTATGAACTGTATCAATAAAAGAAAGTATCACAGTGTTCCACTATTTTATTTGTAGTGATAGTGTCCTAGCAACATATGTTTTTCATGTTTAGTAAAAGTTTAGTGTTGAAAAGTGTATCGTAAGTACACTCGGGTGAGACAGACACACAGAACCCACAGCATCCCTGAGAACCCCGAGTCTCAACAGTGCGGTGATTGGGAAGCATCGCTGGTGCCCATATCATCAGCAAGTAATTTGTGTCATTGTTTGTCTCCTGTCTCACCAGATGGCGTCAAACTCCAGCAGACTTCTGTTGAGTTCATTTTACTACTCACTTGTGAATTAATATGTTTTTTTTACCATGCTCACATCAGTTAACTATGTGAGATTCACATTCTTCTTTTAATGAATTCATTAAATTTTTCAAGAGGCGTAAAAGAAGGCAATTCTGATCATACTTAATTTTCGTATTTTCCGTTAAATCGTTTAACCTGTGTGATTTAATTTTGATTACAGTGTTAATTGAAACCAACATCAATGTCTTTCTATCTTGCCTCAAATTATCTTCCTGTTGTGAGAGTTGCAAACTTGCACATCCAATGAAATTTCTTGACTTAAAAGACATATTTTTTGTGTTGTAACTATTGATTTGATAGTAATTAATAATATCTGTTTAATTAATTGTAAGAATATGAATATATTTTATTGACAGTATTTTGATAACAGAATGTAGATGTTACCATCAGAAATAAAAAAAAGATCTGTGTAATCACATATTTTCCTCAACTAGGACTATACTTGGCATGTTTGAAATGTCAAGCAAAAATTCACATGATGTTGACATGTTTTGACAAGCCACATGGAAAGTACATGGTGGCAGATGAATACGTATTCTGTTTGTTTAGAAGGTACTACTTTCATACAATCTTGTCAAAATCTGGAAACCTTACACAAGACTATATATAGTTCATTCCACAGCAGTGAAAACAAACATGATCATGAAACTTCAGGTAGTAACAAATATTATTTTCAAAACACCTGTTTGGAAGTTTTTCACTCATAAGGACAAACAAAATGCTAAATGAAATTTTATACTCACATTTCTTTTTTAGTATTTACTTGAATGAAAACTTCTTGACAAGCATATTGCAGTCTATTTCTTAAACAAATATTTTATACTTTTATCAATGTAAACGGTGTGGGAAAATATTCTGTGTTCAAAATGCATCCACTTATTTTGGTTATAATGCCTGACAGAAATTGCCTGAGGCAGAAAATATGATGTAAGTACCCGCCCCAAGCCACCAAAATAAAATTTCTCTGCCCGACCATTCCTAATACGGAGTAGCGCCAGAATGAGCGGGTACAGGAAATTGGAAATCTCCGAGAAATATTGAGAAATAAGATTGGTTTTATTATTATTCACAGACTTTCTCACTTTCGTTATCATGATAAAGCATTACATGTTCGAAATGAACGCCTGCATTATGGAAAAGAAAGTGAAAATCAGGATAAAACATACATAATTTTATTAAGATACATTAAAAATTGAAACAAATATATCTCAAACTACTGGGAATAGGGACGCAGAAAGTACTAGCCCTGGCAAAAGCAGAGGAGTGACCAAAAGTACGAGCACGAGGAAAAGTACGGGCATGGGCAAATGAGTAGGCATAGATTAAGTGAGTGCATGTGTTGCTGGGCACAAAAGAAAATAACTTTTTGAGATATATATATCCTAATGCAACCTACGCACATTTAGCAACATTGTTATTATCAACTACTTTCCAAATAAGTTAACTAACAAAACACTATGTAAAATTCTAATTTTTGATTGTTCCAATTAATATTGCTTATGTTATAAATTAATATTTCCAGACCTTTGTGATTCATCATGAAGAGTAAACAAGAAAGTACTGACCGTGGAGGGAGGAGCATTGCCCACTTGCTGTCGCACTTGCTGCAGGAAGTTACAACTCTCTTCAGCAGAGAGCAGGGGAAGGTACAGCCGCAGGTCTGATATGCAGCATGGCTTGCTGCCAAACTGCTTAAAATACGCCATCAACAACTCCACCAGTCCACCTGCAGAGCACACACCACTCACAGAGTCTGCTATAGCCACTCCCAGTACTGTTATGTCTATTACTTTTACGTGTATGATTATAGTGATTACTTTTAAGATGTTCCTGAGGAGATACATTTCATGCAATTTCCTAAAAATGTTATTTATACAGTAATAATAGTTCACATGCAAACTTGTTTGAACATATTAAAGAGGAACACTACTGAACGTTCTTCTCTAGCATCCACTTTCAAGACATAACTCTAACATCGGACAGCATACTGAAGCATGCCGCTCAACTTAATAAATAACAACGATTACAACTCATCGCTAAATGTTCCTACTTTCATCACTGCAGAAGGCAAGAATTTTACACATGAATTCTCGGCCACCTACTCTACCCAGCAACAGAAACCCATGAGCAGATTCTCTTCACCTGAAGGTTATGTAACCTGGCAGGCACACCTTTTCCCCTCTGCTAAGAGTCAACAAACCGCCCGCCACCCGGCAAGGCCGAGCGCCACAGACGAGGCATGAAGCCGAAACACTGACCAGCCAGGATGCTCTGCTCATCCTCCTTACAGCCCACACCGGCAGCCTGCAAGCTTCAGCTATATAAGACTGGAAGCTGCCGGGCTCGGGCAGTTCATTCTTCGCAAACTCTCTCGTGACATCCCAGAGCACGAATTCAGTGCTGGGAACTTTGGAAGTTACAAGTACGCTCTCCAGTGGCTGCTCACCACGCGTTGATATCCATCGAACACGTACACGTTTACTTAACTTCACTTTGTCTCCTACAGACACCCCTTTTCTTCCTTAACATGTTTAACTTTAAATACCTTTGCATCCGTCTAGAACCAGGTTGCCTACACCTGGAACCGTATTCACCTTCAGCTCTCCACAGTCTGATAGGTAGTACGAGGTCACGTGTTTATTGCACCTACAATTAACACCCATTGTTAACTACCCTACTGCTTTTCATTTACAGGGTAGTATTTAGTGCAGTCTACTTGAAATATTGATCCTGAATTTTTCATCGAAAACTTTTGAAGTTGCCTATACACGCACACTGCCTCACTCGCCATAATATGGTACCGGTAACATAAGAACACATTTTATTTGCACACACTTATCTTTATTCACTTTAGACATAAAATTGACTACACAAGAAAAAAAAACAATTGCTCATCATAAAAAAAATTAGCATATTACATAGGCATGGGTACACACACACTTAAAAATAATCATTAAAAAAAGGGAACTGAATTAAATTTGAAGTTATCATACATACACTGATTAAGAAACTAGTCTGTGTAATGTGCCGCTGTTTTTACAGCAAAAGAGGAGGGATAATGGAAGCGAAAAAATACAGGGAGGGTAAGGCAGAGGCGGCCGCAAGTGACCCGACCTGCAACCCCCCTCCCCCCCGGCCATGTGCTTCCACATACAATACACCAGTGTCCCCATCTGACATTAAGTAATTTATTGCTTCATGCTGTTTGGGACAACAAATGTCAAAATCTATTATGGTAGGTTGAGAAATGCACGACCACTAACATCAGTAAGGGCTAGTTTTCCATAGACTGAAAACTGTGGATAATAGAAACTAGTTCCACGGTTGGAGAAAAGGTCTATAAAATAAATCCGCACATAACTGAAACCGCGGTCTATTTTTACACGTGCCTCAAATTTCAGACTTTTTCGACCCAAACCTTTTACGGTTCCTCGGGATTGGGCCGTAATAGAGAAGTGGTCATAATAGAGGGGTTTTACTGAAAATATAAATTATTACATTCTTTTTAAAGTGACAAGGAGAGTGTGACACCATGTGTTTGTAAGCTTTATAAACATTTTAATACGTCTTTAGTAAAGTGTATTATTTCAGTCCATATTAGTGTCTTTTCACATTTGCATTTTATAAGTACCAATGGTAAGCCTATAAGCACTGGTATAACTATTAATTATTTTGTTGTTTTGTATTTAATAATTTACATAATGAGTCACCATCATTTCATTTTAATACACGTGAGGTAAAGCCTGCTATGCGAACCACGCCAAATGGCAAATACACAAACAACTCAGCTCTATTCAGAGGTCTGCCAAGGTAATGGAAACTGTATTGCAGTGACTGATCTTCGAGGGAGGCCTCACTAGGAACATAAGTCACCTGGGTATTCCGACTGTCTACGTGAGGATCCTGGTCAAATTGTTCCATCTTGGCTGGTGAATGGCTGCACTGGAATTATATGGATGACCATACTGGACCAAGACATGTTCCCAGAAATACAATGAACGACCACTGTCTAACCTGGCTTCATCTTATGTCGTATTAATTTATCCGTTATTTGATTCAGCAATATGCCACGACCACACCGAAATAGCCAAAAACTCAAATTAAAGAGAGCTTTAAAATAACTAGAGAACCAACTTTTACAAACACCTATTCCAGAGAATACAGACTAGAACACTCTGTTTCCACCTGCTATCTGGCTAACAAAAAGAATATCATTAGCCCATTTAATAATATTGTGTTGTAATCTTGATGTCCTGAGATCTGACCCCAAACTTTTATTTGAATCCTATACTGCTATTCCTCCGCATCAACCCTAGGAATCCACTAGCAGCAACAGCAACACACCACCGCAGCCAGCTTCGGCTATTGTTCAGCCACCGGCCGCACCCCAGCATCCACCAGCGAAAAGGAGGGTGCCAGCGCCGAGCGAACAGCAGGTAAAGATTGGTGAGCAGATCTCGGTGCCTATTTCTATACGTTTTATCCCTACTTGCAAGCCGATGAGGCAACGTTTCACACCGTTAGTTTACCCAAATGAGAGTAGGCTCTCCTTGAAGCATGATCCCTGCGATACTGGCTTCACAATTATATTTGAAGGCCACCACTTCTACGAAAGTTCAAACAGTGTACAGCAGGTCTTTGGAAGTGAACTTCACACTAGGGGTTGCAATCGCCAAGCTTTCGACACGTCAGAATGCCTATAAGGCTCCTAATATACAAGATCCATCAGCGTGGGAAGACCCCCCATTCCGACGAGATAGCAAGGGACTTGTGAGAGATTCCTGATAAGGTTACAGGTTATGTCTTCACTTCTCCCTTTTACTTTCGTACCTCCCGAATAGAACAGGTACACAGGTTCCAATCCTCGCTGGCCGGCCATACAGGGCATGAATGGTATCTAACCCATTTTAGGTACAAATGACAGTGTGTCATTGTACCAGGCGGCTTAAAATGATTCAACACATTTTCGTCCAAACCCTCCAAGGGGTCCATTTGCAAAAGTTTGTTGCACAGAGTGTTTACTGCACCTTCATCAGCATCGAGTTGTGAATCAAAAACATTCAGCGTGATTTTGGGGGCCTTAATCAGTGCTTGTACCCAATCATTTATGTGTTTCAGTTTACTTTCTTGGAATTTGAAGTTAAAAATATCTTAAATCTGATGGCTAGGATCACAAAATCAAACAAAATAACAGCAAAACGTAAAGAAACAAATATAATACACGTGATCGGTTAAATGCCAGATGAGCTAATAAGTTATATCTATGTGTCTGACTACATAAATATATTTGCGAAAACACCCTCAACACATAAGGAAGAAACAAGATATAAACATGTAACTAGCACCCACGTGCCAAAAATATCAACGAACGAGAGACAATGGAAACATCAAACCTTATGCCTATTTTTGATGAAAAATACCATCAAAATTGAAGATTTCATCACATAATAATGGCGAGGGGTGAAAAAAGTCTTCATTTTATCTGAGGCTGCTTGAGTTGCAAAAGTGGATTCAGTGTGGCGGCACAGTCACTTCGCACACGATACACCTTACATTTACATAGTGCACGTAAAAACTAACAAAACTTTACCACAGTTACGAATCACAATCTCTGGATACGGAATCCAACCACGGAGGATAAAATGTTGGAAGATTCGACTGATAAGCACTTGAGAGGGACATTTATCACATGCGAACTTGCCACCTCGCCATCTTGGTATTTACTGCTCCTCCTGGAAATGCTGCCGGGCTATTTGTGAGATACTGGATACATGTGCGCTGCGCACTGTATAGTTCCACACCCACACACAAGAAAGTACATAAGAATATACAACAAATATTTTTTAACATCTGCAAAAAAGGCAAATAGAAGCTATAAATCAATATGTTTGTACTCCCTTGCTAAATGGCTAAACTCCAAGACCATTCACCATGTTTTGAAACAATGGGATTATTTAAACGATGTAAGAAAGAGTAAGTTGGCTATACTGAAGTTGATTTACAAGTGTAAATTTGTCATGGATGAAAGAGTGTTGTCTGAAACCCTGAGGACGAAGAACAAAGAGAGTCTGTATACAATTAAACAACAAACATAATCCTTGCAGACAAAGACCTACCTAGTAGATGTTCAGGGTCATATTGGCGCTCCCTGAGCCGCTTGAAAAGCTCCAGGTGGGCGAGGTAAGGGCCACGCAACCGCCGCTCAAGTTGCTCGTTGTCTGCCTGAAGCTCTGCCAGGAAGGAGCAGCACATGTCAGGAGAGGTGTCTGCATCGTCCTGTCTCTCAGTCGACCCCTCCCTGCTGGCATCCCACATCTCCAGCGCTGATGTGAAGTAGTTGCAGTAGTATCCCCAACCATCCATGCTAATACACATGCCCAAGTCACATCTCTACACTCATTAACACTATTCTAGTGTGACTACATAAACAGCAAGACAGCACTTATAATTAGGCACTTAGCTGAAGAAAACCTGTCTCTTTCCCTTTGCAATGCATAAACTAACAAATATGGCATATCACTGCAGGACATTAGCTATTTACACGTTAATTCTTTTAATTTACAGAAACTCAGATCTTCTGCTGAATACTATCTCCTGCAAAAAGTAGCCAAAATTAAAATGAATATTTCTTGTTTCTGGATCAAAACCTATTGTGACTGTATGTACACGAAATCATAAGATTTTCCATGGAATCATTTGGTTGAAATTCCACAGGTAAATGCTTATGTCAACAAAAATATTTTACTCTTTGAACAAATGCTCATAAAATTGGAAGGTTACTGTATGTGTGTATATACATGTATGTGTATTGACGCATGCCCAAGGGGAGTGAAACTGCAAAACAACAACTATTTAGGGGGGCTGGTAATATCATACAATGACTTAAGACCTTTGGGGTTAAAAGTTACGGTGACTTTTGTTACGCAATGTTTAAGTGAGGAAGTGGAGGCCTTAGTCACCATCACAGTTTTTACTTGTGACGCCAGAGTCATTATTTTCATTGGGGGCCTTAATGGGTAACTGGCACACGGCGAGTGTAAAGGACAGGTCAGGTGGCCTGTCTGAGAGGTACAAAATCTCAAACCACTGTCACGGCACTGCAAGTTGGCTGACCTTTGATCACACTGTTACCTGAAGGTTTGTTAATCTTCTGCTGGTGTGGTCCCCGCTGATAAAATATAAGGGCCTACTCAACACCTTTGCCGTCTAGTAATGGGTAGGCAAGCACTGACCGAGTGCAGTGTAACTTTCGACAGGGAAAATCAGAGGATGTGGTTTTGAATGATTAACTATTAGACAGTGAAGAAATCAATTATAATCACCTTATTTATTTAATTTCGTCTCAAAATTACAAGTTTTATTTGCAGTAAAACATAATTAATTACTTTAAAAGACAAGATATTTGTCGCAAGGTGCTGGCACTCAGCAACATGTAGTGGTGTGGAGCTGTAATCCTCCCGTCGCCACCCCTCTCGCTTCAACATCAGCCAAGCAGTATGCTCACTGTCCGATCGATAACTTCTCAGCGCGCTCTTAGCTGAATCAGTGTGTGCAACACATTCAAAATTTGAATGGCATTTGGGGTCATATGATTTTCATTTTTAGAGGGTTTGAAAGTTTTAAGTCAGCTTGCATTTGGTGTTGGATTACAATCAATTATATACAGTATTTTGAGATGTTATTTTCTTTATTTAAACAAGTTTAGGTGAAATGTCTTTTAATGTATTATTTACAATAATACTTTTTCTAGAAATCTCATTTTTATTGTGTTTATTAGTTAAACTGTATTCACAGATAATGTACACCTCTTACTATACTCAACATAAAGTTTTGTACAGTTACAAGTTGTATTTTTTTGATGTACATGTCAGAAATCACATCTACTGAAATCCCACATGTATAGACAATTTCTGGCCGTCCCATGAATAATGATAGATCGAGAGTTAACTGTATTTGTTTCCGGAACCAGTACGTGTAGGCTCAGACTTGCTGCCTGCCTCATCCAGCCAGACCAATGGCCTACTGAAACTATCACCTACCTTATTCCAACCGTACTAGTACCAGTTACTCAGCCTACAGTCAGACATTTCACACCCACACCTGCTGCACCACCATGTGCGACCAATATACCCTCTGCCGGCCCAGCTAACAATCACGTCCATCGCCCGTGTATACCCTTGAAGGCAGGAAATCCCAAACACAAGGTAACGCTGTCAGAACCAGACTTTGTGCCCTGTTGCAAAGCTACCAGACCAACTAGATGTCCCAGCACCTAGACAGGACTAAACCCCATGAAGAACCCCAGCACATACGGGTGCACCTGACTCAGCATCCAAACAAAAACCAGTCTCGCTGAATGTAAATCTCCCATTCGACAGGACGTCACACGCCAGCTTAAAATAGAAACTAAGATGGGCTTTCAAAATCGTTCCAAAGAATCAGCACTCTTACTCCCTCACAAAACTTGTTGCACACTTATCAGGCGAAATGAATTGACACTTGGGCTCACCCTCCCTAGTAAAGTAATTGGGAGGTTGTAGTTCTCCAGCTGCACAGTTCATTAACAATAATTGATTATTATAATGGGTTTTGATTTTGCATTTAGTTATTATGAAAGAACAATTGATAGCACTTTGATGATGTTAATGCACAGATATGAAGAAAGGAGTTTGTAACATCAACGTAATATTTGTAGATAAGTTGATAAAATTTGAAGGTTGGTACAGCTCTAGTTTTATGAAATTACAGTAGAATCTCTCTATTATGACCCCTCACAGTTCCCAAGAATAGGTTTGTAATAGAGAGGGGGTCTTAATAAAAATTTTTGGAAACTTTTGGGACAATTTTGACTCTCCCCTAACCCCAATGCCCTCAAACTTGCCATTTTTTGCATTATAATATATATATATATATATATATATATATATATATATATATATATATATATATATATATATATATATATAAAATAGCTGGACGTCTCCTGATTAATTTGATACACAAGAATGACATATTGGACCACCTCTTGTCGGGGTGGCAGCGAATACAGTGTCGGCTGCCACTTGTGTGTAGCTGTGCGAGTGCCTAGATCTTCTGCAGCGCGGCCAGGTGCAGGCGTGGCGGTTTGCTGCTGAAGCTCGGCCCTAGATCCTCACGCTGGGCAGCTGTCGGTTGGTCGCTACAAGATGGCAGGTGGCAGCCGGCCGCCTACCGCCTCTGCCATCATTAGAGGGCCGGTTATCTTTGTAACAGCGGCCCGGCATTGGGAAAACCTGCTGATGGCTGCGATTCACGTCAATGTGTTGAATTTATACAAAATGCAAGTGGTGTGTTGGCCTCTGCACTGGTACGATGAGGCCCGGCAATGTTTACGGGAATATATATATTTAGTGCGGTCTACTTGAAATATTAACTATCCTGAATTTTTCATCAAAAACTTTTGACGTTGCTTATAATAATACACGGCCTCACTCAGCATAATATGGTACCGGTAACCTAAAAACACATTTTATTTGCACACACTTATCTTTATTCACTTTACACATAAAATTGACTTCACATGAAAAAAAAAATACAATTGCCCACCATAAAGACAGGGAGGGGAAGGCAGCGGCGGAGGCATGTGACTAGGACAAAGAATCCTTACTGACCCCACCTGCCACTCCCCCCCCCCCCCCCCCCTACTCATGCTTCCACAGACAATACACCAGTGTCCTCTTCTGGCATTAAGTAATTTATTGGGATTACAATATCTATTTTTAGACGTGCCTCAAATTTTCGACTTTTTCGACCCAAACTTTTCACGGTTCCTCGGGATTGGGTCATAATAGAGAGGTTTTACTGGGGGGGGGGGGGGGCGCACAAACACACAAGCACGCACGCACTCACGCACACACATAAATATTTCAGTACAGAGCAAAGAGGACAACAGTAGATAAGAGAGCTGACTGGAGAAGTGACCAAGAAGACTTACTCGGAGCGCAGTAAAGACTTGAAGAGAACATTGGCATCCCTCCACCGCCTCAGTTTCATGAGGAGCGAACCCTTCTTAAGAGGCACAAACACGTATGAGACTAGCTTCTCTCCCAGGGGGCCCTCAAGAACCTCTAAGGCCTCCTGGTATTTCTCCTGCAACACAAATAGGCACATTCCTGTTGGTAGCCCATACACACACATCTCTTGTCTTGCACAGTCAGCACATATGAGTGTACACACCTTTCACGGTGTCTTACAACTTTTCTGAAGCTTTTCTTAAGTTCTACTTTCAGGCCATTTGGCCACCTCATGTAAACAAAGCTTGATTAATTCTAGAAAATTACACCAAAGGGACAACACACAGTATTTGTGCACACTCAGTTAAATAATATTTTGCAATATAACCATTTCACCCTATGCATCGCAAACATACCTATTTTGTATCAGTTATAATTTGTATCAATTGTAAATGAAATATTATAGATTTGACGCGTACCTTACCTCGGTGGGTAGGAGGTTAGGCAGCTCTGGTTTTGTGGCGTGACAGGATGCCATTAGTTGGATGAGGAAGGAGGAGGGGGGAGAGCGGTGTTTCGACCTACACATAACTGAAGGGTCACTGAGAGAGAAAGAAAGTGAAGGAAGAGGAATGATTTAAGAGTGAGAGATGAGACCAACAGACAGTCCTGCCACTTCCCTCCACACGCCTGGACAATTTATGGCTACCATTACCGCTTCCTCTTTAATTTTCCATGTATAGCGCGTACCGCAGAATTTTTTCCCTTTATTTTGGGAAACAAGGGTGCACTATACACTAGTAATATACGGTGTGTGTGATACGGTGTGTGTGTGTGTGTGTGTGTATATATATATATATATATATATATATATATATATATATATATCTCAGTTGGCTTCTTCCTTCGGAGCTAGATCTCTCTGCAACATGGTGGTCTGTGCTCTGCTGGCGGATTCCTTTGAGGCTGGAGCAAGGACTCTAGTAGGCGACCTCTCCCTTGAGGTTGCCAGCATCAACTGGCATTTGGACGATGTGTCGTTGCATATATATTTGCATCGAGCTTCGTGCGGAGTGCAACCCTTTCCGTACTCCGCCACTGCGTGGCCATGTATGCTCGCTGCCGGGCCAGCTGGCCTCATGGCAATGCGCTTTGTGGGGCTACTAGGTCGCAGCAGGTCGCACCGCCACCCGATTGGGCACGGAACTTATGGACTCGTGTGCTATTCTCTCATTGGGAGTTTGCTGGCTTGAGATGGCGGGGAGTAGGACAGTGGCACTTTAGAATAAATGCAGTATGCTGCATGCATTTTATATATATATATAAAATACATGGCCACGCAGTGGCGGAGTACGGAAAGGGTTGCACTCCGCACGAAGCTCGATGCAAATATATATGCAACGACACATCGTCCAAATGCCAGTTGATGCTGGCAACCTCAAGGGAGAGGTCGCCTACTAGAGTCCTTGCTCCAGCCTCAAAGGAATCCGCCAGCAGAGCACAGACCACCATGTTGCAGAGAGATCTAGCTCCGAAGGAAGAAGCCAACTGAGATCACCGCCCAAACAAGACCAAACCGAGAGCCGGTAAAGAGTCACCCAGATGAGATAACCTCAACCTGCTGCCGGAATAACCTCAACAGGAGTCACAAATAGCTAAGTGCCGGCATTCATTGCTCAAGGTGCATCTCGAGTACTTGTGTGCCCGATGCCTAACGTCCTTTATCAGGATCATCAGTGGGTTTAGCACCTAGTAATGTTGGTTTTGATCCATGTCCTTAAGGCCCCTACTTCTGGGTACAGATTTGGGAAGTGTGCCTGTTTTACACCGAATAAAATCATGCTATCTACCACAACTTAACTAACGTACTTATTTGTAAATTATGTTTAGTTTATCACTTTATTGCTTATGGCTTATTTTATGTGTTTTTGCACATTCAAATACGAATGCATGTAAAATTGGTCAGTAGATTTATTTGATTTATCACCATAAATGAAAACATGTTTTACTTTCCAGCACGTATGTTTACAACTATAGATAATATGAGCACAAGTGATGATACGTCACTTGGAATGAACATTCTAGTGCAAGGCCCCGCAAAAGTACATTTGTTCAGTAGGAAAACTTGCCGTTGTAGTGTTCATGTCTACTGAGCACATGTTATCTACATACAGAATTTGCACCAACTAGCTCGCTGAGTTTGAACACAGATTTTCAATACGAATAACACTGCCAATTTCAGGTTACAAATACAGATTATGTATGTCTTTATAAAGAGCACATGAAAAATTGGGGCAATTCTCATGAAGAAACCTGCATTTTTGTAGTAAGAAAACAACAGCTATTTTTGACAAAAATAACACATATTTTCAGATCTCTACTTATAAAGTAATTTCGCAGTCACACTGGCTTGCAATCTCAACAGCCTTTGCCACAACCTAGCGACGAGTTCTTGTTATAGTCTTCCAGAGTCCTTGTTTGTTGTCTGGTTAACAGAACTACACACGCCTACTGCTACTATGGCTCTTGCAAATGAGCACCACGGTGAGAGATAGTTTGTTTGCCGCACCTGATTGGAACACCTGTGCTACACATCTAGCAGAAAGTCATCTGGAAGATGCCCTCGCCTTGTTACCAGCATGCATACCAGCTAGCTTAGCAACTCCTATCCCTTCTGGCATTCCACGCACAGACTAAATGCACATCCATTTATCCAACAACAAACACATCTACACTATTCGCACTATCTAACGGCTACCCGATTTTCCACCACATGCTTTCACTTTTCCATTCCAGGCTTGGGTATGGCCTGTTTGACCAGCACTTCAGGCTATAAATTTACTAACTGGAACCACTCTCTTCCTGAGCTAAGTATCTGATTATCAGCAGTAGTGCCGCTTCCCTGGGGTTGACAGAAGGCACACTACTATCCTTTCACCGGAGACTTGGTTACCATAGTACTAACACTTAGCTGGGCTCTCTCGGGAGAATAAACAGACAGTTCACCTCCCCGTCTCTTGAACGCAGAGACAGAGCAAAAGTGCAGTAACGCCTTTCCTGAAGGATGGTCCGAATCCCAAGCATTTGTAATGAAGGGAGGTTCAACCTCTCCATGGAGGCTCGCTGTACACTCTATACAGTCCTTGCCTGGGAAAAAGTGGCTTCATCCTACCTCAAGCGTACCACTATGCTAGCAGAAATAAGTTGCGACAGATCACTGCTATCCCGGCTATGCATGTTAAAATGCAGGGCCCCAGCATCTATGGTAATCCTGTTTCTATCACTATGACTAGGGTACGAAAGCCTCCAGTACTGCCATCATGTATCTGCCTGTTTGGTGTTTCATTACCAAGGCAACAAAGCTAATCCTTCATAGGGGATTTTCTTGCCCCATTTCAAGACTTCATTGCACGAGGACGGAAATTCGCAGGACGACATTGATAAGATATGGTTGCGGACCAGAAAAAATAAAATGAAGATAAAGAGCTTGCCACCGGGTGGTAGCCTAATTGCGAGTGTATGTTTATGGGTTCGTGTTGTTACCAACTCTCCATATCTTACGAGTAACTTTGTAATGTGTTGACCCAAGTTGACGTTTTGTTTAATTCACAACCCTTGCATCCCAAGTTAACTAACTCCAATGACATGTCTGCACTGGCTCCAATCAAGTCCTTACATATGTGGCCCTCCACAAATGTTTCCAGACCAGGTTACAGTAATGGTTATTGGTGCAGCAAATTCACCAACTATTTTGCAAGCAATGGCACCTAGAACATTTGCATCAACTCCAGCAGAAGGAAAAATAGAGTAGCAGAGACAAGAACATGGCTGAAGGATAGTTGGTCCTTATCAAGGAACATAACCTGCCTCCCTTATACTGGTGCTTGGCCAGAATTGTCAAGATGTTTCCTGGAAAGGATAAAGTCACGCCAGTTACTGAGGTGCATCTAGTGACACTTAAAGATGTCGGCAGGCTTTCGCAGCCATTTTCTTTAGAGCTATCTTGGATTTTGAAGTTGAGTCACGTCGTTATGGGAGTGTTCTCAGACATGTCGCTTCACATTGCAGCAGCATCATAAGTGTTGTCATCCAACAGTTGTACTGCAATCCTGATGATGCCTGCTGCACTGCGAGACACCACTTCCACAATGACGCGGCTCAATCTCTAAATCCAAGATAGCTCTGATCTAGTGACACATTCACTTAACCTGTAGTGAAACAGTACCTTCTTACCATACAGCAAATCATGAAGGACAGAGACTTGAACTTTGTACAATATTATTCAGTTTTGTGTTACAGTTTGTTAAACCATGGGAACTTCAAGGTGCGTCAGATGTCCTGGCAAAGATAATTTTCTGGAGTTTCAAATTTCCTGCCCTCTGTGCTAATGCTGCAACAATGGAGCTGGCACCATATTTTTTCTCAGCAGTTGTTCACATGGATTTACCAAACCAAGTCACTATAGGGGCATGCCTGCCAATCAGTTAAATGTTCTTATAGAATCCACTATTCTGTACCCAAGCCCAGATAAAGTCTGAATTAAATTTCTTCTAATTAATAATAAATCAAAATGTTTTCCTTGTTATTATACATTAAAAATTTTTCCCTGGCTGATAAGTATAAACTATTCTTAATAGGTTTAAATTTATTTTCTGTTGATGAGTTTTGGATGTTGATTCCACACAAAGAGACTGGGTATACCTGCTTTGTGAGGATCATGAGATAGAGCAACACCTCCTGCTCTGCCTCCATCTTGCCATCATCTGCAAACCTGCGCACCATGCGCTCTGCAAGGGGCAGCACCACTGTGCGTGCTAGGCGTGGCTCTGCCTCGTGCGCCTGCATCACCACGCTCATCACTGCCCAGAAGTAGTATGGGTTTTTAGGCTTCAGTTTGTAAACAGCAAGGGCCACCTGCTGTTGCCGCTTGTAGTCGCCCACGCGCACATATGCCATGAAGAGGTGCGTCAGCAGTTCCTCGCTGCCAGGCTCCTGCTTCACTGCCGCCTCGTACACGTTGCAGATCTTCTCCGCTGCAACATTTGACACACCCCATACTGACCTCCTATCACTACACGTACCTCTCCCATCAATACTGCACTCATCTTGACTGACCTACGAGTTGACACATTAACGAATGCTTAAGTTAAGTGTACAGACAACTAAGGTCTAGTACACTAGTGCCACATATCTCTACATGATTGGGGCCACAGTGGCCCAGCAGTTAGGTTGCTTGCCTCCCACTAAGGCGAATCTGGTTCGACAACCAGCTGGTTCACTCCAGATTTTCGCAAGTGGGAATCATGCCGGACGATACCGCTGGTCGGCAGATTTCCTTGGGGATCTCTCGCTTCTCCTGCCCTTTCGTTCCAGCGCTGCGCCCTACTCATATCACTTCACTCCAATCGGCTCTCAAGATCTAAATGTTAAGAGCTGCCCAAATCTCTTTAATCACTCTACTTAATTCTGTACAAGTAAGTTATCACATTATTTTAGGTAAAATTTAATTTTTTTTTTAATATTTAGATGGCTGCACAGGATTTAAGATGAGTTACTGCTTACATGCATGCAGTACTACTTTTATATGTGTAAGTTCATAAATAGCTCATTATGGGTTGAGTGTGCCAGGCTTAAGAGCAACTAAGGGACCAAAGTCTCTCTGCTCTGTATGGGAGCTGATCATTTAACACCAATTACCACCACTACTTTAACACAATTTATAAAGTCACAGCTCACAATAAGTACTAACAACCCAAGTTATTTATCTACTGTAATAACTAACCACTACATAAATAAGTTACGAAACTGTGATTTTAGCATTAATGTAGTAAAACAAATGAAAATAAAAAAATTATGCCAATAAACATGAGAAAGTGTTCATATGTTTGAAGAACTAAGTAATAAAGTTGGTACAAAGTCCACACAATTAAAAGGATATGCAGAAAATTATTGTGAAAGACTGCCAATGTGATCTACATACCCAAGCAGTGCTAAAGAATGTAATTATCAATTGCCTGCAGTTATATGCAACCACTTGATTCCATGCAGTTGAAAGGCATCACAATTTTTTTATTTTTCTGATATATAAGGAAACAAAGCCATGAGGGTTGGGCAAAGTTAATTTTCCCTGTTCTTAAATTTAAAAACTGCAGCAAACTTTTAATTTCTAGCAATTTTTCTCATGTAATTTAATTTTCGGCAGCACAGAGCGCAGCAACCTTAGATATGTTGACCAACTGAAAGCAGTTCAGTAAATGTGATGTGATACTGCACAAAATGTAGCTTTATGCATTGACCACAGGATGTATCAAAACCATGCGATGGTCCGACTCTTGCTACCCAAATTATTAGGCCATAGTTCTGCTAACTGTAGGCAGTATTTTGCATGCCCCACGTCCCCCTCCCCTTCCTTCCTCACATTATTTGATTGCTTGATCTTAGGCCACACATTCCCCCTCCTCATGCCCCAAGCAGCCTATTAGCCTTGCTTATAATGTCAGGTCCCCTGGTGGCAAGTAACTACACAACGAACACTATGAGACTTCTTCCACTCCTCAACTTGGTCTGTTTGTAGGCTCCTTTAAGCATAGGGTGCCTCTCCTCCTGGCACAGTTGTGTAGACTGTGTGTTTGGGTGGTTCTTCTACATACACTCATTATCTAGCTGTGTAAATGCTGTTCACCGTAAAATGAGCACTTTTGAAAGCCCTGCTTAAGATCTACTTGTATGCACATTGTGTCTTCTTCCGCCTTATGTAAAAATAACGTCACCATGGGCCTCATCACTTTATTAATGTGTTGGTCAAATGAAAATTCGAAATTATTACAAAAGTAAATATTTAGCAAATGTTTTAATTTTTACATTTCAATACATTATAATTTAAAAAAAGTGAAAGTAATCAATTAAGTTATCGCAATTGGTTACGTGACACTTTTTATTCTATGTTAATATATGGAACTACTGTCCATCGGTCGTTACCAACTTTACTGGACGTATGTCTGCCCGTTAAAATATATACAGGTATAAGCAGTAACATTTTTCTAAGGTTGGTTTCAAAAGTACTCACTTTATCATGAACAGCCTTCACTTAGGTATACAGTAAAGACCTGGATATAACAAACTCTATGCTTTGGTTTATGTGGAACTGCAAACATATATGCCAAGTCCCCATGTTCAAACCAAAGAAAAGACTCATCAGGATCACCACTGTGCATACATACACTCTTAATTCATTTGAAAGATACAATGGATTCTCAAGTCATTGTTCACATGGGACAGACAAGAAGTTTCAATACGTATGAACTTTCAATTAATGTGGTCTTTAAATCAGATAAATAAAAAATGGGACCATAGAATATGTGCCAAAGATGGGGACTTTTAATCCATCTGGGTTCAACACATAAAGGTTACACTGCCATCTGTGTACATACAGTCCACTATCAAACGCAAGACTTAATTCTAAACCAGCTAACAAAGCCCTATCAAACTAATTGTTAAATTGAATTTCCAACTTCTGAGCAATTCCTCATTGAAGTCTAGTCATTAAAAATAAAAACTGGGCGCCCTCAAACAGTGCACAAACATCACATCTGAATGGCTGCCCACTTACACCAGTTAGAAAATGAGCTACAATTGACTACAACTAGGTATATACAGTTGAACAAATACAACTAGGATATCTGCATAGACAATGTTAGATATCAGCAAGCATGAGGGTGTGCCCATAAGTAAAACTAGAGCACCAACACACTTGGTTGGGAGAGAGAGGCATGCTCACGTTTGTGCATCTCCTTGTAGCAGATGGTCATGGCCTGGAGGGTAGCCTCGTTAACTGGAGACTCTGCGCGGACGCCCTCCAGCAACGAGACGCTCTCTTCCTCCTTGCCGAGCCGCAACAATGCGAGCGCCTTCAGCACCTGCAAAAATGCACCGCACACTGTCCACAGGATGTTCACAATAAACTGAGCACTTTGGGAAGCCCTGGTTAACATATACTTGAATAAGTTAAATGAAACTGTAAAGTTAGTAGATAAGTAAATATTTTACAAATTTTCTAAATCTTACACTTACATATTTTGGAAAAACAGAACGAAAAACTAATTATTTTGCATTAACAAATATTTACCTATCCCTTTTAATTTAACATGAACTATTTTCCCGCCATCATTATCAACTTCAATGGGTGCATACCAGTCAAGAGTGCCCATTAAAATACATCAAAGGGGCAATGTAATTTTTCAAAGGTTGCTTTCAAAAAATGCTTAGTTAATCTTGAACAGCATATACCTGCACACAGCGCCTGCTTTGGCCTCCCCCTGGCACGTGTCAGAGCCCTACTGTTTCTTCTGTCAGTATCCTCCCACATCTGTGTGCGACAGCCAACACTGTCACATACTGGGGACTAGCGTACAAGCTACTCGCTGTCAACAGAGCACTTCTCTGACTCTCTCTGTCTAGTTCCTTCTTCAAGCGTAATGTGTACCACTCTGCCACGTGTAAGTTTCAACATTCCCACGGACCTTGCGTCTGGTGTCATTGCATTCAATTATGAAGTGAAATTTTTGACAAAACCAACATGTGACCACTGTGCCAATGTGTCCTTTACAAAAAAGAAACTGTGATATTAATTTTAACATTAAGTTAACATACTGAACTACTTTTCTTAATTTTCTGCCAACTTTGTTAGGTGCACTTACATCCATACTTCATTAAAATGTGTCAGTTACAAGCAATAATATTTTTTAAAAGGGTGATTACACAGAATTTTTTTTATTATTGCTAAGAGCACATTCCTTGTTACAGGTGGTTCCCCCCCCCCCCCCCCCAAATATATAGTATTTAAGAGCAAATTTATGTGAAAATCTTTTTTTTTAATACCCCGGATTTGCTAATGTTCTGCTTCTGGAACATAAAAAGTTAAACAAAAAAATTTTCTTGCAATTTATCTATTTCCTTTTCTTAATGATACATTAGGTGATGATAAAATACATAAAAAAATTAAAAATTTTTATGGGATCTGGGGCAGTGTATAGAAGGTTAAATATAAACAGTATATACCACTACTGTACCAATGAGTATATCAAAATAAAACCCTATTTAGTAATTATATTACATCTCAAATAAGCCACTAAAACATGGTATTGCTTTACCTAATAAGCTGCCAAAACAAGTTTTCTGGTCACTGTTTACATAAAGTATTGAACAGCCATTTTTTCCCCAAATATTTATTTCAAAGTGTGAACCTACTATACATGCGAACTTCACAAACACACACACACGTAATAGTACTTCGTTTTCCTACTCAAATGCAAACTTAAGTAAATATGACACATGAGTAGGGCCTGAACAGCTGAAACATGGACAATGGAAAAGAAAGTGGAATTTTAGTAATTTAGGGTCCGTGTTACTTTAGCTTTCTCTTATTAGAAATTTGTTTTCAATTCCTCTGCCAAGACTGCCTTCCACAATTACAGTCTCTTGTAGGTGCCTCAGGGCCTGTGATTGATCTTTGGGGTTAAGGCTATCTAGATAAGACACCAGGGCAGGCTTTAGCTCATACAGGCAACCAGAAGCCAGGAGAACTTGTAGTACTATTTTCTTAAATCCTCTCCTCTTGGAGTAAGGCATTAGGCGACAGCTATACCCTCCAAATTCAAAACCTACAACCAGATTTCAGAAAATAAATTAATTTCCCTCTTAAAGTGAAGAGGAACTTAAATGAATTTACCCACAGATCCTGAGACGGAATTTGCTCTAAAGTCAAGCTAGTTGGACCACATTTTGTTTCACTACTTTAATCAAAGTTGATAAGAACTTGCTTAATATACACTTTCATCAGGAATCTTGATAAAATTAGGGCAATGGAAATAACAGAAGCTTGAAGAATTTATTTAAAAAATAATATACTTTAAGAGTAAGCCATTTACTCTTTGAAGTTCTTCTTTTCAACAACAAACCTCTTTTGTTTTATTAAAGCATTACATAATTATTAGAGCTATCACATTTGACATTTTTCATTGATATTTTAACACCCTCCGCGAATGAAAAAATATCGATTCCAAAAATAGAGAAACAGACATTTTTTTATATCAGTTCTTTTAAAATTTGGGTCCATTGGGGTTGACGTTGGTCTGCAATTTTCCATGTTGAATGTTTCACGTATTGATTTCAAGTAGTCAACTTGATCAATTTCAATTTTTCCTTTTGAAAGATCTTAAACAATGTTTAGTCCCAAATAACTGATCTTATCTTTATATTCTTTCATATGAAAGGCAGATTTAAATTTTCCTTTTAAGGTTTCAATGAGATGCAAATCTTGGCAAAAGATTAGGATAACGTCAACATAAACCACGCTATAAATAAACTTCCCTCTGTGGTTCTTGACATATAAGAAATAATCTGCTTTGGATCTCGTAAATCCTTTCCTTATCATAAAATGATTAAATTTTGAGTTCTAGTTCCAATTTTTCGGAGACATTTTTAATCCACATAAGGATTTCTTGTGTAAAAGAACTTTTCCATCTTGGAGCATTCCTTCTGGTTTCTTGAGGTAGACTTCTTCTTAAATTTCCCCATACAGAGAGGCATGCTTCACGTCCATTTGATGGACCTTCATGTCCCTGTTCACAGCAATAGCTAGCAATATTCTTAGTGTTGGAAGTTTTGCCATTGGAGGAAAACACAGCGGGCTGGCCGGCCCTTCAATACGATATTCTTTTCTTTCTGTTTCTTTTGGAAAATCCACTTTGTGTCAATTGTTTTCTTTCCTTCTGGTAGACTTACTTCAACCCATGTTCCATTTATTTTTATTGCATCCAGTTGTTCTTTTATTGCAATCTTCCATTCTTCCCGATTTGCTACTTTAACTACCTGCTCACAAGTTAAATTTTCTTCTTCAGACACTATGAGACATTTCAAAGTCATCGTATTTGTATGGCTTATTTATATTTTCTATTGATCTTAGATATTTTAAATTTTGTGGACGGTCTTGGATATTTTTATTTTCATAATACGGTGACAAGATTTCTTCTGGATGGAAATCATAGAAGTCAACTGATGAGTCACTGAGGTTACTACATTTTTCTGAACTCTCCAGAATGTTTCCTGGTATAGGATTCCCACTTTGATCCTGTTGTCTTTCTTCATTTGCCATTCCTTCAAATATTTTTGTATCCATCCCAGCTTCTTCAACCACAATCTCTTCACTTCCTCTATCACAACTGTTCTCAACATCCTCTGACTCTATCCCTAATGTTTTCTCTTCTGCAGTAAGCTCTCCTCTGACTCTACAGTTGTTTTTTAGATTTTTCTGAAGTAAAAACTGCATTCCGTGCTGTTATTACTTTATGCTCACAAGAAAAACAAACCCTGTATGATTTGGAATCTATCTCATAACCTACAAATCTTCCTGCTATTCCTTTAGGATATAACTTTTTTCTCTTTTGGTCAGGAATATGTACAAAAACCCTTGACCCAAAAATTTTGAGAAGATATAATTCTATGGTCTTCTTAACAACTTAAGACTTTAACCTGAGTTATCTCGGGTTGAATAACGTGGTTAATTAATGCTAACCCGAGTGTACCCGTGACACACATTACTTTCATGTCAGCTGTCTTTTATCATGATTATACTTGTTATTCTTTCAGTTTAAAATGTTCACTTTAGATAGCAGCAGTTGTCGACTGTGTGTGTGTGTATGTGTAGTTGAAGTGCTGAAAATGAGATGGCAGCACTAGTTGCTGGCTGACTCGCCTGATGGTAACAAGTTTACTTTGTTGGGGACAGAGTGCAGCATTTACATGAAATGTTTTAGTTTTTCGCATTCGCGAAAGAGTACAGCATTGACGATAATCTAGTGAAGCTTATAACTGATGAGACAAATATATACGCTACTCAGTTTTTATATATAAAACAATATTTACATTTTTCCAACAATGAAGACTACAATCCAGAGAATCACCCCAGCCCTACGCTGAATAAAATTTGGAATGTTAATGAAATTCTGGTGGAAAAGTTTTGTAACCTTTGTAGAACTTGTCAGCACATCACAATAGATGAAATGCTGCTTTTGTACAAAGGTCGGCTGGGATGGGTCAAGTACATTCCTTTGAAAAGGGGCCAGGTATGGTATAAAAACGTACCTGCTGTGGGAGTCCAAGTCGGGATACGTGTGGAACTTCATAATTTACACAGGAAAAGGCACCGCGCTTGGGAACAAGTTCAGGGAATTGCCAGTTTCCTCACAAGTTGTTATGAATCTCACCAAGCTCCTACTCAACAAAGGCCATTGCCTAACTAGGGACAGTTTTTACTATTCTCCACAGTTAGAGAGCTGCTGATTTCCCATAAAACAGATGTTTATGGAACACTAAGAGCAACTAGAAAGGCTGTCCCCAAGGCTTTGCAAGAGACAAAGTTGTGTAAGGGGGAGATAATCGGGTACCAGAGGGGAAAGGTGTGTGTAATGAAACGGAGGGACAAAACAGATATCTGCGTGATTTCGACAGTACATAACACCGAAATGATGACTGTTGGGAAGAAAGGTGAAGAGAAAGTAAAACAACCTAAGGTAGTAGTTGATTATAACGATACCACGGGAGGAGTAGATCGTGCGGATCAACATCCAGCAGACTACGCTGTTCCAAGGAATACAGACAAGAAGTATTACACAAAAATATTATTCCACTTGTTAGATCTGTCACTGTGGAATTCTTTCATACTGTACAGGAAATGTGGCGGAAGTAAGTCAGCTTTGAAGTACTGGATGGAGTTAATGAAGCTCACCATGGAGAAATACCACCATCCTGAGTTTGCAGGCCAAACATGGACGTACAGGAAAATGAGGCTTACTTACTGAGCGTCATTTCCCAGAAATATTGCCTCCGACTGAGAAAAAGTCAAATCCAACCAGACAGTTTGCAATAGTGCAAGATGCCAAGGGAAGAAGGATAAGAAGTGAAACCAGATACTACTGCCCTGATTGCAATGTTCCTGTGTGCGTTGCACCTCATTTCATAGTGTACCACACTGTATCAGTGATATAGGACCCTGAGTCACTAATATTTAGGGTCTACCTAAAAATATTGCATTTTTTTTTTTAATTTCACATACTTTAGAATAAGAATGGAGTGTTAGTATTTCTCTCTCTCTGTGTGTGTGTGTGTGTTTTTATTATAACTTTTTGTCACTACTACTGGGCATATTTTTGGAGTATAATAATTTTATCATGTTTTCTTTGGTTAGGGTGTGCATGAAAGATACTGTATGTGTAAAAATTGCTCTATGGGAATATTTGTGAGGACATTTTTTATGCAGAGATTGTTTGTGTGTTCTGATACACGTAGTATTTTTCATTTCATGCAATTTATACACATACATGCTCTGTAGTGAAAATAATAAAGTAGTGTAACTAATTTTTTTACAAAATATGTTAAAAATATGTCTTTATTTGCATCCACACTGATTTGTTCAGTCTTTTATACAGAAGTATTAACTCGGGATAAAAAATGTACTCTATTAAAAAAATTCATATTTCGTAAATGATTACCTAAAATTTTTTTTTAGAATTTTTCTTTAGTTGCATTTCTAGTGTACTTTCCGATAATGCCATAAAAAAAAGTGATTCTTTTGGAACAACTTTTGAAAAATGTAAAGGAATGTTAAGTGGTTAAAGCACAATTCACATGGGGTTTTCCCTTTGGCTGAACTTGTACCTGTCAAGTTAATTGTGTAAACAGCGTATGCACTGCCTCAGCCCAGAAACGCTTGTCCAGTCCTGATTCTTGCTGCTTCCACTAAGGTCCTTATTTCCCTTTCGGCTCGCCCATTCTGCTCTGGGCAATATGGAGCCGAAAGTTGGTGCCTAATTCCCAAATATTAAAAGTAATCTTCCATTTCTTTATTTGAAATTCCTGCCCCATTATCTGATCTCACAGCCATAACTCTTTTCCCAGAATCCCTTTCTGCCATTTGGATGCATATTTTAATTAAATAAGGAATAACTTTCAATAATAAAAAAAAAAAAAAACCCATCCTTCACTAAACGGAAATATTTTGATCCACGAAAGCTTGTAGTTTCAAAAGGGCCGCAGAGATCAATACACAGAATCTCACATACATCTGATGTTTCTGAGTCACTAGGTGGAAATTACGAACGATACTGTTTCTCTTGGATACAAGAATCAAGAGATTTTAAGTTAGATTGACTGCTGCTGTCTTGATTTTCTGAACATCCAAATTTACAACAAAGATCTTTCCTTCCAAGTTTGCTTCTGCCATTACTTCATTATTTTTAATTAACCTATACTCATTTCCCTCTGCCATTAACGTATGTCCTTTAGCCAAAGCTTTAGAAACTGACAAAAGGTTCAATTCCAAATCCGGTACAAAAAGAAAATTTTTCAGCACATTCTGAATTTATTTATCAGCTACATGGCAAACAACATTTATATCACCAACATCCAATGCCTTCAGTAATTTTCCATCTCCTATTTTAATTTCTTTTGCGCAATCTCTAAAATTTATAAAATAATCTTTGCAAGAAGACATATGCTCACTGGCTCCACTGTCCAAGTAAAACTTCTCATACTTGATTAGTAACTGGCCATGCTAACAAAAGCATTTTCAAAAACTTTGTCACCATTTGTATTCCTACTTCCAGACTTTTCTGACGTCACTGCATTAGCCATAATCTTGTTCAAATAATAACTGCAATACTATTTAAAGTGACCTTGCTTATTACAAAAGTGACAAGTCAGAGTCTTTTTATTATTTGCTGCATTAGTTTTATTTTTAAAACATTTTTCAGTTGTGTGGTTCCTTTTATTGCAAAGCTGTAAAAGCCTGATTTTGTGAACAAGATGTATCTTTCAGCCTACTTTCCTCTATAATAAGTCATGAAGTCAACTCATTTAGCATTTGTCTGACAGGATCAACAGATTCCCATGAGGACACAAAATGTCTGAATTCTCTGGAAAGGGACATTTGTATTTTCGTAAAAACTTGGCGGTCTGAGATTTCTTCTCCAAAGAGTTTTGTCACAATATCCATAGCAGAAGATATGTGGACAGCTACCTCTTTTCCTTCATATTGAAAACTAAAGAAGCAAATGAATTGATGTTTCAGACTTTTGTTCGTATATGGACAAGACCTTATTCCTCATTTCCGCAAAAGTTTTGCAATTTAAAATATGAACAACAGTTTCCTCCTCCGTTCTAAAGACAATTAGTTCCTTGACCTTGGAAGCCTATCCCTTCCAAATATCTTTTGACTTCCCCTCTTCATTAGGCATGTCAACCTCGCCCAACATGACATCTAAAAAGCCTTTTTGCTTCTGCTGCTACCAAAATATGAAATTTCCAGATGTTCCAGTTGACTTCTCCCTTCAGCTTTGTTACCTGAACTTCCATTCTGTTCATTTTTTTTGCGCATATTTCCATTTGGTTTTTACAATTTCGACTGGGTATCCTTCCATCAAAAATAAAAGACGTATTTTACATAAAAACCACTTTCCTCAAAACCAAATATCTCTGGGCCCATAATCTGATAAAATTAGGGCAATGGGAAATAACAAAAGCTTGAAGAATTTCATTTAAATATAATATATTTTAAGAGTAAGCCATTTACTCTTTGAAGTTTTTCTTTTCAACAACAAACCTCTTTTGTTTTATTAAAGCATTACATAATTATTAGAGCTATCACATTTGACATTTTTCATTGTTATCTAAACAAATCTATTAAATTAATCTGGAATAATAAAAATTTCACATAATGCTGTTTTTGGAATGTATTAACTTAGAGAGAGACAGATTAATGATATTAATTCTCTGAGAAGTCTTTTATCAAACATATCACATTCATTATCAGCAAGAAATTTATTTGGAAGTAATTAGTTCTGGTAACTACAGATGTTCACATGTGTCTGATGCTAATTTGACTGGGCATTTTTCATATCACAGTAATAAAAGATTCACTTGAATCTGGGCATATCTCTGTGATTTGTGTAGAGTTGGAATTTAAATAAGTATTATTTAAAAGGAAGTTGCGTCTTAGTATGTTTAGTCACAACATATCTCTACACCAGTCGGAAAAAAAAAAAAAAGGGTAAAATTGCCTTACCTGTTGGAGAGAATTTTGGCAAATTGGCAATAGAATTCTTAATCCCACTTCATCCTTGGTCGCCTGGCAACTCCACAGAGAAACTTATACATATCTTATGTGCACTACTTCTCTTCCCCACAAGTACTCACCCACATTACAAATTTAAACACATAAGGATTTGAAATTTCTACACTACAGTAATGAAAATGGTTGTACTAGTACATCAAAGAACACTGAACAGTGTAGCATAAGAGAGGGTATGCCAACCTTGGCACACTGGGACTGTGGCTGCTTCTTCAGCACCTTGTCTGCCTCCTGCAGTGCCTTCTTGTTGTTACCATTGTCCAGCCAGTCTGCGACACAACCAAACACAACCCTCTAGCCCAGCTGTGCTCTGTTACAGTTCCACCACACATTCCTACACTTTTACCATTCACTAGTGCAGCATTTCCTCAACATTATTTTAACACACCACAGCCATATTTTAATAACTACAGTACGGAAGATGTCCTCCCTCTCCTCCTACCCCGCCAATGACCTCTAAGTCAACGAATGGCTGGAGCTTGGACGTTACAGAGATAGAAAGTGATATAGTATGCAGCTATCTTCAACACTCTAGTTTCTAAAGAATCCTACATTTCCTAACAACAAGGTTTGCAAATTTACACATTTTATTTGCCCTGCTTTAAATGTATGGAAGACAAACTGCAGATTACAGGAATAAAGAAAACACCTTTATGCGACACTGGGAATCAGTACACTAGAAATCTACATAAGTGGCAATCCTTAAGGGGTTTCCCTAACAAACTGTCTGGAAAATCAGTGTTTGCATTGGTAATTACCATTCTCACTTCCTCACTTATTACATGGACGACTATTCAATGCTGCATTTTCAAGTTGCACTTATTGCCTCAGTACACACTACAGGGATTCTCTACCAATTACTGTGGCATTTACAAACTGGAGTCACATTAGATTTGAATCTCAGATTTCAAAACCTAGTGACTACCAAACTTTGAAAAAAAATTACTAGAATCAATTTAACAAAATCCAATTACGCATACTCCCCTTAATTTTGATTTTATATTTCGCACACTTGTGCTAATATTTTATGTTATGAAAGGGAGAAAGATGTCGGAGAGGCCACGCAGCCCACGTAACTTGAATCAGGTGCCATCCGTCCATGCTACAGGTATTTAATTGTAATTTCTGTGTTATTGCTGCGTGCAATTTTAAGGGCTTTAATTCTATGTATGTATTTGAGGGTATTTATCATGTTTAATCATTTTACGGCCACATCACGTATGACCACGCTGTCAGATATCGCTAAGTATGTATCTGCGCCATCAATGTGTTTTCAGGGATTATTTGTGTAAAATCATGTGCGCCATAATTTAATTCAGTGTTCCATGTATTTTTGTTCTGGGTTCCGTGTAATTCTCACGTAAATTTATGCTTTTTATGCATGTCCACGTTGTCATTTTCATGTTTGCTTTTTCCACCATCAGGCATGATACAATCCTGTAAATGTTTTAATCGTCAAGGGAATAATTTTCCCAAGTGGAATACCAATTTGTCTGAATTTAATCTGCCGTCTATACGGAGAAATATTGCAATTTCACCTGCACCACGTAGTTCGTTATGAACTTTATTCAGCGCCATCCATGCCATCTAAGCTTACTTTCATGCGTCCGCGTGTTTATTGTAACTACTCATATTGTGCCCCATCTTGTTTCGTTGATATTTGTGTAATCTTTGTAATTTTGTACGGGTGACATTAATTCCATCCTAGCCGGTTATGTGTATAGGCCGTCACCACACTAACCACGTGCTGGAGTGCGAGCCCCGAAGAGTCTGCGCTAGAGATGGCTAATAATCACACGTGTTCATGTATTGATTCATCTTGTAATTCTCAGTGTCCTATCTTCAGGGAAAAATCGTCAGTCCACCCTGGTGGCTGTCGTCTCCCTTCCCTTGTGAAGATTGTGTTTTCAAGCACCATGGTGAAGTCATTCATACAGGCATGCGCTAGAGTAATTGCGAGCTGGGGAGTACCCAAACGGAGTTAGCTAGACACGTTTATTACCATTAAATTACTTGGCACGTTATTTGTATGACCGATAAAATAAAAAGTAAGTCTCACAGTCTTCCAATCTTTTATTTGTAGTGACAGTGTCCTCGCCACACCATTTTTACAGTGATAAAATGTTTAGTAAATTTTTAGTATTGCAAAGTGTATCATAAATACGCTCGGGTGAGATGGACACACAGAACCCACAGCATCCCTGAGAACCCCGAGTCTCAACAGTGCGGTGATTGGGAAGCACCGCTGGCACCCACCATCAGTAAGTAATTTGTGTCATAGTTCATCTCGTGTTTCACCCGATGGCGGCAATAGGTACTTGACAAGTAAGCCGGCCTAACCAGTTCCATGTTTAAGAAGTGTGTTTAGAGATTTTGGGCGGCATCGTTAGTCAGTCATGTGTGGGAGCCAGGGAGTATGAAATTGAGAAGGATGTGGACCAACGCTGGAATTTAACGCCACTGAAAACTAAACACTACTGAGAAAATCCGCCCAACAGAAGCATCTTCGAACGCTATTTTTTCATGTGGCAAAATTTGAGCGCATAACCCCGTTTGGAGTTGAACCGAGATTGTCTGACTGAGAGAAGAAAGTCCTAGCCACTATGTAAACTGCGGACCCACGTTCAGACTTGGAAGACACATTTGTCTACTTGTGTGTAACATACTCTTAATTATTTCATCAATCATACATCAAACTACGATTCAATAAATTCATCCCAACTAGTGGAAAATATTTGCATGTTCAGTAGTTTGATCAATTACGGCTCGGAAATGTGTTCCTAAATATTCATTCTTAGGGGACGGCCAGGAAAGCAGCCAGCAGAGTGAAGCACTCCAACACTTTAGTACTTTCGAACAACCTCGCAAGCTGTCTCTGGGGATGTCTCAAAACTCCAGCCCAACTACCTCCTGGGGCTCGCCTAACGGTCATGCTCGTTTATCCCCACCTCCTGCGACAGGCCAATGCCAGCTAACCCCTCCCTTCCCGACTAACTCATGTAGCTAGCAGGTAGCATCATGAGAGGGGTCTCAAAATGTGTGAAACATACCTACAGTTTTAGTTCATTCAATTCTGTGACAATAAACTCTCCTTTTTTTGGCATGACTTTACTCGGGAAACTATAGCTGATTCCAATGTTTTGAGTACTTATTTTCAATTAACTAAAAAATATGCACAAAGTGGCACAATTTCATCATTTAAAAAATATATTTAACACCAATGGAATGGAAAAGTAAAATCATAACTCTAACTATTCAAGTTTCTACTTGTACGGAAAAAATGTTGCCGCCATTAGTTCCAAAATAATTATTACTACAAAACCACTGTGCGTTTCTCACTCGAGATGGGACTATACACCACTCTTACGTATCAACACTTATCACATTTATCACTTGATCTCACCACTGTTACGTATAGTGTTTGTAAGGTTTCCTTTTTTATATATCATATTAATGTGTGCCGAGTATTATGTGGACTTTTAAGTATCTGTAATTCTCAGTTTTCACCACATCTCACGAGTGTTCTGTGTTTTCACCATATCTCATGAGTGTTCTGTGCAATGAAAATGCTGTTTTTAATATTGATTTCTATTCAATGTTTTGTATGAACACTTTTATATTTGTTACCTGTAAATTTTTGTCATCTCCTAAAAATTAACTCATAAATTGTAGTTATCATAACAAGTGTTCTTATCTATGTATACTGTCACCAAAATTATGTCTGTACTGTTCCTAAAATAGGACCTAAAGCTCTCAGGAACATTAAAATAATTTAATAAAAAAATTGTTTAACTGTACCACTTAAAAAGCTAACTGCAATTTCTTTGACGCAACATTCAAACTATGTTTACAGCCACAAATCGGAAATGGGGCAAAGATATCAAAAAACATGGCACAGAGAACCTAAAATAACAGATTGTAAGAAAATTAAATGGGCATAAATAACTTGAACAAGCAAAACAAAACATGGTTACAGAACTAAAGCAACAACAATATTTACTAGCAACAGAGACTGGATATCCACGAAACACACGTTCAGGAATAATTCATATACAATCATGTAACAATTTCCTAGCTAGCCTACTTCAAGATCCGTATCACCAGAAACTCCGATTGAAACCAACACACTGTCAAGAACAACAGTGTTGATACAATGTTGGCATATAAACTAAAGAAACACAAGACCGACAACAATAGCAAATGTTCACATGAATATCCCGTCAACACAAGTTCATAAATTTAACCTAGCTATATGAATGATATCAAAATCTGAACATGTAATATTACCATAGATTGGTCTCAGTCGCCGCTCAACAACCGTATTGTGTACAGAGACATTAGTGGCCATACTATTTCATTGACGTGATATACTATCAATAATGCTTTACAATTTTCTGTAGATTAATTCTAAAAACCCACACGTCCGTTTCAAATTCACTTGCTGACTCGTCCTGCCCAAGCAAGACTACAAACATTACTATTTTTTGTTTCATTTTTTTTAATAACAATTTCAGCTGAGGTACCAACAGTTGACCAATAAATTATCTAAGTTCCGAGCAATCTTTCCTTTCAACATCGATTAACCATAAACTTCATAGAGTAATCTTAAAGGAGGGTTTTCGATTGACTTAACAGAATAAGTGTGCCGTGTGCTTGGGATTATTAGTTCATGACTGTCGTGTGCGGGTATTTAGTGTGTTATTGACTGATTGATGAGTTAAATAATTGACATTTTTTTCTGTAGCCGTCGTCGGTGACGGGTCGAGTCTTTTGGTTTTTGAATCGAAGGTTTGTGACGTCATTTTGTGTGTGTACCATTTGATTATTTGGCGAGTTTAATGGCCTTTCGATTTTTTAATATTTCACTTTGTGAAGATTATTGAGCTTTTGAAATATATTTGATTTTAGTTGTATTCACTGGCTGTAAAGGCTAAATCGTAAGGCCAGGTGATTTTACGCCGCATGAGAAGAAGGGAAGAAGAATTGACATGACGAAAGGGGGCCTGCACTTAGAAAGGATACTAATATTGCATGTCGATTGGTAAGAAAGTGAAAGATGTTGTGAAGTCAATGTATGTATTGAAGTCATTTTAAGTTATTGGTTATTTATAAGTGTTGTCCAGAAGTATACATGTAAACAAATATTAGTAGGGTTGATATTAGGGCGTAAGTTATTGGTAATGGCTTTTTATTTGTGCAACCGGCCCGGGGACTACAATAGGGGCCCTCGTGGAGCAGGCTATTTAATAATAATAACCAACACCCGCAATTGGGCTACCTTTTTTTTGTACATACATACACACTTACAATTTGGCTACCGCCCGGTGGTGAGCACTCTCACCTCCTTCACCCAACCAACTCCTTTTTTGCAACCCCTTCTTGAACTTACCAACTCCTCTCACAGATACCAATTCCTCCCCCAACACATTCCACTCCCTCAGACCTCACAAGCATGGACTGCCTACCCCACTCCGTTCTCCCCCACACCCTCTGAAGCTTCTCACTGTTGTTTCCTCTTCCTCTAAACACCCCCTTACTTAGCTTGCAGTGTAGCCCTCCCCATCCTCCCTCTTCATTCACCACCCTGTACATCCTGACTAACCGTTCAACTTTCCTCCTGTCCTTCAATGAGCGCTACCTCATTTCTTTCATCACTGATGGCCTATAGTTCCCTTCTTCCTCACCATCTTGACCCTGCCTTCTCCACCTACCCTTCACCCATTTTGCTGCCTTTCTCTGCACCTTTTCCAGTTCTCGCACCTCCACCTCCACATATGGGTCCCATACTGCTGCAGCATACTCAACATTGGCCGTACCATTGTGCCGTACATCTTCTCCTTCACCTCACAGCTGACTCCATTCAGCACCCTTCCCAGCATACCCAGAGCCCTTCTTCCCTCTGCAACCACCCTCTGTACCTGTTTTTTTCCACCTGAGGTCTCCCTGCAGTACAATCCCTAGATACTTATATTCTGCTGCTTCTTCTATCTCTTGTCCCTCCCATCTGTACATGTCCCTGCTTATCATCTTCTTCCCTGTGAACCTCACTACCTTAGTTTTTCTTACATTTATCTTCATTTTATTTTTTATGGTCCACAACCATATCTTATCAATGTCCATGTACAAATTTCCGCCCCCTCTCCCATCTCGGCATACACAACACAATTGTCTGCAAACAATCTTATTTTTCCTCTAATCCCCAAACCCATGTCACTTACCATTATGGTAAATAACAAAGGACCCAGCACGCTTCCCTGTGGTACCCCTGACATAACCTCCTCTTCCTCCGATATTGCCTCCCCCACTTTCACCCTCTGCCTTCGCCCCCTGAGTAAGTCCCCTATCCATTCCACTACCCTCCTGTCTGGTATCAGCGCCTCCACTTTCCTCATCAATGTCCCATGGGGCACCTTATCAAATACCTTCTCAAAATGTATCAAGCAGGCGTCCACCTGCTTTCCCTTATCAACTACCTGCATCAGATCCTCACATATGTATCCCCTCCTGAAACCATTCTGTGACTCCTCCAACCAATTCCTATTGTTCATCACCCTAACCACATACTGGACCTTCTGGTGGCCTACCGTTTGGTGGCGAGCTCTCTTACCGTTCCCATACCCAACCCAACCAAACTCCTCTTCCATGCCATTCCTGAACTTTCCAACCCTTTCACATACCTAGGGGCCACGGTAGTTGAGCGGTTAGCACACTCGCCTCCCACAAAGGTGAACCAGGTTGTCCCTTGCCGGGTCACCAAATTTTTGCGAGTGGGAATCGTGCCGGATGAATCCGTTGGTCGGCTGGTTTTTTTTTTTGGGATGTTCCGTTTCCACGTTCCTTCATTCCGGTGCTGCTCCATATTCACTTAAATCACCCTCATCGGCTCTCAAGATCTCGCTTTTAAGAGCTGCCCAAATCTCTTCACTCACTCACTCTTCACATACCAATTCCTCCCGTAATACATTCCACTCCCTCACGGACCTCACAGGCATAGATTGTATACCCTGCTCCATTTTCCTCCATATCCTCTGAATATTTTCACTGTTGTTTCCTCTCCCTCTAAACAAACCCGTACTTAGCTGACAGCATAGCCTGCCCTACCATCCACCAACCTTTACGTCCTGAACAGCCTTTCAACTCCATTCTATTTCTTTCATCATCATTGATGGCCTATAGTTTCCTTCTTCCTCGCCATACTGCCCCTGTCTTCAACCATCTCGTTGCCCTTCTTTGCACCTTCTCCAGCTTTCGCTCCACGTACCTATATTTCTAATTTTTTTTATGAACATTGGGCTTGTTCATACGGGATTGCAGGAAGGCAGAGATGGTAAAGATGACTGACATTGAAACTGAAGTGAAGTTAACTTTGAATCCCAGCTTTGATCTTTGCTGCCAACACACGCACAGAAAAATCACTAGCAACTACTTATCCACTTGACAGTAAATGTGTCTAGCAAAAACTGCACATGTAATAATATCTTCAAATAAGTTTTAATTGGTAACTGTACCAGCTTAATGTCTGCATATTGCTATTTTATAAATACTGATAAACTTATGGCCCAAAATGTTAAGGCGATTCTGGGAGACAAGTTTACGGCTGTCTATAAACCAAACCTTCGAATGAACAAGACAAATCCTCACTGAATTGTTATCCGGTGTTGTATAAATGCATCAGATCCATGGCGATTGTTCTCCAGTTTTTGGTCAATGAGCCTATAAAGTTGTGATGTGAGAAGCATGTTTACGGCCTTATAAAATGAAAACCTTCTAATGAAGCAGAAAAATTAATTTGCCATGAATCTATTCTATATTACACTGGATAGCTGTTATTATAATGCAGTTTGAATTTGTCTGCTTCATTAGGTGGTTTTTTATTCTAGAAGGCCCCAAACTTGTCTCCTAGAATCACCAAGTCATTTTGAGTCGCAAATTTATCAGCTCATAGACAAAAACTGAAGTTCAGCCGCCAAGAATCTGATGTATTTTATACTACAGTAGGCAACTGTTATTACAATGCAGTGTGAATTTTTCTGTTTCATTTGAATGGTTTTGATTCTGTAAGGATGTGTACTTAAACTGCCTCCCAGAACCGCCTAGTCGTTCTTAGTCGCAAGTTTATCGGCCCATAGACAAAATTTGAAGCACAGAATACATGAATTTGATATATTTGCATTAGGCCTACATATGCCAGTTTTGATAAAGATTGCAACTGGAATTCTTTGTCTTCATTGGAAGGTTTTGAACGTAGAAAGCCCGAAACTTTTCAACTACAATCTCCATTTTTTAAGAGTAATGTATAAATGCCATTTTTGTCTGATTGACATATGCAGGTTTTGCTCCAACATGCACCTGTAGTTACTTTTCCAATGAGGTTGGATGTTACCGTACCAGACATGAATGGAGCGCCGCCATTTGAAGCAGTCGAAGCTAACTTCACCTCGCTGACACCGAAGCAGTCAAAAAGCTTTGGTGTAAATACTGAGGATGAACCGTATAGGTTAAACGGTTCAGGATTGGTGAGGTTGGGGTGTGTGCGTTCTGGTGGTGGAGCGGTTAATATCCAGCATGGATATGAAAGTGCCCAAGGAGTATGGGAAACATAAAATATGAATAATGTTAATGGAATAATTATTAAGGTATAAGGAAGAAGTTACTTAGTGATGAAGTTGTTTGTAAGGTAAGAGGAGATAAGTAATAAAAAACTGTAACTAAAGGAATTGCAGACTGGACTAAGTTAACTCTATTTGGCCCTATTCTTCCTCCTTACTTACCCCCACCACCAGGCTACTCAGCCATTTTGCTTGCATTAAATCACTGCATAGATGTGTGCACTGGGTGTGCCCAGGCGCACCCTAATGGACCTCATATTCATTTAAAATTGTGGTCTTTGAGATTTATGTATTCTGGAATTTCAGTATTCCTAAGAGCATGCTGGCCTGCATGAGACATTCTGAGGAAGGGACGTCAATATTAATTTGAGTTAATTGATTCATTTCACTTTTCTCATTTATACAAGTTGGTGTTTTACAATCGAGGTTTCCATAAATACCAGTGTAAGAAAATAATGCAAAATGTGGTTCACATATAATAATCCTATTTTGGCACATCTTTTACATAATTATCATATATGAAACTTTAAAATGAACCAATTTCCCAGGAACAAAATCCCAGTAACCCCACTTTTATGTTGCCGTCACTGATCGTTCAACTTTGTGCTCACATTAATGGTAATGGCTGCACGTCTATGAGTTCCTATGACTCAGAATCATGTCACACTAAAAGTATACAGTAATTTATAATATTCATTAAGAAGTGGCTATGATTTCACAACACCAGGTGACCCACAACCCCTGAAGCATTCTAATTTACATTATCCACAGTGTGTTGAGTTGCGAAGACAACCCAAGTAGATGATGCACAGCTATGTGCACTGCCAAACACACTCACTGGCATACAGTGTGAAGCTGAATATTCCGTTATAATAATGGTAGGCCTACTTTAGCACTGCAGTGCTAAAGAATGATCATATATTTGTACAACACTAGGAATTGCAGACTCCTTGAATGTAGACAAATATGTCAGGATATGCAGTTGAGATGGTATTTTTGTACTAATAGAATAAAAACATTTCTCATTAAAAGAAAGTAGGAAACACGCACAAACATGACAAGAGAAATGGGGCCAATGAGAATTATGGTATAGGGATTGGGTGTGGTATACTGCATCACCAGTCCTGAAAAGACACGTCCTAACACAAAAAACACAAGACGGACAAGACTAAAGGTACAGTAAGTGCTCTGTGACCATAGAATCATGTCAATTCACATTTACAACTTATCCTTCTATCCTTGTATAAACAACAAAGCAACACTCTTTGTGAGAAAAAAAAACACAATTTGCAGCAGGTAAGTCTACGATACTTACAATTTGCCCCTCCCTGCCCCCCCCCCCCCCAATCCATGATCCTCCACACCCCTCCCCCTACATCCTCTCTCCTCCACACCTCTCCCCTTATCCTCCCTCCCCCACCCTTCCCTCTTCCTGCCCCCTCCCCATCCCCCTCTATCACACATCCCATTCCCTAACACCCAGCTTCCCCCTCCCTGTCTCCCTGGTCATCACTCCCCTTTCTCATCCCCCCTTCTTCATCCTGCCCCTCTTCTCCCTTTCTCCTGGCCCACCCCTCTTCCATCTTCCCACCCTCCCCTCCCCCTTCTCATTAAATAAAGCATACATCAGAACTGAAAATTAATAGGTGGCGATCCTAAATAAGTATATGGTAAATGAGGCAGCTGTGGATAGAGTGAGGGAACTATGGCGGAGAGCAGGCAAGCTGAGAAGGGAGCGAGGACAGGAGAGAGGGGGATTGCGTTGAGGGGTAAATGGTTGTGGTAATTATCATTGGGGAAGAGTGTAGAAGTAACATCTGGACTAACTTGGGATGAAGAAAAGGAGTGAAGGGGGAGAGGGAATGTTGTGGAGTTGAACAGGAAAGAGAGGGAGGTGAAGCACAAGATTGATAGGATTGAGGAAGGGGTTACTAATGAGGTGGACCTGAGTAACTTGATGGGAGGGTGGAGAAATTGAAGAAGGAACTATCACAGGCTAAAGGAGAGGGGGGTACACTCTGAGCCAAGGTACAGGTGGATTTAGAAAAGGAAAAACAAAAGAGAAGTGAGGCAGAGGTTGAAGTAGGGAAGTTGAAAGAAGATAATTATTAGGAGCTGAGATCACAAGCTGCAAATTTCTGTTAATAGTTTGTAACTTACAATGCTAGACTAATTTGCATAGTAAGAATAGTTAAGTAAATAAAGTAGGCTACCAATAAGACATTTTAGTGCCTGGAATGCTTTCTGTGATTATTTAAACAAAATAAATATACTTTTCCAAATTCTGTAAGAAAAAATTAGAAGTGTCTATTATGGCAGTTTTTATTCCTGTTTACGTCTTTCATGGGTGATTTGTCACACATTCTAGATTCAATAAAAATATTGGGTAAGCATACGATAGCCAGGAAAATGTTTTCTCGGGCAACATGATAATTGTTAAAAATAATAATTTTTGAAAGTTACCTACGATTGATAGATTCTGACAGCTCCTTTACTAATATTTTTTCCCACAGGCTTTGCTGGCTTCACCATCACATGCATCCTGCTTAATATAGGAGGGTGCTCAGTCATTTGCCAGATTGAGAATGCATCGCATGCCACATAGTTTGCTTAGGTGGGAGTACCAGCATCAAAGGCAACCTGTTTCAACTAGGCATAATTGCTAGCATCACAGGTGACATGCTTTACCTATGTGAGAATGCTGGCTTAATTTCTCCTGCTTTATCTAAGTGAGAGTGCTTGCATCACAGGCAGTATGCTTTACTTAGGTGCAATTGCTAGCATCATAGGCAAGCTAATTTAACGTGGTGGGATTTATTAGCAACAGAGGTGACCTGCTTTACCTAGGTGGCTATATCATGTCCATGTGCTAGCATTACAGATAACCATTAGTAGGTTACAGCAAAATTACTGCTTCACCTTGCTTCATGTAAGTGGGTAGGCTAGCTGTAAATAGGATACCTATATGTCCATTTTCTAATCAGCATATTCAATGTTTTATCCCCCCCCCCCCCCTCTCTCTCTCTCTCTCTCTCTCTCTCTCTCTCTCTCTCTCTCTCTCTCTCTCTCTCTCCTCTCTCTCTCTCTCTCTCTCTCTCTCTCTCTCTCTCTCTCTCTCTCTCTCTCTCTCTCTCTCTCTCTCTCTCTCTCTCTCTCCTCTCTCTCTCTCTCTCTCTCTCTCTCTCTATATATATATATATATATATATATATATATATATATATATATATATATATATATATATATATATATATATATATTGCAAAGGTATTCAACCTGATGCCAAATAGTAACGTGAATTTTGCAGTCGTCTATCCATTACTTTTCTGCTCACGGATTGCAGACAACCTGTAATAATAGCAAAGCTGTGTGTAATATATAAAAACATAGTGCTTAAGAATCAATTAAATATATATATATTCCTTCACTGTTTTTTGCGTAGACCAGTCTTTAAAGGTACTTATTAAAACATTTTACTTCTCATAAACATTCTTACGACATCCCCATTCCTATAATTAGTTTTTCCAGTGCCAGTATTTGATAGTAATAATTTTAAAATGGTTTAAAAGACTCCACACTAATGGTCATGTAAACAGTCTTGTCAAGATGAAGATGGAAGAAGAACAGTATGTAGAGTTTTGGTAGGTGCAGGAATTAGCCAGGCCATCACAGGAGCTTGTGTTAGGCGAGCTGTGGTTCTGCCTGAATGGAGCTGCATGCAGAGGGCATGATGTGGTTGCACAATAGGGTTGGTGCTTTGCATCAACTGCCTTTTCACTTTGGCATTTTGTGGTGAATTTAGCTGCGTAATGAATGGTGTGCTATAAAAGAGCTCTAGATAACAAAATCTACAAATTTGTTTATTATTTCAAGCAGGGTTCTCTCCAGAAAATTTTCCCAGCTATAGTTTGACAAAACCATGTTATAAAGTTTATACTTATAAGATTATCCATTACTAGACACCTGCAAAATTCACGTTATTATTTGGCGACATTTTCAGTTTCAAACACATGTACCTTTGCAATAAGTTTGTCATTGGACCATACTTTATGACACACCCTGGATAACTCTGTGCCAGTAAATGAACACTTCAAGTTGTGCAGTCCAAAAAGGAGTGACTTCACAGCTATGCAAGAGCCAATTGAGAACCGTTGCTGGCTCAAGTATATACAGCACTGCAAAGTTTTACCTGATGCCAAATAGTAACGTGAATTTTGCAGTCGTCTATCCATTACTTTTCTGCTCACGGATTGCAGACAACCTGTAATAATAGCAAAGCTGTGTGTAATATATAAAAACATAGTGCTTAAGAATCAATTAAAACAAACATTGTCTACATGTGTATACATGTTTATAAATAGACACTATGTCTATTGTTTTAATTTCTCTGCTCTAAGAAAAATGTGAGGAATTCAAATTATTTTTTGCAACTAAAAAAAATTTTTGATTACAGCATCTGTATTAATAATCTGCAGTGGAATTGGTTAGGATTCAATATAATGTTCAGACTTATTACATTACAATTTCCTTAATAAATCAAGTACATTGGCAAAACTGTATATAATATGATAACTTAGAAAAAGTACTGAAAACAAAGATTCTCTACACTGTTTTTAAGAAATCCAGACAGTTTCAATTAAGCTATAGCAAGATCTTTCCTTTCTTACAGTGAATTTGTACAATTTAAATGTCTGGTGTTTTTATTACTTAACAGTCAGCACAGTCTCATGTAAACAAGCAATATTACTTTTCCCAGCAAACATTGTGTAATAACCTGTGTTGTTAATGGTCTTTGATAGGTAAACTGTAAATTTAATCTTGTAATTAATTCATTTTACTTGTGCTGTCGCGCATATAAAGTTTTGCTATATTCTCAAGTTTTTTATCTGTCTTCCTGTGCCACATAGCTTCTCAGGCAGGACTGCAGGACATCTGAAATTAGTGTTAACCACGAATATCTGTTACTGATAAAAGTACAAGCTAGACGTGTCTCTCTCGACAATACCAAAGACATGACATTTGTTAAGTGTATGTTATAATGAATTGAGACAATACCTTTGTTTAATTTTTGGCATTTGCCTTTGTGTATTTTATTTATACTTTTCATAATCAGTTTCTTTTATTTTTGTTTGATGGACTGAAATATGCTTGTAATATTTTTTTTTAAATTTGAATAGTGTTTCGCATAAAAATTATATAATGTGATTTAATTGTCAAACTCCTTTAATGCAGATTGGTTTGAAAATTGCAGTGGCATTTTTCAAGTTAATGACACTGTTTATTTGTGGATGGACTGTATATTAAAGTTGAGACTGCATGGTAGCATCGTTTACCCCAATACCATGTTTAATGAAACTGAAAGGGATGGGAAGGAATGGGATCCTCCCTGAGATAAAAATGTTGACCTGCTGCATGTGAGGAATATCCTATCCCTGCTTAAGAAAGAGATTTTTTGAGATGTGGTTGGTTCTTAATTCTTTCAGAGTAGGGCAGCAGTGTTCCCTTAGTATAACCTGTTAGCCAGCTGTCTGCAAAGTTGCGAAGATGACATCCACTGCGGCATAATGTTGAGCAGGCACCTCTCCGGCATGCTAACCATTGTCGCTATTTTGCTGGCTCTTGGGGTGGTTGTGTAGCAGTAAGCCATGTTCCTCAGTTCACAGACAGTAGCTGAGACTGCTCCTAACTGTTCCCTCAGTCTCTGGAGCTGCTGGTCAATACCTGATAAGCTGTCTTGGGTTGTGATTTAGGCTCGTTGGTAAAAGATCACCTAGGTGATTTGTATACTGTCGTAAGAAAGTACATGTTCATTTGCGCACAAACTGAAAAATGGATTTTTTTTTTTTTTTTGTTAATTAAGGGCATGGACATATTTGTTTTTTACATTTTTCACTTCTGTCCTGTCATTAGAATATTCTTCAAAAGTATTTAGTTATAATTTTGGAAAGACCCTTGTTGGTATAAAGTTTCTGTATTTAGATACAAATTGAGTGATGCAGAAGAAGGTGAATAAAAAACATAGTACATGTGTGTGTGTGTGCATATGCATGCATGTATACATACACACTATATATATATAGATACATACATACATATATATACGTGTATATATAATGTGTACCGGTACCAATACTAAGTTTCTTTATCTGCAGATACTTAACCTTTTTTCGCTGTGTCTATATCGGGTATTATATCGGCCGATACCTTAGTATTGGTTGTAGACGATTAAATGTATATGTCCCACAATACAAGAAATAGAAAAATAAGAACAAATACCATATTTACTTGTGAATAGTGCACCCCCCCCCCCCCCAATAATGGGAAAAAAATCTGAGGTACCTGCTATACACGGAAAAAAAAGAGGAAGGGGAAGTGTTAGCCATAAATTGTCCAGGGATGTTGAGGGAAGTGGCCGGACTGTCTGTTGTCTCATGTCTCGCTCATACATCACTCCTTCCCCTTCTCTTTCTTTATCACTGGGAGACTGTTAAGTTACACTTGTAGGTCGAACCCCTCCCCCCCCCCCACACACACACACACACACACACACACACACACACAAATAACATCCTGCCACGCCACAAAACCAGAGTTGCCACATGTTTACGGCTCCCCCCCCCCCCCCTGTAATAACACCCAGATGGTGCCGGTCGTGAATTTTGCCATCCCTCTTCGTTTCCATGGCAGAGGCTATCGAGCCATGATCATGGAAATAAATAGAATGAGTCACTTCTAAAAGGATAAAAGAAGAAAAGGAGATAAACGAAGTTGGAAAAGCTGAGTAGTAGGAGCAGGAGGGTTCTGGATTTTTTTTATTTTGGCTTTTTGCGCCCAAGTTATTTAATTAAAGTATTTTCCAAACATAACACAATCACCAAACATTAATCTAAAAAAGGGCCATTTGTTCCATGCTTACTAACAGGCGCCACAAATTTTTGGTACAATTTTATTTTTAAAAAATTTTCCCAAGCACTTGTTGCAAAAATCATGGTGCGCACTATACACACAAGTAAATACGGCATACGTTGCTCAAAATAGTTGCACCTAACATCATTTGTATTTCAAAGCAAATGGTTTCACCTGAAAATATTATGCAAAACATTTTTACGAGGAATTATTTTTTTTGAAGATGTTTTCTTTTGTGTTTAAAGGTTGTTTTATCCGGTAAGGTTGGTGTTTCATTGTATCTGGCATAAAATTAACATGACTTTAAAACTTAATATTTATTTAACTCAAAGGGCAGCATCTTCGCTTTTAAAATTATAAGCCCAAAAGCATATACTCTACCACTTGCCAGCAAAAAATTGTTTGAACATCGAGCAACTTGTATTATAAGTGTTCATTTTCAGTAACTTCTTGCGGGGAAATCGGAGGTTTTTTTTAAACAGAAACATATACACTCACAATTAGGCTACCGCCTGGTGGCGAGCTCTCTTAACTCTCCTTCACCCAACCCACTCCTTTTCCACTCCCTTCCTGAATTTCCAACTCCTTTCACAGATACCAATTCCTCCCTTAACAGATTCCACTCCCTCACAGACCTCACAAGCATGGACTGCCTACCCCGCTCAGTTCTCCTTAACACCCTCTGAAGCTTCTCATTGTTGTTTCCTCTACCTCTAAACACACCCTTACTTAGCTTGCAGTGTAGCCCTCCCCATCCTCCCTCTTCATTCACCATCCTGTACATCCTGACTAACCGTTCAACTTTCCTCCTGTCCTTCAATGAGCTCCACCCCATTTCTTTCATCACTGATGGCCTATAGTTCTCTTCTTCCTCACCATCTTACCCCTACCTTCTCCACCTACCCTTCACCCATTTTGCTGCCTTTCTCTGCACCTTTTCCAGTTCTCCACCTCCACATACGGGTCCCATACTGCTGCAGCATATTCTAAGATTGGCCGTACCATTGTGCCATACGCCTTCTCCTTCACCTCACAGCTGACTCCATTCAGCACCCTTCCCAGCACACCCAGAGCCCTTCTTCCCTTTGCAACCACCCTCTCTACCTGTTTTTTCCACCTGAGGTCTCCCTGCAGTACAATCTCTAGATACCTATATTCTGCTGCTTTTTCTCTCTCTTGTCCCTCCCATCTGTACATGTCCCTGCTTATCATCATCTTCCTTGTGAACCTCACTACCTTAGTTTTCTTACATTTATCTTCAGTTTATTTTTTCTGATCCACAACCATATCTTATCAGTGTCCGCCTGTAAATTTCCGCCCCCCTTTCCCACTTCAGCATACACAACACAATTGTCTGCAAACAATCTTATCTTTCCCCTAATCTCCAAACCCATATCATTTACCATTATGGTAAATAACAAAGGACCCAGCACGCTTCCCTGTTCCCTCTGCCTTCGCCCCCTGAGTAAGTCCCCTATCCATTCCACTACCCTCCTGTCTGGTATCAGCGCCTCCACTTTCCTCATCAATGTCCCATGGGGCACCTTATCAAATGCCTTCTCAAAATGTATTAAGCAGGCATCCACCTGCTTCCCCTCATCAACTACCTGCACCAGATCCTCTAATAACCCAGCGAGCTGAGTCTCACATGAGTAATCCCTCCTGAAACCATGCTGGGACTCCTCCAACCAATTCCTATTGTTCATTACCCTCACCACATACTGCACCACCAGTCTCTCCATTACTTTTCCTGTACTTGATGTGAGACTCGCCAGTCTGTAGCTGCCAGGTCTCCCCCTATCCTCTCCCTGCTTGTGTATAGGTACCACCATAGCATCCTTCCAATCTTGTGGTAACTTACCCTCTCCTAAGGATTTTTTAAACAGCCCCACTAAATATTTTACCAACTCCTTGCCACCAAACTTTAGTTCTGCTTTTCCTATCCCATCTGGTCCCCATGCCTTACTGCTCTCCAAACCCCCAATTACCTTTTCTATCCCCCACTCCCTCATCTTAAACTTACTAAAGACCCCCCGAACCCTGTTTGTCCCCCTATTCCAACCCTCCTTTGCCTCAAACACTGACAAGTACTGTCCTGGCAGCATCTCCGATTTTTCTTGGTCATTTGTTGCATGCCTACTACCATCCCTTCCTGTTAGCAGAGAGGTCCCTTCCTCTCCTCACCTTAACCTCCTAACATACCTAAACAATTTCCTCCATTCCTTGCCTTTTCCTTCTTCCACCATGTTCCCCAGTAATTCATTCTTTGCCTGTTTGATCTTCCTTTCAAGCTCCCTTCCCATTTGTTTCATCATTTCTTTAGATCTTATCATCCCTTCATTTCTCTGCTTGGCATGTAATTTTCTGCTATTCTTCATTTTCAAAATCTCCTGTCCATAACATGGCGGATCTCCCCCACTCCGTAACCTTTTCATTGGCACAAATTTCTCCATCATAACCTCCATTAATCCTCTGAACTTCCTCCACAACCCCTGTACACCCTCCTCCATAGACCATTTTTTAAACCTGTCTCTCAGGAATATTTGTGCCCCCTTCTTATCTCCTCTCCCATACTGCCACACCAACCTTTCTGCCATTTGCACTTCCCTCATCCTGCCAATCCCAATTTCCACAACCGGGATATGATGGTCGCTTATACCATCCAATACTATTGCACCAACTATAGCATTCCTATGTCTGACAAGCACCACATCTAGCACTGACCCAACACCCTCCTCATTCCATCTCGTTGGTGTTTCTACTATCTGGACTAATCCTCTGTTGACTAACTGTGCTGCCATTCTCTGCATTATGCTACCCATTCCTTCTGCACCCTCTACCCATTCCACCCCTGGCATATTCAAATCCCCTGCTACAACAACCCACTGCCTGTCCTTTAGTCTATCGACCCTCTCCTTGATCATCTCAATCGCCTGCCATCCCTGTCCTGGTGGTCTATACGCTGCCAGCAAAGTAATACTCCTATTACAACTACCACTCAATTTAATTTCCACTACCTCGACATCCTCACTAACCAATTCTACCGCCCCTTTTAGCCCTTTCCTTAAACACACCATTATTCCTCCCCCTCTCCCATCCCTGTCTCTTCTGAAGATGGTGAACTTATCCTGCCTACACTCAATGTCCAGTACTTCCTCAGTCAACCAAGTCTCCACAGCTACCACTATATCCGCCCCATATCCTTCAACCTTTCCCCAGAAGCCCTCCAGCTTGTTGTACACACTCCTACAGTTCACCACCATTATCTTTATACTAGTACTCTGCTTTACCATCCTGCATTGTTTACCTCCTATCTCCACCCCTGCGGCCCCATCAATGCTATGATGAGGCTGCTATATTAATTAATTTAAATAGACACGCATGCCTATTTGACACCTTTTGCCATCTAATAATGGGTAGGTAAGCACCGAGCCGAGTGCAGTGTAACTCATAACAGGGAAAACCAGAGGATGTGGTTTTGAATTATTAATTATTAAAGACAGTGAAGAAATCAATTATAATAGCCTCATTTGTTTCTCGAAATAACAAGTTTTCTTTGCATTAAAATATGATTCATTACTTTAAAAGACATACATTTGCCACGTGTGCAAAGTGTCACCAACAGGTAGCAGCGTGGAGAGGTCATCCTTCCGCCGACCCCCCCCCCCCCCCCCATCCACCCCCTCTCAAAAACCAACAGATATGGCACTACCCGATCGATAACTTCTCCGTGCACTCTTAGCTGATAGTGTGCACGGGACATTTAAAATTTGACTTGAATTTGGTGTCATATTATTTGCATTTTCAGAGGGTTGGAAAGTTTTAGGTCAGCTTGCATTTTGTGTTGGATTACAATAAATTATATCCAGTATTTTAAGACATATATATATATATAAATGAGTCTAGGAAAAATGTTTTTAATATATTATTAACAGTAATACTTTTTCTAAAATACAGTGTGAAGGGCATTGAGTTTTTGGTATCGGGTATTGGCATTGGTACCAGTATGAGTATAGGAAGGGAAACATGGTATCAGGAACAACTCTAATGTGTGTGTGTGTCTATATATATATATATATATATATATATATATATATATATATATATATATATATATATATATATATATATATATATATATATATATATATATATATATATATATATATATATATATATATATATATATATATATATATATATATATATATAAATTCTCAATTTGCTTACAAAAGTTAATTTAATACAAATTATTTGTCATTAGGTGTAACTAATATTAACAATAATAATTGCCTTAAGTATTTTCTTTTTTTATAAATGTCATTTAATTAGTGACATTCCAAAATCTTTCATGTCTGTAGTAACATAGAATGTCTGTCTTTTACGATCCTAATTCAGTTTTGTGACCAGAGGCTTGATGATGCCAGTGAACGGAGGAAGTGGCTTAGTGTGGATGTAATGTGTGGTTCTTTATTTCAGACGTGTTGTGCTGTCCTCTCTGTGCGAAGACCTGCACTAACCATGCCTCGCAACAAACAGGTGTCCCTCCACGTTGTTGCCTAGTCATAGTCATGCTTCAGGGGTGCACACATTTCACACTCCCTTGCTTGGCCATTCATATCTAATATTTGTAGTTGTCCAGTCAATGTAGTTTCAATCATTCTCAGATTATTACTTAAGTAATATAGTGTAAAGCTGGGGAAATTTTTTTTTGGAGATGAGTGATGTGCAGTAGAAACTGACTTGAAAAATACAAGGTGTGTGACTGAGACATGAAAATTAATTACATTGTGGAAATTTTTATATGTCCATTCAGTAACTGTTAAGATTCAGTTTGGTTTATCTTGGCAGAAGGTTATAGTTGTGGAGATTGGTTTTCCAGGAATTTGTGCACCCCTGTTTTGCAGTAGTATCCTGCTAATACTGTATGCAACATTGTGTTATTTTGGTTACCTTGTTTCACTCCTCTTAGTTTGCACTTATTGAAGTTGTCAGTAAGCTTATTTGCATTGCATGTATTTGTTGCAACACCTTGTCGACTGGGAGCAGTACAAATTTACCAGCAGATAAGTTTACCCTTCATCATGCCATAAGCACCGTTGACCTAGGCAGGATATTACCTCATATTACCCCACAAGACTTGGGTGTATGACTTACTCAGTATGTATTTACTTTATGTAGCACCCTTATTTTAATTGTAACAATTCTGAGTTTTCTCTGTAGTGCAGGAACTTGAGGCTTTCTCTAGCACAATTGGTTAGAAATCAAATTATTTGTGAATGGGAACAACTGTGATAAAATGTATTGTGGGATTGATCCTGTGCATTAAAGCTACATTCTGTTTGGCATACAGTAGAACCTCTCTATTACGACCCCTCACGGTTCCTGAGAATAGGGCCATAATAGGGGGGGGGGGGGTCGTAATAAAAAATGTGGATAATTTTTGGCTGATTTTGGCCCACCCCTATGCCCCAAACTTGCAATTTTTTGCATGAAGTTCATGTTCAATCATCTCTAGTGCGTAAAAAACCAATTTTTTAAATTAAATATATATATACGCATATGTATATTTTAATATCTGAATGTCTCCTGATTAATTAGATACCCAAGAAAGGCACATTGGACCACTCCTTATCGTAAAAAAGGCCTAAACACAGTATGACATGGCCATTGAAAGTGTGAGAAAAGATTAAGACTATGTGTTATTGAAATTTAACTAATCACTGTTGGAGATGCCTTATGTTTGAAGCAAAACACAGAACTTTATTTATTAATAATATATATGAAGATACATTGGATTACTTGTGTGCTGGAGCTAGCAGCGAATACATTGCTGTGCGAACGTAGCTGGGCGAGCGTCTATATCCTGTGCAGCGTGGTCGGACATGGTGACTCGCATATGTCAATCGGTCCTAGATCCTCGGTGCTGGGCAGCTGTCGGTTGGTTGCTACAAGCTGGCGGGCGGCCCGCTACAAGATTATTCTGGCCGGCAGTGGCCAGTCGGCCGCTGCCAGTGCCATCATTACAGGGCCAATTTACTTCGTAACAGCGGCCTGGTGTTGATAAAACATGCTAATAGATGCGATTTACGTCAAAGTGTTGAATTTATACTACGAAATGTAGATGGCGTGTTGGCCTTTGCACTGGCATGATTAGTCCCGGCAATGTTGATGGGAATATAAAAATTTAGTGCAGTCTACTAGAAATATTAATTATCCCGAATTTTTCATCAAAAACTTATGATGTGACCTATACACGCACACAGCCTTGCTCGCCAAAATATGGTAACATAAGAACACATTTTATTTGCACACACTTATCTTTATTCACTTTACACATAAAATTGACTTCTCAAGAAAAAAAAACACATGCCCACAAAAAAATTAGCATATTACGTAGGCATGGGCGCATATAAACTTTAAAAAAAATCATTAAAAAAGCGACATTGGATTAAATTTGAAGTTGTACATACACCAATTAAGAAACTAGTCTGTGTAATGTGCCACTGTTTTTATAGCAAAAGAGGAGGGATAATGGAAGCGAAAAAATACAGGGAGGATAAGGCAGAGGCGGAGGCATGTGACTAGGACAAAGAATCCTTACTGACCCGGCCTACAGTTCTCCCCTCTTATCCCACTTCAATGGACAATACACCAGTGTCTCCTTCTGGCATGAAGTAATTTATTGCTTCATGTTGCCTGGGACAACAAATGTCAAAGTCTATGACAGCTGCGGCTTGAGAAATGCGTGACCACGAATATCAGTAAAGGCTAGTTTCCCATAGACTGAAAACCGTGGATAATAGAAACTTGTACCACAGTTGGAGAAAAGGTCTATAAAAACAAATCCACCAATAATTGAAACCGTGGTTCAAGATACCGTATTTAGATGTGCCTCAAATTCTTGACTTTTTGGACCAAAACTTTTCACTGTTCCTCGGGATTGGGTCATATTAGAGAGATGGTCATAATAAATTGTGTCGTAATAGAGGGGTTTTACTGTAACTCTGATTACACTGTCTTGGCAACAAACTTAAATAGGTCTATTCAAATTACTGATTTGTTTGTGTAGTGAAAGTAATTTATAATGTCCCATATGAATTACTTAATTTATATTACATTTACAGTACATCTTGGCATTACATTAGAGGTTTTATAACTTTCTTCTAAATTCATTCAGAACTTGGATGCAACTTGCTGAGAACTCGTACCAGTTGCAAATACACAGTCGAATCACATTATTATGACCACCTGCTAGTATCCAAAGTAACTGTCCTCCGCAGCAAAGACGGCAGCTAGATGAGCTTTCAATGACTCAGTTAGTTGCTGATAGGTCTCCACGGGTACCTGGAGCCATGCTGTCTGCTGTGCGTCCCACAACTGTTGAAGGGTCTGTGGGGGAGTAAGCATATGGTGAACACGACAATCAAGATGGTCTCTCAGGTGTTCAATTGGATCGAGATCGGGGCTGTTTGTAGGCCAGGGAAGAACTTTGAAGTCTTGATTGTGCTCTTCTAGCCATGTGCAGACATTTCTAGCCGTGTGGCAATGCACATTATCATGCTGGAAGATCCCATCCACCCGAGGAAAGACAAATCATCATGTATGGGTGGACGTAATCGCAGAGGATGGATTCATAACCAAATTGATCAAGCGTGCGATCCACACGCATGCTGAGACCTAGAGAATACCGCAAGAAAATTCCCCAGACCATAACACTGCCCCCACAGTCTTGTGTTTGTCCAGCAATGGATGCAGGGTGTTGGTTCTCTGACGTTTCTCGCTTGAACATGCTGACGTCCATACGTTCTATGCAACTGAATACGTGAATCGTCAGAGAAGGCTGCCCATTGCCAATCAGCAGTGGTCCAGTCGCCATACTGTCAAGCAAATTCAAGTCTTTTCATTGATGCACTAGTGTTAGCATGGGTGCAGTCACCCTCCATTTACTCCAGAGCTCCATTTGCAGAAGGGTTCGGTGCACTTTTGAGGTAGACGCGTTTCTGTATGCCCCCTGGTTTATTTGGATTGTGAGCTGTTCCACTGTAGCCTGTCAGTTGGCATTCATGTACCGCGTTAGTCTACATTCATCTCGGATATCAATGGCATGTGTGGAGCTCTGCAGTTTCCACGACAGTTATTACTAATGGTGCTATTCGTCCACTCGCAATACACTTTCACCACAGAGGCACGTGAGCAGTTCATAAATGTCGCAGTATTCGAAAATTGGTCCCCCTTGGCCTGAAAGCTTATGATCATCCCTTTTTGCTATTCAGTTCAATCACTTTCCTTACCCATGACAGCAGGAAGTGTACTGTGTACAGCCAGCCAGTCAGTTGCAATATATATCCTCTTCACCAGCCCACATCATGGGCCATACGTTATGGGTTATGTGCTAAAGATGGCACTTCTACCAGGCGGTCGTAATAATGTGATTCAACTGTGTATACCCATCTTCCTCCTCTTTTTCCTCTTTCTGTGATTATTCCTCCTCTTCCTCAATCTCCTCTTCCTCAATCTCCTCTTCCTCCTCCTGTTCCTCCTCTTCCTCCTCCTGTTCCTCCTCTTCCTCCTCCTGTTCCTCCTCTTCCTCCTCCTCCTCTTCCTCTTCCTCCTGTTCCTCCTCTTCCTCCTCCTCCTCTTCCTCCTCTTCTACCTCCTCTTCCTCCTCCTCTTCCTCCTCTTCTACCTCCTCTTCCTCCTCCTCCTCCTCTTGTACCTCCTCTTCCTCCTGAAAATGATCCTGAAACACCCATTTTAGCCATTTCTACTCCCACAATAATATCCTTGGAGCTGAAATGCGAACTTGAAACTTGTCTTTAGTACAAAAGGTTTTCTTAAATGCTTTTATTGTGTAGACACATTTTCAAAATATCCAACAGTTTTTGAACTATATATTTTCCACCAAAACTATGCAACATATTCTATGCTTCAGCTAGGTGGGGCACTGACGCATGACACATTTCAAGAATGGTAATTGATGACTTCAGCTCATCAGCATAGAATACATTGCATCTGATTTCCACGGAGTTTGCATTACGGTTGGTCACGAGACGCAAGATAATGTACTGTTTACTATGGCAAGAAAGGACATTCCAGCCAGCAACTTGTACTGTTCACCGGCCCACCGAAGCTATGCGCCTCATTTCATCTCACAGACGTGAGTGTGTACTCCAGATGCCTTTTTCAGACATAGTGGGCTTAGAGAAAAGGTAAAGCAGGTACAGATTGCCTCTGGGCATTTACAAGAACTGACCCTCGCCCTAGTCGTTACCATTGAAGAACTCGCTCCCAGGGAACAGGCCCAGTCTCTGCGCCAACTTCCTATCCCCGTCGTTCCATAGATACCAAAGAATCTGTTCCAGGACCCTACACGCTTGAGCGAGGAGGTACACCAGTGGCTCACAGAGCACCTCAGCCAGCCAGACCCACCACCAACAGATCCTATCTCATATCTCACACCATTGCTCTGTCCCCACGGACAAGACTCCACACACGTATTCAGCATCCAGAAGTACCTGCTGCGCCCGCACACGCAAATGTTTCGTCAAATTCCGGACCTAGTACAAGCAACGCACTTCGCCCAGGTATACCGCCCAAAGTACCAAGCCTGAAGCAAAAGATCACATTGCCAGAACCCGACTTTGTGCCCTGCTGCAAAGTTACCCAGCGAGTCCTTTATACTGAGTGCTTCCCAGTGCCACGCAAGGACTAATTTTAACCAGAGAAGCAAACGAGAATAGGGTGCGCCTGGTTTAGTACCTGCCAAAAACTCTCCCACTTGACGTAGTGTTCTCCCAGTAAATGGGCCGTCACGCATCAGCACCTAACTTGGCCTTCATTTTACGAAAAAGAAGTTATGTGGTGCAAATTGAGAGAATATGATGTTCCAGTGTACTTATGTGTTTGTCGGCCAAAAATTACTTTATAGAAAAGCTGTGAAAGCAAGTGCATTGCCTTGAAGAGTGAAACCATTTTTCCACAATGCTATGTGTGCTTTTTTTTTTTTTTTTTTCCAGCTGTGTCAAAACTTCCGTATAATAATGCAGTTGATCTGTTGTGCCTTCTGGAACACATTCTTGCAAAATTGCATATTTCATTTGGGACTTGCTTTGACAACCTTTTTTTCATTCTTGGTGTTGACAATGCTTTTTAGTGCAACAACTGTCATTTTATCTTAAGATCATAATTAAAGATCGAAATTCTGTCACTGATTAAGTTTTTTTTAAAAGGCTAGGATTGGTGTCAAGTTATTGCAGTGTGCCAGCACAAATTTTGTAGCAGCATTGAATTGTGGCGGACAGTGCTATTGGTCGGTGGATTTTCTAGGGGATTTCCCGTTTTCCTCGCCCTTGCATTCCAGTGTTGCTCCATACTCACCATCACTTCACCCCACTGCTTGTAACAGCAGCATTTTTCTCTGATGCGACAACCCTAAGGATCGTCTTGGTACTAAATTTTGTTTGTTGAGATCCTCACACAAAATATTCCTTTCGGTTTCTTTGTCAGTATTAATGACTCCAGCTATAATTTGGACAGTCAGTGGTCTTCAACAATCTGTTATTTTTCCAACTCTTCTTCCCCCCTGACCCCCCCCCCCCCCCCCTTCATCATCTTTAAATTTTGAAGTAGAGGATCATCAATGATGATGTTCCATGTTGCGACGTCCTTCACTTAATATTTTGTGCCCCTCAGACACACGTGCATGAGACATGCTGACTTCCCCATAAGTGTAGTAAGGATGTGAAGTGTGAAAATATTAAGTTGGTATTGTGGTCATTTTACTAAAAATTTCAAATGGATACATTACTGACTTTTGAACTTAGCACTATTTTAGCACACAAGTGCATCAAACGAAAACTCGCAGTCAACTGAATGGGCAAGAGTGTTGTTGGTCATTCAGGTTTGATTTAGACAGGTCTGGGGTCTCTGCCAAGGAATAGCAATCGTCACTGCATTTTCTGAGAGATACAACACATTCTTGTAATTTTATACATACACTTCATATATGTTTTCATACCTAACACAAAAATTTTGGCTTAATAGATTAATGTATTATTTGGATAGGACATGGTTAGTTGTGTGTTTAAATGTTTGTTGTTGCACTGTGCATGCTGGCTTCCTCTTAATTCTCATATTTTGTTTCTCATGTTTTGTTTCTCTTTATTTCTGTTGCAGTGTGCAAGTGAAGCTAGCCTTGCATGAGCACCCAGTAGCTGTAGTGTTGTAATGGCCGCATACATAAACCGCACGTTCTCCTTGGTGTCCGGGGACGGCCCTGCATCCCGGGGCTCCGCCCCCGGCCCCGCCATGTCACTGGTCGACTCGCGCTCACTGCCCGATGCTTCTCCACTGCAGGTGTTCGTGAAGGCTAAGAAGAAAATCAATGACATCTTTGTGGAGATAGAGGACTATGTGCAGGATGCTGTCCGCTACATGAAGAGTGAGTAGTTCACATGTTCACGTCACATCACATTATTCTGTTGTAGCCTGTTGACCTCAGTCATCAACACTTTAGTTATCACTGTAGATGTGCCAGTGTCTTTTAACTTTATAAACATGTTAAATTATATAGGTTTTTCTCAAGTAAAGGTTTAAGATAATACATGTATATCATTATTGACAAAGTTTATTTGATAAATTATAATAAATTTCTTAACACCTCTGTGAATGCTCTGTAGTATAATGCTCAAGTAGCATGTTCCCAAAATATTTGGGGAACATTAATTTGTCATTCTGTACTCCATGATAACACAAGATGGTCATGTCAGGAAATGCTTAATTTAGGCTTATGGCTGATGCATGATGCATTTCTACATATAATTTAAATGTCTTCTACTCATCAGTGCAAACGAACTGACAGCACCTTCAATGGACTTTTGAATTGCTGCCATCAGCAATGTGACGTCGGAAATTGTTCTACCTACCCAAGGCTCCACGCTTTCACCGGTGGAGTCACTGAAGCCATGCAGCGAGATGAACCGGGTACAGCAGGGCACTGCTAGATGCCACTACCAATACCTTCACCGAGGCATGAGCCTGGTTCTAGCACCGGCCACTGACGTCACTCACACCGAGGGTCTACATCACGCACTTCGCAGCTCTGCTTATCCCCTCTCCAAGTCAACCTCCTATGCCAGGCGAGTAAGGGGTACGCCGCCCAGGAGTATAAATAGAGGGCCACACAAGGGCTCGGGACCAAGCTTCAAGTAATTGACGTCTGTCTTGTTCCTTCACCGCACCTCACAGTGCTGCAGGAACCATCAACTGCGATCTTGGTCTTCATTGCGCACTATTGGTGTTGAAGATCTCCACTCCTCAAGACTTTGCTGTGTCTTCAGGGGCCAAAGATCCTTCTCTTCACTTCACCAGTCTTGCATCGTAGGGTACATAGAGACATGTACCGGTCCCTTCTGGACAACAGTCATAGTGTGGCTTAAAGTCAGAGTTGTTTTGATAGCCACTTTACTTCTTACCCTATAGTCTAGGAGCAGGTAGCCCTCACCTGTGTTCACGTAGGGTGTTCTCCTCCGTAAACTCATGGGTAGGAGGTAGTACTTCACCATCACTGTTTATTTCCAACAAAAGAAATAAACATTTGTGTACCAACTTACAAATATCGCTCCCTTAGTCGTAGAACCTCTCCTCGTAAACATCAGGCCCGTACGAGGGATAGCAGTCGACCGGGACATTATTCTTTCCATTCAGACACGCAACAGAAAACCACAGTACAATCTTGGAAGGCTACCCATTCACTGCACTCGTGTGGTGAATGGTAAAGCCACGACATTAGGATACCGCTCCATTAGGGATTGGACTGCCAGTCTAGGGTTCGCTCTTCTCATTGCGCACTAGCAGTGCCGATAGTAGTACTTCCTTGGGTCTGGCATTGCGTTCAACAATATTCTAGATGTTCTACTATCTGGAACTTATCTTCCCTCCCATTGTAGGTATAATGGAAGTTGTTTCTACAACCTGTACAGCGAAGATGAGACCTTCTGTGCCGGGACAGGTTTTTACAGTACATTTTCCTGCAGTGACCTCATGGTCATTCTCTCCAGATATGGACATAGCTACTAGGTCAGGTGTCACAGGGTGTTTATCTGGACTCCCTGAAGTCCTCAGGAAAATATGTGGATTATTTAGCAGTGGCTAAATATGTGTAGGGGAAGGGGGAGTAGGTTGGCTTAAACAAAATTCTTCCCTTGCGTAATTAGGGCACTCTTCAAGATAACTGCAATTTACAGCACTTACTCCACGAGTGTGCTTATTATTGGCTAGTGAAGTATGTGTCCCCCAAACAGCTAACACAATAATAATCAGGACGTCACTTGGCACACCATTACTACTCTAAAAACCCTTTTCAAAAAAATTAAAAATTATTACCTACTTATGCGATACCTAACATTTTCACTTTTTCAAGGAAAAAAGAAAGAAAATTATTAAATGTTATACAATCTCTGATATCCCTTTTCTTAATTTTTTATTTTACCTAGGGATAGTTTATTTTGCCTAGGGATCGTTTAGTGCACTTCCACGTGACTTCACAAGGTAAGTTTAGTGTCCAAACACTTTTATGCCATTTTGCACTACGTAAATGTTTGTGGTGTAAGTGTCTATCCTACATGTACGGATGATTGCTTCTTCACTTTTGTTACAGAGTTTTAAGTTTGTAGGAGTGTGTCCTGACATGCTACTCTTCCTACTGGTGGAGGTATTTTGCCGATTACGAACGCACAGTCTATTTGTGTATTTACCGCAACCTGGGAGTGTGTGGTGTGGACAGTCCTTAATATTTCACACACCATTCTGTTCTAGTGGTTGTGTTGCTTCTTCTTCTTGCTATGGTTGGTGGGTGATGTGTCAGTCTAGGCCACTGGTAAGTCGATGTGGGCCACCACAGGGTTTCACGGTAGAACTCCGGCAACCTGAGAACTCATGTTTGTATGCTGGGTTCTTGACTCAGGGTGCCAGGTTCGTTCACGGCTCTCTTCCGGGCACGGCCGAGCTGCTGGGGGATGTGCTTTGGCTTTTTCCGTTGTAGGTAAGCCCTTTGGTGAGGTCACTAGCTGGCCACTTGAGCTTTGTGTTGTGACCTAGAGGTTGCTCTGGCACGCACTGGTACCCAGGCTTGCTGTGCCGCAGGAGGGGGATCTCTGGAGGCTCACTCGCCTACTCCCTGGGTTTGAGCTCTGCTGGCAGCATCTCGGGCTGCAGATGCGCTGGCTGCTGGAGAGGTAATGTCAGATGCGTCTTGGCGGGGTGCTTGAGCTGCCCCTTTTGGCATGGGACAGGGAGGCTGCGGTGTGGTTTGCCTAGGCAGATCTGAGGTTTCGGCTTCTCTGAAAGGAAAGGAGTCCTGCCGTATGTTAGGACAGCGGCGAGACATCAGCGATGTCCTCCCGTCTGGTGGTAACTGCCCTCTGTGGGGGCGGTGTCGACGGCACCGAACCTCCGGACAATGGTAGGCAACTCTCATTGATCTCTTCTGCCTGCGGGTTGTCCGTTACCTGCACACTTTTTTCCACAAGCGAGACAATAGACTCAATTGCACTTGGAACATCAAAATGGCCGACTGGGATCTACAGATATGTGCGGATATCCGCTGCTCAGCATTACTGGTAATAAGGGCGAGGGACTGTGTGCAACCCCTGACCTAGGCGATGTAATGAGGCTATCTGCCTCTGTAATAACACTCAGAATTCAAGGGTTCTTAGTAGGGGCTCGGTCATGTGGGCTTTGCCGCGAGAGTTCAGAGCAGATGTGATCAGTCCTTCTACTCCTTCCTGCCATAGAAAAGGATAGATAGGAACTGGGGGTTTTCGGGAGGCTCTAAAGTGATCCCCTATTTATTCCAGTGTTGGGTCTCGGCGCTGGGGTGTCAGGAAGGGGTTGGCTGTCTGGGCTCACCCGTCCACTGGGGGGTTCACCTTTTGAAGAGTAGGTATGCCATCTCCTGTGTGTTCTGTGGGGGGTCGTTATTGTCGCTGTATCCTCTACTTCTGTCAGACATGGCCTTGCTTGTCCGTGAGTGACCTTCCAAGTTCTGCCCTGATTCTTTTCTACCCAGTAGTTGTTTCCATATGCTCCGATAATGGTACAAAGGGCTATTCACTTTGGGGTTAGGCTAACCGTGAACTTTGCTAAGGGAATGGTTCAGTAGGACCTTTTCTCCTAACAGCAATGGCCTTATCTCGGTTCGTATTGGGGGGGGGGGGGGTTATTTGCTTCTTATATATTCCTTCTGGCTTGCTCTTGCATATTTTACTCGGACTGATGCTGCTTTGGTGACCTGGTTGGCATCTTGGCATCTGGGAGAGGATTTAACCCATTACCAATCTCCGGGGCGCCACAGTGTCCCAGTAGGAGTGGGCTAGGGGAAGCTTGAGTGGCTTCATTTTCCCTCCGTCTGAAAGTGAAAAGGATTTCTGGTAGCTCGTGGTCCCATCTTCGATGGTTGTCCCCGATGTTGAGACAGACACATTTCTTTTATTCTGGATTTCTCTGTTCAGTAGGATTAGCTTGAGGATGATATGAGGACATCGTCCAATGGTCCATCCCCCAGTCTCAGCACGCTATCTGCCAAGGACAGCTGGTGAACGGAGTAGCATTGTCAGTAAGCACGACTTATGGGTAACCCCAGCATGGGAATACTTATGTTCCCAGCTTGCATAACAGGACTTTAGTCCCCTGATTAGGAATAGGAAAAACCTCTACCCAGTGAGAGAACAAGTCAGTTACCACACAGAGGTAGCGGTTCCCTCTCTTGCTCCTCGGGCAGGGTCCCATCACGTCTGCGGCTATGTGAGTCAAGGCCTGTGTGGGCCTTCTGGGTGTAAAAGGAGGGGCAGGTACGGGGTGTACCTTGCTTTGACAGCATGCATCACAATTAGATACATGTTGTCAGACGTGTCCACTCATATCTTCCCATATGTACCTCTCTTGGATACTTCGTGGGGTCTCACCAGTACCGTGGTGCTGAGCGCATGGGTGATTGTGATAATGGCAACATGTCGTCCCTCAGGGTGAGTGGTACCCATATCTTCCACGGAACCCTAGGATGTCTTCCCCCTGGACCAGACTTTGTTCTCCCACAGTCTATATCGTTGGAAAGTTTTCGAGATTATCTAGAAATTTTGGGTCCTGTTATTGATACAGAATAACACGATCCCGTGTAATCTGGAGCTGCAGAGGCACAAACGTATCTCGAAGACTCTGCAGAGGAGCCCCGGGGGGGGGGGGGGGTGGCATTTTTCCCCATTCTTTGTCTGGTTTTAACTTGTCTTCCGGGTTTGGAAGATGCAACAGGGTATCAAGAAGATCATTACTCTTTCCAGGACAATATTGAACCTTGTCTGTCCTCAGTATGAAATGTCGCCCATCGGGCATATAGCAATATTTCCTGATGGCCCATATCACTGCTAAGTGCTCTTGCTCGTTGCTGTGATATTGTTCGGTTTCTGACAGCAGAGTGCTAGCGTAGGCGATAACCAAGGGTTGGCCTTCCAGGTCCTCCTGATCCGTCGGTCTGGAGCACCAGAGTTTTACCCTCCTGGGGGTGGTGTAAGAGGGGGAGGGATTTAAAGCGACGCTTAAGGTTTTCAAAGGTTTGCTGATGCTCCGTCTTCCATTGCCAACGAGCATCCTTGGTCAACAGCTGGTGTAGAGGGGCCATAACAATTGTAATGTCGGGCACAAAATTACGTAACCAATTGTAAAGGCCCAGGAAAAGACGTAGCTGTCATTTATTGTGTGGTCTCTCTGCCTTTTGGATAGCTCTAACATACCTTTGTTGGGGTAGGTTACCTTCGGCCATCACTATGTGTCCGAGGTATTCTATAGACGTCCTTCCTAAATGACTTTTGGATAACTTACGGATAAACCCGTGGGTCTCTAATCTTTCCAACGCTCGCTGCAGATGGACACAATGATCGGCCCTGGATTTGGAATAAATAATTATGTTATTCAAATAGGCAAAACAAAATTTCCATTATACCCTGTCAAGAATTTGGCCGATATAAGCAGCTGAAAGGTGGCTGGGACATTCTTCAGCCCAAAAGGCATCACCTTAAACTGTAGGGTCTCCCTATCGGTAGCGGTAAATGCTGTGAACTTCAGAATCTCGAGGTGGACAGCAATCTGCCAGTATCCCGATTGTAGGTCAAGGGTACTAAATATGGTGGCGTCTCTGATTTCTCGGAGGGTGTTATGTAAATCGAAGGCGAGAGGAGCAATAGGGTGTGTGACATCATCAAGGTCCTTGTAGTTTATGCAAAACCTCTTGCCTCCGTCCTTAAGGATGAGGATTATTCGGGCATTATAAGGGAAATTGGATGGTTCCACTATTCCCTATTCCTTCATCTCGTTCACCTGACGTAACACCTTGTTGTCGATATGATGACATTCAATAGAGGGAGGGTTGTAAATAGGTGTCTCAGTAGTGGGCCATATCTCGTGTTGGATTGTTCTGGTTTACCTCAGGGTCCTGTGGGATGTAAATACCCTTGCATGTTCATTTAATATTGCCTGTAGTTGTCTTAGCTGTAAGGGATCTAGGTCGCATTGGATCTCTCACAGATCAACCTCCATGTGCGTTGGATCAATTGAGTCGTACCCCCAACGAACTGTTACTCAAAGGGATTCCCCGAGGTAAGCGCGGCAGTTCCTATAATCCAACACGCAATGGTGTGGGGTCAGCCAAGGCTGGCCTAAGATAACCTCATCGATTGCGGAGGTTACCATAAACGGGGTAGTATGTTGTAAATGGTGGACCTTAACTTCGAGGTCTATGGCTCAATCTACTGCTAGGATTTTACCCGGTTAGGCCATTCTAACCACTCTAGTTTGTGGTTGGATGCTAGCGCGTTAGTTCTGCGTTAGTAGGTCACTCTGTACAAAGATTCCTGTAGCTGCAGTATCGAACAATGCTAAGTGGGGACATCCATTAATTTCAATTAGGATGTGGGGTGCTTCTAGATTAGGGAAACCTGTAGTTGCTGTATCAAACTGCGAGATGTGGAGGGGCCAGGTTTGCCCTGAGGAGACGGCCCCATGCGCACCCAGTGTTGGCGTTTCCCAGCTGGGCTGAGCACTCTAGGGTTGTGTGGCACGTTTTCCTCTCTCCGCTGTAGCGCCTCTGGTTCAGGCAATCTTTGTTAAGATGACTCCCTGGGCAGTACCAACAGCGGAGAGGGAGCGAGGACCGGGCTGTAGACGGGTGGTCGACTGCCTGGTGTGAGGGAGGAAGGGGAGGTGCGGTGACCTTGGAGGCACACGCCGGGCTGTCCTACTGCATCTGGTCTACGTAATTCTTTTCGATATCCCTGGTTCTCTCAACCATTTCTTCAATGTTTTGTGGCTTGGGCGTAATAAGAAGAGTGCGAATAATGTTGAGTACACAACTCACTTCTGTTTCACTTAGGTACAAACGTCTGTAGATTTGTTCTTTTCTCCTAATAAATATCTTTACTTCCTCCACTTCTCCTTGTTTTGGAGTGAAAGTCGGCGATCAGCTGAGCCCACTTCCTCACCGGTGAATTGGGGCGTGAGCAAGCAACTCAGCTGTTCCCAATCAGTAACAAATTCGCCATACTTGTCCCTCCAAGTTTTGGCTTTCCCTTTTGACTGCGGGTGGGTTCTTTGAACCCAGGGTTTCCGCGGGATATTGTTATTGTTTAGTTCTTGCTCACATTCTTGCAAGAATTCTTCGCAATCCTTGTGTGGCCGGCCACTGAATTCCGGAAGTTGGAATTCAATGCCATAGTAAGTTAGATCTGGGTTATACCGCGAGTCTGGGTTACAAGGGTAGTATGTCAAGCCTCGTTGACATATCAGACAATGGTATGAGAAACCTGGTCTTGTGAGCGGCTCGTCTGGCCATCCAATACATAGGAGGTTTTATTTCTGGTGTCAGGTTACACACTGTGTTAAGAAAGTCCTTTGACTTTTGCATTCGGGCCAGTTACAGCGTACTAGTCATTGGGTTTGACATTGCATTCAGCAATATTCTAGGCCTTCTACCACCTGGAACATATCTTCCCACCCAATGCAGGTACAATGGAAGTAGTTTCTACAACCTGTACAGGGAAGACGAAACCTTCCAGTGCCGGGACAGGTTTCTACGCAACATTTCGCTATCTGGTCCTGGGTTCTATGTCCGGCAGCAAAAGCTGCGGCGACCTCATGGTCGTACTCTCCAGATATGGATGTAGCTATTAGGTTAAGCGCCACAGGGTGCTTATCGGGACTCCCTGAAGTCCTCAGGAAAATACATGGATTATTTAGCGATTGCAAAATATGTGTAGGGGGAGGAGGGGTTGGTTGTCTTAACCAAACTTTTTCCTTCTCTAAATTAGGGCACTCTTGTTCTGATGTTTTGTGTTTCAAAGAATATGCTAAAGAAATGCTTGGGCATGGTTTTGGCAAGGCAACTTAACGTGGTTACCCTGCATAGTATGTATACAAAAGAGTGGTGGGGGGGTTGCTAGTAGCACCATTAGTCTCCCATGGAAAATGAGATCCCATTGCATGGCTGGCTTGGTTAGTAGTAATCAAGGCTGAGTTTCTTGCCACTTATGCTCCACGTTAGTGAAATGGGTTCCCAGGGTGTGGCTGGCTTGGTTCGAACTACTCTAGTCAAAACTATTGGCAGGTACACCCTACTTTAAAAGATGGGTTCTCAAGGAGTGGCTGTCATATTCCGTAGTGACCAAGGCTGAGCTACTTGCCACTTACACCCCCCCACATTGGGTGCCAAAAATTGTGTTGAAGCATGTAGAACATAGGAATCCCAACTTTTAAGCCACCCGATACAAGGAAAGGCTTCTCCTTGTACCTGGAATGTTGGCGGGGTACCGTACCAATTATGATTGGTGATGTGAACAATAAAACCTCGGACGCCAATGTGTGTAAAACACAGGGAATTTACACCAGAATCAAATCACTTGTCTGCGAAGTCACCTGGGGATCTCACACAAGTCCCTGGCTAGCTAATAGAGGGGTTCTTTCCACGTCAAAAGGGGAGGCAATGAGATAAGGTTTCTTGTACCATGTTAGGTGTAGGCGACTTGGGGATAGGAACCCCGGTGAACAACTTGGAACTTAAGTGTACACTCATACACGGTTGGTGTACTAGAGGCTTGGGTGCCCTTCAAATTCTGGAATGCGAGTGTCACATGAAACATGCCCAGGGAAGGTTACTCCCATGTGAGCAAGGTACCAATATATAACGTGGGACATGCAGGTTTGCGTGTTTGGACAAAGTTTGAAACACTGGGCAACACCCCATGCTGATGTGTTACCTGTGGTCTCACAGGAAGTGTAGCTCTCCTCTGCTCCGCTGATGGTGCTGAAGAACAGCAGCCAACTCTGGCTGTGGCAGAGTGGTGCTCATGCTGCTAGGTGAGGTATAGGTAGGGTGTGGAGGGAAGGCAGTATGTTCTGAGAGAACTACTGAGGGATCTTTGCCCAGTATGGCGGCTCTATCACTATGTAATATAATTAAATACTCAAAGGGTATCCTTCCCAGTGTTTGGATTTACAAGGAAAATAATGAGTTACTTTCTTGTAGTTCTGGAATTGAATTATTGTTTATTTCCTCCTCTATGAGGTTTAGTTCCAGTTTGACGGTTTTTGATGCCACTTTTGTATTTCTTCGGCATGAAGCCAAGTTACCATACTAACTCTGAAATAATATGATCTGCCACACAAGAGAGTGTACATACCGTGAAACTGGGTATAGTTAGCGGTCTTATAATGTATGTCCAGGTATACGACTGGGTTGGACGTGTCTTGCCACTTAACCTCTCCTGGGCATTCACTAGCCCGAAGGGTTAAGTGAGCAGCTCACGTGAGCAGCCGCAGTACTAAAGTGTATTGAGTTCCTAGTGAAGGACTCCCTCTAAGATTAGCCAGTGCAATACCCTGAGCATTACCTTGGCTACTCTGAATACCACTCGGTGGTAAGTGTGCTTGTTGTTTGACTGTGATACGTAACCTGTCTTACTTCACGTACACAATTAAAATAATTAAGAATTTGGATTGTGGCTTTCACTTCAACTTGCAAGGGACACAAGGGTTATTAATGCTATGATTAATAAGTCTCTGCATTTCAATTGTTTGATGGCTTTAATACATCCATGTAAGTAAGTACAGTAAAGTGAAATAATAGTTATTACAGTAACAAACTTTACCATGGAATACTTTACTGCTAATAAAAATATATAAATGCAAATAACTGCGGAAGTTAATTATGAAAAAATATAAATGCAAATCAAGTGAAGGCTATCTGATACTTTTACGTTATGTTCAAGAACTTTGGTGAATAATTAAATTTAACAACATTTAATTAATTATAATCTAGCCCAAGAATCCTAACTGAATTTTGCGGGGTGTGTCGAGAAGGGACCTTTTAGTATAATACAAGAGGGTTTTCTACTCGACTGGTAGTGGCCTGGCTAGTGCCTTAAGGAAACTATGCCGTGTCGTTGGGTTACTTGGAGGGTGCGGGGTGTAGGACATGTTAGGTCGATGTAGGAGCTGTTCTCGTTGCGGAGATGACTGGAGGCGCTGCTCAAGTGATAGCCTTCAGGGAATGATGGCCTCTTGCAGAGTGGAGTCGGGACATCTAGCCCTTAGTCAGGATGCCCTCGGCCTTCACAGCCAAGAGGACATTGCAAGACTATCACCGCCGCAATTTCCAACTTCGGCCTTCACAGCCTTGAGTGGATGTGTGACTCTGGCGAGCCACCCCGAGCAACTGCTCAGGATGGGTCTGGTTCGCCTTTTATAGTGATCTTTGGCAATCTCTGGTGTTTCAAGGGGTGCAAGGGGTGCTTGGCCCCGCCTCCTAGTGGTGGAGCTTGTGATGTCACATCCATGTAACATGGATGCTTAGCTCACCTGCTCGCTCGGAGCCTGGTGTGCAGAACTCCAACTCAGAGTGCTCAAGGTAGGCCGTGACCCTTAGGTGATTGGCCTGCTTCCTCTTGTGGCGCCAAATTCAAACGGATGCTCTCGTAAGCTGGCGAGCGTGGTGAAGCAAAATAACTTTGTTTCGGGAATGGTTATGACATGACGGTTTTCTGTGATTCTGATAGACAGTACAAACTAGGAGCACGGGGTTGGAGGTGTGTTGAGGCTCTGTCAACGTCTTGGAGTTTCCAGTGTCCTGTCTTCAGTACTGTTGGGAGACTTGTCCATGGGGCTTGCCATACTCAGATGGGGCAAAGTCATGTTTCTGTAGTGCGCTTTCTCTAGTGTAAAATACGTCATACGTCAGTCTTTATTTTTTGTTTATCTATACATTTTGAAGGCTGACTACTGTATATCATGTTGATGATGTACATTGTAAAATTTCATAGTGCCAAGATATGAGAGCCTATATACAACTTGCACACACTCCTGAATGGATGGTTAGTCATGCCCTCCTGAAGAGCCCAACTGCATGGTTTCAGGTTTCAAGTATATTCTGTGAAAAATCTGAGAGGAAAATGTGTTTTCAATGATGTGTGTAGCTCTCGTGATATTTATTCATTATGGTTATTGAAATGTCTGATGATAAATCAAAAGGAAAGTGTTATTTTGCTAAAAATAATTTCAACTTAGATAGCATGAGAGAAAACACTTTAACATGAAGGGTAATTTGTACTAATTCTTTTCAAATGTTTGTAGTTTATGAATTTTCTATGTCTGAATTTATTCTAGAATAAATTTTGGGTCCATGAAAGTTTTGAAAAAAGACCTTGAAAGTGCTTGAAAAGTAATCAAAATTTTTTTGGTGATAAACCATTGGGCAGCCTGTAATCTGTTCCTCTCTTTTGTTCTTCCGTTATCTGTTCCTCCCACCACCTTGGTTTTCTTAGGGGCTTTCTTTCTGTGTATTTAATTTCATTCAGTTGTTTTGATATCCCCTCCTCTCATTCTCTTTAGGTGTCTATTCCACTTCATTCTAGTCTTCTCAATATTCTCATTCATATCTTGTACTCCTACTTGTGCTTATATGACTTGGTTTCTAATCCGGCCCTGCCTTTTTGTCGTCAAACCTCGTGACCATCACTTTTATTTTTCCTAAATCTCCGTAATCCATTGTCCACGTTTCTGCTACATGTTGTGAGTTAGCAAACATTTTGGCAGCAGTGAAGCTGCATTGCTTTTGAACAATTCACCCTTTGTATATTATTCACAGTACATAAACAGAGTGGAGACGGGGAGGAGAGGATTGTTGTTTCAGCAGTGCACAGAGTGGTCATGACAGTCACATGTCTGGAGATGAAACTCCTCACTGCTCAGGGCTATCAGTGTCCTTCAAGCATGTCTTGTACTGGGGTTGGTGCATACACTCTGACAGAGGATACATGTGTGTGTGCAGGCGTACCAGCCGACAGCATCATCGTCTCCCCAGAGGATACTGCAAAAGTGGAGTCTTACACGCTTAAGGTGCGTGGCATCAGGGATGTGTTGACCCGTGATCACATGAAGGTTGCCTTCTTTGGCAGGTAAATGTGTACAACTCCTCTTTCCTTATAAAACCTGGGTGGTGATTCTGAACACCTCTCACTGCATTGTTTGATCAAAATCCCCCAAAATATCTTGTACATATATCGACTGACCCATCATAATGTTCTTATTTATGGAAACCTTGAGGTGTTGTTTTAGTAAGGTTATACTGTATTATTGCACTCTCAGTATCTGCATGAATGTGTTGTCTAAATAAGAATACAGTGTATGAATTTCCAAATTGTTATTCACGCAGATTAAGAAAAGTTTTAAAGATGGGAAACTGTATTGCATTGCAATCTAAATGGCATGAATTTAATGCGTAATTGAGGGGTATGTATAATTGAGGTTCACTGCGTATTCGTTCACTGAAAAAGATCACAAAAGAAATATTTCTCCCATTTACTACTGCCAGCATCATTACAACATGTAAACATAATCACTGTCATAGACCTAGTTATTGGTATGAATGTTTCCATCAAGGGTTTTCTGTTAAAACATCAGGAACATACAATATATGTTACTATTGCACTAGTTTTTGTATGCACATACGGTACTGAGAGTGTAAAATACAGATTGGTAAAATCTGTATTCTGATTTTTTGATCCAACCAATTCTTCCAGAAAGCATATGAATTGAATCATAATTGAAGTCGTATTCCCAGAACATTCACATATTTGCTGAGATACGCATGCATGTGTAAACTAAAATTTCACAGAAAATATTTTAGCACATAGTTTTCTATATATAAAAAAAAAAAAAAGACTCCCTTAATAATTAATCTAGGGGTGGGTCTGTTTCATAATTTTTTTGGTTCTCAGTTTGGTACTGGTTCTTAAAAATCTGTTTTGGCTCTCATTTATTTTTTTGGTTTCTAGCTGTTTTAAGTACAGTAAAACTCTGTTATAACGTTTTTCAAGGGACTGAAAAAATAATACTTATTACCCAGGAAAACTTCTTAAAAGGGTCAAATTACACATGTGCTTATAGACATGGTGCAAAATTATTCAACTTATTAAGCAGGAAAACTTCTTAAGTGGGAACTTCTTAACAGGGTTTCACCGTATAATGTCATATAACATATATCAGCTACAGGCTTTCTTTCTATACGAAGTGGCTCTGGTTTGGAAAAGAAATACATTAATAAAATGCAAAACAAACAAAAATTAGTATTTTATTCACTTCTAAGAAAGAAGTTGAAATGGTTATTTGCCCAAGTTAACTAATCCAGTAATACAGAAATGAGTAAATACAGTACACAGATTTTTTTATTTTCTAATTAAGAATTAAATGCACCACATTATTTTAAGAATAACATTTTGTTACTTAAACATGTCATGCAGTGTGTTCGTTTTTTTTTTTTTTTTTTTTTTAACTTGTCCATACATAAGTATTTACGTTTATAGATGCCAAAGATTGTCACCAATTCACACCAATACCTTGTTATTAAACAGTGTTTCTCTAATTCAGCGCTGTGAGGGTTCAATTTTCCATGGTTATGTTGTTCTTGCACATAACAGCAGTATACATCATTTATGGGCAATTTTTATTTTTGGTTACATAAGAGAAATACTGTACACAGTTAGATATCAATACAATTTTGTTGTAGAATCTTCCAACATATTAACCAATTGTAAACAGGAAAAAATTACTTATTAATTAATAGTAACTTGGTGGTAGGTGATATTTGTCCTCTTCATGTACTTCTTTGTGTAATCATTGTGTTTACTGTTTCTGTCACAGTAGAATTGAGATTTTTACACGTGACGTCCTTTACTGGCAGAGGGCGGCATGGCTTCACAGACGGGAATGGTTGTGGTCGCATTGACCAGGAACACGGGGTTGATTAGAATCTTGGTGAACAGAAGCACGGCCAGTGTGAAGCACCGGACGCGTGGCCCATCGGCTGGGTATAAAGTCCTCCAGTGCGTTCACTGTCCTGTCGATGGGTGCACACACTGCCACTGGTTTACCTGGTAGAATGGTGGCCTGCTGACCCATCTGCGGCAATGGTAGTCGGATGCTGGTGCTGGGTCCTGGTGCACAAAGAGAGTGGCAGCTGCTGGAGCTGGTTGTGGTCCGAGTCGGGTTGGTGTGACGGCCTGCCCCGAAACAGGTGTTGGCAATGCCGTAAGGAACGTCCTCGTTCCAGAAGAAGGCTGCGACGATGTGGTGTGGGCACCCTTCAGTCTTTACAGGGGCTGAAAACAAGGAAGAGGAGGGAGATGGAAGGTGAGGTCTCTCCAGCTGTCGGGCGGTGTGAGCTCTCTCTTGGGGGTGAGAGTGCAGTTGGCATTCACGTGCAACCTTGCTTGGTGGCAGAGGTGGTAGCTGCCTTTCTAGCTTGCCATTGAGCGCAACTCCTACAGGTGTATGGCATACGGGATGGAGCTTTTAAATTGTCTTTTTAGTGGTAGGAGCTCTGTCTTTCTGTACACCGAGGTGCACAGAACAGGTAGCTGTCAAGCATGTGTGGGGTTGACGTGCGTGCGTCCCTGAAGGGGAGCCTGCAGTCCTACATTAGGTTCCTACTGGGTTGATAAGATTTTCGCGGTCTCCTTCTTAACCCTAACGGACGTGGTGTCTTCGTAGAATTAGCACAATACCCTTTGAAATAAGTACTTGTTGGTTAACTGAAATACGTATTTATTTCAGTAAGAATAAACCCAGTGGTCCATACTACCTACTGACTAATCAAAAGCTGACCGGAAGGAAGTAATCTACAATTGCCAGGTGAAAATAACCTGGGTCTAAGCTGGACAAGTTAGTTTTGGCTAGGTGGCTATGAAAACAATTCTCCCTAACTATGCTAGCACCGTTGTCCAAAAGGGACTTGCGGGAGCCACTACCAGAAGGGCAGTGGTTGTAGCCATCACCGGAAGGGTGGGCAACTAAAGAAGGGTGTCGAAGATGTCTTCGGGGTGCTGGGTGCAGAGTCTTGTAAGACCAGGAGCCTCTGATATGGCTGTTGAAGAACCTCTTGGAGATCTGGAAGTTGTTGAAAAAGTTGCTGAAGAGCTTGTAGTGGATCGTGAGGTCCTGGCTAGCAGTAGAGAACCCCACCACACATGGTGATGGAGCGAGCTACAGGAGAAACTGGCATTTGTGAGCCATGTGCATGTATTTATACTCTGCCGGCTCGCCCTCACCTGGCGGGTGGTGTGATGTACGCTCGTGAGCAGTCCGGTATCATCTTGTTAGACTTCTGATGGTGGGCTGAGCCAGGCAGGGAGTGCTATCCCTTGGTGCGCTGTAGAACTACCTGGTCTCAGAATGCGGTCTTGGCTGTTCTGGCAACAGCTGACTTGTACTACGTGGGGGTTGGGCGTGTGTCCCAACCGCCAGGTGAACAGCACAATTTGGTTACATCTGTACTTCAGTTCTAACCCTTCTGGCTGCAACAAGGAGGTATGCATTGATGAGGCTGTGTTGTTCTAGTGAATAAAGACGTCATGGGTCAATTTTGACAAATATTCTCCGCACCTATCCTCAACGTCAAGAACTGGTGGAACTTAGAACCAGTAATCCGAACAGACTGTAACGTCTCCCCTCTCCAACCCTCTATCTCTGACCACTGAATGAAGTTAATTAAGGTATTTCCAACACACGGGATGAGGAGAACCATACATACAGGAATGGGATTGCCAGTTATACACAAGTGGCTCGATGCCATTAAGTCGCAATACAGGAATACTCTCAAGTCCCTAGCCTTGCCAATTATTATCAATTATTCCTAAAGGAGGGATTTGACGGTGTCTCGAAGAATGACTTACGTCGTAACTGCTAGCATGAGGTATGCTCACCAATATCACAGAAGAGGATCTCTCCAAGCCTCAATGTCTTGATGCTCACATTGTGCCAGCTCTGGCAACTAATGTAGCAGTACCTCTGGTGTCTGTGTGACTTAGGGAGGGGGGGGAGCAACATTCCTGGGCTTATATACGCTCTGCCCCAGTAGGTCAGCGTGATGTTTTGCAAGCACTCAGAATCCTTAGTGCATCGTACCTTAACGTGTACATTCGTGTGCGGCTCTGCTCTGGCCGCTACAAGACCCATTCCAATGTTTAAAATTTCAGATCTTTATGTTTGCCTAAACAAGTCTTTATGAGTCTATAGCCATATTTTGATACATTTGTTTATTTATAATGCCAAAATAAGTTTTTGTGTGTATATGTATTTTTGGATTGTTTCACCTTAGCCATTCATTTGAGATTTGTATTTCAGTAAAAGCCAAATATAACATGACTTTTGGGAAACTTAACTTGGACCCATATTATACCTGTCTGTTCTATTCCGGGAGTGACCGAGTACAGTAGCAAAAAAAAAAAAAAAAGTCTATTCTAATGGGGCGTGGAACCTACCTGTTAAAACACTGCGAAGTTTTGTTATTTACCGCCATAACTCGTGAAATATTTAGCTCCTTCCTATCGGACTATCGGAATTTAATTTTTTTTATCTGAATCACTGGACTTGACAGCACCCAAGGGAGAGAAACAGAAGGAAAATCATGGTAAGATGAAGGGGGTCACATGCATTCAAGCAAAAAAAGATATAAAAAAATACTGCATTTCCCAGGCAAAGGATGTACTTATTGCACCAAGGCCAGTGTTCACTGTGAGTTGTTTGTCACGTGGGTTGGAGGAGGTGGGTTAAACCCTCGCCCCCTGGTGGGCCTGGTTGGGAGGAAGTGAGAATGAGAAACGAAGCTCACATCCAAATAAAACTAAACAACGGTTGAATGCACGCTTGCACTGCAGATGGAATTTATTAGTGCCTCACATGTTGTGAAACATGCCGCTTGCTCGTCTGATTTGCATTTTACAAAATTAAAACAAACAAAAGCAAATTATTTGTTGTATGCAAAGAAAGGCCGCTTTTCTGCATTAAGTCTTGTCCACAATAGCTCGTCCGCAGTACGCGGACGCATGTCCTAACGTGCGTGTTGTAACGTCTCCCCTTTTCAACTCTATCCCTAACCACTGAACCAAGTAATTTAAATAAAGTGTTTCCATTTCAAGGGAAGGGGGAGAACATACTTATAAGAATGGGGTGTAGCTCATGAAATTATTAACCAACCGGGGTTCATAAAACAACACTTTACTAACATAAATATATATTCACAAGCGGCTCGGTGCCGTTAAGTCGCAATACAGGAAACAATTCCAAGTCCCTAGCCTTGCCAATTATTAATTATTATTCTTAAAGGGGATTGATGGGGTCTCGAAGGATGACTTGTGCCGTAACCGCTAGCACAGGGTCTGCTCACCAATATCACAGAAGAGGACCTGGAAGCTCCTCCAAGCCGCAATGTCTTGACGTTCTTGTTGCCAGCTCTGGCAACTAGTGTAGTAGCATTTCTAGTGTTTGCATGACTCTGGGGGCAGGGTGTATCGTTCCTGGCCTTATATACGCTGCACCCTCAGTGGGTCAGCGGTGGTGTTTCACAATTCACAATCAATTGAAATATATAGTGCGTCGTACCTTACCATGTTATTCCGTGTGCGGCTCTCCTCTGGCTGCTACAGTATTTTCAGGACAATAACACTGCGCGCCTCACATTTCTGAAATTTTTTTTTTTCCGGAAACAGGAAGACATACAGAATAGCTGCTATATACACATTATAATAAAAGCGTCTGAATCATAATTATAATGATTACATATCGCTATATCCAATAGGAGATTAATTATAAGCCTGTAAATGACATAGAAGCACGAATTTCGAGGCCCGTCTCAAATTTAGGAATTTTTTTTTCCGAAATGGGTAGACGTACCGAATAGCCACTACATACAAATTATAATTTAAGTGTCTAAATCATAACTATAATGATTGCATAGCACTATACCCCGTAGTATAATAATTATGAGCCTTTAAATGACTTAGAAATACAAATTTTGAGGTGCACCTCAAATTTATAAATTTTATTTTTTTTGGAAACCGGAAGACATACCATATACCCGCTATGTACTCATTAAAGTGTGTACATCATAATCATAATGATTACGTAGAGCTATACTGCGTAGGCGATTAATTATTGCCCTGTAAATGACTTAGTCCCTACGTTACCCAGATTTTGAACCCAGAGCCCCTCGCATTGCAAACCTGGTATATACCAAATGTGCCACAGAATTCAGCATCCCTTCTGCGACAGTATTCCAGCATATTTTAACTTACTTTAGTTAAACATTTTGGCATTGAATAATTGTAATTGCTTAAATGTGTTATGCTATATAAGGCATGCACATTTCATGTTATCTTGTAAGGGCCAGTAAATGTGTGACAGGACACTTGCAAGTATAATATATGGCTTGGAATGTGGCCGTGCCATCCCCCACACTGATCCAACGTGCAGATAAGGCAGAAAGGTTGCTACAGTAACATTTTTTTTGCCTGTTTACAACCAAACAGCACAACAGGTATAATAGGGTCACATGAAAGAAGAACTGCTAGGAATTCTGCTGTCAAAGACATAGCTCCATGCCAATGAAACTGAGTATGGGAAAACATACAATATTGGCTGTAATGAATCAGTAAAATAGATCTCAGTGCTGAAAGGAGGGAGAATGTGCGCCCACTTCCTCCGTCCCATCCATCAACGTCCCTGACTCATGACCACCCGCCGACAGACCATATGCCTACCTGACCGCATGTTTTTGACTTGTTTATTTATTCAGGCCGGGGACATAAATTGCCCCGCAGCATAACCGAATCCACTGTATAACGGACCGCGGTATAGCAGGCTTCCACTGTATTTTCTAAAAAAAAAAACTTTTAATGAACTCTGAAACCTTTTATGAAAAATTTAAACATGAACATCAAATTTTCAAATAAACTAAACTTGCTTTTAAAAGTTTATCGTCAACTTAAACAACTGAACTTATTCATTTTAATTATGAATTTGCACACCACTTGTTTTTACTGATACGTTATCTTCAAAATGTCATTGGAATTCATTTTAGGTTTAATTGTACATTACTAGCTTTGTGTACAGAGTACTGTAATTGTAGTGGTGAAAGTGACATAACTGCTGGCTGCATGTTGTACAGGACAAGTAATGGCAAGAGTACAGTTATCAACGCAATGTTGCGGGAGAAAATCCTTCCCAGTGGTATTGGCCACACGACCAACTGCTTCCTGCAGGTGGAGGGCTCGGAAAACGGTGAGGCTTACCTCTGCACGGAAGGTTCCTCTGAACGACAGAATGTTAAGGTATGTGCTCCAAATGCACTCCGCAGTAGCTCGTTACCTTACTATTGCCTACACAATTAATAGAATTATTATGTAAGCACAGCACTTGTTCATCTAAAACGTAGTATACAAGTCTAGACTGGATGCTCGTGTTTAGTACAGTAGTGGTCTCCTTGGTTTATGGTCATGTATATAGCTGTTAAAATGGATGCAAGTGTTGGAACTCAACCCCAGTAATGGAATGAATGTAACAATTCACTGCTGTGTTTTTATCACTTTTTTTTTTAAACACTAAGTGTTTCTGGAATGCATTGTCTCAAAGTGTGTGTAGAACATGCTTATATAGCATGGTTTTGTGCTCTGCTTTACTCACATTTTTCCATTGATATTGTAGCCCAGTGAATTCACCTGTTGTCAGGCCCACCCCAAACAGGTTCAGTTCCCAATCCTAGAGTTTGGCATGTAGGAATCGTGTCGGACGAACTCGTTGGTCTGCGGGTTTTCTTGGGGATCTCCCATGCCCTTCGCCCTTCCATTCCATTGCCGCTCTATAGTTAACTCATTTCACCTTCATTGGTTACTCACTTGACTCTTATTCAGTAGGTCCCGGGTTGGATTTCCATTCCGGTCATCCTGATTTTGGTTTTCAACGATTTTCTGAAATCAGAATTCCCGGTCCAGCCATCCTGATTACGGTTTTCCAAAATCACCAGGCGAATGCTGGGATGGGTCCCTAACAAAGGCCAGGGCCGATTCCTTCCCATTCCTTCCCCAATCCCTCTTTTCCGTGCAACTTGCACCGTCTCTAATGACCTCACTGTCAATGAGACAGTAACCTTGACTACCTATCTATCTACCTACCACGAGACCGCTATGTTAAAGTCTCTCAAATCTCTCCACTGTCAAATAAAAGAATAAACACAGTTACATGCATCATAATACTTACTGCTTTGTTGCATTTTGCCTATTCCCCTATTTGCCAACATAAAAGGCTTTTCTATAATGCTGTTAAAAAATATTGATGTTCATAAATTTTTATTGCAACTTCCATGGAGTATTGTTAAATTGCCATGCCTGTGGTGGCCAGAGGGTGAGAGGGAGGGAGGGGTAGGGGCCTGAGAAACCTCTGTGCGGGCCTACCTGTTGTTCAGTATTGCACCTCTCTCCTATCCTCTTCATCACCCTCCTGTTGCCTGTGAAGGGACATGAAGTGTGACAGTGATGATGCTGGTCCTGTACAGTCAGTGGGGCAGCTGGCTCATGCACTCTGCAAGGAGAAGTTGGGAGAGAGTCAGCTAGTTCACATCTTCTGGCCCAAGGACAAGTGCCTACTTCTGCGTGATGATGTCGTCTTCGTCGACTCTCCAGGCATAGATGTCTCTCCTAACCTGGACGAGTGGATTGACCGCCACTGCCTCGATGCAGACGTCTTCGTGTTGGTCGCCAATGCAGAGTCCACTCTCATGCTTGCAGTGAGTACCTCACAGTATCTCGAGCCTGGACCAAGGAGATGCTCCTTCACCATGGTAGTGGCAGGACTCTGCGGCCAAGTTGAATTAAAATTAGAGATGTGACATTTGATACCTCTCAATACTTGGTGGTATCGAAAGTATAAATTATCAACATGATTGTTACAATACTTTTCTTCTTAGAGGCAAAACTTTTTTTTTGCGTACGTTTGTAAGTTGACTGTTAATTATTTAGTTAGTTAAATAAGATCTGCAGAAAGTCGCCGTATTTTTAAGTTTTATTTTATTATACAGGCCGCTCATGTTAATAATAAAATATGTCAGTCAGAGGACATTGCAGATCCAAAGAACGTGGCAAGCTTCAGTAAAGTGCAAAATACTTGCAACAGAAACACTTACTGAAAGAACACTTAAAATTTCCCATACCGAACATATTACGACGTTGGCTCTAGTACAATGTAGTTCAAAATGAACATCACAAAAACCAACAAATAATTAAAGCAATTAGAATTTTTTAAAGAAAATAACATCATTAAGAGTGATATCTTTTATTTAATCTTAGGCACTTTTTTTTTGCATGACATAACTTCCATTCGTTTGTACGTTATTGTGTCTTTTACGGGCGAAATGCTTGTTCACTTTTACTGTGAAATGTTCGTATTGACGTAAAATAACAATAAATTTCAGCAATAATAGTAGGCAATAATTTGAGTGCTAATGAGTATTACTCGGTTACATAAAATATACAATCGACCAGCAGCCAAACTCTGAAGTAAACAAAGGCGTCTGCCATATAATACATAACAAACAGCGTTGCCAATCTGCTGTCTAACAAGTCGCCTTCATGCCTTCTGAACAACGAGCATGTAATACCATTTCAAAGATTAGGTCACAAATAAAATTTGGTTACACTTTAAACTTTATAAATTTCCCACTACCATAATATTTTCTATTACTGCACTAATGTTAATAACTTCTCATTTCACTGTCGATGGTGCTCATTCCAGGGCCGGCTGTGCTCATTCCGGAGTCGGCCATGCGCGTTGCAGGGCGCTGTCGGTGATTCCCCACATTTGATAACTGATAATAAAAATATGATTCATAATTTGTACTCTCACCTGTTTTTTTTTGGTACAAAGAGAGAATACATAATATATAAAAATACAAAATTTACTGTATGAAAAAATGGCTACTAAATTTGAAACTTTATTAGGCTATTTCCATTCTGCTACATGCTACACAACTCAGCAGGCACACCGCCCCTCCTCCGTGCTGAGAGCCACAAACTGGTCAGACCTCGGGCAACGCCAAGCACCACTGACGAGGCACGAAGCAGAATTGCTGACCAGAGTTTTCCCACGCCAACCAGGGCAGGAGGACATCACGCCTCCCCCGCACCCTGCGCCGGCAGCCTACAAGTCTCCACTATATGTCAGGACGCTGCCAAGCTCGAGAGTCATTCTTGTTCTTGTCTCGCGACTTCCCACAGCACTACTAGGACCTCTAGAGATCTTCGAAGCCTTGAATACGGCCCCTGCGGCTTCTTCACCATCAATGACCATCAGCCAGCGAATACGCTTACTAACACGTTAACTTCACTTTGTCTCCTCAAGACACCTTTTCTTAGACCAGTTTAGTAGTATTATATCTTTTCTCGTTTAGATATTTCTTTCCCGCTTTTCCATAAGAATCAGGTCACCTGCACCTGGCCAGCATAGTAACCTTCAGTACTCAGTTGCCTGGTAGGAGATAGCATGTGTCGCATGTTTATTGAACCATCAATAAACATACTTTTGTTTCCTACCGTACCGCTTTTATTTTTGAGATTATCTATCTGTTTGCCTGCTTAAACGCAGGTTGCTACGTACACCACTGACAAGAACTGGGTATTTGATATAACCAAATTAACTTCAGTAGCGGGCGCCCCTCAGGAGTCCGCCATGTTTTCGACACACCCATTAGAAGGCCATCTGTTGCTTTCCAACTGCCACAGCACTGTACCAGTGCCGGCGGAGAGGAATAGGGCAGCCACAACCACTAGCAACACTTTCACCCAGGGAGAAGCAACAGTCTTGAGTTATTACCTTATCCCACAGCATTGTTAGTACTGGGATATCTGTAGCTTGAGACCTGCCACTCATATTTGTGTGGACGCACATCCAGTGGCAGCATTGGTGACCCAAACAGTTCCCTGTCTCTGATAAACCCACATGTCCAGGGATCAGTGGAGACTGAACAGAGCCTGGTCAGCAAGCCAAAATCTGACTGACTATAAACTCTGTTTAGTTTGTTCACGTCAAGGTGTACCTAGTATACTGTGAGCAGAGACTCTATGCCTTATGACCATAGGCATGGCCATAAACGTAGGGAACGAAACGCAACGTTCCTTGCCGCCAGATATTTGAGTGCACTTTCTCAATCCACTCCAGAGTGACAGGCGAAACGGGACTGCGCCACCCAACTCAGACACGAGTCAGTATCAGCTGCTTCTGTCACCATCTTATTTGTATCTCCGTGTATCCGAATTCATCCCTCGTGCCATCCCGTGGTGAAAGATTATTAACCAATGCTGCTACAGTATTTGGCTGAGATAACGTCCACTTCTGGACAAACAAAGCTCACTTGTGGAATCGCCAGTTCGTTGTAGGCCAAGCTCGCTACGTCTGGGTAAAACCCACTACGATTACGGCACCCAAGAAGCAATAATAATTATGTACTAGCCAACACCCCTTGTCTCTCGCAGTTTATTAATCTAGACCACCCCGCTTTTGGTCTAGCGGACAAAATTCCCGACCACGGTACCTAGTAGCCTATCCAGGCACGCGTCAGGGTTATGCAGGATAAATATCACAATGGGAAAGAGATGAGTGCGCAAGGCTAAACATGCTGTCAGCTGTCTTACAAACATTAGGTGGTGCGTTGTTACTGCTGGTACCAAAGACTGCAGACTACTTTCCTGTTTTTCATTGGCAACTTCAGGTCAGTGACTAGACTTGCTGTTAGTATGTAGTGTGGCGTTTTATTAGCTGTAAAGTTATGCTTGCTTGCAAACAGATGCTTTGTAAAATTGTGTATTGTTCTGAAGTTGGATTCTACATTAATAGAAGTTTAAATATAATATTGTGCAGTTTCAAAATAAATTTAAAATAAGTACTTTGTGTTATTCTGTAATTTGTCCTGTACTTAACTTTAGAGTAATATACTTTTGTCTCAGTCAGAATGATGGCATGACTTGCTACATTGTGCACAGTGCAAGAAGCACACATTAATTTATGTTCTATATTTGTGTACAGTGATGAGCTATGTTAATCAAAATTGATTTACCGTTACATGTGATAAATGCTTATTAGTGCATAATTAGTTAGATTGTGGTTTGATTTGGTACATCACTGGCAATAGGATGGTTAGATGTATGTACCATGCTGTTGAAAGCCCTTTCGTGAGGTTACTACAATGCTCTGGCGAGGTTGACTAAAGCACTTATGTCCACCCATCACTCATATTGTCAATAAATGGTCTTGGAGAAGGAACTGATCACAGGGATGTGTGTTTTTACAGGAAAAGAACTTCTTCCACAAAGTGTCGACGCGGTTGTCCAAGCCCAATATCTTTATCCTGAACAACCGCTGGGATGCCTCAGCCTCTGAGCCAGAGTTCCTTGACCAGGTGAGGAGACAAAAGTAATTTTTCCCTGTGTACAGGTTGGTGCAGAAAGTCCTGGATTCTAATTCTAGGAAAGGCAGGGGTGTTGTCATCAATTTCAATTTTCAGCCTGCAGTGGGATCAGCAGAGTAAAATACTGCCATCACTGTCCATTATTCTACTGTTCTATCTCCACTATGCTCCCCTCTCTCCTTTTCAACGTACTCCTTATATGATCTGTTAACACCACCAACTGTTTCTCCCTCTCTCCTACAAAAATTTTTGTAGATTGATGCATGACAGCCTTAGGGGTAGCAGCACGTTGGCGTCTACTCGGTGTTTAGTTCATGTCCGGTCAGACACGCAGGCTCGGTGGTGCAGACCTTACTGGGGTGGGACCTGCGGAATTTAGCACTTGACCTTGATTGGGTCGTTGAATACGAGTATCAGCCTTCCCCCGGTGTCTCACATAGCTAGTTTAGAGCCACTAGCACAAGCGGAAGCACTCCGACATCCTCAAGACCCAGTGGAAGTCGCCATACCAAGAGATCTGTTCAACGCTCCTGAGAATAACGACCCGATGGAGTACCCTTGGTGGGTAGCTGAACACTTGAGCCAACCCTATTGGCCACCTACACCAGTCATCGCATACTTGGTTCCTGCCATACTGCGCCCTGCTCCTCAACCAAAGCGTCAACTCATACCTACCTGCTACGCTGTCTACACCTGCACCAGCCTGGACTAACGCCACTCCAGCATCCCGTTGCCCAGGTATCACCAAAGCTCCAGTGGCACGTAAGCGTCAAATTGTTTTGCCCACACCTGATTTTGTGCCCAGCCGCAAAGCATCCTGGCCAGTTCTGTATAACAGTAAGGCACCTGTACCCCGACAGAACTGAGACCTCATCAATATAGAAGTGCCTGGCTTAGCTTCTAGCCGAAAAGCCTGGGACACCATCTATTGTGACAGAGAAGTGAGTATACACTCCCGGTATGTCACACATCAAGTACAAGGGTCGAGCCAGAATTACCTTTTTCTGGCGCCCAATTTGGGGCATGACTGTCGAAGTTGCACAAGGCAGTAAGGACAAGCCAGCCACGACCGCCAACTCCACATAATTCATTATCTTTCGTGGCGACTAATACCAGCCTTGAGTTGTAGGGCGAATCCGAAGGGTCTACCAATCCCTCATCCTTCATGGCCTTGACCTGGATCATGATAATTTCCGTGGACACCATTTAGGCTTGGCAATATACAGTAGAGCCCCTCTATTACGACCCCTCATGGTTCCCGAGAATAAGGTCGTAATGAAAATTAGGAAAATTTTGGGCAGATTTTGACCCACCCCTAACCCTTTGCCATTTTTTGCATGAAGTTCATGTTCAATTGTGTCTAGCGCATAAAAAACCACTTTTTAAATAAAATATAAATATATATGTATATTTTAATTGCTGAACGTCTCCTGATTAATTTGATACCCAAGAAAGGCATATTGAACCACCTCTTGTCGTAAAAAAGAATGCGTAAACACAGTATGACATGGCCATTGAAAGTGTGCGAAAAGATTAGACTATGTATTATTGAAATATAAAGTTATTATTAAAGATCTATTACACAGGTCTCTTGGGTCATACATTGCTATGAGACACGTAGCGATCAAAAAGTTTAGGTGGTCGTTGCACAATACGTGTGTGCGCGTCGTGCTCTCGCTTTGGTCTGCCCATTTCATTGCTAGAAAATCAGACGTATTATGCCCAAAGCAGTAACTAAAAACAATGTTGGAGATGCCTTATATTTGAAGTAAAACGCTGCACTTTATTTATTCATAATAGATATGAAGATACAATATTTAGATTAAATCACTCGTGTGCTGTGGCGAGCAGCGAATACATTGTCGTGTGTACTTAGCTGGGCGAGCGCCTAGATCCTCTGCAGCGCGGCTGGGCATGGCAGCTTCCTGCTGTTGCTCGGGCCTAGATCCTCTGGCTGGACTGTGAAGTAGGCGGCCCTGGCACGAGCATCACGCTCATGCCAGGCCACCCAAATGCCACTCAGTTGTTGCTCATACCGGGGCCGACTGCGTCACGCAGCTCTCGATCGATCGCTACAAGATTACTCGTCGGCGCCAGCTAGCCAGCGCCACTGCAGTCGTTACTGCTGGTGTTGGGAAAACATGCTGATAGATGCTATCCACGTCAATGTGTTGAATTTGTACTAAATTTAGGCGGCATGTTGGCCTCTGTACTGGTACAATGAGGCCCAGCAATGTTTACAGGAACACAAAAATTTAGTACGACCTACTTGAAATATTAACACATATTTTTAATGAAAAAATTCTGATGTGGCATATACACGCACACGGCCCAACTCGCCAAAATTAATTGCTCACCATAAAATTATTACCTTATGTAGGTATGGGGAGGAGGGTTGACAAGTAAAAAATGAGTGGGATGGGTAAGGCAGAGGCAGTGGTACACTGTAGTGAGTAGACAAAGAATTCTCAACCCGGCTTGCAAATCCACCCTCCCCAAACACAACAGTCCCCTTCTGACTTGAAGTAATTTATTGCTTCACGCTGCTTGGAACAACAATTGTCAAAGTTTTGAGAAATGGGTGATCACTAACATCAGTAAAAGCCAGTTTTCCATAGACTGAAGTGGGTAATAGAAACTTGTACTGCAATTGAATAGGTCTACAAAAACAAATCCGTACATAACTGAAACATCGTTTGAAGATACAGTTGGCAAGGGATTACTGTATCTATTTTTAGATGTGCCTCAAATTTTTGACTTTTTCGACCCAAATTTTTCACAGATCCTTTGGGATTGGGTCGCGAGAGAGAAGTGGTCATAATAAATGGGGGTCATAATAGAGGGGTTTTACAGTATTGGCTTTTCTTGGGTAAGCCATATCTCGTGTTGGATATTCCGGGTCTGACATAGGGACCCTCCGTGTTCGAAGGCTCTGGAATACCTGGCGAGTATTTCTTTTAGCTGTAGGGTTCTATCTGGTGATTTATGGCCTCTGGGCGTATGGGTGGTGGTATTTGTTCCACTGGATTTCTGTCCCAATTTACCATAATACGCTCCTTGTCGCCTATATGTATTCTGCATTGCCCACAGTCTATTGTACATTCTTGTTGGCGTAGCCGAGGTTATCCCAATATTATGTCTTGACCTATTTGTGGAGCTACTAAAAATTCTGCTCTAGTAATTTTATTCCTTATTCGCTTTTCTAGGTTTATTGATCTCTCTATTTGCAGGATCTGTTCGGGTTGTGCCATGCGCACTGGTTTGCCCCTGGGCTGCAGGTGAACGTGTTGGTTATTTGTGATAGTCACTTCTGATAAAATTGCTGGTGACGGCAGAATATAGGATTGCAAAAGCTCTTCTTTTATTTACTTCAACCTCAATGCTAGGGGTCTCGGAGGATTGTGTTTCATTAGTTAATGTCTGAATGGTGTCTTTGGGCTGGTCATGACCGGAGGTGGTGGCCCACTTCACAACACGGTTCTTTCGTTTTCTGATCGTCTTTCTCCTCATTGTTGGGTGTCTGCTCGCTCTTGTCGCGTGGCCGGTTGGGTGTTCCCCCTTCCCTTGGTGCTGTGTGTTTTGTCTCATGTGTTCGGCAGTCTCTATTGAAGTGCCGTCTCTGGCAGAACGAGCACTGGGAAAGCGTTGGGGAAAGTGGAGAGGGAGCGGGGGGTCATAGCAGGGGATGGCACTCGACGTTCACTTGTCTTTGCTTCTTCTTTCCCCTTACCTCCCCTTGGTCTGGTGTAGGGCTGGCTGTGCTTTAAAATTATTCTCGCTTTCCCTTGCTCTTTCCACAAGCTCATAAATGGTTTGCGGTATTTGTAGTAGATTACAGAGGTTGGGCAAGAGTATGCATGTAGTAGCTCACACGCAACTCTCTTTTCCTTAGGGTGTTATACGCTTGTACATTTGCATCTTTCTGCATATAAAAATTTTGTGTTAATCATCTCTCGCCTGGGAAGAGCTGGGGAACTCAGTGGTTAGGCGTACTAGGAGCTCATTGCCGGAAAACTGGGTTGCTAACCGGTCGTACCATTCTTGGGCCTTCTCCTCTCATTTGCTTGCAGGCTTGGCTGACCCATTGTTTTAGGTGGCACATCATTCACACTGAACTCACTTTCACGTTCTTGCGTGAAAGTGACTCGGTGTTCCTGGGGTAGGATGGTAACTCTGGTAATTGCGGCCCCTCTCTGGGTTATGGGTTGATGGCACACTGTGGGTACCTGGGTTACCCAGTCTGTATTGTTTGGCTCATTAACATATTACACAATGGCAAACAAGTATGGGGCAGTTAAACATTTTGTCAGGCCGTCCAATACAGCCATGGTGAAAAGTTTGGTGGCAGGTTACACACCTCACTATGTTTATACCACAACCTGGTCATGCGATCCAGTCATGGTTGGTGGCTTGATGTTGGCAGCACTGTTCACACCGGAATTCTAAGCCTTCTGTGTAGGGAGGGCTCATCGTTCCACCCTAAACAGGGGTAGTGGAAATACCTTGGCAATGTGCACACCCAAAAACTGTCCCGCACCATTGCATGAGGCAATGCAAAACTTTGTTTCTGGAATTCATGGCAATCGTGAAGGTTTCGCCAGCAGCGGCTACATTACCTCCCACTTTGGACATGTTCCTGGCTAACTGGATTGGGCGCCACAGTGTATTTCTTGACTCCCTGAAGTCCGGTATTACTGGGATTTTCTCCTGGCTTTTTCTCATTATCTCAGCATTGTTCTGATCTGGTTTTTTCAAATTAACCTGGATTAAGCAGCCTGTGGCCCCACGTTGGCCACCACTTAAAAACCTTCTACCTAGTATTTATGCATGACGGCCTTAGCGGCAGGAGCGCGTCGGCCTCTACTGGATCTTTAGTTAGTGTCAGGTCGGACACACAGGCTCAGTTGTGCAGACCTTACTAAGGCGGCATCTGCAGGATTTGGTGTTTGGCCTTGATTGGGCCCTTGAACACAGGCTGATGGGTAGGCCGCCGACTCTGCGCAAAGTCTAGATGGCTAGGTTGGGCTTCTGGGTGCGCGATGTTGGTGGTGCCGCTGGCTTACCTCTCACTGCTGTGGGTCAAGAACTTGTCGCATAGGCCCTGTATGAGGTCCACCGACCTGATGGGCTGATAGTGATGGCGTCTGCTGGTCGACTCTGGAGGGGCTGGCTCCACAGTGGCAGGCAGGCATCCATCCTGCTGTTGGTGGCTGGCTGGGCGGGTCTGGCATCATCAGCTGGTTCAACACCCCGCACCAGGGGCAGACCGCAGAGATACACTACGACAGGATGAGCAGCTCCAGGAGTTTTCACTAAGGGGCCAAATAAGTTAGATGGGGGGGGACTGTGAGGTGAGGTCTGAACAGTTGACGGGCAGCATAGCTCTTTCCTGATGGTTCAAGTAGCTGAAGACTGGGGCAGGTGAGTTAAACAGTGCTTGTTTCTCGGCGAGGATAGCAGTTTCTTCCTGTTGCACCACTTACTTCCCCTACTGTCTTTGAATGGCATTTACCAGGGATGAGGTACTACAAATCACGTCTGCACCAGGGTGGCAAGCAATGATACTCGATACCCCTAGCTAAGTGTAGCCCAGAAGAGGTAGATACCTCCTTGTCATGCCTGGCACTTCTTGTGGTGGGTTTATATGTGGTGGGTTAACTGACGAGGGTGATGTAGCCTCTTCGTCGTGTGTCTTGGTAGTGGTTGGGGCTCTACTGTACATGCCCACCAGGTACGCAAAGGTACCTGGTCTACAGTATGGATGGCCTTCTAATGTGTTGTGTTTTGGATGCAGTACATAGTCCTTTTTTGGGGACTTTCGCAGTCCTACTTAAGGTTTGGCAAATCCAGTTCTCAAATCGCGGTTCCCTGCCTCTCCTGACCCTGCAGCCACTGGAGTAGGGGTGGCAGCGGGCGGCAGGAGAATTGCCCCTCCACACTGCTACTGTGACGCGTGATGCTTATACATCTAATCTAATATGATTATGACTCATCGCCTAGAACATCTCTTCCATCTCTATGGACATGATCAACACGTTGCCAACCCTACGCAACCTGGGAGGCATCCCCCCCTCCCACCGCTTGAAGCCTACAAGCTGCCTAGACCTCGGGCAAGGCCGAGCGACTCCGACAAGGCACGAAGCAAAATTGCTGACGGAAAGATTCTCACGCCACCCAGGGCCGGAGGACGTCATGCTTGCCCCGCACCCCGCGCCGGCAGCCTACAAGCTTCCACTATATAAGTCCAGACGCTGCCAAGCTCGGGAGTCATTCTTTCACTTCTCTAGCAACCTCCCACAGCACTATACCAGTGCTCGGGATCTTCAGAGAAGTTTGTTACTTTCAAGTACGCCACCGCGGCTACCTACTATGTATGTCGACGACCAGCGAACACGATCACATATATTTTAACTTCACTTTGTCTCCTCTAGACACCTAGAAACAGCTTTTCCCTTTTCCTTAGAACCATGTCGCTTACACCTGGAACCGCAGTTACCTTCAGCTGTCCACAACTTGGTAGCACAGGTCACGTGTTTATTGAACATTCAATAAACAGTCGTTGTTCTGTACCTTTCTGTCTTTCATTTCCAGGGTACTTATTTGCATCAACAATTGAGGATAATATACGCTGTGCATGACAGACAGGAACTGGGAGTTTTGTTAAACCGAGTTAGCCTCACTATGGAGTCCTTTCCAGGTGTCCACACATCAGTAGACATAAATATTAGACGGCTACCTGTTTCTTCCCAGCCACAGATGAGCATTAAGTCAATGCTCGTGGGGGAGAAACAGTGACGCCACAACTACTAGGAACACCTTCATACCAGGAGGCGTGACAGACTCAGGTTGCATCTCAACATCCGCATTAAGTCAGATCGCGGTGACCGTAGCCTAAAGTCTTGCCGTGCATCTTAGTGTGAACGCACAACCAGTAGAGGCTTGGCGGCCCCCACGGCTCCACGTCCCTGATCAGCCCGCAACTGTGGGGGATCAGTGGGGACTCATCAAACTCGGCCGGCAAGTCACTATTGGGTTACACTATTAACCTTCCTAAGTGAATTGCGTAGACTATAGAACTGTATATCTGGCTCACTCTACTCTCAGGCCATGGATAGTATGACCCCGTCCTATGCAGGAGAGGCAGGTGGAATGGGACCGCACCGCCGAACTTAGACAAGTAGTCGCGCCTGCTCCGGTTCTGGTAATTGACTTCCCACCGTGTATCTGCATACATCCTAGGTGTCACCCGGTTGTCAAAGGACTCCTGACCGGTACTGAAGTGTGCTTAGGCTGGGACAACATCTTTTGGTCTAACGAAACACACCTGTGGAACCTCAGCTCTGGCATAGACCAAATTTCTCGCGCCTAAGTCAAACCTACCCCGACTTCAAGAAGCAGGAGTGAGTAAGTACTAGCCAACACCCCTTGCTTCACGGAAACTATATAAACCAAACTACCCCGCTTTTGGTCTAGTGGACAAAATCCTCGACTAACGCGCCTAGTCAGTTTTATCGGGCATGCGCAAACGTTAAATAAATTAAACAAAAAAATATTTACTGGGTATATATACACTGTGGAGGTGTGATTAACAATTCAGTTGGAGGCAACCTGATTATGTTACAGTGTTGGTATTAATTAAGATTTGATAATTTTCATAAGAGGTTAGGAAGATTTTATTTTTGATGGGTGGTAGCGATTGGCGGTGATGACGACCCTGGAGGTTGAAAATATTTGCAGAGTTGAGACCCTCTGATGGGGGCGCCCTCTGGAGTGGTTGGCATCATCGAATTTTCACACGTGGCTATCGGCACGATTGAGGGCATCCAGCCCTTGTCATATACTCCGGCCTTTGTAGCCAGGAGTGTTGCAAGACAGAGTTGCCACCGCAGCTACGGCATTTTCACCCTTATTCCTGCTCTGGGCCTTCACAGCCTCAAGGATAAATAGCTACTCCGAGCTCTCGTCCATTCTGTTTTTTATACTAATATCTGCAGCTTATTGGTGCTCCGAGGTGAGCAGGGGAAGCTAGTCCCGCCTCTTGGGGGTGGAACTTGTGATATCACATGCATGAGCACAGTATCTTTATCTTGCCTGCCTCTCGGCACGGGGTGGCAAGCTCTCTGTCCCATACGCGCTCGAGTAGGAAGTTACTCTTTTTTATTGGCCCGCCTTTTCCAGTGGTGAGAAATTTGAAAGGAGCCGACTCTGTCTAGCGGGTGGGGTGAAACGTAGCAGTGTTTCAAATAGGCAGGAGCGATGTCATGACGTCTTTAGGAGATTCAAGGTTTCAGTAAAAGCTAGGAGCAAAAGGTTGGAGGTGTGTTTAGTCTATGCCAAAGTCTGGAGGTTCCTCGTGTCCTGCCTTCATTACCATGTGTGAAATGGAGTTGACTTGCCCATAGAAATACTGCCATATTCTGATGGGGCGAAGTCGGCCATTTGGATTGCGCTAATTCTAACTGTGAAATGTGTGACGTGTCAGTGTTCTTATTATTAGGCAGCTTGAGGATTGCAACCCGTATGATCAATTTCAAAGTCAAAGTTCTGCTGTATGCAGATTGTGCCTTAGTGATGGAGTTGGTTTTCAAATAAATGTGATTCCAGTGTCACAGTGATCATACTCAAGGAAATCCTACTCACGCTTAGGCAGGACACGTGTATACAGAGTGGGTCTGGTTGGCTTCAGTGTTGGAATGAAGTCAAGAGAGACAGTCGGTGTAATCCTCCAGCACTTTACCTGCTGTTTGTGAGGTGGATGCACCCTCGTCTTCTCCAGCTGGCTCAGTGGTGTGGTCGGTGGCTGTACAGTGGCCGACATTGGCTGCAGAGGAGTGGTACTCGTAGGTTCGTGGTGTATGTGTGGAGGAATTGTGATGTAAGAGTCAGGAAAAAGGGTGGGATCAAGTCCCAGGACAGCAGTATCGAAGTGTATTATCAGTAGTTGTTCCAAGGGTATTCTACCTGCTACTCTGATAAGTGGTGTGAAAAGTGTGTTCTCCTCGATCTCTGGAATGGGTGTGTGAGATATCTCTACCTCCAATTTCTTTAATGCTTGTTTGTTTGTGCTTGCGCTTTTGCCCACTTTTGTGTGAACGTGACATAAGGCCAAATTTGAAAGTAATAAAATATAAAAATTCTTAAGCCGAACCCAGGTATTAGTTGCGGCCCTGTAGTGTACTTCTAAGAGTACTGGTTTCACAAGACACTTTTATTTTGTAACTCCACGTCCGGCCATTCATCAGACATGGGTGGACCACACGTGTAGGATCCTTACATTGACTGCCAGTGACTCTTAGATGAGTTTTCCACCGACGGTCAAGTAGATAAAATAGTTCTCTGACCCTGACCTTGGTGTTCTCCAGTTGGCAGAGTAGGAAACTAGCCGAAATTCTTTATTACAAATGGAAAGGAATACCTAGTGCATTCGGGCACTCTGGAAGATCTACCAGTGTGATACACTGTATTTCATCAGCAGATCTCGGTTTGCCTCTTAAAGTTGTGTGCGCTTGTCGTATGGCGGTAGTCGCGTAGCCAGCTTTACCTTACGTGTGCAATGCAAAATCCATTTACATAAAAATTCTTAAGTTCAACAAGGAGTTTTTGTTAGAAGCTAAGAAAGGAAACATTAGAATTGATGGTAATATAAAAATACATTTACTAAATAAGTATTTAAAAGCATTTTGTCAAAGGTGGGACCACACTCTCCTAACTAAAATAAAATGGAAATATTTTTAATTTATAAAGCGTAATTTATTACGTTCATGTCAGGTGATGGCAACCGGGATAAAATTAACGTGGTGTGGTGTGTGATATTGAGAACATGATTTAATTTAACAAGCAGCTGACAAATAGTAATTTTCTAACTGAATTAGGGAGGTTTGTCCTGAATGGACCTAAATGTATACTTGGCAAAAATGGAGTTCTTCACCCAAGTGATAATGACTCCCCCAATTGATGAAAACGTGGCTGGGCCAGAGCCTTAAGGGTCGCCCAGAGTGTATGTTGTCGCAGTGACCTACAATGCCTGAATGGTAGAGAGGAAGGAAGAAGTGAAGGATGAGGTGGGGGACAATGTCTGCTGGGCCCTCTGGTAGCTGTTGATGACTCCGGGAGCTGCTGGCGGAGGCCGCAGAGTTGAAGGCCTTTTGGTAGGTGGTGGTCCTTCGGAGCTGGTTGGCATCGTCTGTGACCACTGGTTCTTCTGCGGTCACAGACGCGAGCGAGGGTCTGTACCCTGTCCTAGCACCCTCGGCCTTCACAGCCTAGAGTGTGCAGCAGATTCTCTCCTGAGGCCTGTGCTGGGATTTCGTTTATACTAAATTTCCCAGTTCAGATGCTCTCAGAGGGGTGCAGAAGAATTAACTCCATCTCTTAGGGGTGGAGCTTATGACGTTATACATGGGTTCCTGGAACCTTATCTGTAGCGGCACTCGGCGCAAGGCGACGACATATCTTGCCCTCATATGCTCATGGAAGTAGTGACTTTCTTGCTGGGTGGTTCGCTACCCTTCAGCAATGACGTGGCGAACAGTAAAAACAAGGCTCATGTGGTTAATAGTTATGTTGAGGCTCTGTCAATTTTGGTGATTCTCGTGTCCCACCTTCATTACTGTTTTTATTTGAAGGTTATTTGCCCATCGGATGAATGCCGCCCAAGATGGGGTGAAGTAGGTCATGTAAGTGTGTGCTTCCCAGAAACGCTGGTATGAGACATGCGTTAAAACACAATGCTTACATGTCACTGATTGCAAATGTAGACTATACTGTTTTCTACTCAGTAAATGGACAAATTATTATTGTCACTGAGAATATTACAAAAATCTACAAATTGTCAATATAATATTGGCTCATGTATATTCATTGTTTATTTCTATACAACATAGTTTCTCCATATTCTACTCACATGAGGTGCTCAAAAGTAGAATTTTTCTCAGTTGAGTATTTTTTTCAGAAAAGTGTAACTGACGTGTGACTAATTCCTGCGCAGTTCACATGTGCTCTTTACTTGCAACTTCGCCCCATCATCGAGCACCAATGCTCATTTGGTTAAGTCTGAATCACATTACTGTATTAAATCATGTGCTTACTACGTCCACAATCACCACTTCATGTACGACCACAGACATGTGTTTGAGAAAACTTGTACTACCTATTCAAAGCCATCGCGTGGTCGTCCTAACCCCAACGTGTGAATTTTAATTTCCAAGAGTCACTGACACCCTTAGCAGAGATAAACAAGTTTGAAGGTTTACGGTAGGTGTGCAGCGTCCAATTTACAAGATTGTCGCAGCCTCCAGCACCTCGTGCCAAGGCAATAAGATACATCAATGTCTCCACCCTAGGAGATAAGAAAAGGGTAGCGCTGCACAGAAGCTCAAATAAACAACCCCTGCGACGAGAGGTTAGCCATCCCCGCACCCCTCTGGAAGCCTACAAGCCAAGAATTTTAGTAAAAATAAGAAGTGCCATCTCGGACCAAAAGCAGTCGTCGCTCTCCTCCAGTCTGCATAAGGCCAAGGTACCAGTAGGGGTAAGTGACCGTTCGTCCTCTTTTCCTGTCTGCATAAGGCCAAAGAACTATCTTAAGGGTGCGCCGGCCACTAGACTACAAATGGTAAGTGGCAGCCAAACCGATCTTCTAGGCTTAGTAAGGCCGAGGATCATCTGCACTGTTAAAGTGCTGACCGCTAGACCACACCCAAAGGGCGAGATTGAACCAGAAAAGACGCCAGCCATCGGTGACCCTGAAGACTCCACCACCATCCAGCTGCTTCATTTCAGAAGAAGTCTTCCTTCCACCCACCCATGATCAATTCCCTTAGGTTAATTCTTTTGGGAGCAGGTCGCAGGAGTTTCTTAAAACAAATGGGTTCCTTCAGGACACGCAGAGTAATGTTAGGTAGCTGCTTTGGTTCTTGTATTGCGACGTATATATTCAGAACTGTTTTAATTAGCATTGATCGGGTAGCCTTCACCTTAATTTAAGATAGGAGTGAGCTTCCTATATTTTTCGTAATCCATAATATTATTGTTTTGTAAACTTTTTAATAGGAGCTAGTACGGACTCACCATTGCATTTTCCTTATACGTTAACTATAATGTATTACATGAACGATTTTGGAAAGTAACTTTTTTTTTTTTTTTTTTCTCTTGGAAGTTAGTAAATTCTTTTGTTAATTAATAAAGGTGAATAAAGTAACGCAAACGAACAAGGTAAAATACACACACCATTTAAAACGGCAAACTGAGACCTGCCGTACAGGTAGATCATCGGAAGTGCCCCACTTTAGGAACACAAATCCACATTGTTGTTGGTCGGACCAGGTATTCTACTTCTTCTTCTCAGTCTGAAAAGGCCAGAAGTAAAACTGAATACGTCTGCCACTGACTCAACTTTGTGTGGGTGCCTCACCCAGGTTTCATGTGAATCTATGCCTCTCTGTCAGTCCCAGTCTGAAGAATAAGACCGTATGGTGGGAACTGAGATTGGCAGTACTGACTCTTGGTTTTACACGATAGGGACGTTATTGGTACTTACTTCTCCTCTAGTTGGTTTTGTTATAGATAAAATGCCTTACACTAAGCATGGCCAGCAGAGTAGACAACATAGGCGAGCACTTGGAAAAACTTTAAGAGCTTTGAGAAACTTAGACCAGCCTATTACTGATAGTAACAACCAGTCTAATACAGATGATTTACCTCAATTACCAGTACCTTTGTTCGGACCATTAATTAAACTTCCTGGTAAGGCCCATCCGGCTATAGCTTGGATCTTAAAAGAAGGAAACAATCAATTGGGAATCTACGAACCTCAACCTCACATTAGCCCACTGGAACCATGAAACCAGAACCACTGCCCTACTTTGCCACAACCGACATCAGCCGATGTCCTTGACCACATCAGACAGGTGGTCTTGACAACGGATGAGGGTGATTGAGGTATGGAGCAGCACCGGAATGAAAGGGTGGCGGAAACAGGAGGTCCCCAAAAAAACCAGCCTACCAACGGCATCATCCGGCACGATTCCCACATGTGAAAATCCAGAGTGACCTGGCCGGGGATTCAACCCAGATCACTTTGGTGGGAGGCGAGCAGGCTAACCGCTCAGCCACCGTTGTCCCCTGCATGAAAGAGCACCGAATCCAATTCACTCTAGGGTTTACCCACCTTTCGCCTTCGGTCTAGGCCTAATGTAAAGAAATTAAATGACATAAATCTTCCCAATGTGAGGACCTTAGGCTTAACCGGTATTTATTTAATTGAGTACCACAGATACCACATCCCGTCAATTCAACTTGGATGAGTTATCAAGGTGGTAGTTGCACAGATACCCTGAAAGGGACCAAAGGGAAGGAAAGGGGGAAACTATTTTATTTTGGTTGTATCCTTATCCACTCGTGCCATATTCATATTGAAATAGCTCCCAACAGCTGAAGTACACCCTTGAGGCCGGTGGTTGGTTGCCTTTTACCAGTATCTGTGGTACTGGAGGTTTCCCCTTCATAAAGGAGAGAGCTCCTTCCTGTCTCTCTCCCTCCTGCAGGTTTCACCCTATTGTGTAATAACTGCTTAGATATTGTATCCAGTAATGTACTATACTTCCAGTCTTGCAGTACTCCAGTATGTTTTACAGTACTTATTGGCAGGAGGTATTTTACTGGTACTTGGGTAGCATAGACAGACAATATTTTTGTGTTCCGTAATAAGAAAAGTTACATTGAAATGTACATATACAGCTGGTATCATTTGTTGCATGTGTGTGCATTTAGTGATAGTGTGTTTATTGAAGAAATTATACTTTTGCCCATACTGGGTGAAAGGTGAGTGTAGAGTAGCGTGTTGCTAGTGGATTTTTGGTGGCAGAAAAGTTTGTATTATTATTCAAAATCTTTCGAAGTATGATAATAGTCCCTAAATTGTAATGTACCTAAGTTTTTTTTTATGTTAAGCACATGTTATACAGTGATATTTAATAACTAGACAGTACTGTAAGCTGTTAGTTTTAACGGAGCACTTTTAAAAGTCTAATTCAGTTTCTGTAGTTACGACACTGTGTGCATATGCCTTGTGTGAACATTTACATTTGATTGGTTTTTATGATTTCTAGCCACATATCAATCACTTAAAGTTTTCAAATTTGTAGAAACTTTAATATCGTACATAAGTGTAAAGCCAGTTGTTACTGTAATATGTATAAAGCAAAAAGAAACTGCATTCAAGGCCATTAAACCAACATTGTACTTTTAATGCCATTAAATTGTGACTCTACTTTTTGTAATTTGCTAACAACTTCACTGGGAGAACTCCAATCAATATTTATCATCAAATATATTTTACCAATGGGGATTTTTAACATTTAATTCTGAAGTGCTTTTACAACTGCAAACAGCTGAGTTCATCCATTCACATGCAGCAATTTCTAAACTATTGGCAGTGCTAGTAAGCAAGGATGCCTGTGAAAACAGGTATGTGTAGAGGTGGTGGAAAATAGCATTAATTTTGTATCCTTGTAGCATTTTCAAAGTGTGTTCATAGCATTTATTAGCATTAATTTTTATATTTACGTAGTAAACAGGATTTTACCAGCAATATAGGTGGTAGGAAATGGCAATCCTTTTGTTTATAGAATTAAAACACACACTCAAAAGAAGTCATTATTCTACTGCTCTAAAAAAATTTTCTTTAAACAGATATGTTATTTGTAGAAAATACTCTTAAAAAATATCTCTACATTAAATCATACTATTTTTTTAAGTGCTGAGCTGATACAGATTTTACAGATACCAGTACGAAGTGATACTTCCTTGCCGATACAGCAGATATTCGATCTTGATACAATGGAAGTAGGAGTAATGAACTGAAAAACTTCTACTAAAACCTAAAGTATTTTGGAAAGCTGATGGAAATCTGTGTTAAGTCAGTATCACACTATGTACTATTTGATGCTCTATGTAAACATACAAAAAAATAGGTAAATATATTTCACATAAATTCTTCTAAATCAGAGAATAAAAGCAGCACTCTAAAATATTTTAGTAATCTTAGGTTGGGCCAACTTAAACAATTTATGTTTTAAACGTATCAAATAAGAAGTATTAAATCTATGAGGTTGTGTGCCACATTTTGCAGCATAATTTGACTTTGTTTATATTCAGAAAATTAAAAATTAATAATATGTATAGTATATAAATTCGGCACACCCTTATTTTACTGAGAGTAAAAGTGAAGCACTGCCATTTGGTTAATGTTAGATTTCATACTGCTTTTAAAAAATGTTTAATACTGAAATGACAAGGTTGAGTTGCAGTGCGACCCCTGCAAAGCTTGTAATTCGATGACCCCACAATACAGGCTGTAGATGATTATCAGTGCCTGGCACTGAAGGGGACTAGGGGTGATATTGGCATTTCACACTCTCCCTCACTCTTTCCTCATCTAGTAGATCATCATCTCACAGCAGGGTAACTTCTCCCGCCCTTCCATCCACTTCTGTGAGTGACATGCTTTCAGTTAGTTCTTGGAATAAGAACGGCAACTGCTGACTAAAAACAGCAGCAGACTTGGAGTAAGACAGGCTCAACGCCTGTCTTACTCCAAATCGCTTCCCTATTATCCTCTGGTGTTACTCCAACCAACAACTGACCAGCCTCTTACGTTCTTCTCTACCTCCTGGGCATTCCTAACAACCACCCTCCACCCCTCCTAAGCCTTTCATGACCGGCCCGTTTCTGCTCCCTCTTGCTTGCACACTCTTCCCTCTCACTTCGTCAGCTGCCTCACTCGCCCTGACAAGGTCGCCAATCCCAACAGGATGCAGCTGTCCACATACTCACCGGCCTCCTAGCCTGCACTGCTGCCTTTATCTACGTATTGACTATGGTGCCGGCCGCCTTTCCCATCTGGAGAAACATGCGCGGCGGGAAACTCAAGTTTGTCGTGCATTGCCAATCAAATATGTCGTGACAACCACTGACTCAAGGGTGAACAGTTTCTTCTGTTTCTACAAGTGTATGCTAAATATCTGTGAATGTTTTTTACAGTACACATTTTCGTATTCACTTTTAAGTTCATTATAGTATTTATTCACAAAAATTCGCAAAAACAATTTTCCACTACCTCTAGTTATTTGACATATGGAACAGTTTTAAGAGATGTTTGATGGTTCTGTATGTGTTGACCACCCTAATGCCGTGTTTGTCATTCTTTCCTGAAAGCACCGCAATGAACAACAAGAGGTAAGACTTAACTCTTATCTGTGCTTGCTGTATAGTGCCAGTCTCTGTCCACATGACCACTCAACTTGCCCAACTCACTAGCTTCATTAGCTGCTTTATGTGATCTTTCTTTCTGTGATAAAAATGTGTATGATTATCTATTTTTACATGTAGGTTAATCTTAAGGTTGTTGAAAATGCATGTGTGGAGATGGATAGGAATTTTGGAGTGATGATGTTTACAATACTACTACAGTAGACCCTCTTTATAGGAAGTTGGCAATTTTGTGAGGTCATTCCAAGGAATTGCCAAGAAGTTCCAAGATTTGAAGTCAAAATAAAACAATCTGTAAAAATGCAACAAGTAATTATACTGTATTCATCCTTATATCTTACGCACTTTTTATTACCATTTTTTGGTTTCAAAAGATGAGGTGCATAAGGTATACGGAGTACCTTAGTGTGTATATTTTTATTTATATATTTCTACTGCATGTTACTGAAATTGATCCCTGTAGGTTTCCAGAAATAAGATTGTTATGACAGGTCAGTCACTATGGAAATTTTGGTGCAATTTGATGTACCACCAACACCTATACATAAATTTTTTTTTTTTTTTTTTTTTTTTTTTTTTTTTTTTTTTTTTTTTTTTTTTTCCCATAAAGTTGGTGTTCAATTGTCCATAGTGCAAAAATTGCAGGTTTTTAAAATTAAGTATATATTAATTTTAATATGCAGATATTTTCTGAAAAAGATCAAATGTGAGAAGCATGACGCGTGACACTTCGGCTGACTGGTATTCACTACGTTAAGGAGGGCAGGTTTTGTTGGGTGCTAAGTCAGGCGCACCCTTCTGGCAGAGTTTACTGGTTTCAAATTTAGTCTCTATGTGACACTGGTTCACGTCCAGTGTAGAGGACTGGCCTGGTAGCTTTGCGGCAGGGGAAGAAATCGGGTTCGGCTAAGTGACCTTGCGTTTCAGATTGTTAGCTTTCGCCGGGATACCTGGGCAACATGTAACCTCAGATCTACGCTTGACCTGGGTAGTTTCTTGTGTGTGTATGTGAGCTGCGGGTAGACTAGTGATTAGTTTGTGACGTTCGAATGTGCCTTTGAGGGCGGAGCAATTGGTTCGAGTTTGTAGTAGGCGGTAGGAACTACTGAAGACTTACACGGCTGACTGAGGTACTTAGCGTTTCAAGGGTAAATCTCCTCGTTCCGACGTGTCGGTACCTCGTAAAGGTCGTTGGGGATCTCTGGAGTGATGGGTTTCAGTAGAAGGTGCAGGGCAGAGTCTGTGCCTGTTCCGTAGGCCCAAGCTGGTTGAGAGCAGCGATGAGGGAGGAGGTAAGCTCCTGCAAGTGCCCAGAGGCTGTTAGCACCTGTTTTAACCTTTTCACAGACACCGCTACAATGGGAATAAGGCATCTGGAAGAGAACACATTCTCACATCCATGAGGAGTGTGCAGGTAACGTGTAGCTCTACTGGTGTAGAACCACGTGGAACATCAGCTGGTTTAACGGACACTCTATCACTGTGCTCAGTGTCTAAACGTAGTGAACACTGAGAGTCGGGCCTTATTGTAGACAGTCCCTGCATGTGGGTGTATGTCTCAAGTTCAAGTCTTCCCAACTCAGGGAACATCCCCTCAGACGCCAAAATGCGGTGGTGAGGACGAGCGCCAAAGTGACAAGTTGTCCTATGAGACTGAACACCTGGGTGTGGGCTCTACCGTTCTGCCTACTGTGGTATGCAGAAAGGCTGACCGATGCTAGTGTGTGTGGGTATACTGGCAGTGTTCTGGCTCAAATGAGTAGGTTTCCCAGGTCACATGCGTTCCCCTCAGCGGCATGAGGTAACCTAGAAGAGGTGCTATGTCTACAGGAAAGGGGTACCTGTGAGTCGTGTAAACTTTGTTTAATTTTGTCTGACGGAAAATAAACAAGTGGTGTCTCATTATCTCTTAACACTGCTAAGACCTTAGGGAAACTTAAACTTACGTTATCCAGGTAGAAGTGACCTGTTCCTGAACTAACAATGGAAGGGCAGGCGAGAGCTATTAAAATAACTTTAACTGGTCTAACTCCATACGCATGTGTATTCCCAGAAGGAGCTGCAGTGTCCAAGTGTGTAGACCACGTGGCATTTTTGTATCCTTCGGCACAAAAGCAGGTTATGAAAGATGGCTCCGGGGATGAGGCATGGTGGACGACAGAAGACTGATCCTGAGCAAGCGTCATGGCCTGCTATTTATAGACTGGCTGGGCCTACCCCTTATGTCAGCTGGATAGGTGTGGTCGCTGGAGAGGGAGTGGCGATAGTATAACTTCTTGTGGGGGCATGACGTCATCGGCTGGCTTGGAGATGTGGAGGCGGTGAAGCATACTGGTGTAGCCATCTATCGGCGTGCAGTGGAACTCTATGCCTTGACGCATAGTCTCGGTGGGCCAGTGAATAATAAAATCTGCAGGCTGGAACATCCATTCTTGCCGTTGTAAACAGTATAGTTTCTTAACGTCTCGTGGCAGGTCAACAGTGGAAACTCCGTTGAAATTGGGTGCACAGCTATGCTTACTGATAAGCTGAAGTCATTCATTTCATTGTTGCAAGAGACATTGTGCGTCAAGTGTACACTTATTCTCTCCTCGTCACCCACAATGTTAAAGACATCACAAGGGTATCTGCACCCTCCCTTGTTGCCAAACAATTACAAAAACTGTAATATTGGGGACAGTGTATTTTTCGGCATGCTAAAATTCTATTTCTGATTACTCGTGCAGAAAAACCATAGGTTATTTCAATCAAACATTAATTTATATTAATAAACAAGAACCTCTTTCTGAACAGATTGATACCACAGGAAGCTACATGTGATCTCCTTTGTCGCCAGTCAATTACAAAAACCATAACATTGGAGATAGCGTACTTTTTGGCAAGAGAAAATTCAATTTTTTATTATTAATTATATTAATAAACAAACACCATCCAAATAGAATAGTATTTCAGAAAGGCTTATGTGATTTCCCTTGTTGCCAGTCAACTACAAAAGTTGTAACATTGGTGACAAATTGCTTTTTCCAGAGCAAAAATTCAGTGTTTTATGGTGTCATCTTTAGTGTACCTAGTGTGGGTTGATGTCTGCTGCTTTTCTCCCCCTAAACGCAGGAAAACTGGTGTCGCCAACTTAACAGGGTTAATGCTGGGTGCAGGGCGGGCCTGTGTCGGCTGTTCAACTGTAGTCTGTTATGCACGTTGAGGTGCCGAAGGGGGTGCTGGTCTGGTCTGAGTACTAACTGGGGTTTAGCTGGGGATAACGTCTATGTGTCGAGCCATGCATTTGGCAGTTGGCGGTCGTTTGGTGGTGACTGTCTTCGTAGGAGATGTGGGTGGCAGGGTTGAAATTGCTCGATGTGTGTGCCACAATAGATCAAACTGTAAGCTACAATCCATGCTGGTAGCACTGGCTAATATTACCCTCTCTAAGAGTCGCCTCTTCGCGCTTCCAGGTGTACACCCCGGCAGCACCCTGCCCTTCTACTACTAGGTCCCCAACCAATGGCAAAACCTGCTTGGTCACCTTATCCCGCCCTGCGGCAAGGCATAAGAGTGAAGTATAGAAGGGATGATAGTGGATGTCCAGTAGAGGCACGTAAGACCTGGAGGAAACAGAAAGTGGAGGGTGAGGCTGTGGGTAAGTCCTAACTGCGGGCCTCCAGGCAAGAAACATGGCAGGTGGGGAGTGGCCAACAGACCCAAGCTTCTGATGGTAGGTAACAACAGTAAGATTAGGGAGTCCGTTCCTGTGTTACGCAGGAAGGCAGCAGGTCACCATACATCTACTTATTATGCAAAGACAGAGCTCCCTGGTGAGGTCGACTGCTGACCTTCTGCAAGTGGGTAGCTGGGCGGAATGTCTCCGGCAGACCTAAACACCCACAGAATGGTTGCAACAGTAGAGAAAACCTCCACTCCAAGGAGATGAAGGTTCTGACCGGAGATGCTTAGGATGCGGGGTTTCTGCATGTACCTGCTCGTGTAAGAGTATAAGTGGAAATGGTTCGAAACTGGAAATAGCATTGAAACAAGTTTGCAGAAAGTGCTTGATAAAGATAATTTGACCAGCTTAATTTATGCCTGTTTATTGTTGAAGTAATAAACATACATAAGCCAGTCTGTACCGTGACTGTGGCCTGAAGGGCTGACCTAGGATGCCACCCAAGGTGCATACCTAGTCACGGTTGACACGGTGGCGTGGGGGGTGAGGGTAACCCCAAATCGACGAATACTCAGGCTCGTACTGGCTATAGCGTCTTGAGCTGTGAGACAACTGTTGGGCTAGTCTGAAGATGTATCTGGCTGAAGGTGACTGAATATACTGATGGGCAGCGATTCTTCGTCTGGAGCAAGATGCTAGTGTTGTCGGAGCACATCGGGCAGCGTGATGTTCTGCGAGCAAAATGCGCGAATCAGCCTCGAACTGAGGACTGTGAGTCCTATAGTATATACCCGGTCCACAAGGCCAGCGTGGGGGGTGCGGGTTAGCAACGTGGAAGAGAGGAGAGAGAAGAGAAGCGAAACAAGGCGTAGCTGCCTGGCCGGAGAGGTAAGCATGCTTTCTGCACCTCGTGGGTTGCGGGCAGACAGGCTGCAATGTGGCACTTCTGTAACCTCGGGCGATGCGCTCTGTGGCTTGTGGCAGCTATGTCTCTTCTGGGAGGGGGCCATGGCTGTTGTGGAGGATAAAGCAGATTACGACGTTGCCTGTGGCACATCATTTGTGCAGAAAAACCAATAGTTTATTTATATCAATTATACATTATTTTTTATTAATAAATAAACAAAAAAATTTGCCTTTATCAACAAAATGTTTTAATTTTTCACCATCAAACTTGGTTAAGTAGGTTTTAATTTTATTTCAATAGTAGTTTTACTAGTCATTCTCCAGATCTGTAGCATCTTATAAAATTGAGTGTCTATTGTGTTTCTATCTGTTGTTCTGAAGATTTTGACTGTATGTAGTGCATGTAAAGTACCATCTGTGTTTTGGAGGGGTAAAGTTTTGCCAGTTTGTGGTAGCTTATCCCACCAGTGAAAATAGGTAAAACACCAATTTTTAATTGTGTAACTTGTTTTGTGTTCATAGAGTAGCACAAGATGCATGTCAGCATTATCACCATCACAATGAAATGGTGGAAATATATTTTTAGTTTTTACTCCCAATAGATCTGCACGTTCATGTCAAAAAAATTATTTTTCCTAATTTGGGTGTACATATTGCATTAAAATTGACTCAAACTCAGTGAAATAACATATCAAAGCATGTATGTGTGTAAACGGTGTGGTAACTATTAGTACAAGCCATGTTGTGTTTGTCAGTTCTGGTAACAAGCTGCCTGTTGCAAACCACGGATCAATCTTGAAAACTGTCATTTTTCTGCATGATTATATGAAATATATTATTATATGGTGGGAATAGCCTGCTGGGCGTCTGATTACAATATGAAAATGGATATAATGCATAAGTACTCAGAGGGTGGTACTTACGGATTAATATCTGTGTGTGTGCGTGCATGTGTGCACGCACGTGTGTGTGCACGCACGTGTGTGTGATATATACCGGGTGAGGCATTTAAAACTGGCCACCTTAATAAATCACCCACTTGTAAAGATAGAAGAAAATGTTTCAGACAAACGTTTCGGGTGAAAGAGGCCATAATATGATGTTAATAGTTTGGTTTTGCCTTGAGGTGTGGAGGAGATATGGGGTGTCAGTGGTAGTATTGTAAATGGATGATATACTTTATTACACACCTCTGAAAAGCTGTGTGCAAGATGAATGCAATCACAGTGTTTGAGGACCATCACAATGCATTGAACGTCAGCGGCGAGACAACACGTGTCTGTCTACCCACACACACACGTGTTATACGGTCCTTCATGTCCTCACAGTGATGCCAACTAACAGCCAGTGGCTCTAGAGCCCATGATGGTGCTCACCATGCACGTGTCACGTGTACCTGCACATGCACAAAGATGCCAATATTTTTTAACTTTCACATAAATATTATTTTGCAGTGTAAATTGTGTCTTGTATTTTTATTTTCAGGGTTTGAATTGTCTTAAAATATTTGGTTATAAAATTCAAAGTGCATGCTGCATGAAGATTAAGAACACTAATATTCCAATGTGAATGCCGTCATAAAAAGACACTATATTAATACAGAAAATTAACAAGAAAATTCTATAATGTAAAACAATATTTAAATTATTTGTGCTACTTTTATTTTAATAATAAAATATTTTACTCTGCGTGCATAGCACTTCCACTTATGAGAACCCCGTAGGCAGCCACGGTAGGTCCATGCGATGCTTGCCTCTGGGCAGTCTGTTTAGGAGAGTTGGCGAGGTAAGATGTCACGTACGCACTACTACTTTTGAGCACTAATGTAGATATCAATAGAAATTTTAGTATACCTGTTAACCTTTAGTCGCATATGTTTTGCCAGGCATTTCCCCAGCATTATGCTTCCGCTTATCAAATTTATTTCACTCTTGTGGCATTTTCAACTTAATCGAGAAGGAGGAGAATTATGTTGGAGAGGTAGTGCGGCCCGCTAAATTTGGGTCAGGCGCCATCCGCTTCTGCTAAAGGTGTTTCATTGTAATTTCTGTATTATTGCTGCATGCTATTTTAAGGGCTTTAATTCTATGTATGTATTTGAGGGTATTTTCATGTTTGAATAATTTACAGCAACATCACGTACAACCATGTGGTTAGCCGCTGCCAAGTCTATGCCTGCACCATCATTGCGTTTGAGAGCTTATTTATGTCATAAATTGTATGTATGCAATATTTTACTCAGGGTTCTATGTTAAATTTTGTCAGGGTTCCGTGTAATTTTCATGTAAATGGATGCTTTTGTGTTTGACCACGCTGTCACTTTGTTTGCTTTTTCCGCCATCAGGCATACTACAAGCCTGTAACTACTTCACGCGTAAAGTGAATAATTTTTTCAACAAGAATAATAATTTGTCAGAATTTAATTTGCCGCTTCCACAAAGAAATATTGCTATTTCACCTACACCATGTGGTCCACTATGAACTTTATCCAGCGGCATCCGCGTCATCTAAGCTTGTTTTCACGCAGGTGCGTGTTTATTGTGACTACTCATCTTGGGCCCCATCATCTTCTAAAGGTATTTATGTAATTTGTGTAGTTTTGTAATTTGTGTACGGTGACATTACTTCCATCCTAGCTGGCTATGTGTATGGGCCATCATCATACTACCCACGTGCTGGAGGGCGAGCCCAGACGAGTTTGCGTTAGTGATGCCGAGTAATCACACGTGTTAATGTATCATTAGTGTTTCGTTTTGTAATTCGCCATGTCCTGTCTTCAGGGAAAAATAGTCAGGTCACCATAGCGGCTGCTGACTCTTTTCCCTTGTGAAGATTGTGTTTTCATACACCGCGATGAGATTATTCATCTAGGCATGCGCTAGAGTAATTGCGGGCTGGGGAGCACCCAAGTGGAGTTAGCTAGACTCGACCGAGTGTATCATTTATTTAATTGACGTTGATTTGTACACACGGTATAAATAAAAAAAGTCTGAGTGACTCATTCTTTTATTTTGTAGTGACAGTGTCCTTGCCCCCTGTGTTTTTCAAGTGTTAAAAATGTTTAGTATTGAAGTTTAGTATTGCAAATGTGTGTCGTAAGTACACTCGGATGAGACGGACACACAGAACCCACAGCATCCCTAAGAACTCTGAGTCTCAACAGGGCGATGATTGGGGAGCACTGCTGGCGCCCATATCATCAACTATGTATTTGGTGCCATAGTTTGTCTCATGTCTCACCTGATGGCGTCAACTGGTCGTTGATACTTCTGCATACACCTGTTGTTTTAGCTTTCCCTAGAGATAGAAATCCACCGTTGTAAGGTCCGGTGAACGTGCAGGGCATTCTATGTTTCTGGCCTGGCCGATCCAACAGTCCGGAAATGTGCACACACACTGTAGTCTACGCACTACTACAGCACAGCACAGACTAAAGGTAGGTATCCATGTATACATGTGTCAAACGTACTATTGAAAAGTGAACATTAAACCAAATCGTCCCATTTATCATACCAAAGTTGATGACCCCCATATCTCCTCCACCCCTCGTTATAAAACCAAACTATTGTCGTCACATTATGGCCCCTTTCACCCCAAACAACGTTTGTCTGAAACATTTTCTTCTGTCTTTACAAGTGGGCGAGTTAATTAAGGTGGCCTGTTTTAAATGCCTCACCGGGAATATGTATGCAGAGAGAGATAGTAAGATACACACAGAGATAGACACACAGAAATAGACAGAGATACACACACACAGTCGGATGAACACTTTTTCATGAGGATGCGCGATCGCAACGTTTCACTGGCTAGATCAGCTGTATTAGGGGACAAGTGGTGCCACCACTTTTGTGTGTGGGTGTTTATTCCTCGGGTACTGTCTTTTGAGTACATGTGCATTCTGTCTACTTTTTATATAATAAAATGTACTATTATCTTCAGCACAGAGTTGTATCAGAAGATTTTGTCAAAGATGATTGCAGGCTTTTGCTGTTATTGCTCTGCATTGTCATTTTGACTTCCAACTTGAGGATGAGATGTTAAGGTACTAATAGTTACTACCATTTTGTTTTCATCTCCGATCATGCATGCTGAAATGTGTGGTGAAAAATCAATAAAATTTAAATTTACCACTTTAATGCAGCTCATCTTTAACAACCAAAAGACTCTGCATCATTTATTCTTCAACAGTATGTACAATTTATTTTGCATCAAGCTTAATGTTGACTGCCACTTCTTGTTTGTCTCTTTATTATACTTATTAACAGCTAGCGGTTCATGGGTTTGTTAACCATAATGACACACTATGTGGCTCAGAGTGGCACTAAAGAGGCACGCTCAGGTGTGTGGGGCATATGCTAAAGGTGATGGGGAACAATTTGCATTTTCATCATACGTCTGAGACACTGACTTACAAATTTCAATAGAACTCTCGAATCACGTGATTCAAACAGCTATGCAAACAATATTCGGTCTTTTATTAAAACTCAGAGGAAACTATAACAATTTCAAATAGTTTATTTAATAATTTACTACGAAGTATTAAAATTACACAATTTAGCAACAATAGTGCATATAAAATTGACAAAAGCACAATCAAGACTAGATCAAAACTCCAACAACATACACAGAATAAACAAAATACAGCGACACCCTGTTAAGATGTTTCAGAATAATACTGAAAAATGTGTGTTTATTAAGCAGGAAAACTTGTTAAAAGGGTTTAATTGTGCGTTTGTAATAGACAGAGTGCAAACTTCTTTAAAACTTACTAAGCAGGAAAACTCCTTTAACAGAAAACTACTTAAGAGGATTTTACTGACCAAGTAGAAACAAAATTACCATTGGTGGTTGTTTTCGTTTACATGAACCAATCAAATGCAGGTGTGTAACTTGAAGACTTAATTTTTCCACTCCAGCAGTAAACATTGCAGCTGCCACTGTCCAAGCAACAGAAAATATTGGAGTAAGCTGGTTGTGTCCACATTTTGTCTTTCTTTTGTGTTACTATCCACCTCATACCACTCTGAATCCTTGCTACCAGGCAAGAAGGTATCTACCATGTTGGCTTGGGCCACAAAATAGCTCATCCACTAGACGGAACAGTGGACTGCTGAGCTCTAAGGCAGTTGGGCCCCAAAGCCAGAATTTCAGATTTGAAGAAACTATGTTGCACCTTTGGCAATGGACATATTAGTGTAAAAGTTACAGGTGCCATGGAAACTAAATAGTAGCACAGGACTCAGTGATTCACACTGGGGTGCTCTCAAATAACCATTTGCATTGAAGTTATACTTATTCTTAGAATGGTTAAAACTTCACGTACTGAAGATCTCATAGAAACCCTCCTAATGAAGTTTTAACACAGTGAATGGAATGACAACAAATCTCTAGTACTCTCCTAAACTGACAGTAGGAGAGAAAATAATATCTCTGCTGCAGACCACAGTGGATCTAAATGGAAGGGTGTTAAACAATGTGGGGCCGCGGTGGTTGAGCAATTGGCATGCTTACCTCCCACCAAGGCGAACCGGGTTCAATCCCCGACTGGGTCACCAAATTTTTGCAATTGGGAATCATGCCAGCTGATGCCGTTGGTCGGCGGGTTTTCTTTGGGATCTCCCGTTTCGCCCACCCCCTCATTCCGGCGCCGCTCCATATTCACTTAAATCACCTCATCGGCTCTCAAGACCTCACTGTTAAGAGCCGCCCAAATCTCTTCATTCACTCCTAGACATTGTGGCGAGGCCCCGAAGGTACTCAACTATACCAGCTTGAGACTTGTTTTATATAATTTGGAGGTGTCTGTATTCACAGACATGTTACAGGCGTGGTTGTATGACCATTTATAGTCTCCACTTCTTGCGCTTCCCCTAGACGCAGATGAGCTGCACTACCAGCTTGGAGTCTGAATCCCTCAGTGATATTGATTGTTTGCTCTCGTTAAGCCTCTGAACCCAGACAATGTTCTCTCTCTCCTTGCCAAGGTGATGGTCAGAAGGCTGGCATTACCAGCCAGCAACCAGAACACCGAATTGTGGCAAAAGGAGGGACCGTCCTTCATTGGGTATATAGTTCATCATAAGTTTGCTGTGGTTGTGCATAATCTTGGAAGTCCTTAGGCAGATAGCACACAGTAGGTAAAGTGTGTCAAGGAGTTTTCAAAACAGAAAATCAATTGACAGGACCAAAAGAGGTAACTGGTAGATATGTTTGACTGTGTCAGAGGAAGATACAAAGCATATATCCCCAACCTGTGCCCACTAACTTCTAAAAGAATGAGGCTAGGTTTACCAAACTGAATATACCACAGGGCATATCCCCAACCTGTGCCCGCTAACTTCTAAAAGAATGAGGCTAGGTTTACCAAACTGAACATACCACAGGGCGGAGGCAAGGTTGGAACGAGAAGCCTAGCAGCAAGGGTGACCTCTGAACACTAAGTCTGGTACAAACGTGGCACTCTGGCGACAACTCTAGACTTGTTGAGACAGCTCTATAACAATAACTAGTAATGCATTGAAAAACACAAATTGGCGAATACAGCTTGAAGAGCTAACTAAACATAGTTCAGCAAGCTTTTGATGTCATACAGTGCAAGGGAGTAACACTGGCTAGCGACATCTCCAGTGAACTGTCTTGACTCTGGGCAATAAATAGGGCCCTGAGAGCTTGGCGATAAAGGGGCAGATGGTGATGGCTGGATGGAGGAGAAATTTTCCTTACGCATGGCTGCGATGCACCTTCAGTACCTGCCTGTCTAGGTGGAACGACCACAATGAGGGATTGAGTCCACCAATTCTTGGGCAAGAGCTGCATGGTGGGCAGATTTCAGGCTGCAAGTCAGTAAGCAGAACTCTGTTGCTTGTAGACTTCAGTGTTTCACAGGCAAAGAGGCAATTGTGTGATGGCACTCTACATCATAATGGGTCTAGAGGAAAAGGCAGAGAGCAGAGGCATTGGCTATAATTTGTATGATCAGTACTCGTGGCACGTTATTATAAGTAAGTCAGTTTTAACCAAAAGTAAAGTATTCTTATGTTAACAGAAATATAAAGTGTGTGTAATATTTCAGTGGTTTGATTATAAAAGTGTGAAGATACTGCAAATAGACTACAGCACAAGATTCAAGTGAGGCTGAGCCATACAAATAACCTGCACACCTATCAAGAGTAATCTGGATGAATCTGAGTCAGGTTTTTCTCGGGGTACTCGTGTGCAATGGTGCCATCACACTTGTATGTTGCCCACTCTGGAGGCAGGGAGGGAAGGACATGTGTGAGAGAGATGTAGTCATGACAGTTGCGAAGAGTAAAGTCAAAATGGGTGTGTATGTACAGGTTAGAGTACAGCACATGGAGCGTGCGGCTGACTTTTTGGTGCGGGAGCTGAAGGTGTGTAGCCAGAAGGAGGCTGCAGAGAGGATCTTCTTTGTGTCGGCCAAGGAAGCTCTACAAGCACGCCTACAAATACAGAAGGGGCTGCCCCCCCACAGTGAGTATTGCCTTCCTCTCTTCACATCCTCAAGCTTCAAAAATATTTAAATTATGGTAACAGTAATTTATTTATGACCTCCTAATATATTGACACCGAACCCATTTTCCTGTGATTGTTGTATAGTGCCGACATATACATAGTGAGAAACTCCTTTTGTATGATTTTAGTTATAAAACATTTTGAAAGGGGAGAAATTTGTCCTGTACAAGCATTGCATAGTTCAAGGAAAATTGTTGTAGAACACAAAAAAATGTTTTCCATCAGGGTGTATAAATAAGTGCTCTCTTCTATATTAGAACTTCTATTCGTAACAAAGAGATTAGTAGTGGCATAGTGAATTGTCAAAACATGTATATTGATTGTAAAGACTTTTTTTAGAAAAGTAATTTTTTGTCTGCTGTAAGAACTTTTTTAGTTGTTTTTTATGTCCTTACAAAAAACTTACGGTGTAAGGATATGCAAATTTGTAAAGTAGTGTGATAGTACTATACTAAGCTAACAAAATAATTTGTTTTGCATTTGACAGCGGGTGCACTAGCAGATGGTTTCCCCAATCGCTACTTTGAGTTTGAAGATTTTGAGAAGAAGTTTGAGGAGTGCATATCAAAGTCTGCAGTGAAGACAAAGTTTGACCAGCACTCACAGCGAGGGAAGCTGATCGCAACAGAGATCCGTGAAGTAATGGATGGCACTTATGAGAGGGCACAGCAGCAGAAGAATGACAAGGCAGTGGCGAAAAAGGAGATCTACGACAAGCTGAACTTCACGGAACAACAGCTGCTGATGCTGACGCAAGAGATGAAAGATAAGATACACCGGATGGTCGAGGATGTTGAACAGCGGGTGAGACACCAGTGGCTGTATTTTGTACATTCTTGTAATTTGTATCTCTGCCAGATAAGTGCTCTCATTATATTATGACGACTGCTCGGTTATGGCTTATGACAGCATCGAGTCTGTTCCCTTTCGTTGCGGGTTATGGGCACCTGGTCAGAATGCTTTTGGAGCTGCCTGGTAGGTTTGGCTGGTGTCTAAGGACAACTTTGGCAGACTCTCGGGTTTGTTGTGTTGCAGGTACAGTAAGCTCCCGATTAACATTGTTAATTGGGGCTAGAGAAAACACAAATAAGCAAATTTGTAAAAACCTGGATAATCAAATTGACACATTTTCACTATTAATAGAACAGTGAAATTGGTTCCTAAAATCGTGATGAAACAGTGTTATTATACATTTCAAAGCAAAAACAAATCACACACTGTATGTGCAGGATTTAAAGTACACAATACTAAAACTGATATTTATGTTGCACAGAGTATAGTGTAATTCACGCTGCATTGAGTATACACAGCCTGCACTGGCAGGATGCTAGGCTGGTGGCACAGAACAATAGATCTTCAGTGCATAGTTGTGTGTGTAGCGTTCTCAATGTGCGTCACTCAGACCCGTCCTTTAGATGGCAGAGTTGGTTGAAAGTTAAGGATGCAATGCAATAAAGACAATGGGACTTGAAATGTGGCAACCTGACATTTAAACAATACAATACAATGCAATTCCCATTTTTATATAAAAAAAACTCTTACCTAACGTTAACACTTACTAAAGCAAGGAAAACACTTTTTAAAATGTCTAAATTCATTCATTTCAAAGTTAGTGACAATGAAAATTAATTTTACAAGAAAGTAAGCACACACCTCTATCAATAAGTGTAGGCTCATTCTGTCTCAATAGGCTGGGCGGAAAGGTCTCGGATTTCTATACATCTTAATTACTAGGAGCTTATTTAAATTTTACAGACTTACACATGCACACAAAAGTTTAAGAACTTTTTGTAAACATTTAAACGCTTGATATGAAAAAATGTAAGAAATGTTAAACTGTGCCTTTCTTGAAAAAGTCTTTAATTTTCTTTTGTTTGGCACCAAAATTGATGTTTTTGTTTATAACATACCATGCTCAACTTCTTTTATTATTTCTAACTTTTCCACGATAGTTAAAACTGTCCTTTTACGCTTTGTTGACATGTTGCAAAAAAGACACTACAGACAGTGAATAACAACTGTGTCCGAGCGATCGATAAACTTACTTCTGGTATAACTGGTAGTTGTTGCTGAAGATCAAGAAGACCTGGCAGTCAGCAGAGAGCCCCAGTGCACAAAGTGTTGAGGCGAGCTACGGGAGAAGATAATTCCTGTTCACGACCACGCACTGTCCTTTATAGTGCGCTTGGCATGTCCTCACAGGGACTGAGGTGGGAGGTGTTACATCACCTCGTGATGTCCCTCTAGTGCGAGGCCGGGGTGAGGTTAGCTACCTTCTGCCTGGCAATTGGCTTTGGCAACCCTCAGCTGCGCTCGGAATGCTTTGTGGCAGGTGACAACTTGGCGCTCTTGGAGTGTATGAAAGGGGGGGGGGGGGGCCTAATGGCTTTCACAATATCTCATTCACGTGTCTAGAATCGCCTTCCAAGATACTGGCAATCTAAACAGCACTCATGAATGGCGTTGCTTGGTTTTATTCGCATGTCTGTTATCACTCACTGAGCTGGGAACGATCCTGTAGGCACTCGTGAATTACTTTTATGTAAAATACGTAATGGTTGCTGAGTAGTAGTCATTTAGTTATATTACTGGAAAGCTGCACACGTCAATAAATAAATAAACTTATATATATATATATATATAGTGGGGCAGCTGTGTCTTAGAGAATAGAAATATATCAAGTGAGGCCGCAGTAGCTAGAGAACCCATTAGTAGGGCTGCAGAAATTCAGTGGGTAGAGAACCCAATAGTGGGACCGCAGTGGCTAGAGAACCCAATAGTGTCACAAAACTTCATTATTTATTCCTATAAATATAATATACGTGCGAAGCAGTGGGTGGAATGTGTGTGTGTGTGGTGTGTGTGTGTGTGTGTGTGTGTGTGTGTGTGTGTGTGTGTGTGTGTGTGTGTGTGTGTGTGTGTGTGTGTGTGTGTGTGTGTGTGTGTGTGTGTGTGTGTGTGTGTGTGTGTGTGTGTGTGTGTGTGTGTGTGTGTGTGTGTGTGTGTGTGTGTGTGTGTGTGTGTGTGTGTGTGTGTGTGTGTGTGTGTGTGTGTGTGTGTGTGTGTGTGTGTGTGTGTGTGTGTGTGTGTGTGTGTGTGTGTCTCTCTCTCTCTCTCTCTCTCTGTGTCTCTCTGTGTCTCTCTGTGTCTCTCTGTGTCTCTCTGTGTCTCTCTCTGTCTCTCTCTGTCTCTCTCTGTCTCTCTCTGTCTCTCTCTTCTCTCTCTCTCTCTCTCTCTCTCTCTCTCTCTCTCTCTCTCTCTCTCTCAGGTAGTTTTGCAGGTTTATGGAGAAAATCATTTTACATCTAGCAACAGTCCCTTTTGTGGATTCCTGTGTTCAGCAAAGGAAATTATTTGCTCATTTTAATAGGGTTATAGCCGGTGTAGCCCATACTAGTTCATTCTTAAGAGGTTTACAAGATAATTCATTGATAGTGATAGAAACAGTCATTTGCATTTAGTGCTGTATCTATTCAACTGCAAACTTATACTCCTTGTTAGTGTCTAATATTTTTCACCAAATGTCAGTTTAGTGTTGCCTCACTTTCTTTCTTTTCCTTCCTGAGTTTGGGATGGCATAGAGATTCCACACAATACAGCTCTCCTTTCAACACACTGATGGTGTTGTGTAAGTTCACCCATCTTGAATACTTATTAATTAATTGAATCAGAATTCCTCTTGAAACTGGTTTTAACTGACTTACTTCCATACAGCTAACTTACTTCTTTTGCATTAATCACTATTGTTAATTTTATTAAAATTATTTTGGAACCCCTCCCTCCAAGGCAAATTGTGAGTGGAGGTGATGTGGGAAGCAATAACTTCCTCTCTCTGACCGCCTGTACCACTTTCTGTGTGGCTGCCATTCACTTTCGATCTGCTGGTTGCTCAAAAATTTCCTATCACTGAACTACCTAGTTTAAGGTTGATAGCAATGTGGTATTTGAAAATGCTATTGAAAACAAGATAAAAGTGATATCCAAACAAGCATATGTACAATATGGGACCAGCCTGGTGGAGTGGTTAGATTACTTACCTCCTACCAAGGCAAACCAGGTTCGATTCCCGGTGGGGTCGGTTGTGGATTTTCACATGTGGAAGTCATCCCGGACCATGCCGCTGATTGTCGGATTTTCTCAGGGATCTCATGTTTCCTCCACTCTTTCATTCTGGCACCACTCCATAATCACTTCACAGTTGCCTCATCGGCTCTCAAGACCTCAATGTTAAGAGCCACCCAAATCTTTTCATTTCATATCTACAATATTATTTACAAATAGTGGCCCCTAGTATTTACTTATATTATATGCACAGTACTAACGAGGGCCCATCACAAGTGTTTAAGTCTTTAGTGGTGGGTGACCTGTGTTAAAAGTGAAGTGGTGGTATTTAATGTAATCGTGGTTGTGTTGTATTTGTAGGTGTCGAAGGCACTGAGCGAGGAGATCAGGCGGCTGTCGGTCTTGGTGGACGAGTTCAATGTGCCATTCCACCCAGAGCCATTGGTCCTGAACGTGTACAAGAAGGAGTTACATGGCCATGTGGAACATGGCCTGGGCAGCAACCTGCGAGCCCGCCTTTCCACTGCCCTCGCCCTCAACATTGAGAACAGCCAGCGAGAGATGACAGGTGAGCTGCTATGTCTGACCAGGGCATGCCCACTTCTGCCCAGTCCTACTGACTGACCAGTCATGGGTACCAACACACATACATGCATGTGCACAAACAACCTCAACACAGGACAACCTCAACTTGTGGACCAACAAAGCACACCTGTGGAATCTCTGTTCTGGCCTAGACAGAATTTGCACGTCTGGTTGAAACATACCCCTACTACAATGCCCAAGGAGGAGGAGTGAGTAAGTACTAACCAACACCTCTCTCCTCACGCCGACTATCTAAACCAAACTACCCTGCTTTTGGTCTACAGATTAAATCCTCGACCAACGTGCTAAGTCACTCTAATTGGGGCATGCGTCAAACTAACCTATCCATATCCATATGTTTACTGGCAGGAGCGCAAAGGAAGTGTTCTGCAAACGTTCTATTGTATCAGAAGAATTAATTTTATAAACTGGCCACTAATATTTTCCCCATATACAGTAAACAAGAAAGAGGGATTTGATCTATAAACACCTAGGGAATATATTCAATTAAATTTCTCAGTGTTACTGCAGCTGTGATAATGTTAATGATTATGTACTGTGTGTACTCTTTGCATAAGGGAGGATATACAGTAAGCAATAAGTATTAAAATGAGCAGAATTTTCAGTAAGTTGTAGTATTAATGCTTTACTCACTCACACTGTGAGTCTTATGAATGGTGTACATTATACCTGATACTATCAGCAACAGGTGTGTAGTTATGAACCAAGACTTGTGAACTGGTGTTGGTTGGGAACTGTCAACATGTGTTGTTTCAGAGCGCATGACGACTCTGCTGCCTGCTGACAAGAAGCACGTGTCCCTCACCATTCTGCCACGACGGGAGCCCTTTGAGATCCTGTACCGCTTGAACTGTGAGAACCTGTGTGCTGACTTTCATGAGGACCTGGAGTTCCGCTTCTCCCTCGGCATCACCACCCTCATCAACCGCTTTGCGGGACGTGGAAGTCACAAGCTGGCCGTACGCAACTATACCTCCATGGTAACTGCCTTCCACCATTATATGTTCTTTCCATATTATTCAGGTAGAAAACTGTTCACTCAACAAAGTTTATTTAAAGTCTTGTCTCACTTACCATATTAAATTCCTGGATTTATTGCTGATTTTTAACATGTTAATTACAAATATTTCTGAAATCTGAGTATATAGCATAGCACTGAAGCTACAGTGGAACTTCACTATACATGTAACTACAACTGATGATAGCCAAATTAATTAGTACTACAGCGAATTATAATTGAATTAATATTTACTGTGTAACATAATTTCATGCATGGTTATCATACACACACTTCTTTCCACTGACTCCAAGCGTCTATTGCATCAAATTGCCAAACCAGTGTGCAGTTTCCATATTTTGTAATGAGCAATTTAAATTTAGCAGTGTAAGCAGTACGCAAACTTCTGGCATTCATTGTAAAATTGCCTTTTTGCCAGTATATAGCTGAAGTGCTGAGGGGAAACACAGGCTACAGGGATTTAGAAAAGGACAAAATATTGATAGTTCACAGTGTGTATCCGGATGGGGAGGGGGGAGGGGTGAAGTGACCAGAAGAGGGCGTTGAGAGCGAAAGGGAGAGGAATGATGAAAGAGAGAAAATGAAGAGGGATAACAGACAGTGCCCCACTTGCTTTTTGTAATATGCAAAATCGTGAAATGTGAACAGAATTTACTTTAATTATTTGAAATTTTTAAATAAACAATTTACAAAAAAATAATTGTATAAGATTGTGATGTGAAGTAGTAAAAATGTAGTTGATTTGAGCAATTGATTGGGATAGTTGAATCTTAATCAATTTTTAGAATGTTGGTTTGCATAATTATGGAGGGACTTTCAGTAACATTAAATAAGAGATTAGAATTAGAACTTGGCTTTTTTTCGGAGCATACCTGTATCTTAAACAGTAATGAACAAAGAGCACAGCATGTTCCTGAACAATATAATGGGTCCAGCAAAACTAAACATTTTGCAAACCTTAATAGCATTGGTGGAGAAAACTGAAATTTAAAATGATAAATAAATTATTATTTCAACAAAACTGACTTTTATGGTGAGAAACATGAATGAAAACAATACCCGAGTTATTTAGTGGAATTTTACTTTATGTTCTTAGAAATTACAGTATACTCTTGATTTTATACCTTTCATGGTTGCCAGAAAAAGGGTTCTTATCTTGAAGAGGTCATTATTGGGAAAACCTTTTCAATTAAATTATTTTAATAGCATTTCCCCAAAAATAGGCTGTTATTTCGAGAGGGTTGCTGTTGCAGTGGACATATAAACAAGAGTTTACTGTAAAGATTATGTACATGTAGCAACGAAAATAAATTGACCAATTTTTATAAGGGAAAGGTTCTTTTAAGTTGTTGCTTTCAAATTGTTGGGCTGGTGCTAAATGTTGCACACTCAAGACATTTTTGTTCTATCATTTGCTGAATACTGTAGTTCCTTTTATTGTTGTGTTTTTGAAAGTAGTTTTCTACCCTGTATGGGTAACATGCTGGTGATACATATCATTACTTTTATTTTGTACAATCATGTTACCTGTCTCTCTTATAAGCACACACATGTACTGTGTACATGGACTGATAGTGATAAGTATATTTTTCAAATGGAAAATAGCTAATTTTAGTCATTAAAATAACATGTTCACTTAAAATTAAACACTATTATTTAATATTCTGCTCAATGAAAATTAATTCTACATATACTTTATAATTTGTATTATAATATTGTGCTGTACCAAGGACCATAAGACAAGAATATTCAATTAAATGCATACATCAGATTAACAGACAGTTTATTTGTTTTTCCATCTTGCAATGTTCATACACCATCATGATATTCGTAAACACAATGCTCTTCCAAATATTCAAAAACGTTTAACAACTGTATTTGCAAAAGTAGCAATAGTTCAATCATTTAATGAAATCAAGACTAGAATTCATCTTAGATTCATTTTCAGGTACTTCATTTCGTTAACATTTAACCAGCATAGACCATAAGAATACACAATATACTCTCACTATCTTGGATACAATAAAATGAATTAAAAAATTATGCTTTTATATAGATTCTTGGGTACTGAACTTACCAAAATTTTACTGTGCGTTACCGTCTTAAGGTGAAGCACACTCGTAAAGAGACTTTATAACTCTAGTCTATCTTTCGCCTTATTATGTAATATCTTTGCATGGCCAGCCATAATTCATTATAATTCATAGACAAATGTGTGAATACTAGACCAATGTTTTCAAAAACAAAGCCTGGGCATCAGCAATTATATTATGCACTCTGAATCAATCATAGTTTAGGCCACACCTCACAATGCGTGACTCTACAGCTACCCAACTAATAAAACATACAATATAAAAGGAAGCGCTCCAGCGCATAAAACTCACATTCAACTTTATGCACAATACCATGCACATCGCCAGAGCTAATATACCATTCAATAAATAATCATACAAATGTGTAAGAGTATATTTTGAAAGCTGCGCACACGTGCTTAAAATATCTTCCTAATAGAGGGATTTAAACCATCCCGTAAAATGCAACATTCCAAGGCCCACATTACCATATAGTTCATATTCACATACAACTATTTTTACGGTCTTCTGAATCAATAGTTCATGAAACGTCACTAGGCAACTTGTCACCTAGCAAACATATTATTCAGCTTTCAATTAAAAGGGGATTAAAGTTCCAATGACATTTAGCAATTTTTAGAGATCTTACACAAGTACTTAGCACGTGGTATCGATTTATTTCCAACCCCGCGGGGAACGAGTACGACACAGCGGCGGCAAATGTACCAAGCAAACTGCGTAGTGGCAGCACCAGAAAAATTTACTGTTGGTATCAAAGTTAAACTGGAACACGCTGTCTCCGGCAGGCGAAATTTAATTACTGAACTCTCAATCATGGCTTTAATATCTGTTATGTCCAAAAGGTATTTACTACGCACGCCTCCAAATATTCACCCGGAAAACTCCAGGTTTGTGGAGCTGGGCGACATCTAGTGCCCTTTCATAGCCAGCTGTGACCAAAACTGGAATTTCTCCAGCATTTAATACTACACAAAAGAAAACTATAAATTACGTTAAAGCAGAGAAATAGCAAAGCTTAAAACATAAACATAACCAGCCACAAACTTAACACATGTCACGAACTAACTAGCAAATTTCCGACCATTTCCTCGGACATTTACTGAAAGCCTGCAAAATTGACAACTCAAACTTTAAGTACATACTCACTGGTCACATTTATCATGCTCAAGCCACACTAGGCTCATCCTGAACCTGGACGTCAATTGAACAGGCATCACCATGCCTGGAACTCACCAAAAAATATAGCTCGGCTGAGGGCTCGAAAACTCACAATTCACCACACTGGCGGATTAATAGCTGCAATTGGCTGTCAACGGCAGCTGATAACCCAGCGCCATCGTCCCCAGGTTGATCATTAAGAGTAGACTGGTTGGTGAAGACACCATGATAGAATTATCCATGACCAATGGTCAGCTAAATTTCTCTCTCGCATCATCACTCAACTGGTAATGAAGTAAACTGAAGTAAGCTTATCTGTTGGAGTAGGAAGGTGTAAGAAGGAAGGGAAGGGAGAAGTTGGCTAAGGAGCGCTCATGTGGCCACAGAGTCAATATAAAAGTTCGGCGACGAGCGCTAGTGTCACGGGCGACTGGCGCTAGCATCGCAATATTACATTTAAAAAATGACGTAAGTTTTTGATAAAATTTTAGAAAAATTAGTAAAGACATTCTGAAGTTACTTTATCAAAATTTGGAAACTTTTTCACCAACAGGTGTGTATTCACAAACTGTTTCCACACAATATATTTGTAATACATTCCAGCTGCGTGACGTCCATCAACACTGAAGTAGCGGTAACTCATTCCTAGATAGCACCACAAGTCAAGATGGCCACCGGCCATGGCACTCGCACAAGTTGGCGCAAAGTTTGAATTTGAATCCAAGTACATACACTAATTGACACAAACCTAAACACAAACGAAACAGTTTTTTAAAGGATAGGCATGTTCAAGTTAAAATTATTCCTTAGAACTGCAAATTATAACACTGAATATCTTTATCATGAATTTTTTGTATGTAACAAAAAGAGCTTCAGCTTTAGCTGGAGTTCAGGAACTTCTCAGTAAGCTAACTCTGACTCAGCTTGAATTAAAAATCCAATGCTCGCAAACCTCAAAAATAGGAATTGAAACACTGCAGCAGTACATATGAGCAAAGGTGATAGGCGTAGAATACAGGAAGGTATGAGATCCAAGGTTGCAAGGATGTAGTTCTGCTGTGGATCAAGAAGTGTTGAATTGGCTGAGAAGTACTGTAGCCAGGTTGTAAGGTACATATACCATGGGTGTTAAGAGAGAGCGAAAAACGTTTATTTCATGTGCAGGTGTCGAGGGACCTACTGTCGCCCACGGACAACACGGATATATCCCTCACCTCTCAGTACCATCACCCTGCTGCCCACATCTCAGACAGCCTGTCCACGTGGTCGACAGTCGCCTTAGCCTCCATTGGCTCACAGGGCACCATGGGCGGCCTACTAGTCGCTGGCTTCGTAAGTGCACTGTCCTTGCCATCTGCAGTATATCTCTATTGGCACTACTTGTCTGTGGTGGTTGTTTGAGTGGCTGTTTAGAAGAAATGTTAAATTCAGTGCGTTTTAATGTTTTTTGTTTTAAATTTTGTTCAACGTTATTACAGTATTATGTTCTAAAAAATAAAAGGTTAGAAAAGATTGAAGGGCTACTAAGTACATCTTAAAAAATTAAATACATCAACATTTGTACTCACAAGTCAGTTTGTGGATGGACATGTGCATACACACACATGCGAGCATGTGCGTGCACACACACCCGCGAGCATGTGCATGCACACACACCCACACATTCTACCCTACACTCCATTCTATCCACTCTCACTCCACTCACCATAATTCACCCCCCATAATTCTCTCACTCCCCATTATTCTCTCACTCCCCATTATTCTCTCACTCCCCATAATTCTCTCACTCTCCATTATTCTCTCACTCTCCATAATTCTCTCACTCTCCATAATTCTCCCACTCCCCACACTCCACTCACTCCCCACACTCATCTCACTCCCCCACACTAAACTCACTCCCCCACACTCCTCTCTCTCCCACACTCCTCTCTCTCCCACACTCCTCTCTCTCCCACACTCCTCTCACTTCCCCACAATCCACTCACTTCCCCACAATCCACTACTCACTTCCCCACAATCCACTACTCACTTCCCCACAATCCACTACTCACTTCCCCACAATCCACTACTCACTTCCCCCCACAATCCACTCACTTCCCCCCACAATTCACTCACTTCCCCACAATCCACTCACTTCCCCCACACTCCACTCACTTCCCCCACACTCCACTCATTTCCCCACACTTCACTCATTTCCCCACACTTCACCCATTTCCCCCACTTCACCCATTTCCCCACACTTCACTCACTCCTCACACACACTCCACATAATCCTCTCACTCCCCCACACTCCTCTCACTCACTCACTTCCCCACACTCCACCCACTTCCCCACACTCCACCCACTCCCCCACACTCCACCCACTCCCCCACACTCCACTCACTTCACCCCTCCCCAGAATCCACTCACTCCACTCACTTTCCCACACTCCACTCACTCCCCAAATTCCACTCACTTCTCACATATGGTACATTTGTGAAAATTTGCAGTGGATATCATAGTAAATACAGTAGAAACTCTCAGTTACGACCCCTCATGGTTCCAGAGAATAGGGTCGTAATAAAAAATTTGGAAAATTTATGGCAGATTTTGACCCACCCCTGACCCTTATGCCACCAAACAATTTTTTGCAAGAAGTTCATGTTCAATTGTCTCTAGCTCATAAAAAACCACTTTTTAAATTAAATATAAATATGTATATTTTAGTAGCTGTATGTCTCTTGATTAATTCGATACCCAAGAAAGGCATATTGGACCACCCCTTGTCGGGGTGGCAGCGAATGCATTGTCGGCTGCAGCATGTAAGTAGCTGAGCGAGCGCCTAGATCCTCTGCAGCATGGTGTTTTGCCGCTGAAGCTTGGCCCTAGATCCTCAGGCTGGGCAGCTGTCTGTTAGTTACTACAAGACTACTTGGCGGGCAGCGCCCGCCCATCCGCTGCCACTGCTATTGTTACAGGGCCGGTTCACTTCGTAACAGCGGTCCGGCATTGGGAAAACATACTGATAGATGCAATTCAAGTTAGTGTGTTAAATTTATATGAAATGTAGGTGGCGTGTTGGCCTCTGCACTGGTACAATGAGGCACGGCAATGTTTACGGGAATATAAATATTTAGTGCGGTCTATATTAAATATTTATTACCCCAAATTTTTCATCAAAAACTTTTGATACACGCACACGGCCTCACTTGCCATAATATGGTACCGTTAACATAACACATTTTATTTGCACACACGTATCTTTATTCACTTTACACATAAAATTGACTTCACAAGAAAACATAATTGCCCACCTTAAAAAATTAGCATATCACATAGGTGTGGGCGTGCTTAAACGTAAAAATAATCATTAAAAATGGGCATTGAATTAAATTTGAAGTAATCATACATACACTGATTAAGAAACTAGTCTGTGTAATGTGGTGCTGTTTTTACAGCAAAAGAGGAGGGATAATGGAAGCGAAAAAAGATGGGGAGGGTAAGGCAGAGGCTGTGACATGTGACTAGGACAAAGAATCCATACTAACCCGGCCTGCAACTACCCCCCCCCCCCCCTTCCCCGGTGAGCTTCCATGGACAATACACCAGTGTCCCCTTCTGGCATTAAGTAATTTATTGCTTCATGCTCCTTCTAAATCTATGATAGTAGCTTGAGAAATGTGCGACCACTATCAGTAAGGGCAATATTTCCATGGACTGAAAACTGTAGATAATAGACGCTAGTACCCCAGTTGGAGAAGGAAGGTTTACAAAAACAAATCCGCACATAATTGAAACTGCTGTTCAAGATACCACGGTTGACGAGGGATTACTGTATCTATTTTTAGGCATGCCTCAAATTTTTGACCTAAACTTTTCACTGATTCTTGGGATTGGGTTGTAATATAGAGGTGATTGTAATAAATGGGGTCATAATAGAGGGGATTTACTGTAGTGTGTATAAAATGACTGTAATCGGCCATAGCAGAACACGTATTAAAATGTTTCTTGGCTGAGTCTTTACCTTTTAATATAGAGTGTTCGTATCTGAGAACATGGAGAATTTTTAAAATATTTCCCAACTTTTTCAGTATACTTAATGTAGTCATTGATGCTCTCAACCTGGCTGCAGCGTTCCCTACATTGTTTCCTCAAAAGCACACTCTCTCATATCTAGGTAAGATTACACTGAAAATATGTTTCAATAAATTTTTTTGGTATCAGTGCACAGACAAAGAATTATTTTTACATGCCTTTACTATTTTGCCTGAAAAAATTCATGTGGAATTAAATCTTTATATAATTATTTTTTTCATCTGTGAGGTTGACTTATTTTCAAGTTTTGTATTCGAGGTCGTGTTATTTTTTAATAGTTTTAATTTTGTAGTGGTTCTCTATTCCAGTTAAGACTCCTTATATTTGGGTTAAAGTAGTCCTATGTTAGGATAGAGTCCTGTGTTCGAGTAATAGTATCATGTATTAGAGGAGAGAAAACTCGCAGTCAAGGAAGAACACTGTATATTCGAGGAAAAAATCCTATATGCGATGGAATGAAATTCAATATTCGAAGGAATGAAGTCCGGTATTCGAAGGAATGAAGTCCATTACCTGAGAAAAAAACAGTCCAATATATACGTGAGGTAAAATCAGTCCAATACGTGAGGAAAAAAACAGTCCAATATGTGAGGATAGAAGTCCAATACTTGAGCAAAGAAGTCTGATATTTATATTCAAAATATGTTGTGATTTTTTGCATAAATAGTATTTTTTCACATTTTCTCTTGAATTTTGCATGAATTCATGAAAATTTCAAGATCACAAAATTTTTCAGTTCCCTAGCTATTGTCGTCCACTAAAAACTCTGTTCATGTTTTTATTTTCTTTTGTGTGCAGCATTGCCAAACAGTCATTTGTATGGAAGACAAGGAGCCTGGTGTTTCACAGCATGGTCCTGTAATCGCGCTTTCTCTACTTGCAGGCTACTGCTATCTTCCATAGACTTGGCAACGTTCCTCCCTCTTCACTGCTCCAGCAGAGAGAGACAAAAATATTTCATTTTCACGCCTGTTCTCAAAAAGCAGAGGGAATAAGGGGGATGGCTATTAGAGCATGACTACAAAAGTTATGCGAGGAGGGGACAAAAGAACTGACAGTTAGGTTTTTTTATTTTGTTTAAGATAGGAGACTAGAGATGCAACAGATATATTTCAAATGAAAGGCCTGTGCAGAAAAACTAGTAATTGTGCTGTGGGCAGTCTATTTTCTGAATCCAATGATTTTGTATGTAAATAATGTGCCTATGTTAGTTTTCACTGGCCTCTTACAGGAAAATCTGTTGATTTATTATTAAAATGGTATCTTATTATCACAGGTCCATTACCCAGTCTTTCAAGTTTGCTAAAATTGCTCAGCTGTGTTTTTTATTTGTGACAAGGAAAGGAACTGTATGTCTGTCTAGGGTATAATTTATTTTGTAAGACTTCAAATTAAATATTTAATATTACATTATTAAAACAAAACGTTTTTGCTCTAGATATTAATGAACACTGAAATAATTTTTGAGTTGTTGAACTTCAGTTAATTTAAATAAGTCAAATTTGATGTGACAAGCATACAGATATTATGAGTGAATTCATGGGAACCATTTAACGGTATTCAACAAATGTAACATGTAATTTTGCTGTTAAAACTATGCCAAAATGGCTTAAGTAAAATTTAAATGCAATTTTTGCTTTTAGGGGGTTGGGATGAGTCAGAATCAGTCTTAAATAAACTACTTTAAAGTAGCAACCATTTTCCTGACAACTGTGAAAAGTTGTAGTCTTGAAATTTGACTTTAGATATGTTGTTACAAATTAAAACATAACATTTTTTGTTTGCTTGTCAGTAATTGCCAATGTAAGTAAATATTTAATTCTTTGATTAGCTAAAGAGGAGTTCATGTTCTGAACTTGTTGTCAGATGCTGAAGACAGTAGGCTGGCGGCTGATCCTGGTGACGGGTGCAGTGTACGGCTGTGTATACCTGTATGAACGCCTCACCTGGACCAACAAGGCTAAGGCGCGAAGTTTCAAGAAGCAGTATGTCAACCACGCCACCAAGAAGCTACGCCTTATTGTCGACCTCACGTCCGCCAACTGCAGCCACCAGGTCCAGCAGTGAGTACCACCACCACTGTTACTCTCGACAACTTTGGTGCAGGGGTAACAATTCGACCATTTTTAATGCCTTCTCTTATACCCCTCTCCGTCCCAATAAAAAATGTAAACTATGTTCCAACTGGTATCGCAGCAATGAGGCCAACTTGCTGGCGACACACTATTGAGGCATTCTTTTTGAAAGCTGACTAGTATATTCACTCTTACCAGGGCTGGACAGTCTCTCTAGTATGATTACACAACAGTGTGTTGTGTTTGCTGGACAGTTGTGCACCTTTGTGAACTTGTGTAGATCATGCATTTTGACATATAATGTCTTTTCAACGATGATTTAACGACTTCACCCTCATCAGTGAGCAAGCTTTGCCATTCCATTTCCACTGAGTTTTCATTTTACCAGGCATGATAAGCAAGATTGTACTGTCTACTACAGGCTCCAGTCTGAAGATTGTACTGTTCACCGGCTGAGTCATTGAGGCAATACATCTAAGGCACTGCAGTACCACAACACACCGTCAGATGGCTCTACTAGTATGTTCTGCTGCATGTTGATGGCGTAGGTTAGCATTTGCTGACGTTAGGAGGTAGTGCGACACCACCCTGTTTATTTCCAATTAGAAGGAATAAACAGATTGTTTGCGAACTCAAGGGTATCTTTCCCGTAGTAGTAATTCCTCTCCCAGTAGACTTACGCCCTTCCAACGGATTGTAGGTTACTGGAGAATTTTCTCAAATGTTGTACACCAAACAGTGTATCCACACGCACATTGGACGGCCTCCCTATCTGTGCACCATGGTGTCCAGAACAGTAGAGTCCTGACACTGAGTACTCAGTTCCTTGGGATCAGCTTGCCTGCTCAGCGGCTACTCTCTCCACCCTGCAATTGGCTGGTGGTGGAGTTCGTGTTCTCTGAGTTGGGGGAGACTGTTCCTCCTGGAACACTCACCCACGTGCTGGGGCTGTCCGCCGGTGAAACTTGTCTCTCAATACTCACAAAGTTCCTATGCCAAGTACTGGTATAGGGCTACTGCACTCAATTGGCAGACACGGCATATGCCTGTACACCAGTATAGGACAACACGTGACCTGCTGTCTTTTCACGGACGTGAAAGTGTGATTCTGTCCTATTGCCCTCCCGTCAGATTGATATCTGAGAGAGGGTTAGACAGGTGCTCACTGCCTCATGGTGTCAACAGGATCTTAACCCCCTTCTTTGCTGCACTTGCAAAACTCGCCAAGGGATCAAGCCCAGGCTTTGTGCCACCTGCAGCGACCGTCTACCCTAGAGATTCCCAAGAACGTCTTTAAATTCCCTATTCGTCTGAGCGAGGAAACACACCCTATGTTTGTGGCTTGCTTGAGCAGACAGGACCAGTCCTTAAGAATCGGCAACCCACGTTTTTGTGACTTAAGTCTGTGGAACCAAACCCTGCGACCCACACAACCTTCGAGCTTCTGCCAACTGGCAGACCGAGCTCAATCTCATGCCAGCAGGTGTTGACAAAGGTTAAGCAGCCTCCGCAGGTTATGCGTCACCTAGGTATACCGCCAAGACCCAATCCACTGAAACATAAAATCACTCACTGAACCTGATTTTGTGCCCTGTCGTAAAGCTACCAGGCCTGTCCTTTATACTGGACGTGCTCCAGTGCCTTGTAAAGACTGAATTTAAACCGAAAACCCCTATCACCAGGTGTGCCAGACCAAGCACTCAGCAAAGCACTTTTGGACATGGTAACGTTCCTCCGCCAACCTCAAGTTGCCATGTGTCAAGAAGCTGTTTTCTGGCACCCAAGATGGGGCAAGTGCCTTAAGTAAGTGGTTAAGGGGGACCAGGTCAGCTCGACCCTACCAATTGCAGCACGGTCTTCGGGGAGCCCATTAAACATCCTGTGGCGCCCAACCAGCTAGCAAAAATGTCTGAAACCGATAGGTGCGAGCACGAGCTAAATGGCACTGTTCCAGCCACAACTGAACACAGCTGCTGTTCAAAGTCAAATTGCCCAGACACGGGGATTCAACAAATCAAGTGTGCCCATTGTCAACAATGTTTCCACTATACCTGCCTAGGCTGGGCAGATGAACTACATTGCACTGACAGTCTAGAATACAGATGCGATGAGTAGAGATAGGCATTTGTAGCATTTAGAATCTCTAAATTTAGCATCTTAAGTTTTAAATTTATCATTATGGAGCATTTAAATGTTACAAATGTAGCATCTTGTTGTATTTAGCATTTATATATCTACTAAAATGTAATTTGGTAGTTGTAAGTGCCTAAAAATCTGCGTACATGATAAAATCTGATTTCTGTCTCAATATTAAATAATAGTACTATTAACATTCACTAAAACTTGTAAAAACAGAATTAGTATTATTGAAATAAACCTTGAGCACATGAAAATATGCTAAGTATATGCTGTTCACGTTAAAGTGAGCACTTTTTAAGGCCCTCCCAACAAGCATTAACCAGTAATAAATATATCTTATTGCAGCCTCAGGCATTAAATTTTGAGGGTGGTGAATTGTACACGCTGTTTTTATTGGTCACATTGCAATGGTGATGCATGCCGCTTATATATCTATTCCAGTACGATTACGACTCATCGCATGACTACCTCTTCCATCTGTACAGATGTAAGGAATACGTTTCCTACCCTACAAGCAACGGGAACTTACAAGCAATTCCTTCTCACCTGGAAGATACACAACCCGGCAGGCACCCCCCCGCCCCCTTTTCTGTGCTCGAAGCCGACAAGTTGCCCAGACCTCGGGCAAGCCCGAGTGGTTCCAACGAGGCAGGCATGAAGCAGAATCGCTGACGGGAGGATTCTCACGCCACCCAGGGCCAGAGGACTTCACGCCTCCCCCCGCACCCCGCGCCGGCAGCCTACAAGCTTCCACTATATAAGTCCGGCCGTTGCTGAGCTCGGAAGTCATTCTTTCGCATCTCTTGCAACCTCCCACAGCACTACTAGTACTCTGGATCTTCGGAGAAGTTTGTTACCTTTCAAGTATGTCCCAGTGGCTACTTACTACGTACGTTGACGGCCAGTCAACCCGACAACATACGAACACTGACATTTTCTCTTAACTTCACTTTGTCTCCTCTAGACACCTTTTATTAGCAGTTTAACTTTAACTCATTTATATTCGTCTAGAACCAGCTTTTTCCCTCTGACTTAGAGCCAGGTCACCTACATCTGGAACCACGCAGTTACCTTTAGCTACCCTTGACTTGGGAGGAGGTAGCACAGGTCATCTACTTATTGAACTTTAAACACACATTGCTCTCTACCTTTCTGCTTTTATTTCCATGGTATTTATTTGTATCTACAGCTAAAGGTAGACTACGCTGTGTAATGTCGACAGAAACCAGGAATTTTACTAAACAGAATTAAGACATACATATTAGACGGCTACCCGTTTCTTCCCAGTTACACATCAGCACTTTTAGTGCTCGTGGGGGAGAAACAGTGACGCCACAACAACTAGCAACACCTTCACACCAAGAGGCATGACAGACTCAAGGTTGCTTCTCACCATCCGCACTAATTAGTGCATGGTGTCTGTGGCCTGTAGTATTGCCGGGCATTCTAGTGCGAACGCACAACCAGTAGAGGCTTGGCGTTCCACACCCCTCCACATCCCTGATCAGCCCACCTACAGTGGGGGATCAGTGGGGACTCTTATCGAGCTCGAGTCGGCAAGTCACTATTGGGTTACACTGTTATTCTTTCTGTCTAAGGTGTACTACGTAAGCTAGAGAACTGTTACCCTATACTTCATGAGAGGAGCAGTGGTAGAAAATGCAGGGAACAACACGTAGCTCACCCCACTCTCAGGCCGAGGATATCATTACCCCATCCTATGCAGGTTAGACAAATGGAATGGACCATCTTGCCGAACTGAGATGACAAGCAGTTGCGCCTGCTCCGGTTCTAGTAATTGACTTTCCACCGTGTGTCCGCATCCATACCATGTGTCGCCCGGTTGCCAACGGACTCCTGACCGGTAATGAAGTGCGCCTAGGCTGGGACAATCTCATCTTCTGGTCTAAAGAAGCTCGTCTGTGGAACATCAGTTCCGGCATCAACCGAATTCGCCCCGCCTAAACCATACCTACCTCGACTACAACATCCAGGAGCAGAAGTGAGTAAGTTCTAGCCAACACCCTTCGTCTCACTCCAGCTATCTAAACCCAGTTAATCCGCTAACATGCAAATCCTTGACTAACATGCCAAGTCAGTCTAATCGGGCACATGTCAATGGTTATATTAAAAAACAACAGGAAGATGGGAATTGTATAAAAGGAAAAATTTAGAAGGGACTTAAAAAGTGCTCACTTTACCATGAACAGCCTACAGTAGGGGTGTACCTATATGTTATGTTCTGGGATATAATCACACTTGGTATTGTTGCGACCGGCTTTCTCTTTGTTTGAATACACTCTACATACTCCTGGATGGGTTTACACTATTGTGTTCAAGGAATGCTGTTTATTCACAAACAGGAATAGCATTAAGAGATTTTTTAAATCCGTATTCACAATCGCATACCTTATCAAACAAGCGATACAATTATGTGGAGGTATAATATAGGAGAGTTTGTTAAAATAAAACTCAAAAATATTGGTTATTTTTTGAACCACTTAGGAACACAAACTAGTCGTAGTACGAACTTACTGAATTTACATGTAATGTAAAGAGCACTTATCATGACAAAATGTGGTTTTTAGCAGTTATAGCAAGAAAAAGTAACTTGTAGGATTTTATAGTGTTTATTTAGTGAATTCTAAATATTCCCATCTCTAGGGATGACTGTAGAACACTTTAAACCGCCTTTTGCAATTGTATTACCAGCCCAGGGTGTGGTACCCACACAGTGCGCTGCATAATGTGTGGTACCCACACAGTGCGCTGCATAATGTGTGGAGAAAACAACCACCATGGGTGTATCTGTTGCCCAGATGAGCGAATTCCCCTACAAGGAATGGTCTATCAGTGTTAAGTTTGTCGGTGGACCGCCAAGTACAGACAATGCAATCCAGGAATGGCCTCCCACACAAGCATCGCTAGATGTATGGGAGAACCACAATTACCAGAATTTGCGGGACGCCCTCACAAGGACCCGCTAGTGTTCATGGCCAAATGTGAGACAGAGTTTCGCACTCACGAAATACCATAAAAACAGTGGGTCTCACGAGCACAGACCAAGCTTAAGGGCGAAGGCCTTGAATGGTGGTAAAAGTATGGGGAGTTTATTTCTGAGTAGAGCCAACTTAGTAGCTGTCTTGCCAACAATTCACTGGCAAAGAAGGTACTAGCGCACCTCACTACAGAATTTTACAGCCGTATGCAAGCACTGGACGAGAAGGCTGACATTTTTGTGTGCTGCAAGGTACAGATGTACCACCACATATTTCCAGCCGTAGATGAGGAAAGTTGTATACGACATGTAACCCGCATGTTGTTACCTGAGCTGAGAAACCTACTCATCCTTAAGCCACTCACAGTGGACAAACTCTTAGAATGTGCGCGGGAAGTGGAACGCAAGTTATCCTCGGCCACCCGAAGTCAACCAAGCCAACGGTAAGACAAGCCGTATGAACGAAGAACCAAGACGCCACCACCCAAATCGCCCACACACAGCTTACCGAAATGTTGGTACTGCCCCATATACTACTTTTATATAGATCTGCCACAGCGGCAGGCACGACGTGAACGTGTGGAAGAAGGTGACGCAACCCGTATGCCATGTACCACCCAACCAGCTACCAATAAGAAAAGTGTCCCACTGACGGGAAATGCCATTGCCAGCGGGCCAGAAGGAGCGACCCCTCCAGACCAGAAAGGCAAATCAATGAGGAGACTTATTCACCTGAAGCCCCACGCATTGTAGTCAGTGTCAATGGAAAAAACGTGCTGGCACTGCTCAACACGGCTAATGAAAAAACGTACTGGCACTGCTCTACATGGCTGCAACCGGGAGTTTCGCTCAAAGCAACATCCTAACAGAAGAACAAAGGGGTGCTGTCTGACGAGGACTGCCTCTCCAGGTGACGGGCAGTCTGAGCTCATTCCAGTGGTGTGTCTTCACCAAGAGTGGAGGGGTTATTGGTGTACACTCGCTTAGCAGTAAAAAACACCACCTTTTTCTCCTCTCTTAGAGTTCCGTCCCTTTCCCCAAATGGCGTAGAGGCAGTATTGACAGTTAACACTTACTTTCAGTCGGCGCAAGCAATTGATGGTACCCTAACTATGTGTAGAGCCCAACAGCAGTTGACGGCGTGAACCCTGTGCTCTTACAGTTCTGCACCTTGTTGCACAAACCTAGAGTAGGGGGTCATATGGGCAGTTTTCATACTACTGTCGGGGTGTGGTCCAGCAACAGTCGAGTCTCCAGTTCCAGACAAAATACCCCTGCCAGCACCCACTGCATTCCAGTCAGCGATACAACCTGAGGTGGCTGTCCTGCCCCTCTTGAATGAGTACCTAGTGATTGAGGCTCATACCTTCCTGTACACCTGGGTGCACAGAACGGGTGGCCATCAAAAGTGATGTGTGTTGCAGATATACAGATTCCTGAAGGGGTCTGTAGTCCTACACTATGGTTTGTACAGTTGTCACACCCATTCACTTGCTTTCCCTGCCTAAGAGTTTAGTTCCTAGCACTGGACAGGATTTACCTCTAAACAAATTTACTGTTGGGATAGGGTAAAATTGTATTTGTTATGAATAATAAATACTGTTGACACGTACACTTACTACTAAGCAGAGTGCGAATGGAAGTAAGCTGCGCTTAACAGGTGGAGTTTATGTGCTCCTAGACTACTCAAGTAGAGAATGACTTTGACGGCTATGAAAACAACTCTGATCTGATGCAGTTACTCGACCCTGGGGTCGTCTAGACGAGACTTTATAAATGGGGCCACTACCAAAAGGGCAATGGGTGTAGTTGCAACTTGTCTGTAAGTAGCGGCAGCTGTTGAAATAGGAAGATCAACAGTGGAAGTGTGGAGTGAAGTCGAGAAGGCTTCTGGTGTTGAAGAGCTTCTGGTGGTTGAAGCCTGTGGAGCTTCTGGTAAGAAGTGGTAGAAGCCTCTGGAGCTTCTGGTCGTTGTTGGTGGCAGCCGCTGGTGGCTGCTGAAGACCTCTTGGAGTTCTTAGAGAGGACTATGAGGGCCTAAGGAGCAGTACAGAGCCCCAGCACAGAAGTGTTTAGATGAGCTACTGGAGATGATAACTAGCTTCCTCGGCCGCTCACTGCCATATATAGTGTGATTGGCCGACCCATGCCCGGGCTGGAGTGGGAGGTGTGACGTCGCTCTGTGATGTCTGCCTGGAGCAAGTGGGGTGGGAGAATCTATCCTTGCACTCAGCTATATGGCCTCGTACGTTCGGCCATCTGTGGAAAGCTTGGCGACACTCTTGTCTAGCAGGTGCTTTGGGGAGGCTGACATGTTCAGCGGGCGCTTGGAAACAATACTTATTTTATGTGCTAGGATCGCCCGCCAGACTGGAACAATCCTTTACGCACTTGTGAATAACGGGTTGGCTTTGACCCTTTCTCGGGATATGTATATACTACGTGAGCAGTGAGAGGAAGTTGGGCCTGGAACATCAGGAAATACCACGTGTTTGTAACTGTCCCTCCATGGGAAACAATCTTGTAGCCATCCATGGTTGTGGTTCCTGGTAGAATATAACACGTTAGGATGAGTCGTTGTCGTGTTTCGTATAACTCATATAAGCGGCACACATCATTTGTCTCCTCCCCCCTCTCGGTGCGATGGAGGCTCATCCGTTGTCAGTAAAGGTGGCGTAGAGGCCAGCAGAACTAATGCCCCCTCTGTGGAAGGTCTAAACATTTGGGAGATTCAAAAAAACATTTTCAAATTAGGTAAGCCAACCCCTTAACTCTGTCAGTTGACATCTGTCTTTGCGGCCCTTCTGTGTGCTGGGTCCTTTGAGAAATGCCATGCAGGGTAGGGTAGCAGAGCTAGTTCTCTCTCTCTCTGGCATGCTGTTTCTCTCTATTTCCCCTTCGCCCGGCCGGCCCTGTGGTGTGGGAATTACTGTCAAGGGTGACACGGTGTACCGGGTGTTTCTCGACCTCTGTGGTTATTCAATATAAACAATATTTACAACTCTACCTGTAGAAATAAATTTATATAAAAAATGGCATGTTTAAAAACGATTGGATGTATTATTTTGGAGGAAATCCAACATTCTTTTATAGGCAACCTATGGGTCTTACCACAAGCACAACAGTTACGTGTGACATAATGGAAGGTTGTCAACCCCAGGCCTAATGTTACCTGTTGCGTACCAGCCACCGATTCAAAATGTGTACTCTTTTATAAAAGAACTAATTTGAAAACACATATTGTGCGGAGGTCACCGTACATTCTAACTTATGACTCTAAACATATAACACTCTGGAATTTAAAACCTATACCTTCGGATTGCTTGACGAGTCATAAAAAACACTGAGGCTTGATTCTGAGACACTCTCAATATAAAAAGGTACAGTTATAAAAAATCATATGCAAAACACTTAAATAACAAGTACACAAATAGACTACGTGCCTGATATAGGAAAATGGAAAAATTTTTTAATCTTCGTAGGTCTTTGGTTGTGATCCCGTAGGATTTTATATCTTCGCATAGGACACTTAGTTAATGAGGTACCTACACATCAAGTAATAATTGAAAATTAAAAAATCTAACCTAACTTATCTCTCCATTAAGGGAGACTCATTTCTACCTTACTACTTACTATCTGTACATGGTTAAGTCTTTTCTTCATGTGATCACGGGCACTGTGGAGAATGTCTATAGGTGATCCTGTATTACTGGCACTTTGGGGAGCATCTATCAGTGTTACAGTTCATAACTAAGTGGGCTCGGCCACTTAATACTTATTGTGATGATGTGAGAGTACCCATACATGTGTTACTGGCGTACTGACAATGGCTAAATCACTGCTAATTCCTAATTTTAAGTCTGTCTATATTACGTGTATTTCTCACTCATTGGGGGTTACCTGGCAACTTATTGAATGGTGTCTATTAATTGTTTGTTCATCCATTGGGCTAATATACAAGCTCCTACAAATCACGGGATACTAGTTAATCTTGATGAGAGCTTTGTTATAGCTACTCTTTACAAGTCTATCATCACTGTTTATGCACTTAATTACCTAATAATTGATAGTGCTAATATGAGTGTCTGGAAGCGGTAATGCCTGGCATTACTCTCACTCTCTATGAACAGGACAGGTGGCTATAACTAGGTTACGGCTTTCTTATTTAGGGTTGTAACGAGTCCTAAAAGGCACTTCATTATAGTGGTGCAGCATGATACAGTTTATTACATATCCATAGCACTACAATAACTAATGCTGTGAACCCTGATGTGTGTCCGGTTAGACTGACAGGCATGATGGTCGAGGATTTTGTCCAGCTGGACTAAAAGCGGGGTTGTTGAGTTTAGATAGGTGGTATTAGGCGAGGGGTGTTGGCGATTGAAGCACACAGTTGTCTTGGTTACTGCTGGAGATGCTGTTCAGGATTACAACTAAAGCAGGCGCGAATACTTGTTGACTGAGTTCGGTGGCGCTGTCCCATTCCATCAGCCTTTCCTGCATAGGATGGGATAATGCAATCCACGGTTTGAGAGTAGAGTGAGCAAGGAATTGTTCCCTATGTTTTCTATCACTCCTCTTCTCGTGAGGCAGAGGGTGAACAGTTCTATAGTCTACGTGATGTACTTATACAGGAAGGTTGACAGTGTAACCCAATAGTGATTTGCTGGCATGAGCTCGATAAGTCCCCACTGATCCCCCACAGTATGCGGGCTGATCAGGGATTTGGATCAGTGGGGGCCACCAAGCCTCTACTGGTTGTGCATTGGCACTAGGATGAACGGCAAAACTTCAGACTACGGTCACCGCACACTGACTTAATGCTGATGTGTGACTGGGAAGAAACAGGTAGCTGCCTAATATGTATGTCTTCTGACGTGCAGATACCTGAAAGGGATCCACAGTCAGGCTAACTCGATTTAACAAATCTCCCGGTTCCTGTAGGTAGTGCACAGCGTATTCTGTCTCCAAGTGTTAGTACAAACAAATGCAGAAAGGTAGAGAAAAATGTGTGTTTATTGAAGGTTCAATAAACACGTGACCTACCAAGACCTACTATCTCCTACCAAGTTGTAGAGAGCTGAAGGTAACTGCAGTTCCAGGTGTAGGCGATCTGGTTCTAAGGAAAAAGGGAAAAGCTGGTTCTAGATGAATACAATTAGTTAAAGTTTAACTGCTAAGTCAAAGGTGTCTTGAGGAGGGAGACATAATGAAGTTAAATAAATTTGTGGTCGTGTTCGCTGGTCGTCTGGTTTACTGGTTGTTGACGTACGTAGTAAGTAGCCGCTGTGGCGTACTTGAAAGTAACAAGATTCTTCAAAGATCCCGAGCACTGACTTAGTGCTGTGGGAGGTTGCTAGAGATGCGCAAGAATCACTCTCAGGCTCGGCAACATCAGGACTTATAGTGGAGCTTGTAGGCTGCCGGCGCAGGGTGCGGGAGAGGCATGACGTCCTCCTGCCCTGATTGACGTGGGAATACTCTGGTCAGCGATTCTGCTTTGTGCCTCTTCGGAAGCACTCGGCCTTGACTGAGGTCTGGGCAGCTTGTTGGCTCTCAGCTCTGGGGAGGGGGTGCGGCATGCCTGCCGGGTTGCGTATCCTCCAGATGAGAAGAATTCGCTTGTAAGTTCCCGTTGCCTGTAGGGTAGGCAACGTGTCACCCACGTCTGTAGTGATGGAAGAGGTACTCTTGGTGATGAGTCATAATCGTATTAGATGAGATATATAAGCAGCACGCGTCAACCCTTAACATAGTTTTAGTTTGACAAAAGTGGGAACAAATGTAGTAGTAGTGGTGTGTGTTTGAGTGTGTGCATGCGTGGGTGTGTGTGTGGGTGTGCACGCAGGTGTTTGTGTTTTTTTTCTTTAGGGATTTCACCATGGTTTACAAAGAATTAATCTCATGTCTTTTCCATGTGTCTGCCAGTGTCTTATCTGCGATAACCTATATGCAAAAACATGTACTTATAATTATTGTTTTTAAGAAATTTGAGCCACGCTTCATGCATGGGAAAAAGAATGATAGGGACTCGCTTATGTATGCTCTTACATCTGACACTGTGCATGCATGTGTATGAGAAAGGTTTGCAGGATTATGCAGGCAAGTGTAAGCACCTCTGTGTGGCAGGGAACTGTCAAGCACATTCGCACGGCTGTGCCACCTAGTGGACGAGGCGACCAACGACATGCACGCAGACATCAAGACGTTGGACAGGGAGCTACGGCAGCTGGAGGAGGCAGTCAACTGTGCCAAAGTGCTGCGCAACAAAGCCAACTATGTCACCAAGGAGCTGGAGATCTTTGATGAAGCCTACCTGCGCAGCTAGCGAGCCATCACGCACCATTTACTCCCATCCCCTTCCCCTTCTAGTCCGCTCATGGTACAGCATCTGTACCCGTAACCAGCAGTGCAGTGCTACCGTCTAGCAAACTTACTAATGTTGTGATGTTGTGTAACAGCTTATATACTTGCAGTCTATTATCATGTGTATTGTTATTTAGTAAGATAATAAAATAACCACATCATGTGCTGTGGATTTGTTGCATTATATAACATTCTTTTATGCCAGATGGATTTCCCCATTAGTACATGTATATTCCCTCCTCTTGAACTTATTTAATCTGCAGTGGTTTTAAGAATTGTCTAGTATATAATTAAACAGTTGCAGTATGAAATGTATGTTGTTTTAAATTTAACATCCCATTATTTTGACGTGTGTCGCATTCCTGACTCGTGTAACCACGACTTTGTTTCATCTGTGCGTAATTTCCCTAGTGCATCGGACGAGGTTCGAACTAGTGCAACATCTACCAGAGTGCCTACAAATTACGTCCCTTGTTGCTGGGAGTAATACAGACGCATCAGTATTATACTGTTCATTACCTGCGGTCAATAAGCTATGCCACCCCATCCCCTCAAAATGTAAAACAATCAGTGAGCTAGCGGCCGAGCAGCCACTACCACCCCTGAAGCTGTCAAGTAGTTCAAGGGTGCACCGAGGGATAGCGCCACCTGCACTCCAGCTAGCAGCTGATGCCGTAGCAGACAGCCATTGGCTCCGCCCAAAAACAAGTGACTGACCACCCCTACCATACCACCCAGACGAGGGCGAGCCTATGGACCGGCGACATGGCCTCCATTGTGACACGGCCAGCATGTGGTCACAGAACAAACAAACATCAGAAGTAAACAAAACATACTTATTCTAACATGACTCTGAGGTGGCGTTTGCCTTGGTACTTACGTATGAAAATACAGGAACATGCAGAAATAAATAAACAACACATTTAACTTTCATATAACCCTTTCAATGTGGCACTCTGGCCACTAAAACTGTCAGTAGGAATTGTGGCATTACTTGCGTGCACCAATAACACACATGACACTAACACCAGCGAATGAACATAATCTGACTTACACTATTACCCTTTAAAATACACTACATAACACAACCCTGAATACACTCACATTACACTCGTTCACCTCATGCACGACGTAGAACACTCGTTGCACGCAAGTAGCACTAAACTGCATGCATGTAACACTTTAAAATAAAAAGATTTTTGAAAAACAACATTTATATACTGAATTGCATTTGTGGTGCACAACACTTCACTGTTATGACGTGGTGCCTGACTGCTGTAGGAAAGGGTGTGGTGAACGGGCTCACCAAAGTGGTTCACATCAAAATAATAAACGCTGATTCTTTGACGACAGATATATTCCAGGTTACGCTTACCGGTTCCTCTTGTAGAGAACTTATTACATTAGCCGGGCTTAAGCCTGCCAGTAAGGCTACACAGAGAAACTGCATGTGGCCAATAATCCTTAAGGTGAAATTAAAACTTCCCCCGGTGATACAAGCACTGGGGAAGTAAAGTAGGGGATAGATCAAAGCAGTTTTTTGAAATTAAGTATATTGTAAATAAATGATGGGCTTACAAAAGATATAAAGTGCCACTCTGGTGTGAAATGTGAAACTTGCCACGCATATGATATGCTTCTCCGGACGCTGAGCTATGACTGTGTAGACGCGATGCGCTGGCCGGCTTGCTGCTCCGGCAAGTCACATGGAGCTACTTTCTAATACAAATCGAACTACACTGGACTTACCATGCTTACTGCCTGTTAAACATACATAAACAAAATCTCTTTCACAACACACTTAAAAGTAATGTAGAACGAACATCGTGACTGAGATGTGTAAGATAACATATAGAATGAATAAACCACAAAAATAACAACACATTATACTGTAGTTAATAAGAAAATGGGTGGATTTTTATAACGTCTGTCCAAGACCGATGTGTGCCATTTCTACACCTATTATAATACAACTCTGACTCATTGCCTAGGAGTGCTGCTTGCATCTCTACAGATGTGAGCAACACATTGCCTACCCCTATAGGCAATGGGAACTTCTGTGTTTTTCCTGTTCACCTGGAAGGCATGAATCGCAGCAGGTAACACCCTCTTCACCCTATCTTGCAACAACAAACCCGACAGGCTCGACTCCAACAAGCTTCCCAACCTCGGACGTGGCCGAGCAGACCCGACGAGTCATGAAGCCAGAACCGCTGACGAATAATTTTCACGTCACCCAGTGCCGTATGATATCGGACCTCCCCCGCTCCGGCAGCCAACAAGACACCACTATATAAGTCCATCCGCAGACGAGCTCAGGAGTCATTCTTTCACATCTCTTGCACCACCACCCACAATACTCTTAGTGCTCGGGAGCTTTATAGAAGTTCGAAGCCTACAAGTACACATTTGTGGCAACCAACTACATACGTCGATAACCAATCAAACCAGCGACATACATACAAGATATTTCTTCTATAACTTAGTTTTGTCTCCTCTAGACACCTATAATTAGTAGTTTAACTGTAACTCTTGTTTTCGTCTAGAATCAGCTTTTCCCATTTATTTAGAAACATCACCTACACCTGGAACCACGCAGTTACTTTCAGCTATCCCCAACTTGGTAGGAGGTGGCACAGGTCACGTGTATATTGAACTTTCAATATATACACATTGCTTTCTATTTTGCTACTTTTATTTCCAAGGTATATATCTGTATTCACAGTTGGAGGTAGACTATGCTGTGCACTGCCAATAGAATCCGGGAAAGTTATGAAGCTGAACTAAGAAATACACATACGGCTACTTGTTTGTTCTCATTAAACACACAGCACTATCAGTACTCGAGGTGAAGAAACAGTAATGCCCCAACCACTAGTAACACCTTCACACCAGGAGAGACGACATGCTCGGGTTGCTTCGCACCACTCGCACTATTAGTGCGCGGTGACTGTGACCTGCTCTGCTGCCAGGTATTCTGGGTGGATGCACAACCAGTAGAGGCTTGGCGCAACTCCGGCTCAACGTCCCTGATCAGTCTGCTTAAGGTAGGGGTTCAGTTCGTGACTTTTCGAGCCGGCCGATTATCACTATTGGGATACACTGTTAGTATTTCCACCATGTCGATGGTGCAATGGACCGCACTGGAACAATGAGTGTCCTAACAGGACTGAAATATTAAGTGCCAACTCGACCAAGAAATACCCTCTAGGAAATAGGACGTAGGGGTAGAGCGGCCCGATGCCACCGGCCCCAGAGCAATAAGTGAATATTCCGCACCTACACCACAACAAACTCTGTTATCGCAAATCATCGGTCCCAATAGCAACTTCATCCGCATTTCTGTTGTAAATCAGCATCAATGTTGAGCTCTCATTGATACCGCCGCACTTCCGGGAAGATGTCATTGTGGTCATCCCATGACTCACTGAACAGAACACAGTAGTGGAAACCACAGCACAAAGAATTCATTTTGGTAATTAAGGGCTTCGAACAGTCTACAATTTAGACCCACGACCGGCCGAACAACCATCACTTGTACTACTGGCTGAACTAGACCATAATGTACCAGAAAAGTTCAGCGAAGCTATGCAACATCTACTTGATGAGCACCAGGACTTTTTTACAGCCACCGATCCACTGCGCCATACCACCGTGGCCGTGCACACCATCGCAATGACAACAGACAAGCTCGTATTCGACGGACCACGCAGGTACCAACCACATCAGAGACAGATCATAAAGAAACACACAGCCGAAACGCTCCAAGATGGTGTTATCGAGCCATCCCACAGTGTAATTAATTCTGACATTACATTAGCGCCTAAAAAAAATTGGGTCTTAGTGTTTTTGTGTGGATTTCAGAAAACTCAATCAAGTGACTCAGAACACACCACTACTGTACATTCATGTCAAAGATTCTCTCAACAATTTAAGCCGAGCTCGGGCTCTAACAACAGATTTGCGCAGCGGTATTGCCATGTGCGTGTGCGGAGAAAAGACCGCCACAAGACTGCCTTTACTGTGCCCGATGATCGCAGGTTTCAATCACGCGCAATGCATTTCGGTCTCAGATGTTCATCATCTACATTCCAGGCCATGATTGTGATGGTGTTGGATGGCTACATCGGTGAGTTTGCCCTAGCCTACCTCGACAATGTGATTGTGTGGCCAGAGAGCTGGGAGGACCACATCCGCCATCTGTCATTAATGCTGGAACATTTTGCAGTGAATGGCCTCGCCTGCATTAACAAAAAGTGTCGCATTGGAAAGGCAGAAATACAATTCCGCAGCCATCTGGTGGATGAGAAGGGAAGTAGGCCGACAGAAGAACAGCTGCGCCTAATTGAAGACTACCCGCAACCCACCACCCACAAACAGTTACGCAGATTTTTCTGTCTAACCAACTAGCTACGAGAGTATGTCGCAGATTTCTACATTGTCTCCGCACCACTCATTAACTTGATTTCACCGAACGTAAAATTCCAGTGACGAGAAGAGCAAGACAACAGCTTTTCAGAAATCAGACTGAGTCTTTTTGAGTGCCCAAATCTGGCACGTCATGAACGCACCCGTCACCAGTGCTTAAAAATAGGCGCTAACGAGAAGGCATCGGCACCGTCCTTTTCCAACTAGGGAGACAATGGGAGTCGACAAATCATAGACTTCAGCAGAGCCAAATTCACCACAGTAGAGTGCTGTTATTACGAAAACAAGGAGGAGTGCTTGGCGGTGATTTCCCACATCAGTCACAGCAGGAGCACTTCTTCTGCTCCCTGTGGCGCTGATGCAAGACATACGGTGCACTACTTAGCTGCGGCTGCTTCTCCAGGCACTGTTGTGTGCTGATCTGACGCCTGCGGTATGCCGTTGTGTCCTTACATGCTGCACACTCCCTCCACGGATGATGTTGCCGTGATGATCGGCGAGGAGGTAGTGAACCGGTTGATTCACTTCCCTCGCTGTCTCCACTTGCTTCTTTCTTATTCCTGCAGGTGTGTCGCCTCTGGTAGCGATCTCGGTTAAAAATCCCTCTTTAGTACCCGCTATTATTGCACGGTGCTCAGGGTCGGCCGTGACTGTCTCACTACCTCTCAGCTGACACCAGCCAACTTGCCTCTCGAAGACCTGGTTATGGCGGGTGTGGTATCACCTATTGCAGGGGCTCTTGCCTGAGGTGCTGCGGCTGTTCCAGCTTACTGGTCCTGATGATGGCGCACCCTGGCGCCGCACTGACAGGCTCCACAATGCCGACTGTCGGACATGCCCTTCAGACACCATGCGTCGGGTGACATCGGGATTGCCACACTATCTGCTAGCCCTCCTGGGTGAAGTGCTTCCGAACCTTCTTCCTTGCTGCCATCTCCAGGGTGCTCGTCAGAGCTGACATCGTCATGGGTCACTGGGGTGTCCTTGCCGTTTCCCTGCATTTCTACTTGCTCCTGTTCGCTGCTTGCATTCTGTACATGGCCCACATGTTCAGGTGTCGGTACGCTATCTTCCTCTGGAACTATAGCAGCCACGATGTTGGGACTCACATTCTCTGGTCCCCTGTGGAACAGTGTCGTGTATAGCACCGAAATTTGTACCGTCCCAGGTGGAGGCTCCTCAGGTGGAGATGCTGGACTACCTTCTCTCTCTCTCCCTCTCTCTCTCTCTCTCTCTCTCTCTCTCTCTCTCTCTCTCTCTCTCTCTCTCTCTCTCTCTCTCTCTTCTCTCCTGCTGGTTGTGCTGACTTGCGTTGTCGTGGGCCCCTAAAGTGTTTGGCACATTCTCGCTCACTACCTCATCTCATGTGATGCTGATGGCATCTTTGTGCATCTTATCCACTTTTCTTCCCATACATACCAAGTATGTCGTGGGCCCCAGACTCCTAACGATCTTGTGTGGCCCACTCAATTTTGGCGCGAGGCCTGCAAAAAATTACGTTGTGCTGTGGATTGCAGATGTGTTCGTACGTAGATCAGCTGGTCAGGTCTGATTTCAGGTGGGGGTCACGTAGTTTCTGGTATCCACTTACTCGCATATTCTGCTTGCTAGTGCCACTGTTCCTGGTGACTTGCATCATCGCCTCTCATCCCCGGCGCGCTACTTTCTGTCTCACTGCTCTTCTTAACTGGTGGACACTGTTTCTTTCTAGGTAAGCAAATGGTCTTACCAAGCAGTTCTTCCACTGGCGATTTACCATTTGCTGCATGTGTCCTCCTCTGGAGTGTGAACATTGTGACGGGCAAGTGATCGGCCCAGGTAGTGTTCTGTTCGCCCACACGGAGCCTGTGTTGCGCCTTCAACTCCTGGTTGCGCCGCTCCGTGGGGTTCGTGAAGGCATGGTAAACGGCAGTTTTCAGGAGCCATACGTCCCACACTGTACACAACTCCAGTCATCTTTTACTGGTAAACTGTGTCACATTGTAGGTTAGCAGCTTTCACGGGAATCCCCAACATTAAAAGAACTCCTCTCGCAATACTTTTGTTATTTGATTGACATGTGTTCTGCTTAATGCATAGGCATCCACCCTGTGCTAGAAATTATCTGTTATCCTCGAGATGAATCGTTTTCCCCCGGCTGACTTGGGGTAGGGTCCCATCAAGTCAAGGCTGACCGTTTCGAATGGCTTTCTCTGCTGTCTCGTCTGCTATTGCTGTTCCGTCAATTCGTCTGGATTTAAACTTGTTGAACATGGTGCACTGTTGTACCCATATCCAACGTGTCGAGTATTAATCCAGGCCAGAAAAAATGTACACGTACATTCTACACCATCTGCTCGGCGCCGGGGTGCCCTACAACTGCACTCCAGTGTGCATGGTTTAACACCATTTCCCTCATTCTCTGTGGTACATACTGCCTTCATGTTGTTTGGTCTTGCGGTGAGCATGTTTATACATGGTCATCTACAACCCTCGATCCCTCTACATTCTCGCTTGCACACATTACTTTTATGGTTTGTGCAAATGCGCAGTTGTTACCTCCTAACAGGTCAGCTATTAAGACCTCATATACTACGTCTACTTTGTTTACACTGGCCTTATGAGCCCAATCTCGCATGTCAGGCAGTAAAATGTTCTCCCATCCTGCATCGTCTTGCAGTATTTGGAGACCACGGTAGCGCATCAGCGAGTTCATTTTCTCGCCTGGGGATGTGCTCTGTGAGAAAATCCTAAGCTTGCAGGAGCGATGCCTACCGTGTGAGTTTATTGCAAACCTCTCGCATCGTGTGTAACCACACGAGACACCTGTTGTCAGTGCGTAATGTGAATCTACGGTATTCCAAATAAGAACGGTACTTTTTTACTCCCCAGATTACAGCCAAACGCATTCATTTACATTGTATCGTCTCTCTGTAGGGCATGATTTTGCGCTAGCAAAATCAACAACTTGCTCTTCTCTGTTTCTGTGCACTGATACAAAACTGCACTCAGTCGCTCTTGGCTCATGTCAGGTTGTAAAAACAAGAGCTGCGCTGGATTGTACCTTGCTAATGTGGGGTATTCCCTGAACTTCGCTTTCCCGGTACGACTTCTCTGTCTCGTTACCCCACACGTATCTCTTCTGTGGAGATAACAGACCTGTTAGCAGTGCAGTTATTATGACAAAGTCTTGTATGTGCTCGCTTAGCCAGTTAATTAGCGCAAATAATCTGAGCTATTGCTTGGGTGTGCGCAGGTGTGTGTAGTTTTCAATTAACGCTAGCTGTTCGGGGTTATGTTTTTTCCTGCCTCGCTTACTACATGCCCTAAGTATTCGAGGTTTTCCTTGCCAAGCGGCACTTATTGATTGTGCCTGCCAAACCATTCATTTCGAGCTGTTCGAGTACTTATGATAAGTGGTCTACGTGCTCTTCCCAGGAATCTGACCAGATTACATCATCGAGGTAGGTGAATGCGAAATCGCCTACCAAGCTGTCAAGCATTCTGACCATCATCGACTGAGAGTTCGCTGGAGCACACTTTAGCCAGAAGGACATTGCGCAGAATTGATAATGGGTGCTGTCCAGGGCCGTGAAAGCAGTTTTCTCCTGGTCTTCATGGTGAACAGGGATTTGCCAGTACCCACTGTACAACTCTAGGGACGACATTATCTTTGATTTGCCCAACATGTTAAGTGCATCCCTTATGCTTTTGTAGGGCGGAAGCACGCATTGTGTCACTTGATTGATGGGACGAAACTCTATGCAGAAGTACGACGTCCCATCCTTTTTCGGTGCAATTGCAATGGCTGAATTAAATCGACTCCTAGTTGGTTCTATTTCTCTATCAGCTAACATCACGGAAATTTGCCCTCTGATAACTTTGGCTTGGCGTGGAAGGTTATTGTGGGGATTAGAATAGATCGGCACTTCTTGCGTGAGCAAAATATCGTGTTCTGCAACGGTTGTACAGTGCAGTGCATCGTGTTTGGCAAAGACCATTCTCCTTTCATCAAGTACTCGTAGAAACGTGGCTTGTTTGTTTAACCGGAATATCGTACTCAAACTCCATCAGCTTTTCTCGCGGCATGTTTTCCCTAGCCCTGCTATCTATATTATAGACGGTTCTTCACTCCTTACACTCTAAATTTGACCTACATTCTTCCTGCTCTACAATGGTATTCTGCTTGGGTAGCCAGGGCACATCTGTATCGCATCCTCTGTGATCTCTGCAGACATAATTGCAGTTTCCGAGTTACGAACCCTTATTGTTACTGTAGCCTGGCGTGTAACAGAATTACTCTTCTTACCGAATGCTAGCCGGATCACGTGTCCTGTGGTTTCTATATCCCATACGTCCACGAACTTTGGTTAAAAAAAGTTGTGTGAGGCCGATGTGTTGATCAAGGCATGACATGGTACATTAATAATGATCTCTTAACCAAAATGTGTTTGATAACTGCGTGGGATGGCCGGAACAGTTCCACTGCAATTAGTATAAGCATTTATAGTAAGCTTAGATAGACTCTACTAGAACATGACAAGGATGGATATAGTTCACTGTTATTTACAACATCTACAGAGACTCCTGCACAGATAGGGGCTGCATTTAGGCGATCAGCCCATGACCCAATGCATTATTACATGCTCTACACTGAGGGGAGCACTAGTGCCCACGTGGACATAACCTATAACAGCCATCACCATAATCATTCCCCAGGTGCTGCAAACATCATCAGGGACGTCCCTCCTCTGAGAGTCAGTACCCTGGCCATTTCACAACAATTTATCACAATACTTTGGAAAAGTGTAATTTGGAAATGGTTTGTTTTTAGATTTCATTTTGGTTAAGAAATTTCGACTGCCCTACACTGTATCACTGCTACTGTCTCTGTTTATTTCGTGGTTGTCACCGAATCGGGTGTTTACTGGGCTGGTCTTACGGCGGCATTGACAATAGTAATGATTTGAGTTTAATGATTGTTCATTAGTTACCATAGGGCATAAACACTCAGGGCACAAGAGTGCAGGCGCACTGTCACTTGTCCTGCCAGCCATGCTTTGTTTGTCATCAAATCACGGTAGATGCGGGTGACCAATGTAGATGCGCGAGGTTGGTAAAGAGAAGTCACCCACCCCCTCATGGCATGGCTGGCCTGCTTACGCCATGCAGGGTTGATGACCAGATGCCACAGCTGATGCGCAATGTGAGCAAGGGATCAGCTGGTTGTCGGTGGCAGAATGCGCAGGTGGATGGCGGAGGGGTAGACTCCACCCTGTCATTTCTCCTTCGCTGTTTCCCACCCTCCAAATAATGTAGAGTAGCTTACGGTGTGGCATCCACTGCTGATTGTTGACAATATTGACAAACCTCAGATGCATTCATCCGGTGTCTTATAGATGTACCGACGCCTGTCGTTGCCTTTCCTGCCTCTTTGCTGTTGTCCTGACGCCATTGTGGGCAGGGAAAAGGCAGGAAAAATTGATATTCCAAAAAAATTAGTGAAATTTTTGGATGTTTACGGAAAAACTTGGAGAAAATTTCTGCAGGAAAATTTTCGCAGTAGAACAAAGGCCCTACTTGGGCCAGCCAATTTGACGCTCGTGGACGTCGGGAAAGGTTGGGATTGGATTTTCTGGAGCCATGATGGTGAGACGTAGGAATGATTATACCCAGTATGCGCCAGACGCCGTCAGGCGACATCAATGTTGATGCTGTTCCTCTTAATACCGGGGTTGTGGACCATCCGCCCAGGACCAATCTCCTTGCTATTGGTTTTGAAGTTCTGACCTCCATCCTGCTGACTATTGCTCCAGGTAAGTGTTGTTACTAAATCATAGCCCATCGGTCGGCTATGCACCAATTTTGATCTCGGCTGGAAAACTACTCCTACGTATTACACATGCATACGTGGGTTTTCAGGGCCTTTCACACTCCCATACAATGCGAAACAAAACTCAGAACACTTGCCAATTAAATTAATTATGTAATTTGAATGAGCAGGTATTGAATAGGCCAGTCCCCTGAAACGCATAATTTAATGTAAATAAATGATGTAGTGGCAGTACCCATACACATATTTATTGTGTTAAAAATTACATCCCTTCTGTGAGGGCACTTAACATAAAACACTCTTGGCTACTATGTCCAGCAATGCAGTTACACTGTAAAGTTCCTTGCGTCAATAAAGGTTTACACGAAAACTGAAGCTCCCTGGGGCAATTAAGTTTCATCGGGGAGTAGAGGTGGCTTACTGGGCGTCTTGATGAAAAAGAAGGTTCCTGATGAATTAAAGTCTATTGCTGGTAATGTCCAGATAGAAGAAGTTGATGGCCGCCTAGCGTGCATGAGAAAACGCCAAATCTCAACACACACCAACCACCTCCACTGGATTCTTTCCACCGACTGACTTCCCGCTCGACCCAGGGGCTCGTCGCGGCTTTCCCTCGCACCGAAATGGGACTACTTTATGTTATGACTTGCATTAATGACCCTTGCAACATGTGAACAAGAAAATAAACATATAAAAAATAGCACAAATAATCCTGCTACATAAACCCTGATGAAATGATATGGACAAAACACTCTGCGAATTATGAAAATAAATAATAACATATTACTTAGCAAATATGACAAATGAAACAATACACACAAAACTATCCATAAATATTTTATAGGAACAACAGAATATAGTCTTCAGTTAGGCCTTAACATTCCAGTTCAGTTTAACTGGCCGTTGCTATCTCCTTCCACGGTGTCTCTGGTTCCCATGGCAAACACTGGCTGCATTGCGCCAGCATGTCCTGTACTTGGTCCTTCCTTTGACTGGGCGCACACTCGACCCATCGGTAGAGTGCGCAGCCCCGCTGTGACGATTGGGAGATTATGGCTGGACAAACTATCTTAGGTGCTGAGGTACGTGGCACATGCCAATGTGCTCATGCTTGCTTAGTATGATTTTGGATTTTGACAGAAAAAATTATTACTTCAAAGGACGTTTCTGACCACTCTTTACGAGCTATTCTTCTCTATTAACAAGAACATGTTCCCAAGCACCTTGTTTTCCATATAATTTCTTGTTAATACATACTATATTTTGAATTCCTACCTGTCGAATGGGGTTTTACGTTGTCTATGCATGTTTTTCCCCATTCTCTTCTAGTGTTAGCATAGCTATAAGTACATTTAGGGAGGTAGTCTTGGCCCCAAAGTACAAGCCCAATCCCCGTTTGTTGGGATCCATGTCTCCTTGCATTAATTCCTATCTTTGTATGCGTAAGGGGTTTGCCCTGAGATGTAATAAAATCCTGTCCTACCAACCGGGCTTTAACATAACATTTTGTCATAGGGTAGTTGGAAACTTCAACAGTTAGTTGTCTATTTTATAACTTCTTTATAGGTTAAATCTATATATATTTGTTTACATGCTCAAGCCAATAGAAACAATAACTGCCAATGGCCTGTGCCGTTGTACCTATAAGTAAGCAACAAAGCAACTCTTTTATTAATTTCAAATTATTAATCACAGCACAAATAAAATATCTAAATTTGAAAGTCTTGTAAATATAATCTTAACATGCGATATTAAATAAAATCCAATATGTTATTTTTGTATAAACCAAAATTTGGTTTTGGAGCGATTCAGCAATTGACTTCAGGTGGTGTTCAACTTGTTGCTATTCATTAGGCTATATTCCAAAAAAATAAGTTTAATATTTCTTTTTTAATAATTAAAAATAGTTGTTGTTTCTAATAATACACTATATTCTTTGTTTGTTTCATCTTTTGTTATATGTAGGTCTGCCAACGGCTGTTTGAAAACTTTTGGTTTTTTAGTAGGTGTATTCCAGTGTTTCCCTTTTCTAATCTCTGGTGTTTCCCTTGGTTTGCTATTTTGCTAACTTAGTACTCTCTTAGGGTGGCGGTAGAAGTTGATATTTGTGCTATTAAATGCAGGTATTTCTGATCTGGCTTGCCGAGGTACAGCAGAAATATAAAAATCAGGAAGGTGAAAAACAATGGCTGCCAGATTAAAGTAATTAACATTTTATAGTATGAAGATTTACTATTGCGAATAGTAATTTGCTTTTACGCAGAATTGATGAAGATATATTTTTTGGTATCCTGTAAGAACTTCAGAGAGAAATAAAAGTAACTGAGACACACTTACTCTCGAAATTAAGTTACCTTGAGTAGCCAACATTTTTAATACACGTTAATTATACAGGAATAGTAATGATTATAAACATTTAAAAATTAATATTTGTTTATTCACTTTTGAAGTTTTATTTTGCTTCTGTTAGCCGTTCGTGTCGTCCTTCCGAAGTAACTGCGGTTTTTGGTACTACGATGCTCAATGCTTTGAGAGAGTAGATAAAGCATTCAACGCGAACAAGGGTAACGTGTAACTGTAAAAAAAAAAAAAAAAAAAAGTGAGATTTGAAAACATGTTTAGATCTAAACAGACTTTAATAACATTTACGAAAAGCATAAAGGTATTGGTTTTGTAATTAGTGTAGTGAGTTAAAACGAACATAACATTAATTGTCCAGGTAGAAAGATTTATGGAAAAGAAGGGATTTGGCATGTGTTAACTGGAGTCAAGATAGATTTAGCCGTGTCCGAAATGGCAAATTTGGGGAATTAGGGTTTAGGAATTAATGGAGGATGGTTTCTAACGGCTTGTAACAGCACTACGTATCTTACTTCTTTTTAGCCAGTATCAATCTTCTCATTATTTCTTTGCTCCCTGTAATTAGCATTCCGTTTCAAATATCCGATCGCGTTTATTAAATTTTTTTTATTTTAATATTTTTAATATGATATACGAACTTGTATTTAGATGACTTTATGTAGATCCCTGATTCTCCATCTTTCACGTTCTGGATTGTGCAGTGTTACAAGAACAGCATATACCGACGTTTCAGCCACAACGCGGGATATAGAACTTAAATATACAGTAGCAGACGATTTTAAGGACCTATTTGGAGGTTCAATGTGCTGCTTCACGTCAGTAAATTTCAAACCTAAATCCACACATATTTAGGGCCTAAACTTGGCCACGTGGACGATTTAGTAACCTAAACAATCGTCTCGTAGCCATTTCGGATACGGCTTCAGTTCTTTATTTTGTTTCCTCTTTTAAACAACATAATATATGTGCTGGGAATTGTCGAAGAAGAAGATTCGCAATAAAAAAAAACATTACAATATAAACATAAATCACATACAAAAAATACTACAAAGCTGCAAAATGTATAGTATATTATGTTTTAAGCAGTTTCTTGAAAACTTGACAACTTGTTGCCAATCAAAGGCTGTTTCAGTGCTGTTGGTAATTCATTAATAAATTTTATTAATGAAAATGAATGTGCTTTGTTATAAATTCTTTGTTCGGTACAGTGCAACATGAATGTCTTTCTTTTCTGTATTGTAAGAATGTATGTATGTATGTATGTCCTTGTTTATGGAGTAATTTTTGTTTGTTAATCCAAATATAATGTTTAAAATGTATATGCTATTAAGTCTGAGAATAATAAGATTATTGAATTAAGGTTTGCAATAAGTGGGGGGACTTTCATTTTGGCTATAATGCTATGATTTTTTTTTTGTTGCAGGGCGCACGGCTGAAGCACCGTGCTCTCCCAGCTGGCCCAGGCCTCGAGGACTTCCTGGGAGATGAACCACCGCTGGACTGGGGCAGCTACAAAGGGCCGCTGAGGCGGGAGAGGGGGGGAGGCGGGCCGGCTGCCCCTCCCACCCTGGCTGAAGAGAGAGATCCCAACGGGGCAGAACTACGCTCGCATACGGGACCAACTACGGCAACTCAACCTGCACACTGTGTGCGAGGAGGCGCGTTGCCCCAATATCGGGGAGTGTTGGGGCGGCGGAGAGCACGGCACAGCCACTGCCACCATCATGGTGTGTACCTTCAGCTCTTCTGCCCCGGCCTTCACCTAACCTCTACACTGTGCTGCTCATGAGAAAGGCTTCATGTACTTGTTTGGTAGTTAACTTTCATGACATTACCACATCTTCAGCAGTAAGTAGTGTTCCTAGTAATGCAAAGTCACTGAGACTCCAATGGAAATCTTGGATTCCTTAGCACAGATATTCACAGGCATATAACATTTTAAAAAGAAAATATTTTTGCATATTCTTAAAATAAAGTTATACAGTAACAAGAATGCATTTTGAGTAGTCCCTTGGTGATCATAATTGTAAATCCTTCATTTTGATGCAAACGTTCCAGCTGTCATCTGAAATAGTTATCTGAAGTGCATTGTAAAATAAACATAACGTAGGAGGATAACTGGATGGTACAGACATAACACTGCCTAGAATATGTCATCTTTAGTGCAAAATTAGTTGTTGCTTCCTCTAAACGTAAGCACCTTGTAGGCTATTGGTGCACCCAGCTCTTATGAGGAGCCGTCACGTGGAACCCAAACCTGAGCGGCTTATAGCAAGACAGGTGGAGTATGTCCTCACACCGGTCTTTTGTTGTCTCAGTTGCTAGGGGACACGTGCACCCGTGGCTGTCGTTTCTGTTCTGTGAAGACATCGCGGGCCCCGCCTCCGCCCGACCCTGATGAACCCCGCAACACGGCCGCCGCCATCGCCTCCTGGGGGCTTGACTATGTCGTCCTCACCTCCGTCGACAGAGATGGTAACTATACACATTTTCCTCCCTGTGTGGGCTCCCATTTTCGGGTGAGTGAAGAGATTTGAGCGGCTCTTAACATTGACGTCTTGAGCGTCAATGAGGGTGAAGTTAGGTGATTACGGAGCAGCACCGGAATGCAAGGGCACTGGAAATGGGAAATCCCCAAGAGAAAACCCACCAGCCAACAGCATCGTTGGCACACGATTCCCTCTTGTTTAAAATCTGGGAGTGACCTCATCAAGAATTGAACCCAGTTCATGTACCTAGTAGTGTGACCACTACACCACTGTGATCCCTCCCTGTGCTAGATGTCGGGCGCACATGTATATGCAGTGTGCTTCAGGATGTGTGTTTCTGTGGAAGAGTTACATTGTATATTACAGCCCATGGTCGCCTTATTTATATACCATGATGTCATCACAAAAATGTGATTTATTTTTTACATAACATTTGCAATTAGGAAATTATTAAACATAATGCAACAATGGATGCCCTTACGAGTAGAAAGAAGGATGTCTGAGCCACCCCTCCCTTCAGAAGGTTATTTCGTATTTATATTTTTCAGTATTTTTTCCCAGTTGTCATTGGAAATACAGTAAAACTGTCCTGAAAAGTGAAAAATATGGGTTTATACTAAGGAACCTGACAAGGATCAAGGTTACATGTGTGTGCTAGACCAGGAGCAGGATTATCTAACGATGTTGAGCAGAAATTACTCAAGAAGGCGGACAGTGTATTGCAAGTTGCTATTGATTGTCCTTACAGTTAACTTCTGCAGTTGTTGAAATATACATAACTGGAGCCTCATTAATCAGAAACACTTATCAGAGATTGTATGCACTAAATTTATGTTGTAGGCTGTTTTTCCTTTGCTTGCTTAAGCAGAATACCCTCAACTGTAAATTGACATCTTGTTTGTAACACACAAACTAATTTGAAATGGTCTTTAATCGTTGTTTTATATGAATGATTGTGATAAAGGGGTACAACGTGTGGTCAGGTTAGGAACAGAGAAGTGTAACACAAGAAAATAGAGGGTACATATATCTGAGAAATGACGTGTGGTTGCAGATCTGCCAGATGGAGGTGCGGACCACTTTGCTTGCACAGTCCAGGAGATTAAGAAGCAGTAAGTGTGCTATAGCATGGGCAACCGTGACTCTCCCAGCTACATTTTAAGTTACTGTAAAGTAATGTGTAAGGTGTTACTGCTTTGTGGATTACAGTCCTGATGCTGCCTAAGGTTTGTATGTCATGGTACACTAAAGTTTCCAGTTTGTGTTCAGGACTGCTTCAAATGCAGACTTCAGTGAGTACCCAGCCACATTTTCAGTCTTTCAGTTCTGCCAACCCTTCCTCATCACTCCATCTTTACTCCTGCTAGGGGGCCTCCCACCTAGGCAAACCAGGCTCCATTCCCAGTAGAAGGGTCACCTGCATTTTGCTTATGGGAAACATGGTGGATGATGCAGTTCGATGACAGGTTTTCTCCAGGGGTGGATAACTTAACAAAATCCAGTGTAGTAATGCCTTGTTTTCCATTACAATATTCATCTGATAACTGTGATAGAAACTGCATAAATAACGTTATTTAGAGCTGTGCTGATTAAAATCTGCTTCTGCAGTATTACTGATGTTGACACAATCTGCACTTCTGCCAATTTGGAACTGCAGCTAATTTTAGACCAATTTGACAAAGTAAAATGTGGGGCGTTCTGAGTTATGCTTTAGTATGTATAATTGATATTTCTTGCCTTTGTGAATATTCATTATTTTCCAGTGTAAGGAATTGCTTTCACCACCAGACTGATGCCCTACCTACTGGGTCCTGTGCGTCAAGGCTGCCCCCCCCCCCCCCACCCCCCCGCAGCTGTCCGACAGCTCGTGGCACGTACCAGATCAGACTCAGGTGACCTCATTTTGTGGTGGTGGTGGATCCGCTGTACCAGGCAGCTTCCTCCTTCCAAGAATAGTCTCGGTGAGCACCCAGTTCGACACTCTAGGGCTAGCCCCTGCTGGGCTGCTTTCTCCCACCCAGCCCTGTGATGAGGCATATGGGGGTGGCAGAATATAGAGGTGGACAGTGGGTTTAGGCACGGCCTGAAGGAAGTAAGGTGAGGCTGTTGGATAGGGTAGGTAAGCCAGAACTACTAGTCTTCAGTAAGTAACTTGGCGAGTGGGACTTCGCTGGCAGACTCAAGCACGTACTGGAGGTGGTGGTAGTCCAACGAAGGAAACTGCTCTCGTGCTATCAAGGAAGATGGGCTTTGCTAAGCATCAGGACAAGATAGTTCTTTAGGAGTGTAAGGTTTGGGAACGAGGCTCTGGCTTGTAACTACTCCTACAAGAATGTAAGAGGTATGGTGGGTGCAGCAGGAGACAGCGGGAGCAAGATAGAGAAGTAAAGAGCACTGGTAGTGATAACCCAACCAAACCAAGTTAGGATTATGTCTGTTTGTTCACATATAAACCAGCCTGTGCCCTGACTAGGACCTGAAGAGCCCTAGTCAACACGATAGGACTTGTGATGATAATGGCAGAGTTTCTGCGTAGCTGAGAAGCGTGGAAGGCTTTGGCATGGTGGTAACAATGACTGAGTAGTCAGCAGACGTTCAGGTTAAATAGTGGCTATATTCGGCAGAGCAAGACAGTAGCAGCAGTGGGCTGTCGGGGCAGAGTGATGTCCTACAACAGACTAACATGAGGCAGTCTCAAACTGTGGGTTGCGAGCTCTACATATCCCGGAAGCATAGGGCCAGCGCGGGGGGTGCGGGGATAGAAGAGAGGTTGCTGAGACAGAAGGCGGTGGAGAAATAGTGGAGATGGGGAAAGCTGGTGACTCCTCCACCGCTATCCAAAAGGGAGAGAGGCCCGCTGTGGGGCGAAGCAGGTTGCAGCTCAACAGGATGCATCAGCTGATCGAGCCAACCCTGAGTTTCAAGGCAAGCTGTAGTGTGTGCTGCATAACGTCTTTTCTTAGGAGGGGGCAGTGGTTGTGGCGTGGCTAGATCAGGTTAATGACAATGCCCGTGGCATGTCACGTACACAGTAAAAGGCATCTATCAAATTAAAGCATCAGTGAAAAAAATGTTGAACTTACACTGTTTTTTTTCTCTCCAAAAAGTATGTAGTTTTTTGTCCCAAGCTCCACCCTGCTGTGAGATATCCAACAATCTATCAGCTGGACATTGACAAGGGTGAGAGTCTCGGGGGGAAGGGAAGGATTGTTTTCACACCATGAGAAGTTAACACAAACTTGGTGGATTTTCTGTCACAATACAAAAAATTCTTAGAATTAGCAGTATGTTGGAGTCGTGTAGTGAATTGTAAACAGAAGTGGCAAAAACACTGAGGCCTGCATTAATTTGCAGACAGCACTCAATAACAAAGCTCACCTGGTCACCATCTTGAGCATGACTGGAGTTTGGCAAGTTCCCACAATTCCTTGTGCTACCAGCGCTGTAAACAGCAGCGCAGAATGAGGCAGAGATTCAAATAAACATCAAGTCACGGTTCACACCATGTTGATGTGGACTCCACATATTGGGTGCCGCCGAAACTTACCGTCTGGCATTGGCTATATCTGCACCTAGGGTGGGTGGCCTAGGTGTAACTGATACTGAAAGACCTGGCTGGGGAATTAGTATAACCGTTCCCTGCGGATATGAGTTGTAAGGAGACAGGGGAATGGCAATGGTTAACTAACAAGTGTCAGGGGGCGGTATCTGCCTGCGAGAGATTTCATGCACGCTATGCTGAAATCAACTTCTGGCTTACCTCACCTCCAGAAGCTGAAGTGAAGAGTGCTGATCTGTAGCTAGAAGAACACCCGGATCAGTTGTGTCATGCACCGGGGTACCAGGCAGGGGCGGTGGTTCTTCTCTGGGGTTTTAATGGGTGATATCCGGGGAGTATCTCCATATTTTCCTTACTTGGGTGCCGTATTTGGACTTCGGGGGAGCGGTAGGCGGGCTGAGCTTACTGACTTTGGCCTTGGGGAATTCCTCTAGAAAAGTTATTGGGGTGGGACATGGTCCCTGATAATTAAATAATTTAGGAGGACTACTCGTAGGTTGTGAGGTGGCACATCTCTGCATTAGCTCTTTGCTTCAGTCGAGACCATCAACATAAGAGAGGGATGAACAGACATAAGGAAAACACATGTGTTGTTCACTGGATTTTATTTATTGCAATGGCACTAGTTCAATTTTTCATACACAATTGCCTGAGAACACTTATTTACAAAACACTGAAATATACCCTACCTATAGACCATTCACGCTTTTTTCAGCCTTTAGAAATAGAACCTTTGAAAAATCACCCTAGGCGTAACATGTCAACCTGGTTTGTTCAATCACTTGTATTCCACAAGTACATAACACTGTGATTAACTCTAAAGTACTGTATTTTTGAATAAATTAAATGTTTCTTAATATCTGCTATAACTTGTAATGATTATTTAGTATTATATACAAATTAAAAACAGCGAGAGCAGCAGTGTATTGGCCAGGGCTAGTAAGAAATAGTTCTCAGTTCAAATATTGTTTCAACATTGTTTTTTGGTATGCTCTTTATAAATTAAATATTGCTACTGGAATATTTCAATATTTAGGTAGCCTCGATAGAAACATATTTCATTGTTACCGTTTCAAATAACAGCGCAAAATAACGTACGTAGGTCGTAGTGACGCAGTGTTTGTTTTTTCGACCAACGAAACTGTTGGCTGGGCGGAGTTTATGGCTCTCTCTCCCCCCCTCCCTCTCTGTCATTTTCTCTCAGGAAATTTCCAGTTGCTAGTAAATAAAAAAATTATACATGTTTAAAATTTTAGTATATTTTGTACTTATTACAGCAAAATAATAATTTTTGAATTTGGAATTTACTACTGGAAAGAGATTTTATTGTTTAAATGCCTGTTATTTTGATGCGATGGCGCGACACACAAATCCAGCAGGTTGGCAGAAGTGGTGTGGAAGGGAGAATCTAGAACTTGATCACCTTCCACGCGCTTGTCCCAATATGGCGGGCAGTTATACCCAGTTTTTATATGGCCTTACGACTGACAGTGATGTGGCGTCATGTCAATGATACAGCGTGTTTCTTAACGAAGCATCAAGTTCGTACTCTTGTTTTTTAAACACCCTAGGCAAGTTACAATGCTGTGATAAATATGTGTTTCTACGGCAGAGTGAAATGTGTTGTGATTATTGCGTATGAAAGGGCATGGTAGCTGCGTTGTAATCTTTACACATGCCAGGTGTGTGTGTTGAGTTCAAATATGTGCAAAATTTATACTTTTTAACCATGAACTGATGTTATGATGAAGTTAATTATTTACATTCACGTCTGTTTATCACAACGTTGTACTTTTGCGCTAGGTGTTTGAAACACAGTTGTGTAACGAGCTTACGTTTCTGTGATTTGAATGTCTGCAACAATCCCAACGAAATACTAAGCCTACCCAGATAAAATTAAATAAATAACAAATAAACCTACAAACCAGTAAGTTCCAGTGCATGTAAATATTAGTGGAATAAATGTTACGGTAGGTCTGTGTGTTTGCATGTTCATAACTATCTTTTACGTTTGTCAATGTACAATAAATAAGCGACATGAGTTGCGTGCTTGAATTTACTGCGTTGTTTCGTTGGACTGGTTGTCCCTTCGTTTCAATTTTTATTCCAAACACATTAATAACAACAGGTTAAATACTACTGTTGTTTGCGCCACAGTTGTAACAAACACCGTTGTGGTATGTGTATTATGTGTAACATGCTATATCGTGTGTAACAAATAGTTATAAAGCTGACCTAAATATTGTTATAGGCCTAAATTGTGAATATTCGTAGGAATTAGTTCTGCAATATGACATAATTCTGTAAACAGCATCCACCATATTTGACAGTTATAATAGTGGAAGTAATATGGCAATGTTTGTGTTTACTTGTAGCGGAAGGATACGTAATCAGTAACCAAAAGTAGAAATTTAGCAGGGCTTCACAAAAGGCTGGAGTTATCGTGAATCAACTATACTCTAATATCGTAACTACGTAGCACTGAATGGGGTTTATAGAATCAGAAATAGGCGATGGCGTACGCAACGATGAGCATTTGTTCTGGCAAGGCTTGGGGTGCCTTCCCAATGTCCACGTAGGTCTGCACCCCGGCGGTTGGAATTGGAGGTAGAGTGGTGGCAACTGAGCATGTATTGGCCCCTGTGCCCTGGTAGAGGTTGACAGTTGTTGAGCCTGTTTCGGCCCCGGCCCCACTGACAGGAGGTTTTGAGGTGTGTCCTACTGCTGAGCGTGTTTTGGCCCCTGGGTAGCAGAACATGGGGTAAGGAAAGGTAGGAATCCTCTGTTGCATTTAGTCAGGTGGGAAAGTAATAAGTACAGTAGTTTGGTGGAGAATAAATAGTGAACTAAGACACAAAGTCTCACAACTACGATGAAAGATGGTGGAGGTAATTTTTTTTTTTGCTATGATTCACATTGGAAGTGGAGTGGACACTGCCATAATACTGCAATTTCTCAGGGTTTTTACGTTTTCTTCTCATCTTCATTCCGTGGCTGATCAAATCCCATCTCATCTCATCCACTCTTCAGGCTGCCTCGGACAACGTATATGTAGCCAGCTCCAGTCTCTGCTAATCCTTGTTGACCTTGCGTGGCGGTCAGAATAGCAGGCAGGTTTATGCAGCAGTGTATCCAAGGGTTTGGGAGGAATTTAAGGGGCTGAAGACCTTCCCAATCCATTCTATATGCAACCTAACTTTTTTGCGAAGACTGCTATGAATAGCATTTTTGTGTTTAATTAAAGCCACAATGTCTCTATTATATTTACTAAAGAAACTAGTTGCTAGTTTATGCTTTCATATGTTGATGTAGTAGCTTTGCTGTTGTGCATACTAAACATGAGATTTATGAAATTGTAAAGTTTGAAACTGTTTATGTTTATGCAGTATTGTGATTATTTAAATGTATGTAATAAATACATGTAAGCATTTTATGTATGTTGTATATTCTCATGTACTATATAGGGGCATGGAACTATACAGTGTGCAGCAGCATGTATCCAGTATCTCACAAGTAGTCTGACAACATTCCCAGCAGGAACAGTGAATACTCGGAGCAAGTGAATACTAAAATAGCAAGATGATAAGTTCGTGTGTGATGAGTGTCCATCATTATTTTTCTCTCTTGAGTGTTTATCAATCAAATCTTGCAACATATGTATTTCCTCTACGTGAAGGAATGGGTAAATATGTGGAAATGTCTGCAGTAATACGTCAAATATATATTTGGTTGTTAAATGTATGTTTTTATACTGCTGTTATATAATTTGAGTACTTATGAACTCACAAAACCCCTCACTTTGCTAGCTTTGGATCTGGCCTTGGGTTTACATATTCATGTGTTCAGAACACATGCGTCAGCTGGTTGGAGAAGAGTGGAAAACCAAAGAGGCAGCGTGCAGTGGCTCGATGCTCATTGTTGTAGGAAGCCTTCCATGTTGGTGGAGTGTCTGGTGCCGGACTTCCGTGGCGACACCACAGCTGTGCGCACAATAGTGCAATCTGGCCTCGATGTCTTTGCTCACAACATAGAGACTGTGGAGTTCCTCACGCCTCATGTACGCGACCCGCGTGCGCGCTACAGGTCAGTTCTCGCAGCTTGCCCTCACCGGCCTTCGGGTTGATTCATTCATGCTGTGTTGTGTGGTTGAGTAGTAGGTTCAGAGTTCATTGAGCAGTTTTGAAATCAATATTTGAAAATAATCATCATCCTGTGTTTATTTCCATATAAATGTCGACTGGCATTCTTTTAATAAAGTTGACATCAGTTTAGGAAATGTATAGCATGTCTTAACATACAATAGAATTTTAGTATAAAGTACTTTACTTTAGTGATATATGCATGAATAGGTTGCTAGTCTACTGATTACATTGTGAAAATTAGACAGAATGCACAAGTACTCGTAGGGCGGTACTCGTGGATAGACATCTAGGCCCCTAGGGGACTAGTCTGAACAGAGCTACATTATCCTGTCCAATACGTCCAATTAAGCAATGTGGTTCATCATTTGGGAAGTGATGAACATTGATGTTCCAATTGGTCTATAAAGGGGGGGGGGGGGGTAGATGAAGGGGTGGAATTCCATGTCTTGTTGGAAGACAAAATTCCTGGAGTCAGCATTTAGCTGTGAAAAAAAAAACACCCTGCAAATTATTCAGATTACGGTTTTGGTGGATCCAGTTCAAGTTGTACAATTGAAAGAGGCAGTTGTCTTGCCCACACTCTGACTTTGTAATAATTAACCTTTCCAAAAATATAAAACATTCTTTATCGCTGAATATTGAATTTGTATCAAAACAATCATCCTCCAATGCTTCTTGCATTCTGTAGGGGTGTGCGAATATGGGAAAACTCGAATTGTTGCAAATAGTAATTTATTAATTATTCACATTCGAAATTAGGATATTATGTGGAAATCATGAACAATTTACATTCTTATTTCAAACGCTTTTTGCTATTGCAACTGTCAAACTTACACACATACGTATATCACAATTTTCAAAGCATTGATTTATTTTAGGATTTCAAACAAATTTCATGAAAATCCTGTTAATTTCCACGATGCAAAAATTAATTAGGTGCTAGTATTTATTTTTTGCCATGAGTAACACTGACTTGCACATTTATTTATTCTGACATATGACGGCTCGCAGACTGGGAGAACACTACATCGAGTGGGTGAGTGTGTGGAGGGTACTAAATCAGGTGCACCCTATTCTGGTTGGCTACTTGGAGTTAACTTAGTCCTTGTGTGGCACTGTGACACGCCTAATATAAAAGACTGGCTGGGTAGCTTTGCGGCAGGGCAGAAAGTTGGGTTCTGGCAATGCAATCTTTCGCTTCAGGCTTAGTGCTTTGGGTGGTATAACTGGGCACTGTGTGTTGTTTGTACTAGGTCTGGCCTGTGGCGGAATAATGGTGCGTGTGGGCGCCGCAGGCACTCGTGGATTCTGAATACGTGCATGGAGTCTTGGTGGGGACAGAGCAACTGGGGTGATATATGCGATAGGATCTGTCTGTGGTTGGTCTGGCTGGCTGAGGTACTCAGCGAGCCACGGGTGTGCCTCCTCACTCAAGCATGTAGGGTCCTGGAACAGATTTTTCGGTATCTCTGAAACATCGGGGACGAGAAGTTTGCGCAGAGCCAGGCCCTGTTCCCTGGGTGTGCTGTCCGATGGCAGCAACTAGGGCATAGGTCAGCTCTTGTAAATGCCCGGAGGCAATTAGCACCTGCTTTACCTTTTCTCGAAGTCCACTACGTCTGGAAAAAGGCATCTGTGGAGTACACACCACACACTCATATACGTGAGGCAAAATGCAGGGATTGTGTAATTTCCACGTGTCAAGCCACGTGTGTCGACTGAGCGGTCACCCTATTTCAGTGTTTGGTGCCTAAACGCAGTGAACAATGAAACTCAGGCCTCGCAGTCTGCAGTCCCTACACATGGATGTTTGCTCTAGCTGAGTCTTCCCAATACAAGGAACACTCCTTCTTGCACTAAAAGTGCGCTGGAAGGGTCAAGCACCTCTGAAGGCAGAGTACCTGTGCGTGGGCTCTACCGTTCTGCCTACTGGAGTATGCAGAAAGGCTGGTCGCTGATAGTGCTTGTGGGTTAGCAAATTGAGTCTGGGCTTGATAGAGTATAGTTCCCAGGGTCACCTGCATTTCTCTAAAGGGCGAGGACATCTGGGAAAGGTGCAGTGTCTACAGGAACGTGGTACTCTGTGATCGGTTCAGACACAATGTTTATTCCATGTGATTGAAGTAAACATGTGGTGATGCACTACCTCCTATGTTTATCAAGAGCTTAGGGTAAGCTAAGCTTACGTAAACCAGTAGAGGAGACCTGGTCCTGAGTTACAGGGGTGGGTTAGTCGAGCGCTGTGATAACAACTAGACTACACTCCCTAAACCATTGTTGTCCAGAAAGGGCCACAGTGTCTAGTGTATAGACAACTTTGCATTAGATTTGTTCGGCATGATGCGTGGATTACTAAGCAAGAAGTGGTAGGAATGATCTCGGCGGGGAGACCAAGGATTAGGAGTCTCTTCGGCTTTGAAAGTGCGGTGAAGAGGGAAGGCATAGCAAGGTGCTAGACATACATACAACGAAACATACTAGCAGTGCCATCTATCTAGTGGTAGTTAATAGTACTTGATGTCTTGAGGCGTATAGCTTCGGTGAGTTGGTGAACAGTACAAGTTGCTGGAACGTCCATTCTTACCATAGTAAACAGTACAATATCTTGTGTCTCGTGGTCAATGATAATACAAACTGTGTGGAAATCAGGCATAATGTATGCTACGTTGAAGAGCTGAAGTCATCTAATTATCACTGTTGAAACGCATCATGCATCAATTCCTAACACAAACACAAAATAGTAAAACTCTCTTAAGCAGTTTCAGGAGACTGAAAAATCTTGGCTTGTTAACATGGAAGACATTTTAAGAGGGTCAAATTATCTTGGTGTTTCGTAGACTTGGAGCAAAATGTTGTTAACTTATTAAGCAGTAAAACAATTTAATAGGGAATATACTAAAAGGGCTTTTCTGTGTTAAGGGCCGGCTCGATATACAGGAACAGTATGCGAGAGAGAGGGATTTCAATGTAAAATTGTAGGTGACATTACAGAGTCAGTTTACATGACGAAGCATTAAATCAAAAACCATAATACATGTTTCGAAAACGACGTATGCACTGCAAGACGAAAACAATATTTTCGTTACTGAAAATATGTTACATCACAAGTTTAAATATTGCATCCGCTGCACGTTACAGGCTATGCAGTTTAATGGTTTAAAAATTGTGAAGCGAACTCCGTTACTGTGAAACAATGAATAAAGTCAGTGGTGGCATAACTGTATTTCTTATAGGAAGTATGTAATACATCGGGATGTAAACAAAATATTCACGAAGTAATGAGTGATGTGTTGGATGGTGCACGTGCACCGAGCGGGGAAGTAGGACAGGCTGGCGTGGTTGCCACGTCTGTCACAGTGCCAACCAAGCAGCCTTGAGCAATTATGCTCGGGCATGTCTGTAATCCCAGCTGCGCTATAAGAAGTTGATGGCAGCGTGCAAGTGTTGTAGTTCCACGTGCGTTTATCAGACAAACTACACAATGGGAAAAGCAAAACGTAGAAACAACTGCTATTATGTAGCAAAAGGAAGTCTGTAAAAAGGAAAATGCAGAATGTGCATGCAGCTAAATTTGCCAGTTATGTATGCCTCCTACAAATAAGGTTATAATGTCTTTAGACAAAGAAAAGGGAAACAGGTGTTGTGGATTTTACCACAAGTCAGGTGTACTGCACGAGCAGGCGCAGTTATAGTTACCATATATGAAATAAAGCACGAGCAGGCCTACTTTGTTGGTGTACTGCACTAGTAGCAATGTTAAATTTTTTGTGTAACACAACAAATTCATGTAACGTAAGTGCAATTTGCAAGAAAATAAGAATAAACTCTGATGTATGAATGAAATTAGGTACTAGGGTAGACTTAATTATAAGGATCTGTGGGAAAGTCCGAATTGTCAAAAGAGGGAAGGAGGTTTCATTCTCAAGGCAGTTTTATTCCGTACGGCAACTAGACAAATAGATTAATGAGTTTGATAACACATTATTTGCATACAACTTTCATGTTTGAGCCTGAAAGAATTAAGGGGGGGGGGGGGGGGGACAGAGCTCAGTGAAAAACTAAAAAGGCTTGAAAATTAAAGTAAGTGTATAACTTTTGAGGTTCCTGCAAAAAAACTTGCGCTTGTTTTACTAATTTCAAACAAATTATGTAATAGTATGCATACAAATAATATCAGATGTATGCACGAGATTGAAACCCCACAGTCAAGCACCGACGCCTGTAGCCATGCATGTGGAAACAGCTATATATCAAACGAGTAGTAGGGAAATGGCGATTGACGCACAAGGGGATCGGATTCAGTTGGACGCCATATCGTTATGTCACCCGTCCGCCATCTTTGACCCATGACACTTGACTCCAGTGACCTCTAACCCCAAAGATCCAAAATATTAAAAAAAAATCTTCCAAAATTATAATACATAAAAAAAACACATTAAAAATCATTTTTAAAAATTTCCTATAAATTTAATCTAAAAATTCCAAAAATATTTGTAAAAATTATAAAAAAAAATTATTATTAAAAATTTACTGACAAAATTGCTAAAAATTTAATTAAAAAACTTTTCGCCATGGCCTCCATATTGGTAAGCGAGTCGACCAAGTAGTGGAGTTTGACCCTGCCATCTTGGTATTCTTTCACTTTTCTAAACACAAAAAAAGAATCTTATAAAGTCTTATTAAAAATTGTTAAAAAATGATTATTAATTTTAAAAAAATCGTTTAAAATATGTGTAAAAACGCTAAGTTAAGAAAACTTACATATAGGGGTTGGAAAGGGGGGGGGGGGAATTATTCGAGTCCGCTCCATCCCCTCCCTGTCATATTGATTCCATCAATTGCTAACTTTAATTAGACTCCCAGCAGACAACCGACTCTCTTGCCCCCACTCCCCGCACATGTACTCAGTCCACCATCTTGATTTTTCGTTCCTTATTTGTTTATACATTACTGGAGACCGACATATTGGTAGGCACGTTCGTCATATTGGTAAGCTCATTTGTATCGAAGTTTGTTTAAATTTATTATTAAAATTATTATAAAATATTTTTAAATATCATTTAAAAATTATTATAATTGAATTTAAAATATCATTAGAAATTATTTTAGGAAACTTAACTTTCTGGAGATCACCCCTCACCTATACCCATTCAACCATCATAATAAGCGATCTTTTTTTTTTTTTTTTTCATGTATACTATTATATAAAGAGGTAAAGTTTGTTTGATAAAGGTGATCTCTGGAACTAGTAATCTTATTGTTATAATTCTTTCATTTTTAGAAAGCTACATTATTCCCTATGCAAATAGGCTATGTTTAATTAAAAAAAAAAATTGTTGAGAAATTTCAAAATTTGTGGGGGAAGACACTAACTCTGATATTATGCAAGTACATAAGCAATAGATTAGCAAGAAAATATTTTAAATACTCATGTTTATGCATATGAGGTTTATTTCCCATGCAAAATTAAAAAAGTAGCAGGCTGCAGGAGTGAAATTTCAGGCGAGAAGGCCTACTGCAATCTGCAAAATTATGAAAGTTTGGGCTCATCATTTGTATGCTACTCCCATCATAAACAGCACCCCAGGCCCATTTCGCAACGATGACATCTTCCACGATGATGCAAAATAGAGGGATCACAGCGACGTGGCGGCTAGAGCTCCCATTTCCCCATCACGAGTACGCACACATCATCCTTTCTTTTATACAATTTTTTTGCACAGGAGGTTCACCTCAACACCAGCCCATTCTTCAATCAGACTCTTCACCCCAATACGAAGAGACAGGTTCGATTCCCCACAGGGATGCTTCCAGATTTTCGCTCTTTCATTTATCAAAAACATTCCTCATTCCTAAAACTATTCCTAAAGAAACGAGACATCACATTCAGGCAGGTAGGCAGGCTTAATTTAGATGCTAGGTCCTTGATTACATTACAATGCAGTTATATCTTCAACAGTTTCTTCTAGACAAGTTCTTAGCTTACCTATAAATCATGGTCACACTTAAAGCAGACAACTGACTCCTGTTAGACCGACCCCTCACAAAACTGACACATTGATCCATTGACTCCCAACGATCCCAAATTGACCTCTGATTGCAGTGTGCACGATGCTGATTGTGGTGTGTGCAGTGCTGATTATTCTGCATGCAGTGCTGATTGTGGTGCTGATTGTGATGTGTGTGGGGCTGATTGTGATGTGTGGGGGGCTGATTGTGGTGTGTGGTGATGATTTTAGTGCATGTGGTGCTGATTGCGATTGTGGTGCGAGCATGTGGGTCACGAGTTAAAGTAAACTCCCCCTAATAAAATAAATATGGGAGCAATCTGAGAGAAAACCCACACACGCGTTCGCCCCAGAAGAAAACCATGCTTATAATTACATAACAATATGTTATTTAAGTATGCTTGTAGGCATATGTATATCTAAATATTGAAATTTAAATTAATTTTATATTTACATGTACATTTATGTAAACCTAAAAGTACACATATTATGTATAAAATATATTGGAAATAATTTTGTATGTGTGTGCGTGTGAATACATACACCTGTATATAGTTGTACATAATTATGTATAAAATAAATTGAAAAATATTTATATTTACATACCTATACATATTTATACATGACTATACATTATGATGTATAAAATAAATTGAAAATATTTTATATTTTACTTATTTTTATATAGCTGTACATAATTAGGTATAAAATAAATTGAAAATAATTTTCATATTTATATATACATAATTATAAGCATGTTTTTCTTCTGGGGCGAATGAGTATGTGGGTTTTCTCAGAGTGCTCTCATATATTTTTACATAAAAATTTTATGGTGAGCATGAGCTAGGCTCTTTACTGTAAAAAAAATATGACTGCTTTTATATAGTATAAATTGGCATTCTGACACCACGAGGTTAACATCGCTTTGGAACCGCTCTCTTGTCATATCATGAAGACCTGCCTTTGACTTAAATGAACATGGACCTTTTCGCACGATAACTCATTAGGACATTGGTCCCATGCTGTTTGTGTAAGGCGATATCTTAAAACGTAAGAAGCACTACTACTTTTATCAAGTGCAAGGAGCATGGTACATAACTGGGTGCCAATTCTGCTATTTTGTGGTAATGACAAACAGGAAAGTCTTCATACAGAAAAATATCAGCGGATGAAAAATTTTGGATGCAGGAAATTACTCCGAAACGTAAACAATGTTATATGCATTGCCTGTTGCCAGAAATCGTGGACCCTATTTTCCCAGTACGACATACAATTCGAGAATCTGCATTTATAACTGCAGCACAGAAGTCAGTCATTGTTAAAAAAGAATCAAACACATAATGTGTTCCACATAGGGTGTGTGCATCATAAGGAAGCATGATTCCACTTAGTTGTTTCCGTATATTTTGATGCCCTACTTCCGTAATTTGAGATTGCATCAACAGTGTAACTAACATAATTTTCATTATAACAATAGTGTTTGGGTGTGTGCACTTCCATCAGTTAACTGGAATTACTAGATATATTTGCTCTTAAACTATAGTTTAGGCTTATATTACCGCTGGCTGAAGTTCAATATCTTTAATGTGGTGTTTAAATGTTGTAAAAGTAATGCCTATTTCACTTCAGACAGTTATCTATACTATTCCAGACTTTTGTTTTTTAAACAAATGCCATGTTTGATTCACACGATTTACCATTTAAACTGTTAGTGTATTTTACGCTTATTACTCGTGAAAAAGACATGTTTTTGCAACGTCTGACTTTCTGCACCAAATAGACTGCATATTTAGTGTTCACTGTTATCTATTTGTTCACATTTGTTTTTTGAATTATATAACTACTAAATGGGTTAGATATATTTATTTGCTACCATAGCATTTCAACGACGTTTGTATATTTAAAATGTGTTTATAGTTATTTACTGTAAATGGTTACGATCGCGTTCACACAAGTGGTCCAGGTGCATTTATTGCAAATTCGTACGGCAGCCATGTTTGAACATGTTTGCAAACGGAACTAGTTTCAGTTGTTACACCTCATTAACTGAATGCAAGCAGAGGGAAATCCTGACGCCGAAAACATGCTCCCATATTTATTTATAATAGCTTCCACCACTATTAATGTTGAGTATTTTATTAATTTTAACTTAACTTATCCAATTTTTAGTGTAACAGTATAGCGAATAATGTTTTTGACCTGGTTTATTATTTATTTAAACGAAAGCATAAATTCCCACCAATTTCAGCCATTTTAATCATACTGCCTATTACGTTATAGGAGCCAATTAGAGCACAATACAGAAGAAAAGTCACTTCGATGTACTTACACAACATGTTTACATTGAACAAGAAGTGACTGCGATCGAAACAAGTTCGGAGCCAGTGTAATCCCGCATGCAGTGTTGAACATGTTTAAAGTGGAGTAGTTCTGTATATCGTGTGACTGCGGCAAATGGTACTGCAATGTAGACGCAAAGTAAACATTAATAGAAAATCAACTTTGACTAGTTTGCATGTTAGAAGACCGTTTGTTGGTTTATCTGTTTTAATTTACGTACTCTTCCTGCTGTGTTTATCATGATACGCGGCATTGCTTACGAATATTTTGTATTTATTTACAGTAAAAACCTACTTTGTGTGTGCCATTTTACACTTACTTCGTTCATCGACATTAACTATTTCCTTTGCTGTTGTCTTCCACGTGTCATGGATTCACTGCCCGCGGTCTTTTTTTGAAACTCAAGCTTTAATGACCTTGCTGCATTTTCTGCTTACGTCAGTTGGGTGTGGTGATTAACCAATACAATATTGACTAAATTCGTCCCAAGACAATGCGCTATTTGCAGTAGCACTTGAATGTTTCCTATTATACATTCAAAGTAACATGCATATTTTGTGGCTCGTGAACACGTCCGTGCAAACACGTGCAGGCTTCCGTAGTTAAATGTTGGAGAAACATCTGGCATGAAGAGATAGAGAAATGCAGACAGAAGAGTAATTTGGCCTGCAGGAAAGCAATAGAAACACATTGCCTTTTGTTGATTAAACTACCAAAACCACAAATTACATTTTTGTGTGACCATTCATATTGTAAATCAGTGTGAATGTAACATTTTCTTTATTGTTTAGGTTAACTTTATTTATTGTTTTACATTTCACAATAAATATACGTCTGGCATAGTAGCCTATCATCTTAGTGATGCTGTGTTGTGTTAACCAAAGAAAGTATGTTCCATGATATAATTATTCAAACGAACATAAGTAAACTTCATTACTGATAATATGGTAGACTATAGGATATAGTGTGTAGTAGGCCTATACATGTGTATATTATAGTTGCATTTTGTTGCAATTTACTCGACGGAATGTTCGATACGATCAAAAAAACATATAAACGCAACTACGTTTAAACCTTTAAAATGGGTTCCTGAATATATACTACCTAATATTGTGATTATCAAAACAATTCACCAAGTAAACAATTTTCATAAATATGCTCTAGGAGTCTATGATACGTACATTTGCAAATATGTACTCGGTTTTTTGTAATGTCAGTCTGTGTAGCCACAAAACGGCGCTATACTTAAAACATTTCATGCTGGCTCATGAAAAGTATTGAGGCCTAAATATTACATTTTGACCAATACCCACAATTTAGCATACTTTTTAATGAACCATATTAAATCAGGTTTTTTGAGTAGAAAAATTTATTAGATTACTATTTTTTTTTACACGCCAACTAATGGACGTGCATGAATATTGACAATTCTATTCGAAGCCCCATTACGTGTAGGGCTAGTGGTGAAAGTTCCATGAATAGTTTTCACGGACAAGCGAGTTGAGTGGTTGGTTGCGCCAGTTCTTCTTGATAACGCACTGCACCGCGAGTGTTCAACACACTACATGGTGGTCGCTGGGTGGTTGGACATTCTCTGTTCTCCATAAGAGACACATGTAGTTAATAACATAGTCGGTCGCTGTGCTGGTGTGTCAAGATGCCATGGCTGTGGAAAGAACAGAGTAACAAGCCTGAGGAAGTGTGACACTTGGAGAGTTGTGACATGGACATGTGTTGTTGCAGACAGTCACTGGGAGTGCTGGAGGCAGCGAAGCAGTTTCGAGGTGATGTGCTCACCAAGTCCTCCATCATGCTGGGTCTGGGGGAGACTGATGCCCAAGTGCACCAGACACTCACAGGTACACACACACCACCTGACCACTTCTATGGTGGTAGCTCTTTTTACAAGATCTTATTTAACTAGACTTAGGTGTCTGTTGCTTATCGTTTGCCTTGTCTAACACTTAACTTCAAAACGGTGAGGAGGGTGGGAACGGTCCTAGGGGAGATTGACAGTCTCTCTTGGGGAAAGAGGCGAGCTAAGGTAGCGGATGTCCCTCCCTTCCCACTTCCGAGGTGTGGGGTTTTTGGGCTTAACAATGATGTTCGTGTTTACAACAAAAATAGTGATAAGAGTGTCATAGAGATAAGAAATTTAGTTTAAGAAAAATGTGTATTATTAAAGTAAGAAATGAAATTTTATTGTGTTTAGATGTTACAATAGCAAAGAAGAATGAACTTTTGTAAAAATGTAATAATTGTAAAGGTAATTAAAATGAGACACAGAGTGACTTGTGAAAGATATAACATGTAAATACATTAAAAAATTTTCAACAGAGTGACATAGAGATAGTAATAGCACATTTAATAAATCTAACAGAACGTATTTACTGTTATTTTTTTAGTCTTTTCAGTCTCACATAATTTTCTTTGCATCACTGGCAGTCAGGTTGCAGTCTAAAATATTTAAGGGGCTATCAGTTTAACTGTACATTATTAGTCTTTTTAGTATCATTAGTTATTTCTTTTATTATTATTATATAGGTAGCCTATTGATACATTCACAGTCAGTCATCTAGTTTGCAAGCAATACAGATGATGGACGAGTCTGTAAATGAATAAGTAGTCTACATTTATAGCAATAAAAAAAATTGGTGAGACTAAAAAGTGCAAAATAAATTAAATTGTAAAAAACCTTTCAAACCCAATCTCTTATTCGTAAATGCACTAAAAAGAGAAAAATAATTATAGTAGTACAGTCGACTTTCCGTGATAATGGAGGGGACGATTGCCACAGATAACCCAAAATCACGGATAATCTGCATACTAAGAGAAAAATAGTTTTTCCAACACTAAGTTTCGTATGGTCGTAACTGAATACTGGGTGTTTCAGTGTAAAACCTAGCCTATCCTTGACATACTACTGTATTTACCCGCATATTTTACGGCCCCGTATAATTTCCATACCCTATTATTTATTAACAAACCAAGAAATTTAAAAAATGCGTAATTTATGCACCCCTGATTTCTAACTTACAAAACCAGAATATAAAGTGTATAAAATATGCGGATAACTATGGTAGTTCTCTCACGAACATTACAAGAAATGCACAGCGGGATGCGTGTGGTGTTTATCGCAGTGTGATACTGGAATCTGCAGCTGCGTAAGAGGGAAGGCAGACTGACGTCACTCGGTTTCTAGGCAACAGGCCACCTCTCCCCCCCTGGAGAAGGGAAACAAAGACATGCAAAGCGAACTGCATGTCACCCATGACACGAACGTGCGTGCGCACACACACCTCCCCCACTGTCCAGTGCGTGTGGCATATAGCCGGCTGTTTCAGCACGTGGAAAACAGTGTTTAATGTAGGAAACAAGTTTTGCCTTCCATTCCCAGTTCTTCAAAAAAAATACTGGGCTTGTTTCACACACACTAAGCCAGATGTTGGTGTTCCCGTGGCACGTATCTGGTTAAACCACTCCAGCATAGCCTTATTTAGTTCCACGTATGTCAATAGTTTCATCGTTTTCCTATTGGCTAATCCACTTGAGTCCGCACTGCTCGCAAACTCAATAAGTTTGGATTTATTGTTTCTCCCACTCCATACATAAATGAAAGTTGTATTATTACACTTTCTCCTTCAAGTTTATTAATAATTCCCAGCTTCTGCTGTAAATTTAAAACTACACGTTTACGTTTTGCAGACATTTTTCGGCTGACACTGACCGTGCGAATGCAATACGAGGGAGGAATGCGGTGGTCGCGCCGGGACTGGCTATACCTGGCAGGTGGCAATTAGTGTAACGAGTTGTGCGGTATTGTCAGCTCGCTGTCTTGTGACATAACTAAGCTCATCGTGCCATCTGGAACACATTTTGACGTGCATTTGCATCGATAAACAAACATATTTCATTCCAGTTATTTCCAGAGAGTACCTGTTACTAATCTCATTAGTTAAAATGGGCGTTTTAATAAATAACTTTGTTCTGGCAGTGTTTGAGTTAATTTCCAAAATTTATTTTTATCTTTCTGAATATGCCGTGGTTAAGCTGTAAAGTGAATAATCCGCTCGCGGATAATCGAGAGTCGACTGTAGTTACATAATGTGTAGAAATTATAAGACGTGGACAAACAGCCGTAATAAATTTTACTTCAAATTAACATTTTGGTATCCATTCATATTTAGTGTATATAAGCTTGGTGCAATATAGAACGTGTACATCATTAGCATAAGTGTAGGAAGCACATATCTTGCAAGACCCTTAACTATTTGCACCAAGCTTTTATACACTAATATTTTTGTATCCATTTATATTTAATTTGTAGTAAAGTTTATTATGGCTGTTTGTCCAGGTCATATAATTTCTACACATTATATAACTACTACTATAGTGATTTTTCTCTTTTCAGCACATTTATAAATAAAGTATTGGTTTTAAAAGGTTTCTTACAGTTCATTTATTACACCCTAGGTTGAGTAAGCTGGCACATGAAAGTCCAGGTTTCCAGATATGGCCATCATGATGACAAAAAAAAATTCAAAAATTGAAGAAGAAAATGGAAGATATCCGTAGAAATGCAAGAACTCACAGTCCTAATTCATTCAAAAAAAGTGGGGGCTGAGTGGTTAGTCTGCTCGCCTCCTACCATGGTGGACTTTGTTCAATCCCCGACTGGGTTGCTTACGGATTTTCACCTGTGGGAAACATGCTGGACGATACCACTGGTTGGCAAGTTTTCTTAGGGTATTCCGTTGCCGCCATCCTTGCGTTCCAGCACTGCTCCATTCTCACCTCATTTCACCCTCATCAGCTCTCAAGACTTTGTTGTTAAGACCCGCTCAAATCTGTCAACTCGTTAAAAAATATTGTTGTTATTGATAAATTATAAGTGTTGTACTGTCATTACCCTTAATTGATACCCCACTGTATGAAAAAACTAGGGATGGGCTAATGCCATTTTTTTTTGTTGCAGAAACTTACTTATAGTTCTCATCAATTGCTGATACTGCCAATTACTCCCACATTACATACTTTTATTAGAGATAAAGTACTGAACAAACAGTAAAACAAAAAATATTACTAAACATTACTATATTATAGAAAATGGATAAAATTCATCATCATGGTAAAGATTAACTAACCTAGGGGCTAAAGTCAACCTAGGGATCAAAGCATGTATAGAGCACAATATAAATTTGTCAAGGTCCATTGATTGTATAATTAGTTAACAGTAAGTCTTGCAGCACTGAACTCTTTCATATGTCACAGCATGCTGGTTCTGAGAGGCATTCAGTGTGCCATGCAGGTGGTTGTTTGACTACCTATAGCCTCTCTCCACTGCTTGTGCCGTAAGCTGAGCACAGTTACTATTCATACCCAATGTTGTTAAGGGTGTTATTACGAACTACTGCATTCATTTGCCACCTGATGGCTGGCAATCTGCCTGAAAGTTGATGGACCCACCCCGTCAGTGTAGAGGGAGAGAACAAGGCACATCTCTGCTGTGCACAGGGTATTACTCCCTCCTCCAAGCCATCTTGTTCCACCCCTCACTCACAAACCCTTGAAATACTGCTGCACACACCATAATCGAGGAAGTTCACTGTGAAGTGGTCCTGCAGCTTGAATTCTGCCATCTACAGCTCACATTAATTTGTTTACTTACTTTGCTCAACCTGTGATATAGTTGACAAGAGATTCTCAAGATTACAAGTCTTCTTTGTAGTAAAATATAATTAATTACTTTAAAAGTCACAACATTTGCCATGAGCACAAGGTGTCAGCAACGTGTAGTGGCGTAATCATCCTGCTACCGTGAACATGCTGCCCGTTCAATAACTTCTCAGCATGCTCTCAGCTGATCAAGTGTGCGTGAACATTCTAAATTTTACGTGTATTTGGTGTCTGATTACAATCAGTTATATACCGTATGTTGAGATGATATTTATGAGAGTTTAAGTGAAATGTTTTTTAATGTATTATTTACAGTAATACTTTTTCTGAAATTCCCAGTTTTATTGTGTTTATTAGTTAAACTTTAATTCACATATAATGTAACGACACATTGAGAGTCTGCTGTATTTACAGTTCGAATTATTTGTCAATTTGCCTATTCATCAGTTCCTTGAATCTATCAACAAACTGCTCACTCATGATTGTTTGCCATGAGGCCAGATTGTCTCGCTGTGCTAATTATGTATCTTTCTGGGAAGTTTGGGATGCTGGAAGGTGGCAAGTGCTGATGCAACATTGTGGTGATGGTGGTGTTGGCAGACCTGCGGGCAGCGGGCGTGGACAGCGTCACACTAGGACAGTACATGCAACCCACCAAGAGACACCTCAAGGTGGTGGAGTACGTGACACCAGACAAGTTCCGCCATTGGGAGATGGTGGGACGACAGTTGGGGTTCCTGTACACGGCCAGTGGCCCGCTGGTGCGTAGCTCCTACAAGGCTGGTGAGTTCTACCTGGCAAGCGTGCTGAGAGCACGCACTGCCTCCAGCTTATAGTGTGTGTACCTGGGAATCATTCCCTGCCAGAAAGCTGCTTTCACCCATTACAAGTTTGTTTCACTACAATGTACATAGATGTTAAAATTGGTATAAATAAACTATTGAGGGAAAGTTTAAAACTACGCAATTTTGACCAATTTTTTCCCCCCCTCTCCAAGTTAGTACATAAAAATCTGCGATCAACGTGTCTTAGTTCAATGTTTTGGGGAGATTTGTATGAGGGCTGATTCAGAAGTCATGGCAACTATTGTTTATCTCTCAAATGATTCAACTGTACATAGAGGATTTCCTGCATTGGAAGTTTACAAGTACGTTCTAAAGGTGACACCACATGGGGTATGGATGCAAGGAAGAAAGACAAACATGGCTGCTTGAAATTGCTATTTAACTGACATATTCTTGTTCAACCCGTATGCACGCTGTTTAACATCCTTCAAAGTAGTTTCCAAGATGGTCTACAGTTCATTGCCAGCGATAAGGCAGACATCGTCACAGCATTTCGACGGGAGGTGCCCCACATTGACGGGTCTCATGCAGCCTATAGTATTGCCTCATCGCTGCAACAAATTAAAGTGAAAAAAAATTGTGTAGCAAAATCACCTCTTTTCATGTTGGTAACACTGCTTCTGCCACAGCAGTAGTTTTGTTACACATTTCATCAGCTTGCTTTGTATGTACTTGGTCAAAACTGTGCGTAATATTGTAAGCCGAGGCGTAATTTTGGAAGATACAAATTGATAACAAAAGAAGGTTGGCTTAAATGCGGTAGCAAGTATTGGAAACATATGTGGCCACTCTCTACGCATATTTTACATCGAAGATTTAAAAATAATAAAGACAAAGAGTAAACAAATGCTACAAAGCCAAAGCGCACACCCCCCCCCCCCCAATTCTTATTTCATGGCAGGTACTGAAAGATCATTCCAATACTTGTGTAGGGTGTTATAGCTGTGGCATTGGTTAATAAATGGTTCGTAAAAATTTAAGAAATATGGGGAGGCCTTTCGTTTATGTCTTCGATGACGCTGCACTCATTTTGGTTCTTCTCTTACGAAAAAATTATCACGTTAAATTGAATAATGTTTAGATGGAGCAGTGCACAATTGTGCTGATATAGAAATGACAATAACATTGTAAAAAAAAACTGGGATAACTTAAAATCGGCAATATGTTGCTCCTCATATGGAAGCAAAAATTCGATAAAACATTTTTAGCTATGTTAAACTCACATACTTATTTTCTATTAAATAAAAATTTATTTTTACACTGTAAAAATACATACATCCATCTGTGGATGCAGCATGCATGAATGGATAAATCCATGCATTCACACATACATTTCTATAAAGGTGACCCAATGTGTTTTTCGCTACATATATGTATGGAAATGTGCATTTAGGAATGTTAAAGACCTGAAACATCATTGTTGGACTAAAGCATGAAAATTGCAGGGATCGTTGTAAATGTGTGTAAGAAAGGAAATGTATCCCACAGAAAAGATAATAATATAGTGTTTGCAGAATGTAATTACAAGAATTCTCAACTTTTAGAAACATCCCATCCCTAAATAAAACCATTGCATCAGGTAATTTATAAACTTACTATGCCCCGACTATGTAAAAAAATGTAATTTATTGAAAAATCATACAAAGTTACAAAATAATTCACATTCTTTGTTTGTATATGTTGTGAAATAATATCATCACAAATTCATACAATCACAACAAAGGAGACCTTTGGAAACTACATTTCTGTGTGCAACACTGACAAACAAAACACAAACTAGCACATTAACAACAAATACTTCACATAGACACAGAGGGTGTCTTCTTATGTACACTCATCTCCAACAAGACTAGATAATATGGTCACATTCATTTTGTAACTCAAGACCAGTCACCTTGCAAACCATTACAGTTATGCATACCAAGTGATGGTCCATCTTTCAATACCCATTTACAATGAGATCTTAACATAACATGTGCGTTAACGCATACAACAGGAAAATACTGTGAATGGCTTGTCTGATGACTACAAAAATCATGGCAGCAGGGAAACAGTCTGCTTAACATATATGTATATAATACTGTATACTAATATACACATATTGCAAAAAAAAAAGAGAATATATCATATGGATAAATGCATCTTCAGAATGAAGATATGGACATGCAGAAAGCTATGAACTTGTACTGAAATATGGACGCCCAACAAAACTAGGAACATCACTGCCAAATGGTAAACACTTACCACCACATAATAGACCACAGTAACTTATCATAGCTGACATTTGTACAATTCAAACTGTGCATGCTATACTAGAGATGACTAAGCACAAAGAAAACTTCTAACACTCACAGCTAACATAATAAATGCAACTAGAGTACAATACAGAATATTAGATCTCTTAGATTCTTCACTTTTGAGCAAAATTAACAATTTTGGCCTTAGGAATCAACAATTATAACATACAGTTAATTCTGAAAATACCATTTTGAAAGTTCTCAACATGCAAAATAATCAGATAATGAGTATACAAAATCAAATTAGAAGAGTATATACAGCCCTTTTATATGCGATTATATTAATTTTTCCCACCTTATCTTGATGGTGATATTTTCAGCAAAAATGCATTGAATATAAAAAGTTATAAATTCTCTCAATACATGGCGATTTTTCATCTTCTTCATAAATGTTTCAAATATTTTGATAAAATGTGCCACAAAAATTGGAATATGTATAGAAATACTTGAGCCTTCATTCAATGGCAGGAGGATGGTATGACTGGCCCAATACCGAGGGTGAAGCTGGCAGCATGGGGCTGGTAGGCAGTGACTGGTGCGTGCATCAACTAACCTGCCTGCTACTCTTCCTGCGAACCAACCACAAATACACACATAGATACATGCAGTCCCTTTAGTTCTGTCTTGTATACATTCAACATGCTTCCACAATACTGTCATTTCAGTATTTTCAGGTTACTCTTATGTGCAGCGCACGTGCTCAGCTTGCAATTCAAATGAAAGTGTGTGCATGTGTGTACCACACAGTAGTTAACTCAGCTACTGTCCAGAGAGAACATCATTTCATGTATAGCAACTATAGCCATCTCCTAATGGGGCATGGAGACAAGATCCTGGGTAAACAGTGTCCTGCCATTCTCAGCTGGCCAAAAATCAGTAAATACTCAAGGGTCTGTTACAACTATAAAGCATTTCTTAAATATTATCTGGTTTAGAAGTATATTTTGATGCGTGCCCAGCTGTTCATGGAAGTTTATTGCGCTAGACCAAGTGCGCGGTTATAGGTAGCTGATGGGAAGTGTTAGAAATCTGACTAACTGTAAAGGTCTTCGGTCAGTTGATAATGTGGGTTGACTGGGCGAAGCTGGTGTTACAGTCCTTGGTTTAGATTACGCTGTACTCCAAGTTCCAGGCCGCTGACTCTTGACTCCAGAAGTTAGGACTGGCTAGTCTGTACCTAGCTTCAGTCCAGTACTCTAGATCCCTCAACACCAGGTGGTAGTTAGGACTGGTTCGGACGAGCGGTGGAAAATGAATATATCCTAACACGTGGACAGTCGATACTGCCCGTAATCTCAATAAGGTAGCGCAATCCCGTTCTGCCTGCCTTTCCTGCATAGGAGGACTAAGGTATTCCGCTGCTTGGCAGCTAGATGAGCAATCTTGTTCCCTACGGCTTTGGCCGCTCCTTATCTTATAAGTCATAGTGTTTGGTTTGCCACTTAACAAGATACATCGTGCACTCGGACGTGAAACTATGCCCCTATAATAGTGTAGGTCCATTAGTTGATTCGTGGCACAAGTTCGGTAAGTCTTCACTGATCCCCCGCGTCCGCAGGCAGAGATGTTGAGCCATGTGGGCCACCAATGCTACTAGTGGATGCGAGATCCAGCCAAGGCCAGGCTGCAATACCCAGGCCAATTAATACCGCCCCTCAGCAACTAGGTGCTCTGGTAGGTGATATAACCTAGGCCTGCTGTCTCTCCTTGGTGGAAGGTATTCCTAGTGGTTGTGGCTCCTCTGTTCCTTCCCTCCAGCACCTGGGTGCTTGGGGTAGTAGGAAGCAACAGGGGCCCGTCTAATGGGTGTGTACCAGAAGGGAGGGGGCCTCAGTCAAAGCTAGTTCGGGTTTACGAACGTACCCGGTTTCTGTCGGTAGTGAACAGTGCAACTTATTCCCAGCAGTCGAAGTAGACATTACTCTAGAAATGAAAGCATTTGGATAGAGAACACAGCTGTATGTATTGAGGGTGACTCGTGCTACCTGGTCCTAGGCTAGAGGGGAAAGTGAACTAGAAAACAGAATATTTAACTACGCAACTAAAGCTGTCTAATGCGGGTGTTTGAATGAGCCAAAAGAAGTTAAGTTTAAGTAATAAGGTATATTCGTGTTCAAAGGGTGGCAAAGACTGTTGTCGTAGAGGGTAGCCGCGATGGCTACTGAAGACGTGAGGTTTCGCTGGAGGCCCCGGCACTGAGGAGAGCTCGGGGTTAACTCAAGAGAAGAATTACGAATGACTGCTGAAGCCCCGCCGCGCACAGACATAAATAGTCAGAAGTCTAGGCTGCCGCGGCAGGGTGCAGGGAAGGCGTGTGACGTGCTGTGAGGTGGGCATGGGAGGTGGAAACCCTCTCGTCAGCATTCTTGGTTCGTGGCTCTTTGGCGGCGTTCTGCCACTCCTGAAGTGGCCGACAACTTGTCGGCACTCAGTGCTGGGGAGGAGGGGAAGCAGTGTGCTTGCTGGTTGCGTAACCTGTAGCCACGTGTTTGGCTGCCAGTCAGATTTAAGCAGCGAGCAACACTGTGTATTGGTTTGCAGTAACAACTCTTCAGTAGGTAGAAGTAAAGGTATATTCCATGTAAAGAGCAATACGTTGTAATTGTAGTTTATTAGTAGTATAAGCGGCATGCATCAATCCCCCCCCCCGCACCACACCGTTGTGATGAATACTCATCGTGTAAAGGTGGTGTAGTGAGGCGTAGGCCCCCTCTTTGGAAGGTTTTGAAGGTCTACGTACAAGTAGCGAAGAAAGTTGGGAAGAGAAGAAAAACATTTCTCATCATGTAGGAGGGACCCTTAGTGTTGGGTGCTTGACCGCTGTAGCGGCGCTCACTCTGTGCTCTCGAGCCAGCCTGCGAAGTTGAGACGCATGGGATGTGGGGACCATAGCTCTGTCTCTCTCATGGCAGTAGGGCTTCCTCTCTCTGCACCTAGCCCATGCGGTGAAGCGTTTCCTGATGCTATGAATGTGTTATTCCCCTCTGTTGCAGAGCTTATTACGTCAGGAGTGCTGCGGTTTATGGTGGCCTACTTAATTTTTACATGGCATTGATAATCACTCAGCATAGCACTGTGGATATTTATAAGAGAATATACAACATGGACCTGAAATAAAAAAAAAAAAAAACTTAAAAATGGTGGCATGCGAAAAACGAAGGGGAATAAAATAAGTATGTTCAAGTCTTACTCACGGAAGGCGGAGAGATGTCACCAACTATCCTGGAGCTTTCTGTGGTGGTTAAAAAGAAAAGGAAAATCTTTCAGAGAACCTTGGGTCGCACAACAAGCTAAACAGTTACATGTGACGGTAAAAAGTTCGGCAACCGCAGGCCCTTCAACACCTGGGTTAACCGGCTAAACGAACAGTGCGAGTACACTTTAAAACATGCATGAAACGCGAGCCATTTTTGCACGTTGATCACTTAAAATTTTCATACTGATATTTTTGAAGCTAAAAATATCTTGCACCTGGTTTCACTATAGTGAGTTCATGGGAGCTCTGAGGCTCAAGGCTCAGAGTTTTTGGTTTGATACTGAGTTGATGCACCAGATATTGAAATAAACCAAATACACTAGAAAAATAAGTGCATACAAATGAATAACATAAAAATTCCCTCCTACTAAATTGTTTTCTTCTTGAAGGTGAACGTCACAAGTACACTGTAAACACTCAAGGTAATATTTAAAGGTGTACCCATACATTATTACAAAAATCTAAAATTACTAACTCCTTTGCAGGATTTTTTTCTTATTGTAGGCTAAGTCTTATACACTGTTGGTAGTAATTACCAGAACTGTGGCGAGTGTCTCTAGGTATTACTATCTTTTTACGTGGGCTGTCAGCCGCTTATTCTACGGAACCTTGTCGTCATTGGGGTGTAGAAAGTCAGTTTTCACTTGCTTTAATTACATACATCGTAATGACTGCTGTACTTACAAGTTCAGTTTGCACATAGTCAAGTGTCTAAAGTCCTGTAATGTTTATCGTAGTGGTTTACAACTACGTGTGTGATTAAACATCGTCGAGCACTGCACTTATGTTCGTCAAGCTTTGGTTTAGCTGGCCTGTCCCTGGGTTGTAGTTCAGCATGCAGGGAGTATGGCAATGTGTGGCTCGACGTAGGTCACCAAAGTGATTCTTGGTACCGGCCAAGCGCCGTGGTTCAGCACATTCGGACGTGGTATCTGCCTCTGCCGGAACTGATAGGGAGGGCACAGCTACAAGGGACGTTGTGGTAGTGCGGGGGAGTGACACGAGGGTCCGTCCCCCAGACTGCACTGGTTCCTACCTATAGAGCAGGATGTTTCTTCGGTGGCACAGGGCAAGGGAGTTGCGGCAGGAGACCGCTCTCCACCTTCCCTGCGGATGCATCCTGTTGTGGGGCCGGGTCATTGGAGGTATCCGTGACGAGGCAGTAGTAGTGAGAGAACTGTGGTTGTTGCTCCAGTTGAGGGGTAGTGAGTGACGTCGACGGTCTCTGTGCCTGCTGTGGAAGCACAAGGGAGTTGCAGAGCACCGCGCTTGACTTCGGCTAAGAGTGGTGCATCTCGCTGTAGGGTCGGGTAGTTGGTCTCGACCACGACTGCTGGAGTTTCACCAGGTGTCTGGTAGTATGAGGTATCGACGGTCTCGACACTCCGATCATCGGCGACCAGTTGAGCGGTAGGCAGAAAGAGCTTCTCGTCCTCTATGGCACCGACGGGTGAAGGTTCCTGCATAGCAGAAGGCTATGCTTGATGTTGGTTGCAGTTCATCGTAGGCAGGTACAGTGGTCGACTTCGTGGAAGCTGGGACGACCTTGGCCACTGTTTCGGATGTTTCTTGCGGATGCGGTGTCCGTGGCGTATTCGCCTTTCAGTCCTCTAGTTACGTAGGCCTCCGAGCTCACGCCGTGGATGTCATCCGGTGGTCTATTGTTGGCCTCAGTGCTCTCGTCTGGAGCATATTACGGTGGTCTAGTGGTGGATAATACTTCATCGTTAGAACGGAGATCGACTTCATGGAAGTTGGAATGGTCTTGAATTCCGACTTCGGAGTTTTACTAGATGTAGGTGGCTCGATCAGCGGGCTGTCTGATGGGGTTCTCTGTCACGTGGACTCTACCATGACAATTTGGAGCAGCTAGAGTTTGCTTTGTCACGTTTGTCTCCGACTTTCTCAGCATAACTGTGTGGCGTTGAAGGCATTGATCTGACGGAAACTGCTCCTTGGCGATGCTCTACATCCGGCTTCCACGGCGCAAAGTAGCTAGGTGCCTTGCGGATGACAATAGGCATCCACTCAGGCCTCGTCGAGGCTCCTGGCTATCGGGAACTACCGTTCTGGGTTGAGGTTCGTCCTCATCTTTGGATTGACCAGGTGTTTTTTCTATGGCATCACCCTCAAATGTAGGTATTTCCCCCGGGAATGGTCGTATTTGGCTTCGGGTGGCCTTCCGGATCCGTCCTTGTAGGTCTTCGGCCCAGTAGACGTCTCTTTTACAGACAATACGATACAGTCCATCCCATTAATCTGCGAGACCAGCGCTGAACTGATTACTGGCCTTGCTGAGTGGTACCGCTTCACCTAGGTTAAACTTGCATACCCTTTCTTCGGTAGAGGGTACTTCTTTCAGATATACTCGTCCTGGGCTTTTTGGGCAGTAGTAGTGCGGGCTAAGGTAGCTAGCCGGATGTCCTCAGGTCCAGGCATGTAGGTGGGCTCACTTTCCTATTGCCATTTGCCTGGTTGGCGTAGTGTTTGGCCCAGACGGACGATGCTAGGGCTTGTGTCTACCGCTTCGTTGGTTCTACGACGTAGGGAAAAATAATAGCTGGGATGTTTTTATCCCACTGAAGGTGGTTATTTCCCACACTGATACAAAGGCACTTTTGGATCCCTTGGTTCCTTCGTTCAGTGGGGTTGGCCTGGGAATGGTACGTAGGAATAGTACACGTTTCGACTCTCCATCCTTGGCAAGCAGACTGCCTTTGGCGATTCGTGAATTGAGTGGCCGTGTCAGTTAAAATAATCTTTGGATATCCCCATTGTGCGAATATTTCAGTTGCTATCTTTTGCACAATTGGGGCAGTGTCTTGGCTAGGTAGAGAGAAGGCCTCTACCCACCTTGAAAACTGGTCAGTTACTACCAGCAGGTAGCGGTTCCCCCTGGTACTGCATGGGTAGGGCCCCATGAAGTTGGCGGCTATGTGCATCCACGCTAGCAGGGTCTCCCTTGTGCCCAGCTTGAGAATGGTTGTGCCAGCATATATCGGTGAGTAACTGCTGCGGAACCCAAATCTTCCAAGTCATATTGGGTTACCGCTATGCATCCACACATCATCCCGTAGTTGGAAGCATTGGAATGTTCCCATAGTGGGCGGCATATGCCGGGGTCCTTCTGTTGGCTCAATGTAACCTGACGATGGGTAATTGGAGGAGGCGGATTCGTTCTTCCTGACTTCTTTTGATCTGAGGAGGGGAAGGGGGCCTATCTCCTCCATTTTGTCCTCCAATGTCCGGAGACGAGACAGGATGTCTGGCAGGTCATTCAGTATTGACTTGAGTTTATTTAACTTGGGTTTCCTTGTTTAGTTGCATATGATCGATGGGCATGGGTACAATGTTGTCTGGGCTACGGTTCCATTTTATTATACATGGATCTTTTTACCATGTGCACGCGTTTCTGCTCTTGATGTACTATACATTGGGGAGCCACGGGCATGCCATCATCATTGATTCTGACAGAGAGGACGAAACTAAGAACTCTGTTGGTGTCGAGAAGCAATGTAGATTTACCGTCGAGTTAATTCGGCCGTCTACGCACAGTGTTGCATAGGACTGCGTCATTCGGACTGCCCTGGTTTGGGGTCGTATTCCCGATAACTGTCTCGGAGTTAGTTGATTGCTTCTGATAAAATTATAAGTCGCCATGGAGTCCACTTGGACAAGCACCCCCCTGCCATTTATTTCTACCTTTATTTGTGGGGCTATTGGGAGCAATAAATCTTCGCTTAGACCTTAGTTGACGGGTCCTCCGGTGTCGGCGTTTCCCATCGTGATATCGGGAGTCGATTTTTTGGCTGGTCTTGATAGTACGGTTGCTTGCGTTCGATTGACCTTGTTGGGTGGAATGGTGGACCCCTATAGTTTCTGGGGGCAGTCCTTATTCCAGTGGTTCTCTGGGCAGAACCAGCATTTCGGTACGAACGCCATGCTGGTACGAACGCCATGCTGGTAGGTGGAACTGGTGCATTCTTGAGTGATGCAACCAGTGGAGTTTGTATTTCCAGGTCTTTCGCCAATATAGATTTTTCGAAACTTGCTTGTGCCATGAAGTTTTGCTCTGCTTCTCATGCATGATTGACCAACTCATCCAGGGTTGTGGATTTAGCCGTGAGGAGAATGTTTCTTAGGGTAGGCAGCAACATTTGGCTAATTGATCAAATAGCTGTGGCTTCGTCGACTCCGGGGAACACGCATCGAAACATCTGTATCAAGATTCCGGCTTTGTTGTTAGGTACCTGGGTATGGCAATAGAACTGGGTAGTCAGCCGAGGTAACACCTCCTCGCCTGTGAACTCAGCAGTGAGCCTATTGCTGAATTGTTTCCAATCAATCAGGAACTCGCCGTATTGTTCCAACCATGTTAAGGCGTGGCCTTTCAAATGTAAATGGGCCCTGTCAACCCATAGTTTTGCCGGTAGATCCATCTCCCTAAACTAACTTTCACGTTCTTGTGTGAAGGCTACAGGATCCTCATGTGGTCGGCCTGCGAAATCCGTAATCTGGATGTCATAGTCTCTCCCGGTTGTATATAAATACGGGATGGCCTTGACCAGCGGGAGTGAGAGGTATGCTTTTGTTGGCACCTCTTGCACTGATAAGACCATCCCTGGCATAGACACGTACTCAATGGGCCACCCTATGCACAGTTATGGTATGGTTTGCTGCATGGCGTGCATCGTATCTTTTTAATGCCTCGGCCGGGCCAAGTGATTTCATTACAGAAACTAGTAGACTGTTGGCGACAGGCTTCACATCTATACTCCAACCCTTCTGTGTAACGGGCCTCATCAGGCCAGCCTAGGCATACGTTAATGGAATGTCTTGGCACAGTAGGTACATTCTATTTGTAGTGAGCCACTGCCTGGACAGATGGCATGGCTACACTGTGAGTCAGGTACGTCATGCTCTGTGTCTCGGTTTTCACCTGTGATGGCGTTGATCTTTGAAGCTGACATGTTAATGACTATGGGCACCATGGGGTATTTCTTGGACTCCCCGAAGTCAGTTTGATTTCCCCGGCCCTTAGTTCTCTCTGTCCTTGCTGGTCTAGTTTGTACTTTTGCTGCGTACAGTCTGACGCCCCATGTTGGGCACCAGAAAATCACTTGATGCATGCCCGGCTAATGAATATATGACATGATCGTCAAGGTTTATTGCACTAGACCAAGTGCACAGTTATAGGTAACTGACAGGAGGTGTTAGAAAACCTGAATTACTCTGAAGGTCTTCGGTCTGATGGTAAAGTGGGTTGGCTGACTGAGCGAAGGTGGTGCTACAGTCCTTGGTTGAGATTATGTTGTATTCCAAGTTCCAGGCCGCTGACTCTTGACTCCAGAAGTTAGGATTTGCTAGTCCGTACCTAGCTTCAGTCCGGTAGACTATACCCCTCAACACCGGGTGGTAGTTTGGACGAGCGGTGGAAAATGAATATATAGTACCACATAGACAGTCGAGACTGCCTGTAATCTCATTGAGGCGGCGCGGCCCCATTCTGCCTGCCTTTCCTGCATAGGAGCTAAGGTATTTGAGTACAAGCTCGGTAAGTCTCTCCACTGATCCCCCATGTCCATGGGCAGATCAGACACTTTGAGCCGCGTGGGCCACCAATGCTACTGTTGGATGTCAGATCCAGTCAAGGCCAGGCCGCAATACCCAGGCCAATACCGCACCCAGCACATAGGTGCTCTGGTAGGTGATATAACCTAGACTTGCTGTCTCCTTGGTGGAAGGTATTCCTAGTGGTTGTGGCTCCTTTGTTCCTTTCCTCCAGCATCTGGGTGCTTGGGGTAGTAGGCAGCAACAGGCGGCCATCTAATGCTAATGGGTGTGTGTACCAGACTGGAGGTCTGCAGAAGGGGGCCTCAGTCATGCTAGTTCGGATTTACATAATTACCCGGCTTCTGTCAGTAGTGCACAGTGCAACTTATTCCCAGCAGGCCAAGTAGACGTAACTCTAGAAATAAACGCGTTAGTATAGAGAACAAAGCTATATTTATCGAGGACTCACTAAACACAGTGACTCCTGCTATCTATCAAGCAGACTGCGTACTGAAGTGAAACTACATTAGCCAGGTGTAGGTGACCTGGTCCTACGCTAGAGGAAAAGAAAACCAGAAAACTGAATAACTACTCAATTAAAGCTGTCTAATGTGGGTGTCTGGAAGACACACAAGAAGTTAAGTTAAAGTAGCGAGGTATATTCGTGTTCGATGGGCGTCGAAGACTGTTGTCATTGCAGAGGGTAGCCGCGATGGCTAGTGAAGACTCTAGGTTTTGCTGGAGGCCCCAGCACTAAGAAGTGCTCGGGGTTAACTCAAAAGAAGCATTACGATTGATTACCGGAGCCCCGCTGCACACAAACTTAGTCAGAAGTTTAGGCTGCCTCGGCGGGGAAGGCGTGTGACGTCCTGACGTGAGCCGGGTATGGGGGGCGGAAACACACTCGTCAGCATTCTTGGTTCATGGCTCTGCGGCGGTGCTCAACCATGCCCGAAGTGGCCCACAGCTTGATGGTACTCAGCGCGGGGGGAAGTGATATACTCGCTGGTTGCATAACCATGTAGCCACGTTTTTGGCTGCCTGTCAGACTTAGGCGGCATGCAACACTGTGTATTGATTTGCAGTAACAACTCTTACATAGGTTGAAGTAAGGGTACACTTCATGTATAGAGCGATGAGTCGTAATTAATTAGTATAAGTGGCACGCATATAGCACCAAATTCTCGGGGTTATACTATTTGCAATAGTCGTCAATATGTTGGAGCCAATTTCTTAAATCTTTGAGTCTCTATTTAGCTTGCTTCGCAAAACTGTGAAACCGCGTCAAAACCACAGAGCTACTACAGATGATAACTGGTATGAATGTTATTGTGATGGCTTATAGTAGTTGAAGTAGAGGCTGCCCTAACAGCAGTACATTTGTCTAGGCAGATCTGAGAATGAATGTTACTGACCCACTCTTTGTCGTCGACGCCCTCCATGTCATCTTGCTCCAATTTCATGTTCAGCTCCATGCGACTGCTGACTGCGCGCTGGATCTGCAACAGTAAATCACACTGATGCTGTAGCCAGCATTGCGTCCAGGACACTTGTCTCTCTCTATAGCATCTACACTACACTGGCAGGTGTTACAGCAGGGCTGCCACCAACCTTTGAACAAAGATCCTTAAAACTAAACTGTTTTATGTCCATTATAATATTCATTATATAATCGTGCCTATAAAATATTGAACGTTATGAGCATGCTTACTATAGTTCAGTCTGCTATAGTAAAACTGGCAAACAAACACCACCACAAATAGGAAAGCGAGAGAATTTTCTAGAGGTGGGTCCAAGCCCCATTTTGCAGATATTACCGATACCAATACTTTGTGGCCTATCCCGCAGATAGTGCCGATACAAATAATTTCATTTGTAATTTTTTGTATTGCATCTAAGTAATTTTAAAATGAGCACAAAGTCTTCAGGATGTGGAAAACATGTCAATAAATGCACAAAAGTTAAATATAATTCCTTATACAATATATACACTACACATCACTGTGCATACAACACAGCGGTATTTAAGCATGTGTCTTTTTCCGTCCATTCGATGTTTACATTGCAGTTTGGCATTTTAGTCCGTTTATAAAATAAACTTAATTTTATCAAACTCCGGAGCATGATCTAAAACAGTGACTTGTTTTTGCATTCTTAACTGGTTTTGCTAAGTAATCAGCTGGTTACAACCACCAATCTTGCCCAATAGTTGCAAATGCTGTATTTGTCAAGAATCTAACCACCAAACACAGAAGATGAGTAATGAAGGCAGTGTTTTTAAATACAGTGCAAATGTTCGGTGCGTAAATTGCATTTATCTGCTTTATATATGCGTACTATGTATTTACCTTCTTCATTTTGCCAACGTTTATGGTTAGAGATGTTTGTTTATAAATAAAATGAACACTATGATTTTGCTTATGCCCATAAATAAGTGCCACACCACCATAGCACTTTGGCTCATTCGAATCAGATTCATTTATAAAATGAAAAATATTGCTACTAATTGATTTATGAATTGTGTCATGCTGCGAACGAAATATCGATATACAATATGGGAGCGATAGATCAATATACAGTTGACGTTTATGTGATGGAAAATGTATGACAATGACTATTATAGAGTTAAAACTTTTTTTTTTACAAATTAATTTTAACCACCTCAAAAGCAGATACCAGTATTATAAGTTTAATTATATTTTATTTTACAGATTTCCCCAGCTATGGCTTTTACAGAATTAAATATGTAGCAACATCACAGCCAGCCATATCCGTTACCTGTAACTAAAAGATAAAAGTAAAATGAAGAAAATGAGTTTTTGGTTGCGAAAATAAAATTCTTTGTTTGTGAAAACATGTCTTGCAAGATAACCAAGTGTGGTTATGTTCCATCATTAAATCATTTGGGTTGATGAAATGATTTGGTTGAACCATGGCCGATTGTAACTGATATCGATTTTGGGTTTATCGGCCAACATATCAGTATCGTATTGGTCCAGCACTACTAAAAACCTTATATGGACGCCATTTTGTAAATTTGTGTCTGACCCTCTCAAAGTTTATAAGTTTACATGACTTACCATAGCGCTACTGGATTGCCAAATTTGGTAGAAATTGGTTGTTTTTTCAGAGATATCACATAATTTTAATTTGTCATGTAATACTATTTGACAAAATGGCGGACAAGAGATTTTGCGTGGACACACTTGATGGTTGTAATACATACAGCCAGCAAACGAAGTGTGAGTGGAAGTAAATACACTGAGTACATTATATAACAACTAGAATAGACTGCCATTTTTATAGTAAGTGTCTGACATACCTAAAATAAATCAATTAACATTACCTGCAGCAGTACTATTTGTTTGCCATATTTGGTAGGAATTGGATAATTATTTTCCGAGATATGGCAAAAAAACTTTATTTATTTGTGTGGCACTATATTAAAAATGGAGGATGAAAGCGGCTTCATGAAGATATTTGATATTATATGTATATAATATGCACACACTCTCTCTGCCAGCATACAAAGTTAAGTTGGAATTGATTAGATCGGTTTCAAAGATATAGCACACTATGCTAATAAAACTATATGGTCGCTATTTTCAAAATAAGTTTATGACATACTTGAAACACATTTGTACGTAAAAATTGCAGCAGTGCTACTTTTTTGCCAAATTTCGTAGGAATATGTCAATTGTTATTAAATAAAAAGTCTATAATATGACGGACAAAAGTGGTTGTTTTTTATTGACATATATGTTGCTTGTAATAGATACTGCTAGCGTACAAAATTTTGTTGAAACTGGTCGAATGGTGTGGTAGTTATGCCAAATAAACCTAAAATATTCACATGAGCCCCCATTTTGAAAATAAGTGCCTAATAAAAATCAGTTACTTATATTTACCTGGCCTATCATAACATTACTTATGTGCCAAATTCGGCAAAAATTGGCTGCGTAGTTTTAGAGATATAACGTAAAAAAAACTTTATTTTTCATGTGACACTATTTATCAACATGTCGGACCTATAGCAATATTCACCACTGAATTCAATGCTTAGACTTTGCACTGTCAGCATACGAAATTTGGTATAAATTGGATGAATGGCTTCTAAAGTGGAAGCCATTTTGAAAATAAGTTCCCTGCATGGTCAAAAACTATAAAAGCCAAGTGTCCTTACTTAGTACTGTATGTGTACAGAATTGGGTGAAATTCAGTTAACACATTCAAAAATATAATTAAATTGAAACAAATTGGTTAGACCATGGCAGATTGTAACAGATACCAATTTTGGGTTAATCGGTCGATGTATCGGAATCGATATCTGTATCTGTCCAGCCCTAGAATTTTCTATTATTTACAATTCAAACCAGAACATTATATGTATTAGCAAGATTGCATTAAATATTAACTTGTGAGTAGATGTCCTTTTCTTTTGTGAATGGTAAATATAACTTTTGTTACAAAATATCTTTCAGAATAGGCCTATGCGTTATTTCAAACTAAAATTGCAAATTTTATACAAATGCTCCAAATAAAATCATAATTTGATTCACCAAATTTATTTTTGAAACTGCAACATAAGATGTTAAAATACAGGTTGTCATAAGACCTGCTTGTGAAGTCACTTAAGATCCTAATGTTTACACTTCATTGGGTTCACAGTTACTAAATACTTACAGGGTCTTGGACAGTACAAATTTTTTTTGTTTCATAGCAATACTTCTATGGAATTATTAGCATCTACTTACCACGAATTGCAAATGTGTTGACTTCAAAATCATGTGGTGTAATCATAACCTTATTACATGGGCAGGTTATGAACATAACACACAGCAACTTTTCTCTTAAACATATTTATAAATATTTTATGCAACAAAAGGAGCAAAGAGTAATAATTTTTTTCTTGTGCCATGTAAAGTTTCCTCATCTTTCGAAAATTTTAAATGTCATGGCGACAATGAAACACAACTTGGGAGAATGATTGCACATTCCGTACAATAAAATTGAATTTTTCTCCTGTTACAAAATAAAGGGAAAAAAAGGGGGGAGGGGGAAATTAAAACCACATTGGGTGAGGGGTGGCAGGTTTTCATGGTCCAACAGTTATAACTGGTAAGAGTGAATGATGACAGTGACTGGTAACATTGACTGGGAAGCGTGACCAATAACAGCAAACGGAGATCAAAAAATTACAGAAAACCATGACTGTGGTAGAAGTGGAAATCTGAGTCTCAGTACAGTCAGGTAGAATACCACACACGTACACAATGTTTTTTCACATCTTACCCACATGTTCAACGAGTTAGCAAATGCTGTGGCAGTAAATTTACAATGTCAAATGTAAAATCAGCATGAGCATTTATATGTTACCTGTTCCTGCTTTTCCTTAATGGATCCTGGGATGTCTGCATTCCACAAGCCTTTTTCGCCACTGTGCACAGGCCGCTGGGGGCTCCCCTTCTCACCGCCTGCCTCAGACACTGCGCACACATGCACAACACCTCTACTACTCACACTGAACACAAATATGATTATAGAAGAAACAAAGCACAGAGATTTTCTCCATACTTCTTGAGCTAGTTGCGTAACAAGGCACAGGATGCTCTATAGTCTCTTACTTTTGCCTGTGTCGCCACTGTGCAGAGCAAACTATATTAAGGGCACCACCTACCTGTCACTTGAACTGTGTTACTGAAATCTGCATTTTCATTTGCAAACCCAGTAAACGTGTCCCTGTTACACAGATCTACCAAAAGAAAAGTCTATGAACGGAGGAGCCATCCTGCTGAAGCTATCTGAAGGCTGAAGAATGGCAGTTGATACCAGCAGCTCACCTAGCACCAGTCGTACTAAGGCTCTCTGCTCTACACTGCCTCGTGAGGAAACGCCAAGTGATCACTAGATACCAAAGCTGGACTTCAAGCACGTGCTGCAGCCCCGTAAAGTCGTCGTTCCTCCCACACTTGACACCAACCCCACACCCCATACTCCCCCCTTAAGTTCTTTCAGGACAACATAGCTTCAGTTAGGGTACAGTTGTTATGACGGCTACCTAATTCGTTGCTCTTGCTCTTTTAGCACGCCCTTCAAGCAGACAGCCCACCCCCCCAGTCTTCTGCATTTACCTTCCGTAAGTTAATCAGTGCAATGATTCATAGCAGGAGAGTACACGTCACAGTGTTCTATTCTATACAGAATAAAACACGTTACTAGTCTTAACTGCCACCTGTTCCTACTGTGCGTAGTCCTTCCTGGTAAGTGTGACACCGCAAAGGAAAGGCGGGGAACCACGGTTTGAGATTTGGTTTGCCCTATCTAGCGTAGAACTGTGGCCTGTCCCCTAAAAGGGACTTGACATACATCACCCAACACACAACCCATTAGAACACCCATACTGTGGACCAGGCATGGAAAGGTATCTGGTGTGTACGTACAGTAGAGCCACGACCACTAGTAAGACATACGACGAAGAGAGTAAATTACCCTTGTCAGTTAAGCCATTCCATCCACCGCATATAAACCTGCAGGAAGAAGTGCCAGGCTTCATAACAAGGGATCTACTCCTTCTGGGCTATACTTTAGCTAAGAGGTATCGTTGCCTGCCACACCAGTGCGGATGTGAACTGTAGTACCTCATCTCTGGTAAATGAGAGGTAAGCTGCAGCTCCGCCAATGTCACACACCCGCAAGCTAACCTAGCTCAGCTAGACTTCGTGCCAAGGCTGGCGGCCTACCCACCCAACTCTTGTCAAGGGCACAATCAAGGCCAAGCGCCAGATCCTGCAGACCCCATCTCAGTAAGGTCTGCACCCCCAAGCCTGCGTGTCTGACCTATCATAAATTAAAGACCTATAGTCTATCTTATGTAAGATGGCAAGATTTTGACAGTCAGTGAGTGGCAACTTGATGTATAAAAAACAAACAAAGTGCCGTTTATAAAATTCTGTATCAGCTATTGCACGAACGAACAAAAGTTATTAAGTTGGCTATTCTGATTGCACTGGCGATGCACATCAGACAAGTACAAAATACGCTATAGCAGACAGTTCCTAGATTAATTAATATATTTTATTTTATGTGGTCACAAAACAGCAGTTATAATTGTTACAAACTCATCTTCGTGCTAAAGTATTAATGTATAGGTGTTGACGCGTGCCCGGATAGACTACTAGGCACGATGGCTGAGGATTTTGTCCGCTAGACCAAAAGCGGGGTGGTTTAGATCAAATAGATGGCGAGAGGCAAGGGGTGTTGTTTAGTACATATTTACTCCTGCTTCTTGTTTGTCTTGTTTGCTGTGGTTGTGGTGGGTTTTACCCAGACATAGCGAGTTTGGCCTACGCCGTACTGGCAATTCCACAGGTGAGCTTCATTGGTCCAGAAGTGGATGTTATCTCAGTCGAATCTTACTTCAGTACCTGTTAACAACCCTTTTACCACGAATGGCACGAGGGATGAATTCGTAGACACGGAAATACGAATAATATAGTTACCGGAGCACTCGATACTGACTCGTGCCCGAGTTGGGCGGCACAGTGACGTTCCGCCTGTCACTCCGGCGTAGGTTGAGGAAATGCACTCGACTGTCTGGCTGCAAGGAACACTGCGTTTCGTTTCCCACGTTTTCGGCCATGCCTATGGTCGTAAGGCATTGAATGACTGCGTACGGATTACTAGGTACACCCTGACGTGAACAAACTAAGCGCAGTTTATAGTGTCAATCCGGTTTTGGCTTGCTGACCAGGCTTTGTAAAGTCTCCACTGATCTCCCACGCTATGCGGGCTGATCAGAGGCGGGGAGTTGTTTGAGTCACCAATGCTGCCACTGGATGTGCGTCCACACAGGAATGGGCGGCAGGTCTCAAGCTACGAGATATTCCAGCACTAACAATGCTGTGGGATAAGGCAATAACTCGAGACTGTCACTTTTCCCTAGATGAAGGTGTTAATACTGGTTGTGGCTCCTCTGTTCCTCTCCGTCGGCACTGGTACAGTGCTGTGGCAGTTGGAAAGCAACATATGGTCGTCTAATGGGTGTGTAAGAAAATATGGTGGACCCCTGAGGGGTGCCCGTAGTTTAAGTTAATTAGGATATATCAAATACCCAGTTCTTGTCAGTGGTGTACGTAGCAACCTGTATTTAGCAGACATATACTCTAAGAATTAAAAGGTGAAAGGTAGGAAACAAAAGTATATTTATTGCTAGTTCAATAAACATGCGATGCGTACTACCTCCTACCAAGCAATTGAGTGCTGAAGGTTACTATGCTGGCCAGGTGTAGGCGACCTGGTTCTAAAGGAAAAACGGAAAAGAAATATCTAAACGAGAAACGATATAACACTTCTAAACTGTTCTAATAAAGATGTCTTGAGATAAAGTGAATTTAAAACGTGTTAAGTGAGCATGTTTGCTGGTTGTCTGGTTGATTGATCGTCGATGGTGAAGTAGCCGTACGGGGCGTTTTCAAAGCTTCCAAGTTCTCTGGAGGTCCCAGCACTAACAATGCTAAGGCATGTCGCAAGAGATGAACAAGAAAGACTGCCCATCTGTCCATGCCCGACAGCATCCTGACATATACTGGAAGCTTGTAGGCTGCTGACACAGGCTGCGGGGAGGGCATGGCGTCCTTCTGCCCTGGTTGGTGTGGGAATACTTTGGTCAGAGTTTCTGCTTGGTGCCTCGTCGGTGGCGCTTGGCCTTGCCCGAAGTCTGGGCTGCTTGTAAGATCTCAGCCGGGGGGGGGGGGGGGTGTGGTTTGCCAGGTTGATTATCCTCCAGGTGAAGAGAATTCTCTCATAAGTTCCTGCTGCATGTAGAGTAGGCAGCGTGTTGCTCACGTCTGTAGTGGTGGAAGAGGTACTTTTGGTGATGAGTCATAATTGTATTAGATTAGTTGTATAAGGGGCACGCAAAAGTATTCAAAATGAAATGCACAATAAGACGATTCATAGCTGAATGAAACGAGACTTCAAACCTTATACGTTTTCATGTTATACTCCCAGTGTCCATCCTTGCTTTCCATATGTGCTTGATAGTTCCAAAAGCCTACAGAAATATTGCAATGTAATATTGAATTATTTTTTCTCAAATAATTTGATGAAATATATTTCAAATTCGTGTCATTTTGAGACAGTAATAGGAGAAAAGTCAAGTTTTAAAAAGCAGGATCTAGATGTGGCGAACCTGCTGCTATCTGTTGGTACCTCATGCTGCTCACATGCTTTATCACTTCGTACGACCCATCTGTGTGCTCTTTCTCGAACCTAACAAGCTATGAAGCTCAAATGAATAAGTTTCGTATGTAATATAACAAATTTACAAACAGATACCAATACTTTTATTTTTCCGCGAGCTCTGCATAATTTTTAAAGTAACATATATTTCATCAACAATGATTTTGATTACTAGTAATTGTTATTGTGCCAGTAATTGTCCGTCTATGTCAAAAACACGCCAAGTTTTTTTCTGGAAACCCATTTCCTTGTTTTCGTGTAGCCTCCAATTGTCGCACCGGCCGATGGTGAAAGGATACATAAACAAAGTAAACATTCGTCGAACTGTCAAAATCTTTCCTTCTTATATGAGACAGACAGTAGTAGGCGCTAATGCAATCCTGTCCCTAAGGCAGTCATGCATCAGCTGAAATCGGCTTTTTCACACTACTGTATCACATAATATACACTGAGTCAGGAGGCGCAGTGGTAACTCGTGGACTCGCATTCGGGTGGACATTGGTTCGATTCCCGGTCTGGCCATCCTGATTTCGTTTTGCCATGATTTTACTAAATCACTCCAGACGAATGCTGGAATGGGTCCCTAACAATAGCCATGGCAGAGTCCTTCCCACGTCCCTCTTCCCTCTGCAACTTGCACTTGTTAAGCCCAACTACCTACCTACCATGAAATCATACAAAAAATTATAATGTAAACGCCACATAAATGATACTTCTACAATTGCAAAAAATGAGTTGCCACGGACATTAATTAAAGTGAATATAATTTTCAAAACAAATAAGGTTACATAATTAAGATAGATATGCTGCTAACATGAAACATTTTAATAGGGTTCAACTACCTCTCACGTATTATTCAAGTCCTTTATTATGCTCCGGCATGACTAAACTAATAAAGCAAAAGGGAAACTGCTACTGGGATGATGAGTCTTAGGTTTGTTTATATATATATCTAAGATGCTAATATGAAATATTAGCATTTTTTTCATATATAGTCTGTTGCAAGTAAAAGGTCAGCACAAGGTTACCGCAAAATTCAGTGTAGACAGGATGATCTATAAAAAGAAGAGTCGGTAATTTTCCAGCCATTAATGTCATTCCTTAATAGTTCTTCGGCGCATTTCTTTCTCAGTACCAACAAAAACTTACTTATTCATATATTCTTTTTCCCACAGACTAATCAGTTGATAACAGTAGACTAAAATCTTAACACATTAAAGAAAACTGTACTTTGCAACAAAATTCTACCAAAGAGTACGAAAAATAAAATTAACTGAAAATTCAGAGTCTTTGCACAGAGCATAAAAAAATTGACTGTAATAGAAGTGCATCAAGAAATTTAAGATGTGGTTACTAACATAAATATCACAATTTTTGGGTTCAAAATGTATATAAAAATATTATAACCTAAATTATTACAAACATAGAAATGTTGAAATTTAAAAACAAAATACAGCCAGTTACATATTAAATTTAAATAAAACTTTTAGATGTATTGTTACCTTTACAACACTTACAGCTCTCCATAGTGTGTGGCTTAAGGCTAATGCGTGGTGACTGACGGTCAATGCCAGAGAACCACTCAGCACTCGTCATGCAGGGCTGCCACATCACTTTAGTGGGTGGAAACAAGTCATCCTGGAACAGCTCACTCTGCAACACACAATACTGGCGATCAACTTCAATACAACACAACACCACATGCTCCAGCTTTCTGTTTACACAACCAGATATACAACATATATAACAGCAGGAGTTTTCATGATTCTGCTGTGCCATTTCCATGTATGCTTCTAACTCCAGTGAATCCACTTGTAAGTTTTGTTATGTGGGTAACATAATAAAAAATGCCAAAGGCAAGTTGATTTTCTGTGGTTCAGTTTCCTCCACCCCTGTACTTAGTTTCTACTCCTGCCACACCTTGTCTGACCTTGTCCACTCTTGAGGTTCGCCAATACTGACAGGCATGTCTGTCACAGCAATATCCTCTTGGTGCTGGCTTCCTCACATCAATGCTGATCCTACCACAAAAGGGAAAACAGCACGCAGATTTGTGTGTTCTATGATGTACATATCAAAAGTTAACTTCTATCACCAACTGTTAACGTGAAACTGAATAGTTTTCTTGATGTACTTGTAATTCTGACCCCTGCTTATAACACAAGAGTGCAGTTATCTGCTCCTGCATTCATATTTAAGAGTGTAGCACACAAAACTCTCATCTGGAATCATAGTAAGAAACAGCTGCCATCTCTCATGATTGTAGGAACTTCTTCCAGAGGCCAGACACAAGTAGTAGAATTCACAATAAATATAATTTCTGTAGCGAGGGTGCCTTTTGCATGAATAATTGTGGACAGGCAATTGGGATTGCAATTACACACATAATATGCAATTATGTTATCGGACACCCAAACTCGTGGGCTTCCTGGTGCGATACATTTGATGTGGATTGCCGCTTACATATTACACCTCAAAGCGCACATGGCTCGTAGATGGGGCGGAGTCGTCCGTAGAGCGTGCAGATGCGCTGACTCTTTTAGCTTTTAAGACTCTTCTAGCGACAGTGAAGTTACGTCGTAGACAAGCCTGCAAAATTAAAGTCACCCCTATTCGGGTGCATGCAGCAAAGAATTGCTTTGATTAAAAATTGTCAGTTCAATTCCTGGTCCCCGCGTACGCCCTTCTTGCACACACGCCAAGTGTTTTATTCCCAAAACCCGACAGCACTTTCTGGGACAAAAAAAAAGTCATTTCTTCAAGTCAATAACTAATCGTCAATTAGTACGTAGCATCCTTACGTAATCCACGGATTAATTTTTTCCTGAGACAACTGATTCAAAACAAATAATTATAATGAATATATTATAACTATGCTACAAATGCATACACATGTTAAGTACTGAATTGTTTTAACACTAATGGCTAATGGTTGTCTGTTAAATATTGTAGCCTATGTGTTACCAAGCCCATATTCTCACTATGAATGTCATACGGTTTTATCTCGAGGTGTAGTATGGAAGGTGCAAGCTATAATTTCCTTCATCTCTACTGAGAAGATCATATTCGCCCAACCACTATTTGCAAGGGTCACTGTTTTATTAGTAGTAATTACCACGCTGCCTCATGCTTCTTTCAGGAATGGGATAGTGAGAATGTTTGGTTCTCATATTTCAGTATTCTTTTGGCGGACATGCCGTAATGTGTCGCCAGGAACGATTACGTGACTTCTCTCAATTACATAATTTTTTTCTCATAACTAAGATATTTGACGCCTATAGGCTGTTCACGACAAAGTGAGTACTTTTGAAACCTCTGACTAAGATCTCCTTTACTCTTCATTTTGTATCCTTTTACCATATGTAAAATTTGCATTGGCACGGGTTTAATGACTTCATTCATGCACCAGTTAAGTATAAACGTAAAACCGTTAGCAATCTGAATGTTTTACTGACATGCTATTTAGTTCACTCGTATGTTTAATAAAAAATACACTGCTCATTAGAAGTTTAGCATATTCCCCGATGGGACCCGAAGAATGAACTGGCCAGCTTATTCAGCAGACGTGAACTGCATAGAAGATGTGTGGCACTTCTTTAAACGAGCGATTTTAAACTGTGCACAACCACTAATGACAATTCAGGCCTTAAAATACAGCCGCAATTGGGAATGGGACAATTTGCCTCAGTAAATACTTAACGATCTTGTTGTTGTTGGCATGCCTCGTGGGATACAAGAGTGCCTCAGAAATCGTGGAGGTCCTATACGTTACTGATGTTTGTCAATGCATCTCTAAAGACCGGTTTTTTATATTGAAACTGATGAGATTCCTTTGTTTATGTTTTTTTTCAGTTTATGCCTTTTGTGTGTTCCATACAGGAATAATGTCAAAGAGTAGTGTTTATAACACCCCCCACCCCCCTTTACCATCCTTCGCACAGACGCACACTTTATGTGCTATTAGGAGTCCAACATGAAATGTAAACTACTGTTATTCAGTATAACATCCTGGAATCTGATATATGTTAAAACTTTTTTGTAAGCAGTATACAAGCTTGATTTGCCATAAACTTAAAAATTTCACTCGCGATGGAAGGTCAAGACTTAATCCCCTGTCACACTGTCAAATTTTCTCCTTTAGCAACATTCGACAATAAAATTTTAAGAGAAAACAAGGCCATAAAATGTTTCCTTCCAACAAATTTTATCAAATAATCTTGAATGTGTTTCAAAATACGTCACAGGCAGTAATATTTAAAAATTATTTTCGTAGTGAGATATTGCTTTTGTTGTCCATGCAGTCCATTACAGGAAGAAATTTAATAAATGTTGTAATTTGTTTCGGTTATTTACTAAATCCAAGCGTTATTTATTAGAGGCATTTCCTGCACAATGAAATTTAATGCCATTGAGTTCGTAAAATTATGTGCAATATTCGTATAAAATAGCATTCATGCCCAGAAGGCCCCTACATAAATTAATTATCTTCATAACCTACGTCGTTTCCAGCTATTGTTCGTTATTTTGAAGTTTCTTGGCGTCAATTTTTATCTTGCACGATATTAATTGGCTGAGACCGTCAAACATCAAATAGATTTTAGAACCGGCCCAATCGTTAAACGTTTGATGGAAACTGAAGCCATCCACCTTTCTCAGACAAATATGGCGGCGTCTATGACATTTCGATGTCATATCTGTTCAATTTTATTTGACCATACTTATTGTAAGCAGTTTGACGGAAATATTTTACAGAGTGAAAGGGGCTTTAGAAATATTTTACTTAATCCGCTGCCAATCTAACTGTAGCAGGAGCCTGCATGCTAGTGTATATATACCATTGAGTAAAGATATACACTAGAGCGGTCATGGGATAGGGAAAAATCTGACAAGTTTTTTATGTTAGTTCTTGGGATTATTCAGAGGAGCGCTAGTGTTCTCGACTGACAGTTAGCAGGCAGCAGACGACGCAGCAGTCAAAATACCTCGCCACCCGTACAGTGTTGCCATTTCCGCAGCCAGCAAAAGTGGATCATCGCCCTGGCCTCAGCTCATCCACGTGTTCGTTCAAGTTCTGCTAAAGGCAAGTCTTGTTAAACGCGAGTTATCAGCTTTTGTTGCAGCTGTGAATACGCAACTCGTGATTTACTAGTGGCGAACATGGCATGTGTTTTGTTTCTGTCGTAGAATTCTGTATTTGCGGAAATTTGCAGTGATAACAACTATTATCTGGTTTTATTTACCTCTGCGAAAACGAATTATCATAAATATATAACGGTCATTATTGTTAATTCTAATTTATTATTTTACTACCTACGGTTAAGGTGTTCATAATAAAATACGAGTACTTTTAGCACTTAAAATTACAGATTTGATATTATCATGGATAGTGTCATACATCATAGCAGCGTTTTCATTCCGTTCTTATGTGAAAGGAAATTGGCAGGAAATGATTGTTCACTAGTCGAAAAATATATTTTAGATGCATGAAATGTCTACAATGTGACTAGGTGTTTATAGTTTCGGGTTGTGATCTACTACAAAAGTGACTGTTTGTACAAATAATCAGTATGTTAAATTTGTCGTTAAGGCTGTGTCCGAACCTAGGAATGCGCTTATGTATATAAGCATACTCCACTCGTCTCGATACGTGATACATTCCGGCATGCATCATTGCAAACAACTAGTAACTGGATAGGAAATACATCATGCGCACCGCCGTTTATAATTGCTCTGCAGCGTTTTGTCTAGTGTCTCGTCTTCCTAACACATCTGTCAACACTGCGGCGTGTGATACTGGCTTGCTACTTCCCCTTACACACCTCCGAGAGGGGAAATGGTTACTATAGCAACCAGCGTGGCGACCTAGTGTCCTCTCTCTCACCCTTCTTTCTGTCGCAATCAACCACACACCTTCCTTCCTCCCCTCACATGTCACGAGAGGGGAAACTGGTGTCTAGCAAAAGGAAATAAACAAGTCTCTCGGCTGTGCTGCGCAGGCTAGCCTTCACACGCCAGCCTATAAGCAAATGTGTGCATGGCGAACGTAGATATTTGATCAAGATTATGCATTGCTCAAAACAGTTGCACCTATTAACACTTGTATTTCAAAGTAAACAGTTTCGCTTGAAAATGTTACACAAAACATTTAAACGAGGAACTATTATTTGCAAAGATGTCTTCATTTGTGAATAAAAGTAATTTTTTCCCGTAAGGTTGGTGTTTCATTGTATCTAAAATCAACATGATTTTAAAACTTAATATTTATTTAACTCAAGGGGCAGCACACCATCTCTGCAAATAAAATTATATGCCCAGAAGCATATACTTGACTTCCCCATGTCACCAAACATTATTTGCACATAGAGCGACTTGTATTATAATAGTAAAATTCATTTTCAGTAACTTCTGCGGGAATATCGGAAGATTTATATTAATTTATTTCAATAGACATGCATCTTTTGAATAAACTGATAAACCGTATGGACTTATTTAACACTTTTTGCCATCTAATGATGGGTAGGTAAGCACCGAGCCAAGTACAGTGTAACTTATTACAACAGGGAAAATCAGAGGATAAAATTTTGAATGATTAATAATTAGACAGGGAAGAAATCAATTATAATCGCCTTATTTATTTTTGTCTCAAAATTAAAAGGTTTCTTTGCAGTAAAATATAATTAATTACTTTAAGAGACAGACATTTGTCACACATGCAAGATGTCGGCACTAGGCAACAAGTAGCGGCGTAGAGGGGTAATTCTCCCGCCGCCTCCCCTCCATCAGTGTTCGCCGTGAACACACTACCCAATCGATAACTTCTCTGTGCGCTGTTAGCTGATAGAGTGGATGCGGGACATTAAAAATTTGACTTGCATTTGGTGTTGGATTACAATCAATTATAACAGTATTTTGAGACGCAAATTTTTTTATGTGAACGAGTTTGGGCTAAATGTTTTTAATGTATTATTTATAATAATATTTTTTCTTAAATTCCCATTTTTATTGTGTGTTCTAGCTAAACTGTATTCACAGATAATGTAAAGCTCTTACTATACTCAACAGAAAATTTTATAAGGTTAGAAGTTGTATTTTATTGATCTACATATCAGAATCCTTATCTACTGAAATCCTGCATGTATGGACGTTTTTTGGCAGTCCCCTGAATAACGATAGATCGAGTCGACTATATACCCATTTCACGGGGTTTTAGTTAAGGCAGGTGCAATTTAATATATTCTTCCTTCGGGTGCATCACGGTGTCCAGGCACACACTTTATTATAGGAAATGTAATGTTGGATTGGGTTGCTACCTTTCAGGGTTGCATCACTTGCAGGCATAGTGACCCGCACGTGATGATGCATAGTAGCATAAAAAAAAGTTGTCTGTGTCGATAAATGTTCTGATTTCAGGTTATATTGAAAGGACCCAGATAAATGTTGTAACACAAAATTCTCAAATTTTAGTATTATTATTAGTTTTCCACAACATTCGTACAATTCCTTTAAAAGCAAATTTTTTTAAAAATAAAACTTGTTTCACATGTTTACATTACAATACCATATAAGATTATGGTGGACGATTAATTTTTATGCTGGTATAAATATTAGTATAGATATTTACCATGATTTTCGTAAGCTCCAAAAGAGGGCAGTAAATTTAAATAAAAAAGAAAATTTCCCATGTGAACGGTGGAGGCAGTAAGAAGAAAGGGGTAGCTCACCTTCACACGAGGTACGGTGAAAGATAGTGGCTGTATGGTGGAGTTGGAAAGTCGCAGGGCACGGGCAAACTCTACAGCACCCACATCACACACGTTCTTGGGCAGGAAAGACAGTCCCTGATGCAGCGTGGGGCACCGATGATGGCTGAGAGCACATAGGTAAGGTGCCTCCTCTGTCACCTCAAACGTGTAGATAGTCGAATCTCCCTACACACATCACCAGCCACCACAACTAACAGCTAATTTCCTCAACCACACGATACACTGCCAAGTCATCTCTCACTACCATTTACACTCAACACCAACACAAGATACTAAATACTGTTTACAAAAATATGCACAGTTATAGGCTATTCACGGTACAGTGAACACTTTTTGAAGCCTTCTCGTTTCGAATGATAGTCTGTAAATATATTTTATTGTAGCTTAAGGTGTTAACATTCGAGTCCCGTGAAATATACACACGCACTGTGTTTATTACTTACATGGTAATATTTATTTTAAAAAGTGGTGGAAGGATAAAAAATTGCTGGTAGACAAAATGTAACTAACGCCTCAAAAGAGCTCACTTCAGCGTGAACAGCCTATATCAATATTGAAGTAATGATTTAAAATAAATAGTTGCTTTACGAAAGAGAATCAGTTGATCAATCAGGAGCAGCTAAGGAGTAAGAAAATTAGCCTGTAGTTAAGGAATTACCTATCCTGAAATTCACATGGAGTGATTTAAAAAAACTATAGACAAAATAAGGACAGCCAGAAGAGGAATCAAACCTGGGTGGTGATTAAGATCACCTATCATCACACTGTTCAACTGAAGAATACCAGTTAAGTTTGATGGTCAACTATATTCTAGCAAATGCGATGACGAAGAACCTTACACTGCGATGACTATTTCCCTTCTTTTAGTGACAACATAATTGTACTCACTGTGATTACACAAGTCAGTTTGCTGTTTTACTCATCATATACACATTATACTCACCTACACGACAAATCAGAGCAATGGAAAATTATGGCAGTTGGCAGAAATTGCCTGTTAGCCACAAAAGCACATTGTCCTGTGCCTACGAAAATACAAAATTAAATTAAAGAAGCCCTTGAATTTTCTTTCATTTCTTCACTGCAGAGGTAAATAAAAGCTTTTTTTTTTGTTTTGCATTTGCAGTACTTTTGTAACTAGTTATGAAAGACACTCTTTTAGTCATTATTGACAAATTGTTTTTTAACATTCGGCTGTTATGTTAAAGGTTTTGGGTTATGAGAACATCTATTATTAATATAACAGTATTGTACAAAAGGTCACATAATATTTAGAAAAATTATATACTCTTAATTCCGTGTGCACAATATTTTATATTTTACACACTACTGTACACTTATTTTAAAAAACTTAAATTGCTCTGAAGTAATTTGTTATGCTATACATAACCACCATACTGCAGTGTCCTGCGACTGGCCGCCTGATAGTGGCCTAGCTAGCAACATTGCAATCACACAACTGCATGGCAAATATGTCGTCCTTTGTGCATGTGTGCATGCATGTGTGCGAGCCTGTCAAAAAGAACTACTCTGTGAGTACTTTAATTCATGTCCTTTTATATATTTTTGGTAACCTAGTGGCTTACTTACAACCATATACTCATGTGAGTTTATATTTCAAACATTTACTTAAACATATTGTTTTGGATGTTAATTGTATAATAGTGTATATACAAACACGTAAGGACTAGAGTCCAAGACGTATCCACTATGGATACATCTGGCCTAGCTCCAACCAAACACACTTGACGTAGTGGCATACCTCCCACAACCTCAGGACATCATACATCAGTTACAATAAGATAACAGTTTGTGACACACAGTATCATCTCATAGCCTTCACAGAGTGGCAGTAAGCTCTGGTGCATTTACACCTTACTCAAGGGTGCATAAGGCTCCCTCCAGAATGAGCAGTCTGCAGTTGGCAGTCTCCAAAATACTTTTTGCAATGAGTAGTCTACAAAATATTGGCATAAATAAAACTTTTGTTACTTTGGAACAAGCAAAAACATCGTTTTTGAAAAATAAACATCTAAAATGGTATATGTATTTTAACTTATTATAACCTTATTTATAGTGATGGATCAAGTCTCGAAAACTTGATTCTAGTCAACTAAGATTGACTCATCACTACAGTAAAGACTTTTTATAGCAGACATTGAGATAGTGAATGTGCAAGTCGAGTCACTGTGCTTTTAGGTTGTCATAAACAATACATATTCACACCTAACAATTACCTTTCATGTCTTTGTGAATCAATAATCTTATGTTACTAAATCACCAAAGTGATTGGAGCCATTTTGCTTCCCAGCAAAGCCCTTCCTCTTTGCCACCAGCTGGGCGACTGATGTCAGATAATGGTAGCCTTGTCAAGGTTGACAGGTACAGTCTCAGCAGAACACAAATAAGAGGCACTGTATTTAAACATGAAAAGCATTTGTCTCAATTGCATATCACACCTTCGGCAGAAATATGTATAACTCTAAACTCGTCATTACTTTTGTCATAAAATTAGTGTGACGCATGAAGGACTCTGGAACAATGACTACGTCACGGTCAAGTCTAATTTTTGGGTGTGCACGTCAGTCACACACGGGGTTAATTGCTATTCTGTCTTATTGGCAGGCTGGGGCCCGACCATTATATAAGGTAAGGCATGTTGTCTGGCAGCTCGGCACAAAGTCGATTATGAATTGTGTAATTTGTCGAACGGTGTGACTTGCAGTCACTGTGTTACCAGCATTCGGGTTGATCCGGCTGGACTGCTGCCCCAGTCGTGGTGGTTGATAACGGCTGCTGGAGGTGCCCGTGGGTGCTACAGTAGCTGGTGCTGCTCGTAAAGGCCTTTATTGGGCTGGTGCTCAGATTTCCCTTGAAGCAAGGACATGCGATGCTGAGCAGTACCACCTCCCCACGGCGGACGGGGCTGCTACGACGAGATTAAGCATCCCAGGCATCATCTTTGCAGTTGTGAACAGAAACGGGAAGGGAGCTGGGAGGTGAGGCCTCTCCAGCTGACGGGCAACGTGAGCTTGGTCCCAGGGGTTATTGTGGCAAAATGCCGTAGTGGTTGGGGGTGCTTCTCCTTGTAGATTTGTAGGCGGCCGCGGCCTCTCTCTCTACCGCAAATTCTTCCCACCCCTTTTGGTGTACGGCATGGAAGTGTACTACAACCGGCCACACAAGAGGAAGATAAAGGGGGGGGGGGGGGGCAGGCAGGTGACAATTAGTCCCTAAACAGATGTGTTCGGCCACAACCAAAGCCGAGCATGCGCAGAGTTGTACCCTTTCCCCAACTGGCGACACAAGCAGCATGGTGGTTGGAGAGGTGGGTTTTCTCTGAGTCGTCCAACACCAACTGTTGCTGTGGGCCCAAAGCGGTCAGACCTTCAGAACCAATCAAATACTCTCTCTGGCAACACAACATTGCGATGGACGGAGTACAAACTGGTCTGACTAACTAACCTCCTTATGGGTTGTCTTTCTGATGGTTGTGGCTCTACTTCTTGGTATACCAAGGTGCACAGTATGGGTGGCATCGAGCGCATGTGCTTGTTCAATGTAGAGTTCCTAAGGGGGAGCTTGGATTCCACACTAGGCTGGTAAAATAGTTGGTAAAAAACCGATCTCCTGCTCCACCTCTGGTGGGCGTGGTGTTTATGTGGGATCTCACGGTCACCTAAGGAAAGTCAAAGCAAGAGAACTCGTGCTTTATTCCTCAGAGCACTAGACATGGTGGCCCGTACTACCTCCTAACTACCTCAAGCTGACCGGAAGTGTAAACTATGCAATATATCAGATGAACAGGAGCTAAATCTAAACTGGAAGGTGAATTCTACTTGGTGTCTGATAACGTTCCCTATCTACTCTGTTCCTGTGTCCTGAAGAGACTTAGGGGGCCCATTTCCTGAGGGGTTGTGGAGGTTGCCATTACAAGGTGGTTGACAACTTCATCAAGGTCTGCAGGGGGAGATCCTCTGGATGGGTTGGAAGACGGCATTGGAGATGAAGAGCTTAGGGGTTGTCTGGAAGATGTAAAGTAGTCTGAAAGCTCCAGCACACGCGGTGGTGGAGCACGTTGCCGAGACTGTATGCCCTAAGAAGAGCCGACTAACAACTGACATTTCTGGGCCATGCACAGGTATAAGTACTGCCGGCCTGCCCTTTTCCAGGTTGTGGGGATGTAGGCGATCAAGTCGTCTGCTAGGAGGCGGAGCCAAGTGTTGTCTGCTGCGGCATCTGCTGGTGGCTGGAGCGAGGTAGGTGGTGCCATCCCTTGGCATGCTCTGGAACTACTTGGCCGTACAGGGTTGTTTCAGCTGTTTCGAATGTGAATGCAGCGAACAGTGCAATACTGACGTGTCTATATTACTCCCAGTGACATGGGATGTAACCTGCAAGTACTATGGTAGATATTGTACTGGTTTGGACTCTGCCTGGTATGCCAAGGAGATACGCACAGATGCAGTCCAAAGATGAGTTTATCGGATATGCAACTGCTTGAATGTGGGCAGCCGACTACATGACTTCTCATTGTGGAAATTCATTTGGATCCACATACAATAATATCCGACTACCAACTGCCAGCGGCCAACTACTCATCCTGAAAGGGGCCTAAAACATGCACTTGACCTGATGCATGCATCAATTGTAGACCCTGGATCTGGTCATTGTAACCACACAAGATTTACCCAAGGTTCTGACGCGTGCCCAATTAGAATGACTTGGCACATTGGTCGAGGATTTTGTCCGCTAGACCAAAAGCAGAATGGTTTAGTTTAGATAGACGACGAGAGGCAAGGGGTGTTGGTTAGCACTTACTTACTCCTGCTTCTTGGGCGCTGTAGTGGTGGTAGTGGGTTTCACCCAGATGTGATGAGCTTGGCACATGCCGAAGCGGCAAATCCACTGGTAGGCTTCATTGGTCCAGAAGTTGATGTTGTCCCAGCTGAATCTCGCTTTGGTACCGGTCAACAACGCTTTTACTACAGGGTGACACGAGGGGTGAATATGTAGACAATACAGTGAATGGAGCATTCGACACTGACTCGTGCCTGAGTTGGGCAGCGCTGTCCCGTTCGCCTGCCTTTCCGGTTTAGGTTAAGGAAGTGCACTCAACTGTCTGGCAGCAAGGAACGCTGTGTTTCGTTCCCTACGCTTTTGGCAGTGCCTCTGGCCGTAGGGCATAATGTCTCTGCTCACAGCTTACAGGGTACACCCTGATGCGAACAAACTAAACACAATTTACAGTGTAAGTCCGGATTTGGCTTGCTGACCAGACTGTGTAAAGTCTCCACTGATCCCCCACACTATGCGGGCTGATCAGATACGGGCAGCTGTTTGGGTCACCAATGCCGCCACTGGATGTGTATCTACACAGGAATGGACGGCAGGTCTCAAGCTACATAATATCCCAGCACTGACAATACTCTTGGATAAAGCAATAACTCGAGACTGTCGCGCCTCTTTGGGTGAAGGTGTTACTAGTGGTTGTGGCTCCTCTGTACCTCTCCACCAGCAGTGACAGTGCTCTGGTAGTAGGAAAGCAACAGATGGCCATCTAATATGTGTGTAACAAAATATGACGGACCCTTGAAGGGCACCCGTAGTTGAAGCTAATTTGGTTATTATAAAATACTCGCTTCTCATCAAGGGTGTACGTAGCAAACTGTATCTAGCAGGCAAACAGACAGATACTCTAAGAAATAAAAGCTGAGAGGTCGGAAACAACAGTATGTTTAATGAAGTCTCAAAAAAAATGCAATGCGTGCTACCTCCTACCAGGCATTTGAGTGCTGAAGGGTACTAAGCTGGCCAGGTGTAGGCAACCTGGTTGTAATGAAAAACAAGACAGAATTAGCTAAACAAGAAAATATATAATACTTCTAAACTGTCATAATAAAAGAGCATCTATAAGAGAGAAAGATGAAGTTAAAATTATGTGAGCATGTAAGCTGGTCGTCGTTTGGACAAACCATCGACGTCCACAGTAGCCTCTGGGGGCGTACTGAATACTTAAGAGGTTTTCTCCAGAGGTTTCCAGCACTGACCAGTGCTCTGGGAAGATACGCGAGAGCCAAGAAGAAAAACTGTCCTGAGCCCGGCTGCATCTAAACTTATATAGGTGAAGCCTGTAGACTGCCGGCACAGGCTGCGGGGATGGCCTGCCAGGTTGCGTAACCTTCAGGTAACGAGAATTTGTTTATGAGTTCCTGTTGCCTGAAAGTAGGCAGCCAAGATACACGTAGAAAATTTTCTGTACGTATTTCTTAGGTCTGCAGCAGTGGAAGTAGGAACCTTAGCGATGAGTCGTAATCGAAGTTGATTAGTAGTAGGAGTCAGTTCATAAAAAGTTTGAAATGGATTTTGTAAGGTTCTACTGTACAAATACTTTAAATGCATCCACTCTGTTGCATTTACTTTGACACATGCACTTTGAGGTGCAAACTCAAACAAAACACAATTATAAAGTTGAGATCGAGTAGGCAGCTTCCAGGTTTCAACATTGGGTAACTTCCTTGTACTTCCATAGCCTGCACACTATCTACCTGACACAGGTTCATGAATAACACCACTATGCCTGCTGAGCTGAAGTACGACATTATTCACCACCTGCAGAAACTATTCCAGCCAGCAAACAATTGCAATAACATATCTGCCAAATACCAACATGCGAATACACGTGCTGCTATAACGTTACGATACATAATGCCAATTTCCCTGCAATATTTAATCATAACAACACAACTAAGAGACTGGAGAGCAGCTGTTAAGTGCCAGGTTCAAGTATGTATGATCGGAGGATGAGTTACCTTGCCAGTGAGGAAGAGAGTGGAGCTGTCCTCGTCGTAGAAGGGGATGAGAATGGCGGGGGACACATCTAGACTGACTGTGTTGAGGGGCGCAGCCAGGTTGTCCGCACGATAAACATGAATCTGCCTCTCTGACACTCTGCACACACCACCACAACCCTAGTTACAGCACATGTAGAGTACATACATACACCTAGAGGCTGTTCAAGGTTAACTGAGCACTTTTGAAATCAATCTCTCAAAAATGTGTGTGCCCACATTCATATTCTTTAACAGGCACACTGACTGGTCATTCAATAAAAGTTGGTAACCATGGTGGTAAAATAACTTCATGTTTTAATATTGCAGTGAAAGTGTTAAGTAAACATATATATATATATATATATATATATATATATATATATATATATATATATATATATATATATATATATATATATATATATATATATATATATATATCTTTTAAAAATTCATATACGAGTAGGAATTAGTAAATTTGTAAAATTATTTACTTTTCTAACAATTTCACAGTTTCACTTGGTCGGTGCATGAACAAACTGATCAGATGCATGGTAATGTTATTTTTACATGTCATGGAAGAATAAATTATTTATACGTTTGCAAGAATACCATAAGAGGAACTTTCAAAAGTGCTCAGTTTACCATGAACAACAATATACAACAGTTCATGATTCACTCAGGGCTCTCATAAGGCTTCCTAATTCCTTCTCCCAGCTCCCTGCGTATCCTCCTCCACTATCACTAACATTGCAGTCACTGTGTACACATGTCCAGCAGATAAAAATTGTCAATTTGTGAAAATGTAACATGCATTTGGGGCCATGGTGGTCGAGTGGTTAGCCTGCTCACCTTTCACATAGACTATCTGGCTTCAATCCCAGGCCGGGTCACTCCCAGGCAAATGGGAATCGTGCCGGACGATGCAGCTGGCCGGCGGGTTTTTTCCCCCTGCAATCTCCTGTTTCCCTACCCTTACCTTCGTCCTGGCAAACAACTGCTGTATCATCCTGCCTAGTTGCCGTGGTCACAACGCAGCCTGAATTTTTGCATTTTGTCCTTAGTTCCGACCAACCTTTAGGTTGTAAACACGCACACGCACATGCATTCATGTATCATTATTAATTTTTAATTTTATTTAAAGCAGAGATGTAAAATTTTCTTTTAGCAATTCCTCAATTCTAACGATTCTAGCTAGAATAAACTAGTCAATATAATCTTATTTTCAATCTCTGTTGAGTTTGATTTCATTCTGAAGATTATTTATTAGTAATGTAATATTAATAGACAAAAATACGTAAATTTTAATTTTAAATACAAAAATTAAATAGTTTATTACTCCATTCCTAATTAAGTACAAGAATGTTAGTTCATTCTTATAGGCCATTCACGGTTACTTCACACTTCTCTGAAGCTCTGCTTAAGTTCTTCTTTTTGTTACCGATTATGTATCCTTCTGCTAAATGTAAACATAAACACTGCCATGTGACTTCGACATTTTAACTGTCAAATGATTTGACGGACGACGCGTCGTTATTGGTATTCAGACTACCTCAGCTCCATCCTGACGGTTAGCACTATTGTAATAGTAATTTATTTTACAATTTCCCCTTACTTGAGCTGAGATTGTACTGTCTACTACTTACCTTGTTTAATTCATCGGCCCACCATAACCATGCGTACAGGACGAGTTCATTCTCATTTCTCCACCACTAAATAGCACTAGTTGTATTATCATTCGTCTTTGCTTCCCTTCCTCCAGCTGGCCGGTGACGTTATAGCTGGCAGTCATGCCATCGCTATCCCCCTGCTTTGTGGCTACCTCTTCGTCCTCATGATGTCAGCCAATCAGCATAGGGCAGCGGCCCAAGTTAGTATGAAAGGAGGTCTTGTTCACACCTCCACGAGTAGTCTGATTTTGTCTCTAGCAAGTCACCCGCAAATTTAATACTAGCTGCTCAGACAACACCTGCATTCACGCTTCTCTTCCAGCACCCGTTGCTTGGAATACATTAGGCCCTTGTAGCATAGTGGTCTGACCACTCTGCGACAATTACGTGATTCCCTCTACAAAGATCCCCGCTAATCACCCCCTACCCACACAACACGGACGTGTTCAAGACGGGGAAACCTTTATCCTACAGACCCTCTCAGGACTGCTCCTACCACACCTTGCTTAGTCTCCCTGCATCGTACCTAGCTCAGCATGCCATCTACACCTAGGGAACTGCAGCAACAATAGGAAAGACATTTGCTTAGCCAGGCAACGCCAGCTTTGCACACCATTCACCCCAACACAACACGGGTACCTCTACTGGCTGCAACGAAGTACGAACCGCTTTCCGGCCATTTACTCATTCTGACGTGCAGTAGCGAGTACGTCACAACGTTATTTCCCATTGCTGTAAATAAACATTAACTGAACCAAAACCGTGAGATTCACCTCAACCATAGGGTGAGGGGTACTGTCAATATGAATTAAGAACAGAAATAAAGGGGTTGGTAATTCTGAGGGGTGAGGCCTCTCAGTGGTGCAAGCAGTGTGAACTCTGCCCTGCTTAGGTAATGTATTTCCGAGGGCAATAGGTGGAATGGGTGTGCCTAACCATGGACAGATGAGACCTTGTCCTGATGGAGTCCAAGACGAAACGGATCCAGGCCCTGGAATCAGAGGAAGAGAGAGAGGATAGTAAATCCCCACAGTCTGTTCCAGAGGTAGAACCCCTGCCACCCAGGAAACTCGCACCTCAATCAGCCACCGGAGAGGAGTCCCCACCCTCGACCTTCATCAGGACAGTAATCTTACCTCCATACTCAGAGATTGGATATCTCCTGGCAGAGCCCTCTGGGCAGAGCTCTCCATCAGGCTTCCCAAACCTAACATCATCTCCGAGGTCGACGAGCCTCAGCATGCCGTCAAAGTAGGGGTAACAGAAGAACCTCTACCTCTGGCCTCCACGTCGGCTGCTCCGGTCCCGGAGGTCCTGGCCGATGCACGCACTGCGATGCTGGGCGGCGCTGTGGACGTGCATTCCCAGGAAGCAGAGATAGCTGTATCTCTGATACCTCTACCGCCTGGCTCTTTTCCGCCCATGCCTCTCCTAGAGGATGTGGAAATCCGCAAGGTCAAGGAGGGAGAAGCATCGTGTGTGTCACTCCCTCCCCCAGCTCCAGAGATCCCACCGCCAGACGACAGGATCTCCACTCCAAGGACTCTCAAACCAGCCCGGAAGGAGAGTCCAGCCGTACAATCGCGAAGGCTCCGCCTCAGGTCGGCACGCCTTCGCAGCGAGACGTGATCACGTTGCGCCGGAGAGGGAGGAGAAGGAACCAAACCACTTCCCCAGGCGGCTGCCCTCTCCATGCCGAGGAGGGAGGAGAAGAAACTACCAGTCCATTTCCCGACTGTCTATCCAGTTTCCACACCTGGAGGTGTTGGGACGAAACACAGGAAGGACTCAGCCTCCAACCCAGAAGGCTGAACCACTCCAACAAGTCATCGAGGTAGTGGTTTCAGAAGAGGCTCTACGTCTAGCCACCACCACGTGTCCCGCTGGTCCGGGAGGACCAGTCGACACCCTGACCTCGATGCTGGACAGCGCAGAGATCACTGATGCTGTCCTTTCTGTACAGGAGAAGGATCATCAGCCTGTCATCAGCATAGGTGAGCCTCAAGAACCCCGGCCCCAGGTAGCCACCCCAAGAACGCCCTTCCAAGACGGAGCGTCCAGCAGTTCTCAGGTGCCAGGCGGCCTCGAGGTGGGAGATGTCGGTGCGTGCCTGCCACATATCATCCCAGCCTGACTGCTATAAAGAATTTCCCTGGTGGCCAACTTCCACATACATGTGGCCGCGGCACTCACGAAGAGAGGTCATCCATGGAAGAAAGAGAGTCGAAAACCCAGCAACCAGTAAAGTATGCCACATAAGATTAATTTAAAACATTTCATCATTTCCATTAATAACTAACCGATTCTCCACAGCAAACCTATACTGTACCACCCAAGTTACTGTGTATGGAAACAAGTGATAAACCAGTGAACTTAACGCATGTAATTATTGCGTTACTAAATATCTTGGACGCTTTTAATGATGAGTGCCGAAATACATAGAAGACCAAAGAAAATAGTGCCCAAATGAGCAAAAACATCTTATGTGTACTAAATAAAAAAGAACTTCCCAGTGCAGGCCCGTGCCTGAAAGTAAAAACCTTCATCAAGAAAGGAAAGTAATAAGCTTGTAAATAGTTCTTTTACAATACTTTGTTCTAGTTTTTTTTTTTGTTGATAGCAAGAATTGTAAATATTTCATTGTTAATCTTTAAATGTTGACGTGTCCGTTGCAGGTCACTTGTTTTGAATTTGGTGTCAAGAAACATTGCTAGGGTTAATGCTTTTAATAATTATTCATTGTAAAACATACTTTTACAATTTTTCGACATACCTGATAAAAGTCATGTAGTTTAAAATGTTAACCAGTGGTAAATAACTTTCCTCTCAAGTGTTTGTAAATATTAAGAATTTGAGGGTAACATGTTGTTTTAACTAAATGTAGGAAATTGTAAAATGTATGTAATGGTTTACCTTAGTTACTGTTTTTGAAGTGTACTCCTACGGCTTAGAATGTTAGGAAATTTAGGTAGGACTACACTACATGGCGTAAGGTTTAGTATTGGTCAACTTCCCAATTATCCAATGTTAAATGTAAGCCGTGCGACATGCAGCAAGCTTCAGACAGCACCACCATTTATTCTCCCTCAGAGCCACAGGAAATAATAATTACCGTATTTAGGCATGTATAGGCCACACCAGATTTAGATGAGAAATTAGGGATAATTAATATTTCAAATATAGGCTGCACTTAATTTTTGTATTCCAATAAATATTGTTAAGTCACAATTCCATACAAGCATTATAAATTCAGACTTAATTTCTCCCCTACAAAACATTTGTGAAAGGAAATCTTAACTGCACAGGTGACATACACCCCCACCCCTTTTTTTTCTTTCCTTTTTTTTTTTCATTTTCCTTTAAGTGCCAAAACTTTAAAATGTACTGCATGTTGACAAATTCATAAACATGTTTCAGGGGAAAAAATTAAAAAAAAAAAAATTTTTTATGCCAAAAGCCACACCCCACTTCTTGTACTAATTTTTTTTTGTAAAAATGTACGGCCTATACACACCGAAATACAGTAGCTAGCTCGAATCACACATCCCTTTACAAATGGGATCTTGTTTACGCTCCAGTATCGAACTCTTATTGTGCGTGCCTGCAATTTGCTTTTTACAGCAAACAAACTGTTAAACATCATTATATCAACGTAACAAAGCCCACAATGATACTTTGTGAGTGAGCGCAGTAAAAATAAGACTACAGTGAAAGGCTTCATTAACAGATTTATGTTACAAATTGATGCATGCAGAATACAGTGCAGCACGTATGCACTCTCTATGGACGACTCTGCCCCATCTATTAGCCACGTGCGCTCCGGGGTGGATTATGTAAGCAGCAATCTGAATAAAATGTATCAGGCCAGGAAGCCCATGAGCCTGGGTGGCCGATCACATAATTGCATATTAGTGCGTAATTGCAATACCCATTGCCCATCCAGAATTATTCATGCAAAAGGCACCCCGCGACACACACTATATTTATTGTGAATTCTACTACTTGTGTCTGGTCCCTGGAAGAAGTTCTTACAATCACGAGAGAGGGCAGCACCCCTGTGACCTTGTGACATTACAGCCTCAGAGATAGGGGTTTTAATTTGTCGTCGCCTCCACACTGGGTGATAAGAAACCCACAGCACGTCTGTACCCCCCATAAACTTGGACCCGTCGTGGAAGGCTACGCAACACCCCGCACTCCGAAGAACTGCTGATCAGAGAAATTTTAGTATAAATACAACCCCCGCAGCTAGTACCAGCGAGTGTCATCGGGCTCGGCGACCGCGAAGGACACAAGCCCAAACTCCAGTCTGCTGAAGACTCTCCTCAGTCCGCAAGGGCTCACCCTCCTCAATCTGCGACAGGACTCAGCCTCCTTAGCTCACAAGGGCTTATCTTTCCTACAGTCCGCAAGGATTCTGCAGCGCACTACCCACCCACCTATACTTGCAATAAGCTCTCCTTCGGGCTCGACTAAGAGCTACTCTAACTCCTACCGCCGACCCTCCCTTCTTGACTCACCCCGCACGTCATCAGAGACCTGCATGTGAGTCAGCCAACAGCTACAGGTATACTCAACCTTAACCCGGTAAATCCTACCTAAGTCAACTTCCCGTGACTCCACTGTAGCGAGCCGTTGCATTGTGTGTTAACTACATGCTTAGCTTCCCCCCTTAATTAATCTAGCCACTGTACATTGCGTTGCTACATTTTCATTTGTCTAGCTGCTGTAAATTTTGTGTTGCTATAGATTTCATTGGAAGACCCCTTCTAAGTTACAGAGCTATAGTTGCTACCCCAGTCTCGCCTTCACCTGACCCTCGTTTCTCCACGTAATACACGTGTAGCTACTTTTATTGTTTGTAAAACAATTTACTTATATTGTGTATTTTTGTATTAGTAATTATTCATTGCCTTTACTCCCCAGGGAACGAAACCCCACAATACACAACTAAGTAACTTTATATCTGTGTACCGTTACTGTAGTAGTGGATTCCTGCTCCCTCAGTATAATTTGGTGCTGTGTGATTGTTATTGCTCAGATGTAGTGTAAGAAAGGTGGTGCAGTGAGCCCAGTAAGCAAAGATGTAGGAAATGTCGTGCCCTTGCTCGAGCCAACGCCTAACCTAAGCCTGTAGACAAGCAGTCGCCTAAACAACCTGATCAAACACCACGAGCCATTTTCCCCTCTAATTCCGCTAGACATTTCTTCTCCCCTTGATCAACTAATCAGTGGTAACTGGCCGGGGTATCCCACTATGGATGAGATCCAGCTGCAATTGCTGAACCGGGAAAACGAACATACTACCCAGGACAACACTGCTAGCCAACCTGAGAAAACCATTAGCAATGCCAAACTGAAATCTGGCCTAGAATCCGAGTCACACATCCCGCAGGCACAGTCTTACCAAAACACTGCACCATTAAGCTAGCGATGGGGAAATTAATCCGGGTTTGACTCCCGGCTCAAGCCTGACTCCCGTGCCCATATAGCACGCTCCTCTGACGATTACGTCCCCACACGTAAACCAACCCAACCAGCTAAAGTCTCATCAGCAAGGTTACGTTACGCCCATCATCACTCTAGAATAATATTCTCCCCCTTTCATCCAGTCAGGATCGCTGGCATCCTGCATATATTGGCAGCCATAATAGTGAGATGAATCACACTCCCAGGCGGGGAAGTCACATGTATTCGACTCACTCTGGGGTTTGACTCCCCTCTGGCCCATGGCAAACCTGCCCATAAGCAACCGAATGCTACAGTAAAATCCCTGACGCCACAGAGGCCTGATTGAAGGTATAGTATTTTGTTGTGGTAGGCTAAGTAGCGCTTGCGGGCTTGGCAAGGCGGTCAACGTACCATACTACCTTCTGAGATAGTCCACCCATATAGGACACACGTCAAAACAAAACTAAGTACCTTTTAAACGATAGAACAAATGAAGGTGCATTTAAAAACTATCACAATGGTGGACTAACACTATACACTGTACTCGCAGTAACGTAGTTCCACTGTATGTTACAAAATTCTTTTTTACAGTAGTCCACTTTGTGGATTGTGTAAATATGTACCTAATAATTAAAACACAAATACACATTCTGGATCTTTACACAAAAAGGCAGATTTCAGGTGGCAGCAATTATCTTTTCTGCGAATGTTGCATACCTTTACTATGTGTTTCCAAGCATCTCAGAAGTGTAAATATTTAATTAAACTATGGATGCAAAAACTAACATAATGGGTACAACATAAATTACAGCAGTATATGGAACTATTTTACCATAGATTATTACAAAACTATTTGAATTATAAGCATTATAATTGAGAATCAGAAAAAAGAATGTTGGAACTGAATCAAGAATCAAAAGAAGAAGAAGAAAATTGTTACCAATAGAAAATGTTGTATTATTCAATTACTATTTTTAAGTGCTGTCTGTAGTGCTTATCAACAGTCTGTAGTACTGAACAGGCAAACACACAGTTAAATTTTACAATTTACATGAAAGAATAAATGCAATCATAACATACTTAATTAACATTTAAAAGTGGAGTCAATCTACAAAGGAGGGCTGATAAGGTAGTCTACACTGCTGCTGTGGAGGTAACTACTCAAAACCATTGCGAAGTGGCATTGAAAAACATTGGCAACCACTGTCTCTTGACCACTGGCTGACAGGTCAAATCACTATATTATTTCAGTTAAATTTTTTTTTTTTTTTTGCTATTAACTGTTTACTGCTACTGTAATGCTCTTCACTATTGTAACACTATGCAAGCATGGCAGAATGGAGATATGTGACTGCTACAGCCCAAAGTTCGAAAGGCAATCAAGTGGTTAGCAAACATTAGTAGTTCTCACTTGTCAAAGCCAATGATGACAATGAAGTTGCCATCGAGTGCCCAGACGAGACGGGCACCGCGGGAGCCCGCGGGTCCCTTACCCTCCCTAATTGGCTGCGGGGAGGAGCGTGGCTTGTAGATTCTCAGCTTGCCATCCTTGCAGGCTGTGGCACAGTACGCCCCGCATGGACTCCACGCCAGACTGAACATCTGCACAACAGACTCGCTCATCACTCTCTACTACACTGACAATCCCAACTATTGCCTACATTTTCATGCCCAGCAATCTTATTTTTAAATACTCAAAAGTACCAATAAATAGTGACAAAGGCTTTAACTATACTTCAAAACAGTCAAAAAATTATTAAGCTTCATTAAGTTTCAAAGTGGCTACCAGATAGCACTCTAATCCTCTCCTCCCCAGGTTGATTGCCATTCAGTTGACATAGCGAACATCATACAAGTTGTACAACAGCTGAATGTATGACAATGGTGATACTGTAAGAGTTCATATCTGTATCTGATGCTGAGGTGTTGTAATACCTAACAGATAGAATGTTTGTTATATGATACTCTGGCCTACTTCTTGGTGATGTTCCATTTTATTTTGTGTCACTTAACGGTAATGGTGCACGAAAATCTTATAGTTATATAATTTTTGTCACAATTTGTTTTACAGGGGATTTTTCAAAATTTTTGGTACGACAAGACGTAAATAACAATTTAGAACATCTTATTACATGATTAAAAATTCCCTGCATTCGTTATTCTCAGAGCTCTGAGAATAATGAAGGCAGTGAAAATCTAACAATGTAAAAAGGTGTTGAAAATTATTAATTACATCTTGTCAAGACAAAACTTTCAATAAACTCTTTGGAAAACGACTTACATCTAAAATCTGGTACATATATGACTTCCATGCACCATTCCCCTTAACCTTTCAATTTCCTTTTATAGCAATATGTAATGGTAAAGTCCCATAGTTTTCCTTTGTGTTATCACATGATGCGTTGGCAACAATGGTAATTAAACGACTTCAGCTCATCAGCATAGCATACATTGCATTGGATTTCAATGGAGTATTGCTATTGTTGACCACCACATGACTTTGAACTTTTACTGTTTGCTACGGCAAGAATGGACGTTCCAGCCATCAACTTGCTTTGTTCACCGGCCCACCAAGGATATGCATCATCAGACGCATTGAGTACTACAGCCCACTGCTAGATGGCACGTCCAGTATGTTTCATTGTCTTCCTTCCTTTTCCAAGCCTGCCGGTGACATCAGGCCAGAGAAGCTATGCTTTCGACACACCTCCTCTCAGCGGCAACAGGTTGCCGCTGAGAGACGCCAGCCAATGAACGCCGAGGTAACCGTGTGGCAAAGTATAAATACGGAGTCTGAGTTCGACTTGGGACCAGTCTTCAGTCTCCCACTGCACTCGTTGCCGGAACTGACCAGCCTGCGACTAGAACAGTCTTCATTTCTTTGCAGCACTAGCCACCGAGGAACTGGCCAGCCTGCTCGGCCACACTCCTATGCTCTACCTTCCCTCTTCACCGCACTTTTAGTACCAAAGGGGCTCCTAATCCTTGATATCTTCACCAAGATCAATATTCTCATGCCCTGCTTAGTAATCCAAGCATCCTGCCGAAGAGACCCAACGCACTTTGCGGTCCCTTCAGGGCAACAATGGAATAGGGAGTTAGTCCAGTATAGTAGTTGCTTTCACAGAACTAGTCTAGCCCGTCTTTTATAGCTCAGGACCAGGTCACCTCTACCCCGCTTACGTAGGCATACCTACCCCTAAGCTCTTGTTCACATATGTGGTAGTGTGACACCACGTGTTTATTTCCTTTCACACGGAATAAACATTGTGTTAAGCCCAATTCATGAGTACCACATTCCTGTAGACTTTGCACCTATCACAATTGACCTCATCCCTTGAGAAACACAGGTGATCCCGGGAACTCTGCTCAAACAAGCCAACACACTGATTTTCAACCCACATGCACTCGCTAATGGCCAGCATTTATGTATACTTCGGTAGGCAGAATGGTAGAGTCCACTCACAGGTACTCTGTGTTCAGACCAACTTGACAGTTCGGTGCTCGCCCTTTGAGTGCCAGAGAGGACGTTCCTTGGATTGTGAAGACTCAGCTGGGGCATCTACCCACGAGTTGAGACTGTTGACAGGGAGGCCCGACTTGCAATGTTCACCGCCTTCAGACGCAGAACATTGGGATAAGGTGTCCATGCCATTGGCAACCACTTCGCATGGTTCGACACTACATAAGGAATCAATTTCCTGCTTTTCGCCTCATGGACGCGAGTGTGTCTCTTGTGTGTTTTACATGCCTTTTTCCAAACATAGTGGTAGTATCAGGGAAAAGGTTAAACACTCATTGCCTCTGGGCATTTATAAGAGCTTACCCCCTCCCTTGACGCCTTCATCGACCAACTTGCACCACAAGAACAGGCACATGCCCTGCGCCACATCTTGGTACCTGTCATACTAACAATCCCAAAGGATCTGTTCCAAGGCCTCGACTCCTCTCGGCGGAGAGGTACAGCCGTGGATCCTTAAGTACCCTAGTCAGCCGGACAAGCCACCAACAATCCCCATTGCCTATCCATGACTCAACCTCGTTGCTCTGCTCCAACGGCATGTATCAACGTCTACAGTCAAAATAAGCACATACCTGCAGCACCCGCACACACCACTGTTCAGCCTAAGGCCCGATCTAGCACAGTAGACACACGCCGCCCAGGTATCCTACCAGTCGCTCGCAATCTGAAACGTAAAATCTCGTTGCCAGAACCCGACTTTGTGTCCTGTTACAAAGGTACTGGGACAGTCCTGTATACTGGACACGCTCCAGTACCTCCCAAGAAATAAGCGAAGAAATCCACCAGAATAGGTGGATTGACGTAGTGTTCTCCCAGACAGCCAAGTGTCACGTGTCCGTGTTTTGTGTTTTTTTTTTAAGTCAAACTTAAACTTGGGGAAATTTTTTTTTTGCTTTCAGAAATAATATTTTGATTTTTTTTTTCTCTCCCTCTCCCTCCCTCCCTCCCTCTCTCTATGCCTGGCAAAAGGGGAATCTGTTGCTTGGCAACTAGTGCTGCACCCTTGCATCCTCTCTCTCTTGGTCGGCTTGTGGGATGGAGGAAGATATCTGCTATATTCGAGCACACTCGGATGTAGCTCGTCATGGTCTTGCAGAGAATCACTGGCCACTGGCACCCCTTATAAGCCTGACAAAGAGGGGAAGTAGTAGTCTTGCAACTAATTCCACAACGTACTTCCTATCTTGTTCAACTTGTGAGGTCAAAAGCTTCCAAACATGGTTCCATTTGCATCTGTATAAAGTCTGCCTTCTCAACGAAAAGGAGACAAATAGGCTTGAAGGAAGTGGGTGAACAAATCACTTTGGTTGTCCTTGGCTACCTTCGGCTGTAATACACCACTTTGACAAGGCCCCTCTTCATGGAGGGGTTGGCTGACAAGAGATTGCTGTTCCATGGAATTTCTTGGATAGGTCTGGCATACGGTATGTATTCTGGCGCAACTGAGAACATTTGCAGAAAGACTGTCACTTTTACACAATGTCTTACTCTTTTCACCATTTAAATGATGCAACTATTATTAAATGGCAAATATTTTTTGATAATAAACAGGATGTTACGTACAATTTGATTCACAAACTGGAGGACCAACAAAAGACAAAAGTACATCAAAGTAGTTGTTTCCACGTCCGTTAATTATTTACAACACACGAGCATGCACAACTTGACCCGGTCATGGTGGCCATCTTGCTGTGACTGAGATTTTAGTAGAAGACTGGTACAAGTCACTGTAGTTCAAGATCTGTTCACTAACACAACTACTTACACAGAACACAAGATATAAATAATTTTCTCCTGAAAAACTTATATTTACTGCAACTTTGTGATTTTATATTTTTTATTTAAGCAAGTTGCAAAAACATTTTTTAAATGTATTATTTGCAGTAACGAGTTGCTAAAATTTCAGATTTTTTTTTTTTTTTTTTTAAGTAGTTAAACTTTACTTACAATTTAATGAACAGCTCCCATTATACCTAACACAAAGTCTAATATGGTTAGAAGTAGTATTTTATTGATGTTTATATCCATTCCTCATGTACTGAAATCCTGAATGTATGGAAATGTTTTGATAGTCCCCTGAAAAAAGGCTGATAGAGATTCGACAGTGCATATTTGATGTTAATCTCCATTAAATAATTTTGCCATTTAATTCTGAAGAGAATATTTTAACAGTAACGACTTTAAATTTGTTTTGCTTATAAGTAATTTACCTGTTATCCAATTACTGATTGATGGTGATAGCGTCGTCTGAAAGTTAACAGGTAGTATTTTAACTGAAGGAAGCCTATTTTGCTTGTTAAATTTTAGAGATAGGCCGACGCCACATTTTGCAGATACCAACTATACCGATTCTCAACTGCTGATGCTGCCGATTACACCGATACTGATACCAGTTTTGATGAGCACAATCATAATTCCCAATATTTGTAAACATTTTCTATTACTTAAATTTTAGTATTTTGTTTTATGAACATTTTAAGCACCTTGTATTACGTGTCTACAGCAAAGAAATGAAATACAACACTAATTTTAATAATAAATAAGATAGAAAATTTAACTGGGCATATAAGTAACTTAACAGTCAATGAAAAAATGTTACCAAACAATACAGCATTAATTACAAACTGAGTTCATTAAAGTCAACCTTCAAAACTTAAGTCGATATTTATTTGTTTCCACAGTTAAAGGTAGACTACACTATGCACTGCGACACAAACCGGGAATTTTATTCAACCGAATTATGACATACATATTAGACTGCTACCCGTTTCTTCCCAGCTACACATCAGCACTTTTAGTGTTGGTGGGGGAGAAACACATTCACACCAGGAGGCACGGCAGACTCAGGTTGCTTCTCACAACCACGCTAGTTAGTGAGCGGTAACTGTGGCCTGCAGTGTTGCCGAGCATCCTAGTGCAAACGCACAACCAGTAGAGGCTTGGTGGACCACACGGCTCCACGTCCCTGATCAGCCCGCCTACAGTGGGGGATCAGTGGGGACTCTTATCGAGCTCGAGTCGGCAAGTCACTATTGGGTTACACGGTTATTTTTTCTGTCTAAGGTGTACTATGTAAGCTAGAGAACTGTTACCCTATGCCTCACGAGAGGAGGAGTGGTAGAAAAGGCAGGGAACAACACCTGGCTCACCCCACTCTCAGGCTGAGGATAGCATTACCCCATCCTACGCAGGATAGAAAGGTGGAACGGGACAGAGCCGCTGAACAGAGACGACAAGCAGTCGTGCCTGCTCCGGTTCTAGTAATTGACTTTCCACAATGTGTCCACATCTATACCACGTATTACCCGATTGTCAACGGACTTCTGACTGGAACTGAAGAGTGCCTAGGCTGGGACAAAATCATCTTCTCGTCTAAAGAACCTTTTCTGTGGAACATCCATTCTGGCATCGACCAAATTTGTCCCGCCTACAGCCATACCTACCTCGACTACAACATCCAGGAGCAGAAGTGAGTAAGTTCTAGCCAACACCCTTCGTCTCACTCCAGCTATCTAAACCCAGTTAATCTGCTTTTGGTCTAGCTGTCAAACTCCTTGACTAACATGTCAAGTCAGTCTAATCAGGTACGTGTCAAAGGGATGTCGTACAATGGGAGATAGACAGGGTATGTGGCCATAAACCCTGCCTGCTCATACACATCAATTGTGTAGAATCACATACTACTCTATGGTGCTCTAATCGTTTGTCTAGGGAACAATGTTTAAGGATATCCACAGCTAAAGCGGCTATACTGCAAGGTCTGGGCCAAACACCACTAAAGCCAAGAACTTGTGTAAGCCTGTATAACCTGAAGTGCCACGGGTGTCATCATACACCCGATCAAGCTCGCCTTGAACCTCAGGGTTGGCTATACACAGCTTTAGTTGAAAATCTTACTCTGCACAACACCGCCATGCTGTTTGCAAGCACACCGAAGCCGCTGCGCTTCTAGCTACCTTGTAGCTAGTCTTAGTGACACGTGTCCGAGTATCGCTGACTCAGGGTCACCCTCACACCCTGCGTTGCCACGTGTTCCGAGACTAGTGAACATACTGATTGGCCAACCTAGGATTGGCCATTGAGGACCTAGTCAGGGTACAAGCTGGTTATGTGTGTTTACTGATCAGTCAATAAACAGATATAACCCAAACTTGTTTGCATTGCCAGTCCCACCATTCGATCTTTCTTTACTTTGTTCCCACTATCTCCTGCTTTGTCACCATACCGTTATACATTCTTGCAGGAGAAATCACGAGCCAGAACTTCGTTCCCTACCTTGGCCCTCTGGAGCACTGTCTCAACGTGGAGCTTAGGAAGCCCGTTTTCTTGAGTAACACCAGAGCAGTTGCGTTCTTGGACTATCGCCCCCTCCAGTATGTGCCTGGGTCCACCAGCGACGTCCTGCTTGCCAGGTTACTTGCTGGAGAACGATAGGCCAACTCCCGATAAGCAGCCCATTTCTTTGTGATGCTTGGGTCTTCCAGCGATGTCCCGCTTGCCAAGTAGCCACGAGAAGGGGCGCCGCAAACCTGCTACTGTTACCCTCTGTCTAATACTTAGATCCACCAGCGATGTCTCACTTGCCAAGCCACTAGACTGATGGCCAGTAGTCCAGGTTGCCTACTCTCATCCTACAACCTCTCATTTCCTTCAGGCGGTGCTTACCCTTTGGTACACCACTATCCACCTCTGTAATGACACACCTCTTATCACTTCCATAGGACTGGATGAGGGAAAGCAGCCAAGCAGGGACTAGCCCTGATTGGAGTCCTGGGGAGTTCAGATCCAGATGTGAACCAGGTTTACTCCTGGGAGAAGGAAGAAGCTGCTCGGCAGAGATGGTCAGCCACCAGCATATCCAGGACGGTATAGAGCCACATCTCGCATGTGCCATGTCACCATTTCCGCCGATGCCACCATAGAAACCACCCAACTTCGCTCAGCCCGCCAGTGCTGACAAGGTGGTCAAGCAACTCAATATAACACCTGTATATACATCAACACGTGCGCCTACACAATCAACACTGCAAGTGTACCTCCCAAGGTCCAACGTACTGTAATAGAGGTTGCAAAATCCACCACCGCATGCCCCAAGCACAACCCTGTCACAACGGCAATGCCTGTTTCCCAGTCGCCCAGGGGGGGAGTGGGGTAAGAGCCTTGACGATGCCCACTAGCCGCCAGACTCAATAGGGTGAACGTCAAGCCAAATACTAAGTATTTGTCTTCATTGCTTGCTGAGCCACCTATGAGAGCCTACCAAGAGCCGGGTCATGGAAAGAAGTTACTTCCATGTCCCCGCTCCAGTCTTATCACTTCCAACAACTCCTAGTTCTTTGACTTCAGTCAGTCACCTACACTATTACCACCAGACACCCACTGAATGCCAACTCCAAGGACTAGTCCTCAGACTTCCGCTGCGACACAGATCCCACCTCCAGCAGAGTCAAGCCTAGCATACGTAAATTCCAGAGCCTCGATTTAACCTATCCGCTATAACAGGATTGAAGATGTGCTTTGTTTAAAAGCATGCAGTCTGTGTGTAAAAACATTAACTACTTCCTCCTCTGTGAAGTAGCCTGAACTACACTGGACAATAGGGGTTTGAAGTACATCAGTGTCTACACGTGACTATAAAGGGATGCAGAAAGGCCAGTTAGGGGTCTGCCAAGCTTCGAAAATTTCAAATTCGAATTGAATATAACTTAATATAACCTAGACAAATACTTGCCATCGCATTATTAAGAATCGCACTACTACCCTGCATGATATTATACCATATAGTATTATACCATATGTACTCGTGTATAGCACATCTTTTTTTCACAAAATAAAGTAAAAAATGTCCAGGGTGCAACCTTTACATGAAAAATAAATAAATAATGGAAGGTGACCTGTTATCTCATCTCTTATTCTTACATCACTCCTCTCCCTTCTCTCATTCTCTCAATCTCTGGATTTCCAAAAAATACAAAGGCGATGAGGAAGGCAGAGGCAACATGGTTTTTTTTAGAGAAGGGAAGGGTCACATTCCAGCACTGCAAAAAAAAAAAAAAAAAAAAAAAAGAGCTTGTCACTGCATAAAAGAAGCAAAAAAAGGCCAGTGTAAGAGAGGCAAAAAAAACGCTCCAACCCATAAGAAAAAAAAAGGAAGCACACAGCAGTTTACATTTTTCTTGTAACAACCATAGTTAACCATGTTATCTTACAGTATATATCAGATGTGTATTTTCAGATTGTTTTAATTATACATCATTGAAAGCACTATCTTCTGTGGTCTAAACAATATTACACTGAATACATTTTATTTCTATATATTTCTTATTTTTATATGATTGTGACATACAGAATTGGATTTCATGTTAATTCACAGTGAATGCTCTTTTTAAGCACATATTGTGAACTCATTTACACATATTTTAAATATGTTTGAAGCTAAAAAAGTGTATTCAGAAACCTATAGTATTTGATTTCTACAAAAAAAAAAAAAAAAAAAAAGTGCTTTTTGTATGTAACGGTTATTTATGAATTAAAAAATTATTAAAATCCTTTACTGTTATGTATCTATCTTCAACAAAATACATTCTTGAAATTATTTTACTGACTTATAGTAAAAATACGATTCGAAGAAAATTCAATATTCGTGAATAATTTCATATTCAATTCGAATCAGAAAACCTGGATATCAGACCCCTAGTGCTTGGTGCAAGTGACTTAGCGAAGCAAGGTTATAGCCAAACCTGGTCGGTGTGTCCTTGTAGGCAGATACGGTCTGTTCTCATATGCAGGTCCCACATTCGCACAGTCATGTCGTAAGAGCCAGACGCCAGCACGTCGCTGGCCAGAGGGTGGAACTTGATGAAGTAGATCTTCTCTGTGTGGCCCACTAGCGTGTAGTCAGGTGTGTTGGTGGGTGCAGGCAGCCCTCCCTCTGGGATCCTCCAAACCCGGATGGACCCGTCATCACATGCTGTCCAAACACAACCCCTAATTTACAGCATGCATCATACTAGTCACCTCCCCTTCGCAAATGCCATAAATATAAAAATACATACTACTTCAAGTCTAGGCAGACTAAATTAAGACACTCTTTTACAAGTATAAATGAGTATAATAATTTACTTCTCAAGTAACAACTACAATAACTTTGAACATAACTGCACTGGAAAATACTGAATATATAGAAGTTACGTGGTAATAAAAAAGTGACCCCTGATGCTCAGTAATATATTTGGCCAAGAAAAAAACTTGTATATAATAAATCCAATGTCCATTTACAGTACAGAGATGTGTAAACCTAAACCCTAACACACACCACTACCAACCAGTGTCGTGGCAGGTTCCTTGACACACTACACCGTTCTATTCCTCAAACATATTGAAAAATTTCCCCAGATATGGTTTCAATCCCACCCTCCAATATATGACATAGGTTATTTCTATTTATACTAATGATTAACGAGTATGGTTTTTACAGTTTAAGTCACGTAGAATGGGGTATAACATTTTTAAGTTAAAATAGAGTTTGCACTGACGTGTGCCGCTTTCACCATTATATTATAAACGACTACAGATAATCCACATGCTTGTACCAACCACAGCAGGAACCAACTACCAGATGTCTAACAGGAAGTGTTCTCGCCAGAGACAAGATACTTGGTTTCCAAAACTTTCATGTCTCACCCTTCTCTTACTACTAAGTGTGTCTCACACGTGAAGGTGTAAACCAAGAGCACAACATGATACAAATGCATAGAGAGTGGGTTCAACTTAAACGCACTTCGGAATCATGATACCAAAGATATTTAAAGCAGCCGTGCAACGCGCCAGCCTTACCTGACGCACACAGCAGACAGTGTCGCCACACCGCCGAGCGCCTGTGGTGAAATCACGAGCGCGAGTGGGTAGCTCTCCCATCCCGTGCACTCTAGGCAGATGTTACAGGGGCACATCACACCTCCCACACTGGGCTTGCCACGCACTCCAGAGGAAGTCGCATATAAGGAAGTGCATGGCCAAGGTCGCGAGTTATCATCTCCAGTAGCTCCCTCAACACTTCTTGTGCTGGGGCTCTCCACTGACCATTAGGCCCACACGGTCCTCTCCAAGAACTTCCGGTTCTCCAGCGGCTGCCGCCATTACTACCAGAGACTTCTACCACCTCTTCATCATTGAAGCCACCAGGACCTCATCTAGGCAAACCTCGTCACAATAAAAGCGACAGTACGCTATTTCATTCCCTTGTATTTCAGTAGTCTAGAAGCAAGTCACCTTCACCCATTCAAGCGTAGGTTAAGGTACTTCCGCAGCACAGGTTTGTTGGTAGTACGTACGAGTCACCTAGGTATTTATTGTTTCAATAAATCCCTAACCTTAAAAGTATCTACGAGTTCTTTGTCTTAGTATGGAGTATTTCTCTACCAGTGTTGACCGACGAGTGGTAAGCAATTGACAAGAGTTAACTAAGATTAGAACTTCCGTCCTCCTTCAGGACCCTGTCAGTTGAAAACGACACTTCACCTTTCCAAGGCCACGCATTCTGTTCACCTCGGTGTTCAAACGGTAGAGCCTCAACCATTGGTTCACGCGTGTCCAATTAGACTGACTGGACACTGTAGTTACAGATTTTACTCGCTAGACCCGCTACCAAATGAGGCGAGGAGTATTGGCTAGTTCTAGTACACTCTCACATCTAGTTACATAGTTGAGGTAAGTTTAATCTTAAGCGGGGTGAATGCCTGCACAAATGTTCCAAAGTCGTGCTTCTTTCATCCAGAAGACCAAGTTGTCCCAACCTAGGCGAACTTCTACTCCTGTTAAGAAGCAGTAGACAACAGGGTGATATTTGTAGCTGGTACGAACACACGGTGGGTAACTCAATTAATATTACCGGTGCAGGAGTGACTGCTTGACGTCTGAGTTCGGCAGCACATACCCGTTCCACCTGTCTATCCTGCGTAGGATAGGGTGATGCTATCCTCGGCCAGGCAGCAGGGTGAGCCAGGTGTTTCTCTCTACGTCTCCTACCACTCCTCTCATGAGGTGTAGAGTAACAGTTCTATAAATCCCGCAGTGGACTGAAATGGAAATACTAACAGTGTACCCCAATAGTGACTTGTCGGACGGCTCGATAAGAGTCCCCACTGATCCCCCAGCATAGGCAGACTGATCAGGAACGTTGAGCCGGAGTCACACCAAGCCTCTACTGGTTGTGCGTCCACCCAGAATACCCGGCAGAACTGCAGGTCACAAGTCACCGCGCGTGAGTGGTGCGAAGCAACCCAAGTGTGTCGTGTCTCCTGGTGTAAAGGTGTTACTAGTGATTGGGGCATTACTATTTCTTCCCAATGAGCACTAATAGTACTGTGTGTTTGATGGGAAGAAGCAGGTAGCCGTCTAGAGTGTATGTTTTAGTTCGGTTTAATAACTTCCCCGGATTCCATTGGCAGAGCACAGCATAACCTACCTCCAACTGTGAATACAGATATATACCATGGAAATAAAAGTAGCAAAGTAGAAATCAACATGTGCTTATTGAAAGTTCAATAGACATGTGACCTGTGCCACCTCCTACCAAGTTGAGGATAGCTGAAGGTAACTGCGTAGTTCCAGGTGTAGGTAACCTGGTTCTAAATAAACGGGAAAAGCTGATTCTAGTTGAAAATAAGAGTTACAGTTAAACTACTAATTAAAGGCGTCTAGAGGAGACAAATGTAGATACAAGAAGAAAGTTTGTGATTGTATGCCGCCGGGTTGACTGGTCGTCGACGTACGCAGTTGGTTGCCGCAAAGGCGAACTTGTAGGTTTCCAACTTCTCTAGAGCTCCAGAGCACTAAGACTGCTGTGGGCAGTGCAAGAGATGCGAAAGAATGACTCCTGAGCTCAGCTGCGGCTGGACTTATATAGTGTTAGCTTGTACGCTGTCGGCACGGTGAGTGCAGGAGGCGTGACGTCCTCCGGACTTGGGTGGTGTGAGAATTATTTTGTCAGCAGTTCGGTTCTGCTCAGCCATGCTAGAGGTCTGGGCAGATTGTTGGCATCAAGCATGGAGGGGAGGGGGGCGTGCCTGCCGGGATGCGTGCCTTCCAGGTGAGAAAGAAAAAAATACAAGTTTCCGTTGCATGTAGGGGTAGGCAACGTGTTGCTCACATCTGTAGAGTTGGAAGCAGTACTACTAGGCGATGAGTTGGAGTCGTATTATAATAGGTGTAGAAGCGGTACACGTCAAGGTACAACCCACAGAGGTGGGACAGTCAACCCCAACTGTGTCTCTCACCAGAGCGCCTCGCTAAGATGCTGGCAGAGATTAGCTGTGAGGGATTGGAGACCCTAAGTTTGTGGTTACACCCGGCTGTGGTAGGAAGATGGTCTACGACCCATGACTACAGGTGCTTGCACTGTTAGGTAGTCAGGTAGCGCACCGCCAGCCATCGTATATAAGTCAGGGAATTGTTGATTGCAACTGGACAACTGGTGCTCTAACAGTCTATGGCGTTACATAGCAGACATGGAGCTCAAAGAGCTATTAAGAAAGTGGAGTTAAGTGCTACCAAGCAGGCCCGTTCAAAGAACCTCGTCACGCCATGAATCGACAATCCTTGGGGGCAGGCCTAAGCCCCCCGTAGTGCAGCAAGAACGATCTTGCATGTGAGTACTTACGCATTCCAATTGAGTCCAGTACGAACTGGATACGATATACATCAAGCAGTTCAAGCCCTCATCAGTGAAAGTGACACCAGGATCGGAAGAGCCAACCCGCACATCGGCAGCTGGGCCAGCACCGAGTGGAACCGATGCCATCATGCAGAACACTACCGCAAGCCGACTGCCACCTCATCCAGCGGAACCCGGGACACTAGCAGCAGCACCACCACTACTACGGTAACACTATCAACAAAGAACACCCCGCCGAGCTCTGGTAAGTCAACCTTACCCCAGAGGGCCCCTGTTGGCACGTTGCCAGGCCAAGTGTGACCGAGTTTATTACTAGCAGACAGTCAACCAGGCAGACGCTAGTGCCTAGCAAGAAGAGTAACCAGTAACGAAGCGCGACCGATCTAACGCAAATAAAAGTCCCTTGTCAATGTTAAAGCGACATGTCAGGATCATAAATGTAAATGTGTACAATACGTACTGGGTATAACTCCCGCCCCTTATAATTTCCTCCCACTCACAGTCACGTTTACCAAGTAAAAAGTTTGGGACTAGTTTTCACCAATAAGAATAATCCTTTCTTTGCCGTATTAAGCGATTCACAGCAATGCTATTCACCTCCTGCCAATGAGTGAATGACTATGGTACGTAGGAACGGTAATGTCAACCGCAGTATGCTGATAGGAAAAAAACGTAACAGTTACAGGAGAGGAGTGGGACAACAGCTTTTTTGATACAAATGTTTTTTAATGGTAATTACATGAGAGATTTTAAGCAGTAATTATATGAAAAATATAATGGCAAGTGTACTGTATCTATGCATATTTCTGCTGAGGGTGTGACATGCCATGAGCTAAAGAAGTTTTTCATGTTTAAATACATTTTATGGCTACATGTATTCATGTCTGTATCATGCTGAAACTGTACCTGTTAACCTTGACAGTTTCCAGTCATATTAATTGTCGCCTGGCACAGCAGCGCCCGCAGTAAGAGAACGTGGCATGTCATGCATCATCAGGTTTTGTTGCACTCCAACGTCTCAAATAACTAGTGTCCACCTCTGTAGCAGAGTTATTGTTTTCATTATCATGCAACTTTAGCGGTTTAGAAACGTATATTGATTTGCAAGACATGCAGTCAGGGTACTGGCAGATTTCAGTGCATCCCAACAGCAGAACGTATACCGCATTTACTGTTCCAGAGGGTGAAACTATGCAATTCCAAGGAATGTCACTGGGGCTGAAGAACGCCCCTGCCACCTTCCTGAGGCTTATGTCTCTCACAGGCTTCATCAGCCAATTCTGTTTTGCCTATCTTGACAACATAATTGTGTATTTAAAGCCCTGCGAAGAGCATTGTGGACAACTCCACAGAGTACTAAAACGACTAATTGCATGGATTAACCAGCCAGTTTGGAAAGACTGCCATAGACTACCTGGGTCACATAGTCACATCCGAGGGGAACTATCCCCAAGCCACCTCAATATGAGCCATAGAAGAGGCAAAAGAACCTACATACCAATAAGAAGCAGCTGCGTCGTTTCTTGGGTCTGTGCATAAGGCTATGCGACTACATACCAGACATCACCTGAAAAATTACACCCCTCAACCCCCTTCTAGAGAGGGAAACATGTTGGCTGGTGGGGAGAAGAACACAGCAATGCCTTTCTAAAACCGAAGTAGAGCTTTCAGAATATCAAGCAACTCCACAGACCACAAGTGGACAGTACCTTTAAACTGCACACCGATGCCTGCCAGAATGTACTGGGGTGGTACTATACCAAGAGAACTCCGAAGGGCAACCTCAAGTCACTGCCTATATCAGCACTCACCTGAATGCAACCAAACAAAAATACCACATTAATGAACAAAAATGTCTCTCACCGTAATCCGGGCAGTGAGAAAGTACTGCTACCACTTGAAAGCTGATGAGGGTGATTGAGGTGAGTATGGAGCAGCACAGGAATGTAAAAGCAAGTGAAATAGGAGATCCCTGAGAAAACCCGCCAACCAACGACATTGTCAGGCACAATTCCCATATGTGGAAATTCGGAGTGACCTGGCCGGGGATTGAACCCGGATCGCCATGGTGGGAGGCAAGCTGGGTAACCGCTCAGCCACCATGGCCCCTTTAACTGAATTTGACTTTAAAGTGCAACAATGCCCAGGCAAAGCATTACCTACCAGATGCCTTATCCCGCCAGACGGACGACGGGGGCACCAAAGAAGATGAGGAATGGGAGAGAATAACCCCTCCTTTGGCCCCACCTAGAAGCCTCGAAGAGCACATCCAACTACTCCGGCTACAAATCAGCTGATACCAGATAAGTTATAACCAGTAGAAGGACCCAGACATCCAGTGTCTACACCAGGACATACCCCAGAGGTTTGAACTACGAGATGTGATGCCGGCTAACAGCCAGTCATGTTAAAACCATGATGGCGCTCACCACCCACATGGCACGTGGGAAGCACGTGCACAAAGAGACCTTAAATTGTATATTCAAGTGTTATAAAATGTTTAATATTTGTGTGTTTGATAATGTTGCAACATGTTTGGTTACTAATTTGAAATGGGTGCTGCACAAAGAACATGAACAGTATTATTCCGGCGTGAACGCCATCATAAAAGACATTGAGAAAACACAGAAAATTAACAATCTGAATATAAAATGTAAATCAATATCTGAATTCTTTTTGTGCCATTTCAATTTTAATAAAAAAAGTTTTAATCGGCATGCATAGCACTTCTGGTTGTGTCAACCCCGTAGGCAGCCATGGTAGGCCCGCGCGACCCCTGACTCTGGACAGTCCGTCTAGGAGAGCTGGCGAGGTAAGACACTGCCACGTACGTACGTACTACAACCTTTGAACACTGATATAGATTTCCATTGCTCATTTTAGTATATCAGAGAAACTTTGCTTTGGATACGTTAGCTAGACTAAGTCTGTATCTGTGCCATCCATGCACTTTCAGGGTATAGTTGTGTAATTTCATATGTGCTTTATTAAATGTCGGGGTTCTATGTATTTTTCGTTCAGGGTTCTGTATAATTTCACATAAATTGATGCTTTGTACGTACGACCACGCTGTTACTTACATGTCTGGTTTTTCTGCCATCAGGCTCATTACAAGCCTACAACTGCTTAAATCATCAGGGGAATATTTTTCCCAACAGAAATAATATTTTGTCTGATCATAATTTGCAGTTTTTATGGAGAAACATTGCAACTTCCCCTGCACCACGTGGTCTGCTACGAACTTTATCCAGCGGCATCTACGCCATCTAAGCTTACTTTCACGCAATCACGTGTTTATTGTGACTACACGTATTGTACCCCATCTTGTTCCATCCATATTTATTATGTAATTTTGTAAGGTGATATTATTTCTGTCCTAGCCGGCTATGTGTATAGGCCGTCACCACATTAACCACGGGCTGGAGGGCGAGCCCGGATGAGCGTGCTAGTGATGCCAAGTAATCTCACATGTTCATGTCTAGATTCATTTTTGTAATTCTCCGTGCCCTGTCTTCAGGAAACGCCTACAGTCCACCCTAGCGGCTGTAGACCCCTTTCCTTGTGAAGGCTGTGTTATCAAACACCATGGTAGAAGTCATCCACCAAGGCATATGCTAGAGCAATTGCGATAAAGTAAAAAGTAAGTCTCACAGTATGTCAAGCTGCTTCTTTGTAGTGACGCTATCCTAGCCACACCTATTTTTCAGTGTTAAAATGTTTAGTATTGCAAAGTGTTTCGTATGTACGCTTGGGTGAGATGGACACACAGAACCCACAGCATTCCTGAGAACCCTGAGTCTCAACAATGCAGTGATTGGGAAGCACCGCTGGCACTCATCATCAGTAAGTAATTTGTGTCTTTGTTTGTCTCGTGTCTCATCCGACGGCGTCAGATGATGTCGTCCGGTCTCAGAGCGGACAACCCAGTGGAAGATCTGTATTCCATGCAACCTGAGGGCAGACCTACGCAGACACCACCACGACGTACAGCAGTACGTAAACAACTGTGAAGCGTGCTGTCATGGTAAGGCCTACCCTGTACCACAGCCAACAGGGAAACTCCCGACGACCTCACACCGCCTCGATCTACTTGGTAGCCGACCTGATGGGACCTTATCCAAGAAGTACAAGAAGCAATAGATACCTTTTAGTGGTAACAGACCAGTTTTCCCGCTGGGTAGAAGCATTTCTGCTACCCAGACAGGAAACCCAAAATATTGAGCGAAAATTCGAGACAGAAATATTCCCCTATTGGGAAATAACCACAGGCCATCTTAACAGACAGTTGCACCCAATTTACCAGCCACAAGTTGCAGATAGCCAGCAACTCTTGGGACGTAGACACATCCTGAGACGTTGGGTTCATATATCAGGATTCATGGAATTAGGAAATTTTTTTAAATGTATTTTAAAGTTACTCAGACACGATATAAAAAATTACAAATGAAATTATTTGCATCAGCACTATCCACGGGAATGGCTACAAATTATCGTTATTTGTAATATCTGCAAAATGGGGTTTGGACCCACTTCTAAATAATTCTATAGAAGTTGTCTTTGTTAAAAATATTTTGCACATAAGAGTAATCTCAAATAGTCACAGCTTTGTTTTTGGCCGTCAACATAACACCTGCAAGAAAAAACAAATTGGAATTACCTGGAGTAAACTGTGTGATACGTACCGACAGCCAGGCGGCTGCAGTTAAAAGGGTCCCAGGCAAAGTCCACGATATTTGTCCCATGCACAAGTGTGGGTATCACACCATCTGGCAGCCTGCCTGGCTTCGACAGCTCAAACACCGCTATCTTGCCCCCAGGCCCGCTTAGCGGCACTGCCACACGTTCCGGGTTCGCTGTACATAACACACGGCTCTTTATACCTCATGGTCACCTTGCAGTGATGACATACTGTACACATAAACCATTGGACATACACACATGTTACAGTATAAAGCACATGCGTGTTGTTGGAAAATTTATCTTCAGCACATATTTATTTAGACGAACAATAATGATAATGTTGTATGTATACAAAGAACAAATATATATTTTATGTGACTACTTGTGTATGTAGAAACTTCAGTGCACCAATAATGACAACAGACCATAGTGATGGTAATGTAACACAACGCTACACACACATGAACAATAAAACATGTACATACAACACAACTCCTCTCATTACAGATGAACATTGTTAATTGCTTTTGTGAACCAGGGAACAGACGTTTACACACCTGACCTAAGTCCTGGGCTTTCCAGAGTTATCTTAACAAAAATACTGATTCATGATAAAAAAGTCATGCATACATGTTTATTCTAGGGATGCCAAAGTCAATTTCTTGATACCCTAGATTATAACAGGTATTGAAGAATCGAGAATTGAATGGGTAGTTGTAATAAATCTTCGTCCATCTTAAAATGATTTTTTTGAAGTTATGTTGTACAACAACAGGTCTTTGGTTTTCCAAATAGGCTGAACCTGTACCTAACTCGCATGCGTTGACCGGAATTAACCATTCAATGATGGTTCAATAATGAAAGAATTAAAATAATAAAGTAGAACCTCGATTATCTATGATAATGACGGGGAAGAGATAGTTGGATAATTGAAACTTACGGTAAACGAGTCGTTTCTATCTTTATGGCTGCCATGTGGCAGACTGCTATTATCAGTATTTGGCTGCCTCACTTCACGTCACTCTATGTGCTGTGTGGTGCGGCTTTAATGGGAAAATTGCACTAGTTTTCTTTTTTGTGCACTTTCTGACATAATTCAGTACTACGTGTATACTGCTGCAAGAATGCTGCCAACGCACGTGGAAATCTACCACACAATATCTAAACCTGTAAATGTCAGCGTAGACGAAACACTAAAACAAACTGGCAGTCATGGAGGACGAAAGACCACCGCAGCACACGCTGATACTATTGGAGATAGCACTTTGTTGCGCGTAAGTGGTGTTTGATCAGCGATAGTTGACAAGTCTCATGCCGGAAGTCTGCAAGTCTGCCTCCGTCTGGTCATCCTTAATAATACCAGGGTTCCTGGTATTATTTTTCAGATTTTTTATTTTGTTTACTTATTATTTAACGGCACATTAGACAAAAAACAGGTACATTTTTCATACCATACTTATTTCCTGTTTGCGACATTTTCGTTTTTGAGGTAGTAGAGATCGAAATCAATTTTTCTTTTCATGTTTACCTTTACCAAAAATATCCATCTCTTTTTTTCTAAAAGCAAGTAGTGTTAAAGTTAAAGTACTTAGACGTGAAGAAAATGTCTTGTGTGGAATTACTTTTCAGTTGACGTAAATGACGCAAATTATGCATTTTGCAGTTTGTGCTTTGCAAAATGTCCACATGTTGGGGTTAGTCACACAACTAGTAAATTGAGAAAACACTTAAGTAAACATGATGAGTACAAGAAAATTGCCAATAATGATGTTTCAGACGATCTTTTGGGCAAAGATGCATGTAGCAGCAAGTCATCCAGTGACCCTGCAACTTAAAATGTCCAGTAGGAGAGTTTTCATTTAGCAATGCTAAATGAAAGGTTACTTGTACTTCAGTTTCATTACTGAATAGCATCAATATTTGTGCACATATTGGTTAGCTTCATGACCTAAAATATTGTATTGAGAAGTTGAGAACTTTTCTTTAACTTTTTTGTATAATACTGTGTCTGTATTCATTTCAAATAAATCATAGATTTATCAAATATGCTGATATGAACTTATTAGGCCTAATTAGATGTCTGAATGTTACATAAATATGGGAAATTAACTTCACTTAGCAGACCAGAAAGTCTTTCCTGTAATTGTCTTCATATTTGTGTCTGTTTAATTTGACCTATAAAACAAAATTTCAAAAGGATACATTGACTGTAGGCACATGTTAATAATCACTATATACTAATTTATGGTATCAAAATCAAGGTGGAAACGTGTGAAAGGTTTTGCAGTTGGAATCGAGAATCGTAATTGAGAAAAATTGATATTTTGACATCCCTAGTTTATTCATTACTAATATAAACAAAAACATGACAACTGAATGCTTCAACATATTTTGTTGTAATAAACTTGTAAATAAAGCTATTTCATTTCATATAACTTTATGAGGAGTGTGTCTGAATTCATGAATACTAATATAGAGGATGAATGACTTTGTATACTACAACGTTGTGCAACTCGGAAAAGGGCGCCAGCTTAAATTAAGCAAAAATACAGTAACCAAGATGCTTTTAGCACTGTATAACACTAAACATTGTGACATGTAAATGAAATGTTACCTGTGTTCACCTCCCTTGTGTTTAGTATTCATTATCCATTTGTTGGCAATATTTGTAAAAATTTGGTATGTGATAGTAGTGGTTTATTCCTGCAGCTAAGGTTCGGACCCAGACGTTCACGGCGTAACCAACTCACCTTGTAGCACACCACGACAAACAATTGTTTGCCAATTTGCTGAAAATTTGTTTTATCATGCAAAAATTCTTAAAATTACCATAGGTCATTTTAGATATAATAGACTGAGGTTAGGAGAGGATTTGAATCAAAACTCATGCAGAAATAAGAGGATGAAAAAGACGTCACACAAAATAAAAATTCCAGCATATTTCTTTTATTCAAAAATATTCAAATTTGTGTAAGATTTAATTATTAATGCTCGAAAATAAGTTCAATTAACAACACTGAATGGCAATAGCAAAATGAAAGAATATTAAAACCTACATTGCTGTTAGGGAGTGGCCGTGTATAACATCCATTACTATGCATAAAAGTCTTGCGTAACACATATGCACTGGAAAAATCCTCTCACTCGATAAAAATGTCTCTGTCAAAATCTTGTAAAATTAAGTACCTCTATTTGATCAACTTATTAAAAACACATTAATCCTTCTTCTCAGTGCTTACTATGGTTAAAATTTGTGCTGGATTTTACTACTTAGCACCTTTCCAACATGGCATCTTACTTTTAAATTCTGGAACGTTCATCCTTAACGTAATTCTTAAAATTGATGTAAAGTTACACAAATAGTTCTAGGAGTGTTGAAATAAAAGATCTCACATAGATAATATGAAATTAAACTAAGGCTGGACTCTCTAGCAGGATTCACATGAAGCGTAGGAACTTGATGATTACAAGGGCGTAGATTGACGTAGCTCACAGCGCACGAACGTCTCAGTATCTAGCTAAATCCTACAGCTCCTAAAAACAGCTGCTGATGACTGCGGAGGGGTAAAACAGACCTTACTCGATGCAAAAACACAAAAATACTTAAAGCTAGCTGTTAGGAACTAAAAACACCCTATTGATTAATAAAATCCTGCGCTTCGTCCAACTCTGGATGAGCGTCCAAGCCTACGATGTTCTCAGATGGAAGATGCTGGAAGAGAGAGTAAGATCCCAACCAAAATGGACCGTCCTACCATATACTATACTCTCCAGCCAATAAGAAGTGAAGGGTTTAAACCTGCTAGTCAATCGGAAGGCTCACTATTTAAAACTAAACAAATCACTCCAGAACTACCTAAATCCCTAAGCCATAGAGTTAAAGGTCTCGTATAAATATAATTAAAAAAATACAAAAATATTCCCTGAAATATTAACAATCAGTTGAGAGCATGAAAATGAAATTAATATAACATATTAATTAAAATATAACAAATAAAGTAGCGGAGTGCATTTAAACATAAATACTGCTATTCGTACATCTAATTATTCAAAATCCTAACCATGTGAAAATAAAAAAACAAACTAAATATGTGATAAAATCGCAGAAAATTACAAGTGTTAAATATAAGCACTGTTAAGATGTGTAGAATAAACATAAATTCTGTTAACAAGGTGCAGAAGTAGTAAAAAATATGGATGCTACAAACTTCATGATAAATATATACTATTGATGACTTAATATTAAGTCACAAAAATGTACAGTAGAACCTCACTGTTGCAACCTTTTATTACAACCATCTCTCAACACCAATTTTTGAAGAACCATGAAGAATTTTGGTTAACAGTCAAAAATAAGTTTGTGGCATTTTTTTTAGTTGTTGGACATTGTATTTCTGTTGACAAGCAGTACATATTGTATTTAAAACTATATATTACCCCAGTCCCATTGACTCAGGCCCCCTTTCCTTTCAGGTGACACACACAATGGGCTATTGTATGTCATGCACTTGTCTTGCCATTGTTATCTCGCTTATATTTGTGGATAGTTTTTGAATTCCTCATTGTTTTGATTACTATAGTTGAGCACTTATTATGCTTAGTTATTTTAGATTGCAATTTCGTTACGTTTTTGGTTTGATTTTGTGATCAACTGTTTATGACCTCTGCCATTTTCTTTGTGTTATGCAGACTTACAATTGTAATAAAAACAGTGGAAAACGAGTCAGCATGTCACTCATTAAAAAGTACAGCCAACTCGACATGAAGACCCTGGTAATAACCACTTCCTTGAAGTAAAAACACTTTCTGGGAACAGTTAAACATTTGTTTAAAAATAGAGCTATTCGGATACTGATTCAAAGTATTGGAACCGATACCGATATTCAGTATTGGTATCGGCCGATACTTCACCTTTTCCCGATGTATCTGTATCAGGCCGATACATTAGTATCAGTTGTAGACAATTAAGTCAGGTTATTACTTTCTTTAGACACAAAAATGACTGTATTTCAGTGTGTATACAGGAAAAACCTTGTTAATCCTAAGTAGAGTAATTCTAAATCATATATAATTCGAAGTGTGTATTCGCCCCCAAATGGAAGAATAGAATTTTATATGATCCTGCCAGAGTTTTTTACATCAGTAGACTGGTTTTCCTTGCCTCTACCGAATGCTTAAAAGGAGAATAGATGTGGCGTGAAGTTTGGGAGAGTCAGACAAAGAAAATTCCTGGCTGCCTGTTGTGACAGATGGAGGGGGGAGGGAGCTTGGTGCAGTGTGTGTGTGGCTTGATGATGGAGAGAGAAAAGGAGTGTAGCAGTATGGGCATGGCTGGAGGATGGAAGTAGTGAAGTGGTGTAGGCGGCATGGCTAATGGGAGGGATGACAGGACACCCAGAGGGTACACTATTATTAAACAGGGGGGGGGGGGGGGGCAAAGAAGCCAAAGGGAGGGAGCAACCTTTTCAGATGCCAGACCCAGCTTAGTGAGGGGCTGCTTGATACACCGCCAGCCAGGTGGCCTGGGATTAAGACAACATTCCCGGGAAGTTTATTCATAGTAGAGGAAGCGAGACAATTCTGGCTACCACAGCTGCAGTTTTAAAACAAACCTTACCTTTATTTTGTTTTTTATATTTTGACATAGCAATGAGGCCTAAAGGCAACAATTACAACACCTATATTTAACTACACATTAACATATAGTTAATGACCAAGATAAATGCAACAAACTTATTTTTTAGACTATTTCATTCAAATTTTGGCCTCTTTCTTTCCAACCAAAAATTTTATGGTAGCCAAAACAGGGTTGTATCTTCGAGAGGGTGGTTATTCCCGGGCCCGTAGATGTGTTTACTTCGGAAAGGGAAAATGTGCATTTCCTAAGATGTTATTTTCTTTATTGAAACTAGTCTATGATAAAAGTTTTTAAATGTATTATTAACATTAATACTTTTTCTAAAATACAGTGCAAAAGGTATTGGTATAGCCAATGGTATTGGGGTATCTGTATCAGAAACATGGTATCGGAACAAGTCTAACATTTGACTGTGTGCTGCCTTTGTTTACCCACGTGAGCCTACTATTACTTACGTTATGCGGCAGGGTTTAGTGAGCCACATACAGCCCTTTGTTAGGCAGCATAATGATAAAACAACACTACTGAACTTGATGCACCACTAGCACTGTTGATACATATCCAAGCCTCAGCCTCTAGTGCTCCCCCTAGTGTACTGTAGCGCCGGACACCGCCTCTCATTTTGCCTCTGTACCGTTTCCATCCCTAAACAAGGCAACCCCTTGCCACCTGAGAGGCTGGGATCCACACGACACTACGCTCCAGTCTGAGTGGGTGGACCTACCCCCTCGCTTCCTTGCCATGGCTGGCAGCCACCAGACGTGCATGCTCGCCACACATCAGGGGAGGTTTCCCCCTTCCACGAGGCCTGCTACAGCCACCACTCATTCACCACATCTTTCGAGGGTATGTATTACTTTGCATACCCTCCAGACAGAGTAATTCGCAGGCAGTTCGCATCAGCTCTTTAGCTGCAACTCTCATTACCTCGCCACACTTGCAGTACTGCTTGCATTTAGCAGTATACGTGATACTTAGCCATGTTACGTTACTATTCAGAACTTGTGTTTCTCAACACAGACGGCAGGCAGAAACTCTTGCCATGGAGCCTTCTCCTAGTCCCTTGTCCTTCAGATATTAAAGGGTACAGGTTGAAGACATACGTATTTTAAACTCCTGCAGACGGAATAAAACATATATTTACCAGTTAACCTCTTTTTGGTCTGGTCATTCTCTTTCGCTTTTCACTTTCCCTACCCACTGTGATTTCTGTGTGCTCATACCCTGAACTGCTTACAGGTGCATACACAATTGCTACGGTGCTCCCACCTCTTGCCAATGTTTGGTGTCAGTGCTAGCTCGTCACGCTACTCTCTAGCACCACTGTGGCAAGGGGCGAGAGAACCTTTCTCTGAGGCTTGAGGAGAACAATCATGTTAAGTCACTAAGACTCTCAGGCTACAAGCTGGTCATGCCGCTTGCTGAGAACTATAGGGTCCTTACGTGAGGAACGTTGTGAACCCAGAGGGGCAGTTGAGGTCTGTAAATCAACAGTCAACTGTAAAAACTGTCCGAAAAATATAACACACACATCTTGATGGACAACAGCCCAGTGAGGGAGTGTGCTGGCACAGCACTCACTGCACTGGCTGGAGCACTCACCATGGAAGCCATCGCACTCGCCCGGGATCTGGCGGCTCACGTTATGGATGTTCTCAATGTGCGTCGACTTGTGTAGCGTCGTGCCCTTCAGGTGCCGGAACTTTGACACTCCCCCCTGTAAAACACCAAACCACTCACAACTCTCCTGCCTAAACACACTTACTCAGCATGTTTTACAGTTTCCAATAAATACACAACTAAAAGAGATAAGATTAAGAAACAAAATTTATAAAAGAAATGAAACATATGAGCACAAAAAAATTAACTAATGTTTACAGACACTACCACCACAGCCACACTCTTCCTCGACAGAACCTGGGAGATTCTTGAGTAGACAAGATGAGACACAGGAGAGAGGAGAGGAGCAGGTTGCAGTTACATTTATTATGAATGGTTAACACAGCAATACATCCAACACGTGGAACAAAGTTCACATTTTGTCACACTTCTAAACACAGTGTTTGGTGAAACTGAATTTCTGCATGACGTAGAGTTATTATTATTATTATTATTATTATATGGGAACTGGTTGAACTCTCCTTGTTTTCATTTAGAACTAAGAAGTGTGAGAAGATGACAATAAGTTTTTGTATCTCGTGAGAAGAGCATTTGCAGACTCAATATAGTTGCTTAGGTATACGTCGTGCCAGACGCTGTATTTAAGGGGAACTACGACACTCTTGGGTGTTCCACCATGAAACATTTTGGTGTTGTGGACCAGATAAGTAACAAGAAGAAAGTAGTGAAGTTAGTTTTCTGACTGATTTGGCATTTCTTTTAAAGGAAGTACGAGTGCAGTTTGAGAGTGGAACAACTGGTATGTGGGCAAAAGACAATGGACTGGCTAAATTCCTCAAAAGAACTACGCATCCGAAGGGGAAACACTTTTGATTGTTGATGGTAGCTACGTGTGCGAAAGACATTGGCGCAAGTTAAAGGTGCTGGCACACATTAGGCGCAAGCCCATTAAGGAGATTGCTTTGTGCTGATCAGGTGAGTGAGTCCTTGGTTCCCAGCGTGCGAACAGGGTCTCACAAGAGGTTGGTGGTCAATCACCACATTACGGCATCCCATCCTGCTCCCCAATAAGTATCACTTGACAGAGCTAACCACAGGATTTGCTGCACCCTGGTTCTCAACATCTGCTCTCCATTTTTCAAAAGGACTTCTGGTAAGTCAATAACAAAGACATCATCAGAAAACAGTAACACCAGTGTGACACCTGTTTTCACTGCATGCTTGAGCCCACGACACCTATTGTGGGAAACATTCCTGCTACACGAATAACCGACCAAACCATTTTTAAAGGCTAGAGTGGACTATACTGGTCCACTGTGTACAAAAATGGTTTGTGCCCGAAAAAATCACAAATATTTCAAGCAAATATCTTTTTATTTGTGTTTACAACAAACACGTACCGCTCCTACTACTAATCAACTACAATTAAGACTCTGCTCTTTACGTGAAGTATACCCTTACTTCAGCCTATGTAAGAGTTGTCTACATCAACCACCCACGAGAGAATTGTGCATGCTACACTTTGCACATAATTTTTCGGTCGCTTAAATCTCCCGGGCGGCCAAGCACGTGGCCGCAAGGTTATGCAACCAGCAGGCATGCCGCCTCCCCCCCGGGCTGAGAGCATACAAGTCGCCCGCCACTGGGCAAGGCCAAGCGCTACTGAAGATGAACGAAGCAGTATTGCTGACTACTGCTGACTAGAGATTTCCAACTCCCATGCCACGGCAGAAAGACGTCGCACGCCTTCCTCGCACCCCGCTGCGGCAGCCTAGATTTGAGCACTATACAAGTCCATGCGCAGCGGGGCTCGAGAGTTCACGCTTCATCCTCTCTTGCGACATCCCAGAGCACTGACCAGTGCTGGAACCTCCAGAGATCTTAGAAGCTTTAAGTACGCCCCAGCGGCTACTTCCCGTCTTGACGACCAGTCAACCAGCAAACATGCTAATACTTATTAAATTCACTTTGTCTCTTCTAGACACCTGTTTACTTAGTACAGTTAAACAGTAATTCACTTTGTATTCATCTAGAACTATATACTTTCCCTTGTAACCTAGAACCATGTTGCCTACACCTGAATAATGCAGTTACCTTCAGCACTCCACTGTTTGGTAGGAGGTAGCATGGGTCATGTTTATTGAGTTCTCAGTAAACATCTATTGTTCTTTATCCTTAAACTTTTTCTTCTTTAGAGTACTTTTCTGTTTCACCAGTTAGAAACAAGATACAATGTGCACTGCCGACAGAAAACAGGAGATTGTTAGTTAACAGAATTAGTTGACTAGGGACTCCTTCAGGAGTCCACGAGTCTAAAAACACACATTAGATGGCCACCTGTTTCTTTCCAGTAACCCGAGCACTAATTCAGTGCTAGAGGGGAGAAACAGCGGAGCCCAACCACTAGTAACACCATCCAAGGAGGGGCTACAAGCCCGGGTTATTTCCTCGTTTTGAGCACTAAGTTAGTGCTGAAGTGACCATAGCCTGAGGCTTGCCGCTCAACCAGTAGAGACATTGGTAGTACAAACGGCTCCCCGTCTCTGATCAGCCCACCAAGCGTGGGTGACTAGTGGAGACTATTACCAAGCTCGTGACAGCAAGCAGCTATTGGGTGAACACTGTAGATACTGTTCTTGTCAAGGTGCACTATGTAAATTGTTAAGCTGCATTACTCTATGCCTTACAAGGTAAGGCCTGGCCTCAAACGTAGGGAACAATACCAAGATTACATTGCTGCCAAACAGTGGTCTGCACTACCACTTCCTACGAAGGAAAGGCAGGCGAAACAGGAAAACGCCGCAACACTCAGACGCCAAGCAGTCATGGGTGCTCCAGTCATAATTGTATTCTTTTCACTGTCCTTTCGTACCAGTCAGGAGTACCATCCGGTGTTGAGAGGATTAGTTTATCAGACCGAGGCAAGGTACGGCTGGTCAAATTGAGTGAGACCAACACAGCATCACCAGCACCACCCAGGACGATGGCGTAAGTCAGTAACCAGCACCCCTTGCCAAACACCGTTAAGCCTAATCAAAACCATGCTATTAACCGGGCACGCGTCACAACAAGGGCAATTCATCTAAAATTGGTGTCTACTTTGTTGAAAGAAGCATTCCTGACTGCACTCCGCAGGTTTGTTGCATGCCGTGGCTGTTGTAATGACATATACAATGAATGGGGGACCAATTTTATGAGAGACAATGACCATTTGAAAGCAACAAGCTTTCTGGAATACCGAACTATCAGTGCACTTATTTCCAATGCACTGAACTACAAAATAATAATGTGGCATTTAAATCTACCAGGTGCACCACATTTTAAAGGCCTGTGGGAGGCCAGGTTAAAGTCACTTAAAACACACTTTAATAAGGTTATACGCAGCCCTCTCCAGACCCATGAAGAGTTTTAAACTGTACTCATACAGGTCAAAGCTGTTCTAGATTCACACCCACAGACACCACTGTCAACCTGATATTATTGTGTTAACAACAAGTAATTTTCTCACTTTGGAACCCATACAAATCTTGTGTGAGGAAGATATCAATACCTTTCTAATCGCCTGAAACGGAGTCTTCTACAGCAAGCTCATCAGTGCTTCTGACATTAGTGGCACAAGGACTACTTAAATCACCTGCAAGTTCGATCCAAGTGGACAAAAAGTACGGTGAATGTGGAGCCTAATACCAGGGTGCTAATTAAGGGTCCTGAAGTGCACTCCTTTGCTAGTAGCTTGGACATGTATTTCATATGCTCCCTGGAGATGGCATGGTTCAGCTTGACATGCCATGAGCGACGTCATTTACTCATCAAACCTCGGCACAGCTGTAGCCCCCTCCTAAGAAGAGCTGTTATGCCATACATACCACAGGGCACCTTCCAAGCCAGGGTGGTTTGCCTGGCCGTTGCCACCTACTGTGCTGCAACCAGCTTCGCATCACGTCGCTACTTACCCCTCTAGCGCCTGGTGCGTGACAGGTAGTCTCTGCCTCTCTCAGTAACTCTCTTCTCTCCTTTGAGTCTATCTCTCCACACCCCACAACCCCTGCAATGGCCCTTTGAGCCGAGTATAAATAGGACCCGCAAACCTCAGTTTCAGGCTGTCTCGTGCCAGTCCACTTGTCCGGTGTTACTCTGTCTGAGAGCACAGAGACGACTGTCTCCCGCCAGTCCACTTGCCCAGTGTATCGCTGCCCGAGAACCACCAGACTTCACGTCTCGCCTTCGCAGAACGTCGCGTTACCCAAAGAACTACCAAATTTTTCAAGTCACATCAGTCTTATGCTGTTCAATTAAGAGCTCTGCTCTGCACGACACTGCTTCGCTGCCATTCAGCATACAGAAACCTCCATGCTTCCAGCTACTTAGTACCTTACACTCAGCTATAGCCTATTCACTGCAAAATGAGCACTTTTGAAAGCCCTGCTTAATATCTAATTGTATGCACATTGTGCATTTTCCCACCTTACAAAAAATTAGTGTTGCCATGGCCCTCATCACTTTATTCATGCATCTGTCAAGAGAAACTGTGAAATCATTAGAAAAGGAAATTTTCACAAATCTGGTCATTTTTACACTTTGATGCATTAGAAAAAAACAAAAATTAAAGAAATAATTTAAGTAATTATAAATGGTTACCAAACACCTTTTATTCTGTGTTAAGATACGGAACTACTTTCCATTTCTTGTTACCAACTTTACTGGGTACATGCCACTCAGTGTGCCCGTTAAAATATATGCAGGCGGGGGCAGTGACTTTTTCTAAGGATGACTTCAAAAGTGCTCATTTTATCGCGAACAGCCTTTATCACGAGAGCAAGTACCGAAATCTTGGGGTTGCCCTCGCCCCCCGTGTTGCAGAATCTTCCGAGACACAGGTAACTATACCAGTTGGCAACTTAGGTTCAGCCCTTCAGGCCTCAGTCAGGATACAGGCTCATTTATGAGTGTATTAATTGTGCAATCAATAAAACAGGCATAAATTGGACTTGATCGAGTAGTCTCTGTAATTCCTACACCATGTCCTTTATCTTTCCGTTTTGTCACCTGTCTAAGTAAGACTCTTCTATGGTTAACCACGAGCTGAAATCGCACTCCTTTTCTCTCCTATTGATAGCCGTCTCTGAATTGCAACTTGGGAAGCTTGCCTTCCTGGACCTCATTACAGCAGTTGTCTTTTGGACTACCATCCTTACAGTAAGTGCCTGCGTCATACCACAACATTCGCACGCCAGGTTTCTTGCTTGGGAACGATGGCCCAACTCCCAACAGGAGCCCTGCTCTTTGTGCCACCTGGGTCAGATTGCGACATTCTGCATAGCAGAGAGTCACGGGAGTAGAATACCTTCGCTGTCTACTGTAACCGCCAGCTTGGAACTTGGATCAAATCACGATGTTCCGCACGCCAAGTCTCTGGGTTGAAGACCAGTAGTAAAGACCTCCCATCTCACCTGACCTCCACATTGCTCATTCTTTCAGGCTGTGTCTACCCCTTACTGGCCACCCACTATAACCCAAATTAGTTACCCCCACCACCTTATGCCTCATTATAGGGCTGGGGGGGCAAAGCTGCCAAGCTAGGGTTAGCTCAGGCTGGGCTACGAAGGGAAAGTGGCCCAGTTGAAAACCAGGTATACTCCTGGAAGAAAGAGGAGACAGCACGTCAAAGAGGCTCAACCATCAGCTCAGCAAGCTTCACTTCTAACCTCCTCTGGCATGTACCATGTACAGTATCTCTGCTGTCACCTACGCCGCCGAAGAAGACACCTACCTTCATATGGACAGCTAACATTACCAGGGAAGTCAGGGCCTTTAACGTCACACCAGGTTATATTCCAACCAGGCCACCCAATAGCCCATTGCTTACCTATGTGTGCCACCCAAAGCTCAACGAATAATTGACGGGGCCAAAGTCAACGACTCAGGCACCAGGAAAAATTCAGTTCAAGCAACGACCATGGCTTCACCATCGTCCAGGAAGGGAAGTCCCTTGGCCTCACCCTCCAAATCCCACTAAGGGTAAGTGATGAGGTGACAAGCTTCATACAAGGAATGGTCACTCAAACAATTACTAGCTGTCTCTCTTGCCACAAGAGTGAATAAAATAAGTGATTTCAACAAAAGGCAGGATGTTTGATGACAATTAATTTGTACACGATGAATATATGCCGAGTGTAATTATATTTTTATGGGAACTGGTTGGGTGCTACTTGTGTTCTTCTTGTGCCAAGAAATGTGAGGAGAGAACAAGTTTATGTGTCTCATTGGAAGACTGCAGCTGCAGACTCAAGATGGACACTAAGATATGTATCTGTACCAAGCGCAGTATGATTTACGGTAACAGTGAACTACAAACCACCAGCTGGTTCATACAAATACTGTATGTGGCAGAAATCATTGCTCTGCTTCCTAGCCAAATGGACGCATTTCTTGGTGAGCGCAACTCAAAAGAAGAGGCTTATGATCAGGTTATGGAAAACTGAAATAAGGAGTAGTAAAGGACGCAGGCAGACACAATAAAGGAATTTTATGGTATGGCCAAGGAACTTGCTCTACTCTAGACTACCTGGTGTGACAACTCAAAAATTATTTTTTCAATGGATGCAACTGCACTTACATGCTGTGTAGAAGAAATGAGAAAATAGTAAAAGACAAATGTGCAGAATGCAGGTGTAGAATGACTCACCGAACACGGTGGAGGTTCTTTTGGGTGTGGTTGTGGGGACAATCTCCAGGCCATCAGGTTCCATCTCTGTAACAGGTGACCGAGCAGATTTGAAAGAGTCATGTCTGCGGAGACGTGGAGGTGATGTGGTAGGTGCCCCGCAATCCTGAGCAGATATGGAGCGATTCTCATAGCGCCGTCGCCGCTCTGCAATACTCATCCTTTGCATGGCTGCTCGCTCTAGATCCTCCACGCTTTCATCAGTGTTTGGATCCAAGTCTTTGTGCTGATCTGTATCATTGAACTCTGGGTCTTTGTGCACATCACTGTTGTTGAGTTCTGGTCCCATGGAGCTCACATGATCCTTATGTGGCTCACAGTTGCTGAGCTCAGTGGTGTTGGCTTCGCGCTCAGCCACAGGGCTGTGCAACGGGGGCGTGGCTGGAGGTTTCTCTAGAAGTGGTGGAGTCACTTCATCGCCACTGACTGTGAAGCTGCCACGGCGACCAAGAACAGATCCAGCATCCTGGCCTGGCACCGGGGGTACAGAGAACACTTTGTCGAAGCAGAACTTGGTCATCTCTTTCACATCTCCATCTGCCCCAAAACTCAGCTTTGGTGGTGTGAAGGGTTTGGGTCCCAGCCGGGGCTGCCAACATACAACCACCATACATTGACTAACACAGCAGGTCAGGTTCGGAATGGGTCGATAATAAATTTTCTTGATACTCGATACCACTTTAGATACCAAAACCTTCTCACAATACTCAATACTGATATTTTTCTTGATTTGAAATTAAAATTGTCATGAACACAAAACAACTTGGCCAAGAAAATCGCTCATTTTACTAGCATCATTGACATACACTGACACTATATAAAAATACACAGTACACTGTAAACAAAAGGTGGACGGCCTCCCAAATGTCCTTAACTAATAATAAACCACCACAGTTTCCTTTGATTTTATAGAATCACGTTTCAACAGTAAAAGATGTAATCAAACTTCGAGGAGATGATACTTAAGTACACCCTTATTTTGCAACTTCAAGGAAATTACTGTAACATTAAATAAATACCGTAATTATCTGATACACCCACCATGGTCTTACCCACAGAATACGCGAGCTAGGCCACAACAGGTGTATCACATAATTATGGTACTTATTTTTGTGAATATTTAATAATGCAGTTGCATCAAATAGTGATGGCATGTGTGGAATGTACAATAACTACTCAATTTTCTCGCCTGAGCCTATATGCACACGCTATCAACTCTCTATGTGTGTTTATTGTACCAGAAATACGTATATACCATGAAAATGATAAATGAGATAAAAATTAATTAAAATGAAAAATTTCGGTATAGCATATAATTGTGGTATGTATTAAGTGTAAAATAACTACTCAAGTTGCTCACTCACGCCTATCGCAGCGTGCTCAAAACTCTTGACCCGTTTTTGTTGTACCTCAATTATGTACCATAAAAGTGAATTATGTGAAAAATCATAATTAATTGTGATATGTATGGTTGCCTAAAAGGTGCTCGCAGCTGTACGAATATTAGGCTATGAATAAAATATGGTATATTATGGTACACTTTGACAAATTATGCTTTTTTAACAATGGTGAATTGAAGACTTTGACACCGTCGGGTGAGACACGAGACGAACGATGACACAAATACTTACTGATAATTTGGGCGCCAGCGGTGCTTACCAATCACCGCAATATTGAGACTCAGGGTTCTCAGGGATGTTGGTTCTGTGTGTCCGTCTCACCCGTGCGTACTTAAAAACACGTTGGCAATACTAAACTTTTAAAAAAATCACTGAAATAAACAATAGATAAAACATATGTGGCTAGGACACTGTCACTATCGAATAAAAAATTGAGTTCACTGTAGATATTGATATTGTTCATACACATCAACGTGACAATGAAATGGTTCTCTCGGTCATGACTAGATAATTCTGCTTGGGTGCTCTCCAACCCGTAATTAATCTAGCTCACGCCTAAATGGATGATCTCACCAAGGTTCATGAAAGCACAGCCTTCACAAGGGAAGAGAGCAGACAGCCGCTAGGGTGGACAAATAGTTTTTCCCTTAAGACAGAACACGGTGAATTACAAATAAATGCCCTTAATACACATTAACACGAGTGATTACTCGGCATCACTAACGCTAACTCGTCGGGGCTCGCCCTCCAGCACATGGTTAGTGTGGTGATGGCCTATACACAGAGCCGGCTAGGACAGGAGTAATTGCACCATACACTAATTACACAATTACATAGACCCTTGAATGATACATGAAATAAGATGGGACACGAGATGAATATTCACAATAAACACACACGTGTGAAAACAAGTTTAGGTGGTGCAGATGCTGATGGATGAAGTTCGTAGCAGACCATGTGGTGCAGGTGAAATTGCAATATTTCTGCGTGGAAACGGCAAACTAAATTCAGATAAAATATTATTCGTGTTTGGCAAATGGTTCTCTTTACGATTAGCATTGTTACAGGCTTGTAACATGCCTGATGGCGGTGAAATCAAACATTACTGTGACTGCGTGGTCAAGTACAAAAAGCATCAATTTACATGAAAAATACATTAAAACATGAATGAAGAATACATAGAATCTTGAAATAAATGATTGCACATACAGTGTTACATAAATAAGCTCTTAAAACGCAATGATGGCATATACAAAGACTTGGCTTCAGTCGGCCACGTGGTTATACGTGATGTTGCCGTAAAATATTTAAACACGAAAATTACCCTTAAATACATACATAAAAATAAAGCTCTTAAAATTGAGTGTAACAATTATGCAGAAGTTACAATGAAATGCCATAAACATAAGCAGATGCCATCTGATTCAAAATTCGCATGACCTCTCCGACATTTTTCTCCTCCTCCTCGATTAAGCTAAAAATAACACAAGGGCGTAACAAATTAGTAAAGCAGGCGCATAATGCTGGGGAAAATATCTGGCAAAAACATACGCAAGCAAAGATTAACTGGTAAACTAAATAAGTATGGAAACCTAAATCAGTGAACAAAAGTTGTAGTGCGCACGTGACAGTGTTTTACCTCGCCAGCTCTCCTCGACAGACTGTCCAGATACAAGCGTCGCACGGACCTATCATGGCCACCTACGGGGTTCACATAAGCGGAAGTACTATGCACGCAGAGTGAAATATTTTATAGTCAAAATAAAATGGCACAAATTAATTAGACATTGTTTTAAATTTCTATAATTTTGTTACGAATTTCAATATTATTTTAACGTCTCTTTGTGATGGCGTTCATGCCAGAATAAATGTCCTTAATCTCGGTGCCACAGGCATTTTGAATATTCATAACCAAACAATTAAAGTTAGTACAAGCACTTTAAACATTTTAAGATATATTAAACACTGTAAAGACAATATACACATTTTACCCAGAAATTAACATTTATAGGAAAGTTCAAAATTGTCTGCCTCTTTGCGCACGTGTGGTACACGTGACACATGAGTGCCGTTATGAGCTCTAGCGCCGCTGGCTGTTAGCCGGCGTCAACTTCAGCTCCATCTTAGGCTTAGCTTTGCTTGGGAGTTTGAAGTAACATTAACGTTTGTCCCGACTTGTGATAAGATTGTTTTATATACAGTGTAGATTGTTTTATTCACCAGCCCACAGTAATTACGCACATAGGCAAGGAGTGCTTTTACCCGCCAGTAGATAGCACTACTAGTAGGATTTTAATTTGTATTTTCTTCCCATCCTCCAGCCGGCCGGTGACATCACGTTTTCAGCCATGCACTCGCTAGCCTCTGCTCAGTGACCGCCCCTCACCGTCATGACGCCGGCCAATAAGCATTGAGCAGCGGCCCAAAGGAATATAAAAGAAGATACAGTCTTATATTCCTCCCCTGCTAAGTTCTGACCAGCCTGCAATGCTGGTCTTCAATCATATAGCACTCATTGCTCGAGCACTGACCAGCTGCCACATAATACTTCGCTTAGACCAGTTCTCTTACACCAATTGCGTTAGCCACCAGGAAAGGAAAGGATCAAACTGCCAGTCTAGCACTCATTGCTTAGACATACACTGCTTAAACTTCATTACGCTGCAGTCTCAAGCACTAGCCAGTTAAACTCCTTTTGTATATGAGTAGTTTGACCACTCGACCTCTATGTTAGCCACGTGTCTCACTTCGCAACCTACCTCCCTATTCTACACGGACGTGCTGGAGCAAGAGAATACTCTCCTCACAATCCTTCTCAGGACTAATCCTGCGGTATCGAAGCTTAGTCATCCTAGCGACGCACCTTTATCTGAGTGTAACGTCAAGAGAAACACACAACAATAGGAGAGGAAAAATGCATCAGTATTCAACACTTCGCACTCGACGTACCCCAGTCAGAATTACACCAGTAGTCTCTACCGGAATTATAGTACTTTAGTTTCCCGGCGTTAGCTCATGCCAACACAGGAGTTAATGTACGTCATCACGTGCATTTTCCGTTGAACGGTAATAAAAGTGTGCTAGCGCAATCTTTGAGTACCGCATTTCCGGTAGACTTAGCATTTTGCTCCCAGTTGACTTTCCACGCGAAGGGAATGTAGCTGATCCCAGGAATGGTATTCTTACAAGCCAAAACACTCCATTTTACCCACAAGCACTTAGAATGACTAACCTTTCTATCTACACGTAGATGGAACAGGGGTGGCAACACAGGTACACTGACCTTGCACAAACTTGTCGACTATGTCCACCAATCTTTCCACTGCACATCCATGCCAAGAAAGGTGGCGTCTCCTGAGTTGGGAAGACTTGGTCAGAGCAACACCCATGTGTGTGACCTGAGACAGTGAGGCCTGACTTACAGTTTGTACCATGCATCCATGCCAGGTACTGGAATAGGGTGTCCACTTAGTCTATGGCCCTCACGTAGTCTTACACATAACTTGCTATACAAGGAGCCTGCCTTCCTTCTCTTAGAGAGAAAGGGAGTTTGTGCATCCCAATGACCTATTCCAGATGATGGCGACTGAAGGGAAGAGTGAAGCTGACCTTACATGCTTCTGGACGCCTGCACAAGCTATCCCCTACACTTGTAGCCTCCATAGCTAAACTCAACCGTAGGGAGCAGGCCCAGGCATTAAGGCACCACAGGATCATGTAACACCAAAGGTACCGAAGGACTTGTTCCGCTGACCCTGTACACACCAAGCCGGCAGAATACCCGTGGTGAGTGGAAGGACATCTCAGCCAGCCTGATTAACCACCCATGCCAGCCATTGTCCACTTGGTCCTAGCGATCCTTCTCCCAACTCCACCGCCAACCATTGTTGAACACAAACCTACCACACACTATCACCCAGGTATCCCCTTCAAGGCAGTGCTCCCGAAACGCAAAATATTTCTAGCCGAACCCGACTTTGTGTGCTGCTGACAAGCAACCAGGCCAGTCCTGTACAATAGACAAGCACCAGTGCCCCATCAGGACTAGACCCTCCAGAAGATAGGAGCACCCGGTCACACTTCTGCGACTTTCAAGTACTTACTCACGAGTACGTAACACGTCAACTTGAACTTTTAAGATTTAATAACTTGTAAACCATTCCTCCTATCTCGACCCGTGAAGACTTTTGGAATGCTTGTGGGATGCTTTCGAATACTCGTTGCCAGCCAAGAGTATTATGGTACACATTTAAAAGTTGCTATTAATATCTTGCAAACAGTTGGACGAAGGTCAAATTATGTGGGTGCATTGGAATGCCAGAAGTACACAGATTAACTGGTATGCTTTTCGAAAACATCGTACACATTCCGAAAGTTATAGTATGCTCGTACTATAATTATGGTACTAAAATGTATATGTTAAATGCCAATTATATTATGGTACACCTTTTGCAAGTAACATACGCATTCCGAAAGTTATGGTACGCTCGTATTGTAATTATGGCATGAAAAAATGGGTGTAAAACTTTGATACTTTTGGATATTCTTATGCAATACTCGATACTATAAATTATTGAAGAATCGAAGTATCCAGGAACTCATCCCTAGGTCAAGCTATCCATGGTCGCACTGCCACTGCCCCTGCTTCAACATCCACAATGCTACATTATTACATCAACAACAACGTGGTGATAAAATATGAGTCACACTTTAACACACACACACACACACACACGCGCGCACACGAACACACGCACACCCACACCTCAGTGAACACAACAAGAACTATACATTGACGAAGGCAAACAGCCACCGGCGCTAAGCCCATGACGGCGCTCACCACGCACACGACACATGTGCATGCACGTGCACAAAGAGGCTACAATTTGAACTTTCCTATAACAGAATATTATTTGTAGTATAAAATGTATCCTCTAGGGTTAAAATGTCTAAGTGTTTCAAAATTTATATATGTCAATATTGCAAAATGTTTGGTTATGAATTCAAAGTAAACGCTGCACGGAGATTAATAACAGTAACATTCCGGCATGAACGCCGTCATACAGAGGCATTAAAACAATACAGAAAATTAATAAGAGAAATCTAAAATGTAAAACAATATTTAAAATATTTTGTGCCCCTTTATTTTCATATATAAAAGTTTCACTCGCATGTGCAGCACTTCCGCTTAAGTGAACTCCGTAGGTAGCCATTGTAGGTCCGTCAGACGCTAGCCTTGGTGCAGTCGTTGTAGGAGGTCTGGCGAGAATAGGCGCTGCCACGCACACACTTCAAACTTTTGCACTGATGTAGATTACCATAGCTCTTTCTTAGTATAACAGTTAACCTTTGCTCGCGTACAATTTTGCCAGATAATTTCCCCAGCATTATGATTCTGCTTAAATAATAATTTGTGCCCTTCCGACTTTTAGAAACTTAAACGAGGAGAAAGGGAGGAAAGATGTTGGAGAGGTCATGCCACCTGCGCAACCTGAATCAGGCGCCATCCGCCTATGCTAAAGGCGCTTCATTGCAATTTCTGTATTATTGCTGCGTGCAATTTTGAGGGCTTTATTTTCATGTACGTATTCGTCGGGCATTTTTCATGTTAAATTATTTTACGGCCACATCTTTTGCGACCACGTGGTTCATAGCCACCAAGTCAATATCTGCGCCATCAACGCAGTTTGAGAGTTAATTTATGTAATATCATGTGCACCATAATTTTATTCAGGGTTCAATGTATTTTTCGTGTAATTGATTATTTGTAAGTATGACCACGCTGTCATTTTAAATTTCAGATTTTCTTGCCATCCAGCATGCTAGAGGCTCAAAACCAATTCAATCTGCAATGGAATAATTTTTCCAACCAGAATAATATCTTGTCTGACCAAAATCTGCTGTCTTTGCGGAGAAATACTGAGATTTCACCTGCACCTAGTGCTCCGCTGCAACATTTAACAAGCGGCATCCATGCCATATAATGCTGCTTTCACACGCTTGTGTGTTTATTGCGACCACTCATGCAGTGCCCCATCATTTTCCAAGTGTACTTATGTGATTGTATGTAATTTTGTACGGTGACATTATTTCCGTCCTAGCTGGCTATGTGTACAGGGAGTCACCTCACTAACTACGTGTGGCAAGACTAGCCCCGTCGAGTCCACGTTAGTAATGCCAAATAATCACACGTGTTTATGTAATTCGTTCATCTATGTCTCATTTCATTATTCTCTGCGCCCTATCTTCAGGGAAAATCGTTAGTCCACCCTAGCGGCTGGCAACCCCATTCCCTTGTGAAGATTGTGTTTTCAAGCACCCGACAGAGTCAACATTTTTATAAAGACATTTCTTAATGCATCAATTAGTATAACAAATGAGATAATACAGTTTTAATAGCCCACAATATAATGGAACTCTGAACAATAGCTGCACTCAAAGCATAATTTTTTAATGTACAGTAAACTCCCAACTAAAGTTAATCGGGCCCACTTAATGTACAAAAACGTGACAGGTCACTAATAAAACATGGTTTAGGCTATATTGGCCTGACGAAGGAATGCCTTCAGTACACTTCTGTTCAAACCAAACCGAGAATGCTTCTTCTAGAGTTGCAAAATTATAAGTTTGCAGCATTCTGCAGTTAGATGGGTCTTTACCACTGTCTACTCTGCTTACAGATTCCATAAATTTTTCCTTCGTTTTAATATCTTGCAACCTTTGAAAATGTACTACATAACCTTGTGCTAGTATTAATGCACTTTCACCTTTCCCTAACTTTTTGAACACAATTCAACCACTGTTAAGTTATATTCCAGTATTAAGGTAGTTCTTTTGCATTCTCAGACATAATAAGCACAAGCTTTCAAACAACCGGTAGTGCATATGTTTGCAAACTATTCACATATAATAAACATCCCATGCAAAAAGTTCCACACAGATACAAGGAGTAATATGCCGTGTAGTAAGAAAAAAGGAAACTCAAATTTACTGATACGGGTTGTACAGGAGAAATGGCATCAAGATATGTAAGTTATGAGAAGAGACTGGCGTGTACCGCTTCTACATCTAATCCAACACGATTACAACTCATCGCCTAGAACCCCTCTTCCATCTCTACAGACGTGACCAACATGTTGCCTATCCTACAGGCAACAGGAAATTATAAGCAATTCCTTCTCACCTGGAAGATGCGCAACCCGACAGGCACGCTGCCCCCCCACCATCCTGCACGGAGTCAACAAGCTGCCCAAATCTCGGGCGAGGCCGATCGACTCCGATGAGGTACGAAGCAGAATCGCTGAGAACAGGATTCTCATGCCACCCAGGGCCGGAGGACATCATGCCTCCCCCGCACCGACAGCCAACAAGATTCCACTATACAAGTCCGGCCGCTGCCGAGCTCCGAAGTCATTCTTTCGCATCTCTAGCAAACTCTCACAGCACTGCTAGTGCTCAGGATCCTTGGGGAAGTCTGTTACTTAACAAGTGCGCCCCCGCGGCTACTTACTACGTACGTCGACGACCAGTCAACCTGACGACATATGAACACTAACATTTTCTTTTATCTTCACTTTGTGTTCTCTAGACACCTTTTATTAGCAGTCTAACTTTAACTCATTTATATTCGTCTAGAACAAGCTTTTCCCTTTTACTTAGAACCAGGTCACCTACACCTGGAACCACGCATTTACCTTCAGTTATCCTCGACTTGGTAGAAGGTAGCACAAATCACGTGTTTATTGAACATCCAATAAAAACACATTACTCTCTACCTTTCTGATTATATTTAAAGGGTATTTATTTGTATCCACAGTTGAAGGTAGACTACGCTATGCACTGACAACAGCAACCGGTAATTTTATTAAACTGAAATAAGATATACATATTAGACTGCTACCCGTTTCTTCCCAGCTACACATCAGCACTTTTAGTGCTGGTGGGGGAGAAACACATTCACACCAGGAGGCACGGCAGACTCAGGTTGCTTCTCACAATCCACGCTAGTTAGTGAGCGGTAACTGTGGCCTGTAGTTTTGCCGGGCTTCCTAGTACAAACGCACAACCAGTAGAGGCTTGGTGGACCACACGGCTCCACGTCCCTGATCAGCCCACCTACAGTGGGAGATCAGTGGGAACTTTTATCGAGCTCGAGTCGGCAAGTCACTATTGGGTTACACGGTTATTTTTTCTGTCTAAGGTGTACTATGTAAGCTAGAGAACTGTTACCCTATGCCTCACGAGAGGAGGAGTGGTAGAAAATGCAGGGCACAACACCTGGCTCACCCCACTCTCAGGCTGAGGATAGCATTACCCCGTCCTACGCAGGATAGACAGGTGGAACGGGACAGTGTCACCGAACTGAGACGACAAGCAGTGGCGCCTGCTCCAGTTCTAGTAATTGACTTTCCACAGTGTGTCCACATCTATACCAAGTGTCACCCAGTTAAAAACGGACTCCTGACCAGTACTGAAGTGCACCTAGACTGGGACAAACTCATCTTCTGGTCTAAAGAAGCTCACCTGTGGAACATCCGTTCCAGCATCGACCAAATTTGTCCCGCCTAAAGCCATATCTACCTCGACTACAACATCCAGGAGCAGGAGTGAGTAAGTTCTAGGCAACACCCTTCGTCTCACACCAGCTATCAAAAAACAGTTAATCTGCTTTTGGTCTAGTGGTCAAAATCCTTGACTAACGTGCGAAGTTAGTCTAATCGGGCATGCATGAAGTTAAACAGTGGTCAAGATGGTAATTGAACGTGCAATCTGTTTATCAGTGAATTTAACATTAACAATTGTGTAGCATGCCTGATTAGACTGACTGGACACGGTAGTTACAGATTTTACTCGCTAGACCAAAAGCGCAACTTAGGTAGCAGGGATGTTCCAAAGTCGTCCTTTTTTCGTCCAGCAGACCAAGTTGTCCCAACCTAGGTGAACTTTCACTCTGGTTAAGAAACCGTAGACAACAGGGTGATACTTGTAGCTGGTACAAACACACAATGGAAACTGAATTAATATTACTGATGCAGGCGCGACTGCTTGACGTCTGAGTTCGGCAGCACAGACCCGTTCTGCTTGTCTATCCTGCGTAGGATAGGGGGATACTATCCTCAACCAGGCAGCAGGGTAAGCCAGGTATTGCTCTCTACGTCTCCTACCACTCCTCTCATGAGGCATAGGGTAACAGTTCTATAAATCATGCAGTGAATTGAAACGGAAATACTAACAGTGTACCCCAATAGTGACTTGTCGGCCGGCTCGATAAGAATCCACACTGATCCCCCACCGTAGGCGGAGTGATCAGGGACATTGAGCCGGAGTCGCGCCAAGCCTCTACTGGTTGGGCGTCTACACAACACCCGGCAGCACTGCAGGTCACTGTCACTGCGCACTAATAGTGCGAATGGTGCGAAGCAACCCGAGTGTGTCGTGTCTCCTGGTGTAAATGTGTTACTAGTGGTTGGGGCATTACTGTTTCTTCCCCACGAGCACTAATAGTGCTGTGTGTTTGATGGGAAGAAACAGGTAGCCTTCTATTGTGTATGTCTTAGTTCTGTTTAATAACTTCCCCGGATTCCGTTGGCAGTGCACAGCGTAACCTTCCTCAAACTGTGAATACAGATATATACCCAGGAAATAAAAGTAGCAAAGTAGAAAGCAATGTGTGTTTATTAAAAGTTCAATACACATGTGACCTGTACTACCTCCTATCATGTTGAGGATAGCTGAAGGTAACTGCGTGGTTCCAGGAGTAGGTGACCTGATTGACACAACCGTAGTGTAGTACTTCTACACACGTGAGATTCAAACCCAGCACCATTTCGTACATGGAAGTAACGGTTTGCCACAATCCTGGAGGGCAGCCGGACACGTGGATACGAGGGGTTTGAAAAAAAGCGGCATGTCACCAACCCCCCGCACCTTCCCGCAGAGCGCCAACAAGTCATCAGCAGCCTCGGGCCATGCACGAACACCACAGAGGATACGCCAAGGCCAAGAGATGACCAGAGGGTGCTACCCTACTCCGGCCTTGCACCTGAGGGACGTCATACGCCCGCCCCTGCAGCCGCCACGACATGCATTACCTCGCTATATAAAGCAGTGCACGGCGTCCTCGCCAGTTGTTCCTGCAGTCTTCTCCGAGCACCTGGGTGCTGGAGTCTATAGACTACTACGACACCTTCAACAGCCCTTCCAGAGGCTCTCGACAACAACTTAACAGTCTTCAGCAGCCATCAGAGGCTGCCACCGTTGATGTCGCCATTAGAGCTCTGCTGCCTCGCTATCAGACGCTCCAGTGATGCCAATAGCTACCAGAAGCTTTCTGTAGCATTATACATACCACACAAAATTCTTCTTTGTCTCCTACAAACACCCCCATTTACAGTTAGGTTTGTATCTAAGTAATTATCAGCAGTATTCACTTATCTTCTCCACTTAGCTTAGGACCAGGTTTTCTACACCTGGCTACCGTAAGATTATTTCCAACCACCGGTCTGCTTGCCAGGAGATCACACGTCACCATTTTTAATAAACACTGCTTTACTGGGAGAACCTCAAGCTGAGTACCACTGACCAGAAACGGGAAAGTATTCTTATTCCGAAATTAGCTACAACTGGAGACTACCCCTCAGGCGCCACCAAGTTGAAAACACCCCCATTAGACAGCCAGCTATTCTATTCCTACCAAGTATATAGGTACTGGAGGAATAGAATAGACGAGCCACGACCACCAACAACACTTCTCAATCAGGGAGAGAACGTACATCTGAGTTGTATCCCTACCGGAGCACCTGGTTGCTGGCGGGGGTATTTGCTCAGGTGCTACGACCTGGCCTTGGTTGGGATCGCACACCCAGTGAAAGTCTTGGCAACCCACACTGCTCCAATGCTTCTGATCAGCCCGCAACAGCGGGGGGATCTTCTGAAGCATCGGACCTCGCATTGGCAAGACTGTTGCCAGGCAACATTAAGTTAGGGCTATCGGCATCCGTGGTGCTCCTTTTGAGGTTCTCCATAATTACACCCGCTCTATGCCATTCAAGATGAGGCACGGCACCAGGAGAGAGTAGCAAAGACATGCGCGCTTTGCTGCCAGACAAATGGCTGGTTTAACTCAACTTACAGCTAACCAACAAGTCGAACGAATCACGCTGCCTTACTTCGGTCACTGGCACCACCTACGATGACTGCCATTAACCCAGCTACTTTCCTGTCAGCACTGCTACGTACAAACCCGGCCTGTAATCCAGTGGTAAGAGAGTTACTGAACAAGATCGAGAACTGGCTAGGCGTTTCTAATAGTAATTTCTGTAGCAGGCCATTAGAGGACTGGGACTACGAGTTCTGCGTTGTGTCAGATCGTGGCCTTGCTACCCGCCCAAGCTGAAGACGAGCAACGTAATCAGTTATATCCCGCTACCCCTCGCCAACAAACCAACAAGGCACCAACCCCTAGCACCTCCTGCCCGTCATCGACTATGACTAGCTCCGAAACGAGTCGCAAGCAAAACCCATCCAAGGGACTAGTAAACTGTAAAATCGAGAACGTTGTACCAACTCGTAAGGCCACGTGCCCGAGTGCTATATCCAGCCGTAAGTAAGCGTAAGACAACCCGCACGCCATTTACGTACGTAGTTGGTTGCCGCGAAGGTGTACTTGTAGGCTTCGAACTTTTCTAGAGCTGCCAAGCACTAAGAGTGCTGTAAGCGGTGCAAGAGATGTGACAGAATGGCTCCCGAGCTAGGCTGCAGTCGGACTTATATAGTGGTAGCTTGTAGGCTGCCGGTGCGGGGAGCGGGGTAGGCGTGACGTCCTCTGGTCATGGGTGGCGTGAGAATTATCTCGTCAGTGGTTCTGGCTTCGTACCTTGTCGGGTCTGCTCGGCCGTGCCCGAGGTCAGGGCAGCTTGTTGGCGTTGATCGCAGGAGGGGGGAGGGGGAGTGCCTGCAAGGTAAGAAGGAAAAACACCAATGTTCCCGTTGCCTGTAGATGTAGGCAACGTGTTGCTCCGGTCTGTAGAGATGGAAGTTGTACTCCTAGGCGATGAGTCTGAATCTTATTATAAAAAGTGTAGAAGCGGCATGCGTCAATTGTTAAATTGACTAAGTGTGTGTGCATGTGAGTGTATTCATATATAAGCTACAGGAAGCATGGACAATGTTTATAACAGTTTCCCAGTGTCACTTGGACATATGGAAACCGGTCACCAGATGCACTGCAGTAATACTGTTCACACATGGCAGTGGAAAAATACACTGAGGTTTAGGAGAAGAAACAGAAGGGCCCACAGAAAAGCACAAATGTGAACCAGCTGTGATAAGTTTCAAGTGATCTAGCCGCAATGAACTTCAGGGTAGAGCATACTCTGTTACACCAATAAATACACACCTGATACACAGCCATGCATAAATCAGATGAACATGCTTCACACACAACACCAGATGACAATTTATTCTACACAGTCAAGAAGTTACAACAAAAAATAAAATCCAAATGTTAAACACACGCTATGGCAATAGGGAATTAGAGGCAAGCTACTAATGTAAACAGTGTTACAGTGCCTGCAACTACTAACCATCAAATCTTGCTGCAGGCAGGTTGAGAAGCATCTAGCTTCTTGAACAGTTGGCCGAGTTGGAAAACCACATGCCTCGGCTTTGCTACAAGTGCAGCTCCCAATCTCACAGCAAAGCCCAGTTATTACATATTGTGTTTACACCCTTTTAGTCTAAAGCTAATACTCTGCTGCGATTTCACATTGCTATGTTCAAATTATTAGTTGCATAATGTAGGAGAGACTGTCTCCAGGTAATAGCAATTCCATTAACATTACCATACTTTGGTGTAGTATGCTAAAGCAAATAACACAAACTCACTAATGCAAAGTTGTCAGAACCTCTAAACAAAGCTGGTGCAACAAGTCCCACAACTACGTCAAGACTACGCTCGGTCAACTGTGCTACAGACAACAGCAATACTACGGAACCAACTGGACAAGGCTACGACAGGAGCTGGGTGCAGGCTGACCTTGTAGCCCGGCACTGCAATAGAGGCGGACGTGGTGCGAGGGCGTGCCACCGGGCGAGGAACTGGCACCACCTCCTCGCTCTCCAACAGTGAGCCAGCCCGTGATGCACGTGGCAGTGGCTTAGGTGGAGCCTCCCCTTCCCCGTTCTCATGTGGCCTGGAGCGTTCCTCCGACCGGGGCTTGCTGGCAGGCCTGGGTGGAGTGCTCTGCAGGAGGCAGCGCACCTGGGCCAGCGGCCCCCTGTGGACCTGCCGCACATAGCACACTCCAACGGCGCCCTACCTCCGATTGTACTACGCTGTATTGTCGCTAGTCAAGCCACTACACCCATCCTGCTCTGCCTTCTCAACAGGGTCCAGTTCATATATTGTTTGATTGTTCAGTTGCCGCTAACATCATTTCTTCCACTAAGCTCCATAATAATTTGTTTCTTTACAAACATTAACCTTATGTTTTGCCACCTAACTACCATTTTTCAATCTTGACCAAGGTCTAACAATTTTTCAATTTCTTTTCACAATTGTTGGTTTATAATTTCAGTCTTTGTGTGTTCTCTTTGCCATTTTTACGTGTACATTACCACCATTTGACTGTAAGTTGACACACAGTAACCTTACTGCAAACTTTTAAACCCTTTTGAAAAGAAACTACTATGACTCTGAATGCAAGTCAAATTTTTGAACATTTCGCATATGTTCAACTGCATATACGTCAAGAGGTTATTGATTGGTAGCATGTTCACAGTAGGCATATGGTGGCCACGTGGAAACAAACATAGGAGAAGAGGCTAATTGGAAAAATTATGTGGCAGCGCGAGATCATAAAGGGTGTGTGCATGTGTGTGCGAACGCATGAGAAATGGCCATGGCGTGGGGTAAGTAGCATGTAACAAAGGATCTATCGATACACAGAAATTAGGGCAGTCATGATCTCTGCTGGCATCCTTCCTGCACCTCATCCAAAACAAAAAACCCTTTATATTTCAGACATTTCAAGTGCAACTACTACAGGTTATGTATAATGGCTGTGCTGTAACCCCATTAGTTTCTTTCACACATTACTTCAATTATTGTACAAATGTTTCTGATTGCTGCCAAACATAAATCTACTCCACACTATAGTCAGGCCACTACATAATCATCCATCATTCTTCTCTGCCAACCAAAGTTATGTTAGCTCATTAGACTCTTACAGGTAAACTACTGATGTGATTCCTAAAAATTATGTTTTATTGTTGCGTCTTATTTCCTTGAGAGTCTTCCATATAGGTATAGACGACTTGCACATCAAACTATAGATACTGAATCTTGCAATAAATGAACACTTCATCAATTTCTTCACTTTTAATCTTGCCACCTAATGCATCAAACAGAAGGGAATCCCAAACTTTGTAGTTGTGTCTGTTTCGTAACATACCAACTGACGCACAAAGTGTTTTCATCATTATTAAAACTACTTCTACTCACCAGTGCGCATCACTCAGCCGCGCAATTCCACAGAGTAGTTTGATTCTACACATCATAAGACACCGAGATTGTACTGTCTACCCAAGGCAAAGGTTCCATGCCAGACTTGTACTATTCACTGGCCGAGCCACCGAGACTATGTATAGAGATCCTCCAAATACTTCTGTGCACCACCAGATTGCACCACTAGTACAATCAGCATATGCAACTTGGATCCAGCGCCAGCTGGCAACTTTACACGCCGGAAGGATCAAGCTCCACTTCACAGCTACCAACCCCTACACAACCTATCTAGGGAGAGCCCAATGAGAGTATAAATACTGAGGCACGTCCCTTAAACACCAGTATGTTCTGTCACTTCACCGCACGGTTGTGCTGAAGGAACCATCTACTGCCTGGTCTTCACCGTACTCCTTGTGCCAAAGATCATCTCCTGCTACTTTGTCTTCACTGCACTTATTGCCGAAGACTCCTACCTGCACCTCGCCTGTCTTCAACACATGCATTGCCGAAGACTCCTGCAGTCGTCTACATCGTCAAACACATACACACTTCCGGCCCCTTCAGGGCAAACACAAAGCGTACCAAAGTTAAAGTTATTTTAATAGTACTTAGTCTACCTACTCCACTAGCGTAGGAACAGGTCGCCTTCACCAGTCAATGCGTAGCAGCTTCCATTAAGCTCCTGATGATGTTAGGAAGTAGTGCGACAAGATATTGTTTATTTACCTTAAAGAAAATAAACAAGTATTAAACCAACTAAAAGGTATCCTTTCCACAGTCTTTGTACTTCTTCCTGTAGACATCAGGCCCATCTGAGGGATAGCAGGTGACCAGGAGTTTTACTCAAGACTGCCACACACATTCTCGACGCCCACCCTTTCTGTGCACCACGGTGTACGGAACGCAGAGCCCCAACACTAGGCACTGAGCCTCTTGAGGTCAGCATGGTGCTTGCTCTCTACACTGCGGTACTTGTGCCGGAAGGAGTATTCCCAAGTTGGGAAGACTTGTTCTCCTGAAGCACTCATTCCTGTGCTGGGATTGTCCGCCAGTGAGACACAACTCTCAGTATTCACCATGCTTTTTGTGCCGAGTACTGAAATAGGGATACCGCTTTATGTTGGCACCCGCATAGGACTACACATCGTCTCCTTGACTTCCTCGGGTATTGATAGTAGTGATTCTGTCCTCATGCCCTACTCCCATCCAAGAGCGGGTTAAATGGGAAAACGCTACCTTCGAGCTCCAATATAAACTTAACCCCTCCCTTGCCGCACTCACATACCTCTCACTGAGGGAGAGGGCTCAAGCGATCCGACACTAGGAGAGACCTACCATGCCGGAGAGACACCCCGTGCTCGCCGTGTATCTGAGTGGTCAGGAAAGTTTTTCCAATCTATGCTTTTGGGGGATACAGATTGTAGAGCCGACCCCAGCAACCGTCAACTCTAGAGAGCACCTGACCACCAGTCCGCCAAGTTCTAGCTCACACACGTCAGAACCACCACAAGTCAAGCAGACGCCACAGGTTACGCATCACCTTGGTATTCGTGCCCTGCCACAAAGCTACGAGGCCTGCTATATTGTATATTGGATGTGCTCCAGCACCACGCAAGGACTAGAGTTCAAGCCTCACCCCTCAGGTGCGTCTGTACTAGCAGCCTCCAAAACACTTGAAATGGTGACGTTCTCTCCACTAGCCACAAGGCATCACACGTCACAACATACCATACTTTGATATGCAACTAAAAATGCATAAACTTTGCACCACATCTCCAATGGCAGTTATTTATCAGCCATGGTGACTGAGTACCTGTGTCAATATATTCACTAATGTTTACCCAAAATGTCTCGCGTGTACAGATAGCAATGAGAACCTGGTGAAAGTTGTAAAGGACTGTTTCTGGGGGAATGGATGAGGAGAGAGCTCAGTAGGCGATTATGGCAGTACCTGGAGGCTGGAGTGGGCAGGCCGCTTGGCTGGATCCAGGCTGATGCGAGGGACAACAGCTGTGTGTCCTGCAAACCACTGTGATGCAGACAGCTGAGGCTCTGTCCCCACTGTGTCTGGGAAAAGGTCTGCGTGGAAATCTCTGTACGTCTGTACACAACATGGCACACTTATAATTACCGATGGACTAAAGTTGGTTTTTTTACATGTAGAAAGCCTTCTAAATGAAACTGAAACTGTTAGAGAGATGAAAATTCAGAGAGAGAGCGAGAGAGAGAGAGAGATGAAAAGTGAGATGAAAATACAGAGTGTGTGTGAGAGAAATATATAGAGAGAAAGTGTGAGGGAGAGAATGATAGAGAGACTGAGTGTGTCAGAGAAAGACAAACAAAAAGAGATTGAGAGGAAGGATAGTGAAAATGAAGGAGAAAGATAAAAACAAAGTGCTGGAGAGATAACTACTAAGAGCATGAGAAAGAGAAAATGTGAGTATGAGACGAAGTGCGAGAGCGGGGAAAAAGTGCGAGAGCGGGAAAAAGTGCGAGCGCGGGAAAAAGTGCGAGCGCGGGAAAAAGTGCGACGCGGGAAAAAGTGAGAGAGAGAGAAAAAGTGTTAACGCCTGCTAACAGCCAGCGGCGCTAGAGCCCATGACGGCGCTCACCATGCACGTGTCACGTTTCCATGCATGTGCGCAGAGGCCAATATTTTTGAACTCTCACATCAATAATATTTTGCAGTGTAAAACATGTTTTGTATTTCCAGGGTCTAATACGTCTTGAAATATTATAAAGTGTTTGTTGTGAAAACTTTTGGTCATGAAATTCAAAGTGCCTGCAGCATCGAGATTAAGAACACTGATATTCCGGCGTAAACGCCATAATAATGAGACACTGAATTAATATAAAAAATCTATAAGAAAATTATAAAAATGTAAGACTATTAAATTTAATTTGTGCCACTTTTATTTTTTAAAGTATAAATATTTTACTCTGCATGCATAACACTTCCGCTTATGTGAACCCCGTAGGCGGCCATGGTAGAGCTGTGCAACGCTTGCCTCTGGACAGTCTGTTGTAGGGAGCTGGCGAGGTAAGACACTGTCACGTGTGCACAACTTTTGTTCACTGATATAGATTTCCATAGTCAATTTAGTTTACCGGTTAACCTTTGCTTGCGTACGTTTTGCCAGACATTTCTGCAACATTATGCTTCCGCTAAAATAATTTATTTTGCCCTTATGGTATTTTTCAAACTTAATCGAGGAGAGAGACGAAAGATGTCTGAGAGGTCACACAACCCGTGCAACTTGAATCAGACGTCATCCACCTATGTTAGTGGCATTTCAGCGTAATTTCTGTATTAGTGCTATGCCAAGTTTTATGGGCTTTGTTTTTATGTATGTCTTTTAAGGGTATTTTCATGTTTGAATATTTTACAGCAATTTCATGTACGACCTGGCTAACCTATGCCATGTCAATATCTGCGCCATCCATGCAGCTTGAGAGTTTATTTGCATAAAATCATGAGCGCTACAATTTATTTCAGGGTTCTATGTATGTTTCATTCCGGGTTCCATGTATTTTTCATGTAATTAATGCTTTTTGTACTTAACCACATGGTCATGTTAATGTTAGATTACACCGCCAACACGCATGCTACACGCCTGCGATCACTCGTAAAGAGGATAATTTTCTCTCTAAGAAAAATACTTTGTCTGAATTTAATTTGCAGTTTTCAAGAAGAAGTATTGCAATTTCATCTGCACCATGTGGTCCTCTACGAACATTATCCAGCAGCATCCACGCCACCTCTGCTTGTATTGAGAATACTCATCTAGTGCCCTATCATGGGTCTTTATGTATTTTGTGTAATTTTGCAATTTGTGTACAGTGCAATTACTTCCGTCCTAACCGGCTCTGTGTATTGTACGTCACCACACTACCCACGTGTTGGCAGGCGAGCCCAGACGAGTTTGCGTTAGTGATGCCAAGTAGTCACACGTGTTAAAATGTTTTCATCAAGGGTTTCATTTGTTATTCACAGTGTCCTGTCTTCAGGGAAAAACCATCAGTCAACCCTAGCGACTGTTGGCCCTCTTCCCTTGCGAAGGCTGTGCTTCCATGCACCTCTGTGAGATCATCCATCTAGGCGTACGCTAGATTAATTGCGGGCTGGGGAGCACCCAAGCGGAATTGGCTAGTCATGACCGAGATAATAATAATTTCATTGGCACGTTGATGTGTAAGTAACAGTAAAAGCAAGCATCAGTAACCTACCTCTTTTATTCAATAGTGACAGTGTCCTAGCAACATGTATTTTATCAAGTGATTATTTTCAAAGTGATGTTTGGTTAAGGTTTAGTATTGCCAACGTGTTTGCAAGTACGCACGGGTGAAACGGACACACAGAACCCACAGCATCTCTGAGAACCCTGAGTCTCAATAGTGTGGTGATTGGGAATTACCACTGGCGCCCATATTACCAGTAAGTATTTGTGCCATCGCTCGTCTCGTGTCTCACCCGACAGTGTCAGCGCGAGAGTGAGAAACAGTATGAAGGCGAGAAAAAGAGAGAGAAAGCGAGAGTGAGAGAAAGTGCGAGAGTACAAGGGAAAATGTGCGAGCGAGAGAACGTGCAAAGACAAAGTGCGAGAGAAAGAGAGCGGGAGAAAGAGAGTGAGAAAGAGTAAGAGCAAGGGAGGGAAAACGAGTGAGAGCGAGGGATGGAAAGCGAGTGAGAGCAAGAGAGGGTGAGAGCGAGAAAGGGAAAGAGTGAACGGGAGCAAGGGAAAAAGAGTGAGTGTGTGGGAGTGAAAGAGTGAGAGGGAGGGAGGGAGGGAAAAAGAGTGAGAGGGAGGGAGGGAAAAAGAGTGAGAGGGAGGGAGGGAAAAAGAGTGAGAGGGAGGGAGGGAAAAAGAGTGAGAGTGAGCGAGGTGAAAGAGAGCAAGAGAAGGAGAGAGAGGGATGGAGAGTGAGGGAAGGAGAGCGCGGGAAAGAAAAGGAAAGCGTAAGCAAGGGCAAGAGCTAGGACAAGGGCAAGGACGACAATGAGAACGAGAGCAAGGACGAGAGCGATAGAAAATTGAGAGATGGAGAAGAAGATTGTGAAAGTAGTAGATGTAGTAGTAGTAGTAGTATAAAAAATCCACTGAAAAAAATCTCTAACAAGATTGGAAAGGGAAACCATTTTAAATTGGTACCACTACCAAACCACTCCTGGTGACAGCTGTGGGCATTTTCAATCAATTGTAACCGCCCATGCTTTGTCTGAACAAAATCATTAACAAAAAGTTTCAAGTTGAAAAATAAATTTTGCTCATGTGTGTCAACCTTCTCCTACTGGTAATGGGAACTGTATACATAAGAAATTATACTCGTTTAAAATAACTGCATGCTAAAAAAAATTGTAACTAATCTGTATCATTTCGAACGTTTATGGACAGGAATATGAGACATTGAAAAAAAAAAAAAGTTATTCGCAACACTCAACCATTATAGCACGATGCAAAAAGAATTAAAGACCAAACTTGGTGTGTTTAGACCTTAAAATGGTCTCAAATTGACAACACAAAGGAAAGTGTAACTATTTCACTAGCCATCACTAGGTAACAAAAATGGTACCAAGTATAAACTGGTCCAAGCAATAATCTTACAGAAAACAAGCTAAAGTGCGAAAGCAGAGCTCTGAGTGTTGAAGGAAGTGATATAGATAGTGAAGTGAAAAAAGCTCACCTTACGAGGCACCTGGTACGTAATGGGTACAACGCAATGAGATGCCAGCTGCAGCACACGGTTGACTTCCCCCTGCATGACGCAGAGCGCTCTCTTGGGCACCAGGCAGGCACCCTTTGTCTGCTCCCCGCTGTGCCGCAGACCCTCCGCCAGGAACGGCTCACGATCCAGCACCTCCAGGTAGGAGATGGTTGTGTCCCCCTTGCCTGCTAGGAATAGCATGCCTGTGTCCGCGTCGTACAATGGCATCAGGATCCTGTACCAATCGTGACACCTCACCTCACCTCCTCCGCAATCTTTCCTATTGCAATGACTTCAACAAAAACAGTCATTCAAAAATTAGCTTGCCAAGTTTACAGTAGAGCTATGCCCATTCCAATCGGCTTCTGTCGAATTTGTCGATGGACGGAATCGTCATTTCTGCCAATGTATGAACTGCAGATAATTTTCCACCGATTTGACAAACATAAAATGTTGCAGCTCTTGAGTTATACAGTATATATAACTGACAGCTCTTGCCTTTGTGAACATTGAAAGTATTTTCCCAAAAGCATTTTCACAACCAGTACACCACTTCTAGGAAATGAAAGTATCATTGAAAAGGATGCTCAACTACCACAGTTTTTTTTTCCAAACAAAATTTGCAGTTCCAGTCCCAAGCCCTACCCTGCTGTGAGATAATCTACCAGTGAAATTGACAAGGGCCAGTGATGAATGGGAAATGTTTTCATAGCAGTACACATCAACACAAGGTACTGTGAGGAGGTAAGACGAGGGTGGCTGACCATGAGAAGATAACACAAACACAGGATGACTAGGTGTTGAAAATTAAATGGAGGACAAAATGTGTAAAAATGAAGTACATTTCGTCAAAAAGGAGGACATTTGTTAATTTCATAATTTTGTGTTATTTAGGCTAATTTATAAAGACCCATAATATTAAAAGAAATGTTATAACAACTATGGTTCCAGATATTTCAGTTATGTTGTCAGGATGGTGTTGCAGCTTGAATGTAACTTATGCAGTGCTTCAGTAATCAACATAATTACTAACAGAAAATTATGTACATTTACAAACAAGCTTGCGGATCCTTTCCCTGCTGTGACACATGGAAAGTCGAATAGAATAGGTGAACATCTAAAATAATTCTTTAATAGATTACAGTTGTACAGAGTGAAGATGCACTGTCTCAAATTGGTGACTGACGTAAGCATGTAGGTGAACGTGGCTGGCTCATTCCAGCTAGTCAGCACTGTATGTAGCTACGCCCCACAGTGAACACCACAAATTGGAATAGGCCTATCTCCCCTGGGGATATCCAAACTTGAAATTGAATAGTGGTACACTATTCGGAAATTACGCGAGAACTACAACCTCACTACACAAGATCAACCTATGTGGAGAGAAAATTTAGTTACCATGACCCTAATGCCATCGACAAGCTTCCTAAGCACCGGCTAAGGTGAAGTTCCCCACATTGCGGTTAATTATTGCTCAAGGAGCTGGGGTATGGACTTCCCGGGACTGGGGATTTCAACCCCTACGATTAACTTTATGTTCAACATTCTTTGATAGGACAATCTCGTTTTTGTACAAGAGGACTTCAACATTCGCGAGACCAGTGTCACGAGAAACATTACCATGGATCTCTAAAATAGTTTTGGTAAAATCCCTGCGTACACATCATGTCTGGTTGCGGTGGAGTGGTACAATGGCTGCAGGAGAGTTCCTGAGCTAGGGTAGGTGAAGGTGCTGGAAAGTGGTATTTTGTCCACTGGTGATCGAGACCTACGAGAGTGTATTTGAAATGGATAATTGAAAGATGCTCAAGCTGAGAGCTGCCTAGATCTCTTCTAGGTCGCTGAAATAATATCTCACTGTCCTCTATCTCTGGTAGTGGTAAGTTTGCTAATTCCCTCTCTAATTCTTTTAATATCAGTTTAAGTTACCTTTAATTTCTGCCTTTTCTGGTATAACGCATCTGAACGAAAAACAAACACTGCCTAAGACAAAGCCAGGTAAGAGGTGCGATCCTAAAGTGTACTTCTAGACACAATGGTTTGCAACGTCATCTCTTACTCTGTTGTTCCGTGTCAGTCTGTTACCCAGTAGTGGATGTAACTTCCTGCCATCACCCAGCGGTGGCACAGAGCGTAAGATATTTCATGTTTTATACAATAACGTCTAGTTGTGGTATCCACCCGTGGGTCAAGTGGCATAAAATAGTTTGTTCCTCTGACATGGCCGTTTTCCAGCGGTGGCAGAGTAGGATACTCTATCAGTATCTTGATTCCACCAGCAGATGAGTTCCTACAGTTATTTTGGTGGGTGCCCCCAATGATCTACCTTGGTTTGCCTCTTAAGGTGTATTGTATTTGCCTTTGTGGCTTTAGGCTTTAATACGTGATTACCTGCTTTACATTATGATGCACAACGTCTTTTTCAACAATGGAGATTAAATGACTCCTGCTCCATCCTTATGTCAGTTTTGCTTAGGAGTTGGAAGTTTGCATATTCATCTGTCCCGAAGTAAGATGAGATTGTACTGTCTGCACTGCAGCTTGTTTTATTTACCAGCCCACCATAGCTATGCAGCTTAGGTAACAAGGTCTTTTCCCGCTGCTAAATAGCACTCTTAGTGTAATTTTCGTTTGTCTTTGTTTTTATCCCTTCTACCAGCGGTGACATCTGATAGGTAAGCCATTTATTCGCTACCCCCCCACTCTGCGACAACCCCTTACCGTAGTGACGCCAGCCAATCAGCGTCTGGCAGCGGCCCAGTTTAGTATAAAAGGAGATGACAACCCACATCTTCAGAACTCCAGCACTCGTTGCTGGAATCTTACTAGCCTATAAGCCTTCGCTTATTGGCCAGTCTTCGTTCACAGCGCTAGTCGCTTGGGATCTGACCAGATTGTTTCAGTTATCCAGCTCGGACACTGATTACTCAACCTTTGTTTAAGCTCCGCTTACGATTAGGTTTTGCTTCCAGCGCTAGCCACTCGGAAATTAACTTGCTTTACATTAGATAGGATCTCTCCCCCGCTACGTACCTCGCAAGACCCAAGCCACCCTACAGTACACGGACATATCTGAAGGAGCTCCTACCCTCGAGCCATTCTCAGGACTCATCCTGACAACCAGCTTAGTTTTCCCCGGTTGCCTCACTGGCCTTTTCCAGTGTAGTACTCTAGCTTCCTGGCCACGCCTCGTGCTGATGACAGGAGTTAAGGTGCCTCCACCAGGTGTGTTTCCATTCAGAAAGAAACGTGGGTCGACTTTACTTTAAGTTTGTTTCCTGTAGACTTAGCACCTTGACTGTAGTTACCCTCACGTAACAAGACCGCATGTGACCCCCGGAATTCTTACTCAAACAAGCCAGAACACAATGATTTTACGCACATGCACATGCACACATAACCCAGCCGCCCTTCTAGTCAACAATTGTTGGTGGAAAGGAGGAACCACACAGATACTCTTATCCTAAACCAGCTTGTCGGCTTGGTGTCCGTCTGTCTCTCCACTGCTATCTGATCCAATAGAGGCAGGCGTTCCCTGAGTTGGGAAGACTCAGACAGGATCACACACCTGTGTTGTGACCATGAATGGGCGAAGCCTGACTTCCAATGAGAACTGCAATCTGTGCTAGACGGAATAGGGTGTCCACCTGTCGCCGACACTCACGTGGTGCCACACGTAATTTTGTGCACAAGGAGCCTGCCATCCTGTTTTTAATAGAAGGAGGGTAAGTCTGTTTCTTAGTGCCCTACTCCACGAGGAGGGGATTCACAGAGAAGGTAGGACAGATCCTCCTGACTTCTCGCCATCTGCACGAGTTAAAGCCTGCCCTGGTCTCATATTTAACTAGCCTTAACCTTAAAGCTCAAGCCCAGGACCTGAGGCACCTTCAAGATCCAGTAGAACCTGAAGTTTCCAAGAATCTGTTCGCCACACCTGAATGCATCGACTCAACAGAATACCCTTGGTGGGTTGCAAAACACCTCGACCGGCCAGAACGACCTCCTACACCTGTTGACGCTTTCCTGGTTCCTTCAGTACTGCATCCAGCACCTTGCCTGCTGCCTCCAATCAGACTTTCTACCTCCACAGCATCTCCAACCTCTACCTCTAACACAGACACTACTTCCGCAGCACATCGCCCAAGTAATCTTGCGCTTAAGTGCAAGATTACGTTGCCTACTCCCGACTTTATGCCCTGCTGCAAAGCAACCAGGCCGGTCCTGTATAATGGGAAAGCACCAGTGTCCTGTCCAAAAGGGAAACGCTGATGTTGCTTGCAGACGAGTGAAATGTACACTGAAATGCAATACAAATGTTAGTAAACAATACACAAAAAAAAAGCCATGTAAACACTCTGTAAACATAAGATGAAAAAAAATCTACAATACTTTGTAGCATCTCAATATGCTACAATGTATTAGATGAATTAAGAAACTATGGGCATCTAGAAAACTCCCCTCGACATCTTAAACAATTGTCAACAATTAACATTAATTGATGAGGTACTGTTAACGAAGAGCGCACATACCCGGTAGAGCTATCCAAGGTGAGTGTCTTCTCACACTCCTGGAAGTTGCGCAAGTCGCGTATGAACACCTCCCTCTGACGCCCCTGCACACATGCACCACACAATGCTAACAGGATACCTGGCACTGCCATCAGAGAAATCACTGTTTTAGAATGTTTGTGGGTAAATGAGCACTTTAGAAAGCCCTGCTTGAATATCTAATTTCATCCTCATTTTCATTCTTCTGTCATATGTAAAATTTAGATAGAGATCTTCTAATAACTTATTTATACATTCGTCAAGTGAAAAGTGAAATTGTTAGGAACCTAAAGGAAGTTTAACGTGTGCCGATTATATGAATATAACAAACACAACTATGACTCATACTACAGTGTTAAATCTACCAGGAACCACAACCATAGATGGCAACAGGATTGTTTCCTGCGGAAGAGAAGGTTACAGACACATGGTATTTCCTGTTGCACCTGACCAAACTTTCTCATACTACATATAGTATCTGTATAACCTGAGGCAGAGTCAAACCCAGCATGTTATTCACGAGTGCGCACAGGATCGCTCCAACCCTAATGGGCAGTTCTAGCACATGAACCAAGCAGCCGTGGAACTTGTCAGCCTCCCCGACGCACCCGGCAGACAGTGTGTCGCCACAGCCCGAGGCAGGCCAAGCGCCCAAGGCCATATAGTAGAACACCAGGGCAATTCTCCCACCCCGCTCACTCCAAGGCAGACGTCACAGAGCGACTTCATACTCAGGCATGGGCCGGCCGAGCACACAATATAAGGCAGTGCACTGCCGAAAATGCTAGTTGTGTTCTCCAGTAGCTCGTTCGACTCAACACTTCTGTGCTGGGGCTTTCTACTGACAATAGTCCCTCACGGTCCTCTCCAAGAGCTTCTAGTTCAACAACCGCCATCAATGACCAGAGGCTTCTACCACTTCGTCCAGAAACTCCCGAAGACTTCAAGCACTGCCTGCTTCCATAAGTCTTCAATACCAGAAGTCTGCTCGTCTACACTCCACACTTCCGCTGTTGACCCTCCCGGTACGTGGCAACTATAACCACTGCCCTTCTGGTAGTGGCCCCCGTTGTTAGGTCTCTTCTAGACACCCCAAGTTAGTGTAACTGTGTCAGTTGTTTTCATAGCCGTTGAGATCACAGTATAATTGGTTAACCTAGGAGCAGGTCACCTCCACCTGTTAAGAGTAGCTTACTTCCGTTCTCACTCTGCTAAGCAGTAGGTACAAGTCACCAGTATTTATTATTTATAATAAATACCATTTTAATCCTATCCTAAGAATAACTTTGTTTAGAGGTAAATCCTGTCCAATAACAGGAACTCTACTTCTAGACGGAGCAAGCAAGCAACCAAGTTCAATAACTGTACGAACCATAGTGTAGGACTACACATACCTGATGGGGATCTGTATGTCAAGACACAACACTTTTGACGCCCACCCATTCTGTTCACCGAGGTGTACAGAAAGGTAGAGCCCCAACCCCTAGGAACACCTCCATCAGGAGTAGGACAGTCACCTCAGGTTGTATCGCTGACCGGAGCGCCAACAGTGCTGACAGCGGTATTTGCCTGGGACTGAAGTGTCCTACTGTTGCTGGAACTCACCCTGACAGTAGTAGGAATACGCAACCTACCGCTCTAGGTTTTTGCGTCAAAGCGCGGGGCCATAGGAGCACAAGGTTTGTGCCGTCAAACTGTTGTTGGGCTGCACACTTAGTAGGGATACTGTTGTATACTTGCACCAACGGAAAGTGAGTTAAGTAACAATACCTCCTCTATACCATTTGGGATAAGGCACGGTACTCTAAGGGAGAAAAAGAAGGATGAGTTCTTAACTGCTAAACGATTAGGCACCAACCAATCATCCACACTTGGTGGAGACACCCCACGGGAACGTGCTCAGACTGCCCGTCACCTGGAGAGGCAGTCCTCTTCAGACAGCACCCCAGTGTATTTCCCCTCGCACACCAGACGTCGTACAGACACACATCCTACAATAGGTGCCATGGTCACTGGGAGTGACACCAGATTGGGCATAGCCAATTTGTTCCTTGGAAGCAGTGCAGGCACCGCCTGGAGCCAGAGATAACTGGCCTCTCCGTACGGCACCTCGTCAACTAGCACCACCCAGGCAACTGCTGGGCCCAGCCAGCCTACCTCTACACCGGAACCCAGGAGATTGGTGAGTGAGTACCCTGGTAAGTCAGCTCTGCCTCAACGGGTTAAGGGGGCATGGGACATAAATTAACACCAAGTACGTAAATTGATGTTTACTGGTGTTTGAAAGCCAACACAAAAAAAGTAAAAACGGCAATCCTAAATAATATGTTTTACCAACTTAACGACCAAATATTTTGCAGCATTACTGTATCAATTTTGCATAGTGTTTTGCGCCATGAAAATACACAAAAATTGAGGGCATCAGAAATATCTCGGCAGAATAACGTCACTCAGGTAAAATATTTTCTCTCGTAGTTAGTGAAAACAATCCTGTATTGTTACCCTTCTTTGATTTCTGTATTGGCTTCCATAAAATTTACAAAATACGATAAACCTCAGTGGCATTAATTTATGTCCCGTGTCCTCTTAAGGTGGTAGTAAGAAACATTGAGGTACTGCCTACGGCACACTTCGTACCAAGCCGCCAGCCTACTCGACTTGTGCTAGCCCAGTAGAAAGCTGACTCAGTCACAGTAATTGAGTACCCGAGCACATCTGATCTAGTGCTCACCAAAAGTAACAATGACTAGTCTAAGCAGCACGCGTCAAAGTATTATTAATATGCCATTTCATACTCTAATAAGTATAATACGGAAAAAAAGAATGTTCATTTGCCATAACCTTAAACATTACATTCACAGTCCAATGTCAAGACTTGAAACAATTCTTATTATTTTGCTGCTGGTTTGTTTGTTTTATTGCGTCCATAAGATCTTTTTTCAATACCTAAAAGTACAAAAATATTGGACAAAAAAATTACAGTATACCAACTCAACATTGAGCCTGCATGCCAGTGCATACAGTAACATCTCTGCAGTTAACTGTTTATTTTGAAAAGTGCTCACTTTACCCATGAACAGACTATACTGTTCAACCAAGCTACTGAAAGGTGAGAAGTGGCCGGACAGAGGAGCTGTGTGAGGGGAACAACCAACAGGGACTCACACTATCAAAGCCGGTTGTAAGGACGCGTGTGGAGTCTCCCAGCCATATGACCCTGGAATCCTTGATGCTCTGGTGGCTGGTGGTAGTATGGGTGTGCCCGGGCAGGCGGGGGTCCAACACTTGCAGCAGCTTGTCCTTGCAGCAGCTGGCTAGCAGAGAGCCGTCCCTGCGCCAGCTCACCGCCTGCACCACGTCCCCGTGATCCCCGTTCGCTGTACACACATGTCGTGCACAGCCTTCCCTTAACCCACCTTACACTAGACCAATTCTTTTATCTCTTATGTTTACAAATATTAAACACCTAAATTTGTGCCACAATTAATATTTTATAACCACATGCAATCTTTGTAGGTCTCTTCATTTGTATATACAGTATATGGCTGGCCCATAACTCAGGCATGGTAATTTCGCACAATTCCTAAATTAATAATCACCAAAGTTCTCTTCAGAGTACATTTTGTATTATTTATTAGATATTGCAATAACTTTACCATGAAATGTGTGTCTAAAAGATACTCTCAAGATGAAACTGAAAAAAACATTGTAATGGTACAAGTAATATTTATTTTAAGGGTATATTAAATCTTCTTTTTGTTGTTTGCACGAGAATGCAATTGTTTTTCAATATTTCAGATGTTTTGGCAGTGTCAGCATGTGTATTTGCCGTAGGTTTGTTTTCCTAAAATCATGGTTTCTGTAGAGTCGTGAATCTGTGATAAGGGTTTGTAAGTTCGTAAACATTTTATTGAATAGTAGAAATGTAAATGAACTATCAGACAGGGTTAATAAGGTTTGTATTGATATATCTGAATGTTTTCAACAAACAAACTCTCCCTAAAAATAAACACAACCACATCCCTAAAATTTCTTACTACAAATAAACACGATTATTCTCTTAAAATTAGCAGTGATGCACACGAGATTCAAAACTGTAAAATAACAAAATTCCTAGGTGTTCGCTTAGACAATTCTCTCAATTGGAAAGAGCATATCAATAATCTAAGCACTGCCTGTTTCACTATTCGCCACTTGGCCTCAATATTATCACCTCCTATGCTTACACAAGTTTATTTTGCTCAATTCCATTCGTTAATGTCTTATGACATAATGTACTGGGCCCTGGCAGTAAACAGCAGAAAATATTTTTGCTTCAAAAGAAATATAATAGGGTATTAAGTGGATTAAAACCATGCAAGACGTGCCATCGCCATTTTAAAAAGCTTGGTATACTAACATTCATATCTCGGTTTTTGTGTGTATATGTGTGTGTGTGTGTGTGTGTGTGTGTTATATATATATATTATATATATGACACACACACACATACATACATACATACATACATACCTTATGTTCGTCATATATAACAGTCATATTTACCCTAAAAACGATTTTGTTCATTCTCACAACACAAGAGGTGCCCAGAATCTTCATGTACCTCTAAATAACCTGAAACTTTTCCAGAAGGGGGCTTACTATTAATGTGTCTCTTTATTTAATAAATTACAGAGTTCTTTAAAAAAAACTTATGATAATCCCAAACTATTTTAAAATAACATAAAAACTTTCTTAAAGGAGTATTCACTCTACTCATAGAAGAATTATTTAATATGGAATGGACCTATATGTGCAATGCCATCCTTTTAAATAGAAATTATATGTTATCACACTTTTACTGTTTTGTTAAATTATTGTAACCTTGTATACTTGTAGGACTATTTTATATTATTGTATATTTATATTTGTACTGACGCATGCCAGAATACTATGCAGCGCGACTGTACACTCTATGGACAACTCCGCCCCATCTACGTGCCGCATGCGCTCCGGGACGGAATATATAAGCGGCAATCCAAAATAAATGTATCACACTAAGAAGCCCACAAGCCTGAGTGGCTGATCACACAACTGTATATTATGTGCGTAATTGCAATCCCTGTTGCCCGTCCAGAATTACACGTGCAAAAGGCACCCCTGCAATTGAAATTATCATTATTGAGAATTCTACTATTTGTGTCTGGCCCCTGGAAGTAGTTCCTGCAATCACAAGAGAGGGCAACACACCTGTGAACTAGTGACATCATAGCCTCAGAGACAAGTGATTTAATTTGTCGTCGTCTCCACGTGGGGCACAATAAGAAACTCGCAGCTTGTCTGCACCCCCGATAAATGTGCTCCATGTTGGAAGGATACGCTGACCAGAGAAAATTTATTATAAATACAGCCCCGGCAGCCAGCATCAGTGAGTCAGTCTGCAAGGACTCATCCTCCTCAGTCTTCAAGGACTTACCTTCTTCCAGTCCGAAAGGGCTCTGCTGCTCAACATACCAGTCCTACGAGGACTCTGCTACACTCAGCTTGTATAAGGCTCTCCTTCGAGTACGACCAAGGGCTCCTCTACTTCCTACCGCCAACCCCCCACCCCCCCCCCCCCCCCCCCTTGACCCGCACATTAAACCAGAGTCAAGACTGATTCTCTCTCTCTCTCTCTCTCTCTCTCCTCTCTCTCTCCTCTCTCTCTCCTCTCTCTCGAGACCAGCACATCACCGAGGAAGTGCACGTGAGAAGCCCAACAGCTACAGGTACACCCCACCTTTGCCCGGTAATCCTTACCCAAGTAAACTTCCCTTGACTCCGTGGTAACGAGCCATCATGCTTTGCGTCACCTACCTGATAAGCTTCCCCATAATTAATCTAGCCGCTGTAAAATTGAGTTGCTACAGTTTTCATTTGTAGCCACTGTAAAGTTGCGTAGCTATAGGCTCACCTTCGCCTGAATCCTGTTTTATTCACGTGATTCTCGTACACATATTTTCTTATTCCAATTGTTTGTAAAACAATTTAATTGTGCATTCTTGTATTAGTGATAATAACTGCGTTTACTCCCCAGGGACCAAACATAACGTTGAATTCTTGTGTACAGTTACTAGTAGTTAGCGGACCCTTGCTCACTATCTTTGTGTATTGTGATAACCCTATTAAACAGATGTACAATAAGAAAGGTGGTACTCCTAGTAAGTAAAGACTTAGGGAACATCATGCCCTTGCTTGACCTAACGCCCAATCCACGTCTGAGGACGAACCACTGGTTAGGTGTCCAGATCAAACACCACGAGCTATTTCTCCTTTTATCCCTTTGGATATTTCATCCCCGTTAGACCACTTACTCTGTGGCAATTGGCCTGAGTATTCGACAATGGAATACGAGGTTCAGGAGAAATTACTAGGTCAAGAAAACGAGGCTGTTCCCCATGACAACCTTACTAGCCATCCCAAGAAAACCTACAGTAAAGTTAAATTAAAATCAGGATGGCATAATCGAGTGAAACATCCTGCGGGCAGAGTACTCCAGAAATATTGTGACATTAAACTGGCAACGGAAAAGGTGATCCGGAGACGACTCCCTGCACAACCCGACTCCAGTACCCATGTGGCATGCCCCTCGGTAGATTTTGTTCCAGCCCATCAACCCACTCGACCAACTAGTCTTGTCTGCCAGACCACAACACCCCCCCCCCCCCCCATCATAACTCTAGACTAAACCCCTCAACATTACATTGGGATCGCAGGCATCCTGTGTATATTGGTGACCTTAATTGTGAAAAGGAAAGCGCTCCCTGGGCGGGAAGCTGTATCAAAAACCCTAACGCCTCCTAGACTAAATTGAAGGTATAGTATTTGCCATGGTAGGCTAAACTGGACTTAGTAGGGCGGTCAACATTACTGTACTACCTTCTAGGATAGTCATCACCCATACCACACACATCAGTACATTTACGAATACTTCATTTGTGTATATATGTGTTTGTTCACTTACAGTTATATTCTTACTTTATGCTACTATTTGTACACCTTTGTTGACATGCTGTACGCCCTTAACCCAGTAAGGGTTTGAGTTAGGATTTTATAAAGCTAAATAAATAAAATTAAAATAAAAAATAAAGTTGTTCAATGACGTTCTTTCTTTTCGAGTACATTCTGAAAATGCAGATGGTTATTATTTTCGATGCAGTTAGGCAACTGGTTGCAATGGGGTTCATACCAGTGTGTGAAGGGATGCTTTGTACTAAGGAATGTCATTATCAGGCAGCAGTTAAGCGACATAACAATAGTATCGCACAATGCTTTTATTTGGTCATGTCTGTGGTGCAGTAGAATTGAGGGGTGGGGGCAATGAGCAGTGGCGTTACCTCACAGACATCATGATGGACGAATATGGGGCCATGGTCACCATGTTTATCAATGGCTAAATGTGAACATATAGAATTCTATGATGTTCTGGTAGTCTACTATTTTGCATTGCAAACGTTTCATGTGTCTGCTGTGTAAAATGCATGAATTGCAGAAACATCAACAAATATCAGAGGAAAATTTCAGACGTTTCATTTGATCTTGATAATGGCATGTTTATTGACAAACTTTTTTCTCGTCTATACAGACTGAGTGAATTGAGACGAGCTTCGGTATTCTGTTGTTTGATGACTATAATGTTACGTCATCTTGCTAAAAAGTTAATAATGTGTTATCTTCAAGATGATTTCTTTTAAAGGTGATAATCACTACAGTATTAAAAATATTATCTTGACTAACACAATATGACAAACAAACACTTAATATTAAAAAAAATGAAAATTGGGATCTTTTAAGATATTTTGATGTAAAAACATTTATTATGTATGATTTCTCATTACTGGTAACTGCTTGCTAAATAACACATTGAGGAATTGGGGAAAAAATTTTGAAAAAGGTATTAGAACATATGTCGCTGCAAATTTTACAGAATTTGTAATCTTACTAATATTTGACTAAAAATATGTATTCCCTTTTCCCCATCAATAAACTTTTAGGTCATGTGCTGTTACTGTAGTAAACAATAGGACACAAGTTAAATAGACATATTGGATATAAATTTTAATATTTTATGAAGTCCAAATGTGTTTTAAATATTTATTTTAATGATTTCAATCCCTCCCAACCAGTATTTTCTTTTATTTGAATGTGAAAGTTTAATATAAATTATTAATTACCTATTGTAACAAACGGACGATTAGTTTGGATAGTTTGGTAGCCACCTTATATCTGAATTGGTTAGATATTTGAGTATTTTGTGATCCCCCCCCACCTCCCGAGTTTCTTTGCTTTTATCTTGGTATCCCATTTGTTACCTTTACTGTTAGGACTTTAATAAAAATTTTTAATTGTAGAACACAATATAAAGGTTCTTTTTCTTGAATATTGAGGCGTAAGCAAGTCGAAGTGCTGTTTGTAATTTAATGTTTTTGTGGTTTCTTGCATGTTAAATAGTTATGGACACTTCAAGTGAGTATGTGGATTTATAAATGTAGAGCGATCCAGGCACGTACAGTAGAGCTCGTGCTCCGTTGCAATGTCCCAGAGGGTGACAGTAGTGTAGGAGGAGGTAGTAAGCAGGCAGTCTGCTGTTGGGTGGAAGCACACAGTCTCCACACGCCGCTGTTTGTGCGAGAATGTGCACTCAGGCGTGCTCAGGCTCTCCTGCAGACCATTCTCCGGAATGTGCCACACCTTCACCTGTGCGCACACACACACCGCCTCTCCTCACCATGCTGTCTAGTCACGTTCAACCCCACATGCACACAAACCAAGTCTTAACTACTACAACACAACCTGACCCACGTCCAATGTATTAGAAGAGGGCGGCCTGACCAGAGTGGAAGGAATTAAACCTCAAGACACTGGTCCAGCCAGTGTCCCTCTGACGAAGATGGAGGGCAGAGGAGGAGGCTAAGTGTCGCAAGGCCTTGAGTTGCACCCCGCACGACTTTACCAAACAGACATCCACCAGTGGAGTTGTGTAAATCAGGGATACTCCTCTACCAACTATCATTCGTAAAAACCATTCAGCGACACTTAAGAAAAATTAAATTAAAAAGTGGAATTTAAAATGACTTACTAATGATACATATGTATATTATAAGTAGTATATTGTTTATACAAATATAAAATTTATTTATCATTACATACAAAATAATTTCCCCTTCGATTCAAAATGTAATTTTCAGATCTGTGTTATTTTTATCTTCATTCCATTATCTGGGCATTTAAGTTCTGTACTTACTTGTGAATCTATCAGGTGTGATTTTATGGAAACTAGTAGTTAACAAAATATTATTACAGATGAAACTGAAAATAAAATTCTGGGCGGTTATAATAGAGTGAAATTATTAAGAAGTCTATCAACAAGAATATAACTATTAGGGCCCTTTCACGCGATCAAAGTCCACTTAGAATTTTCTTCAAATGTATTTAATAAATTCCTTGAATACTCTGCGACGTAAATCAGACATCATAACAGTGGCCACTTTGTCTTTCCAGCCGTTCAATGACTGAATTCCTCCAAGGATTTCGGTTTTGAACAGGTTATATATTTTCTCTAATAAAATTTTTCAACTAGCACTCTGAATTATTAAAACAGTATAAATATAAAGTGCAGTAATTTTTGCGCACTTAAGATTAAAAAATACTAGCATTTAAAAAAAAAATGTTTACTTTGATCTTGACAAATTATTTTTGTGTAATGTATGGTTTGTAGAGGTTTCAAAAAAATTTACTGAACAAAATTATAATTTTATAAAATGAAATATTTGTAAAAATGTTATAAGTTGCCACTTCAATATTTATTGAATAGAGCTGTATGTGTAAAAACCCTTTCAAAACTTTGAAGTAATATTTTAATTTCTACTGAATTCAATCCATTGAAGTGCATGTGACCACTTTGTATTCAATTGACTGACTTGATAAAATATTTGATTATGTAGAACGGCTTTTACACATTACTAGAGCTCTATACATTTTTTCTAACATTCTGTTGAATATCAAGCAAACAACACTTACAAGAGCAACTGAAACGCTAACTTTGATTGGCAAAGGAAGCGTACATTACGGCTGTGGTAAACAGTCAATACAGCAGTGTGCCTACTTCATTCTCTGCAAGTTTACTCGAGGGACTATTACTACCCACAAGCCATTAAACCAGTTTCCACGTCTTTCCACCTCATCCATGCTCAATTTAAGCTGCAGTTTGCTACAGAATGTCACAAATTATTTTCTGACTATTACAGAGGTTTTAAAGGCAAGAGAAATTTTGTACTGAATAAAATAGTTATAATGAAAACAGTTTTACTTAATAAACATGATATAAGTTTCAGTTGCAGGACTTTTCACTTAATATTTCTGAAAATCTACATTATGAACAGGGTAGGGGGGTACAATTATTTACTTTCATAGCTCTTTCTCTTGTGTTAAAAATGTAATATGTATCTTATTGAGAAAACTCGGCAGTAAATGAAATCTGTATTGCATGTTTTAATGTGCAGTATCAGGCCAATTTTTCTATTCCTATTCTACACTACTTTAGAATTCTCTGAATTGTAAAGGTTTTCCACACTTCCCAGAAATGAAGTAAGTATGGAATAAAAGTGACAATGCTACAGCAAGAATGTAGAAAGGTGGACACAGATGAATGTAAGAAGTGGACAGTTTGGGCGGCTCTTAACATTGGGGTCTTGAGAGCCGATGAGGATTAAGCGAGGTGAGTATGGAACAGAACTAGAATACCAAAGAAAATGTACCGACCAGCAACATTGTCCGGTACAATTCCCAGACGCAAAAATCCAGGGGTGACCGCCGGGAATCAAACTCGGTTCACCCTGGTGGGAGCAAGACTGACAATAAGGGCACCAGTGGAGGAGTGTAGTTGATGTGCTCTTGCACACGGTGAAGGGGGTCACACTCACAAGGCAGTCCTGGGAGCCAGTGGCCAGCATGCCATCATGGAAGGGGGAGAAGTCCATGTCGGTCACTGTGTCTGAATGTGCATGCAGGAGGCGGCATATCCTTGCTCTTGCGTCCGCGCTCGTCTATCGGCAACACTGCCAGGCTGGACCCTGCATAAACAGTCAATTACTCCCAGCTTAACACACAACCAGATTGTTATGCCTGTCAACCACCAATACACTGACCATGCAATCAGAACGCCCACCTCTCATTACAACGTTCACAGCTCATCTTTAGTCAACCAAAGTCTGGATAATTCACAGATATTCAGCAGATGCTGGTTTTCTCAAAATACTTCCATTTCCTCCATCAGTGCATCCAGAAGCATCCCCACTTACACCTCGCCCATTCCGCAGGCAAGAAGTGATGGACAGTTTGTCTCACAATCTCCTCTACTCTCATACATGCTGACCCTGTCTGCAAGGCAGGAACAAGACCACATGAGAATGTTGCAAAGTTAAAATTTTATGGGCCATACATTTGCTTACCAACAGGGTGAATCTGGTTTGGCTTCCGTTGGGGTCAAACACTGATTTTCACATGTGGAAAAAATGTGGTGCAGAATACTGACTCACAGATTTTCTCAGGGTATGCCTATGTCCCCGACAATACCATTATATTCCTACTCCAGCTCTATTTTGTGTCACCCCCACTTACACTAAAGCCCTAAGTTGTTGAGCATTGCCAGCTCAAAATGAAATATGCCTACAGTGACAAAATATTATATTTGGAGGTTTAGGTTTCATATTTACACAGAGAAAACTGAAGACTGCTGGAACTAAGACTTAGTGGACTCCAAACCACTTGGATGATGAATGAGTGTTTGTACACAACTCACAAAAGGGCACACAGCGTGATGCTTTTTATGGCTTTAAAAATCACCACATTCAAGGACTCAGCATACAAATACAGAATGAATCAATGTTACAAATATGTGGGGGAAAACACTGTATACAAGTTGCTATAGTTTGAACAATGGTGATTACAAGTTGGGCGGGCAATTAGGATATGAGATGAATACACCTCATGCTGTCAGAGTTGCTGAAGACAAGAGAACACAGTCAGAGTACACAATCGTACTGTATGTAAACAGTCATCTGAGAAAAACACAATGCTGTACATTTTTCCACATTTTAAGACAGAAGTTTTAAATGTTTCTGTAAAAAAAAAAATTTCTACAGAAATTATTCATTTTAATTTTCTTAACTTTTCCAAAAACTGTGATTTTATGTTGACGCCCGCCGGCTAACAGCCAGCGGCGTTAGAGCCCATGACGGCACTCACCGCGCACCTGTCCAGCACGTGCACCAAGAGGCCAATAATTTTTCAGTGTAAAATGTGTTCTATTTTATGTGCAGTGTTTAATATGTCTTAAAATGTTTTAAAGTGTTTGCAGTAATTTTAAATTATTTGGATATAAAATTCTAAGTGCCCGTGGCACCGAGATTAAGAACACTTATATTCCGGCATGAACACCATCATAAAGAGACACTAAAATAATATTGAAATTCATAAGAAAATTATAGAAATATAACACAATATTTAACTTATTTGTGCCATTTTATTTTCACTAATAACAAATTTTACTCGGCGTGCATAGCATTTCCGCTTATATGAACCCCGTAGGCGGCCATGGTAGGTCCGTGCGATGCTTGTCTCTGGACAGTCTGTCGAGGAGAGTTGGCGAGGTAAGACACTGTCACGTACGTACTACACCTAAGCAAAATTAAGCAAAATTGGCTAGTCATGACCGAGATAATCATTTCATTGGCACATTGATGTGTATACATAATAACAATAAAAACATGTCTACAGTGAACTTAACTCTTTTATTCAGTAGTGACAGTGTCCTAGCCACATATGTTTTATTATGTGTTTATTTCCAGTGATGTTAAGTAAAAATTTTAGTATTGCCTACGTGTTTTTAAGTACGCACGGATGAGACGGACACACAGAACCCACAGCATCCCTGAGAACCCTGAGTCTCAATAGTGCTGTGACTGGGTAGCACCGCTGACGTCCAAATTACCAGTAAGTATTTGTGTCATCATTTGTCTCGTGTCTCACCCGACGGCGTCAATGTTTAGAGGTCTTTTTAAGATATTCTGTTGGGGGGGGGGGGGGGGAATAGTTTTACCTTTGTTTGTACCATAGTTACTTAACTTTTACTAAGTTTCCCAACACTTTCATGTATATGATTTCTTTAGGACGGGGACTCAAAAATAGGCCTTTTTAAAAATAAATAATATTTATATGCTACAAAAATACAATTGTTATGAATGTACATTTAAGATGCAGTATTAAAACTTCTCCAAAATAATCAGTAAAGATACTGGAAAATAATATTCTCCAGTACTACGTACACATGTTTTTTCATGATTTTCCCAAAAGAGTAATTTCTAATTCAGTCTGTGATAATTTTAATTTGAAGGTGAAGATGCATATTTTGTCCTCCCCCAGATTTAAGGGGCTTCCTTAGTAAAACACTTTGAATGCCTAAAGATTATGTCTGGCTGTAAGGAAACATTGTGACTGTGATGGAACTAGCTTAAACAAGCTTTGTGCATATTCTGTATTCTCAGAATTTTAAGCTGTGACTACAAGATTTTAATACAGCAATGTGTTCAGAAAAAATACAGCACTGTCACTATGGTCTAAAACATTGTTTTATAAAAGAGCAAATATTGCAAACAGAGGCTGGGCTACTTACAATGAAATATGACATAGTTCTTAAAAATTATAATAAACACAACTGCTTACAATGAGACCCATTTGCCAACTAGAGACTGCCTCTTTCAAACAGTGTTGGTATGTGTTACCAGAGGATTTTTTATCATCCAGAAAACTTGGCAACACCAAAATGTAAATTATGTGTCACTAACTTGCACATACAATTTTATTGTGTGGTGACAACATGAGCTGTTTACCATCAAGCTTTTAACTCCAAGTTACATATTTAATTGAATCAATTATAAATTCACTATATAAGATTTATGCAAAGTTTTTAGTTTCTGTTTTATTCTAAGAAAAAAAAAAAACTTTCTTAAGAGTTAATTAAAACATGTAAAATTCAAATTACAAGCTGCCATTTATCTACACATGTTTAAAAGTTTACTTCCACAACCTTCAATATTATACATTCGGGTATTTACAAAGGAGAGAGAGATTGCAGGGGGAGAGAGAGATTGCAGGGGGAGTGAGATAGCAGGGAGAGAGAGATGAGAGGGGAAAAAAGGAAGGAGATGAAAGAGGGAGGGGAACAGGAGGGAAGGAGAGGAGGAAGAGGAGAGAGGTAGAGGAGAAGGATTATTGGAAATGAGGAGGGAAAGGAGAGAGGCACGGGAAGAGAGGAGTGGGAGAAGACAGGAGAGAGAGGTGAGAGAGAGGTGAGAGAGAGGGGAAGTGAAAAGAGAGTAGAAAGGGAGGGGAAGATGAGAGATATAGAGAGAAAATGGGGGGAGACCAAGAACAAATGATGAAGAGAAAATATTGGGGGGGGGGGGGGATGGGGAACACCAAGAAAAATGGGGGGCAGAAAAATGGGGGGAGGCAAAGAAAAATGGGGGAAACGGAGATAACTGGAGGGAGATAGAAAAATAGGATGAAAGAAGAGAGAAAAAGGGTGGACAGAGAGAATGGGTTTAAATTTAAAAAGATGGTGGAGGGTGGAAAGAGAAAGGGGCTGGAGAAAGAGGATGGGGAAAAAGAAAAAATAGAGGAGAAAGGGTTAACAGAAAGAAGGGAAGGGGAGAAAAGTGAATGGGAAAACATAGGGAGACGATAGAAAGTGGATGGAGAGAGTAATATGGAGAGTAAGACTGAGAGGAAAAGAAGATCAAGGAGAAAGTAAGGCAGAGGAGAGGAGGAAGAGAAAGAGGGTGGGAGAAGAGATGGGCTCAATCGAATGAAACATTGAGATATTTTGTTACTCTTTACAATTGCTTATTTCGAATGATTTTTACTTTCGGAAAATCTTTCACTATGGTAGAGTAGCAGCGGGCAGCCCACAAGGACAAAAGTAAAGTTTATTGTTATGCTTTATTAAGACAATGGTTTTAAAATTTAAGTGTAGTTTTTGTTACAAGAATGAAATATATGTAATACACTTGGCAGTTTGTTTGCTTAGATTCTAATACTGAATCTTAACGAGCATCTCCAACAAAATCAAAAGATCACTACCAGTAACAACAAAAGGTAACAAACTTTCGATGAAACATAAAAATGTACAGTTTTCCTTAAAGTGGTTGTGAAACATTTGGGCAGTGCTTACAACTGATCAGGATAACTACGGTTGAAGATAGAGAATGTATAAATGAGGGAAACTAGGAATACATCAAGTAAACCCACCGACTGATGGTAAAGTTACATTTTCCACAACTGAATATTCGGATCAGTCCCATCGGGGATCAAACTCAGGTCACCGTGATATGAGGCGAGCGTACACAGGAAAAAGTTTTGCTGTGACAACTAAAACACAAAGAAAAGGATTGTTTTGTTTAAAGAATAACAACTAAAGAAAGCAGCTTTCTTGGATCTATATGGTCCTGTAGTAAATGTTTTTATTTTATAAACAGACATCAGTATGCAATTTTCACAATACAAAAATGAACTGTCTATTGTACAGAAAAATGTAAACTTTTAATTTCAATGTTGATCATGTGTTGGAATGTTTATTTTTTTATGTATACTTTAAAGAATTGGTTGGATTAAAATCGCAAAGGCTATCTATAATTGTACTAACGAACTGTCATAGAAATATTAATCGACGAACGAAAGGACTGAACAAAAAAAGTCCTTTCAGAAGTACTAACAAGTACTGAGAAAAATATTGACAGAGAGAAGCGACGAATGAGAGTATTTTATCGAGAGGGCTATATTCGAGAAGCGCTAAACAAAATGTAAGAGGAACGTAAACAGAGAAAAGTGATGAATGAAGGAACCTTACTCAAATGGCTATCAAGACGGGCAAACAAAATGTGGGAGGAATGAAAGCTAATAAAATTGGTGTTAACTTCAGTTGGCAGGCAGTATCGCATTATGTAACTTTAACGAAAGAAAATGTAAACAGAAAGCAAACCTTCTTACACTTCCAAGAATAACAGCATGGTAATACAGGTTTCTACAAAATTTGTAAAACCAAAATGAGTAAATATTGTTTACTTGTATTATTTTGAAGCTAAAGCACACAAATTCAATTCAATTGCCTTTAATAAATTTTATTGCATTAAAAATTCAATTTTAATCATCTGAATTATTTGGTTTAGTTTTCGAAGTACATTTGGTATTCGGAAGTGCTAGCAGAGTATAGACACACGGTATATAATTCAACAAATATGCCTTATTTTATGCAGCTGATTACCAGTAAAAGAAATAATTGTTGCATGTTGAAGATGCCTGCGGGGTATATCTGAGTTTGTAAGGGATGGAGGTCTTAGTAATTAAAAAAAATGAAACCAACTAAATTTGATTTTTAATTTACTCACTCTGCTACTGTCTCCACTGTTACTCTTTCTATGTAACAGTAAGTGCACTATTTAATGTGCCTAACACAGTAATTTTCTCAGGCTTATGCAATACCTTACTTAAGTATTCTGGTGGTCTTTCCTTCCCATCTTGAACCAGAGATAGCACAGCTACAATGCATGCATCACTAACATCTGTGTCCAAAATGACTACATCCTCACTTTTCGGAAAACCCAGGACTGGAAGAGATATTAAAATTTTCTTAAGTTTTGCGAAATCATCTTCACACTCAATGGTGCATGCACGAGGCAAGGGGACTGCATATATATGGGGTGAGAGTACGGCATGTGCATGTGTGGGACAAGGGGACGGCGCAAGCGTGGGGGAGGGGATGACGAGCGATAGATTGGAAGGGGCAGTGGGAGGCAGTATGATGGGCTTTGGGTTACGAGATGGCAAGCATGGGGGATGAAACTGCAAGTATGGGGGGATGAGATGACGAGCGTTGGGGGATGAAACTGTAAGTGTGTGGGGGGAGAGACTATGAGAGTGGGGGGATGAGACTGTGAGTGTGTGGGCAACGAGACTGCAAGCAGGGGGCTGTGACAGCGAGTGGGGAGAGGAGACTGCATACAGGAGGGGGAGACGGCAAGGAGACAGCATGCGGGGAAGGGAGAAAAGAAAATTGAGAGGGAGGAAAGGAAATTGAGATGGGCAGAAGTGAACGGGGCATAAAATGTGAGATGGGTAAAATGAGAGGGGGAGATAAGAGAGTGGGAAAAGAAGAGCTGGGAGATAATGACTAGGGAGGAAATGATATGGAAGAGATGAAGGGGAGAAGAATAATATGGAAGTGAAGAGTGTGAAAAAGATGAAATGGTACGCAGAGAAGAAAAAATGAGGTGAACAGGGAAGGGGCCAAGGTGGGGGGAGAGCGAAAGAGGGAGGGGGCAAAAGAGGGGAAGGGTGAAAGAGGGAGGAGAGTAAGAGGGAGTAATATAATGGGGAGAAAGATGAATGTAAGGCATCGCTGAACAGCAAATGATTCTAGTTGTAGTTGTTTGATGAACTCTCGTTTAACTAGTGGATTAGTTCTTTGGTTTGTAATGTCTGTTGATCAGATAACTTTGTTGCTAAGCCATTGCATGTAACTTTGCATTTATAGAAGAAATTATTGAATTAGAATTTCTTAAAACTGTACTTACTGACTTAGTTCTAGACAACATAAAATTACATATTTGAAACATCAAAATTATTTCAGTAAAATATTACAGTTTCATTACTTCCTAATACCACCAAAACATTATTAATAAAGACATAACGTTGAAAGAAAATAATTATTTTATTTTATTGCTGCTATGTGTGGGCCAAAGTCTGTTTTTTGAAAAGAAATTAGTTTGGTCATGCAAGTGGAAAAATATGATTACTTACTCCAAATGAAAGATATTAAGTTCCATAAATTATTAAGGTGAAAAATTATTATCTTCAATCAAAACTGGAATTACGTCCAAATAAAGTACACTATACTCACAATAGTTTCAACGGTTAACATTTCTCCAGCACAAAAAGCAGATATGGTGTTAACGGACCTCTTGGTTATGAATCTACATTACAACTAGGTCTCCAATATTTTACTTGACTATTATGATGCATCACCTGTTGGGGCGTGGTTTTTTGGAACATTGGATTTTTAGTTGTTAGGTCTGAACCGACGTTTGGGGAAGTTAATTATAAATCCTAGTTTGGAAAAATAAGTTTTAACACAGGTGGTGTTCAAAGTAGCAGTAGTAGAAGTTTTATACAGTAATGCCAGTATCGCGAGGAACATGGGTAAGGCCTGGTAGGCGCCTTACCTGTGTACAAGACTGGCCTGGTAGGCGCCTTACCTGTGTACAAGACTAGCCTGGTAGGCGCCTTACCTGTGTACAAGACTGGCCTGGTAGGTGCCTTACCTGTGTATACAAGACTGGCCTGGTAGGCGCCTTACCTGTGTATACAAGACTGGCCTGGTAGGCGCCTTACCTGTGTATACAAGACTGGCCTGGTAGGCGCCATACCTGTGTATACAAGACTGGCCTGGTAGGCGCCTTACCTGTGTACAAGACTGGCCTGGTAGGCGCCTTACGTGTATACAAGACTGGCCTGGTAGGCGCCTTACCTGTGTATACAAGACTGGACTGGTAGGTGCCTTACCTGTGTATACAAGACTGGCCTGGTAGGCGCCTTACGTGTGTACAAGACTGGCCTGGTAGGTGCCATACCTGTGTACAAGACTGGCCTGGTAGGTGCCTTACCTGTGTACAAGACTGGCCTGGTAGGTGCCCTACCTGTGTACAAGACTGGCCTGGTAGGTGCCTTACCTGTGTATACAAGACTGGCCTGGTAGGTGCCTTACCTGTGTATACAAGACTGGACTGGTAGGTGCCTTACCTGTGTATACAAGACTGGCCTGGTAGGCCCCTTACGTGTGTACAAGACTGGCCTGGTAGGCGCCTTACCTGTGTACAAGACTGGCCTGGTAGGCGCCTTACCTGTGTACAAGACTGGCCTGGTAGGTGCCTTACCTGTGTATACAAGACTGGCCTGGTAGGTGCCTTACCTGTGTATACAAGACTGGACTGGTAGGTGCCTTACCTGTGTATACAAGACTGGCCTGGTAGGGCCCTTACTGTGTACAAGACTGGCCTGGTAGGCGCCTTACCTGTGTACAAGACTGGCCTGGTAGGTCGCCTTACCTGTGTACAAGACTGGCCTGGTAGGTGCCCTTACCTGTGTACAAGACTGGCCTGGTAGGTGCCTTACCTGTGTAACAAGACTGGCCTGGTAGGTGCCTTACCTGTGTACAAGACTGGCCTGGTAGGTGCCTTACCTGTGTATACAAGACTGGACTGGTAGGTGCCTTACCTGTGTATACAAGACTGGACTGGTAGGTGCCTTACCTGTGTATACAAGACTGGCCTGGTTAGGCGCCTTACGTGTGTACAAGACTGGCCTGGTAGGGCCTTACCTGTGTACAAGACTGGCCTGGTATGCCCTTACCTGTGTACAAGACTGGCCTGGTAGGTGCCTTACCTGTGTATACAAGACTGGCCTGGTAGGTGCCTTACCTGTGTATACAAGACTGGACTGGTAGGTGCCTTACCTGTGTATACAAGACTGGCCTGGTAGGTGCCTTACCTGTGTACAAGACTGGCCTGGTAGGTGCCTTACCTGTGTACAAGACTGGCCTGGTAGGTGCCTTACCTGTGTAACAAGACTGGCCTGGTAGGCGCCTTACCTGTGTATACAAGACTGGCCTGGTAGGTGCCTACCTGTGTATACAAGACTGGCCTGGTAGGCGCCTTACCTGTGTACAAGACTGGCCTGGTAGGCGCCTTACGTGTATACAAGACTGGCCTGGTAGGCGCCTTACCGTGTATACAAGACTGGCTGGTAGGTGCCTTACCTGTGTATACAAGACTGGCCTGGTAGGGCCTTACGTGTTACAAGACTGGCTGGTAGGTGCCTACCTGTGTACAAGACTGGCCTGGTAGGTGCCTTACCTGTGTACAAGACTGGCCTGGTAGTGCCTACCTGTGTACAAGACTGGCCTGGTAGGTGCCTTACTGTGATACAAGACTGGCTGGTAGGTGCCTTACCTGTGTATACAAGACTGGCCTGGTAGGTGCCTTACCTGTGTACAAGACTGCCTGGTAGGCGCCTTACCTGTTACAAGACTGGCCTGGTAGGTGCCTACCTGTGTACAAGACTGGCCTGGTAGGCGCCTTACCTGTGTACAAGACTGGCCTGGTAGGTGCCTTACCTGTGTATACAAGACTGGCTGGTAGGTGCCTTACCTGTGTATACAAGACTGGCTGGTAGGTGCCTTACCTGTGTATACAAGACTGGCTGGTAGGTGCCTTACGTGTATACAAGACTGGCCTGGTAGGCGCCTTACTGTGTACAAGACTGGCCTGGTAGGCGCCTTACTGTGTACAAGACTGGCCTGGTAGGCGCCTTACCTGTGTACAAGACTGGCCTGGTAGGCGCCTTACCTGTGTACAAGACTGGCCTGGTAGGGCCTTACCTGTGTACAAGACTGGCCTGGTAGGGCCTTACCTGTGTATACAAGACTGGCTGGTAGGTGCCTTACCTGTGTATACAAGACTGGACTGGTAGGTGCCTTACCTGTGTATACAAGACTGGCCTGTAGGGCCTTACTGTATACAAGACTGGCCTGGTAGGGCCTTACTGTGTACAAGACTGGCCTGTAGGCGCCTACCTGTGTACAAGACTGCCTGGTAGGGCCTTACTGTGTACAAGACTGGCCTGGTAGGCCTTACCTGTGTACAAGACTGGCCTGGTAGTGCCTTACCTGTGTACAAGACGGCTGGTAGGTGCCTTACCTGTGTACAAGACTGGCTGTAGGTGCCTTACCTGTGTAACAAGACTGGCCTGGTAGCCTTACCTGTGTACAAGACTGCCTGGTAGTGCCTTACCTGTGTAAAGACTGGCTGGTAGTGCCTACCTGTGTACAAGACTGGCCTGGTAGGGCCTTACTGTGTACAAGACTGGCCTGGTAGGCCTTACGTGTAACAAGACTGGCTGGTAGGGCCTTACGTGTTACAAGACTGGCCTGGTAGGGCCTTACGTGTATACAAGACTGGCCTGGTAGGCGCCTTACGTGTGTACAAGACTGGCCTGGTAGGCGCCTTACCTGTGTACAAGACTGGCCTGGTAGGTGCCTTACATGTGTATACAAGACTGGCTTGGTAGGTGCCTTACCTGTGTATACAAGACTGGCCTGGTAGGTGCCTTACCTGTGTATACAAGACTGGAGTGGTAGGTGCCTTACCTGTGTATACAAGACTGGCCTGGTAGGCGCCTTACGTGTGTACAAGACTGGCCTGGTAGGTGCCTTACCTGTGTACAAGACTGGCCTGGTAGGTGCCTTACCTGTGTACAAGACTGGCCTGGTAGGTGCCTTACCTGTGTACAAGACTGGCCTGGTAGGTGCCTTACCTGTGTACAAGACTGGCCTGGTAGGTGCCTTACCTGTGTATACAAGACTGGCCTGGTAGGTGCCTTACCTGTGTATACAAGACTGGACTGGTAGGTGCCTTACCTGTGTATACAAGACTGGCCTGGTAGGCGCCTTACGTGTATACAAGACTGGCCTGGTAGGCGCCTTACGTGTGTACAAGACTGGCCTGGTAGGCGCCTTACCTGTGTACAAGACTGGCCTGGTAGGCGCCTTACCTGTGTACAAGACTGGCCTGGTAGGTGCCTTACCTGTGTATACAAGACTGGCCTGGTAGGTGCCTTACCTGTGTATACAAGACTGGACTGGTAGGTGCCTTACCTGTGTATACAAGACTGGACTGGTAGGTGCCTTACCTGTGTATACAAGACTGGCCTGGTAGGCGCCTTACGTGTGTACAAGACTGGCCTGGTAGGTGCCTTACCTGTGTACAAGACTGGCCTGGTAGGTGCCCTACCTGTGTACAAGACTGGCCTGGTAGGTGCCTTACCTGTGTATACAAGACTGGCCTGGTAGGTGCCTTACCTGTGTATACAAGACTGGACTGGTAGGTGCCTTACCTGTGTATACAAGACTGGCCTGGTAGGCGCCTTACGTGTGTACAAGACTGGCCTGGTAGGTGCCTTACCTGTGTACAAGACTAGCCTGGTAGGCGCCTTACCTGTGTACAAGACTGGCCTGGTAGGTGCCCTACCTGTGTACAAGACTGGCCTGGTAGGCGCCTTACCTGTGTACAAGACTGGCCTGGTAGGCGCCTTACCTGTGTACAAGACTGGCCTGGTAGGTGCCTTACCTGTGTATACAAGACTGGCCTGGTAGGTGCCTTACCTGTGTATACAAGACTGGACTGGTAGGTGCCTTACCTGTGTATACAAGACTGGCCTGGTAGGCGCCTTACGTGTGTACAAGACTGGCCTGGTAGGTGCCTTACCTGTGTACAAGACTGGCCTGGTAGGTGCCCTACCTGTGTACAAGACTGGCCTGGTAGGTGCCTTACCTGTGTATACAAGACTGGCCTGGTAGGTGCCTTACCTGTGTATACAAGACTGGACTGGTAGGTGCCTTACCTGTGTATACAAGACTGGCCTGGTAGGCGCCTTACGTGGTGTACAAGACTGGCCTGGTAGGTGCCTTACCTGTGTACAAGACTAGCCTGGTAGGCGCCTTACCTGTGTACAAGACTGGCCTGGTAGGTGCCCTACCTGTGTACAAGACTGGCCTGGTAGGTGCCTTACCTGTGTACAAAACTGGCCTGGTAAGCTGTCTGGTGGAGACCAAATCCACAGCGATGGTTACAACCCTTCTTATAACCTGGCACTTTACATTGAGGTGGCTGGGAGGAAGCAGCTTCTGGTTTGCTGTAATGCCGTGGAGTATTCTGAATTTGTGGGCAGCTGTAGGGGTTGTTAAGGGGGAGGTCTAGATTACACAACCAAGGGTTGTCTAAACCAAGGGTTGTCTAAACCTAATGATGGCTCCTCTCCTCACCTGAAGGGTTCTAGAATGGGATGAAGGGGCCTTCTATTCTTTCCGGTGGGGTAAACAATGGGGTAGGTAATCCACAGGCGTTAATGCTAGATTATGAGCACGTGGTATTTCTCTCAGAGGCATGTATTGCCTTCTTTGATCTCCTTCTTACTTCTCCTTTCAGGGAGCATGGTATAAGGAAATATCAAGAAGGGTTTCACAGAGAATGAGTCAGTGATCCCTAGCCAAATATTCAGACTTGCAGCGAACTGCACCCAAGGTTGTTCCTTTCGCCCAGTCCCGAAGGAGGTGGTGGACAGAACACAGATATTATTCAAGCTGCTTCCTGTCTGAATACCTGGGTAAGGGTTGGTGGTGAAATATGGAAATACTTAACCTGTTCAATTCACGTGGTGGATGAGATCCCAGCGAATTCGGGCTCCTTCGATGGACTACCAGCTTGGCAGAACTCAAGCAGCCTCTTAATGTGTGGGTATTTAGCTAGGCATTCCGGTCTAGGTCTCCACAGGGGGTCACTCAGTCCAGGCAAATGCAGCTCCGTTCCAGCCCAAAAGAAGCGGTGGTGGAGTATGTAACTACTTAGTTCGGTCAATTCACCTGATGGATGTGTACCTAAGGCTTTTGTGCTCCGTTGAAGGACTACCGGTGTGGCAGAACTTAGGTGGCCTCTTAATGTACGAGCATTTAATTTTACGTATGTATAATACCACCTTGACCACTGCTGGCTAAGTTACACAGGATTACCAATACTTCCAAAAAAATCAGAATATAGAAATAGACAAAGACATGTATTTTTATTATTGGAGTAATAAGAACAATGTGGCTCCATATTACCTTCTAAGATAATACGACTTGCAACGGAAGTTAATAAACCTAACACAATTAACCAGGTGAAGGCAACCTGGGCAAAAGCTAGTGAGTGAAGGCAAGTAATTAATGATTAAATAAAAAGTACTAGTTAGTTACGTAAATGTCCTATGTCTAACTGTTGAGGGTTGTTCTGAAGGAAGCTGGGGGGTGAACCCCTACCAGAAGGGTATTGACAATGTTAACACCAGCTGGTGTTTTGTAGGGTGTCCAGAGGGGACGTCATCTTGACCTTACCAAGGACTGCAGTGGGCACTAGGAGGGTAGTAGGGGATGAAGTGATGTCTTCGAGAGACTCTGGTGGTAGTTGAGTCTCCCAAAAGCTGCTGGTGGGATCTGCGAAGACAATAGATGGTGGGGCCTTCGGCGGCTGCTGAAGAGGTGTTAAGCTTCTGCCCAGAGAGCCTTCCTAATGGTAGAAATCCCGGCCCTAAGAGAAGTGGTGGAATCTCCGGCGGTACCAGTGATTGTGCACCCCACTGACTACCTCCGGCCCTTAAGGAGGCAGTGGAGGAGTAGAGATTGAAGAGCATTGGCAATGCCAGTCCTTTTATAGTTATCTCTCCAGGGCACAGGTGTTGAAAATTACAGGATGCTGAAGCGGAGCCATCATCACTTATCTCAACCACAGGCGCTGGTAAAACAGATGCTGCCCTCCAGTGGTGCGTTATGGCACTAGCATGACCTTTGCTGGCGGCTCTGTCAACAGTACAATCTTGCTGCAGGTGGTTGCCGATGTAATAAAATCTTGACGGCGCCAATGTACCCTGTAGTCACGTGTCCTGCCTCTTCAGTATTGTTTTAGGGTTCATGACCTGTCCCTTATTTTCAATGTTTTCAAATCAAATATGAGGTGAAGTTGTACAGTAGAGTGTGCATTATAAATGTGCAGGAATGCGTTACGGATCAATCCACCCCCCCCCCCCTACATTAAGACGTAGAAACATCTTGGAGTGGCAAATTTTTATTTTTTTTTCCAAATTTGGGTACTCTGGTTTGGTTGACTCAGTCTATAAGTTATTTTTCTTCTAGTGCGGCATCTTCTCTGCGCACCCTCGGGTTACGGTGGAATGCGCTCACATCTCGTTATCTTGTGGTGGGCCAGCGCGATATGTGGAAGAAATTAGCGCTGCTGGTTTCTCGCTCTGCTACGGGCATGTTTCTTCCTCATTCTACTACGCTTTGAACAGTTGGAGGCAGGTTTTCAGAACAGCTACCGTCTAGGTCTTTGCACTCTTGTGGAGGATAAGAGGGCAGGGTTAGGGAAATTAGGTGACGAGCATGAATCGCTTAGTGTTTTGACTTCTGTTTGTAAATACCATGGTGCCTTCGTTCGCTTTAGTGTGCCAGCTCACAAAACATAGCTGAGGGCTTGGGTAGCTAAATACAATAAATTTAACATGGTTTACCTGAAAAAGTAAATGATAAGTGGGTATCATAATAGTTTGACCGTTGTATGAACAAATGTCCCATGTCCCACTTGTAAAGGACTTGTGGAAAGCTGCTAAGAGAATATTGACTAGGGCTATACAGGAGAAGATTACAAGTTTTGCATCGTCTAAGCCATCAATTGCTGCACAGTAAAAAAAAAAGAAGTTACATGTTTGTGGGTAGTCATAAGCTTTTCATACACTTATGACCATCCTATCTATCCTACCTAACATCTGTACAAGTGACTACAATAATAAAAATTATTTAACTAAACTAATATTTCTGCATATGGAAAAGTATAAAAAAACAAACAAGACAAAACCCTTCAAATACTTATTCTAATACATCAGGCACTGAACTTATTTTGACATGTACTCTATTGTTATTTACAAATACACCATTAACCTAGTGTACTTTCCTTGCTGTCTCCTAATTCTTTATTGTCTGTGGTAATTTACAGCACACTTGAATATTGAGAGAACGTCCATTTTGGTACACGAGATCCATAAATGCAATAAAATATTTACACTGGTTATTTATATATTTACTACTATTTACAAGTTACATAATACTTTCTAATCTTTTAATAACTAATAAGATACAAAATTCTACGACATTAATAAAAATAAATAAAAAATAAAAAAAAAAAACCTAGAGTGGGAAGTAAACCTAGGGCGAGACAACACTCACTCAGGGATGGGCTTTCTAGCTGGGACCCGTAAGTGCCCATCACCCTCAAACATGACATGAAATGAGACCCTAGTATGGAGCGGCACTGGAATGCAAGGGCGGGGGAAACAAATTTAAACAGCATACCTTTCTACCCTAGATATGACTACTTATTTCTACTGACTATATACATTACACATTTACACTCTATACTCTATTTTAACAATACTAGACAAGTTCGGGTTTAGAAAACCTCAAGTTTGGAAAATATACACTCTACAGCATTTTGTAAGTTTTCTTTTGCTTTTATAGCATTAGCAGTGAGGCGTTTGACTTTCCCTAGTAAATCTAGCATGAAAATTAACTACACTAATTTAATTATTTACACACGTCTTTCTTGGTGAAAGTCTTGTACTTATAGGCTCAGGCCATAACTTATTGTCTTTCTTGCGAAAGTCCTAGGATACACTCCGTTGAGTCTGCACATCACTCGCTGGGTGTTAGTCTTTTGTGTGTTTCTGCACTCACAGTTACAAAGCATCCGAAACTAAAAGTGGTTAGAGCTATTTGCTAGAGCACTAGTCTTACATCGGTTCACTTTTATTGATACACAGCTACACTGGTTTTCAGCACAGGAACACTAAGGTAAGTTTGTTTATAGCAGCTGAGTACTCAAGTACTTGTCTTAATTCAACATGCATTTGACAGCGGTGAAATTGTCACTGGTTGGGATTTCTACACACATTTGAGAGCTGTGAAATTGTTTTTGCACTGGCCCTTACACAGGGGCCTGTGCGTGGCCGCCGTGCCCTTGGCAATCTCCGGAACACTCTTCTTTCTCCCTGGGGGTTCTTGATGTGGTCACCTGGAGTCAGGGTACTTCGTACTCCCCTACCCTGGTGACCACGTTACAAGACCGCAGCACCGACACCTTCAGGCGTCAGGATTCTTGGATGTGTCTCAACTCTCCAGGTGGGAAACCAGGATCTAGTTCTGGACCAGATACCTCCAGGTATCTGTACTGGTGTTGCATCCTCATCCAAGAGCACTATGATCGGGTCCGGTGGATCAGAGCGTACCTCGGCCATCTAGATAATGGGCGAGTATGATCACTCCTACTGGTCAACTGGAGGGCCCAACATCTTCTGATGGTGGTTTCTCTGCATGGACAGTTGCCCCATCTTTCGGTGGCAGTTTCTCCATCTGAAAATGGAGGGGCGGCACTCCTTGCCATGGTGGATCTCCACGATCTGAGGGGGGGAATGGAAAAGAGCCAGGTTGCAGTGGGTACTGTGACACATCTAACTCGGGTTACTCGGGGTGTTTCTCCTCCTGTACAGGAGATGAAACTGACAGGACAATGGCGCCATTCAGTGTCGCTGTCTGGTTAATACCTGCTCCATCCGGACTAAGGCTGTTGGTTCTTGAGGAGCCATAGGCAAGGGTACTGAGCTGTCCTATACCTCGGCGGAGGGGTGAAGTTCGGTGGCCTCACTGATTGTGCTAGGAGTAAGGGGCGTCTAACAGGGAGCTCTGGCAAGAGACCTACGATCCTATAGGTGTTCATTTGACTCGTGGCGACGATTGAGACATATAGGAAATGGGCATCGATGGGAGGGTACATATTGATATTCTTCCCATAATGAGTGGGATGATCACTGTCCTCGTGTCTACAGGGGGAGATGACTCCCCTCCGGCACCCGCTCAAAGTTTGGTTACCCAGGATGTCCGGGGTTCGTATTTCGCACAGGCTGCGCGGTTACGTCCTCCTCTCCCTCTACTTCTTGAGGCTGGATCGGAAGATCAGCATCATCTCTGACTCAAGTAAGACAAGGGCTAGCGCATATTGTTAGCTTTTTAAAGCAAAATTATATTGTTATCTTATATATGTTAGTTTAGAAATTAAACGTGTTCAATTGTTAATTTATAAAATTATAGCGTATTGTTAACTTTTTAAAGTAAATTATACTGTTAGCTTAAAAAAGTGAACATGTGTTCAATTGTTAATTTTATAAAATTAATGCATGATGTTAGCTTTTTAAAGTAAAATTATGATTAGATTTGGTGTGTTAAAACCCCTTCGGGAAAATACTGCAGTCAAAATAACAGAATATGGCCTTGTAATCTTTTAAAATAAATTATCATTTTGTAATAAAAACTTACCATTTAAAAATTAGTTTTTTTTTATATAAAAATAAAACTATAGAAAATTAAAAATAATTTTTTATGATTATTTATATATATATATTTTTTTAGTAACAGCCTAAATGATGATACCAAAAGAGCATAACAATAAATTTAAAAAAAATTTATAGGGAAAAAAATAACATGATTAAATTTTTATTAAAATAGAATATTTATAACACTCCAAAATAATATTTTTACCTTAAAATTGAAAATTGTTTCGAAAAAGAGACCTTCTGAAAGTATGAAAATAGCTTGTTTTTGGGGTCGGCAGACATTTTTCAGATACATTTTAACCCAAAATCATTTCATTTTCATCGAAAAATGTGTTATGTTTTTTATTACAGTATTTATAAAGCTGGTGAAACAAATGTTTATGAATATGAAACACATTCAGACTAAACAAGTATTGAACATTAAAATGAACGTTCAAACAAATGTTACATGGATATTAACAAGTATTGAACGTTAAAATGTGTGTAAAATCAAATGTAATTTAATGTTATTTTGCGTTTTACCTCAATTTAGTTTAGTTTTAATTTACTTTTCACCTTAATTTAACCATCCTTGTACTTAAATTTTCAATCTTTTTTCAGCTATCCAAGCAATGTAACAAAAAATTAAAGCAAATTTTAAGGAATTTAGCTTACTTTTGCTTGAATTTAGATTATTTTTACTTATAATGTTCATTTTTTTATTATATAAATAATATAATAAACATAATGCACTATCAATGAAAATGCAATGATTTTTTTGTTAAATGAATCTAAAAACATGTCTGCCTACCCCCAAAACAAGCAATTCTCACACTTTCAGAATACCTCTTTTTTTAAACAATTTTCAATTTTATGGTTAAAAACTTATTTTTATCTCTATAAATTAATTTTTTAAATTAATTATTATACTGTTTTTATTTTATAATCTTGGCTGTTAGTAAACAAACAAGTATAAATAATTATCAAAAGTTCTGCTTTTAATTTCTTCAATTTTTGCTTTAATAAGCGCAAGTAGTTTAAGATTATTTTTAATGTTCTATGATTTCATTTTAACATTTACATACAATTATTTACAATTTATTTACATTTACAATTGACACGTATTGGACAATTAACATCCACATGTGATGGCTATCAAGTATCCCTTACTACAAGTGAGTTTGCTCAGCCAGCATACCTTATTCCTCACCAAGCAGTAGTCAAGGAGGAAAGTGTTTCCACAAAAGTGAGGGTAGTATTCTATGCATCCTGCGAGACCACAAATGGACAATCGCTAAATGATCTTCTACTTTCTGAGCCGAAATTACAGAAAGAAATTTTTTATATAGTTTTGAGCTTCCGAACATTTCCAGTTGCTGTGACTGCAGATGTATGCAAGATGTTCAGATAAATAGTTGTAGATCCCATTGATAGGAAGTACCAGTGTATCCTTTGGAGGAATTCAGTGGACAACCCAGTTAGCGTGTACTAGTTGAACACAGTCATATATGGACTGCCTTCTTCGCCTTTTCAAGCTCTCCGCATCTTGCAGCAACTTGCAACAAGGTTCCACTAGCTGCTCATGTTATACTCAATGATGTCTTTGTTGATGATATAGGCACAGGAGCTGCAACTGTTGCCAATGTTGAGTTACTAATGTCTCAGCTCATCTGACTATTGGCAGTAAGAGGGTTCAAACTGCACAAGTGGTGCTCCAACCATTAGGAGCTCTTTGATAACCATCGTCATGAATCTGAGAACTCATCTCGTACATTTTGGTTGTCCTGATTCAGTGAAAGTGTTAGGCTTATGCTGGGACCCAGTACAGGACCACTTGGAAGGCATACGCTGCAGTTATTTATGCTCGTTGTGTTACAGCAGCTGGTGGTGCCACTGAAGTGCACCTGCTTGTCACCAAATCCAGGGTGGCGCCTCTCAAGACTCTGTTCCAAGGTTAGAGCTGTGTGCAGCAATTTTGTTATGTAAACTTTGGCAATGCGTTGTAAGACTATCATTCAAAAGTAAAGCTGACGTTGCATGCCTGGACAGGGTCCACAATAGTCCTAGCCTGGTTACGATTGTAACCACACAGTTTAAAAACATTTGTCGCCAACCGTGTTGCAGAGATTCAGTCCATTGTACCACCTAGTTCCTGGAGGCATGTTCTGTCGGAACATAACCCTGCTGATGTTGCTTCACGTGGCTGTCTTCCAGACCACTTGGTGAACACAATATGGTTTTCAGGACCACGCTGGCTGTTGCAACCTCATGAGAGCTGGCCTGTGCAGAATTCTTGCGAGAGAGTATCTCTTCCCAAAGTTAAACCAGTGATGTCCAGTGTCTTAGTGGCGAACGCCAATAAGATGCAGAACTCCGATGACCCTTTCGGCTTGTTGCAGAAATCATCTTCCTTTTCTAGACTTCAGAAAGTCATGGCATGGATCTTACAAGTGAGAGCAATTTTCCAAAAACTGCCTCATTCCATTGGCAAGTTGCAGACAACTGAGGAGTTGTGCACTGCCCGTAGTTACTGTGTCAAGATTGTGCAGGTAAATTATTTCAGGGAAGAGATTAGAGCCTTAGAAAAGGGAGAACCCTGCTCTAAATCCATTAAAAGCCTTTTACCATACTTGAAATCTAAGGGTGTTGTCAGGGTGGGCGGCAGGCTGCATAATACACCTTTGACTGAAGAAAGTAAGCATCCCATCCTACTTCCAAAGCAAAGCAGACTGTCCGAATTGATTATAATGCATGCACATGACAACCTGCACACGGGTCCATCAACCACACTGTACCTGACATGTTGAGAATACTGGATCATTTCTGCTCGCACTTTGATTTGTAAGTTCCTTCACAACTGTGTCGCACGTTTTAAAGCAAGTGCAGTTTCATCAGCCCCATTCATGGGCACGCTCCCTGCCTCACAATTCGCCCAGGGTAGAGCAGTTTGCAATGTTGGAATTGACTTTGGCGGCCCATTCCTTGCTACCCCAGTTAAAGCAAGAAGGAAGACCACCCAGAAAGTTTATCTGTGCTTGTTTATCTGCATGGTGACCAAGGCTGTTCACCTGGAGCTCGTGACCGACCTCTCTGCAGCAGCATTCCTTGCTGCACTGAAGCGCTTTATATCCACTCGAGGACTTCCATCAGATATATCCTCAGACAATGGAACCAACCTGGTGAGTGCCAGAAACTATCTGAAAGAAGTGTACAAAAGCCTCTTCTGTGGAGAAAGCCAGCAACAAATTGTCAGTGAGGCCAGTCACAGAGGAATAAAGTGACTGTTCAGTCCCCCTGCCAGTCTCCACTTTGGTGGCCTCTGGGAGGCGGCGATTAAAAATGTAAAACAACACCTGAAACATGTGGTGGGAACACATCTGCTTACCTTCGAAGAGAACTCTATTTGCACAGATATCTGCAGTGTTGAACTCTCGATCGCTATGTGCTTTGTCGGAGGATCCTCGAGAGTATGATGTTCTCACTCCAGGGCATTTCCTAGTGAGTGATGCTTCACTATCTCTGGCAGATCACGACTTGTCAGATCTTCCTCAGAACCATCTTGATCGGTGGGAGCTAATCATTGTTCCAGCAGAGGGTGTGAAAGCGGTGGAGTAACGAGTATCTACACACACTCCAGAAGAGAAACAAGTGGACGTCACCGCAGCCCAACATTCAAGTGAACTAACCGGTGCTGCTGAAAGAGCCAAACTTGCCTCCACTGAAATGGAAGACAGCACGTGTGATTGGTTCACACTGGGCAGGATGGGATAGTGCGTGTCGTGTCATTACGAACACCTCAAGGCAACTTCACCAGACCAGTCACAAAAATCTGGCCTTTTCCTGAAGAATAATGGTGTACCGTGTGAGATTTTAGACTCATACTTTTGTTTGGTGTTTTTTTATACATATATTAAGTGCATTGTCTATATTTGGGCAATTGGGAAAAAATTCTCTTTTTTGGTGGACAGAATGTTTACAAACAAAAAAACTACTGATGTGGAGGTATTCTTGATATACGACTTGTGCTGTTTTTCACTCCAGGCACATGTTAGCTGCTTGTTTGCTATGAGAGGGCAGTAGTGTCGCAAGATGGCGCAAATGGAAGACGAGCACGACGTCTTGTCCTAAACAGTTTGTAATATTTATTCTTTTTCTTAAAACGAGTGGTACAATATTATTGATTCTTACTAAACCTGAATCTTATACACTTCTTAACTAATTTGTCTCTTTCTTCTTTATTTTCTGTCAATTTAATTTGCATTCCAGTTAATTTTTTTGTATTATTTCCCCAATACACATATTGTAGATGATTATATTACAAACACAACTATTTTGTAAAGAAACTGATAATTTTTCCCACATTTTAGAAAATGAGACAAAATAAAATGGTGCGTTCTGGAAATAATTTCAATATTTTATTTAACTCTAAACAATTTGTTAATGGAGCAAATGCTTGTTCTTTTTGGTAAGCTGTGTTAATATAATTATAGATTGTTGCTTCCAATCTCGTAATTTCATGTTCTTTAGCTAACATAGAAGCAAATGTTTCTTTTAATCTTTATCTAGAAAATTTAGAGGTAATATGGTTTCCAAGTTGTTTGATAACTCCTGGGCTTGTTAAATGGCAAAAAAATTTATTGTAGATATTAACTCTCTAATTTTTATTAAATCATATTAAGCAAACTTTTCCAACAGAATTATTATTAACTATTACATTACATTTCTTTTTATATTCTCCTTCCATGCGAAAATTAAAATTATCTACTAAAAAGTAAATCATCTCTTCTTTATTTTATTAAAAATTCCAGTGAAATCTTGTGTTATATCCAAATCCAATAAATAATAATGTTCTTTTCTAAGTTCTTTTAAAATTGGTGGTAACTCTGTTAATACTTTAAATTAGCTAACGCTATTTTATAAGAAATGGCAATTGGATTTTTGTATTTTTATCTAATAATTTCTATATCTCCTGATAAACATGGAATTTGTGTTTTAACGCCATGTCTTTCCAAATTAAATTTAGAAAATCTCTATCTTTAACTGTTAAAACTTCCCAAGCTTCATTTTTACAAGAAATTCCATATTTTTCATTTCTCCTTCATAATCTAAAAAATCGGTTACCATAATGTTATCGCAAAAAGGTTCTGTTATCTACAATATCGGTAACAACATTATTATTATTTAAGTTTTTGATTAATAACCATAATCCAAATCTTTTATTGGTTGGTTTAATTTTATTTTCTAACAATTCTGTAATGGAAATATTTGGTTGTAGGCATTTCGTTTTCAGCTTCTATTTATTAAAAAAAATTTTTTTTTAAAGTAGATGAATCGATTTTGGTAAAAATTACTAACATTTGGTAAAAACATGGAAAATGTAAAAGAAGCTGAAATTGGGGTAGCTGAAAGCATAGCAAGGTTAATTTCTTACCTATATGAGCGAAAGAATTACTGAAGATGAATAAATTTTTTAAATAATAAATGGCAGAATTAAACGATTTTACATCAAAATGTTTCGATAGTTTAATACAAAATTTCAGGCATATAGTTACATAGTTTAATTTTTTTTTAACATTTATAGGTTTTTAGAAGTAAGTAGTGCTATAGTTGATTTGTTTAATAGAATAAAAATCATTTTCTTAAATCTAAAATTATGTGATCTTTAATTTACATGATTTAGTCTACAGATTTTGTTTGCATATTTAGCTTAAATTTGCTTACTTTAATAGGCCCTTAAATTAAAATTAATTAACTTTTGAAATTATCTTAGCTTTTCACTTACTTATGCGAGTATGAAAAATTCAGACTCAAAATAACTTTTGAAATTTCACTTTTTCGTGAGAGTATGAGAAAATCCAGCTTGAAAAAACAATATTTTTGGTGGCATTTTAGTCATTTTTTTTTTAAGCTTTTCAAGGTTTGGAAGAAAAAAAAAAAGAGGAAAAATATCTTGAAATTAAGGAAAAAACATTCAAAATTCATGGAATTTAAGGCAAAAATTGGTTTGTGCTATACCTACTCATATACTACTTAGTTTGGAGATGTACCCATACTGGTAATTATTATGAATTGTGTATTTTTTAAAGGGAATATCCAGCAGGTATAAAAGGTATTTATTTGGCTTTTGCAAGGCATACCTTGTTCATATTTAACAACATAAGAAAAATTGTTATTGCTCAAGTCCTCAGCTGGTCACCATCACTGATCTCTGTGATATGAATCCTTATTGTTTGAGTATTTGGCTCAGCTTCGTGGAGTCTTGGCGATATAAGATCCACTATCTGCCTATCAGCAGGCTCTGAATACCCCAAGGGTATTGTGATGTTATAATGATCACAATGATATTAATTCTGCCATGTAAGAGACATAGACACGCCGGTGCGATCTTCCAACCACTGCCTGCACGAGTCCTTTCTCACCGTGACCAGTTGCCAAGGAAATCCCTTGACGTGGGCTCAGAGGTCACCCCATGCTGCCCCTTCCTTTTCATGACACTTTACACCCCCCCCCCACTCTGTGGGTCTGTCCCCACAATTCCAGCATCTGGCTGTTGGCACCTTAAGAGCACCATATTTACTCCCGCTTGTTCATATTTAACATGCTTCGTAACAATTTGTGTAGAATTTATATATATAATATGAGACAATCCAAGGCTTTGTTTACGAGTGTCGCCATGTTATATTTATCCTACAATGATGTAGTTAAGTAAACAAATGTGAATCAAAAGTCAGCTGTCTGCAGTGAAATCAACAGTTCCATTGTTGTCAGTACTGGTGTGAGTGGTTGCCGGCAGCTGGGTGCATGTCGTGTTCCGTCCGAATTCGGCCGAGTCAAGCCTTGTGATTTACGTACGGAGAGAGCTAGTACGAGTGTTTCTTTGTAATTATTTCCATGTGAAGTGTTAAACCTAATTATTGTGCAGGAGTGTTTGCAGAATTTATACTCATAGGAATAGAAAGTAAACATATGCTATGCCCGAGTTATCAGCCATATATACCCAGGAGGTATATTTGCAGCTTACATAGGTGAGCAGCACAATTTATATTAATTAATTAGCTGTACATAGTAGAGTTTAAGCATGCAAATTATAATTGTTGTAGTGAACAGTACTGCATAGTACTTATTGAACATTAACATGAACGTGGAAAGGCTTACGTACTGCTAAAGCCAAGCTGTATCAAATGTAAAGCCCTTACCGAAGCAGTGGTGTTTATTCCATAGATGCAAGGTACGCAATGCTTATTCTATACATATTGGAAATGTTTTGCCCTTTATAGTTTTCGCCTTAACTTTAAACACATTTAATTCTAAGTCTCGCGTTTTCGATTCGAGAAACAGTTTTTGTGTAAACGCACAGTGCTGCTATCTAATATTTATTTCCACAAACGGGAGCGACTAGTGATGAATCGAACTCGCAAGCAACAACATGGGCAGGGTAAGCAGCATTCTGTTTGCGTCCTCCAGTCCTACATTTTCCCTTGGAAAGTGGATGAACGTGTTCGGAAAAACAGGAGTTTTCTTATAATTTGTAGTTTAATTATATATAATTTATAGTTTATTATTACATTCATTTGGTTTCCATTTTTATAACTAATGTTAGGTATTATAAATCGGTAAATACATGTGAAGGGTAAGCAAAGTTGGAAGTTATGTTTGTTAGTATAAATTGAAAATAGAACCACAGCCCGGCTTTTATAAACCATTTATTGTATTGTAAAGCATGTAATGTATCACATTTTAATGGCATTTAACTAAATGTTATCTAAAACACTCAAATATGTGGGGCTATTATCATGCTTACCCTGTAAAAAAACTCACTACACACTACTGTTTCAAAGTATACTTAACTTTAGTACTTACAGGTTGCAGTTTTTACTGTGTAACTAACGTGATCCTGTGTAAATGAAGATCAACTGTAGCCTCCTCGTACTCAAAAATACTGTTCAAATGTAGCCAACCATTACACACAGAACCAGAGCCCTCAGTGCTGGAGTGAATCACCGAAACAGTGACAAGGCATGCTGGCAGTTTTTTGGCGGTAGCAGACAGAGTGAGTTAAGGCCCAGCTTCAATCACCGTAAGAAATAACAAGAAAAAATTGAACCCACACTTGTATATGGGACCAGCTACAACACAACAGCGTAACATGGCGGCTTGCTCGCGGTAGCAGCTTAAAGAGGATTGAATATTTTCAATTATCTTACATTGAGTTCTAAGCCGGCCAATCATGAGACATTTCCAACCACGAGAGTCAGTGCAGTGCAAGCTTATAACAAGAACATATTTATTAAATGAACTTTGCGGTACAGTTCAGATTTCAGTTTATTTTAATAATCAATGCAATATTATTAACATGTATACCACACACTCAATATCCCGAAACACTATTCCCGATAAACTTTTCTCATCACAAGCAAATAAACAAAAATAAATATCAGGTTAGCCAACACAATGTTAGTGAATATTCACGATACATGTACAGCCTGTCTTTTCTTTCCTCGTTTCTCATTAGGTGGTTAACAGTTTTCTTACTGCGGTTGTAGCGAGTACATTTTCATACTTCCATGGTAACACCACTGTTATTTTGTTATGGAAACGCTACGGTGATTACAGCCTAACATTTACCTATTGAGAAGTTTGATAAGGCCTTCCTAAGTTTAATAGTTATGCAATCCAATTGACATGTTTTACTCGAGTTTTAAGGCCCTGCTACAATGAACCAGTGGATTGCTGGTAAGGTGCTGGTCCGGTGCCGATCTGTCCATTCTGAATTCTCATTAGCTTACCCTACTGGGACATCAGTGCTGGTGTCGGTCCGGTGCTGGTGTGGCAGATTTGCCAAACTTTTAACTTCCACCAGCAACTGACAGACAACTGACCAGTAATTGCCACGTGATTGGCCGTTATTCACACCACTATGATTGTGCACCAATGAAATCAATGTTATTGCACTGCACAATTAAATTCGAAACTTTGCTGATATAAAATAAAAATATTTCTAACAGAAGATACCTACTGTCACTAAAATCCAAGACAAATCTTTATGAAAAGTTTGTAATTATTTTCGGCGTGATAACGACCGAAATAGATTGCAAGTGTTGGTATTGTTGTTGGGTCAAAAAAAGTAAACAAACAATCAGAAATTCGGCATCACGGGAAAACTTAGCCAGTGCAAATACAGTCGAAAGTAAAACACTTGGAATGACTATTATGTTAAATATCGATTTGGAAAACCGACTTAGAGGTAATGAACTTTGGCGCTTACTAATAGTAAGGCGGAGAAAAATTCGTATCCAAAGGAATATACTCTAGTACAAATTTGAAATCATGTGCAATACACCAATGTAAAAACAACCAATAAATACATGGCAGACACAGCACCGACATTTCATTGCAACAGCATGAAGGCAATCCACCAGCACACGGCCAGCACCAGCAAGCCACCAGTTTCATTGTAGCAGGGCCTTTACGTGTTTAACCTCAAAATTTCTCTGATATTCACAACCCTTCCCACTATCGCATTCATAGTATGTACTGAGAATATTGTGATGCCCACATGAAATTCGTATTTAGCGTAATCAGTGCTGTCGATACATACTACTTTCTACTACTTTTTCCCAGACTTTTACAAGATTTGCGATTCAAACCAAATATAGTATGTGGAAAGATAAGTCATTAATCACGTGGGGTGGTAGATATAAAAAGAACACACTCACCATTATGATCGACATTGAAGGCCATTAAGGCCGCAGATGCAGTAATGTTGTTGCCGTACGTCTGGTAGGAGCCAACACTTATGTCACGAATGCATGCCTCCGGTTTCGGCACGATGGGAGCTGCGTTCTTGTACTTGGAAGCTTTGAATCTCCACGCCATTCTTGCAGAATTCCTCAACGAATGTTAACATAAACTCTGCAAAAATAAACACACGATACGTCACAAAACCGCACATAAGTTACACATAACCAATGATTAATTAAATACAAAATCATCTAATTCACGCTCTTCCGTAATTTGCATATTTGTGTACAGATATTTGCCATTCTCAAAACACCAGATTACACGTACTCAACCCTACGCCCTCCTTTCAATATTGAAATGACAAATATTTTCGAACACAAATCGTAGTTGATAAACTGTCACACAAACCCATTGAATCACTGCCATAGAATAGTAACTTGTCATAACTATCACCGTCTTTCAACCAAAGACTTACGATCAAGTAGATACAAACACAAAACGATAAAATTATGGCAACAAAAAATATATTTTTTTTCTGTGAAGAATATTTGAAAAATTATTTGACCCCCTTCATTGCTTCACAATATTAATTTCAGTTCCTGCGATAAGAATAATAATTATTAATATCCAAAAATTTAAGTAACATTGGTTATGAGAAATATATATGTCATAATTATAGTAAATAAGATATTAATCACGTATCCTTCCGCACAAAATAAAAAAACATTGCCAATGAATGCCATGTATCATCTGTCAAGATCAATGAGTAAATGTGTTCATATAATTTCATCACACATAAAAATAAACATTCAAATGTGACTTCTACTTTTATCCCTGACAAAGTGTTGTTTACAGGTTACAGTATTTCAAAGAATTCTGTCTTAGGTCTACTTCAAAAAAACATCTCACACAAATATTCACAGTTTAGACCTATAACAATATTTAAATCGGCTTTATAAAGTTTCAAAAATGCCTGAATTAACTATAGTTCTTACGATTACGTTACATTAAGCTTAATGCACATTAATATTTGCCACGACTGTGTTAAACACTGTTACAACTGCGGGGTAATGAACTATAGTATTTAACTTTTTGTTATTTATATGTTCTGGGTTATTTATTTAAAACGATGGTCTCAGTTCGAATAACACAGGAATAGACAATCCAACAAAAAGCGAAAAAAACTGAAGCACACAACTCGTGTCACTCATTTTTTTGTTACAGAAACTTAAAATATAGCGTTGAACATGCACACATATAAGACTACCTTAACTTTTTAATTCCACTCATATTTATATGCAATACTACTTTCTGTGTATTAGGTTTATTGAAATTTGATGGGGCAAGGGTTTAGTTAATTCTTTGGGATTGGTGGTAAATCAAATTGCACGACTGTGTTTCAAACACCCAGGGCAAAGGTACAATGTTTTGATAAATAAACACATGTGGATGTAAATAAAAAACTTCGTCATATAAACAGATCACATCAATTATTTGAAATCACGCACACACGTAGATCCAGCATAATGAACACCATGCAGCCATGCCACGCTATTTCACACATACCGGTTAATGATACACGCCATAACAATATACTGCTGCAAAAACACCAATTTATCACAACATCATAACTTGCTTAAGTATTAAAAAACACAATATCTACAAACGTGATATAATTCTAAGTATTTTTCAGAGTAAGTATAATATACGCTTCATATTATAAAACAGCAACACGCCATGCCATGGCTCACCATCTCTGCCAAATCTGCCAACTTCACTTAGATTCTGCCCCACAAACATATCTAAATATATTAAAATAACTATTCTGGCATTAAAATCGCTTTTCAGTTGTAACATACAAACTCAAAAATCATTATTTTGTTGTAATAGGTATTAAATATGCTACAATTGAAAACTAGTACAATTATCACGCATACTAGCGACGTGATACTTCCGAGTGTGAAAGAGACGAAGACTGAGAGAACGAGAGCAACAAAACTCGCTCAGCAGACAGTTGCTTCCAAGTTGATCTCGCTCGATAAAAGAAACACTATGCCATTAAGGCCTACTCACGATATTTTCCGCTGTTAATTTAAACTGTAAAAAAAAGATAGGTTGCCATCGAGGCTACCTAAATATATAAATATTCCAATAGGCACCATTTAATTTACAAATATTATACTAAAAAACTAGGTTAAGATAATATTTTAACTGTGAACAATTTCTTACCGGCCATTGCCAACATGTCACTGGTATCGCTGTTGTTAATTCATATTTAAAAATAAATAAATATTACAAGTTATAGCAGATATTAAGGAAAATTTCATTCATTTAATAATACAGTACTCTAAAGTTGACCACAGTGATATATATTTGTGGAGTCCTGTTAGTGAAAAAACAGTTTAACATGGTTTACCTAGATAAATTTTTTCAAAGGTCGATTTTCATAAATGATTCCAATCAGGAATGGACTATATTCTGTATATTATGTAAAACTGTTGGACTAAAGAGGCCGTGTTCTGTTACCCGCACAGTGCTAAATATGATAAGGGTAGTAGTCCGATTCATTCCGCATTCGCATCATCGCTGCATTTCATTTGTCATTTTACTTACTGTCATGTGCTGATATCACCATGAAGGAAAATGCCAGAGACCTGCGTATTTAGAGGTTAGCTTAGGTGGTGACCAAGAAAAAATTTGTTGGTTTAGGAAAAGTGTGCAGCCAAAGTGTCAACTTATGCTACTGACGAAGAAACATATTTTGGTTATTTAAACTTGTAAGGAATACTACCTGATAACGAAAACCGAGCTCCCCTGCCCTTCAGACAGTTTGCCCCCCGTTTGAATCAGTCTCAGTAGAGAGCCACACATTGTAGCATCCTTGTGGCTGACACAATGCAAGTGCAGTGCAGTGAAATGTGTTACAAGTGGAGCAATGCACGGAAGAGCAAAAGTGGTGGCCATGCGGCCATGTGCGGAACCACAGGACATAACATAGCTTACTTTAAGTTCAACACAAGGACATACCTGGGCAAGGAAATTACGAGGAGATATGCGCAATTAAAGGGACCCCTGAAAATTTCATTTTAATTTCCCACAGTTCCTTTATCAGTGTAATTGCAATGTGTTTATATTGTATCATCAACAAGTGCAATAATCTGCACTTCATTTTGTTGTTTTTGAGTAAATATTTGTCGTATATTATGCAAGAGAGTTTTTAAACATGTTTTAGTAATTGTAGCAAAGCTAAGTGTTTGTTTACAGAGTGAGCACGTAGGCCATTAGTTATGTGACATGCTTCGGCGTCAACCCCGGAAGATGCGCCATGTTGGAACAGCAATAGATGTTGAAAGCTTGGAAAGGCATGTCGCATGTACAATTGTCACGTGGACTGTATCCCCGGGCCTCTATGCCCATTCACCACGATGCCATCCCAGGAGTCGTCACAACCAGTCTGTACATGTGGGGGTGCTGTAGTCGAAGCCACCACCCCAATTGTGTACACGAGTGCAGGTTAACATGCGGTAGTGCAGTGTACTGTTTTGTTTTGTTTTTCTTGAAGGTAAATATTGTGTTTTTTCATCATAGATTCAGTGAGATCAGTGCACATTACTTTGTTACCCTTTTCAGTGTTAAGGTTTTGGAGATCCATATAAGTGTTGTCAATGGTAATATTATGTGTATAAAAATTTATTAAGGTGAGAAATGTGTTATGATGTCGATCATGCGATACCACGCATGTGTGATTGTTTTGATTGTTGTTGATGTTTTCATCCACTGCTTCAGTCGCATTTGTAATTATTGCTAGTGTTATTATTATTTTCCCCTGTTGTCTCCTATACATATAACTATGAGACAAAAGGTCTCTATTATTTTATTATTTATTTTAAAGGGTTTTTGTGACAGTGCATTTGTATGTTTATTTTAAGAGTGATACAGGTCACGTGCTAAACGATCACTGCACCGGGAGCACAATCTATAAAAGATGTTTGTAATGGCACACGTAAAATATAAACAAACCTGATATTTTGAATAATAATATAATTTGTGAATATCCACCATATTAATTGTGTGACTATATGTCACAAAGCGTATATGACAAATTTAAAATAAAAGACAGTCCCAAAAATACTGGCCATTCTGGCAATACATGAACATGCAAAAGGCAGACCCAACCGGTCAACATAAGGTCGCAGTCTCGGTCAGTGCAGGTTGACAAAATTGGATTACACTTTTCTTGCACTCCTGTAACTTGTGGCCACGGGTCATAATATTTAACATTCATCACAAGAGGTAACTCTCGTGATGAATGGATATAGACCTACACGAGTGTATCCTGTGAAACCATGACTGTCTGAGGCAACGGCCATTGGAGGGAACAAAGGGGTAAGCTGCCCCGCTTATTCCCACAACTTTCTGATGTGTGCGATGTCAATGGGACCCGTGGACGAATCCAGAGTGTGACGTAGTTAAAAAAAAAAAAAAACGGGGAATCGAATTCCCGCATGAAGAGTGAAGTGGCGAGCGGTTCCATAGAAGCATTTTTTAATAGGAGCAATTTAAAACATAGTTCACAGTCACCCGCTCCTGCATTGTGAGTCGATAACATTTCATAGATAACAGGGTGAAGCTTCGCCCATAGTTACGACATTCGCGTGTCATCACATCCATACACATTCCTGAAATAAATTACATAACGACACACACCGATTCTAAAATATTTATTATAAGAGTGTACATGTAATCATCTATCGAGAATCAGCCACCTGAGGCATCATTTCATTTAATATCACCCTTCAAGTGTAGTGAAATTCTCGTGATGTCACATTCTTAGCCATTACTGGGACTGCGGCGTTCATGTGTATGTCACAAATGTATTTTAGTTTTTGCAATCTTAATTATGAACGACATCAACTTCACATTTCATTTTATTAATTGAGTTCAGTTTTTTTCATGTTTTCATTTTGGTGCGAGATTCGCCGGACATTAGGCGAAACCGCCGCCATTTGTTAGTCAGACTTCAGCACTCCAGACAACCAGCAGGGCAGACGATAAGCTCCGCATAACCCCTTCGGCAATTTCGTGTATGCTGAATTTTTCTTCATATCTGTAGTTAACATAATTCAAGAACCTTTTAGAACTTCTATTGATCCGAGGGAAGGTCTCCCTGCATACTGACTTTACGTACCAGGACTTCCCGCACATGACGCGTTTTGCATGATTAATCTAAGGCCCACACCTTATTTTCCAGCAGTAGCGACCACCGGCAGGTCAAGGGTGCTGGGTCCCCTTAACTAAGGTACATATTTACAGTTGTAGTAATATTCTGTTGTACCTTAATGGTAATAAAACAGCCATGCCATAATTAGACGTTTTTTATTGCATTTAACTCTCCTGAGTTCATAGGGTACTGCCCCCAAATAGCATCATCAAATTTACAAGTGTATTTCAGTGAGATTTGCATTCGGTTGAAATATAGGCGTGCTAAGTGGCTGACAGCTTTACCCAAAGGCAATATTTTATTTTTACTTTATATAACAGACAAATTCACTCAGCTCTCATTCATATTTACAGCATATCCAGAGTCGCCATAGGCCGTCGGCCATACGTCCCCCGTTTACAAGTGTTTTCTATACCGAACATGGCGCCAGGCACATCATCAGTTCCTATTCCCCACCTGCTCTCAGGCGGGATATGAACACACCACCAGCACTTCAGGAGGCACAGCGCGTAAAGGGTTTCTGTTTCTTGTTTACTTTTTTTGTATTTGTTATTATTTTGGTGGGTTTCACACATAGCACGATACCAGTGTCATAGGTAACATGTTAAAACAAAGACTGGCCAACAGAGACAAATAGCAGAGGCACCGGGACAACCCACATGGCCACGGAGTATTGTTCGCAGACATGTATCCGAACATCAAAATTCTCTTAAAATCATTTTTTCACTTAAATATAAATATCAATGTACTTGTATAAAGGTACAATGAAATCACACATGATTGTGGGACGAGATCTCTACAAACAAGGACATACACACACCATGTGAAATCTAACATGTTTTGGTTGGAAAAGAGAAGAAGTGCACAGCAGTTAGGAATGCGAGTGTGCTGTTCATAATGTAATTTTTCTTTTTCTTTTAAGTATTTCATTATATGATCCTCTGTGTGTAAAGTAATTATTTTTATCATTATGTGCCATCTTCATTTCACTCGTCTCATCTTATATTAGTTTTGTTCTGAATAACGGAACTTTGTGTTGTCCAGCGGCAATTGGCACCGAGGAACCATTCCGTACAGCAATGCTACTTCAGTAGTGTCTTCGTCTTCCGTGTGTGACGGTCGTGCATGAGCCCACCTCGGGTCTTCATCTTTTGAACCGATCCTGTAGTAGCAAAAGTTAATTTAATGTTTCTAGGACATTTAATGACTTTTTAATTACCCTGGAGTGTGCACAGCCCCACTGTTCGGACCGCTTTCCTACACTGCTATACCTTAAGTTTTCATGTTATATTTTATCTGCTTCACGCTTTGTTAACCCGTTGTAGAGCTCTCCGAGCTATAGTGGAGATGCATGAATGTTGGTGCCTCATACGATGGTAATATGAATAAATCATATCGTCATGAATAAGTTCTGCATACAAATTAAATTAATTTATCTGGTTGATCAAACCACGTGACATAGTGTAATTCATTTCTCCAAAAATTTACTATGAGTGTTCATGGCGTTGGGTGGTCGAAACAAACCCCGAAGACTTTTCGTGGCAAATATGGGGGGCTGACAACAAGTAATAGCCTAGGCTAAACTGGCTAAATAGCTGCTTTAACACTTGGAATTATTCGTCAAACAAAAATCACCACAGTAATGATGTTGGAACATCGAGTGGAGGCCCCGCGGTCGTCGGCCTTCAGGACCCCCAAGAATCTTTTGCTCTGCACTGGCACCTAAACCCGATAAAACCCATCCTATGTTCCAGCAAAGAGACCTAATCTGTCAATCCCCCTCTGTTCTGAAAACTCGACCATGTCAAATGGCTTTTCTCAACAAGTGGGGCTTAATTGCTCACTCCCCGTTAAATTACCTGTCAGTTAACCCTACATTATATTGCATTTTATTTCATTTATATTCCTGATCGAAATTTGTTCTTTCATGTGCCGACATGCATTCATGTGTGTGCATCTCCTATTGCGATTTTGAACACACTGTCTTATTTATTTATTTTTTTGCGACTGGCGACTTTTTCAAACTGCCTTTATTAACTAGCCCAGAAGAAATTGGGATAAAATGCACCACAACAGAAAAAATTGACCACATGATTTTGGTGCCAGAATTCACCATTGTCCAAAGCATCAGCCACCATTTTGGAACTTGCATACCACATCGTGATATCAGCTACCCTCTGCCATCTTTGGGAGCATTACCGGCCTAGAGGGGTACACCAATATCTTCCCCTTCTTCGTGCCATGTTCGCTGGGATGTCTTCCGCATGCCGTGAGAACATGATGCTTGGTGAAAAGTAAATAATGGCTGAAGGGACACAAAAGGGACTTCATCGACCCAACTGCGCTACGTTTGCGACTCTGGTTGGGTGACTTGAAAATTGACTGCAGGAAAGATGTTAGACTTATGTAAAAGTGTCTCTGGCGTGCACCAAGCCCTGACCCATTCCCAATAAAATTCTTTCTGAAAAAATCACGCACGTGTGACAACCAAACTGTCGTATGACCAGAAAAAGAGATGACAGGAAATTGCAACTACAACTGCAAGGATGAACCAATTGTCCACAGTGTACCATCACACTGCCACAACAACAGTGGAAACTGGGTACGTAACCATTGCTGATGCAACAAATGCACTCAACCATAGCAGGACTGTCTACTGTTTTTCCGATGCAACCGTACGGACACTACGTTACCGGAAACCAGATAGTCATCAATTATCCAAACACTAAATCTACGAGATTCCAATCACTGTCTGTATAAGCAGGAGTGGCGGGAGAATACCTGATGGCATTTCTACATGATTACAAGAGACTTTACAATACCATGGAGTCGACCGAGCAGATTGGCCCAACTGGATTGGGGAACTGATATGGCCCGACCAGGGAAGAATTTAGTGAGGCGTTCCTCATCAGGTTCGCGAGTTTCTTTAAATTGTTTGGAGTCCACAGCAGTGTCATTCTCGAAGAACATGACAAGGAATCAATTTACAAGTTCGCAACACACAAAATCAGTTTGGTCCATGCATATCACCCTAGTCTGTCCCTCCGTAAGACCTTGGAAATTGTCGCCAGCACAGCACGACAGGAGTATGGAGAAGCCCTTGCTCCAGTTGCACCAGTATAGCCGCTAAAGTGATTCGCGACCGTGTTCCAGCCCAGCTGCATTGCGATATGGGTACTTTTAAAGAAGAGGCGAAGACAGAAGAGGTGACCACGGTAACATAGAAGATAATGCCGAGACAAGAAATGAACCACCCAACTTATGTTCAATGTAATACAGCAAGTATGAAACAAGATGCAACCCACAAGACTTACAATCCACGTAACTCACCGGAGTACAACAACCACAGATCACAATGGGAGAATAACGAATATTCGATGCCATGCAGATGATGTTGAGCCCGCATTGGGAAATGTTCGAAACCTGCATGGGCACGACTATCTGGCTCAACAGCAAAGCAGACCTTATTCGGGAAACTAAGAGGTGGGGCCAAGCGAACTGATGTTGCTTGCCACAGACGAGCCGAGCCCTAATCGACACTGAGGCATCGGACAACTTCTTACTTGCAGACATCTGAGACATAAGAAATATGCAACCCTTGAAAATCAAAAGGTCCAACTGACTATGTGTCCCCAAACAGTCTGCATCGCCGGATAAATCACCGTCTCCATTGAGATCCGGGACATTACGACCATGACTAATGCCTTCATGTCATGTGATCTACGGGATGAAGTTACCCTAGGAGTGCCCTGGTTCTCCGAACAAAATGCCATAGTCGAACCTGCAGCCCGACGGGTGCATTTCGGAGTTAAGGAGCGATGGAAAGTTTACAATATTGACATGCGAACAACTGGGCAACCTTCTGCGGTTTTGCTGGACGAACTGGGACATTCGGTACCTACAGAATACCGGGAGGTGGTACAAAGAATACTCAATGAGCGAGGGGATGTTTTCACAGTAGTCAACACACTACACCGGACGACCATAGCCAAACAACACATTCCGCTAACGACGGAGAAGCCTGTGTTCAATGCGCCAAAATGGTATTACCAACATAAGACGAATATTGTCAGTGAACAGATGATGAAATGCTACATGAGGGTGTGATAGAGCCATCGGATAGCAATTACAAAGCTGTCATTACATTAGCCCCGAAGAAGGGCAGCTCATAGCGCTTCTGAGGCGAATTCCGATGCCTTAACCTCATCACTGAGAGTACTCTGCCCTCGTACATAAATGTGAAAGATGTCCTAAACAGCCTGGGATGGGCTTGAATCATGAAGACGATCGATCTGAAGAGTGGATATTGGCAAATACTGGTCCGACCACCTGACCATCACAATACCACTTTCACAGAGTATGACGGCAGTCATTTCCACTTCTGTGCTATGCCATTCGGCCTAAAATGCACCCTTTCCAACTTCCAGGCCATGATTAACGTTATCTGATATGAGTCATGGGACGATTATGTATGATATCTGCTGCTAGTGTTAGAACATCTTGCCATCAACAAACTCACTTATACCAACAATAAATACCATCTGGGGAAGCAGATTATACAATTCCTTGGTCACATCGTGGATGAACAACTTCAGCTGATCGAAGAATATGCTACCCCGACAGCATGGAGACACCTTCGAAAGTTTTTCGGACTGGCAAATTGGCAACAGAATATATCCCGGAGTTCGCCATCGTCACCACTCCACTAACAGAGGTGATGTCGCTGAACGTTCGGTTCGGGTTGACAACAAGACAACACAACAATTTCGAAGAATTGAAGCGCCGCTTCGAGGATTGTACCACACTCGCGCGTTACGACCCAGCAAAGCATACGTACATGCAAACAGATGCGAACGAGAAGGGCTTAGGAGCCATGTTAATGCAGCTGATAGACGACAGAGAACACCATATTATTGATTTCGCGAGTGCAAAGTTCGGAGCAGTCGAATGAAGGTACGGCATAAACGCGTGTAAGTGCCTTGCGGTCGTTTGAACACTGAAAAGGTACAGCCAATTCCTGGAGTATAAGAGGTTCAGACTTCAAACGGACAACCACACTGTTTGTTGTGGTTCATCAATACCCAGGAAAGCCACAGTAAACTCACACGATGGGCCCTGTTCTTGTAAGCATTCCAATTCGAGGTGCAACACATGGCAGGCCCGGACAAACAGCTCACTGACCACCTGTCCCGTTCACCTCGAGACGAGGATGAGTGTGAAAACCTACGCTCCCCGCCTGCCATGCACGAAGCCAGTACCATTCCACATATTCGCTGTATGAACATCACTGCTGTGCCAACTGACCACGCACTCGAAGCACTTCAATACTACATGATAAATGAACTACTTCCCGCGAGTAGATACCGAAATGTTCCGAAAGGGAACTGGAAAAGTGGCATTCAAATCATGTGCCAATGTAAACAGTGACTTGTGGTGTGCATATGTACCATCCTCTGTACGCAAAGCGATATCCCGTAACGTACATGAAAATAAACTAGCGGGACACCCAGGTGCGTATCATACTAACCGAAATATTACAAAGTTTTTCCACTGGCCAGTAGTTGCCATAATCACATGTGCATTCGTGCGGGAGTATCAGATATGTAACCACTACAGAAGCAGACAAAAGGATGGCCTGCAAGAGGTAGCTCGCCAGTGTACCGCAAGAACATTTCAAAACAATCACAATAGACCTGATGGGACCCTATCCCAGAACCTCCACTAGTAAGAGATACATTCTTGTTGTTACAGACCTGTTTTCATGCAGGGTAGAGGCCTACCCCCTTTCATGTTCACATGTACGACACAATGATTTTTTCACCCGATTGTGTTTTCGACGCATTCTGCCGAGAGATAATGGTACACAGTTCACAAGACACAACTGGAGAGACCTGTGTACAAAGTGGGGTGTAACCCACCACACTACTGCGATCTGCCATCCCCATGAAAATCCTACCGAGAGAAGGAACCAGGACTTGAAAACCCAGCTTGGGCGAAAACCATGTGTTCTGGGCCGAGCACTTACCTGCGACTTTGTTTACATTATGCCGCAAGGTGGATGAAGTAGCCAGCCAAATCACCAGTCCATCTGCTCCAGGGACATAACGTTCCCCTCCCTGGAGAGTTCCACAGCGGAACGAGGGAGCGTGCCACTTACTCCGATGGTGGGAAAGCAGGTAGGATGTGAGAGAGAGGAGAATATGCAAAGTGTAAGAACAAAAGAGGCGCTACCTGACCACGTGGATACCGACCTCCCCCGCAACCCCCAATATACAGGATAAACCCGGTCAACAAGTCTATACACATGCGCATCCATTATTTGACGAGCAGAAAAACTTAAGCGCTGGTTTCATGGCAAAATGGACATAGCCACACATGGTCATCCATGGCAAGGGCGAGTTCTGCTATGCTGTGACTGCCGCAACTTGCATCGTACCACCACCAACACCAAGACACCGGCCATGCCCACCTCTAGGACAACAACATCAACATGGCTGCTAAAACCTACGAACACGTGGGGTTTTAAAGCCACCCACGTTTTGCGACTATTCAGCTGTCGGCGATAAAATGGACACCGAAGACGGGGGCATTTGATGTGAACTGTCAGCATCAGCCGTTTTTCCTCGCCACTAGCCTCTCCGCCACAACAGTATTTCCAACTAGGGAATTAAGTCAGTGAGTCAATCTGTGTTCCTTGTATCAGTGTAAATGCTACAGTTCAGTGAAATCAGGGTAGATATGTTTGTTATTGCTTTTGAAATGGCCTTTTTAATTTTGTGTTTTCAAAATGATATAGTATGTTTGCCTTGTGCACACAGAAGCGACCCCATGTCATTTCGGTTTTGTTTACAGTTTGTTAAATGATATCTTTTGTGTGTTTTTGTAATATTATGTCACCGAGTGTTAAATGTTTTCAAATGTGAGTGTTGTGCACATCAGTTGTGCACGGATTAATTTCAGGCGGATATTAAATATAAATTATTCATTCTTGACAGTTGTGTTGTATTATTTTTCAATAGTTATGTTGTGTTCTATCGTGTTGCTGCCGAACAGTATAATAAAGTCCTTATATGTAAATAAGATAGGTAACTTATAACCAAATTGTTTACAAGTAGATACATGTCTGTAGAAACATGATTCATTGTGTGGTGAACAATGTTGTGACAATTAAAGTGTGTTATAATCAAAAGTGTAATTGTTTGTTTTCTAAATTGCACTAAAGTGCTCACTATCACTAGAGAACACAGCAGAATATTCTTTAAGCATTTTTGAGAAGGGTTTGTGCAATTTTCTTATTTATTTACTGTTTCTGTGTTGTTATTGATAATGGTGTGCCACATATAGCATGATACCAGTGTCATAGATAACATGATAAAACAAAGACTGGCCAACAGAGACAAGGACGGAGGCCTCGGTAAACCACACGGCCATGGAATGATTTACTCAGACATTCAAACACGGGGTTTCGCTAACTAGCTTTGGAAGTGTTCAGATCGGGGAGTTTGATACGAATTGTTGTCAGAAAAGTGCATCGCAAACGGTTCTGTGTGAAATCTGTTTTCCACATTTCCTAATAGTGATAGTGTGTATTACTGCCTTGTGTAATATACACGGCATCAAGTTGAAGATGAGGCAGCTGCGCCTACCTCTATCGCAGTGAGTAATCATCCCCCATTCTAATTGTGGATAACAACAACATCATGGAACACGAGGTGAGTGTCGTTGATGCTTGTCCTGCAGATGACCGATCGCAATCTTCACAACACTATCCCGAGGTTTTTAAGGATAAACTTGCTTGTACTCCGTCACCTGCTGCCTCTACTTTGCAGAAAGACTTATTACCTTCTGATCATCGTCAAACGAATGTGTCATCGTACAATTGGACATGTCTGGGACCGTACATTGTCTTTGTCGAAAGTATAGGCAAGAATGTCGGTAATCTTCATCCTGTGTCTGTAGGGAAGAAACTCTACGGATTACCTAAGGACATCATACAAATTCAAAGGGCGGGTCCAAATTGCCTAAATTGGCTATGAAAACGGCGCAGACCGCCAATGATTTACTTACACTTACTCATCTTAGCCATAGTCAATTGAAAGGGACCAATCTACTTTCCCTTCTACAAATGTAAAGCTTTATATATGGGCCAATGCACAGCATGCCATAGTAGTGGAGAACATAATTCCATTAACTAGAGAAGGATTTGTGTACACTGCACCATAAGCTACATGCTGCATCATGCGAAAATCATTAAGGAACATAATTAAAGAAATGTTAGCGGATGGCATGATAGAGACGACTCGTAGTCAGTTCAACCTACAACTTAGAAGTCAGCCTAGCATCCATAAAAGATGGAGGTTGGCGTTTTGCTTAGATTTTAGGCCAGTAATCGAAGTAATGAACATTGCATTTGATGCCGTACATAAGTGTTAAGAATGCATTGCAATCATTAGGACATGCAAAAATATTGATATCACTGAACCTAAAAAGCGGCTACTGGCAAATCGCCATCAAGTTGCTGGATCGTGAAAAAACCACTTTTACTTCACCTGCAGGGACACACTATCAACTGCGTGCGATGCCATTCGGTTTGAAGTGTGTCCCAGCTACTTTTCAAGCAAGTATGGTCTGATAGGTGTATTAACTCTCGCCTATTTAGATGATGTATATCATGCACAGACCAACCACATGAAGCGTCACAGCCAGGAACTCAAGATGCTGTTATGACTCCATGTTGGAGACAAGCACAACAGCTGGGCTGAACACCTACCAGCTGACTTATTTACCCTCTGTCGACAAGTAATTGCTGGCATGGGAAGGACACCTGCAGATGCTCTATTGGGTAGAATCCTCGCACCACCAGGCGAACGAAATTGCTGCAGGAACACTGCAGCAAGCAGCTCATAAAGCACTGGCCAACAGCGAGAGAATCACCAACAGCGGTGAAACATGCAACAGGATCAACAGAGGAGGTATGCGGCGAAGTGGTTCCTGCAAAGAATGAGACCACCACCCACCTTGTACGAGGGACAGAAAGTGTATCTGCAAGCACACCTGCATTCAGCCAACCTGCAGAACATCTGCATGGGCCTGGATGCAAAATGGTATTGTCTACAACAATAGCAAGCAGCATTGGCCCTACCACGTACATGGTCCAAGTGGATATAAAATTGGTGAAAGCACATTGGGCTGATATCCATCTCATTGTAGGAGATGCCAGGTGAGGAGATGCACTTGATGCCTCACAGCCCCCCGACGGTGAACAGCATGCCGAGCTCCAGGAAAGAGCTAGCCAGGAAGAAGTTGGATCGGCACCTCTTCCAGGAGAATGTCTACTAGTGACAACAGTAACGCCAATGTCGGACTTCGCAGAGTCCAACAGGCCCAGGAACGTTTTGTCATGCAGCAATGGGAATGGTGCAACAGCAGCAGATGTCGAGAGATGAGACCAAGTGGCACAAGAGAACAGTCTGCGAAGTACCGCAGAGCAAGAGGATGTGAAATTGCAAAGGAGGAGAAATTTGGCCCGAAGATGCTCGATGGCACCATCGCTGCATAGCAAATGGCGAGGCAGGGAGAAATAGAATGTGTATCAGCACCTTCACCAAGGACAGCAATGATGGGTTCAGGAAACTCGATGATGCCTGGCAAATTGTGACCAGGGGGGAGCTCGTCCGAATGTCTGCCCGACATGTTTGATGGCACACCACTAACAAGTGACACTGTACAAGCACCAGTACCGCTAACAGGTTCCTGAAAATCTGGGAAAGGATACACAAGGAGAGGGTCTGATGCCCGATGTCGTGATGCACCCCAAAAGGGGTGATGTCAAGCACTAAAGAGCAGGGGAGCAAGTAAGCATGAGAGCAGGTCACGCCCATGAAGGAGAGCAAGAGGAGGTGAGCAACGAGCAAGAGAAGGTGAGCAACGAGCAAGAGAAGGTGAGCAACGAGCAAGAGGAGATGCAATGAGGGAGTAGGAGAGGGCACGAAAGTAGCGACAACAGCAGTGATGTGTTGGCCGACTCATATATGTTCTACTTTGGTCGCGAGGTGGAGACGTCCGCCAGCAGCATACGAGGCCTGCAGGGGTAATCTGGTACTTCGCAGGCCTCCAGAAAAAGCAGGTGACAGCAGGCAGGGATCGACTGCAGCAATGGTCAACAGTACATGAGGGGAGGCACCTAGGTGCCCCTACCAGCTGCGTCCAAGACGGCATTACTGTAGGCAGTGTGCCTGCTGACAGTAAAGACATCACGTCTGCAAACGGCCTGAAAAGGGGGTAGGGGCATTTGAGTGAGCCAAGCTCCCCCTCCCTCAGACAGTTTCCCTGCTGCCGGCAACAGCTGCAGTAGATAGCTGCATTGTATCTCATGCAGTAGGGTGTCAGTGACCGACACAACGCAATTCCAATGCAGTGCAGCGTGTAGGTGGTGCAATGTACAGCTGAGCAAAAACAGTGGACACACAGCCTTGTGCACAACCACATATGAATAACAGGAAATAGTACAAACGTTTTTTAAATTTATACACTAGGACGTAACAGGGCAAGGGTAATGACGAGAAGTCACATGCAAGTGATGAGTCAGCCACAAATCTCATTTATATGTCCTACAATTCCTTTATCAGTGTAATTCCAATGTTTTTATAGTGTGTCATCACCACGTGTCATCTTCCCCCTCCCCACTACATTTTGTTATTCTTTCCAGAATATATTTGTTGTTTATTTTGCAAGAGAGTTTTCTAACATGTTTTAGTTATTATAGTAAGGGTAAATGTTTGTTTGCAGAGCGTGTACGTGACAAAGTAGTTCCAACGTGGCATGCTTCGATGGCAGCCCTGGCAGGCACGCCATGTTGGAATTTCAGTGGATGCAGAGAGCTTCGAGGAGCAGGTTGCGTGTACTGTCGGTTCTGCACCTAGGTAGCATTCTCTTCTAGGACTGGTCCTTTTCATCGCAATACACTTTCAACTTAACCAGAACATTTTTGCAAGCCACCTGGGACACTGCCTCTTACGTTCCTAAGGCTTGCATCATCTGGAGAAGCTTTATCTAGCACTTAAGGTCGCACACGTGTTTTCGCGCCAATTTTAACAGCATCACCGCTGCCTACCGGTAAATTTCCGGCTCTTGAAATGTAAAGTGTTATTCCTGTTGACGAAATGTAGTTCGATAGCTTAATAAACCTCATTACGTTTGAACGAGTGTTCTTTATTGAGGTAAGCCACAAGGCATGTCAGGTTTTGGACCTTTATAATTTCCCGCCCAATCGCATGTGTGTTTCTGAACTTTCGGCTGATTATATTTGCAAGTATGCACGGTACAGTGTAAAGTATCATAGGCATGTGGATAGCCTTAATAATTCATGGAGTAACACACATACCGCTTTTCTTCTATCTGCATGAGGAGTGATGCAGCACAGAGGCAGAATAGCTGCCAATGAACGTCCGCCACATGGCCCAATGAAAAGAAATGTCTGCTCTATCACTTCAACTGCACTAGGTCTGGATAGTGCCTGGCACCCTGGGTAAAATAACTCATTCCAATCACCTCATCCGGACAAAACCACTCCCCAATTTTCCAATTTTTATTCTGACGATTGGACCACCGTCCACTGACCAAGTCACATGGCTTTCTGAGCCTCCAGCACCTGTCAAATAAAACATTTTTTTAAAAGTTTGCGATTTTAACTAACAGTTAGTGTGCATGTTTTGTAAATAATGTATTTGTAAACTATTACTATAATTATTGAAATGTACGTGGTGTACAAAAGTCGCACTTTCAACACTTTTGTACTGAGAAACAATATTTGTTTCTTTGCCATATTGTGAATTCAATGAGTGTAAGGTTAACTTCGGCCAATGCGTGTGCATGTGTGTTGATGGTATGGTAGTGGAGCAAATTGGTGTTGTTTTAAGGGTGGGAGCAGGATAGATAATGTTCAATAGTTTTCTCATCAAACCGTCTGCTAATCGATTACATGTGCGAAGTATTACAGTGGCAATGCCAACTAGTTGCAGTAGAGCAGACTCCTCTCCTCCGGGTCGTGTTCCAACGGAAATAGGACAGTCTCCTCCCGGTGCTCCAACCGTCGTTATGAAAGAAAATACATCACTTGTACTGAGTGTTCTACATAGTGATATCTGTGGGCGGTTCACACACCCATATAAGTATACAAAGATAAAACACTGAAATACATTATAAAACACTTCCACAGTACTCTTCATTGAAATGGCGGGACAGGTGGTGGAATATAGTCCTTTGGCGATCCGAATGAAGACACAAACCCTTCACGTTAGTTTATTGGGTTTTTAATTTAACGTGCGCCTACGGGAAGCAAACTTACACATTGTGCTGGTCTTAACCTGCTGGTAAGGTAACACTGACTACAAAAATGCATGTGGCCACTATTAATTAATATGAGACACTAAGCCTTCCCTGGCAATGCTATTCTGGGCGAAGTTGAGAAGTGGAGAAGTCTAGGGCGGCTAAAAACACACGATTTTCTAAAAATTAAACAGTCTCTTGCAGTGAACGATTGGTTATAAAAACGTGATGTGCTGCCGAAGCATGCGAAACACGACCCCTTCGGTCAGCACATCCGACTCCTCAAAACACAGTGGTAGGACCAAACTTTCGCTCACGGCATACTAGCTAGTTTGGTGGGCAAGCAGCCCATGCTAGCTACATTTTTTCACTTCAATCTCTTACAAATACATATGCACATTGATTACATAGTCATAATTCCTGCAAAAACAATCCTACAAGACACAAAAACCCTTCAATACATGTAACATGCTGGATGAGGCGAGATGGGGATGGAATAAGTGAAGAATGAAAGTAATGGAAAAACAACAAGTGTTACACGTAAGCCCGCAGGGGCACTTAAAACATAATATTGCCATTCTTTTATATGTTTCTTTGCGTGTTTCTCAGAATGTGCTGTAATTATCACCTAATTATATTTCTCCTGAGTTTGCAGGATCTACTTCCACAAAAACGTGCGTGCGGCACACTTGGTTTCTCTTAACCTTGCAGTGCAGTTGAGCTTTCTTCACGAGCGCTTAAATGACTATGTTCACTTCATTCGCGGAGAAGCATGTTCTGGTTGCGAAGAGGCACTTTATCTCACCGGGGTGCACCTGCGCCCGGTAGAGTGCTGATTCCTTTGGCAATTGGTCTCAATGGCTGATAAAAGGGCTTAGAGGAAGCAGTTGTCATCAAAATATTGCTGCATCTGTACGAATATGAACGATGAATGTATCGCGTTTTGTTTTTTCATTGAAATTACAATTTTCGAAATTACAATAATTCGAATGTTATTTCCATACGAGAAAATTTTTTATCTGCCCCATCAAAACATCTATACAATACCGTCTTACGAGAGACTTTAATCTAAGGCTCCCCTCCTCTGTTTTATAACACAATTTAAAAAAGACCCACTTACCAAACAGTGTGATTTTTTTTTTTCCGGAAAATTAAAGTAAACAGAACCCAAGCAAATATAACTAGTCGTAAATAAACAGTTTGAAATGCCAACCTGTGAAATGATAATCTGCATTGTGTAGGTCTTTGAGGTTAAAATATACTTGTGATAGTTGTTAAATATTTGATATTAGAGTATTATATTGTGCCCCGTTTACATAAATTATATTTATAAACATGTTATCGTGTCAAATCGTTCGACAATATCACGGGTTTACTATCGCCTTATATCTTGCCATTCTAAACAAAACCCGCGAATTACGCGCCGAAAATGAGAGCAAGGAAGTCTTTCCGATCATCATTCCAGCAGTTTATCAATGTAGTAACAGAACAACTATTGTCTATGCAGCTAGTTGCATCAGTAAATGAACCGCAACACGGCCAGATATAGTGTGTGTTAGAAAAACCGTAAATTATGAAAATTATGTTATATTAACAGCTTATTTGTCGCTTTAAGTATTTTTTATAAACCCATTTTTATATTAGCTTTGGTTCGTAGAGGCAATATCAAATTAATAGGTACAATATTTACATGATATAAATTCACACCACCATAAGTAGCCTAATTCCGAGGGTATGTTTGTATATCAGTACGTAATAAATATCATATTTTTTTACTGTTCTTAACACCACAAAGGTTTAAACAAGAGGTTTTACTTGGTAAGGGGAAGGGAAACAAGCGAGAATCAAATATTTTCTCCTTGTAGTTAGAAACCAAAACAATAGACGATCGTGTTGTAACTTGAAAATGTGTGTGACTTTGTACATTTCGCGCCACAGTTAGCGAAGTTGAGTTGGATCTTGTGTTTTATTTTCCATCATTTATCTGCAAGTAGTGTTTTGTGTTTGCTTACAGGTATTTTTGCTATTTTTATTAACCTGGTAATTAATAATACGTCGATAAACTTATAGGCAAGTCTTATATTAATACATGTATACACTCGCAATTAGGCTACCGCCCTGTGGCGAGCTTTCTCACCTCTACATTACCCGACCAAACTCTTCCACTCCCTTCCTGAACCATCCACCCTCCCTCACAGATAACAATTCCTCCCTCAACACGTACCACTCCTTCACAGACTTCATAAGCATGGACTGCCTACCCAGCTCCGTTCTCCTCCACACCCTCTGAAGCTTCTCACTGTTGTTTCCTCTTCCCCTAAACACCCCCTTACTTAGCTTGCAGTGTAGCCTTCCCCATCCTCCCTCTTCATTCACCACACCGTACATCCTGACCAACCGTTCAACTTTCCTCCTGTCCTTCAATGAGCTCCACCCCATTTCTTTCATCATCACTGATGGCCTATAGTTCCCTTCTTCCTTATGCTGCCCCTGCCTTCTCCACCTACCCATCACCCATCTTGATGCCTTTATCTGCACCTTTTCCAGTTCTCGCACCTCCACCTCCACATACGTGTCCCACACTGCTGCAGTATACTCAACATTGGCCGTACCATTGTGCTATACACCTTCGCCTTCACCTCACAGCTGACTCCCTGCAGCACTCTTCCCAGCATGCCCAGAGCCCTTCTTCCCTTTGCAACCACCCTCTCAACGTACATTTTCTATCTGAGGTCTCCCTTCAGTAGGATCAATAGATACTTATATTCTGCTGCTTTTTCCATCTCTTGCCCCTCCCATCTGTACTGTAAATGTCCGTCCCTGCCTATAACCTTCCTTATAAACCTCACTATTTTAGTTTTTGTTACATTTATCTTAATTTTGTTTTCCCTGGTCCACAACCATATCTTGTCAATGTCCGCCTGCAAGGCCCCCCCCCCCCGCATCTTTCCCACTTCTGCATACACAACATAATTGTCCATTATTTTCCCCCTAATCCCCAAACCCATGTCATTTACCATTCAACTAAGGACTCAGCACACTTTTGTGTGGCACCCCTGATGTAACCTCCCCTTCCTCCGATATTGCCTCCTCCACTTTCACCCACTGCTGTTGCCCCCTTAGAAAGTCCCCTATCCATTCCACTACCCACCTGTCCGGTATCAGCTACTCCACTTTCCTCATCAATGTCATCAGTGTTTGATGATGAGGCCATTATTCAGAATGCTATAAATATTGTGCCGGATGCAATTCCATTTTGCTGTGTTCCGTTCCCTGCACTGATGCGAGCAGCTGTATAGCTGCCAATTGTTCCGTTACTCCATGCGTTTAACGCTGGGCTCGGGAACGGAACTACTTCCATGCTCTTATTTTCGGCGCATAACTTGAGCGTTTTGTTTATGAATGGCAAGATATACGGTGATAGTAAACCTGTGATCCTGTCAGATACATGTTTACAGTTGTAATATATGTAAACAAGGCATAATAAAATTAATTGAATATTAATTATTTAACAGCCACCACAAATAGTTATTAACTGTAAGTCGTACACACAGCAGATTAACATGTCATAGGTTGGCATTCCAACTTATTTTATTTTCGCCTAGTTACGTTTGTTTGAATTCTGTTTTCTATATTTCAATGGAAAAAAGAAAACAGTATTTGTTTCTGTGTAAGTGCATCGGGGGGAGGGGGTAGTTAACATTTTTCGTGAGACATTGTTTTGATGTTCTGATGGAGCAGTGGAAAATTTTGCTCATATGGAAATAATATTCAAATTATTGTGTAACTTCGTGAAATTTTAAGTTCAATAGAAAAACAAAATGTGATTAATACATCGCTGTTCGTAATCGTACAGATGCAGCAATACACACATACACACTTTGGCCGCAGTTAACTTTACACTCGTTGAATTCACAATATAGGCAAAGAAACAAATATTTACACACCATAAAAGTGTTGAAAGTGCAACTTTTTTAGGCCACGTGCATTTCAGTAATTATAATAACAGCTTCCTAATACATTATTTACAAAACACGCAAACTTAGCTGTTAGTTTGCAACCTCTTAAAAACGTGTTTTCCTATGGAAATCCTTACAAGTTTACTTAACCAAAATCACTTGTTCGACATTAGCATTATATACGTAATTTATTTGTAGAATCATTCGCTCAAATCTGCTCTACGCACGTTTCCTAAAACCAACAAACTTGCCCTTGGTCGCTACCAATGCTAACCTCCAAATTCTCACTTTTCTGGCATTTTCCCGCCACTGTCACATCAGTGCACGAAGCATTTGTGCTTTTCCATTGTGCTGTTTGTTCGTGAGATTGGCCGGAAGTAGAATGACGTAAGAGGTCCACCGATGGGTCTGCGAGAAGGGATCGGAACTACTTCGCTGCACATATTTTGCGTTGTGTAGGTAACGGAGGAACACGTCCTTATTTTGCCATTATTGTGTTTGCAATGGCTGCCAGCTCTGTCAAATTCACTGTATGAAGCCCCCAATCACGATATTTACAGATGGTTGTTACAGCCGTTTCTGGTGGGTGCGTCTAATAATAAGTAATTTTTGTCTCCATTTCCTGGCAATAAGACTCATGCAAACTGGCGTGTAGTGGTGAACAGTGTGTGGAAAGGGCGGTGGCTGAGAATCTAACTTGAGAGGAGGTTTAGTGGCAGTTCAGTTCTCCGTTCTCCGCCAGGGAAGCTTGTTATCATACTCGGAAAGGCGGCGCAGTCAGCTCCGCATGTTGTTGGGATGGTACAGGGTTTTTAAAAATAACTACCTGCTGAAATGGCATTATTAACGTTACTGAGACTAAACTGTATAGTGTGAAGTATTGATACTAGCTCACATGTTTACAAGGAGCTGGGAAGCTTTTTTTTGAAACACTGATTCCGCTTCAGAAATGTATAGGCATGGGAAATATCAACATGCTTGGGGTTCGACCCATGTATTTTAAAAACTTACACAGTTGCTGTTCCGAACGTTGGGCATAATGGCATGCAATTAACAGTTAGCGGATACAATCTGTTAGGTACAGCTGTGATGCGCAAAGGGCATCTTGGATTGTCTATGCTATTCCGGGGTTCTGTTATCACTTAGCATTAAATATTTAAAACAAACACGCGTCTAATCCAGGGTCTTTATTCCTCGTATGGCTGCCTGCAAGTGTGTGCTATTCCCATTACTGTGAATTATTATCAGAAACAACCCTTATTTAATTAATATAAATAATAAAACATGTTATGCTATGAGAAAAAATATATTGGATTAGTATTTCATATGTAAGTTTATATTTTGTCGCTTTGTAGTAACCCTGAACATATTAAACAATTTACAGAAATGTTAAGAAGATGAGAGGATTCTTGCTGGAATTTTTTAAACTTCAGTAAAGACATTTAGATAGATCAGCTATGTGTCCAATTTTCATACTGCTGCTGTTTTCAGTGAGAAGCGTATGTGTGCATGCCTGCAGCATGGCAGATGAGAGCAGCGAGGACCCCACGCTGGAGCGGCACTTCCGTGGCCACCGCGGGCACGTGACGGCCCTCGCCTTCCACCCTGGCCAGAAGCAGCTCGCCTCGGGCAGTACTGATGAGAGCCTTATGCTGTGGAATTTCCGCAAGACCGTCCGTGCCTTCAGGTTGGTTTCCTTGGCTGGCACACTCCCTTCTGCACCATATTTAAATTCATGTTGAAACCCCAAGTCCACGAATGTAGGTGGTGCATGTTCTCAGAAGTGTATGAGCATCCCGGTGTTGTGTTTGTAAGTTTACCTGCAGTGGTGGACTGGGATTCTCGGATGCAGGATCTGTTCTTATGTTTTGTTCTTAGTGTGCAGAATATTTCTTAACTGTTTTGTCTTTGTGTTTTACTATGTGTGTCTGCTTATTTAATTCTCACTTTCAATAAGAAATAAAAATATTTCTGTACTCTTATAACTTGTCTTGCCATTTTGCCTCACCTTAAATCTGCTCCATTAAGTTGTAACATTAATGGGAGGTATTGAAAAGGCACAATGATGTGCAAGTATTCCACCTACAGCAAAATTGATATGGATGGACTTATGGAGTAGCAAAGGCAAAGAGATTTTGAAGGACAAGCATTAGGGACTAGGGGGGAGAGGAAACACTTTGAGAAGATGACCATATTTGGATGGAATGGAACAGTTGGTGTATAAAAGTTTTATATGTTACAGATGTGTACAAACATGCATAATACGTCAAATATGTGTAAAATGTATACATGTATAAAACCTCTTGGAAAGTAATTTTTAGAAATTTTTAGTCAATTTTATGTGTAAAGTGAATAAAGATAAGTGTGTGCAAATAAAATGTGTTCTTAGGTTACCGGTACCATATTATGCTGAGTGAAGCTGTGTTCATATAAGCAACGTCAAAAGTTTTTGATGAAAAATTCAGGATAGTTAATATTTCAAGTAGACCGCACTAAATATATATATTCCCGTAAACATTGCCGGGCCTCATCGTACCAGTGCAGAGGCCAACACACCACTTGCATTTTGTATAAATTCAACACATTGACGTGACTCGCATCGATCAGCCCCAACGCTGGGCCGCTGTTACTAAGTGAACCAGCCCTGTAACGTTGCAGTGGCGGCGGCCGCCATCTTGTAGCGACCAAACTACAGCTGTCCAGTCTGAGGCTGTAGGGCCGAGCTTCAGCAGCAAACCGCCACGCTGCAGAGGATCTAGGCGCTCGCTCAGCTAGCTATGTACACGGCCATATCATATCAAAGCAAGAGCAGGGCACGTGCACACGTATTGTGCAACACCACCTAAACTTTTTGGTCGCTACGTGCCTCATAGCAGTGTATGACCCACGAGACCTGCGTAATAGATCTTTAATAATAACTTTATATTTTAATAATACATAGTCTAATATTTTCACACACTTTCTATTGCTGTCATACTGTGTTTGGGCCTTCATTTGTATGACAAGGGGTGGTCCAGTATGCCTTTCTTGATTGGGTATCAAATTTATCAGGAGACGTCCAGCTATTAAAATATACATACATTATTTATATTTAATTTAAAAAGTGATTTTTTTATGCGCTAGAAACGGTTGAACATGAACTTCATGCAAAAATGGCAATAGGGGTTAGGGGTGAGTCAAAACTGTCCAAAATTTTCCAAATTATTTATTACGGCTTCCCCTCTATTATTACCCTATTGTCGGGAACCGTGAGGGGTCGTAATAGAGAGGTTTCTACTGTATGGCTTATTTTTAGAAAACTTTGATTTCCCTTTTGAGAAGGAAACTGGCAATAATTTGTGTGATGTGGTTGAAAAAGCCAAGATCAAAGCACAGGAAAAACTTTGTACTGAGAAATTTATGCTGTGGTAAGTGACAATGCATCAAATGTAGTGAATGTGGGACGTTCCCATTAAAGAACGGCATCTGTCTTATGTCAAGAAAGTTGTAGCAGAAAGCACTGTCAAAGTGAAACCACACGTGTTTATTAAACAAGTGTCAGTCGTTTACAACCAGTATTGCAGACTCAGCTCAGGAGGAGCTCTAACTGCGCAGAGAAACGTCTATCAAATAGGGTAAAATATGCTCTCAATGTGAACACCCTTGCAGCAAAACTTTCCATACAGAATACTAATGTAAACACTCAACAATTATAAAAATGACCAGATTGAAGAATTTTTAATTGCACAAATGGATGCTAATGGACTCAACAGCTATCAATATTTCAGACAGGACTGTCATATTTAAAAATCTTGTACAGAAGAAAGGGTTTTCTAATGAATAATTATGGTATTTGTCTTCAAGAATAAATAAGTCACACTTTGTATAGTTTTAAAACTGCTGTCAGTCCCTGCATCATTGGCACAAATTGAATGAGTTTGTTCCAACTGGATTTAGGTACACTACAAAATGCACACATCCATGTGGTACTTGGAAAATCAAAGAAACTTGTTTAAGTTTACTACATGTTTAAGCTACAAGAAAAAAAATTATAGCAGTGAGTACTAACTGAATGTTGCGTGCTGACATTATGATGTATTACAAGAGTTATGCCTATTTTTATGTCCTAGATTTTTCGTTACTCAGTTTTATATTACATGCATTGTAAAATTATGGTTTATTGCTGTTCAACATTTCTATACAGTATTTGTTTAAAAACATTTAGTTTTGTATGTATTCATTATATTTTTATTACTTTTGCAAATAATAACCTAGGCTAGCAAATAATAATAACCTAGGCTAGCAAATAATAATAACCTAGGCTAGCAAATAATAATAACCTAGGCTAGCAAATAATAATAACCTAGGCTAGCAAATTTATACACTTGCATACTGCAATTGTAAACTTGTTCTTGTTTGTTTTAATTGAAACACTACTTTCTATAGTAATATAAATGCAAACAAAACTTTCAAATACCTTAAGTATGAAACAAGGTGCAACATTTTAATCTGATAATTTTATCTGTTACAAAGCTTTTACGACACTATGTAAGGTTTAACTTACATCAAAAATGCTGAAGCCTGACCGGTCAGATGATTAATTAAGAAAAAACTAATAAAATCAGAACCCATATTTTCCTTTATATTTCTGGCGGCCCTGTACGAATTGCTTTATGGGAGTTACGCACCTGGGGTGCGTGTATTGGTGCGTCGCTAAGGTGAAGGTTCTCCACGCTGGGAAGATTGCTGGGTTTTAGTTTCTTTACCGGAGAGGGGAGCAAACACTAGGATGACTTGAACCAGGTTTTCTTCCGAGCAGGAAATTCTGGTTCTGTACGCTCTCAGATACTTCAAGTAATTGGCCAGGTCCTTATCCCCTTTTCAGGAGCTGGCGGTTATATAGCATTGGCCTCGGGGGCCGTCCAGCGGGGACAAAATTCTCTATTACACTCACCGCTTGACGCTTTGCCAGGCACTGTTCCTTATTAGCAGGCTGAGGAGGGATGCACCTCTTTGTTGACTGGCTCGCTTGGTGGGTGAGCTCCTGGACAGCAGTCGGCGTTGGTTGCGACTCTGTAGGGCAGCTGGTCTGTTTGATGGGGGCAAGAGGGTTATGATCGGATTGGGGTCGATAAACTCCTAGGAGGACTTCTCCTTCCTGCAGGATTAATGCTACAGCTGGATGGGCTCTACCAGGTAATTTTATTAATGGCCCAAATAGAGGGGCTGTCCAGTTGGGGCAAATTAGAAGCTTGTGAATTATTAACAGCTGTTTCTGATGTGGTTAGATTTCTTAGTTCCCCAATTATTTCCCTGACAAGTTTTCTACGTTGCATACTGATACTTCCGTGTTTTGCATAAGGCATTTAGATTGTTCTGAAAACTTGAGAGCAGAAGCAAGCAAGGGCAGCGGTCCTATAGTGTACTTTCAGGATACAGTGTAGTCACTCCTGGTACCCAACGTCCGGCCTTTGCTGACTGGGAGTGATGCAGAAAATAAGGCTATCCTGGGTGTTGCACCCACAAGAAGTTTAGCCAGTAGCAGAGGTGTTTGTCTTCCTTCCGGTCTTTGCAAACTGGCAAGGAGAAGTAGAACGCCTCATGTGACCAACTTCTGTGTGGATTAGAGTAGCTAGAGTGTGGTAGGCCTCGGTTCGCCTTTCTAAAAGGTGTTTTGTATTTACCTTAGTGGTTTATACATGGTTTACTGGCTCTTCCTCTGTGATAAAATTAAAGTCAAATATATTTAAGTTAAAAATGATACTGGGTTCAAACTGCAATGTAATAATAATGCTCTCCAAATTCATTTAAGATACGTACTATAATGACATATTTATGGAAATACACAATGAGTCCACACTAGCTCCTAATGTAAGATATTTACATAATAAAAGAATAGAAAGCTGGATCATATGTTACTCCAGGTGAAAGTATCCTGGCCAAAAGCTAGGTGTCTCAAAGTGAAAATAAACAAATCAGATTTAAAAAACTTAAGTATTCTGAAGGAAACTACGCTGTATTTGTCTAAATGGCAAATGACGTAGCCTCACTGACTGGTGGGCTGTAGGATTTCCAGAAGGGACATCATCGCAACCTGCTACCAATGGAGAGCTGGAGGATTACCCGAGGGTAGGTGCGGGTGACGTATTCTGGGGCTTCTGGAAGACGGAGTTGACCGACAGTGGCAGGATGTGTGGGGTCATCGACGGTGGCAGACTTTTTGCGACGTCTTCCAATATGCAATCACGAATTGTGGTCTAGTGGTCAGCCTATCCTTCAGACTGGAAGACAGGATCAGCGGTCACTTACCACACTTAAGACAGTTCTTCAGCCTTTTCAAACTGGAAGAGAGGGTGAGCGACCACTTACCCCTGCTGTTGCCCTCTGTCTTTTTTTCAGACTGGAGGGACAGTGACTGCCCCAAACCAAGGATGGCTCTTTCCATTTATACTAAAATTTTCAGTTTTTTGGCTTCCAGAGGGGTGCGGGGGTAGCTAGTCTCTTTCCGTTGGGGTACTTTATTCTTGTCTTGCTTGGTGGTAGTGCCACCCTTTTCTTATCTCCTGTGTCAGAGGCGTTGACATATCTATCACCTCGGCACGAGGTACTGGAGGCTGTGATGCTCCAGTGAAATGGGTACTGCGCTGCTGCAGGAATCTATTGAACTCACTTATCTTCGGACAGTAAAATTCTGCGCTGGGGTTAGAGCGATCCCTTGATGGCTTTGGGGTGAACAGTAAAATTTCCCGTACCACGTCTGTAGTCGCTCATGCCGTGCAGTTTACAGACCCTGTAGGCACATGATATATTGTACTATTGGGAGTATGGCTCGCCCAAATGAGCACTGGTGCTCGATGATCGTGCATCAATGCACTGTAAAAAATGTATAGAATTTATAAACTGGCGTGTGTAATATTGTTACGGGCTGCCAGCTCCTGTTATGCGCGGCCTGGTGTGACCCACCTTGCCCTCCCCTCACCCAGACAGTTGTGCTTGCTATCCCCCCCCCCTCCTGTGGAAGCCCGGGAATGATTGACAGCGGCGAAACCTGGCTGACGTAAGTCACAGCCCCTCATCCTCGTCCTGCTGATGAGCCAACACACATACAGAAGGCACAAGAATATTCTGAGAATTAGGGCACACTGCGCAACTACGGAATTAGTGAAACTTCTGGATAATGGCCCATGACCCTATATATATACTGCAGTGGTCCAGTAGCCAGTAGTCTTGGTATAGGATGTTAACGATAAAGTGAGCATTTTTTAAGACCCATGCAACAGGCATTAACCACTAATAAATGTATCTTATTGCAGCCTCAGATGTTAAATTTTGATGATGGTGAAATGTATACATTGTGTTTATTGGTCACATTGCAATGTTTATATTAAAAAGCAGTAGGAAGATGGAAATTGGATGAAAGAAAAAATTTATAAGGGCCGTAAAAAGTGCTCACTTTATCATGAATAGCCAGGACATCGGTGAAGGAGATGGACGATGACGGGAGATTACGAGACGGTGACGGACAAGGTGTTTGTTGGGGTGTGAACGGGCGAGAGGACGTGAAACCCAGTGAGTAAAGGTTACTGTGTGTGAGGCACTCTGAGAACTCTAGAACATTGCGTACTGGTGGGACATGGACTAAACTGAGGTGGGACTGAATGGACATGTAATACAGGTTTTATTTTAAATATTGGAACTGTCAAATATGGACACATAATTTATCAAATACTAATTGAATAGGTCTTGATGTACTGTCTATTGGGAGCAATTTTTAATTGTCTAATTTCTTTGATTTTTTGTAAGGGTATTATAAATTGTAAATTATAAATTGATTGAAGTCATTAATTGTGAACAGTAAATGATATCAATTTATTGTGAGATGTTGAGTCAAGAGAACTTTGCTTGTAGTTACTGTAAATAAAATTAGGAAATTATAATTAACTCTTTTATTATTTAATTACGACTTCCATTCCTAAAAACGAACTTGGTAATAGTCCACTGAATTTTGATATATATATATATATATATATATATATATATATATATATATATATATATATATATATATATATATATATATATATAATATATATATATATATAGAGAGAGAGAGAGAGAGAGAGAGAGAGAGAGTTAGAGAGAGAGAGAGAGTCCATTGACTGTTACTTTCACCTCTTCTGCACCTCTTCTGAAGCCCCGCTAAAGTTCTACTTCCAGGATAGTCCATTGCATCGTGCAAACAAAGCTTGACACGAGTCTAGAAAATAACACCAAAGGGTCAGTGCACAACATTCATGCGCATTCAACGTAATATTTTCCATAAGAACTATTCTTTTACTGGGCATTACCAACGCAACTATTTTTGCAGTGTTTTAATTCATATTAAATAGTATTAATGAAATATTAATAATTATACGCAAAATATAAGTAATGAGTTCACTGTCACCAAAAATAATTTATTTTTATGTTAACAGATGTATAAAATGCTTGTGATACTTAAGATATTTAAGAAACAACCAGGTACGTCATACATAGGGTAATTTATCGAAGGTTTGATTCAAAAAGTGAGAAAAAAACCATGAATAGACTATACTTGAATTACAGTGTGTATACTACATTTAATACATTTCACATATCGTATGTCCCTTCCCTGGTCCAAGCCTTTTCTAGAAACCCCATCCTTCCAACTGGTTAATATTGTGGATGTTCAGGGACCGGGCATTAAATGGCTGATGTGCCAGTCATCCAAACTATACTATCAAAGTGCTTTATTATGGAATTATGTTTCTATACAATAAGTTCATAGCTAGCAGGTACTAACAAATAACTTGCTGTTGGTGGACGAAGGTTCCAGGCACATACGGGAGCAGTGACGGACGTGACCTTTGCACCAGGAGGTGGCCTGGTAGCCTCAGCATCAGCAGACCGCACAGTGCGGCTGTGGGTGCCCACAGTTCAGGGCAGCGTGGATGAACTGCAGGCACATTCAACCACAGTGCGTTCTGTGCACTTCTCTCCTGATGGACGGCAGTTGCTCACTGCCTCGGACGACAAGAGTGTCAAGCTGTGGGCGGTGTCACGTCGTAAGTTCCTCTCTTCCTTCCTGGGCCATACTCACTGGGTGCGCTGCGCACGTTTCTCCCCTGATGGCCGCACCGTGCTCACCTGCTCTGACGACAAGACCATGAAGCTGTTCGACAAGGACTCCAACACCTGTGTGCACACTTTCCGCGATCTGAAAGGTACGCAACATTTTCACAGATTTTAATTCTTTAACATCATGGGTCTTCTATTCCTTCAGCTGGATGGATGTGCATTCATGTTGATTTACCAATTGTTTTGGTTGTTTTAATTTCATTTGAGCCTATAAACATATCTGCCATTTGTATATAGAAATAATTATGCAGTAGAGTTGAAAATTTAGAAGAGTTTGTAATTTGATCCATATTAGCGTTATCTTGAACATTTTAACGTGACAAAAAAATAATTAATATATCCTAAAACTTATTTAAGACATTCCTTTTGAAGAAGTTCTCCTAATTAATTAACTTAACTTGTAATTGGTACATTATAAACTATACTGTCTGACAGCCGATTAGTAATAAGTGTTGTATACTACAGTAGGAAGATGGTAAGAGAAATATAGAGACCAACCGAACTGGTGATCCTACAATGGTGGAAACAGGTGACTCACTTCCAGCATGTCTTTAAAATCTGTACTCAGTGTTAAATATTCTCTTTAGTGACTTGTACAGCAATGAAACATATGTTTAGACAAATAATCATTGACCATCTTATGCTACTACTTAAGCAAAATCATTACCTCAAAATTTGAAGTCAGCCAAAATGATGGACTCAGTTTCTGGGGAGTGACAACTGGAGTTAAACATAGTCTTACAGTCGGGTATCTACCGAAACATATTAACCCCATTCTTTTCTCTCCCTACTGTATTAAACTGTAGTATTTGCTTTATGCAACATAGATGTGACTGTTAGCTCCCATAGTCGCTGCCCAGTTGCGCCTTCCCAAGGAAGCATCGTTACTGAGTAGTGCCTCCTATATATGTCGTGTCAGGATGGCAGTGAGTATATCCTTGTCCTTCGATGCCTCCATCACTCCGAGATACCCTACTTGAGTGTGTAGTCTGCCATCTCCATGGCTACTGCAATGCTGAGTGGACCTCCATGTGCATCCTGGAGTGCAGGGGAAGTGGTTTGTCCTCACCTCTCCTCCCTTGCTCACACTTGTTGGGTATGTATGAAAGCAGTGCCAACAGCTCTCCAGCTGCTGCATCAGCTCCAACGCCTTAGTTCCTTCCAGGCACACATCATACTTCCTTGTGGACAGACCCTCCACGAGCTGGCTCACTTGTGTCGGATGTCTGTTGCAGCGAGTTACATCAGGTGTTTCCCTCGTTCCTTGTGTGCTATCAATTCATGCTGTGTGCACCTTGGCAGTCTCAAGTCTGTTCTGTTCAAATATCAACTAGGCTACCTACTCAGTGAATATGAGTTGGCTTTGCAAATATAACCGGCACCACTCCATGTTGCCCAATAACTGATCTTCACATCACGATCCCACCTGTGGCCCTCACTGAGGCTAGCTCTGCTGAAGCTCATCTGCAGTTAATAGTGTACATGTCTGAACACGCCTCTTGGGTAATAACCCTCCCAGCCACTGAAGTAAGCATCACATACCCATCAACCATGTTAGGTGTAATTTTTTATGATGCCTTTCCTGAATTTAGAAATACTGTAGATGGTGTATTCTTCATACAGTCGACTCTCAATGTATTGTTACTGCATGTATCGATAAACTGCATCCAACAATTTTTTGTGGTCCCAGCCAAATACCTATGTAAATAATGTTAACATAAACTGCTTGTATTGTTTATTGCATGGAGTATCAATCTAAGTATATTTCGGGTTCCTTCACCTAATATTTCCCCCAACTATAGTTTTTAAGCTGGTTGTTTATGCAAATTTTTAGTAACTGGAAGTGAAATAAGTCATGCGCACTGCCGTTTATAACTGCTCTGCGGTACGCTGTGTGTAATATCTTGTCTTCCCAACACGTCTGTCGACACAGGGGCCGTGCGGCAAGCGAGTCTGGCTGGCTACTTCCCCTGACAAGAGGGGAAGTGGTTACCCATAGAAACGAGCGTGGTGACCTGGCGTCCTCTCTCACTCACCCCTCTTTCTGTTTCTCAGCGCGGCGCACCTTCCTTCCTCCCCTCACAGACCATTCTCTCCTCAGAGAGGGGAAGTTGTCTCGCAAAAGTTAAAACACATCCTTTCTCTCTCTCTGCCACGCCCACTTTGCTTGCCTTCCACATGCTGCCAGCCAGCTGCTGAGCAAATAAACTGCACTTGGCGAACAAAATTTTATCAAGATTATGCGTCGTCGCTAAAAATTGTTGCGCCTATCATCACTTTTATTTCAAAGCAAATGGTTTCACCTGAAAATGTTACGCAAAACATTTTAACAGGGAATTATTATTTGAAAAAATGTTTTCTTTTTGTGATTAAAGGTGGTTTTTCCCTGTAAGGTTGGTGTCTTATTGTCTCTGGCGTAAAATTAACATGATTTTAAAATGTAATATTTATTTAACTCGAGGGGCAGCATCTTCGTGAAGAAAATTAAATGCACAGAAGCATATACTTGAACTCCCCTTGTCACCAAAAATTGTTTGAACATCGAACAACTTATAAGTGTAAAATTCATTTTCAGTAACTTCTGCAGGGAAATCAGAGGATTTATATAATTGATTTCAATAGACACGCATCTTTTGACTAAACTGATAAAATGTAAGGAACTATTCTACACCTTTTGTCGTCTAACAATGGTAGGTAAGCACTGAGCGGAGTGCAGTGTAACTTAAGACAGGGAAAATCAGAGGACATGGTTTTGAATGATTAATTATTAGACAGTGAAGAAATCGATTAAAACTGCCTTATTTATTTCTGTCTCAAAATTACAAGTTTTCTTTGCAGTAAAATATAATTAATTACTCTAAAAGACAGGCATTTGCCACGTGCACAAGTTGTCGGCAACATGTAGCGGCGTGGAGGGATAATCCTCCCGCCGCCACCCCTTCGCTCGCCGCTGTGAACACACTGCCCGATCGATAACTTCTCTGTGCGCTCTCAGCTGATAGAGCCAGACATTCAAAATTTGACTTACATTCTGTGTCATATTATTTTCATTTTCAGAGGGTTTGAAAGTTTTAGGTCAGCTTGCATTTGGTGTCAGAATACATTATATACGTATTTTGAGATACTATTTTCGTTATCTAAACGAGTTTAGGTGAAATGTTTTTTAATGTATTATTTACAATTATATTTTTTCTAAAATTTCCGATTTCTATTGTGCTTATTAGCTAAACTGTATTCACAGATAATGTACATCTCTTACTATACTCAACATAAAGTTTTATAAGGTTATAAGTTGTATTTTATTGATGTACATGCCGGAACCATCATCTACTTAAATCCTGCATGTATGGACATTTTTTGGCAGTCCCCTGAATAATGATGGATTGAGAGTTGACTGTAGTTAATTTCACCAGGTCAGTATTGGTGATAGTGTCTGAGGCGTGGCGTGTAGTGCATGGTAGGTGGTGGTTGTTCCAGGGTACGCATCGTATGCACAATTCCACCCAGGTGGAGGGTGTGTGGCAGCAGCCCTCTCGAGCAGTGCCATCAAGCTGTATGACCTGCGCACACACAAGCTGCTGCAGCAGTATCTAAACCACGGGGGGCCTGTCTCCCAGGTGGCCTTCCACCCCTGTGGCCACTACCTGCTCTCCTGCTCTCAGGATGCCACCATTAAGGTAGCTGTCATTGCTGCTGTGTAAATGAGGTGACACCTGTCCTTCCCTCAGAAATGGCCACTGTGTGGGAGAATACCGTGAAGAAACTTGCCTCTCATCTGCCACATTTCTTACATTTGAAACTTCACCACAAAGCAACACAATCAAACAACAATGAAGCACTACGCATAAAGAAGAGCCAGACATGGAACAATAATTAGTTGCATGGAACACAAAAAAATGATGCTGTCCACGAGTGTAGAAATTTGATAAACAAACTTGCGATGTGGGGATTTCCACCTGAACTATTGTATTTAGTGTGATATGAGTATGATTTCAATTATTTATCAATTGATAGCAATTTCATAATGCAAATAAAGTTCGGTGACATCTTCAAAGCAGTCGATCTAAACTTAAAATCACAAAATTAATGTAGCACAAATTAATCACAAATTACATTGTGAGGTAAAATGTACCTCAACTTAACTTGTGACTATATAGAGCACTGGTTTTTGCATGGAATCTAAAATTTTCCTTACATAAAGTGTTTAGTATTGGAGCAAGAAAAATAAGCAGTTTATAATTCAGGGCTACAGAATAGTTTGTAATTAAACTGTGCTGGACCATAATAAAAGAGGAACTATTTCACCAGCTGATAGCATGTTACTGCTAAACTGGAACTGGGTTGCGAACATAGTTTCCATGGAAATGCAGTCTGGTGGCATCTTCTGTTCCTTAAAATGCCAAAAACCTATAATGTAGCATTTTTGTGGCATCTTCCAAGCAACCATAGAGAAATGTATGTGTACATTACAAAATCTCATTGCCAAAATAGCTTATGTGCCGTGTATCATCTGATTTTAGTAGCTAAACATCAACCAAGTGTCAACACATGTAGCACAGTTATGGTTTTTGTTCCGGCGCAAATTTAGCGGTTAGCAATGTAAAATTATTGATTTGCGAGACACAAAAAGTGATTGTTAAGTGTGAATATTTATTGCAAGTTGCTCATACAGTAGCTCATGGTGTGCTGGTAAAATTTATGCTCAAATGATGTCTGCTTTTGTTAGACTCAACTCATTTTTTTCTCTCTCGACCCATCACTCGTTATCATCATTGCTTTTAATTACTGCAGTCCCTTTAATATTAGTATCTTACAACTTAACTTTCAAGCAATTTTTGGGTTATGAAAAATTTTTGTACCCTCATGTGAGATGAATAATTTTTAAGGGCCCAAAATTGGTTATATAAAAAAAAAAACTCACAGTCTTATTTGCTGGCAAATACAGTATGACTTATCTGGGGGCTTTGTGAAGTTGGGCATCTGTTTGTGGCTGTACCAGAAATCTGTTTGAAGATAGATATGAGCCTGCTAGTATGGCAGAAAGCAAATCCCAACACATCCGTTGTAGGCAGATTAAAACTCTACTTATTCTCTTCTGGTGCCATTCACAGGATGTCCATGAAAGTAATGTACAATATCACAGCATGAAATGTTGCTGCACTGTAAATTTGCTTATGATGTATGATATCTCATCTGCAGCTGTTCTGCAGTTATAATGTAAAAAGGCAAATTCTTAGTGTACAGAAATTTAAGGACACAAACCTGCTGAACATTTTATCCAATATTTTGACATACAGTAGAGTCCCACTGTAACAAGCATGGCAACTGCGAGAGCACGGGTATAACGAGGTCTTCTTGAGGAACCATCAAAAAACTGCAAAAATATTCCACGAAAAATTGTAATTTTATGAATTGAAACATGCGGCGAGATTGTGTGAAGCAGGCTTGCGGCGGGACTCATGACCGTGTGAAGCACGCTTTTGTTATCTGTCTGCCATAACTCTACTCCCTCGCCCCGCCCCCGCTTGCAGCTCTGTGTGTCACATTATTCCGCCTTGCCTCCTAACATCCCTCTTTAACAAAATTAAGCGCTCTGTTCAATAAATAGAATCCCTCCTTTGCTAACTTGACCCCGTTGTCATGAACCAGTTCCGCTTTTCCGTAGTCGTTCATGGTCATTGTGCTGTCAACTGTGTTTGGTTTCAAACAACTAGGCGTATGTGGGTCGAATGTTATAGTTAAATGAAAACAAATTCCATTTAAACATAACAGTCCAACTAATAACTGGAATCAAATTTAGCTACATGTTATCAGATTTTCGCAGTTTTTTGTTTCCATACTGTGGCATACCAGTTAAAGATAGGGACACAACTACTACTACATTTTATCGCTGTGCTATACTGAACACAATTTTAATCCATTTTGATAAAGTTTCTGGAATTTTTGCTGGTTTTGAGTAAGTCTTGCAACATGCAGGTTTTGTTAGTTGAAAACGTATAATTTTCCAGTGACTACTGTATTTACTGGCATAATTCTCGCACAATTCACACACCCAAATTTTATGGTTTCGGATTAGGGAAAAAATTTTCCTTTAATATTTCACGCAGCATGTTTCTCTCAACAAGGCATGTAATTTTAACGGGCCTGGGCAGCGCGCACTTTGTTCGGTGGCCAGCCTCCGACCGCCAGAATAATCATGTAGCGACCGACAGACAGTGGCAAGCCGCCGCGCTGCATGCTACATGCACACAGCAATGTTTTTGCTGCTAGCCCCAGCACACAGGTGATTGAGTTTTGAATATGTATCGTCGTATCTATTATCAATAAATAAAGTGCTGTGTTTTTAAAAAAAGGTATCCCCTGCAGTTGGTGAGGGATTACTTACAGGAGACCCCATTTTAATGTTTACATGCACGTGTCTTGGCGATTTCTTGCATAATTCATGCAACCGAAGAAGCAATAGTGGGAAATGCTGCGTAGGCAGGGCAGCTGATTGCAGGGAAATGCTGCATAGGCAGGGCAACTGATTGGAGGACAATGCTGCATATTCCGAGGAACTGATTGCAGGCTGAGCTGCTATATTTACGTGGTGCCGTCAGATTTTCCTATCATTTTCACACAATCAGTTATCACATAACAGGATATTTTTACATTATGGTGGTGCGATTTAAAAGTAATTTTAGGGCAATTTTTAAGTAGCATGCCCTAGTGGGGATCATAATCGGTTTAATTCGGAGACAGTGAGGACACACTTATAGCGAGGATCGAACCTGAAACCATGACATCTTGCTATAACGGGACTCTACTGTATATTAGTGTGGCATGTGGAAGGAACAAGGATTACTAAGTGCAGGGGTATGGTGAGGTTGAGGGTGGACAGCGTTGATGAGTGTGTGTTGACACTGTTGCAGGTAATGGATCTACTGGAGGGGCGGCCCATCTACACGCTGGAGGGACACTCTGGCCCTGTCACTGCTGTCACCTTCACTGAGGATGGCCAGCTGTTTGCCTCTGGTGGCGTCGACAAGCACGTACGTCACCTTACCCCTGACTCAATCTCAGCAGCATCACATTGCACTCAAATATTACAGCATAGTTTGAAGCCATATTTTTATTGTGGACTTAAGATTTATTGCAAAATATAAATTAGTACTGTTATTTTTAATTCCATATTTTATTTCCATATCGCTACAATAGTTACCCACCAAAAGTTTGCTCATGTCTGACAGAAAGACTGGAGTAGCCCTCGTTAGTTGTGAAAATGATTTTAAAAGCTAACTTTTTATACTTTTAATTTTATGTTGTACTGCACTTCATATCCACTTTCCTCGGTCCATTTGCTTATACATTTTAAACGTGAGAACGTTTTCTCTGGTCCCTGGTAAAGTGTAAGGAGGGGCTCAATGTACATTAAGGATGATGCCATAGTGCTGGAGGGAGTGTGAAGTACACAAAATCTTGTTAAGAGGGAGGTGGTTGTAGTACAGTAAAACCTCGTTAATTTGAAATGCGCGGCACATAATTTTTTGACTTCGAATTACATAATTTTGAATTATCTAATTTAAAAAAAGTTTGTGTATTAAAGAAATGCACATTTGCCCTTTACAAAATAAACACAACTACGGCCCCGGGAATAACTACCCTCTCAAAGTTACAACCCTGTTTTGGGGAACCATAAAATTCTTGGTTTTAAAAAGGCAAAAATTTGAAGATAAGTTTGTTGCATTTATCTTGGTCATTAATTATATGTTTATGTGCAGTAAAATATAGGTGTTGTAATTGTTGCCGTTAATTGCTACGCCAAAATATAAAAAACAAAAAAAAAATAGTAACGTTGGTTAAAAATTGCAGTTGTGGTAGCCAGAATCCTCTTGCTCCCTCTACTATGAATGCACTTCCGGCAAATGTTGTCTGAATTCCACGCTGCCTGCCTGGCCGGGCGCTGAAGCCAAGTGCCCTGCGTGGTTTTTATGTCAAGCAGCACCCCTTCTTTTTGCTCCCCCCTGACTCTAAACCCCTTTTTCATTCTACCATCCACAGGCTGTCAGTCATCCCTCCCCTTAGCAACGCCACTTCAATTCCTTCCTCCAGCCACGCCCACATTGCTACTATACATTTTCTCTCTCCATCAAGCCATGCCCACACCGCACCAAGCTTCCTTCCTCCCTCCAACTGTCACAACAGGCAGCCCGGAATTTTCTTTGTTCTACTCTCCCGAACTTCACCTGTCACATCTTTTCACCTCTTCAGCGGGTGGAAGAGGCCATGAAAACCTGTAGACAGACATGAAAACTCTGGCACAATCAATGACGTCACTGGCAGGCAGCGGCTGTGGCCGCGTCAGCTGATTACTGTGCCACCACCCATTGCTGGTTTAAGTGGGGGCATCCTCAACAGTGTAGCCGATTTATGTTTATCATCATAATTATTATTGCTTTGATTAATTAATCTGATCTTCACATACACTTTTGGATGAAATCCAACTTCGAATTACATAAAAGGCGAATTTCGAATTAATCCAAATTTAAAAGCATATGAAATCCTATTCTGTTTGGGGGCGAATACACACTTCAAATTATATATGATTTCAAATTAATCAACTTCGAATTATCGAGGTTTCACTGTAACAGTTGTGTAGCGTAGGGAATGGCACAGTGTCTAAGAGTTTTTTTTGTTCAGATCCTGGTGTGGAGGACAAACTTCACCAGGGAGCAGCAGTTTCAAGAGGCTGGGGGCTCCGGCCTACGTGAGGCCACCGTGCAGTGTGACCAACCTGGAGCTGCCATGCAAGTGGATGCCCGCTCCTCCCTTTCCGCTGCTGGTGATGCTGACATTGAGGTATCTCTTTCTTTCTCTTTTTTTTTTGAGTGTTGTATTGATTTTTGGGCTAGTAAAAAAGGGAGCAAATAAAACATTTTAAGTATCTTGAGTTCATGTAAGTATAATAAACTGATGCATTTCCGCATTTTTGATGCGTACTCTACATACGACTTTGCCCCATTTTGAACGCAATATTCAACCCTTTGGGCAGGTCAGTTACTCCCAACAGCACTGAAGAGACGGCACATGTGCCTACAGGACATGCTGGAACAATGTTGGAAGTGGTTACAGACACATGATCCTAGCTTGTACTCTTCACCCAGATCCTCCAAGAAGCCATCACATCAATACCCCCAATGAAGATTGTACTGTCTGACTGAGCCACTGCTCCCTCTAGCCAAGGTCGTGCTAGTCCCAGAGCACGCTACAGGAGGGCAGCACATATTTTACCAGCGCCCTGTGGCTGAGGCTATCACTCCCCGCACCTCTGGCCTCAGAATTGTATGAGATTAGTATAATAGGGTTGACGCATCTAACAATCTTCAATCTCTGTACCTCCGCCGCTTTCGTACAGGGCTGGAGGTATCCAACAGGTGCGCACTCACTGGTGCATTTGCAGATTCCACCGCTCTTCTTAGGCCGGAATCTTTACCTGCCAAAAACAACACTGACCGGAAGCCACTTCTGCAGCAGCTGCAGACCTCTCTGCTTCTGGGAGACTGGACCTTCTGATGGCTCCTGAAGACTTTGCTCCTTCCTTACAACTCCCTGGTATAAACACCAGAGCTGGTAATGGTCACGACGGAAGACCCATCAGGACCTCCCTGCCTACCGGACGGTGCTGGCATTGTCGACACTACCCTTCTGGTAGATATCCACCCCGTTTCTGTTTCTTCAAAAACAAACCAAAGATAGTTAGACTAAGGTTGTTGAATACTTTAACTAACAGAATTATTGCCTTTGATACACCTTTTAACTTCTATTCAGGTTGCCTTCACCTGGCCATTTACATTAATCTGAACTTCAGTGTCAAGTTTAATAAACTTAGGAGATAGTACAGGGCCACAGTGTTATTATTAATTACTTAATAATATAACATCTGAATTTAAACTATTCTCTGCATGCTGATTTTCTTGAAGTATGTACTATGTTCCTATGTAAACACACCCGCCAAAGTGAAGCTGGCAAATCATCAAGCACAAAGCTAAATACACTCCCAGTAAGTGGACACCCGAGCTTTGCAAAACTGGCAGAATTCGGTAGAGCCTATACCACTATAGGCTATTCATGGTAAAGTAAGCACTTCTGAAAGCCCTCTCTGTTTGAGTAAAATTCGATAAATTCATTTTATCTTAGCCTTAGATGGTAATTTCAGAGTGTGATGGAATGTACACACCGTGTTCATTACTTTAATGGCAATGTTTATTTAAAAAGATGGATAAAGGATAAAATATAGCTGAAGGGAAAAAGTAACTAGGGCCTCAAAAGTGCTCATTTTACCTTGAACAGCCTAAAGCAACTCTTCCACCAGGTGAATCGAGCAAGCTAGGTTATTCCACACTCTGCAACTGCTTCTTATGCGGCCAGAAAGGAGTTGGAATTAACTTGGATTTATCGACCACCTGTGGATACCACACCCGATTGTCCGGTCAAGCAGCTTCAACCAAACACAGCTCCATCCATCACTCTCTCTAGGGCGGGACAAAAGGAGCAATTGGTATAGTTCCTGTCTGTGCAGCAGTGTCTTTCAGAAGTACATAGTAGGGAAGTAAGTTACCAGTTTGCCTTAGGCAGACTTGCCAACTTTTACGATTTTTACAATTAAATGTACGGAAATCATGCCCTTTTTACAATTTCACGAAAATGCCTTGATTTTTTCGTAATTCCGGTACTGGAAAAACTTTTAGAGTGAATATTTACTAGCGACAGGACATTCAATTCTTTGATACCGATATTGCGGTATCGAAAGTTTTGAGTATCGCGACGTGCATATCGATACATTTCGTCGATGCGTGAAATGTTATTGACATGAGAATGGCTTGGTCCGCCATTTTCCCAAATGTCACCAAGCAACAGTGTTTTCGTTCTGCAGTTTAGTTTACTAGTTTCGGAAAGCAGGTGAAATGTATTTATGTAATAATTCAGCTAATTAATTTGTATCAATGGCAGAAAACGTGTAGTAAAAATTGTAACAGAACGTGTACCGGTATTAAGAATTTGCAAATAGGAATTACAAACAGTAAGTCAGTCTGTATTGTAAATAATATATTTGGAAACTTACATGGCGTAGAAAACCATTACTTCAGATCTGTTTTGCAGTGTAAAAATAACATGTTTATTGTATAAACTAACTTCGCCAGAAATATTTACAGCTCGAGCGTGTTTAATATTAGAATTGGTACTAACTACATATTTATCGCGTTTTCTTTCGGTTAAGGTTAAAACTTGGCATGTTATAGGCTATAATAATTTGAGACAATGACCAAATTTGCAGATTCTGTTAAAATGATCACGTTACCCAATTTCATATACAAAAAAATGGTGACGTATTTGGTTATTTCGTATTTTGTATCCAGAGGATGTTAGCAAAAATACAAAATGACAAAATCAGTGAGTTGTTGTTTGCGTTTACTTCAAAAACATGCGAATGTGTAAATAAAATGATTTTTAAAACATAAAATACACTAGGCATGTTTTAAAAATCAAGCAAGTGTTGTGCTATGTTTATATATTGCGCAACTAAATTTTTAAAAGACGTTATTGCATAATTTATTAACGTATTCGTAGCATTCCAGTGATAATTGCAAATAATATTACGTCCTTTTGAAACATTACATTTTAGATAAAAATATTTTTCTTCACTGTTAATGTAATAATGCATTGCCGCGAGTGCTAAACAATTGACTGTCTACGTCACAATTGATACCTACCAAATCACGAATTTACAAAATAAAATTTTCGGCTCTTCCATTAAAACAATGTGTAGTTAAAAATGATAGTCTCGTAAGAAGAGGAGCAAAACAACGCCATCTCATGAAAGACATTAAACTATAAAGTTTCTCCCAACCCCATCCAATCCGCTGTCAGTAAAATTAATGGAGCCCCAGAAGTATGATTTTGCCATAATAAAAACAAGGTAGGTTGGAATGGTAACATACATTGATCATAGCATTTGTTTACACTCATTGTTTTCTTCATAGAAAGAGCAGCTGTTTAACAAGGATACATTGCGGCCACGCTACGTTTCTAGAACTGTTAAAATTTAGTGATCATATGTTTGGTATTCTGAATGCGAGTACATATTTAAATTTTTTACGTGCCATTTGTGTTTACAACCGATATTTCATTTTTTTTTTTTTTTAACATGTTTTGAGCGAGTACAATCTTTGAAAATGACCAAAATGAAACAACAAACAGAATAATAAATTTATCTTACTTCAGGTAGCAGTAGAATTGCTATTGTTTTTCAGCCGGCGAAAAACAACTCCCATATTTCCTCTATCTGACAATCCAGAAAAAAACGGACTGCTAGTTTTTCTAAATAAAATTTGTAAGCTTTCTTAGTTCGAAAATTGACATGCGAGTATATATTCACATTTTTGATATACAAGTTTTAAATTTAAATCGTTGTAGAGTAGGGATTTTGTATATTACATAGTGAATTTGTATTACTTTAATGGTAAGCGTATTAATACTATAAATGTGAAAATAAATACGGGATGGAAGTTATCTTGAATTAATGTATATTTCACCCAAGGCAAGGAATCAGTATATTTTTGCTTTGCATATCATATTAAGCACACACATTTTAATGATGTATAAGTCTTCTGTAGGGGAAATCATAGTTTCTGGTCTGAAACGCTGAACAAATGTTAGATTACATTAAATTGTTATTGTGAATGTTAAGAAAATTAGTGTATGTGAAATTGCTGCGGGCAGTTTACGCATGTTTTAATAGTTTTTTAAAATCTATTTTACTGATTGGAAAATTTTAAAGTTGGCAAGTCTGCTTTAGCGAGGCTCTATTAGTTCCTATCCCTCTACGCTGTACTCTTGGAAGGGAGGTGTGTGAAGAAGGTTGAAAAAGGCAGCATACTCGGGAGGTAATCCAACTTGCCTGCCCTCTTCCTCTACTGTCCTCAGCAGTAGTTTAACTGAGTGGGGCCAAGTTCAAACTGCCTACATCCCAGAGAGGCCTCACCCCTCTACTTAACTAACCCTGTTATTTCCACTACTAATTAAGCTTCCAGGTACCTCACCCAGTGGTTGAGGCATCCTTGAGAGGAGAGGAACCTCCCCTAGGTACTGGCAATCTCTAGTTTGGTGGCTCCTTGACATTGCAGTTCAGCAGCACCCAGCAGTAACCCACGAATTAAGAACACTCCACTTTCCACGAAGAACCAAGGCGACCACCAGCCCTCGCCACACCAGTGTAACAGTCTCCAGCTGGGACCACACCAGCCGAAGATCAACAAACCATCAGGTAGCAGTGTGATCGAGGGTCAACCAGCTCGCAGGGTTGTTACAGTGGTTCTAGATTTTGTACCCCTCAGACAGGCCACCTGACCTGTCCTTTACACTGGCAGTGTGTCATTTAAACATTAAAGTGCTCAATATTGTAACTCTGGCGTCACAAGTTAAAACTGCTAAGGTGACTAAGACCTCCACTTCCTCATGTAAACATTGTGTGACAAAAATCAGTGTAACATTTAACACCAAAGGTATTAAGTCATTGTTTGACCTGACCAGCACAATTAATTTGTTTTAATTTTACTCCCCCTGTGGCGAGTAAAAACAATTCTACGTAACCATGCAAAATACCATATTTTGGCATGTATATCTCACACCAGAAGTTTTTGATGAAAAAGTAGGGATAGTTATTAATATTTCAAGTATAGGCCACACTGAATTTTTGTATTCCTGTAAATATTTTTTAAGTCTCAATTGCGTACGAACCTAATAAATTCAGATCTAATTCCTCCCCTACAACCTATTTGTGACAGAAAATTTATATTATGTTGCAATGTTTACAAATATATGTCGCACAATTACTATTCCACAGTTGGATAGTAACGTGACTTGAGGAAGCAAAATCACATTAACGTGTTAAACAAAATGAAGTCTATCAGTGTGCACTTGTGGCATGGCGGCTGGCATGCGAACTACGTAAGGTATCTTTCTCTTGTACAGTAGTGAAATTATTTTCTCATGTACGGCACCTATGGTGGAGCTCCAACATGTTTACATTTCGTGCATGCGAGATGGTTATTTTGTTTATGAACATTAGTGAACAAATTATTGCACGATTGAAAAGCTATTATTTTTTCTTCTTCGAAACTAAGTTAAAACATTAAAATGTATTGTATGGTGGAAATTTTCTAACATGTTTTGATGGTAAAAATTTTTTTAATGCCATTATCTTGTAAAGAAGCAGCACCCCACTTTTTGTAGTAATAATTTTTTGTGAAAATATGCAGGCTATACCAGCCGAAAATACGGTACATATAAAGTAAAATAGTTTGAACTTTCGTTAAAATAAGATATGTTACCATTTACTCGGGTATAGCGCACACTCGTGTATACAGCACACCATGATTTTTGCAATAAGTTCCAGGGAAAATTTTTTTTAAAAATAAAATTGCACCAAAAATTTGTGGTGCCCTGTTAGTAAGTATGGAGCAAATTATTCTTTTTTACATTAATGTGCGGTGATTGTGATATGTTTCGAAAATACTTTAATTAATTAACTTGGGTGCAAAAGCCAACATAAAAAAACCTCACGCTGATACTCAACACTCCCGGCTTCGTTTTTTTCTCCTTTTAACAGTGACCAGCTCTCTTCTTTTTTTTGCAGTGCTAGAATGTCACACTACCCTTTTCTTTAAAAAAAAAGTATTCTTGTCCCCCCCCCCCAAAACAGGATGCCATTAGTTTGATTGGTGGGGGGGAGTGGGGTTGCAACCTACACATAACTAAAGGGTCGCTGAGAGAGAAATAGAAGGGAGAGGAGTGATGTAAGAGCAAGAAATAAGATGACAGCCCCGCCACTTCACTCAACATCGCCGGAGAATTTATGGCTACCACTTCCCCTTTCTTTTGGGTAAAAAGTGCATGCCATACACAAGTAAATACGGTGGTTTTTCCATAACTAATTGCAACTGTTGGCACTATATACTCATATGAGTGTAAACAAATGGTTTATAATTCTTATAAAAATTGAGTTTAATTAAAATTAGTGAATGTTGGTGTTACAGTCGATGTAGCATATGTGGAGTGGAGTTGAGCAGACAAGTACTGAGCTGTGTTGTCTGCGACAGGTGACGACTGTGGACTGCAGCGGGGCCTGGGAGCAGAAGACGAGGAGAATGTGCAGGGTGACCCAGTGCTGGATGTGCTCTACAGGCTAAGTGCACAGGTGGATTCGCTCACCAGGAGCATACAGCGCATAGAGAGACGGCTCAGTGCATTGGAGGCCAGGCTCCCTACCCAATAGCAAGTGAAGCTGTGTGCAACTCAGCATCTACTTAGCAGATATTAAATATGGCAGTCTGAGGTCAGCTGTCTCGGGGTCTAAATTACAGCTAAACACAAACAGTATTAACAAATTAATTTTTTTTTATTTATATATACATGATGTAATCATGCAGAATAAATTTTTATACTGCAAAGTCTGGAGAGTGGACATTCCTTCTTATAATGTGTCTGCAGCAGTTCGTTAGCTGCATTGCTGAGAACAAGTGAGCTTACATATTGTGACTTGGTCCAGGAATAATACTTTTGCGATTCAATAAAGTTTAATGCATTTGCATAAAATCCATCTTTGTGCTCTTTTTGCTTGGTAGGTGTCTTTCATATGGTTATATTTAGAACCAAGATTTAATGGTGTTATTTTAATGCAAATGTCGTTATTAGAAATTGTGCATTTCATCGTTACTGTCAAAAAATTTTTGTATGTGGTAATAGTTGTTTCCATTTTCTTAAATATGCCATAAAGTAAACAATACAGCAGAACCTCTATATGATCCCATGTATATATAGCAACTGTCTTGTACTCAGTTTTGAGGAACTGTAAAAAATTTCGGAGAAATCTACCACAAAACAAAGTGCTTTTTCTTAGTTGCTGCGCATTGTTTTTCCCTTACTGAGCTCTGCACTGGCCATAGCTCATAACTAATATATATGTATACATATATACAGTAAAACTCGCTTAAGATGTTCCTGTGTAATAAGTTTTCACGCCTAATGGTGATGTTTTTAATTTCTTCCATTTAGCTGTATGGTAGCAAATTCCATTTAAAAGGATTTTGTTGAAGAAAGATAACCTGCATGTAACGTTAAAAAATTAATGGAGACATTTAGTTATTAAAAAAAAAAAAAAAAAAAAACACCATTAAATTACGTAATTTTCCAATACACATTGTTCAAAAAGACATCAGATATAATTTGTAAACTTAAGCGATAACCAAACCCCGAGCCGCATGCAGCATTATTTTCCATGTATGTTCAACCAATCATCTGCTTGCATTCGTATTGATGCTGTTCTAACTAAATGCCAGTGCCCCAATATTATAACTGCCATCTGTGAAACCTGAACCGCACACCATGCAAACTGATCCAATACTCTGGCTGTTCACTTTACTTGCTGGTGCTAGCAAAATAATATGTATTTCTTCAGGTGCAAAATTTGTGGAAGGTTATTGCTGTAGTCTTAAGGAGGTTTGGTGTCCTAAACTACTATTCGATGGACATTTTTTACAGTTATGCATGTATGCATTAAAACATTTGGAAAATGTTTAGGATCGGTGGGAAAAATTTGATGTAGGCAGACGATCATTCATTGGCATGTGGCGGTTGTTTTAGAAAAAAAAAAAAAATATATAGGCTTAGGAAGCAGGTATTATTTTCGCATAGAAGTGCATTTAAGCCTCTTTAAAGAAGTTTTTTTTGTGTGTACTGTGTTAGTTAAATGCTGTATTTATAATGCCACGACAAGATCTTCTTGACAGTCCGACCATTTCCGCCACCAAGATTAGTTTAGTGTCTACAATTCCTCAACATTTTCTATTCGACAAGTGTTGTGTGGCTTTCAGATAATTGTACAACGGCCATTAACAACTTTGTGTGTACATCCTGGTTATCTTTTGTGTTAAATTTACTACAGTAGTGAAATCTGCATGAAATGTTGTGTTGTAAGTAGAGATGGGTCGAACGTTCGAATTTCTAACTTTAAGGTTATGTTCGGGTTTGGTTCAAAATTTATTGCCATGTCAAAGATTGGTTCTAGTTCGGTTCGAAAACGTGCTAGAAAGGAACATCATTAACGAACTTTGAAATGAACTTAAGTATTTACTCATGTACAGAGTGCTCTTTCCCTCCCCCCCCCCCCAAAATATAGGAAAACGTTTCTGTATAGTGGTAGTCGTAAATTATCCACTCCTAAACTGTCCTGTGATGTTTAAAGGGAAGTGCAGTGGAAGAGTCTTAGAGGATTGCTACCTATGTGAACAGGGAAGAGGCAACACTTTTTTTTTTAGATGGGTAGTGTCTCACATTCCATCATGGCAAAAATAGGACAGGACAGAAAAAAAAAAAAAAACCACCATGCCACTGCCTAAAAGAAGCAAAGAAAGAAAAAGAAAGCAGGTCATACTTTCTCGTTGGAATGCAAAGACATCACAAAACATTTTATGTTATTTTGTTTTGAGAATAGTCTAAAGCTATGTAAACAAAGTATTTTGGTGCAAAGTTTGTTTTCATTTATTATTTTATGTTTGTGTGGTAGTAAAAATCGTAGACAGACGAAAAATCCTACTGCAATTAGCATTTCCGTCCATGCACTGTTGATTTTTAAATAACTTTTAGCGAATATCAAATAACTAAGGATGAACGTGCAATTTATTTATTAAAAGCAGGAAGAGGTAGAGGGCGTAACAAGGAGACTATTTGTTCTGTGCCAACGAGAATAGTGCTTCCCAAAGCTAGAGACAATTAAATAGAAATGTTGCTACGTTCAACACTATCTCTATTCCACCAGAAGTTCACCAACTGACCTGAGAAGGGGACTCCAACTTGCACAACTGAAGTTTGTTTATGAAGCGCGCAAGAGACAGATTAACCAGTGTAACACCAGAAGGGTGTGCCTGGTTTAGCACTCACCAAAACATGTCCTCCCTTGACGTATTGCATGTCCAGTCTGCCGAGGCGTCACTCATCAGTTGTATTGTGGTATATTTTAAAGATTGCAGACATTTTAAAAAAGGAACAAAATACTAATATTATTTAACCAAAACTGAAGAAATCATTGAAACATTTTCCCAGACGGGTCTATTTATTCACTGATGTGTGCCACTTATACCACTATTAAATACGATTACGACTTATTGCTCGTCACGTCAAGTATACCCTTACTTCAACCCACATGACAGTCAATACCGCAAACCAATACATGGGTGTTGCGTGCCGCTTAAATCTACCGGGCTGCCAAACACGCGGTTTCAAGGTTGCACAACCAGCGAGTATTCCCCCCCCCCCCCCCCATGCTGAGTGCCTACAAGTTGCCAGCCACTTCGGGGTGCAGTCAATCGCCATCGAAGATCCACAAAGCAGAGCACTGATGAGGCGGTTTTCACCTCCCACGCCAGCCTACACTTCTGACTATATAAGTCCGTGCGCGGTGGGGCTCCGGCAGTCATTTTCGTCTTGCTTCTCTCAAGTAAACCCAGAGCACTCCTTAGTGCTGGGGCCTCCAGCGAACCTCAAGTCTACAGTAGCCCTCGTGACTGCTCCCTGCGACAACAGTCTTCAACAAACATCGAACACTATTACACCTTGCTACTAGAGCAAAGTAACTTCACTTCACTTGTCTCTTCCATACACCCACAATTAGTGTTAGTTCAGTAGTCATTTAACCCGTCTTCTAGTTCAATCTTTCCCTCTAGCCTGGGACCAGGTTGCCTACACCTGGCTAATGTAGGTTACCTTCAGTACTCCCATCTGCTTGGTAGGAGATAGCACGGGTTACTGTGTTTATTGAGTCCTCAATAAATACAGCTTTGTTACGCTTTTATTTATAGAGTAACATCTACTTCGCCAGCTAGGAATAATTCGCACTGTGCAATGACAGAAACTGGGTACGTTTTAAATCCAAACTGCTTGATTGAGGACTCCCTTCCGGAGTCCTCCAGTCTGGTAACACACACATTAGAAGGCTGCCTGTTGCTTCCTACTGCCCTGAGCACCCATATGCTGGAGGGAAGGAACAGAGGCGCCACAACCACTAGGAATACTTTCAACCAAGGAGAGACCGCAAGCCTGAGTTATTATCCCCTACCAGAGCACCCAGGTGCTGGAGGAGGTATTGGCTTAGGTGTTGTGGCCTGGTCTTGGCTGAATATCACATCCAGAAGAAGCATTGGTTGCCTACACTGCTTAACGTCTCTGATCTGCCCGCTGTAGTGGAGGATCACCGAAGATACTGGACAACGCTATTATAGGAAATAGTTCCTTGTCCGGAGTGCACGACGTGTCTTGTTCAGCTGCGGACCAAACTCTATGCCTTATCTTATAAGGCACAGTGTAGGGAACAAAATATAGCTCATCTAGCTGCCAAGCAGTGGAATACCTTAGCCCCTCCTACGAAGAACAGACAGGCGGAATGGGACCACGCTGCTTCACTAAGGTTACGGGCAGTCTCGACTGCTCCTGTGATACGCTCTGTATATTTTCCACCGCACGTCCGTACCAGCCCAGACTACCATCCTGTGCTGAGGGGTCTAGTATACATGACTGAAGCTAGGTATGGACTAGCCAATCCTAGGTTTTGGAGCTAGGAGTCAGCGGCCTGGAACCTTTAGTATGGTGTGAGACAACCCAGTACAACATAATCTAAACCCAAGACTGCAGCACCAGCTTCACTCAGCCACCAACCCCACGTTACCAACCGACCAAAGACCTTCCGAGTAAGTCATGTTAACTAACACCTCCCGTCAGCTACCAATAACTGCGCACTTATCTGGCGCAATAAACTTCTATGATTGTGTCATACAGTCAGTAACCGGGCACGCATCATCGCAGCAAAACAATATTTTAAAACGTAGGCCTGTTCTGTTAAAACTATTTCTTAGAACTGCAGATGCTAACATACATTACCTTCAAAATATTAATACCACATTTATTATAAAATTAATTTTTTTGTCTGGAAAATGAGCTTGAGCTTTAAGCTCAAGAACTTTTCAGTGTGTTTTCTTTGCTCAAAATAAAAATCCCAGGCTCGCAGACCTCTTAGTAACTGGAGTCCAAGTTCTGGTTGCGAGATTCTGCATGAGCTGCAACTGGATTCTCCTGTAAACTTTAATCTACCACAGCTATGGCTCATTTGTGTCCAGTATGTGGCCATTTGTTCCCTGTCTGAGAGTGTTGGTAGTAAGACAGATGTACTCTGCATTGCAGTGAATGCACTATAGCTGATAGATGAGATTTTTTGTTTCACAGTTGTAGCTACACTGGTTAGGAGCCTACTATTATAATAAATATGTCCCTAATCATCAACAATAATTCTATTCTTGTTGATGTTAACACATGCTTTGTTTACAGAATAACAACATTTTTACTTGATATACCAAAATATTCAACAGTTCAGATCATGTTTACTCTGGCATAATCACAGAGAGATCAGTGACCACACTCACCAGTTTCATGACAAGTATAACACTACTGGCTGTGCACACACTGACGTGAAATAATGTAGGTAGTGATCACATGCTGTTTAGATCCTCCTGCTGCAGCATTATGCAGCCTCCTGGGGTCCTGCCCCACTGCAAGGATCTGCTGAGCACGTGTATGGGCAAGGCTATGTGGGGGACCACATCTTGTCCATGTTGGCCAGTGCTGCATCAGGGTCATCCTTATGGAAAAGAAAGTGCCCCTGCACCTGTGCTGGGCTGAGCAATTGACCATTGCTGGTCGCACAGTCTGCGAAGGTGGATGCGAGGTGGGTAGCGTGTGGGCCGGGGTAGAAGCGCAGGAACATGAGCTGCAGCTGGTGCGCACTACACGGCCCTATGTACTCCTTCATATCAACACGGCCAGGGCGGATCAGTGCTGGGTCCAGCCTGAAACATGATGCTATATTTATCAGTGCATCTTACACTTTTTCTATTCCCATTTATTGGGTTGGGAGTGCACAAAATATGCAGGCGGGAACTATTCCTATCATACTGTACAATTAGACTCACGATGCTACAGACTGTCGCTGTGGTCAATTAAAGTTTTGGCTGTGATGCCAGTATCATGAAAGAGAGAGAGAAAAGTATAGTGGAACCCTTGTATTACACTTTTCAAATGGTGTAATTCAAGGGAAACTGTACAGCAAAGTGAAAAACATCATGACAAACCCAACTTCAAGCTAACAGTTACTAAAATAACAGCAAGTGTATTACACAAACACTAGCACAATGTATTATTTGATGCTTTAAGTAAACATACAAAACAATAGGAAAATTAATTTCACATAAATTCTTCAAAATAGAACAATAAAAGCAGCACTCAAAAAATACTTTAAATATATTTTTAATCTTAGGTCAGGATAACTTACAATTTATGTTTTAAACTTATCAAATAAAAAATATTAAATCTACAAGGTTGTGTACCACATTTCTCGGCATACTTCAACTTTGTTCACAGTCAGGAAATTAAAAATTATTAATGTGTATAGTTTTTAAATACTGAAATTACAGAGTGAAGCTGCAGTGTGACACCTGCAAAGTTGGTAATTGTGACCTGCAACACAGTGTAGCAGGCTCAACCCGCCCTTAGCTGACTCGCGTGCGTGAAACCTGCATTAAAAAAGCGGAAAGCAGGACACGAGGGATTGCGTAAAGTGGGAATTATAAACAGTGGGCAAGACAGTCAACAAATGGACAATATAGGCCAGCACAAGGCTCGCTGCATGGCCAGACGTCTGCTAGAAGCGTGGGGCACTGTCTGGACATCAGCCAATTGCCGACCTCAAGAAGAGCAACGAGAGGGGTGTGCCTAACCACAGTTGCGATACGTTGAGGTAGGCAGCCTTCTGCATCGTACATGGTGAATTAGTTCCAAGGACATTAAGTAGATAATTGACAGAGTGGCTTTGCATAACAGATATTATTAATATCAAGTAACTGCTCTCCTGTTGGAACATAATTTATATCGTAGTGTTGTTCACTTGTTAGTACATATTACAGAATTTATATAAAGAAGGTTTAAAGACATCCCTGCCATTAATATTCTGCAAGCCACAGTCACCTAAAAAGCTCTTATAGGCAGGCAAAGTTGCCTGTAATACTTTAGTATATACAGTAGAATTCCATTGTAGGGAGCATGGGTAAAACGAGGTTTTTTTGAGGAACAGTAAAAAAGATCGCAAAAAATATTCCGTGAAAAAATTGTAATGAGTTGAAACTCTCCGGTCAGATCGTGTGAAGCAGGCTTGTGGCAGGACTCATACCCATGTGAAGCACGCTTTTGCTATCTGTATTACGTAACTCTCCCTCGGCTTACACCTCCTTTCTATAAGTACCTTGTGCTGCTCTCCCCAAGCGCATTGTTCTATAAATAGAATCCTGCCCTTTCTACCTTGACACCATTTTTATGAACCAGTTCTGCTTTTCTGTAGTCTTTCACGGTCATTGTGCTATCAACTGTGTTTGGTTTCAAACAACTTGGCATATGAGAGTCGAACATTATTGTTAATGAAAAGAAATTTAATTTAAACATAACAGTCCAAGCGATAACTGGAATCGAATACAGCTACATATAAACAGATTTTCGCTTTTTTTTTTTTTTCCCCCATACTGTGGCATACCAATTAAAGATAGGGACACAACTACTACTACATTTTATCGCTGTGCTATAAGAAACTTAATTTCAATCCATTTTTATAAAGTTTTCTTGAATTTTTGCTGGTTTTGACTAAGTCTCGCACAATGCAGGTTTTGTTAGTTGAAAACGTATAATTTTCCAGTGACTTACCGTATTTACTGGTAGGATTCTCACACTGGCACAATTCACGCTCCCTTTTTTATGGTGACGAATTAGGGGGGGAAATCTTTTCCTTTCATATTTCACGCAGTATATTTCTCTCAACGAGGTATGTAATGCTAACGGGCCCACGGCACGTGCTTTGTTTGACCATGCCAGGTTGCCGACACTTCAAGGTGGCTTGTCCCCTTATCGATTTCTGGCTGCAAGCATGTAAACACTATCAGTCAGTGAGTTTATTTGTATGCAGGTGGTTTTTTTTAATGCGAAGGGAATAGTTTACATTTACATTAATTTTTGTTTAATACGAATGCATAATGGGTAAATATGCCAATCAAGCAATTCAGGTAATTGCGTATGTAAAGGAACATTGCAATAGAGAACGGGCCGAAAATTCATTGTTTCCGAGTTTAACGTGCACGTCACGTTTTCCCAATACCCGGACCACTGTTACGTTGTGAACCGGACATGTAACGACGGCAGTGGCGGGCGGCCGCCGCCCGGCCAGAATAATCGTGTAGCTACCAACTGAGCAACAGTGGCAAGCAGCAGAGTCCGGCCACGCTGCATAGGATCTAGGTGCTCGCCCAGCTACATGCAGTCATCCACACTGCATGTTTTTGCTGCTAGCCCCAGCACACGAGTGATTTAATTTGGAAGATGTATCTTCATAACTATTATCAATAAATGAAGTGCTGTGTTTTAAAAAAACGTTTCCCTCGCGGTTGGCGAGGGATTACTTATAGTAGACCCCATTTTCATGTTTACATGCACGTGTCTTGGCAAAATCTCTTATAATTCACGCACCCTAATTTTTTGCACTAAAATCATGTAAAATCGGTGCGACAATTATACCAGTAAATACGAGTATTTTATTTGAGGCAGTCCTGCAGAGCTGTGATGGGCAAATTATAGCTTGCAGGGCAGTGCTTCGGCGGCCGACTAAGTGGTAGCGGGAAATGCTGCGTAGGCAGGGCAACTGATTGGGGGGAATGCTGCATAGGCAGAGGAACTGACTGCTGGTTAAGCGGCTATACTTGCATGGTGCGGTCAGATTTTCCGCTCATTTTCATGCTATTAGTTTTCATATGACGGTTTGAACACAATTTAAAAGCAATTTTAGGCAGATCTTTAAGTAGTAATCGGTCTAATTTGGGGACAGTGAGGCCACTCTTATAGCAAGGATCAAACCTGGAACCATGAAATCTCGCTATAATGGGGACTCTACATATAAATATTCATTGCAGAAATTTACAAAACATATGTTGTATTAAAAAATTGCTTTCCTGTGGGGTGTTTCGTCACAAAATTTTACTGTATAACGTATGAACCCTTATATAAAATATATGTGACGCAATAAGTTGAGGCGACCATCGAACAATATCTAAAAATTACTTTTTCTTTTTCAGTTGAATATTGCAAGAAATGACATAACTCTACTTGGCAATTAGGTAAACATGTGTGTTCATAAGGCATTAGTTTGTATGAGAAAAAAAGCCTCTCTCTGTTTTACAAAATGTGCGTGGAAATTTTATTCGAACTAGCAAACCCTAATAATACGTTTGAAACTCTGTGATTTTTTTAAAAAATATATTGTACTTAATAAAACTATGTAACACACTTCTTCATTTTCTTTGCTACAGGATCTGAACTTCAGACGTATGAAAACTTTCTGAGTCACAAATTTTTTCACCAACTGCTGTTGGAATATCACTAATTTGGCTTAAAATGTAGTCTGAAATCTTTTTAATAATGCCATTTCTTATTTTAAATTTCTGTCCCAAACACTGCTGGAAACAAAATTCCATCTTATTTACTTTATGCATCTGAAGGCTCCACTAAGCCACCACATGACAAATTTTGTATCCATGACGACGTGTTTATAATCTTGGTTTTGTGGCAATGCTCTCCCAAGTCTGAAAACTAATGTATAAATTTTTTCGTAACCCAGCCAGCTAGATAGCGCAGCCCATCTTCATTGCACTCTGAGATTTCTGTTTTGTCAAAAGGCAGTGGTTGTCTGTCTGGAAGACAGTCAGAATCATCAATTTCAAGATTGTTTTAAACTTCTGTAAACACGCCTGCAGTTTTCAAAACATTGCTTACAATGTATTCTTCTGATATGATGTTGGTATCCAGAGTGTTTCTCCCTGCCTGAACAATGCCTGGAATTTTCCCTGCAATAAACATTCTCACTCTATCTATCAAATTAATGGGAGTTGAATGATCGTTCAGCCCACCTTTTGTTCTGATTTGGCTGAAAATTTTTTCTAGACAGTATTGATTCAGTTTGTGGGTGAGAATGTATTTAATGCCAGGATATTTGTGTCTTAGAAAAGAATGGAATTCTTTGATTGAATTTATGGATATAATAATACCTTTTTGGAAAATCTGTACTGATTTTTTTTTTCCAGAACACCTCATTTCTTTCACAGTTTTGAGCAGTGAATCCAGTATTTCGTTTTGTGCCATCAAGTCCAAACCAAAGGGCACTTACTCAGACCTGATAAATGTTTGTTAGGAATGCAAGTGTTCATCAAATCAAACCAGGCAATCTAATGTGCTATATTTTCGTATCGCAGTTCAGCTGCGAGACAAACTTTCTGACGCTGGGTTTTCTCACATTCGACATGAAGCATGGATAATTTGTGGCAAGAACGTACTTCTGTAGACGACACAGAGCTGATTATTTCCTTGATAGGGTTTTTGTTCACGATTTGGCCATTGGGCCATACGAACTCGCTATTAAGTCAGGAAAACCATAAATGCAGCAGTCTCTCAACACTACATGAATGAAGTGGCTCTTGTTAACTGACACATCAAGTTCTTTCCACAACCCCAAATTACTCCCTCTGCAGTTCACCACACATGCCACAACTTTATAGCCAGCCTCGTGCAATGCAATGATAAGAGAATGCATTATAGCCACTGTTACTTTTTTGTCGAAATCGACAAAAACTGGTTGTTTCCATGAGGATATAAGTCCTCTTGCCATTATAACTTGAATCTGGTTATGTGGCCCAACAATGCGGTCTGCAGCTCGGTCATACTCGTATGTATACTTCACCTAGGAAAGAATATTTTATTTAACATTGGACTATACAAGAATTAGAGACCTGCAAAATCCACAAATTGATTACTTGACAGCCGGTACTAAAAAGCACCTAATTGTGGGTAATTTTCGTGACAGAATAACATTTGGCTTGACATGCCATGGGAGACTGAACTAACAGCAAATCTGCCCAAATAAAAAAAATTAAGTAAGGGCAGAAGGTAACAACATCCAATTAACAAATAGCATTGCCTCAATAGTGCACAAAACAGTAATTTATATAAAATAGATCACTTAACACCTGAATTTTTTAGGTCTCTAATGAATGCAACATTTATTAAATAACAAAATTATAAACTCTATAAACACATACGAGAAACTGCACAAGGGTTCCTCTGATTCTGTACTGTAATAAATACATGTATTCTTCAGTTGGTAGGACATGAAAATCATTAAAACTAAATCAATTTAACAAATAGTTTGGTGCTAGATATTATCATTCTAATTTCAAATATAATGTAGTTAATTTTTAGTCTCTGTAGAAAATGATCAAACACATATTGTTCTTAAGAAAATTATTTAAACATTTATAGGCCATAAATTCACCAATTCTGGGCAATTTGGTTGGAAATATGATGACCTAAAAGTTAATTTAACTTATAATCAATTTATATGTATGCCTACATCAGGATTCACACCTCATATAACTCCACCAAAAAACGAATAAATTACTAAACATGAAATGATAGTTGTATCTCAAACACTAAAACAATTAGAAGTAGGGAGTCGTGGTGGCATAGCAGATATGCTGCTCAACTCCCACCATGTTGGAGGTCATATTTCCAGCTGAGACGAACCAGACATACGTACACGCTGAATTGTCAATAGTGACTATTGACTGGTTAACAGTGAATTTTCAGTAAAAAAATAATTTAAGACTGCTCCATCCAGCATCTGTAGAAAACATGTAATTTCTCCGGTGAAATAACCCCACTTATTCAAACAAGAAAAAAATAATTCATCTTGTTATTTAATATCATTATTTAAGTTTTATTCTTGTGGTTTTGAAAATAAATTCATATATTTAATAGTAGTGGCAAGAAATTTTTTTATTTTTGCTTGGTATATCATGAGAAAACACTGCTACTATAGACACTTAATCCCACAAAGTTTAGGTTAAAAAAAAAAAAAAAGTCAAGAATCATACCACAAGCACACCAACTCGTATTTTGCATAGTTTGTATTTAAAATGTTTGCTTATTTTATAATAATTGTCATACGAATGTCATGGTAATAATACGTACATACGAATCTATCTAAAAAAAATTTACATCACAATTTACCCAATGTAATGTTATTTAATGAAATGCCATTCCCCCATAATGCCACTCACACCCTATGCGCAGTACACTTCAACACAAATGTTAACGTCATAAAACCGTAATCCTACGTAAATGGTAACGTAGTAAAGCTATGGTACCACTACGCAACAAACAAAAGATTAAAAAAAAACTATGTCAAAACACATTACTCACGTCTTCCATTGGAAATAGTAGTTGGCGAATATTTCACATTTAGCCTACAATCATTCACAACTGTCACCATTTTATTTTCTTTGTTCACTTTTACTTAGTCGTGATTCTACTGTTTTAACAGTGAAATACTTATAATGATTTAATAAGTTATTAGATGTAATCTGACAACATGTTCAAAACAGCAGTTTCAACAGTGAAAAACTTAATGTGGGAAACGTGTTGGATGTTGTCGGTGAGTTATCTTGGGATACTCCCGTTTCTCCCCCATCGTAATCCGCTGCTGCTCCCATCTCCATCTCACTTCACCCTTGGCAGTACTGAAGACATCTCCTATAGAGCTTAGCTCAAATATTCTACCCTCACTGTATTTTAAGTTAACTGTGTTTCAGGAGAAAGTTCAGACCTCATATTGGATTTTCAGATTTTAACCAATATCATGTAGACCAGAGCTTCTATTTTATTTTGGAATCCAACATTTCGTAGGGGAATGATTAAAATTTTTTCTAAGGACAGTATCACTCTCCTGCATTTGCTGTTATCACCTCAGGAGTGGTCCACGTGAGAACCAGGTATTTTACCTAAAAGATTACAGATTAAAAAATGACAAAAGCAGTGAAAAATGTTATAGCTTAAAAATGTTCGGACAGATATTTTTTTATACTTTGTTCCAATTTAATCTTTGAAATACAGCCTGTGAAAGAAAATATGTAAATCCAAAATGGCATCTGCACTGCCCCTTAAAATGCTTTCATAGGAATCCTACAATAATAACACTACAAAATTAAACTTACTTTCATTTCGTCAAATAGCAGGACAGTTAACTTTTCTTCCTCTGAGAAGTTCATTGCACCAATTTTCATAAACTGCAGCACATTTTGAAGTATGCCTTGTATCATACTTAAACGTGATGCCCAGTGCCGCAATGTGGACAGAGCTGGAAGTGGATAATTTAACTTTTCGCGGAGGAAACTGCATCCTCTTTGTCCCAAGTAACGCAAAGTGAATGCCCTACTTAAGTCTTCGGCTTTCCGTGCAGAATTATATTGCACTGTGTTTTACCCTCAGCAAACTTAATTTTTTCATCTGTAAATTGCCTAGTCCGGTTGTCAAATTCCCCATACAAGTTTTTTTTAACTCTTGTTCCTTAAATTGAATGTTTTCGTTGAAGTTTTTAACTTGGTTTTCAAGTTCATTTATTTTTTGTGCCTGTTCAGTAACGAGTTTCTCTAACACACTTACTTTAGTATGTTTTTTCTTCCATAACTTTGCACACGTATCGCACCCACTGACATCGGCATGAACAGTACTTGAGGAAACATTCATTATTTCTGCCACTGTTTGTTTATTTTCACAAGCGATTCTACGGTTTTGTCTAGCACTTTCTACAATTTTGTCAGAACTACTGCTTAAATTTAAACGCAGCACTGTAGTAGCTTTTAATTTTTAACCTTGGTGGAAGGCCTAACTCATGCTCTAAATCACATTCATAGTCTTCTTCGTCAAAGTGTTCTGAACAAACATGACATGAGCCAGTGCGACGAGATTGGTAGATCCACAGTTTGCGACATTTAGGATCCAAAGGAAAAGCATGATATATAACAGATTTTCCTTTAATTTTTGTTTTCTGTAGACAATTTTTACATGTTGCAACTGTGCAGCGCTTCCTGGGTATCTGCAAACAATGTAAACAAATGCACCTTCGAATAGTTTTTACCGTTAAAAAAATGTTTGCGTATATTTTCTGTGACCTAGGCACCGATATTTAACTAAAAGTACACTAATAATTACCTTTCTGGCCGTGAAGGAAACAGAAGAGCAAATATCATTGATCGAAAATTCTGTGCATCCAAAAGATGAAAAGATTCTAAATCAACGCATACTAAAAAAAAACACACACACAGTGACACTTCCTTCCCCGCACTCTCGCGTGTAAAGCGAGTGGCAGTGAGAGGACTTCGGGTCCTCCTGTGACGTAAGCTCCACCACCCGAGCTTAAAAACAGGTTGGTTGTTAGGGGCAACGGCTAACCTCCCTTCTACAAACGTTGCACTGAAACAATGTTCATCCTTCAAAAGATATTTCACTGAGAATTGTAACATTTTCTGCATTAAGGCGCTGTCGCTAGTCACTAAGAACAGAACTGTATTTTGAGAAAAATCATTTGCACATGGCAACCATACACTTTTCAAGGCACACTGAGAAAATACTGGATAATTTACACTAAAATTGAAATTATATTTAGCAATACATCACCTTGTTCTCCTGACTTTTTTTTTTTTAAACCAAAAACTGCAAGCAGAGGAAATGTGGGAATTCTTTATCGCCAGATGAAAAACAATAGCAATTCTCCTGCTACCGAAAGTAAAATAAATTTATTATTCTGTTAAAGTTGTTTTGCATTGGTCATTTTCACAGATTGTACAAACAAAAACCACGTAAAATAAATATGAAATACTGGTTGTAAACACAAATGGCACGTAAAAAATTGAATTATGTACTTGCATTCAGAACACAAGTTCACTAAATTTTGAGTTCTAAAAACATAGCGCGGCCACAATGTTTCCTTGTGCCACAGTTGCTTTCGTCTATGATTAAAACAATGCGAATAAACAAATTCTATGATCAAAGCAAGTTACCATTCCAACCTACCTTATTATTGTAATACTGTGAAGTCATACTGCTAGGGTTACTTTCATTTTATTGCCAGTGGATTAGATGGGGTTGGAGACACTTTAGTTTAATGTCTTTCATAAGACTGCATCTCTTCTTACAAGACTGTATCACTTTTAATTACATATTGTTTTAATGGACGAGTCGAAAATTTTCTCATATGAAAGAAACATTAAAATTATTATATAACCTGTCAAGTTTTAACCTCACCGGAAAAAAAAACACAAATATGTAGATTGTACAAATTCGAATTTTAAACATCCGGAACGTATTTTGGCGAAGTTCATTTTCCGCACAATAAGCGTGTTATTTTACACTGCAAAATAGAGTTGAAATGGCGGTTTTCTAGGCTACGTATATTTCAAACATTCTAATAACCATTTGAAAATGTTATTTCCAATAAACACTTTACTGCTCGTAATTCTTAGGTGGAACTCCTGAATACATGTTCTGTTGCAATCCTTACTACACGTTTCTTTGTCATCGATACATAATAATTAGCCGACTCATTAAATAAATACGACACTTCAACTTTCCGAATCTAGTAAACAGTAGAACTGTAGAGAACCGCATGTATCCGTTACTAAGTAACGGGTATTCCAGGAGACTCGAAGTACTGAATTGTTACTACCAACCACATCTCGTTACAGTCTTCACTTGTTCAGTCGCACCCACACAATACAAAATATTTCGCCTTACCGTATACAGAATATGCAGCATTCGCTGGCTACTCTACTCGAACTGAAGATGTGATAATCGATTAAGAACGATAAAGGAATTTTCAGTACAATTTCAGCATACTGTGTGTGCGAATAATAGTTTTATTGAATTTTAGTGTATGGTGCAGAAATTCATTTAACTTAATTTTAATAAACAATAATAATAATGCAAGTACATATAAATGTCTACATTTATGAGATTTTTTTTTGTGAAAATGAAATCATGGAAAGTAAACTTAGACCAGTCACGAATGTTTCGATATTGATTCATTCCTTGCGATTCGAGAGTTCATACGAGATAGCGGTAATGTTTCGGACAATGAATTAACTGTCTGAGAATAATTTATCACGTTAATAGTTCTTCAAATGATTATATTTTTAGCAGACAGTTCATTGTGGACATTCAATTTGATTCACTGTGGTAACGATTTGCGGTAGTAATGAAAGTAACGTTTAACGAATAATCAGTAACGAGTACTAGGATCAGAAATACCGAACTCATACGGGTACAGATTTTATAGTTACTTTTACACCACTAGTAAACTGCATAACCAAAATAAGGGGAGCCGCTTCGCGACAAATGACAATAAGGAAAATGGTGAACCAAGCCTTACACGTATCGATCAATATTACACGTCACACATCAAATAAATATATTGATATGCGCATCGCAATACTCAATACTTTTGAAACGTCCCAGTATCAAAGTATTGGATGTCCCATCTCTATTTTTTAGGTTACGATTACTGTTTGCTTACATTATGTATCCGCACAATAGTTTTGTTTGTGAACATCATGTTCAAAATTTGCTGCCGTTTTTGAACATTTGTTGATGTCTATTAAGTTTAACAAAATGAATACAAAATTAAAAAGTTAAAAATACACTTCTCGTGCATAATTTACAAAAATTTGTGGAAATTTCGTTTTTTTTGTACTAATTTGTATTTTCTACGGTTTTTCCTTAATTTTGCACGAATTCGTGAAAATTTCGTGATCGCGAAATTTTCTAGTTCCTAGTAATGGCACACTGGTGTGCTAACTGTATGGCCACCAAGACCTCATGCCTGTGCTACTTCCTGTTTATGTCTTGTGAGCACCTGCTGCCAGGGGTGTAGAGAGAACAGACCAAAACTACTTGCCACTTGAGTCACTCACCTGTCCAGGTAGTTGGTGGTCATAAAGAGGATGCGAGCCTCAGTGGATGCCACACCGTCCATGCAGTTGAGCAGCCCGCTGAAGGTCACCCTGTTGAGTCCGTCAAATGCCGCCTTTGCTGGAAACGCAACACAGGCAAAGCTATATTCTCACAGTCCCTACAACTAGTGACCAGAGAAACACACGTCTGCCACCATGCACATACTGTATTTACTTTCGGAAGGGTGGCACATGCCAATTCTAAGCGTTAAAAAATAGGGTGTGACTCCTAAGCAAAATTTTTAGTTCAGATGTTCAAATTAAATTTTTTTATTTTGTTGTATGGTTCAGTATGTATATAAATAATTAGCATGTAATAGTTTTAAATAAATACAACATTGTGAGGAATTATTTTCATTACATAAAATGTCTTGTACAAGCAACAAACAATGAGTGTCATACCAGTTGAAAACTGCAGTGATCCACAGTCACTTCACTTGAGCTGCAGCCTGGGCATCCAGCTAGACGAGTGAAGGATATTAACATAAACCAGATACTTGCTTTTATTAGTCTGCGAAAAAGAATTCCTTTGTAGATGCAAATATAATTTCACCAAAGTCAAATATTGGTGCGACCCTTATGCGAGGGCAACCCTTAGAGAGAAAAATTAGATATTAAGAGTGAAAAAAAATTGGTAACACACTAGAGCAACCCTTCTCCAGATACATATAACAACTCTGATACTGTATCATCTTGAAACAATAGGACAGAAGTGTAAACTGACATGTGCCCAAGTGTACAAGACATGTCGGATGGCCTGTCGGAGGGGCATAAAGTCAAGAGACACTCGTGGCCCTGGGCAGACCCTTATTCAAAGGTTTACCTGTTGATACATTGCTAGGCTGGAGACTTTCCCTGTCATGGTGATGACTGGTAGCCATTGAGGTCGTCCGCACGATGTGTAGTGCTCTTGCTTGGCTAGTGACTGGTGGAAGACCGTTGACTACTGGAGATGCAATCACTAGACCACTGGTTAGTGATTTAAAAGGGAAGTACTGCTCCTCTTGTCAGTGCCTCAACCAAGGGGTGCAGTGTGCCAACTGTCTTAATTACCATATTTACTAGTGTGTAGCGTGCACCTTCATTGGTGTAACACGTTCCAAGGAAAAATTTTTTTTTGCATAAAAGTGCACCAACAATTTGTGGTACCTTGTTAGTAAGTGTGTAACAAATTATTCTATCTTTACATTAATATGTGGTGGTAATTGTGACATGTTTGGAAATTACTTTAATTAAATAAATCACTCGTGGTGCTAAAAGAAAACGTTAACTGCGGTTGGCGGCTGGCTTCTTTTACTTGGATAGACAGCCAGCTTCCTTTTTTTTTTTTTTTTTTTGCTTATTTTATGTAGTGACAAACTGTTTTCTTTTTGCAGCTCTGGAATGTGACACTACCCTTATCTGAAAAAAAAAAACCTGTCACCTCTTCACTTCTGCTTCCCTTTCTCCGCCCCTGACAGTGGCACATGTTTATTGCCTGTATATTGTGTAAGCACTGCCTTGAAGCAGCTGGAACAGAGATATGGATAAGCCAAAAAAATATATATGATGGGGGGGGGGGGGGGGGGTTAGCAGAAATGGTCACTGGGGAGGACTGGAGGGGTGAACTGAAGAAGATAACAGAATGTTCCGCTACACTTCATTCTGAACATCTCCAGGCAGTTTAAGACTACCACTCCGCCTTCCTTAATTTTTTTTGCGCATAGTGCAAATTCCTGAAAATTTTTCCTTTATTTTGGGAATAAAGAGCTAAAAGCCCTATAAAGGACTAAATATGGTTAGGAGGGGGAAATAAAGGTGTTAATGAGGGGTGAGGCCTTCTCAATGGTGCGGTTGGTGTGAACTCTGCCGTGCTTACACGAAGTACTCCTAGGTGCAGCAGAGGGATTTGGTTTGCAATTAGGATTACCTTCAGAGGCATAAGTTGCCTTTCTCAGCTTACTCTGCACGCCTCCCTTCCAGATGTACAGCATAGATGATAGCAAATACAAAATACAGACTCACAAAAGGCAAGCTTGCAACTCAATTTCCCTAGCATGTACTACTGACAGATCACATTCACACAGGCAAGAATTATACCATTTCCTCCCTTCGTCCAGCCCGTTGCCGGTGGTGGTCCAAACGGTAGTTTGGTTCAAGCTGCACAAAAGGATACTCAGGTGTGGTATCCACAGGGGGTTGGTCAATCAAAACTAGTTCCAGCTCCCTTCTGGCCCCATAAAGAGCGTTGGCACAGTATGGAAAAACCCGATTGGCAGATTCACCTGGTAGAGGAGTTTCTAGTGGTTGAGGCTCTACTGAACTCTACCCAAGGGCAAAGCTTGAGTGGCCATCTAATGTGTGTGTTTCTGGCTTTAAACAGCACTTGGTCTGCCAGATTCCCTCTGGTGGGCTGTGTTTATGTAGGAACAAAACAGTGACATTCAAGAAATTAGCACACATAGAATAGCTTGGAAATCACATGTTATATTGATGGAGCAATATAACATGGTGGCTCTGTACTACATACTTCCTACACTACTCCAAATTGACAAGACATTCTAGACTACGTAAAAGGCCAGGTGATGGTGACCTGGTTATAAATCTGACAGGAATAAAGGCAAGTAAGGCTAGGTAAGTTACTTTACAAACTCAATTCTAACTATTGACCTGTTGTTCTTAAGGAACCTGGTGGTGACTACCAGAAGGATAGTAGTTACTGTTACCGTCCAGTGAGGTAGGGTCCTGAAGTGACCATCACTATGTCATAACCAATGGGGTCAATACCAAGGAGCAGATATCTTCAGGAGCTGTTGAATGGTCCAGTCCTCCAGAAGCAGAGCGGTCTACAACGCGTACGGAAGTGGCTTCTGGAGGAGTGGTCTTCAACTGGTAGCTGATTCTGGCCCTGAAGAGAGCGGTGGAATCTGTGGGCGTACCAGTAAGCGCAAACCGCCATTGGCTTCCTCCGGCTCTGTCCACAGCAGTGGAAGAAACTAGTGCTGAGCCGATACTGATGCCCGATGTCAAATATCGACCCGCCCAAACCAATTTAATTTTTAGCAGATATTGAAACCCGATATTTTCCACTGAGCCAGAGCATGATATTGTGGCAATTTGAAGTAGGAGGGGCTAAACTGCTGCCATTTTTAGTCAGCAGCTGCCATTCTTATTCCAAGCACTAAACTGACAGATAGGACCGCAAAGGGTCAAAGGGACATGCCTCCCTGCGGTGAGATAATCATCTACAGCTTGTATGGTGGGTCGCCGAATTACCAGCTTTGCAGGCCCCACACTTCCTTTACCCTTGTCATATCAGTATTTAAAATCTTTTAAAAGCAATGATTCTGACATTCGTAACCCGGGAACTGGCAGTGCTTCAATTTTACTCTCAGTAAAATAAGGGAGTGCTGAATTTAAAAACTATAAATACTAATAATTTTATATTTTCTGAATATGAACAAAGCTGAATTATGTTGAGAACTAAGATACGTGACCTTGTAGATTTAATCTTTTTAATTTTATTTGTTTAGAACATGCTTAAATTGCCATTACCTAAATTTAAAAATAAATTACTAAAGTATATTTTGAGTGCTGCTTTTAATCTCTGGTTTTGAAGAATTTAAGTGAAATTAGTATTACTTAAAGCATTTAATCTAATAGTACATTGTGCGACACTGACTAACACAGATTTTCATCAGCTTTCCAAAATACTTTTAGTGCTAGTAGAAGTCTTACAGTCCATTACTCATATGTCCACTGTATCGGAACTGGATATAGGTTGTATCGGCAGGAAGTATCGGTTCGTACCGGTATCATTAAAAACATGTATCGGCTCAGCACTAGAAGAAACTAAGACTGACTTCTGTGGGTCTCACCGGGGTATTTATACTCATCTGACCTCTGGACAGGTGGGGGTGACTGGTGAGGAAACACATAGCTCCTTCCCCTGTGTCGTCTGCTGGGCATCGTCTGCAGCGGAAGACTTCATCCCTTATCTCGTCTGAAGGGTGCTTCTAGGATGCATGCTGCCCTCTCTACGCTTGCCGTAGAACTACATGGTCGAGTTTAGCAGGCTCGGTGTCTCGGTCCAGCAGTACAAACTTGGACTGCAGTGTCTGTAATAGCATCCAGCCTTGCACAGGAGTATCCTGTAGCCACGTGTACAGCTTCTTCAAGTACTATTGGGATAATGACTTGCCCAAAGGGGGAACATTGCGTCCAGATGGGGCGAAGTAGAGTGTTTGTTAAAGAGGAGCAGTGTGTCAGGTAACAAAACAATATAACTAAATTTGAATTACATTGAGACAATGCAGATGACACTGAGGTGGGCGAGGGAAAAAGTGTAAGACAGCTCTTAACAGTTACGTCTTGAGAGCTGATGAGTCTGAAATGAGGTAGATATGGAGCAGTACTGGAATGGAAGGGTGGGGGAAATGGAAGATCCCAAAAGAAAATCCCAACCAGTAAGATCGTCCAGCAAGATTATCACATGTTAAAACCCAGAACTGACCCCACCGGGGATTAAACCCAGTTTGCATTGGTGGAAGGCGAGCACCCTAGTTCTACAACCACCACGCGGATCCTAGATAATAGTTGACGCACATAAAGTGCTGTTCTAGCAGACCTGTATTCACTCGTGCATTGCACATGTTCTACTAATTGTTAACATATAGTATGTTTGTTAGGCAATCAACAGTCTAATTGTGTGAAAGGTGTGCCACCCATTTTCAGGCTAACAAGCCACGCTTCATGAAAAGACTCTACAGTCAAATTATAATAACACACCTGAGTGTGAAATCACAAGTCCAATTACACCTCACAGCAGGCTGGCATCTGCAGTTGCCAGGGCTGCATTTTAGGTTTGGTAGGGATGGGCCAATACCGATACCGATTAACCAGCCGAAACCACTGCCATCAGCATCGGTGGCATTTGAACATTATTTACTGAATATTAGTCACTAATTAGTAGCACTAATGTATTTAACACAATGTTAAATAAACAGGCATGCTACATTTTGTAAAGGATTAATTTACAGCATCCATAAATCTGTTAATATATCCGGAACAATTGTTTTTCTATGATTTGTTCGTGTTGTTACGTTCTACCATATTTCTTGTTGATGCATTTCACCAAAGATTGTGTGCATCATTCCTTTGGACACTACATAAATGCAAAACAACATGGATAATCGACAACTGGTACTATCGATAGTGTTGATTACATCCCGCAAAAGTTTTTTGTCCTATTTTATTCTTGTTTTTACTTCATTCATAGGTTGGCATCAATAAAAAGCAACCAGTATTCGTATTCTTCTTAAGCGTTTGCTGCACTTGCAGGTTGGCAACAATGAAAACTAATCTCATATTCTGCGACACTATTCAACTATCTGTGGTGGTGTTTGTTATTATAAATTGAAATTGAAATTGAAAGGCAGTGACAGTATTTTGACGGGCGTAGTTCTTATTGGAAACTGCCGGCTGCAGTTTTGGTTACAATGATAAAGGTCTGACTATGACTCGGCAAGTAATAATTGGCAAAAATTGTCGTGAATAAGTCAGTTGTCATTTTAACCAAGGGATTGAGTATGGCACGGCTGACAAAATAGCACAAGGCAAAAATATTAGTATAAATAAAAATTATATTTTGCTCAATTTCAAGTGAAGTGATTTCAATAAGTTCTTTTTAATGACATTTTTAGGCTGTTTGGTTTAAACAAACATGCATTTTGAGGTTTTGTGTGATATTTCTCCGGTCTAAAATCCAAGTCCACATCAGATTGCCTGAAGTTTTGAAGAGTGTCTTTAATGAACTCAGTTTATGATTGCTGTATTGTCTGGCAACAGTTTTTTCTCGATGGTTAAGTCACTTATTTGCCCAGTTAAATTGTCTATCTTATCATTTGTTACTAAAATTAGTGTTGTATATAATTTCTATGCTGTAGACACCTAATATAAAGTTCTTAAGTGTTCACAAAACTGAAGACTTAAATTTAAGTAATAAAAAAGTATTTCCAAATATTGAAAACTGGGAATTATGATTGTGCTCATCAAAACTGTTATCTGCATTGCTGTAATTGGCAACTGAGAATCAGTACCATTGGTATAGGCCGATCCCTAGATTTTGTCATTCATAAAAAAAAAAAAACAAGACGTATGGCAGGTCACTTGTGTGTAAGTTGGCTGACCCAGTGGTTAGAAAATCAGGGAGTAACCCAACTGGAAATCGAACCTGGTTGGGCGATGAGCTGTGCTGCATTCCAAATCCATGCACATAATGCCATACAGACAGAATATGACAGCAGAAACGATGACTTGCATTCCTCAATGATTGGAAATGTCATTTCTAAATTAAATTTTGAGAATTTTTAATACCAAATGTTATGCCAGTAAGAAATTTTACGAACGAGGAATGTAATTCACCCTAGCCAACTAGTGTTGTGGCATCGCCCTCGCTCTCTGCACCACTCGGAAGGGGGGGGTAGCCCGATAGTGCTCGCTGCTACATGAACCGCACGTTGTGCATTGGTGCGTGTAACGTGGTATATCGTTCATGTTCATGCATGAAGGAACTAGGGATCCATTCACTGCATCTACAGACCCATTTGGCAAGAGTAACCGGCGCCTAGCCAGTGCATTTCTGTGTGAAAGTGTGACCCCCTTAAAGCAGAGCCTAATGCATGCCCGAGGAAGTGTTATCTCCTCCTTGCCTGCCTTAATTTATATTTTAATGTTGAGTGCTCACCCACTTGGTTCACGCTGACACGAACTCAGACACACGTAATTATTCTGATATTTTTTCAAGTGCTTTGTTGTATGTTGTTTTGTTTTGCGATGCTGGTAAATGATTTCACATTTTAAGGAAAATAAACATTCAAAGATGCTTGCAGTTCCGGCAGCTATATTGCCAATTTCATGTAACAAATTTCCAACAGCTCATATATTAATTTTGCTGTTTAAAAAGGGTTTAAATGTATGATTTATTTTTGTTATATTTTATTAAAGTATTTTATGTCTATTGCTATCCTGTCCTGGCCGTGCTATGAATATTTCAGACACACTTAGCAACAATAACGAGAGACTGCCCAAAAGAACTCTGAACGAATTAATCTACATAAAATGATCTCCTGATTATTTTCCTGTACTCTGTGTCTTTTTGTATGAAATGTGTTGCACTTTGTCTTGTATAAACATTTTCCTCGAGGTGCTGGCAGGAAGGTGTCCATTGCTAACGGTACCTACACGCCGCCATCTTTAGTATGGTTCAATGGGTCTTTGAGGGCGGATGTACGCTGCTCCGTGCGCGTGCTATGGGGCTTCACCAATTTATGTTAATCATTTAGGGTGTCAATAGTTTAAACTTGTAATTTTACCAGAACCATTTCTCAGGTTTTGCTCTACTGTGTGCAGACCCTCCTTTCCACCGACTCACAACCCAGGAGAGTTTCTTCACGTAATTTTCACTGGCTAGTTACGCCATTTTTTGCCGCATCGGCCTGTGGCAGGCCTCGTGTGCCAGGCTCGCTTCTGATACGGGAATCGTTTATGTTACCATGTGTAATCTTTCTTGTAATATATTTCTATGTTGCAAATCACGTGTCTTATTTTAACATAAAGAACTTCACCTCGGGAACTGGCCCTAACTAGCAAGTGACACCACGTGGTCACTGGCCATGTGCTCAGAGCATGTAAATATTGCCATAACTTTCTTAAATATATCGTAAGACATGTGTTGCGAGGGGATGCCACCACAGGCTTTCAACCTGTAACAACCCTGAGAGGAGGAGATCCTCATGTTTTTCCAAGTAATTGAAAAGCTGGTGCCCTGGGAAACTACAATCTGAATCCACCTACCTCGGCAATCTGTAGTATCACTAAGGTAATCTGGCATTTTACGCCTCTCGCAAGCCCCAAGCCACGTCAGTTGTATATGGAAGAGAGGTATGTAGTAATGCCAGCCACATGGTTGTAAAGAGGTGGAGGTAGCATCTTGCCTGCGGTGGAGTCCTGGCGGCTGATGAATGCAGCATCCACATCCTCCAAAAGCAGGATGGTATGGTGAGGTGCTGTGTTGAGCAAGTGGTGGAGACGGTCATCGCTCAACCCTCGCTCGCTCAGGTTCAGCATGCAGATACCATATTGCAGATGCCCTGCCAGCGCTGTGATGTACGATGACTTGCCACAGCCGGGTGGTCCATACAGTAGATAGCCGCGACGGTACGGCACTCCTGTATGTGCACACATAAACATACCTCACCCCATGCACTACAATGTACACATAAACCAATCTCCCTGTGCTAATTCTTCAGCTCTACCATTACCAGTGTACACTAAGCATATTGTACAGTTGGCGTTTCTGTAACTCAGATATGGTAGTAACTAATTTAGCAGCATTGCTAATTTCTTCCTAAATAGACAGAGATACAGAATTTTTAGGTTCATGAGACAACTGAAAAGATATTAATATCTCTACTTCACAAGCCAACCATGCTATCAGATATCTGCCACTTCTCTGGGATGGGTAAAGTTTCAGTCGGGTCACAGGAAGTTATCAGCCAACCTCCAAAGTTCAAAATTATTCCAAATTGTGTCAGGAAATCTGTACCCAGTATTAAGGCCTTAGCCAAACCTTTTACAATACTGTTGTTTGCTTCCTAGGTCCCAAGCCATATATAGTTAGCATCGTCTGCTAACTACAGGATTTGCTCAAGACGTTGACACCCATTATTTTTAACCTAGGTGTTGGGAAAACTGGAAGTTTGTGTCCGAGGTTTTCAATCTGCCCCACAAGCTCCTCATTAATACAACTAACTTCAGCTCTGCTGCCATGCTGCCAGCAGGGTAGGAACAGTAATACCACAAATGCTTAAATACACCTCTGGACACAAAGAACCTCTCTGAGTTTGGCAACACTTCACTAACCTCCCTGAACAAGAATTCTCTTTCCGATTCTTCAAACATCAATGTTAAATAGCAGAAGTGCGAACAGGTTTACTTGCTTCAGTGCAAAGAATTTCAGGAGTGGTAATATTAATTTTTGTCCCCACAAAGTCATCTCCCTGGGTCTGCACTCGGAGATGCTCACTGCCAACCCTGTGTAGTTTAACTTCCCCTTAGGGTTTGTAAGGATTTCCAGTCTGTGTTAATGTGAAACGGTCTCCCTGGGTAGAAGTCTGAAAAACTCTAGCCAATGTGTTGAAAGGCTCTTTCCTTTGAAAAAATCTTGTTGATTATTTGTCGCCTGGTATTGTGGTTGAAGAGCAGGAGGAGCGCAGAGAAATTAGGCATCATCTGCCATTGAGGAAATGTACAGGTACTGGAGAAGCTTCTTGGACTCCAAAACCATATTGTAATATACCTGCTGGTTGCATTTGCCAAAACTCTGAATTATGATTCCCTTTATATGTTTGCTGCTGGGAGAAATTGAGTGATTTTGACGATGTGAAGAATTAGAATTATTATTTTGATTGGGCAACACAGACAGTTCCGTCAGAATGAACATATGTGTTAAGTTTAAGAGAAGTATCCTTACTAACATTTTGCTTGGACTGACCTGAATTTCCATTACACCGTGTATCCTGGCTAAAACCATTTTCTTTTCCTTTTATTGGAGGAGTAGAAAATTTTGCTCTTCTGATCTAGAGTGAGGACTTGGCCGGCTCTTAACCTTGAGGTCTTGAGAGCGATATAATTATGGAGCAATGCCAGAATGCAAGGGCAGAGGAGACTGCCAAGAAAACCCCCCAATCAAGGGCATCATCCGGCATGATTCCCATGTGGGAAAATCCAGGGTCACCCTACCGGGTATTGAACCTGGAATGTATAGGTGGGTAGCGAATAGTCTGACCACTACACCACCGTGGCCCCTTCATATTAAAATGTATTTAAAATTTACAAAAAGGGATGCTATCAGCATTTTTCAATATACCAACAATTCTGTAAAGCAAGGTACATATTACTCAACACATAGTACTAATTATGCAAACTCCCCAAGCAGATGTAAAAAAAAAATTTGTTTGGTTACAGTTAAATAAGTACTGTTGAGAGCCTTATTTATTGTCTACTTTCTGGCCTGCGTGTAACCTCCCAAGTCATGTACGTATAAGGTGTGTGAAGAGATTTGGGTGGCTCTTAACAGCAAGATCTTGAGAGCTGATGAAGGTGATTGAGGTAAGTATGGAGCAGTGCCGGAATGAAAGGGCAGGGGAAACGGGCGAGTGAAGAGTATTGGGCGGCTCTAAACAGCAAGGTTGGACTACTCCCTCTCAGGGAGAATTGGTTTGATGCTAACTACACTTTGTTGCCGGGTCTAAGATTATGTAACATTTACTGGCTCCTACCTACAGTTACTGGGCCTAATCGCTGGCAGGACTGTTCTACAAATCTGTTAGCAGTGCCTCCTGCACGCAATGTCGTGTGGTTATCAGTAGGCAAGTGGTCACTAGATGGCCCAGGACAGTAGCAACTCTCAACAAACATCACTCCCTCTGCAGCGGAGATGTTGTCTAACTTACACAAAATAATCCTGGGCACCGGCTAGTACCTTTAACGTATACCAGCCTAAGCCACCTTAATTGTTCGGAATACTATCCTTATGCTTGACAGTAAAGATGATCCTGACACACTGGAATTTACTAATGTCATTCCTACTGTTCGTTACAAGCTGAGAGTCATGGCACATGTCAACCGACGAATGAATCAGTCTAGTAGACACACACTCTTACAGAAAGACTCCCATCTAACTGCCAGTGTCTGTCTGGGACAGTTATTTCCAAAGTTTGGGAACAGTCAGTCAAGAAACAACACTGGTTGTTCAGTCTTTACGACAGATACACTGTTCCTTTCTGTACCCACGAGTGCTGTCAATGAAGCCAGATACAACTCAAAATTAAATAAAATTAGTGTTTAAAGAATATTTTCTTACATGCCCATGCTATGAAAATTACATATTACTTCCTGGTATAATTCATACATTACGATGTACGATGGGTGGAGTTGTAAATTCATACATTACGATGTACGATGGGTGGAGTTGTAAATTCATACATTACGATGTACGATGGGTGGAGTTGTAAATTGTACCCAACTCTCAAAATCACGGCTACATCACTTTGGGCTTGTTTAAACACCAAACTGGATATTTCCCATTCTAGAACAAGGACACCAGAAAACTTTCAGACAGAAAATAACCATCAGAAATTAAAACTTACAGAAAAAATTGCAAACCTACCAGTTAAAATGTTTGAGAAAATCACAGTTAATACCTGAAATGTGCTATGGGCAAATGTTATACAATGACGATATAGGAGTCGTAAAAAAATGAGACATAACCAATGTCTGCTCCCACCAAAAGAAGTCCTGTTCCATTAGCAATTCAGTGGGCAGTTTTAAAAGTATTGGATGGAGGTTAATTTTAAATTGTGATATATAACTGTGACGTGGGAATACGTAATACTCTCTTAACTGCTACAAAACTGGAGGTTGTGAAATAGGTAACACTTGCCACACCAAATCCACTGCACCTCAGACACTGACCTCTGTCACTGTACCAGCCGGGGTTGCCGATGAACTCTTGCACATCTGCGAGGATCCGCTCACTGATGCCGGCATCAAGTACAACCGAGTGCAAGGGCCTGCGGTTGCGCGGGTGTCCAAACTGCCTCCACTCGGAGCCCATGGCAGTGTACATAACCGTCTTGCCCTCGTGCTTCAGCAGCGCCATCTGCCGTGCTGTCCCACACACCACTCTCACCATTCCAAACACTCAAGCTACCGTACTGCTGCTTCCGACATCCTCCACACATCAACAAACTGACCTCGTGCTCTCACCTTGCAGGCAGGGTCTGTGCAAATGAGTAGATACTGTAGCTAGTTGTAAGGGACACACTTCAATCTGTCCCAGCTTGTAAAATGGCTAAGGTGTGAATGGAGAGGCAATGAAATGCATTAAAGGTTTCGACAAGCATGAGGACTATATGAGATTATACTTTCCTCAGCAAGTTGATGGGGCACATGACTACAAGTATACTTCTTACGAATCTCAACAATCATACAGAAAAGAATTGACTATTACATCAGCCTTGCAGCACACACAACTGGAAAGTGGTAAATTTCCTACAGGTCTGAAGATTTTATGGTAAAAATTTGTTTAATGCTGCTATGTATTTAAAGACAGTGCCATAAACCATCCCTTTCAAGGATTAACTTACTAGCTGCAGGTTTCGTACACATGTTCATTTGTGTACACAGTCTAACAAGTCTGACTCGCCAGAGGATCTTATGTACTTCTATTCTGTTCTGCTGTATGGCTGGTATTAAACAGCTTCTATTCCTTTATCATTCACATTGAGTTCTGCTATACTTCCATAACACAAACCTTCCAATTCCTCACACGTTATATTACCTATATGACTTTTCTAAACAGAGTAAATATTGCCTGCTCTTGTCATGCAACTGCTGAAGGAAGACTTTTCACTTAACCTGCAAAGAATAAGATTTACTGAACATTTCTAATTGTGTGTCAATATTTACACAATACATGTTGCTAGTTATTAAAATACTTACCACATTCATATAGACATTTTTTAATATGTAGCTGGAAAGCTTTTAACTACAGGTTGAAAACTGCATTTTTAACACACTATGAATAAAATTTCAAATATTTCACACCAAAATAAAAGAGTTGAGAACCAGTCTCTACCATCTATGATTTATCTTTTTTTTTGCTGGAAATTTTACTTAAGGATGTGTAGCAAGATTTTTCTCACAATACAGCCTGAATAATAAGTTCTGAAGCATTATTACAGCTACACTGTCTTTTTTTTAATTAGCGACTTTCGGCAAGAAATAAGTAAAGTTTTTCTTCCAGCCATCGCGGCTATGGTGGTGCAGTAGTAAGCCTACTTGCCTCCCACTAAGGCGAACCAGGTTCAATTCAGGGTGGGGTCGCTCCTGGATTTTCACATGTGGGAATTTGTTTTCTTGGGACTCTCCCTCCACTCCACTTTTCTTGTGGACAATAACAGAAATACGCTAGCAATGGTAGTCAAGTAATACTGATTTTACAAAAAGGTCAAAGAAATGGCCTATGCCCTGTTGACCATTAATCTAAAATGTATGATCAAGTTTGTAGTGAAAATTCTGTGACTACAACATGGTGAGGACTGATTTTTTAAGACCCTGGAGTGGAGATGTTTGGGCTGCTATTAACGAGGTCTTGAGAGCAGATGAGGGTGAAGCACGGTGGATATGGAGCAGCACTGGAATGCAAGGGCGGGGGAAACTTGAGGTCTCCGAGAAAGCCAGTCCACTGACAGCATCATCTGGCATGAGTCCCATGTGCAAAAATCCACGAGTGACCCCACTGGGAATCAAACCTGGTTTGTCTTGATGGAAGGCAAGCACTCTAGCCACTATGCCAACTGCAGCCTCCATTTAGATACTGGTTTGGCTCAGGAAATAAATAGCCTTTTTCTTATGGACTGTATCTTGTGTCCTAGCAGGCTCTGTTCGGGAATGAAGATATGAAGGAAAGCAAATGACTCGCACCTTCTTCTAGGATGCGGAAGTAGAGCACCTTGTCACGTCCAAACGCAGTCATAGTCACAGTCTCGTACGGCACGCCCATGTGCAGGTCCAGCGTCTGCTGCTCACGCACTCGCTCCACGCGGATCCACGTCCCCCCATAGCTGCAACACACAAGCTCTGAAAACTCTCTTGCTTACAGTCCATACTTGTATCATGTACGAAACATGGCAGGCACTGCTGATGGCACTTCATGGGGCTCTACTTCCAATACTTCCCTACGTGGCCACACCTCAGCAGCACTCCAGGCAGATATGAAAGGGCATGTGTCCCTCAAATTCTCCACAGTAATTAATTTAGTGATTTCCAGAATAGGAAAAAGAGTTTCTGAAAATGGTGTTCACAAGCTCTACAGAAGCTGCCAATTAATTTCTCTATGCACACATTTCTATTCAGTGTAAGAAATTTAATTTTTTTTGAGAGATTTTTTTTCCACTTCAAGAAATAACCATCTGAACTGTATACCCTGATATTCTTTATGTTCACTGATGACGTCTGCAATTCCATGTGTTACATACCTACAAACAAGCATCAGAGTGTACTACAGTGCTTAGTACTGGTACCATATGACTATGAAAGAATTGTCAGTTGCTGCTCTACATGCCAGTGGACACGTTTGGCAGTTTGCATCACCACACGTACGAATGATGCCATTCCCAATTTAACTGTATGGATATTTGTAAATTACAAATGGAGTGTGCAAGTATAAGTGCTCCTGCAGTTGTGGGCAAGTGTCATCACGAAAACCTGGCGAGGGCCACGGTGGTTGAGCGATTTCCCTAATTACCTCCCACCAAGGATTTTGCAAGTGGGGATCGTGGTCGACAGGCTTACTCGGGGATCTCCCACTTCCCCACCCTTTCATTCTGGCGCTGCTCCGTACTCACCTCAATCACCCTCATCGGCTCTCAAGACCTCGCTGTTGAGAGCCGCCCAAATATCTTCACCCACGAAAACCTGGCACTTCTTTTTTAATATTTGTAAAACTGCAAGATGTGACCAAAATATGAATATTGTGGAATTACAGACATGCCAATTTTCTTACGGTAACATTTAAGCTACTGTTTAGCATTTAATGTTGAGTATCAAGTCAATTTGCAGAGTAGATTTCAGTTTGGTTTACTTACATCCTGTTCCTTTTTTTAAAATAACATCCATAGGCTTAGGGACAGAACAGCAGAGGAGAAAATGGAAGGGATGAAAGAACGTGTGCGGGGTTGGCTTAGTGAGTAGGTCGCACGAATGAAAGGCCGTACGTACCTGAAGAAGTGCGTGCCGACGCTGGGGATAAAGTCGTACTTGGTGCTGACCTGGCCCGTGTCGCGCTGCTCGAAGCTCGTCTCAACACTGAGGTGCTGCGTCTGGCGCGCGCCGCGCTCAGTGATCCACTGCAGCAGCCACTGGTAGCTCTTGTCGCGGCACGGCACCTCCAGCGTGATCATGTAGCGCCTGCGCAGTAGCACCACGGCGCCCTGCAGCCCCTTGCGCAGCACCGCCGCCGCTGCCCCCACACCGAACAGCCCGAATCCTGCGCCGAAGTACGGGTTGTCCGACAGACCCGACACCAGCTCTGTGATCGTCATATCGCCTTCAAACTCCCCCGACTTCCAACTTCCTTCCTTGCGTTCTCCTCGCAATCACATGTTGACTTTGCTCACTGTCGCCAACGTTTATGGTGACGGTACAGCCGCCGTTATATCTTAGGTACGTGTCGAAACACGCTATAAATAGTTGACAGTCGCTTACAAAATGCAGTGGATGAGTAGTGTAACGTAATTTCTATATAAAATATTGATTAACTTTTACTAGTAAGTTGGTATGTTCGCTAGTTGTACTACTTGTTCAATGCTGCCATCATGCAAATGTGATAGTGTGTCGTGTGTAGTATTTCAAAACTGTTATTGCTCAGTGAGCAGAATTTTTCTTTCATTTATAGAACAAAATAATATTGTGTTTCAGTTATCCTATTTTTTTGTTCGTCTAGTTATAGCTGTATGTTTCGATATTTTTTTTTTACAATTGTGGCAATGCCATTTCAGAGTCACATGCATGGTGCTGTGTTTTTGTTTACATCCGTGCTCCGTGTGTGATCTGTCGTCTGGATAGGTCGTGTATTATTTTACTTGTCGGTTGGTGCGGTGCCCAATGAACGAATATTCGTGATGTTTTCAAGGCAGTGTAAATGGCTGTTCGTTGGCCATGTTCGTTTCCGTGACGTATGTGTAAGGTTCCGTAGTTCTGCCCGCACCAATCCCAACCTCGACAATCACATAGCGCACGCACAACTGAATTTCCTAATAAACAAGTTAGGTGAGCACTGCTGACTATCACAATGTTCTCAAAACTTAACTTGGAGCTTTTGGGTTCAAGTGAACCGCGTTAATGCCCTCGCCTTGGTTTTTTGTTCGTAGCAAGTAGATACAAGAGACTGAATCTTGAATTACTTTAACTAGCTGTACTTCCTCTTTGTCATCAAGACATTCTTGTGGGATCTGTTGAGTGATAATGATCATATATGAAAAAAAGGCTACAGTAGAATGTCATATTTCTGTTTGTTGTTTTGCAAACTTAACTACCGTAATTATATAATTAGGCATAGCACCAAGGGCATGTCAACCATTGACTTACCAAATACCCAACAGATAATAAAGCGCACATGGAAGGGACACTGTTATTTAAGAGGTATTGAGCTCATGTCATTGCAAATTGTAAATGAAGCAAGCATAATTGTTGAGAAGTGACTGCTTCATTATGAATGGCACAGGTACTGGGCTAGTTTATTGGGGGTAAACTACAGATGTGGCGTATTCGAAAATTCATCGATGTACACCGGACGTTCGAAAATTAATCGTTTGGTGAGTCCGGATGAACTGGCTTATACATCGGTTCCACCGGCCTGAAAATCTGATGGATATGCACCAAAACATCAACCGATGAATTTTCGAAAACTTTCTCTGACAAATGAAAACTAAAAATACCCACAACTCGTAATTTCAAGCATTCCAAAATGTACCACAATAATTCAGACATCAAGTTTTACAAATGAGATATGAAAACTTTAAAATTTTAGTGGAATGGTATTAATATGTGTCTGAAAGCAGACGAAAACACCCCTAAAAATCAACTTGATCTTCAAAAAATGCCTCAAGTGGCATACACTGGTGGATTCATCTATGAATTTTCGAATATGCTGATTAGCAATTGCGGAGACGTGATAGAGAATATTATGTAAAGACACAGATTACAATACCAAAACAAGTAGTCAGAACTTCTATACCGCGCTTTTGAAAATTTATTGATGAATCCACCAGTAGTTGGTACACCAGTTGAGGTATTCCTCTAACATCGGGTTGATTTTAAGCTGTGTTTTTGTCTGCTTTCAGACATATTAATACCATTTCACTCTAATTTTAAAGTTTTCATATCCCATTTGTAAAACTTGACGCCATCAGGTGACACGGAGACTATCACGTTACACTTTTACCTGTTTGGATGGGCGCCAGCGGTGGGTTCTACACATCGCACTTTGAGACTCAGGGATACTGTGGGTTCTGTGTGTTCATCTCACCCGTGCATACATACGAAACAACCTTTTATATCCAACACTGCAGTACAAAACACTTGATGGAGCTGGGTAACTGATGCTACAAAGGCTTACAACTTTTCCATTGTAGGTATATTTATTAATACGAAGTTACACCGTGCCAGAAAATGAATTAGGTGTTTTACTACTCGTACGTGACTAGCCAGTTCCAGTGGGTGATTCCCCCAGCACGTTACTTCAACTCGCGCACTCCGACTGGATGATGCTCCGCGGTGTTTAAAGACACAGCCTCTACAAAGCAAGGGGCACACAGCCGCTAGGATGGACTCTAGATGTTGCCTAGAGACAGGACACGGAGTATGAAATGACACGTGCGATTACCTGCAGCTAACACGTACTCCTCGGGACTTGTCCCCGAACCATGTGGTGTGTGGCGATGATCATACACATAGCGGGCTAGTGCAGTAATAATAACACAGTACAAAAATTACAAGAATAATGCTGGATGAACATGGGGCACTATATGATTAGGCAAAATAAACACACAGCTGTGTGAAAGTAGTTTTGGATCCCGCTGGATGAAGTTCGTAGTGGAACACGTGTGCGGGCATAAAAGCACAATATTTCACAGTAAATTCGGTCAAGAATCATCTGCCAAAATTTGTATCTGCATTACAAAATCATCCCCGCAAGAAACGAGCATACAAAAACTCGTAAGGCGCCGGATGGCGGGAAACACCAAGTACATGAATTGACCGTGTGGTCAGGAACAAAAATGCATCAAACATTAAAAATACAAGAACATTTATTGAAAATATTACATGAACCCTGAGATAAAATGATGGCGCACAAGATGGAACAGAAATTAGCCCTTCTAATGTGGTGATGGCGTAAATACAAACTTGATGGTAGCTAACCACGTGGCGTGGGCAGTGTGGCCACAAAACATATTTAACATGACAAAACCCTCAAATAATTATACAAGCATACAAATACTGCTCAGCGCAATTAAGCAGAAGGTACAAGGAAAGCGCTAAACAGGGCATCTGATACACAAATTGCGTGGGCCGCATGGCCTCTCCGACATCTCCTCCTCTCATCTCGTTTAAATTCCAAAAATCCTGAAAGGCTATTAATAATTAAGTTAAGCGGATAACGCTGGGGATGACTGGCGAAACGTACGCAAGGCAAAGATTAAGCGGTAAATTAAAAAGTGCTATTAAAATGTACATCAGTGCAAAAGGATGAAGTGCATACGTGACAGTGTATTACTTCGTTAGCTCTCCTAGACGACTGCCCAGAGGCAGGGGTCGCACAGACCTACCATGGCTGCCTACGGGGTTCACACAAGCGGAAGTGCTATGCACATTGAGTGAAATTTTTATATATTGAAAATAAAAGTGGCACAAATAATTTAAATATTGTTTTACATTTTAGAATTTTCTGTATTATTTTAGAATTTTCTGTATTATTTTTGTGCCGAGAGAGAAAAGAGAGAGAGAGAGAGAGAGAGAGAGAGAGAGAGAAGAGAGAGAGAGAGAGAGAGAGAGAGAGAGAGAGAGAGAGAGAGAGAGAGAGGGGAGAGAGATAGAGAGATAGAGAGAGAGAGAGAGAGAGAGAGAAGAGAGAGAGAGAGAGAGAGAGAGAGAGACTGTATTCCGTTACTATGTCATCCCAACCGAGTTTTTTCTCGTTTATTATTTTGGGTACTCTGGATTTCTGTAACAATACCGGGTGTTCACACAGTAACTTAACAAACAAAGCTCTGTCAGCGAATTTTTTGTTATCTCCTTCATTGTCCGTCGATTCACTAGAAAACATGATTGCCCATGTAACACTATTCACACGACACAGGCTATCGAATGTCAATACAGCATTGATAACGACCGCCTATTCAATCGACCACATGTACCTTGCGAGGTCTACACACATCTGCCGGGGGGATGTCTGTGCGGGGAGGGGAGGTGGATGCGAAGCGGCAACAGTGATGACTCACGTCATGTTACTGCTACCCGCTAGTTACATCTAGTGGTAGTTGTATCTACTAACTTTTTTGATAGCACTTCTTCCAGGCTAGTTGTAGCTTCTGTTTATTCCCACTGTTTAGTGTTGATGCTAACACTACCTAGTAGTCTCTACTACAGTAGACACTAGTGTTATTCACTCCACTGAGTGTGAATTTGTGACTCACTACTTCCTGGTGTGTGAGCTGCTTGCACTCATTTATTTGCCTCATATTTTAGCAGCCCAGTTTTTTTTTTTTTTTTTTACATTGTTCTAGGTGATTCTGTTGTGTGTTGAATGACTGTGTTGGCTATCTGGAATTTTTGTCAATATTATTGTAGATTTTTATATTATGTTTGATACATGGGCAGTATCATGTGGTGTCGTATTACAGAGCTGCCAACCAGCCAGGCAGAGGACTTCCTGAAGAAACACAAGAATGTACCGGATATCTCCCCAGAGCGCCTTGGCAGGGCAGTGGAGATGTTGTTGGTGAGTTAATAACCTGCCTCTTCCTCAGTGAAAGCTCGAGATCAGTTGAGTATGTTTCTGTAAAATAATACAAATCTAATATTATACACAGAAGGCTAACAAATTAAATAACCATTCCTTTAAAAGGTTTTTATGCTATATTGTGTAATGCGTATAAGGAAGTTAATTCAGGTTAGTGAAACAAAATTAAAGTAAGGGATATACTGTAGGGTGGTGTAATACCCATCTGATATTGCCTGTCTTTTATAAAGTGAGACATAGAATAAGACCTTTGGTTAGAACAACAATAGAATGCTTTGGCGAAACTAGTCATTTTCCCATGTGTGAAGATTCAGGCATGGCGTTAACTGCATTGGCTGGAAGTTGGGGCTGGGCATGATCACAGTGTCACCATTTGTTCAGCTGGGAAGAGAAAACATAATTCTCTCTAATAACTGAAATATGACATGGAGTAAGTTAGGAGTAGACTACATTTCATTCCTGGATATCTGACGATTTGCAGCTGTTGGTTCTCTGTGGTGGTCCAACTACTTGCCTCCCACCGAGATAAACCAGGTTTGATTCCCGGTGAATTGCTCCCGGATTTTCGCGTGTGGGGATTGTGCAAAATGATGCAGCTGGCTGGCAGATTTTCTCTGTGATATCCTGTTTCCACTGCTCTATACTCACCTTGCTTTACCCTCAACTGGTCTCAAGACCTCAATGTTAAGAGCCACCCATCACTCCACTCCATTCTACGTAGGATGCCTCTGGTTTGACGTCCAGCCATCCTCCAACGCCACCATCTGACGTATCGATATCCTGGTGTAACTTCAGCTAGGTGATACCCGTCAACACACACATTGTGCATACTCCTGAAGCAATCCGCCATGACCCCATGCCCGATGCCCTGTACTTCACCTCGGGATGCAGTTAGCATTGCTGGAAAGGTTTCAAAATTGGGTGGAGGGGGAAAGAGTACAGTTTGAGACTTACCTTGAAGAAACTACACGTAACACTTTCCAAAGATTGCTTGAACTGGAAATAGGCAGTGTAAGGGTACAAGTTGATACAAACGTGAATTATTCCCTACAGGCCCCTACCCGGGTTTCGAATTTATTTGTGTGCCTGGATATAAATGCATTTGAAACAATTATTATTTAAATTAGTTAGTTACATATGTAAATAAGAAAGAATTATTAATGTACTGTTTAATTTCACTTAGCAGAGTAATGAGCAACAGCGCAACTGTATATTTTAAATTGGGTTTGTAAAAATTATTTTCTTTCATCCATGAAGGTGCTAGGAACAAGTGATTACTATACTGTTAAGGTTAGAGATACTCTTTAAAACAAACAAAAACTGTTGTTATGTACAAATACAATGTTTAAAATTTAAGAAAAGTAATGATTATCCATTGAGCATACTGGAAGAATATTTAATTTGTAAACCAGTAATTTGCCTTGAATTTTAATATACGTCACCTTAATCTGGAAGTGTAGACGTTGACATATGGAACAGATGATATATGTGACTATTGATAGGCCATAGCAAGTCGTCTTATATGTTCCATTTGGAAATCAGGATATATATCATACGAGCAGTGCAATGGTAATGTAAAAGATTTTATATGCATGAATTGTACTTATGTCATCAAACAAGATGGTACCTCACATATTACTTTGAAATGCACTGCAACTAATTTTCCAGTGAATGCCGATGACATAAAGAGTCTTAAAAGCGGTGCAATTTAATGAAAGAGATTAATGGAAGTTAATCACCAAACTACCAGTTTGGGCAAATAATAAGCCTTATTTTCCTGAAATATCATTTCATTTGGTGGATTTGTATTATAAGGCATATTATGTTTACATTTGTTTGTATGCTAAAGTAGTATCTAGGTTTGATCACTTCTTTAATTGTTTGTATATGTGTTATGTTATGTATATGTTAGTGATAATGTAAGAAAATTAAATATTCTGGTCCTTACGAGGCTGAAACGTTGGATTCTTTTAGTGTTGGCTTGTTGATCTAGTGATGTAGTCTTTTGAATGTTAGGTAGGAAATAATATTTAATACGGTTCTAGAGGTTGACTCGGACATTTGATTTACTAATTTAATTAATGTCATAGTTGTGTATGACGCCGTCGAGTGAGAAGCGAGAAGAATGGTGACACAATAAACTTACTGTAGGTGGGCACCAGCTGTGTTTCCCAGTCACCACACTGTTGAGACTTAGGGTCCTCAGAGATGCTGTGGGTTCTGTGTGTCCGTCTCACCCGAGCGTACTTACAAAACACTTTGCATTACTAAACATCTTTACTAAACTTGGATCACTTGTAGAGTTGGGCGAGAGGTTGTTGCCACTACAATGAAAAAACTTAGAGTACTGTGTATTTGCTTTCATTGTATTAACCATACAAGATTGAGAGAAATTTATTTCTTAAGAAAACTGGGATGTGTCTAGCTAACTCCGCTCGGGTGCTCCCCAGTCTGCAATTAATCTAGCACACTCCTAGATGGATGACTTCTCTGTGGTGTTAGAAAACACAATCTCCACAAGGGAAGGGGTCGACAGCCACTAGGGTGGACTGACAATTTTCCCTGAAGATGGGGTGCAGAGAATTACAAGATGAAACAAATGAACAAACCAGTGTGATTATTTAGCATCACTAGCGCGGACTCGTCAGGGCTCATCTTGCCGCACGTGGTTAATGAGGTGACGGCCTATACACATAGTGGCTAGGACGGAAATAATATCACCGTACCCTCTACAGAAATGAATAAATACCCTTGAAATATGATGGGACACGACATGAGTGGTTGCAATAAACACACAGATGCGTGAAAGAAAACTTACATGGCACAGATGGCATTGGATATGCTTCGTAGCGGATCACGTGGTGCAGATGAATTTTCAGTCTTCCTCCATAAAAACTGCAAATTCTGTCCAGATAAATTATAATTTCTGTTGGTAATATTATTCTTTTGTAGATTGAATTGGTTTTGAACTTGTAACATGCCGGATGGCAAGAAAATCAAACATTGAAATGACAGCGTGGTCAAACATACAAATCATCAATTACGTGAAAATTACATGAAATCCTGAATAAAAGTACATAGAACCCTGAAATAAATTACGGCGCACATGATTTTACACAAATAAACCTTCAAAGTGCATGGATGGCGCGGACATTGACTTGGCGGCTATGAACCACGTGGTCGCGAGTAATGTGGCCGTGAAACAATTAAACATGAAAATTACCCTCAAATACATACATAAAAATAAAATCCTTAAAATTTATTAATTAAAATTAAAATTTCTCCTCCTTTTCCTCGATTAAGTTCAGAAAGCCACAAAGGCATAAATTATTAGCTTAAACGGAAGCATAATGCTGGGGAATGTCTGGCAAAACCTACGCAAGCAAAGGTTAACCGGTATACTAAAGTGAAACTATTGTAATCTGCATTAGTGCAAAAAGTTTGTAGTACGTACATGACAGCATTTTTACCTCGCCAGCTCTCCTCGAAAGATTGCCCAGAACCGGAAGTTCTATGCAGGCCTAGTAAAACTTTTATATTTTAAAATAAATGGCGCACAAGAAATTTAAATATTGACTTACATTTTGGTATTTTCTTATTAATTTTCTGTATTCTCTGAATGTCTTTTATGACGGCGTTCACTCCGGAACAGTAATGTTCTTAATCTTTGTGCAGCACACATTTCAAATTCATAACCAAACATTGTGTAATATTATAAAACATAAATTTTAACATTTTAGACACTTGAAAAACATGAAAATAAACAAGAAACATAATATTACACTTGGAATAAATATTCCGTTATGGGAAAGTTCAAATTGGAGCCTCTTTGCACACGTGCCTGCCCACGTGTCATGTGAGTGGTGAGCACCGTCATGGGCTTAGCGCTACGGGCTGTTAGCCGGCGTCATGTATTACACATACACATAAAGAAATTTCCACGTATTACAGTGGGAAAAGAGAAATGTTATTGGGGAGTATTTTATGAAGGTTTTGCCAGCTTTACATCTAATATGGTCTACTCTTTTTGTAAAATGTGAAAGTTTGTAAATAATTTAGTTAACCATACATCCATTTCTGTGTGTGCATTGACGGGTACCACGTGGTGTTCCTTCAAGACCGTTTGTCTCACAGCCACCAGCAGTTCAACCACCACCCGCATGAGGGCAGTGCATTGCACCAGGAGCATTCCGCATGTGTGTGTGTGTGATGCAGTGCATCAGTGTGTTTTATTTTGTATATTTTATTCCATTTTACCATGGTCTTTTTATTATTATATTTTATATGTATAAAGCTAACCTGTTAATATTGAGTGTAGTGTTTGTTTCATCGTGTGGCATACCACATGTGTGTGAAGATGTTATTTACATCTTATATCTTTCATCGCCTTTTTAAATATGTTTATTCCAGTGTATAAAATTTTTATTTCAAAGTGTTTGTATATATTGTGTATTTGTGAGTGTTATTTACTATTTATTGTGAAGGGTTATGTAACGTACTTGTTTTGTGCAACATCAATCAGTTTGTTTACATGCAGCACATCCATAAATATTACAGCACAGTGTTTCACACATTATTCTCATATCACGTCTCAGGCATATCTGTTTGTGCGTGCAACATATTCATAATAATAATAATTTTTTTTCAGAGAGTTAGTATTGTCCCATATTTTGGGCCAGTATTGTCCTGTATTATTCACGTAAGCCACAGCCAGATGTAGATGCCACTGGCCTAAAGTGAACCTCCGTTACGCATTGCATAACATATTGACGACGTGACAATTTTCTATTTTTAATGTACCAGTGTTATGTACTCTTTTGTACATTAAATTAAGCCTCCCAACCTTTAAAACACACAGTCGTAATAGGCTTTAAAAACTCTGAACTAGGAGCAACACATGCTCGTCTCGAAAAAGCCTATACATTGAGATTATGTAGTGTAAAGTGCTAAAAATTTTTATATTTCTTTTTAATTATGTATTTGAATAAAGCTTAAAAGGGTTTTATTGCGCCATCATATCATTAGCGTCACACATGTCTACATAATTTCATTAATCATTATTATTTTGTATTTATATTTTTTATGTATGTGATGCGAGAACGCTCGGCCATTCAGTCAGTTCCTCACCATCCATTGTTCAGTAGCATTCTTCTGCTCATGTTAGACGGTCATCCGCGCGCAGCCCCTCCAGCCTTCACCGTTTTCATCCAATCATGTTCAGTGCAATAGCGTAAATGTAAATTAACCGAAACATGTAGTGTTTTAGTTTTGCCGGAGGGAGCACTGTCTCACACCCAGTCCACCTTTTATGTGGCTAGAACTTATTTTTTTTTTATCCTAAAACCATGTAGGCGTTTCGTGTCATTTTCGCAGTTTAAGTGCCCTCCCACTAAAATGTAGATTTTTATGTATCAGTGCCTCCTTGGAGAGAACCAGTGGAATAAAACGGTGTCCTCATAAAATGTGTACTTATTATTTCTCCATCTGCATAACCTGTTATCATGTTTTACGTAAAATATAAGGTGTGGAAATGACCTGCAACGATTTCTTCTCGGGAGTGAGCATTGTGTTGCGGGAGGCTGACATCCCTCACTAGACAAGGCATGATGGGTTATAGGTAACATCATCATTATCATCATCAGATGCTGGACATGAGAGGCGGCCACATTGTGCCGAGGGTACCACGACCCTGCATCACTCGTGCTGTCCGAGTTGGCGCCCACTAACGTAAACCTCGACGAACCCATTCCTATACAACCAACCTCATGTCCTCTGTTGTACCAAACACATAAGACGTCAGCATGTTATCACACAAAATCTGTTGTCGTTATGTACATTTTAAGTACTTTGTTTAGTGGAATGAAATCAGAAATTCATTTCTGACTATTGAAAACTCATCAAAAAACATTTTTATTTTCTTATGTGCATTTCATGTAATTTTCCTTGTGAAATTTTATTTATCATGTATTTTCACGTTAACAACACAAGTTCAGATACAAAGGGAAGGTTATAATAGAATTTAAATTTATTAAAGCACATCCCATTAATTGGTTAAAAAGATGCTTTTACAGTGCTGAGGAACTGTGACTTTGCTGGAAATAAGATTATTGTAGCTGCACAAAAGCCAGGTACTAAAGGACACGACTATAATAAAGTTTTGGCGGGTACAGTGGAGCTCTGGGCACAGTGGTCTGTGAATCGTAACAGTCAGCGTCAATAGCTGATGAGTGGATTTGTAAGGACTTGGTCTTCACACACACACCCCAAGTGATGTGGGGCAGCTCCTTGTCTCAGGTTATGTCCACATCTCTGCATCGTGCCTTTGTCGCAGGGCCTGGGGTTCGAGAGAGCAGAGATACAGGAGTGCCCGGAGGTGACCCTGCTGATGCCCTTCACGATCAAGCAGCGCACAATGCTGCTGCAGGAGGCGGGTGTGCACAAGGTCGTGCCTCGCTGTCTTCTAAAGTGAGTTCCTGTCTAGCACCTGTTATGTTCCTCGCTGACCTGCCCCATTGTGCACATGTAGCACTGGACACATGGCCACTGCTTCTCAACTTATGGTGGATACATCTTGTACATCTTGTAATTTTTTTACAAATATTCATACCCAACCTTTATGACTAGACATTAAAAATCAAAGTTTGACATGGCATGATAGAACACTACTGTACTCAACATAATTTTTTTAATGGGTACTGTTTTAGTTATATTTTCCCATTATAGTCAAAGATTATTAAATAATGAAGGAAGCTATGATTACAGTTATAGATGTTAAATGAGTTACAAGAGGAAAAGATGTTTGATTTTGCAATAATTGTTAAGATATTCCCTGTACCTTGACAAGTTTGGTTTTTAAATACGTGTTGATATGGATGTTATGTTCTGGAGGAATATACCTAAATCCAAGATGGTAGATATCTCTCTTCCTGAATGCTGAACCTAAGTAAACAGTTTACATTGACGTGTGCCCATGGGGGATGTATAACTGTGGCTACAATTATTTAGAGGGGCTAGCCACATCGAACAATGATCTAAAACATTTTTGGGTTGAAAGTTATGGTGACCTTGGCCACACAACGTTTATAAGAGATAGTTGAGGTTTTAGTCACTTTTTCAGTCTTATTTCGTGACACCAGAATCACGAAGTTGAGCGCCTTAATTGTGGGGAGGCAGGAGACCAGTGTAGATTACTGGGTGTGGTGTCTGGCCTGTCTCAAGGGGACACAATCCAAAGCCACTGTCACAACACTACAAGTCGGCTGACCCTTAGATACACATTTACCTGGAAGATGTGGTTTCTTAGGAGGCTGTGTTGTTTCTGGTGGCTGGAGACTCTTTAACACCCGGGGTGGGCTGGTGGTCACCTTGGTGACTCCTGGGCAGTGATGGCGTATGGACTTGAGATGAACTGCAATCAACTATGGTGGAAGTGTTGGTACCGCACAACCAAGGGTTGGCAATTCCCAGGTGAGGCTCTTCAACTCTTAGAAAGGGTTCTAAGATGGGGTGAGGAGGGCCTTCAAGTTTAATTAGTGTAGGAAATAAGTAAGGCTGCAGTGAAGTGGAGTAAAGCTCCTGGGTGGAGGTGCAAAGTGCAACCCCTGACTTAGGGTCAAGTGGTCTAGATTTGAGGGCAGCAGCAGCCCATTTTAACCTCCTCTGTATGCCTCCCTTCCAGGTGTAAGGCATGGGGAGTGAAGATACTGCTGAGACCAACGAAAGTAGAGCCGGTACGTGTGAATCCCTGGCATCTACTTCTGGAAACCCAGTGTTGTGACAAGAAACAACACCTTGTATTCCTTTTGTCCGGCCCTGCAAGAAAGCAGTGGACGGAATGATGGGCAACTCGAGTCACTTCTTAATACATTTATTCACTGATTCGACTGGTGGAGGAGTTTCTAGTGCTTCAGGCTCCACCAAATTCTACCAGTTTGGCAGAACTAGGATTTGTCTCTTAATATGTGGATGTCTGGCTTGTTGCAGTACAGCGTTCACTTTTGGTGGTCTGAACTACTTAGGAAATCTATGACGTTTTACACGAAGAATTTTAGAATATAGAAGATAGTTAAGTTTCATAGGTTTTATTACATGAGTAATAAGACACGGTGGTACTGTGCTACCTCCTACTCTAGACTTTGAAACGAAAGTTCCCTAAGCAATCGAGGTGAAGGCGGTTCTAGAAGTTAAGCTAATGGAGAAGGCATTACGTGGTGTTAGCGAAATGATTAATAGACAACAAATTTCCTGGCTAATGTTTGGGTTGTTGTGAAGGAACAAATTGGGGAGGACGTCTGCTTGAAGAGTAGCCTCAATGGTTGCCGTCACCGTCACCGTCCGGTTGGCAGGGTGGAAGTCCTGAAGGGACGTGTTCGACGTGACTTGTTACTAAGAGGTAGGTTCTGGATTCTACACCAGAAGGTGGTAAGGAAGGCGGAGCGACATCTTCAGGAGCCTGTGGAGGGTCTAGTCTCCCAGAAGTTGTGAGATCTGTGGTGGCTGCAGATATTGGGTCAGTAGCTGCTGAAGAAGTGTTGAGTTTCTGGTCGGTGATGTCTTCCTACTGGCGGAGATTCCATCCCTTGCGAGCGGTGGAATCTGCGGCTCTGTCAGTGGTCGCGCACCCCAATGGCTAACTCCGGCCCTTGCGAGTGGTGGAGGTGCAGAGACGAAGATTTCTGGCCATGCCAGATATTTTATATTTATCTCGCACAGGAGCTCGACGGCCAGAGGTGCGGTGGTGGGGGGGGGGGGTGATAGCCTCGGCTGCAGAGGTTGAAAATTCAAGGTTGCTGATGCGGCACTATCATCACTTATCTTGGGTTGTCTTCTGGAGTAGGCTGGGTGCTGTTCTCCCTCACTGCGCTGCGGAACTAGCTTGGCCAGGTTAGAGGTAGCGGAGGCAGCCAACAGTACAATCTAGCAGAGGGGGCGACGTGACGGCTTCTTGGGATTTTGGGTGAACAATACAAGCTAGGATCACATGTCTGTAGTGTCTTCTGACATTGTGCCACGTGGTACCTTGTAGGCATGTGTCCCGCCTCTTCAGTACTGTTTTGGTTAATAACCTGTCCCGCTATTAACCTTGCGCTCAAGATAGGGCGAAGTCATAAAGTAGTGTGTGCATCATAAATACGCAGATGCTTTATGCGTTGACAGTCTACAAGTGCTGTGTTTAAGTACATCTCCCTGTCTAAAATATCAATGTACATCTGGGTAGTTACATAACTTCCCTGTATATAACTTTGAATGTATGGAATTTGCCCAGATTAAGTGGAGAAGTACGACAGGTTGTGCGCTATATCTCCACCTGAAGGAACCAACTGGCGCCAGTATAATGTTGTGATTGTTTGAAAATTGTGCGGTGTGCTGTGTAATTTTGCTAACTGCTATTTGTAAGCATGTTGTCACAAACATGTACAGTATGTGAAGAGTGAGTGGATTTGGTATGAATCTTATATCATCAATGCAGTTGAAACTGGAACATTGTGCCACATTTTCAGTTTATTCTGACATATTTGAAAATTTTTAATTGCCTACTAGGAATTGTATTTGTTAAATGTAGTGTTCTTCAAAACTGCTACATGCTTTAAAACATAATTGCTCCTTTCTGAAATGTGAAGTACTGGATATTCTTCCATCATAATAGCATGCGTTCTTGTCAAATGAGTTTTTAAGTAAATTTGTACATTTATTTTAATAATTAAAACAGTGAGTTTTCCCGGTAGTCAATATGCCTACCTGGTAACTGCTAAGAGAGAATGGGTTTCGTATCAGTTCCACATCATGAATGGGTACTATGGTAGAGTTTGTATTTCTGAGTTATAGCGTACGTCATTTCTTAAGTGCCTCGTATGCAGTAATTGTGGGCATCAAAAAGCAACATCATATAGTACTAGCAATGAATGAATGCTGATTGGGGATAGGTGTAGGTATGTATGCATTACGAGAGGTTGATATTGCCATGCTGTGCATTTCTGACTTGGTGCCTTGTTCAGAATTGTTCTGCAGTAGGTCTCAATGAGCAGTGCCAAGTAGGGGATGTGTATGAATCGCTCCTTGTACATGGGTAGCAGCCCCCCATCCTTGTTTCACCTCTGCTACTCATGTACTCTAAACTGGGAGTACGTTGCACCTGCTAGGGTAAATTTTCATCCCTCATATTTGTTTGATGCCATTGGGTGAGGGGATAGCAAAAATTTCCTGCGTACAGACTGTAATGGTAAAAATTTAAAACAGTGCACCCACCCACGATCATAGCTACATTGTTCTGTTTCTTTGCCAAAGTGCATCAAAACAAATGTTTTGGGTGGTGTATAGTTACCCCAGCATGTGCAGAGTGACCCCAGTTTACAGTACCAAGTGATGCTGTGTTGCAGCTACTTGCAACTGGCCAAGAAGCGAGTGTCATTGCTAAAGGCGTACAAGCTGATCCCAGGGGAGGTAGACGTAGCTCGCAGCATGCTGGGACACCTGGGGGAGGGGCCAGGCCCCCTCCTGCAGTCTCCCGGGGACGATGTCAGCCTGACAGCCACCCAGATGGCGGTGGTACGCCACTTCCTCATCTGGCGGCTGGAGTTGTCCACCGCAGAGGTGGACCGCCTCTTGAAGATAAACACTCGCATCAAAAACAAGAGCCTGCGCCTCATCAGCCTCACTCTCGACATCCTGGAGCACCAGCTGGGCTTCTCTCGTGACAAGGTGCCTGTCTCCTTCACCTCTACACCCTGCCACCACCATTCTCATCTCATGTGTGTGTGTGTGCTTCTCTATCACTTTGTGGTTTGTCATTCATCTCACCCCACAGTTACCGCTGATGGTTTATTATTGTTTAGACATGTGTATAGCGTGTGGTGTGCATTGTACTCAAACTTTTAAATTTGTTCTTCCTGCCCACTCTTTGTGGACACGATCTTGTCCATCATATTGTATTAAACAGAAAAGAGTCAGTTGTGCACAACATGGTGTCGGCACATGTTGTTTATTTGTTAACGATTGTTTAAACATTGTCGTAATAAACTATATAAATTGTCCATTCTCATCCTTCTATGCTCAGACAATAATAAACTAGGTTATACATCCTATTAAGTGTACATTATCCTGACTTTAGCTGTCTGAGCTGAAAAAATATGCTGACATGATTTTAAGAGGGAGGTATTTTATTTTAATTTAATTCAAAATAAAAGTGTGCCTTTTCTTTACTACTGGGGGAGCTACTCTGGGTTTATACCTCTACGAGGTGAAACTATCAAATGTGTAAGCATTGATTCCCTCCTATTAGTTTAAAACTCTGGCTCTCTCCCCGGAGTATCTATAGATTGACTAAATGGATTGCCTGGCTGGGTTGTGGACCTTCCCATGCTTGAATGGTTGGTGTGACAATGTTTAGGTGGAGAGTCCTTAATTGGAAGAGAGGAATCAAACCCCAGGATAAGCGTGATCACAAATATCTCCCTCCCAGAGAGTCTGGTCCAGTCTACCGTAAAGGCCGTCAAACGTCGTGATGCCAGTTGTCACGGGTTACGTAAGGGAAATCAACCAAAGTATGCCTATGCGAAGCCTGGCCAGAAATTAATTGGATGTTTCTGAGTTTACTCTGCATCAATAGGGTTCTGGTCTGGTTGGTTTCCGTAAAGGGACGAAGTCCAGTGTAACTGACACTAGTTTACGCATAATGTTTAGTTTAGAGGGGAATGCACATTTTTAATACCTTTCCAGCGGCTGTGTGAACTATGCAAGTAACAGCGGGTTCTTGTACGGGAGTGCAAGGGTGAGGCGGTGGGGTTGGTTCGGAACGAAACACTGGCGGATCTGGGGTGTCTATATAATCAAGGTTATGCCAGAACCAGTCTATGCCTAGTAAAGATTCCCTGTCTTACCTCAGAGCCTCAAATAAGAGTGGAAGCTCGTCACTTGGAGTTATCACAGGGCCAAGTAGTGGTTCAATAATTATTGTAGTTTCAAATACATCACTGTTGGCTGGAGTGTTCACTGGATTATTTAGTGCGTCTAACTCTCTTTGCAAGGCCAGACAGGCTAATCTGCATACTTGGCTAGCTTTACCTTTTGAATTATAAGGCATTTCAAAATTAATCAAACACACACAGGAGCGTACTCCCCTGAACACCAGGTGTATAAAAAGCCCTCCTAGGTCCGGTCTTTACTTCAGACTGGAACTGAGGTAATGAGTAGTTGTGATTCTGGATAATTCACTGTGAATCGTACTGGAAGTGCCGGTGCTCTGGACAATATTTGGGTATTCCCAGAATCTTATATAGACTAAGGAATATTATCCTGGCTTTGTGCAAGCTGAGGATCACCAAACATGTTTGGGTTGTCAGCTACTGTGAGCAAGTGATTTCTTAATTGTAATGAGCCAATTGCAAACTATTATAGCAATAAAAGTGACTTTCTAGGTTGTTAGAAACGAGCAACAAAGGGTTCAAGCTACAACTGAACGTATATTTATTCATACGTTGAAACAATGGGAATGCGCAGCTCTTTGCAGTGATAATAAAAAAAACTGAAGTTAATTTTTTGGCAGGTGAAGGCTAATCTGCTTCAAAAAGAAAATAAAACACAATGATTATTAATTAGAATTAACACGTGATTCTAAAGAGGGGGAGCGGTGCAGGCAGTCCAGAAGGGACGTCAGCACAACCTGCTACTGCGGAGGCCGGAAGGATTAGCTTGCGGGTAAGGGAACAGACGAGGACGTCGAGATACCTCTGGTTGATGATGGCGTCCTTGTCTGGAGATGATGTAGTAAGAGATTGTTGCGTTACTTCTACTTGAGACTTTTCACCGAGCACTTACTTTGATACGTATGGCCTAGTGGTCATGAACAACCCTGGTTAAGATCTGCTCGAAAATATTTGCAGACTGCGAGGTCATGTTGACAGCCACTTTCCTTGCTGATGCTCTCAGCCTTGTACAAGCTGGAGGGCCGACGAACTGTCTTGAGCTGCTGTTTGGCACTTCCTTATATAAGGAAAATGTCAGCTTGTAGGTTGTCAGAGGGATGCAGGGATGGCTAGCCTCGCCTCACAGGGGTGGTTTTAATTATGGTCGTGGGCCGTGCTACCATTTCTTATCCCTCGGTGGCAGGCTGGAGTCATATCTACCGCCTCTCCGTGAGGCTCTGGCGGCAGTGATGACCTTGTATGTTGGGTGTTGCCCTCCTGCAGCATCCTGTCGAACGAACTTCTTTGGGTCCGGCATGTCGGTGAATCGTCGAACAGTACAAATTCTTTGGCGGGAACTGGACGACCACATGGCTGCTTTTGTGTGGACAGTAGAATTTAAAATAATCACCATGTGTCTGTAATTGTTCACTAGGTTGGGAGCAATCCTTTAGGCTCGGGATTGATTGTCTGCCGACTTGTGACTTGCCCATGTGAGTTTATTTGCTCGATGATAGGGCAAAGTCGACAAGTAGTGTTTGCATACCCAGTTCAATACGTCCAGAAAGGCTCCATGCATTAATACTCTGACAAGGAATTGATAACTGCTGAACATAACCATCTGGATAGAAAATGTCTCTTGAATAGTGATCCTATTAGGACAATAAATCAACACATGTCAAACTTCACATGTCTTACCAATCGACAAGCGAAAAACCTGTAGGAAATCCAGTTATTCTATGTCTGTGGTCTTTCAGAAAATAAAGCTTCTGGGCAACAAGTACTGTTTACAACTGGCTTTAAAATCAATGCCATGTTAAAAAGCATCGTCACCAGAGTGAAACCAACCACTGACAAATTACAAACCCAGGACTGTATGTATCAGATACCTTGCGAGTGTGGGAGCATGTACATGGGAGAAACTGACAGATCCCTTTACACACATATAAAAGAGCATAAAAATAATATTAAGAAGGGCAAAACACAAAAATCCAGACTTGATGAACATGTTTGATAAGACAGCCATAAAATACTATGGAAAAATGCTACTCCACATATTATAAAAAAACTCACTCTATTAAAAGAAAAATAATCAGCATTTATTTTGACTAATACAAAAGTATTCAGTCAACAAAGAGCATTGAATCAAAAACCATGGAGAAACCAGTAATTAATAGAGAATCAAAATTATATCAAAACGAATGTGAAAAAACCATCACACGAGGATAATAGCTTATTTGATCCACTCATAGGTGTGCAGCCATTCAGGAAAGAGCTTGAATGGCATTGGCCAAGAGAAGGGGTCTGTACAATGCACAGTGGATTCTCTATCCATTGTTTCTCAGGGGACTGACCTGTGGACTTTTAATGAATGTGGTCTTGAAATGCAGATAAATAAAAAAATGGGACCACAGAATACGTATGTTCCATAGATGCAGAATTTCAATCCATCCGCGTTCAGTACATAGAGGTTCCACTGTATACAACCTTATCTTTTCCACTTTCCACTTTTAGTCTGCCTGAAGATGGGAGGAGACATTAGCTCCCGAAATGTCACGACAAGCCCGTCTAAGGAAACCTGCTGTGTCGTCTAGTCTTATGGCAGTTAATTCATTGTTGCGTCATCTAGTCCTGTGCAAAATTTAGTCTTTTGTCTTGGTGTTCATCTTTGCTGTCTTAGGTATGTTGCCCTTGTTCTTTTTTTCCGGTTTTTTAGTTTGATTGAAACTTACTGTATTCTGTTTTGTCATTGTTATGTCGTCTAGCCTTGCGACTGTTACTTCGTCGTCATGTCATCCAATCTTGTGCATAATATTTTGTCGTTGTCTCAGAGCTCGTCTGTGCTGTCTTAATTTGTGTTGTCTTTGATTTTTTTTCAGTTTTTGTTTGATAATTCATTCTGTAATTTTTGTTTTTGTTTTCTATTGTTTTACTAATCTGAAAAAAATTCCTTAACGGACTCATTAGAATCTGACTAGAGCTACTCTTGGTTCATTTTTCCGTGATTGTTTCATTTCTCAGACCTTTTTTTTTTTTTGGTGACTACATACTGAAACAATGGTGCTAGTGAGGGGCGGAGTATGTCGGATTTGAGAGAAACACTGATTTGTGGCTAGAAATGTAGAAAGGATGTTAAAGTTTTCCAAGGGCGCCAGCTCATTACGACACGGGTGAACACATGGAGACTGTATCTCAGCGTAGTAGCAGGTCAGGTGTAGGTGACGCCTGGTTCTAGTTTGAAAGGAGAATAACTGGTTCTATACTAATACAAAGTTAATTAAAGTTAAACTGAGCTAAGTAAAAGGTGTCTGGAAGAGACAGAGTGAAGATAAATATGTATGTACAATTTCGCTGGTCATCAAGACGTGGTAAGTAGCCACCGAGGGCGTACATGAAGGTTACGAGATCTCCGGAGGTTACAGCACTGAATTAGTGCTCTGGGATGTCGTGAGAGAGTTTGAGAAAGAATTACTGCCCGAGCCTGGCAGTGTCCAGACTTATATAGGTGAAACTTGTAGGCTGCCGACCCGGGCTGCGGGGAGGGCAAGCATCCTGCCTTGGTTGGTGTGGGAGTTGAAAAACTCGGGTCAGCAGTAGTCAGTGTTTCTACTTCATGCCTCTTCGGCGGCGCTCGGCCTTGCCCGAGGTCCGGGCAGCCTGTGTGCTCTCAGCTTGAAAAGGGGGGCCGGGTTGCATAACCTTCAGGTTAAGAGAATTCGTTCATAAGTTCCTGTTGCCTGTTAAGAGTAGGTAACTGAGAATTCATCTGGAAAATTATATCTACGTGTCTCTCACGTCTGTAGCAGTGGAAGTAGGAACACTTAGCGATGAGTTGTAATCGTAGTTGATTAGTAGTAGGAGCTGCACGCGTCAACATTTGCACTGTTTATAAACTGAGCACGTGGGTTTTTGGAGTGGGCCATATCCCTAAGGCACGGTGAGTACAATTGCAAATGAAATTAAGATGGGAGTCCAATGAAAGCATATATCGCAGAATGAGAGTACATCCACATACAATACACCCACCCTCGTCTGATGTGGGCATGGCATTGAGGCCTGCCATTGGCTGACATGGATAAAAGTACTATTAAGCACGTGGAAACTTAAAGTATTAAACTGTCCAGGGCAGCGAGTCTGATGGAGAGGAGAATAAATACGCGGGAGGAGTAAAAACGATTAGAAATGGTTCCGGTAATTAAAACGCACTATTGCAGCTAAATGGTTGGTGCAAACTGATGAGAGCTCCCACAACGTGCGATGCATGTCTATCCTCTCTGGTCTGCAGATCAAGTCTATAGATGGTGGCTTAGAGATCCCATTACCTAGCTGCTATCTCCCACCAGCATCGAGAGGGAATTTACATAAAACATACATTTGGACAAATGTACATGGTAGAACACTCAAAACACAAAGCAAGATCTGGAGGAATTGAAAGCGTAATTCCGACGTAAGAAATCAATTACTTCAATTCCACAGTTCTTGTTAATGTGTGTCCAGAAAATAAGAATTACGTGGAAAAGCCGGGATAGTCTTGCAAACCATGTAGAAAAATATTTAAAATTAAAACAATAATTTAATGTTACGTTAGAGAATTTTAATTTGGGCATGTGGCATGGTGGATGATGTAAATGCAGAGATCATTATTTTACATTTTAACAAAACTGAATAAAATGTAAGATGCCCTTTTTAAAAAAAACAAACATAACACAAACACTGCAAAAATATATTATGAATTTAGAGCATCTCAAGTCATTGGTTAGTAACATTACGTTGACCATGTGACTGTGCACTCTTAGACTATTTATGCCTCACTTAAGGGGAGCGCAAGGGAGATAACACTTTCCCTTTTGTAATGGAGACTCTGCTTTCAGTGGAACAGATTATTGTAGCACTGTAAACGTGCTGGGCTGAGTTTACTCCTCGTTACATGGGTCATGCGGGTCACGGAACGGTTCACTGACCCATTCTCGCATGAACGACTTGTGTGACCTGTACACTGAATGCACGGTTGTGCGTGGCTGATGCATAAGCAGAGCTGCAGTGGGCCACATCCCAAGCGGGACTGTGAGGGCGACGTCAATGTATGCTCAAAATATTGCACTTAATCTTTCATTTTTATGTATATCAAATATTGTTTATAAATGTAATTATTGACATTTATTCATTAAATTGTAATTAATTTAAGAAGGAGTGGTATCTTTTTTCACCTAATTTTTACTTGTGTTGCTTGGCAGCTGTAAAAATGTAAAAACTTCTGATACTGTATTTTTAATTTTTCATTAAGTTAATGGTGTCACAGTTGTCGACCGTAGACTACAAAGTGTGGTTGCTCATATGCAGAAAGCTATTAAGGTTCAGTTAATCCATCAATCTTGCATCAATGACTAATGAATGCGGTGCACATATTTTGGAACCCACAAATAATTTTTACCCAACTTTGTTGCCCCCTAGTGGCCAATGCACACATTTCCAGGCATGGGTTCCTTTCTGTAAAATGTTTAGTTCATTGTCTTGTATCACATATTGCACTTTGTGTATTTTTTAAATTTATTTTTTGTGAAAATTCTGTATATTAATAGTTCAAATGTTAAGTCTGCCATGTAAGGTTTAGGTGAATAGTTAAAATTTTATGGGGTTTTTTTTTCCATCTAATACTTTATATCACCAAGAAAGCAAAGAGTTAATATTGCTGGTGAAACTTACCCCTAAATGATTGTATATAATCAATGCAGATGAAGCCTCTAGATGATCTGACCATTTCAGTTTCAAAGTCCATCTCAAAGGTTGCATTTTTTGTTAAAGTAACGCTGAATTATTAATAAAATTATTTCACTTGCAGAAAAACAAATTCATGATATATTATAAGTGGGCTATGCTGTGTAAAATATTGGTGGCTGTGTTTGCGTATGGTATATGCCGTGGACGTAACTGTGATGGAGGTGCTGCAAAGATATTTCTTGATTTTGGATGTGGTTGTGGATTTTTGCAGATTAAGAATAATGGCTTCTTGATCCACAGCCACCCAGACAACACGCTGCGCACCCTCAGGGAAGTCCCGCACATCCGTGGTGTGCCCTACAAGAAAATAGTGTTTCTGCACCCGAAGATAGTGATGACGCCAACAGACACACTCCTGTGCACACTACACCACCTTGAGGTGTGTGCGTCAAGACTGCGATCTCTTGTCAGCTGTCAGTTTGCTGTAGTTTGCCTTTTGAAATGACTTGAGTGATATTTCAATACCCCTGATGTGGTTTTTTTCTAAACAAAGTTACCTTGTTAGTACTAATTAGGCCCTTCACTGACCTTCTTTATGATGAAAATGTATAAAAGGACAGGAGTCCAATCACTGATAGTCTAGTACTTGTCGATAGGCACACACACAAAGTAGGATGGCACATTTTTTCACGTGGTTGCGCGATCGCGACGTTTTTCTGTCTAAGCCAACTCCATCAGGTGTCGAGTTGTAGGGCACTGCAGAATTGTGGAAGGGTGCTGTTAGTAGTAAACCTAGCGGCCGGGTGGCGAACTAGGGTGGGACGGAAAAATTGAAAAAATGCAGGTATATCAGATTAGTGTGGTAAGGAGCTGTGGTTATCTTATGTTGAGACCTGGCGGCTGCCTGGATTTAGTTATAAATTGGTGAGCTAATTCCCAGCGTCTGAGTTGTGAGCTATTGCTTGAAAGTGGTAGGGCTCTCACAACTCTGGTACCGTAGCAGGAATCAATCTTAGTTGTGTGATGCTGCATGTGCTACAACTGGTTTGTTCTGTAGGTTATTGATGTTGCCAGCTATGACTTGTTTGGTATCTGCTCTGTGGCCTCTAATTTTTCAATTTTCCCGCCCCACCCTAGTTCACCACCCGGCCGCAAGGTTTACTACTAACAGCCGCCTGATGAAGCTGGCTTAGCTGTCAAAACGTTGCGATCGCGCAACAGCGTGAAAAAAATGTGTCTTACTTTGAGTGTGTGCCTATCGACAAGTACCAGACTGTAAGTACTTGGATTCCTGTCCTTTTATATATTTTTAGTAGCCTAGTGGCCTATTTACAATCTTCCTTATGATGACTATTAGTTATATGAAGTGTGTTATTGAATAAACAAACTGTTCTAGAAGTCTAATTTCTGTATATCCTGTGCACAGATTTAGTTACTTGAATGCAGAAGGCTGTCGAACTATAAAAAAAATTGATTTTCTGTATTTGTAGCATGTTTCATATTTTTGCATTGGGGTATCAGTTTGATGCGTGACGTTTTTTCAACTTACTTAAATTGACTTAGACTCAGTGCGAATCACTGTGCTGTATCCCAGCGGAGTTTGATTGCAGTACAATCTTCCAGATGCCAAGAACTTGTACTGTTAATCCAACGGTAAAAGACGCATGTGCTTATCCGGAGGAAATTGTACCGGCCGAGCTACTGAGATGTTGCTTCAAGGTCACTTAGTACTATAGTGTGCAGAGGGATGGCACCAGTAGTATCGACTGCAGAGACATGCAACAGCTGGAACTTCGGTCGGCCGGTAACGTCACACACCCAGAGGATCTATCATCACCACCCCCCCTCCATCTGGACAAGGGCGAGCCAGGAGAGTGTAAATGCTGTGGCACGGCCCTTTGAACATCAGTCTGTCCTGTTCCTTCACTGCACTCCTGGTGCCGAACGAACCATCAGCTTTCGTCTGGTCTTCACTGCACTCCTGCTGCTGAGGCACAGGTCTTGAGATCTTCATCCACAGCTTCGTAGCCGTCTCTGCATCTTGCAGACATGCTCCAGAAGCTCCCTGCGTTTGAGTCGTAGAACACTTAAAACTCTTTTCAGTCCCTTCAGGACAAACACGTGTAGTTAGTTAAAGTAGAGTTATTCTCTGAGCCACTTTGCTTACCTACCGCATTAGATTAGAAACAGGTCACCTTTACCTGTCTAAGCGTAGCCAGCTTCTGTTAAACTGTTGTTGATAGGAGGTAGTATAAACCACCATGTTTATTTCCTCGCATAAATAAACACGTTTTACCCCAAGTAGAATATTATTCCTGTAGTGTTAGAAACTTACCAAGTAAACATCAGATTCGTCAAGGGACAGCAGGAGACAGGAAATTTTATTCTAACCACATTGCAGAGCTTAGCACAGGACTGTGAGTTTCCCTTAAGGAAACTCACATGTCAACACACACTCCTGTATTGGACAGCCTCCCTTTCTATGCACCCCAGTGTATAGAATGGCAGAGCCCCAACCACTAGAAATTCATCTTCTTGGGGCTGGACAATTAGTCCAGGTTGTTGTCCGTCCACCACGCGTCTTTTGATTATGGTTCATTGAAGTACACCTAGATAAGGACGAACGTCACTGCTCCACCTCCACGGGACTGGTATTAGAAAATTTCTTCCTCATGCCCTACTCCTGTGGAAATGGTATTCGTAAGATGGTTAAATAGACTGCTACAGCCTCTAAATACCAACAAGAGCTTAGCCCCAACCCAACTGTACTTGACAACGTAAGTCCCCGGGAGAGAGCTCAAGTAGTCCGTCCTCTGGAGAGGCCGGACCCTCCAGTCCCCTTACCAGCTTTGTTAGAGCCACCCACCAAGACCGACAGAGAAATCCATCCCATCATCCAGGCCTTCCTCAGGGGTGAGGAAGTCCCACACGGCATCGCCAACCCCTGGCCAGGCCGACCAGCTGCGCGACGTCAACCTGCCCACCATTGCTAGCCCGACTGTATCACCTCCAGAGCCGCAGCAGGTACAGCAGTATCCCCAGGCCATCAGGTGCTCAGGTATACAAGTGAGAGTGGTTCCACCCAGACGTATGATTGTACTTGCCGTCCCAGACTTTGTGCCCAGCCGGAGAGCCACATGACCAGTCCTCTACGCTGGTTGTGCTCCTGTTCCGTGCTGCAACTAGAGTTCAAACTCCCCCCAGTGTGTCTGCCCTCACAGCTACCAAAACACTCGGGCAGTTACGTGCATCCTTTGCCAATAGGACGTCATGCGTCAAGTTAAGGGTACCAATTTAATATTAAAACAAGTGGGAAATCGTTTTCAAAACTAAAATCTTTGGAATTATAGAAATTAAAATTTTTAATCCTTTGTCAAATTAATTTTAAAATGCTACCCATGTAAAACATTTTGGTATAGCCCAAAATAATTTTTGATGTCACCAGAACATCACAAAGAAATTTCTTGGAAATAGATAGTTCTTACGTGTGTTTGAGTTTAAATTCTATGAAAGCATAGGAGGTAAGCCCTAAATGTAGCCCTAAATTACACCAAAAAATGTTGTGACGTTGCAGCCGCCTAACCATATGATGACCGAAGCACCAGCTTGACTTACTCAGTTAGTATTCAAGATTTACCAGATGGACTTTTTCATAGAGTAGGTTTTCTTGTGAAGTTTATTGTACATGTAGTTTCATTATTTGTTTTGAACACAGTGGTGACTAAAAGAGTATATTGTAGTGTAATTTTTTTTAAATTTTTATAACTTCTCCAATATTCATGATTTATTTTAACAATTTTGTTATACTAATTATTGTGGATTTTGGGGGTATTATTTCTTATAGTAGGTTGAAATATTTGATATTGCAGAGATATTAATTTTGGTGGTTTTCATTTATTCTAATTTTATTCGGGGCCTTCCTATGTTCATATAGTATAGATGTTGTGCTGCCTTTTCATGTGCCTGCAGCATGGTCCATATGGATTTTCACCAGATGTTACGTGATAGCTTGCACTTTTATTTCAAGCTTCTCATCTGGGCATGCTACCCTGTACTTTTTCTCCATCATGCTTTTGTTGTGGTTTTCAAGATGCATCACCATAATTTATTGCGTGATCCTAAATAAAAAAAATGGCCTGGGACTGTCGTTTCTGCATGCCAGAGCCATCTAGCTGTAAGTTTTGAAGCATTGGTATTCTTGCTCTCCCAATCCTTCAGCACGTAGGTTATCATGTTGAGACTCAATCTTCAAACACCGCAACAGCCAGAAGCTAATCATGTAGTGTGTATTTTTCAGTTGTTTCTCTTTGTCAGGATACAGTCAGTAGACACATCTTGGAATTTAATTATGTCTTTTATGCAGTTTAATTAATCTATTTAGCAAAATTTATTTTTTTATTGAATTAATGAAAGTGTTAAACATATTTTTGCATTAGTTTATGTTCTTCACCCTCTCCTATGGGGGTTCAAGTTTACAAGTTTTGCGGCAGGATGACAGCTGTGCATTTTTTGTGAGATTCTGTTGTGTTTCCCTCATCATGACTATTGTGTAATTTTGTTTCGAGCGCTCTGCTTTTCTTCCCTACTAGTTTTGGGTCTTGGTGCTTCTCGACTTTGTGAACTTTATTCACTGATTTGAATTTTCAAACATCTACAAAGGTGAATTGAAGTATTTCATTTTCACCATGTCTTACAAGTTACGCATCTGAAACTATCTCGTTTAATAGATTTTTGAAAGTGTTCACAAATTCCTTTTTATTTTTTGTGACAAAGTTTTAACATCATGTTTTTCTAAGAGCTAATCTTTTATGTAAAGTGGTCCTTCTTTCCTATTACACTTACCTTGGTTTTGTTCTGTTATTATTTTTAAAGTAAGCCTCTGGTAATACTATATACTAAGCTTCCTGTACCTCTTTTAATGTCCTGCAACTTTTGCCCAGCACGTAAATGGTGAATATTTTTTTGATAACTTTTTCATAGCAAAGGTATTGTTAATAAACATTGGCAGAGTAGGTATTTGTTATAAATATTCTAGAGAGTGTAGCCCTTTCCTACCTGCAAAAGACCACGTTTATTAATTGTTGGTGAGGCATAGGTTTAGGAACATACTAGGAGGACTGGAACTTGGTGGACTGTCCCAGCGGCAAGCTGATAGGTGGCTGAAGTGTGAGCTTATCACTTCACCTCCTCATCTTTCCACATTCCGACAATGTTTGTTCATTGACTACTAATAATCAGTATGTGGTAACTGAACTCCTGGATGTAGCTAGGTTCCTCTCGTGTGTCTACACAAAACTGTGTGATTGTGATTCACCTACAAAGTGTAAATGCTAGGGATGTCAAAATATCAATTTTTCTCGATTCCGATTCTCGATTCCAACTGCAAATCCTTACATTCGATTCCACCTCAATTCCGATACCATAAATTAGTATATAGTGATTATTAACATGTGCCTACAGTCAATGTATCCTTTTGAAATTTTGTTTTATAGGTCAAATTAGACAGACACAAATATAAAGACAATTACAGAAAATACTTTCTGGTCTACTAAGTGAAGTTAATTTCCTATATTTATGTACATTCAGACTTACCTAATTAGTCCTAACAATTTTATATCAGTACTTTTTATAAATCTATGATTTATTTGAAATGAATACAGACAAAATATTATACAAAAAAGTTAAACAAAAGTTCTCAACTTCTCAATACAATATTTTAGATCAACTTATGAAGCTAACCAATATGTACACAAATATTGATGCTATTCAGTAATGAAACTAAAATACAAGTAACCTTTCATTTAGCATTGCTAAATGAAAATGCTTCTACTGGATATTTTAAGTTGCAGGGACACTGGATGATTTGCTGCCACACACATCTTTTCCCAAAAGATCTTCTGAAACACCATTATTGGCAACTTTCTTGTACTCATTGTGTTTACTTAAGTGTTTTCTCATGGTACTAGTTGTACGACCAACCTCACCTCGTGAAATTTTTTCTGAGCACAAACTGCATAATGTGTACTTTTGTGCCATTTACATGAACTGAAAAATAATTCCACACATCGCTAGACATTTTCTTCATGTCTATGTAAATAAAATCCTCCGTACATTGAAAAATTTAACGCTACCCACTTTTATAAAAAAGAGATGGAAATTTTTGGTAAAGGTAAACTCGAAAACAAAATTGCTTTCTATCTCGACTACCTCAAAAACGGAAATTTCACAAACAGGAAATATGTATGGTACGAAAAATGTACCTGTTCTTTATCTAATATACCGTTAAATAATAGGAGTATAAAAAAATGTGACAAATAATACCAGAATCCTTATGCTCCCACTACTAATAACTATCGCGCAACAGACTAAAAGCCAATGCATGTTCCGCGTCACTGACCCATAACTCTAGGAGCTTGCCGCTAACGAGGGCTTATCAACTAACTCTGATTGCAACAGCACACAGCTCATAGAGTGATGTGGGAGTGAAGTATGCCAGCCAAATACTGATAATAGCCATCTGCCACATGACAGCCATTAAGATAAAACGACTCGTTTAACCGCGAGAGTAGATATTCTCTCTCTCTCTCCCCCTGCATTATCACAGATAATTGAGGTTCTACTGTTTTATCTTAACTCTTTCGTAGTCAAATCATCATTGAATGCAACTTTTAGTGATGGAAATGAATAAATTTATGACAGATAAGAAAAAAAATATTCGAAAATTGATAGTAGCGGACATTTTCAACTTTAATAAATAGGAATTTTGCTGGGGCCATGAAAAGAATACGTTAATTCCGGTCAATGCACTAAAGTTCGGTACAGGTTCAGCCTATTTGGAAAACCCTAAGACCTGTTGCTGTTCAACATAACATCAAAAATTCATGTGAAGGTGGACTAGGATTTATAACAATTAACTGTTCGATTCTTCGATACCTGTAATAATCGAGGGTATCGAGAAATCGACTTTGACATCCCTAGTAAATAACGCAATAAAGATTTGTATAATACAGATCACGAGACACTGGAGAAGATTAACTTTTGTTTGACGCATGCCACTTATACATCTAATCTAATACGATTACGACTCATCGCCTAGAGTACCTCTTCCACCACTACAGACGTAAGCAACATGCTGCCTACCCTACAGGCGGCAGGAACTATGAGCGATTCCTTCTCACCTAGAGGATGCGCAACCCGGCGGGCAGGCCCCCATCCCGCCCACACTGAGCGCCTTCGACGAGGCACGAAGCAGTATCTCTGACCAGAGTATTCCCATGCCAGCCAGGGCCGGAAGACGTCATGCCTTCCCCGCACCCCGCACCGGCAGCCTGCAAGTTTCCACTATATAAGTCAGGATGTTGCCGATCTCGGGAGTCATTCTTTCGCATCTCTAGCAACCTCCCACACCACTAAGTCAGTGCTCTGGATCTTCGGAGATCGTGTTACCTTCAAGTACGCCCCAGCGGCTACTTACTATGTACGTAGACGACCAGTCAACCTGTTGACCAGCGAACACAATCACATATTTATTTAACTTCACTGTGTCTCCTCTAGACACCTTTTACTTAGCAGTTTAACTTTAACTAATTTGTATAGGTCACGTGTTTATTGAACCTTCAATAAACACACATTGTTCTCTACCTTTTCGTTTTTCATTTTCAGGGTATTTGTTTGTATCAACAGTTGAATACAGAATACGCTGTGCACTACCGACAGGAACCGAGAGATTTGTTTAAATTGAGTTAGCCTGGCTGTGGATCCCTTTCAGGTATCTGCGCGTCAGAAGACATACATATTACACTGCTACCTGTTTCTTCCCAGTCACACATCAGCATTAAGTCAGTGCTCTTGGGGGAGAAACAGCGATGCCACAACCACTAGAAACACCTTCTCATTGGGAGGGGCAACAGACTCAGGTTATTTCTCACCATTCACACTAAGTCAATGCGTGGTGACTGTACCCTGAAGTTTTGCCGTTCAACCTAGTGCAAACGCACAACCAGTAGAGACTTGGCGATCCCAACAGCTCCACGTCCCTGATCAGCCCGCATACTTTAGGGAATCAGTGGGGACTCTTATCGAGCTCGTGCCGGCAAGTCACTGTTGGGTTACACCTTTAACCTTCCTGTCTAAGTGCATCGCGTAGACTACAGAGCTGTTTGCCCTATGCCTCACGAGAAGAGGAGTGGTAGAAAATGTAGGGAACAATTCCTGGCTCACTCTACTCTCAAACCTTGGATTGCATTATCCTATCCTATGCAGGAAAGGCCGGCAGAACGGGACCGTGCCGCCGAACTCAGCTTTGGTTGTAATCCCGAACAGCATCTCCAGCAGTAACCAAGATGATGGTGTTCTTCAATTGCTAACACCCCTCGCCTAATACCACCTATCTAAACTAAACCACCCCGCTTTTGGTCTAGCGGACAAAATCCTCAACCATTGTGCCTGTCAGTCTAACCGGGCACGCATCAGGTTTGTACTTGTGGGAACAAATGCAGTCAGTGACACATGCTTAAAATTGGTGTGTAACTAGTAATAAGTACTTGTTTGTGTTTACTTTTGCAAGTACTTACCTGAGGATAGTTGTGTTCTATTTCCTGCCATATTTCCATTTTGCTGTTTCTAATTTATTTTTGGCAGTCTGTAAGAATTACAGGCTGTGTTACTTGTAGATTTTTTTTTATAATTTGATGGTAGGAAAGTGAGTTACGTAGAATTTTGAGTAACACTGCATCAAGTTACCCAGTACTGCTGACTGTGCAGGAGTATGGCATCGTGGATGAGGCAGTGCGGCGCAACCCAGAGGTGTTCACTCTAAGCAGTGAAAGTGTGAGAACCCGCCTCGAGGAGATCCGCACACTGCCCGGGCTGAGCGGCTTGCAGGGACACCCACGCGTCCTGCGGCTTGTCCAGTATCTGCACAAGGCACGTGCACGTCTCTCAACACTCCAGGACCTGCGGGTGAGGTGCGCCAGCCTGCATGTGCTGTGCGGCACCCAGGCGCGCTTCGAGCGGTCAGTACCTCTCTCCACGTACTGTATATTGGTTCGGGATTCTGGTACCTAGCAATGCCATTTTATTATTTTTAGTAATTTTTACAGTCCCAATTATGATAGAAGCCTCACCGGGGGGAAGAGGGATGACTTCTAACATAAAGCAATAAATTGCATTAATTTATATAGGTACTTACCAATGTATTCAGAATCGTGCTGCATGAAATTAATTTGGTTAGCGTACTATCTGCACTTAACTTGTATAAGGTAGTGGGAATAAGTCGCTAAGTTACTAATTTCTAGTCATGAATTGAGATTCCGAAGACTTGAGTCGAGTCACGCTAATGAAGATTGACTCTTCATTCGAGTCAAGTTTTTCCAGCGTACATTGGGCTATTGAACATGCATGTTGAGTTTGTTCTTTCAGATTATAAATAAACCAATATTCACACCTAGTAATATTATTTTGTGTCTCGCAAGTCAATAATTTTAAATTACTAAACTGCTTAAGTTGTGCAGGAAAAAAAACAACTCTGCTATATGCGTTGACACTCTTTTGATTTTTGTGATGTTTGGTGTATATGGTTGCAATAAAACCCAATGATTCATGAGAGACAAGCTTTTTCTGCATCAGGAATTATATCATGAAGTGCTCACGTACAATTGTCTGTGTTAGTTTGCAGATTGCTTTATTTATTTCTACAATTGAGCATGTTTAAATCAGTGATCAGTATCACTGATCTTCTACATAAACTAAATACATAAATGGTATTGATTGTCCATTGTAAATTTTTTTGGCATTATGGTAAAAGAATATTCGCTATCATGAAATTAAAAAATATGAAAGATAATTCATTACTAAATCAAAGTCCTATTCAAAAACACAAACTTTTATGAAAATTAACGTTTATTGAATAAACATACTGTTTAAGCACTGATGGAAGTGGACTAATCCCTGTATGGAAGATGGTAGCACAACCTTACATATGCCCCAGAATGCTTAATAACAAAGGCAAATGAAAGTGAATGAACACGGGACATTACACAAAGCATCAGTATATGTGCGGTTTTTTTGGTGTTTTATTTTTATTGACCTCGGGAAGTTCAAGTACCCATATTGTATACTCAAAACAAACGTCCCGTCTTTTCTGAAAAAATTAGCATCCCAGAAATGGTGGGTGTTATATTTGTGACTTAGCCCATTTTGCCTCTCGACAAAGTGCTTCCTCTGGCCAACTATGTGGTACTGGGTGACCAGTACACTGCTGGCAAGGTTGACAAGTACAGTCTCAGTAAAACATAAATACACACAGCTTATTTAAACATGGCACATCACACCTTCAGCAGAAATATTCTTAATCATGGTAAACTTGTCATTACTTTTCTCGTACAATTATGATTTTAAAAACCTGTGTATGAAAAAAGAAAAATATCTACTACTATTTACAAGAACTTAAAATATGGACAGCTAGTTGGCTCACCTGGAGGCATGCTGATGACCTACCAGCCTGAAGTTACCTTCCCTCCACCCCTGTGACAGTTACCCTGTTTATTTTGATGCATGACGTCCTACGGGCAACTGAGATACGTCAGTGCTCCAAGTGTTTTGGTGGATGCTAGAGCAGATTGTAGCGGGTTGAACCCGCCCTTAGCTAATGCCAGTGCATGAACCTTGCACTACAAAAAGCGGAAAGTAGGACATGAGGGATTGCGTCAAGCAGGAATTATAAACAGTGGGTGAAATATTCAACAAATGGACAAAATAGGCCAGCGCAAGGCTCGTAGCGTGGCCACACGTCTGCTAGAATCATGGGGCACTGTCTCGACGTCAGCCAGTTGCCGATCTCAAGAAGTGCAACGAGAGGGGTGTGTCTAATCACAGTTGCGATACGTTGAGATAGGCAGCCTTCAGCATCGTACACGGTGAATTAGTTCCAAGGACATTAAGTAGATAATTGACAGAGTGGCTTTGCATAACAGTTATTATTAATATAAAGTAATTGCTCTCCCATTTGAACATAATAATTTATATTGTAAAGTGTTGTTCACTGGTGAGTATTACAGAGTTTATATAAAGGAGGTTTAAAGAGATCCCAATCTTTGATATTCTGCAAGCCCCACTCATCTTACAGGCTCTTGTAGCCAAGCGGAGTTGTCTGTAGTACTTTAGTATATATTTATATTGGCTGGAGTACGAGTCCAGTATAATATGCACCCGGGGTGGGATTGAATCTCTAGTCGCTGCGTGGAACTGGAGTCCGACCAGTATACAGTACTGGCCATGTGGCTTTCCAGCAGGGCACGAAATCTGAAACAGCTAGTACGATCTTTCGCTTAGGCGGGACCACTCTCACGGAAATACCTGGGCAATGGACAACCAGCGATGGTTGCTGGACCTGCGGTGGTTCGGATGGAGGAGCTGTAGGGTTGTCTCTGGAACTTGGTGTGTAGGCGGGCAGGTTATTGTGGGTGCTGACATTCACCAGGGTAGATTCTGTGATCAGGATCCCACAAAACCACAAGTTAGCTATTCTGTGCAAAATGTCTTGACCATTCAGGTATGCTATGAATATGGGGTGAGTTACTCCGCCGAGCTTGATGCGTGTTGTGAGGAGTTCGGGTACTGGTGTGGCTGATGCTGGTGTCTCTAAGTGGTGGACTGCTTGCACTCTTTCCCGTGGACTGAGGTTCACAACTTCGGCGGGGAGCTGGCTAAGCTCCGATTGGTACTTGGAGATAGCATCAGCCTATTTTATCCGCTTACGGATACCACTTAGACAGAAGAAGAGCGTTGAGGAATTAATCACACCAATACTAGGCTCGTGGAGGTTGAGCAGGTAATGCTGATCCTACCCAGGTGTACTTCTATGTACCGCAACTGCCAGGCCAAAGCTGTCCCCTATCTCAGTATCCAGCACCAGAAGCGTGGTGGACACTGGGAGTCAGATTGTACTCTGACTGACGGTCCTGATTCGAGGGTGAGTTCCCCTGAAGGGTCAGTTCCCTCGGACTTGAGGACTTCTGGCACCAGAAGTGCGGTGGAAAGAGCAAACCCCAGACCAGCAGAGTACTATAGTACTTGGTGACCTTGATGCATAGTCTCTGTGGCTCGGCCGATGAACAGTACAATTCTTCGGGCATGGAGCATGCATTTTTTGCTGTTGTAGGTAAACTGTACAGGTTCTGATGTCTTATAGAATGTACTGCCAATCAAACTCCGGTGAATTGTGTGGTTAAGAGGTGTGCACTGATGAATAGAAGTCGATTAAAATAATTGGAAAAGACATCACACGTCAATTTTCTATCAGCATCACATGGTTGACATTACTGTTCCTACCATTGTCATTCATTCATCATTGAGAGGGGAAAAGTAGCACTGTGAATCACCTTGACGCATGTTGCTTTCCTGCGCATTGGGCATGCGCACACTACTTGTCGACTTTGCCCCATTTTCGAGCAAATTAACTAGTATGGGCAAGTCACGAGCCTGCAGACAATAAATTCCGTGCCTACATGGTTGCTCCCAGCACAGTGAGCAATTACAGACACGTGAAAATTAAATTTTAATTGTACTGCCCGCTCAAAAGTCGATGTGTGAACGTCATTTCTCGCCTGAGAAATTGTATTATCCAGCGAGTCACTGACACGTCGGACCCAGAGAAGCTAGTTTGAAGGGATGTTGCATGATGGCAGCAATGCCATCAGAGCCTCATATAGAGAGGCAATAGATATGTCAACAGCCTCCTGCAGGGGAGATAAGAAATGCGTGGCACGGCCCACAGCCCTAATTTAAACTACCCCTGTGAAGAGAGGCTAGCCATCCCTGCACCCCTCTGACAGCCTAGAAGCGGAAAATTTTTGTATATAAGGAAGTGGCAAACCACAGAGACGACAGTTGTTGGCCCTCTAGCCTGCACAAGGCAGAGAGCACTAGCCTGAATAAGGCCAACAGTAGCTGGCCCTCCGGCCTGAATAAGGCTAAGGGTAGTGGCTGTCATCCTGACCTTGCAGTCTGAAGAAGACCTACGTGGCTGATCTTACCCAGGGTTGTATATGCTGACCGAACTTTCCTTGTCAACCGCAACACTTGGAGAAAACCCCTGAAGGTCTCCTACGCCGCTGCTGCCACCATCGTCCGCAGCAGAAGACACCATCGCCAGAGAGAGCTATCTCGATGTTGACACCTACTCCTTTACCCGCAAGCTAATCCTTTCAGTTTTCATGGTAGCAGGTCGTGCCGACGTCCATTCTGAACTGCCTCCTCCCCTCTCCCTCCCATTGTGATCATGTACAAGTTCAAATTTTTATAATTTAATTTTTTTTTCTTTGCATTTGCATTTAGCTGGTTCGCCTACACCTGTCTTAAGCTTAGTTACATTCTACTTTAAATTTAATTTTGTTAATTATTATCAAGAGCTACGCATCTCCCTGTAGTATCCAAAGTATAAATCAAATTCATAAAATTTGAATTTCTCTCATTGCTCATTTTCCTTAGACACATCAATATATAATTTTTTTATAATTAGCTATTACAATTGGCTGTTTTGTTTGCAACTGCTCACTGATAGGGGCTGACGGTCCAAACTTGCTTGGATACCCTGACCGCCTGCATAAGGCCATGGTCTGCATAAGGCCATGGTCTGCATAAGGCTCAGGAATATCTAAGCATTGTCTGGGATGCCTGTACCTACAGTGGGATTCATTTCAGTTTACCAGATTCCATAACACTCATTACCTCGGCCTATCTTCAGAAAATTGGACCCAGAAAGGGATGAGTAACACCTGGATAAAGTGAGAGTGCGCTTTGGTTAGCATTTCTGTAACGAGTCACAAGCCTAGACACTTTTGTGTGTTGGGCATTCCAGGAAATGCCACAAAAGAACAGAATAAGACTGAGCCAAGCTCCCAGATTAGCCAGATGTGCACTTCAAAGAGAATTAGAGGTTCTGCATAAAAGCGTAAATTCAGGAACTCCCAGTGAAGTAGATGAGACCCATCCTGATATTGGACTTCTTCTTGCCTCTGAGGAAAAAAAAAAAGCAACGAACTACTGCTCATAGGTGAGGACTGTAGTTCATACTTGGAATAGATTGGCCCTGGCACCATCTTGAGTACGTATTTTGATATATTAAGGCCACTAGCTGTTTATTCAGAACCTGTCCCCACCACCTAGCCCTCGTACTCACATACAAACACTAGTCGTCACATCCACAGTTTGCACAGCCACCGGTAAGACAATGAATATCCCCATACCTCCTAGACCAGTTACCCGCAGAGTAATATCCGTTACCCCAAACTTCATCCCCGTAAGGAAGCCCACCCAGCCAGCTCCTTATAAGCACTTGGTAAAGTCAGAGGTAACCAAATAGTTCATATCTGGGTTCCTTTTCTTTTTTTGTGTGCAATATTTAATTTTTCCCTCTTTTTATCTGTTGACAGTTGGCATCACAAATTTTGACAGCCTTTACGGTAGACTGGTCCATACTCCCGGGGAGGGAGATATTCATGGTCAAGCTTATCCTGGGGTTTGATTCCCCTCCTCCTATTAAGGTCCCTCCACCTAAGCAGTTTCACCCTAGATCTTCCAACGTAGGAAGATCTACGATTCCGCCAGGCAAACAAATGAGTAAACATACAGACAATTCAGGAGTGAACCGTAATATCTACCATTAGAGGAGGTAATCAACGCTTACCCTTTTTGTTTGTTCCTTTTTACAGAATATTTAATATTTCTTGTGGAGCACAAAGCTCCTCTGATCAAACCACTAAAATCAAAAAGGAAATATGCATCAACCTAATCAGGCAAAGGATTATTCTTATTGAAATAAACTAGTCCCAAACTTTTTTCTTGGTAAACCATAACTCTAATAGGAGGAGGATGTTATAAGAGACGAGTGTTATACCCGTGTACATATGGTATACATTTACATGTATGGTTGAAAACTCTATTTTACTCGAAAATTTTGTACTAAACTCTACTTGCGTTTCATAGAAATTGACTCGACTCGATTGAAGCTGTAAAAATCAAACTTAGCCCATAGCTACTAATTTCATTATTAAAAGGAGTTACAAAACACAAGTACCGTACTCAAAGGGGAGTGTTGAAGATCGATACACACACAAAGCGGGATGAACAATTGAACCATATGGATGCATAATCGTGACTCTTTCTGGCTGGACCAGCTACTTCGGGCAGTAAATGGTGGTGCATTTGCAGTCTGTTGAGCGATGGTCGGCAACCAGTACACTTACCGGACAGGAGATGAACTAGGGTGTGGCAGGAAATTGTAAATACAACAGTGGGGTTATAGTTATGGTTAGTCGAGCTGGCTGTGTGGAGTTAGGGATGTATTTGTGGACTAGTTCCCAATGTTCAGTTCTGCATTATTATATGAATTTTGTAAGGCTCTCACCACCCTCGTTTTGTAACTTAAAATAACTTCTGTAATTAATATTTAATGAGTGTAAAATATATCCACAGCTACCAAACAGTAGTTATCTTCCAAGTGATAAAAGCAATTAGTTCTGGGTCTTCGGTTATGGTGAAGTCACATAATTCACCTTATTTTTATTTTGGCAAGCTTTTTAGCAGCTGCTGCTAGAGTAGTAATACAGTTACCTACTGGAAAGATGGCAACTGTTGTTTTTTTTCTGTAATGGGTGGGAATTCGGAAACTTTGACATCGCTGAAGACCAGAGCACCAGCACTTGGCAACTACTTTCAGCTTGTGGTAAATTTCTTACATATTGAAAAAGAAGTGCCAGAATTGAAGTATAGAGATGTAAGGTAGAGGATGTGTGGCATAGGTACACGCGGGATGGGGTGGACCGTACGCGGGGACGTGACGTGGTCCACTACCTGAGCGGTGTACTGGGGCATGATGGAGAGGAAATACGTGCACAGTTTCGTGTGCACCCATACTGGTGCAACGTGCCTCTCCAGGCCATCAAACTGACCTGCGAGTTTCTTCTGGAACAAGGATACAGCACTGACGACATCTTCTACGGCATACACCTGCTGCTGTACCCCCGGTAAGTGCCTCTCTCCACGCCGCTCCACTCCTATATTATATCACAGCTTTGCTATAGGCTGTTTCTGGTAAAATGAGTAAGCACTTTTTGAACCAATCTTTGAAACAAATCAATGGTCATAACTACATACATACATATATAAAGATGTATGTATTAAGAGAGGTGTGCGTGTGCGTGCGTGTGTGTGTCTCTCTCTCTCTCTCTCTCTCTCTCTCTCTCTCTCTCTCTCTCTCTCTCTCTCTCTCTCTCTCTCTCTCTCTATCTATCTATCTCTCTCTCTCTGTCTCTCTATCTCTCTCTCTATCTCTATCTATCTCTCTCTCGCCCTCCCTCCCTCCCTCCCTCCCTCCCTCCCTCCCTCCCTCTCTCCCTCCCTCCCTCCCTCCCTCCCACCCTTCCCCCTCCCTCCCTCTCTCCCTCTCCCTCACACACACACACGCACACGCACACGCAGATATATATATATTTTTTTTTTTATTACACCTAGTTAAGTCAGCAGAAGATTAAAAAAAAAATGGTCTGATGTATTACAAGTATAATTTTTTAATTTGTTGCCACTGAAGTTAATGTTTCTTGTTTTATACATTTTAGAGTATGAATTTGCATGTTATTAACATATTTAAATTCTTAACGATTTCACAATTTCAGTTAGATGGTGCTTGAATAATGTGATCACGTTCACAGCAATGTTAATTTTACGTATGGCTAAAGGTGACAAATGAGTAGGTCTTAACCAGAGCTTTCAAAAGTGCTTGATTAACAATGGACAGCATGTAGTCAGCATCCACCGCTGCTTCCAGCCCATAGACTAAAGATGAGGTAGACTGATCTCGCTGGCTGCGCACAACCAGTCTCCGAGTCTCAACTCATTAAACTGCTTTTCTTACAACACGTCTTGCGAAAACGGCATGATTTGTATTTTAGGTTACAGAACTGATTTGTAAACAAATGCTTTGAGATGTATGTATACTTCCTCTAACCAATTTGTAGTGTAGTTTGATAAAATTAAAATGGGTGAAAGTATTTTATTCATATAATAATGCTTGTAATTTAAAAATTAATATATAAACAAATGCGTTCATCATGATGAAAACCTTTAAGAGTCAGGAAAGTCAGAGAAATTGAAAGTGGCCAGGAAAAACTTGGAAGTTAAAACCTATGTGCTTCTGTGGAACATGTAGGTATATGATTCACCAAAAGTGAATGAATTTTTTTGCTATATTTTTTTTTCAAGTGGATAGTCATTCTATTTCGTGGAAAGGACACTTCAAAGGCTGACATACCTGGATATATTGCAGTTTTTGTGCTGCAGTTGGCATGATTGAAATAAAAAAAAAAGCCAAATATGTGATATCTCACTGAAATCAGTAGCCAGTGTAGCAAAAGTCAGTTGACTGGGCCTGTGCTGAATTGTTCCTGTGTAGTTAGTCCCATTGTACAATGACATGGATGAGGATCACTAAAGTGGAGCACACGACACACTTTGTGTTCAATTTACAATGGGAAGCATGCATACATGGATAACATACAGATACATGCAAGAAAGCTGGGCAACTCCCAAATATTCTGCATCTGTTAATCCATGTAGCCAATAGGAATCAAGTGTTTGGTTGGTTGATATTCATGTTTATTGTCATTGTGGTATACACGGCAATGAGTGCATGTATGTGCGTATGGCTATTACGTATTTGATTTCATAAATTTGTTTCTTTGTATCGTAAAATAGCTCAAATTCATCACAGTTTGTCAGCATCCTTCTATTGTAGAATAGGCTTTAGCAAAAAAAAAGCTACAATCAAAACCATATGCTAAACTAATCAAGTGGTACTAAAAATGTATGCCGTAAACCTGCCAATTTCTTGATCTTGGATAGAAACAAAACTCTCATAACTTAGCAATATATCAACTTTTATGGTTACAATTTTTATATATTCACGCTTGATGCTCTAGGGAACAGTCTGAAGCCATGTCACGGGTAAGAGCTGACATTTAGTGTGCAGGCCAGTCACACAAGGGCTGGTTCAAACTCACTTGCTGGCAGGGACCCGGCCAGTGTAGAGGGTAGGTTATGATGACTAAGTACAAGATTGAGTATCGGCTGGGCTACATGCTGGGTGTTGTGGTTCGAGGTCGCTGTGTCACCTGTGCTGGTTCTTGATTGGCTGGGCTGCGGAGTCTATCTGGAAGGCAAGTATCGGCTACTGGAAACGTAGACGGAGTTGGCGTATCAGAAATTGCTGTGACGGCTGGATCCGTTGGAGAACGTCATGACTGGAATGGAGCTGCAGTTCACGTGGAACCAGGAGCAGGTTATGCCCAGTAGAACCTCCTCCCCACGGCAAATAGCAGCAACCAACAGATGCAGCGTCCCCGGTGTCGTCTTCTTGAAGTTTGAAAAGAGAGAAGGGGAGGGATCTGGGAGGTTAAGCCTCTCCAGCCGACGGATGCAGCATCCCCGGTGTCGTCTTCTTGAAGTTTGAAAAGAGAGAAGGGGAGGGATCTGGGAGGTTAAGCCTCTCCAGCCGACGGATGCAGCATCCCCGGTGTCGTCTTCTTGAAGTTTGAAAAGAGAGAAGGGGAGGGATCTGGGATGTTAAGCCTCTCCAGCCGACGGATGCAGCATCCCCGGTGTCGTCTTCTTGAAGTTTGAAAAGAGAGAAGGGGAGGGATCTGGGACGTTAAGCCTCTCCAGCCGACGGATGCAGCGTCCCCGGTGTCGTCTTCTTGAAGTTTTAAAAGAGAGAAGGGGAGGGATCTGGGACGTTAAGCCTCTCCAGCCGACGGATGCAGCATCCCCGGTGTCGTCTTCTTGAAGTTTGAAAAGAGAGAAGGGGAGGGATCTGGGAGGTTAAGCCTCTCCAGCCGACGGATGCAGCGTTCCCGGTGTCGTCTTCTTGAAGTTTGAAAAGAGAGAAGGGGAGGGATCTGGGAGGTTAAGCCTCTCCAGCCGACGGATGCAGCATCCCCGGTGTCGTCTTCTTGAAGTTTGAAAAGAGAGAAGGGGAGGGATCTGGGATGTTAAGCCTCTCCAGCCGACGGATGCAGCGTTCCCGGTGTCGTCTTCTTGAAGTTTGAAAAGAGAGAAGGGGAGGGATCTGGGATGTTAAGCCTCTCCAGCCGACGGATGCAGCGTTCCCGGTGTCGTCTTCTTGAAGTTTGAAAAGAGAGAAGGGGAGGGATCTGGGAGGTTAAGCCTCTCCAGCCGACGGATGCAGCATCCCCGGTGTCGTCTTCTTGAAGTTTGAAAAGAGAGAAGGGGAGGGATCTGGGAGGTTAAGCCTCTCCAGCCGACGGATGCAGCATCCCCGGTGTCGTCTTCTTGAAGTTTGAAAAGAGAGAAGGGGAGGGATCTGGGAGGTTAAGCCTCTCCAGCCGACGGATGCAGCATCCCCGGTGTCGTCTTCTTGAAGTTTGAAAAGAGAGAAGGGGAGGGATCTGGGAGGTTAAGCCTCTCCAGCCGACGGATGCAGCGTTCCCGGTGTCGTCTTCTTGAAGTTTGAAAAGAGAGAAGGGGAGGGATCTGGGAGGTTAAGCCTCTCCAGCCGACGGATGCAGCGTTCCCGGTGTCGTCTTCTTGAAGTTTGAAAAGAGAGAAGGGGAGGGATCTGGGATGTTAAGCCTCTCCAGCCGACGGATGCAGCGTTCCCGGTGTCGTCTTCTTGAAGTTTGAAAAGAGAGAAGGGGAGGGATCTGGGATGTTAAGCCTCTCCAGCCGACGGATGCAGCGTTCCCGGTGTCGTCTTCTTGAAGTTTGAAAAGAGAGAAGGGGAGGGATCTGGGAGGTTAAGCCTCTCCAGCCGATGGATGGCGTGAGCTCACTCCCGGGTGTTGTTGTGGCAGAATGCCTTATTGGATTGTGTGCAGCCCCACGTAGCTTTGTATGTAAGTTGCTTGCAGGTCCTTATCATCTCTTTTGGTGTAAGGCATGGAGAGGTGTTACGACCGCCCTCGCAAGAGGGGAACAGGCGACAATTTGTCCCTAACTAAGAGTGTTCTGCTGCCACTGTGGACGGGCCGACAAAAAGTTATACCTTTACCCCAACCGGCAACACAAGCAGTACGGAGGTTGGAGGGGAGGTTTTCTCTTAGTCGTCCGACAACAACTGCGGGTGTGGTAACTGTTACCAAGGGTAGTTGACTAAGGGAGATGGGAGTACGACATCACTGGAGGCGGATCCAAGGGTTGTCTGCTGCTGGCTCGAGCGCAACAAGTGGCGCTATCCTTTGATGGACCCTTGAACTATTTAGCCACTTCGGGGGTAGATATCGTACTAGTTCGGACCCCGTCCAGTGCGCCTGGGCATTACAGACATATGAAACAAAGTCGTGGTTGTGTGGGTGAGTAAAGCATCACGCGTCAATATGTACCTACAAAAAAATTGTTTCTAAGTACGTATGTATGAAAATTTTAATGGAAATCACTATTTTTTATAAACTAGTGACTTTGTTTCTGCTATTGTGCTGGGTAAGCAGTTAAATTCATCTAGAAAAATTTATACCTATTTGTTAGCAAGTAAATATTCAAGTTTTTCTTTTTTTTCTTTAGTTTAATACGAAATTAATTATTACATAATCTGCCCATAATCCACATGATGTAGACTATAGATACCAACTGTTAAACCTGCTGTATCAAATAGGATTTATTGGGTGGGTGCAGGGGTGTTGCATCAGGATGCTGCTTGTATTCATAGTGAGGCAGGAGAGTAACTAGTGTGGGGCAGAGGTACATGCTTGTATTGGGGCCATGTGACGCTGTGTGCAGGGACAAGGTATGTGAGGTGCTACAACGACTTTGGGACCGGCCAGAGCTGCAATCAGACGTGTTCCTTGCAGCGCAGGGGTACACCGAACCGCCACGAGCCCACCGCCTTGCTCTCTGCCTCTACTTCATAGAGCGGGACTACCATTTCACTGGGGATGGCGTGTGGGAGGGCCTGCCCCATGAGTCTGCCATCGCTGACTCCATCAGCTGACACTGTCTGGACATGTTGTGTTTCACTGGTAGCTACAATCCCCACAATGTGTAAATATGCCTATGTATTTTGTTGAAATTGGCGCACTTTCAACAAATCTGAATTATTTTTTATTATATAAACTGCTGCAGGGCAACCAGAATCTTTATATGTGACTCGTGTAGATTTTTTTCATGTTGCCACACCTTGTGCTTATATTCATTGATGCAAAGTAACTTCCATTATTTTGCTGCGGATGATACCAATAAAATTGCTAACAGAATGCTTTGATGATAAGCGCAGTTGTCTCTATGGGAACTCTGAGTTGCTCACGCCAAGCTGTTTGTTGCATAAAGCCAGCCTCTGATTGCATAACCAGTGTTTGTTGCAGAGTAACCAAGTTTGACACCTAAAGGCTCTGACCAACCTGTTACCATCAATTGCCCAATTTAGGTGTTAAGTAATATGTAGAACAAACTGTTACAAACTTGAACTGTAAATTTTGTGAATAAATAAGATTTTTCATTATGGTTTTGTTCTTTACTTAATGTAGAGATGGGAATTTTTAGTAATCACAAAATAAATGCTGTAAAATGCTAAAACTTAATTTTTCTTGTTATAAATGGTAAAATCACAACTGCTTTTTATGTTACGTAAACTCATTTAATAAACTTGTTTGTAACTGCTGACACGTGATGCCCCGGCTGTCTGGGAGAACATTACGTCAATGAGCAATGGTTTACGTAGGACGCTAGGCCAGGCGCATCCTACTCCGGCTTTAGCTCAGGGTGAATCTAGTCCTTTCGTGGAGCTGGAGCGCGTCCAGTGTACAGGACAGGCCTGGTAGCTTTGCGGCTGGGTACAAAGTCGGGTTCGGGCAGTGAGGTTTTACGCTTTAGATTTTATGCTGATGCTGCTGGTTTCCCTGGACGTTGTGATGCTTCTGAGCATGTGTGTGGCAGAGGCTTAGCAATGGGGCATGGTGGTACGACGGGTACTTGAGAGTGTTGTCTGTGGTTAATTAGACGTGGTGTCTGGGGCAGAGCAACTATGTTGAGGCATAGATATGCAATGGGTATTGTTCGTGGCTGTTCTGGCAGGTTGAGGAATTCTTGGACCCAGGGGTGAATTTCTTCGTCACCTCGAACTGGAGCCATAAACAAATCCTTGTGTATGACTACAGGTACAGGTATTGATGAGTGAATAAAGGCTTGTGCTTGCTCTCGGGGTGATAGGCTGTCGATGTAAGCTACCAAGGAGGGGACATCTCTTGCACATGCTTGGAGGCAATCAATGTTTGTTTTACTTTCTCTCTTAATACCATTGTGTTTGGAGAAAAGCATCTGGATACACACAAAGACACACACACATCCGTGAGAGGAAAAGCAGGGTATGTGCTCCTACGCAGAGGGCGAGGGAGAGTGCCAGACTGACAAGTTGGAAGAGAGTGTAGACCTCCACCAAATCTTCCCAATCCAGGGAATGTCCCCTACGGCATTGAAAGTGCGGTGGAAAAGATGAACACCGGATCGACAAGCCTGGTTAGGAGACTGAGTACCTGTGAGCAGGCACCGCTGTTCTGCCTGCCGGAGTATGCAGAAAGATTGGCCAATTTGCTAGTGCGTGTGGGTAGTAAGAATGGTGTGATAGCTCTTTTGAGTAATACACCCGGGATTACCTGCATTTCCCTCGAGAAGTTAACTGGGAAAGGTGCTAAGTGTACGGGAATGTGGAACTCAAAGAGTTGGTAAAACACAATGTTTATTTCACATAATATGAAATAGACATGTGATGCCACACTACCTCCTGCATATACGATTGCTGTCGGGGAAGCCATCGTACTCAATAACCAGTGACGTGTCCCGTTCCTGAGCTAATGGAGATCGGGTAGATTAAGCATCGTAAAAACAACTTGAACTTAAATCTGACTCCCTAACGTATTGTTGCCCAGAAGGGGTCACAGTGTCTAGCGAGGTAGACGAAATTGGCGAGATTACTGGCACATGCTTCAGTGACTAAGCAGGGCGTGGAAGGAATGGTCTTGGTGAGAGACCAAGGAAAGGCTTCTCTCCAGCACTGAAAGTGCGGTGAAGAGGGAAGGTAAGTTGGAAGGCTTGGTACAAATGCTGATACTATCAGGCTGGTCAGTTACCCAGTACTCAGAGTGTGCGTTGGGAGACTGAAGACTGGTCTGGAGGCATGGGCCTCCTTTTATACTAAACTAAAAGAGGCGTCTTCCTCATTGGCTGGTGTCTTGAGGGTGACGGGATGCATCGAGCGGGGGTGGCACAAGCATAGCTTCTCTGACGTGATGTCACCGGCCGGCTTGGAGAAGGAAGGAGGAAGACATTGGCAAGATGCACTGCCAATGCTATATCTAGCGACAAAGACAGTGGTACTCGGTGCCTTCGGCGCATAGCTTCGGTGGGCTGGTGAATAATAAAATACCTTCCATTCTTAATGGGGTAAACAGTACAAGCTGGGGTCACGTGTCGGCCAACAATGTCAAACTCCTTTGTCATTGTAGCACTGTGTTCTACTGATGAGCTGAAGTCGAAAATGCCCATTGTTTCGAATGTGTTGGCACATGCCACCACTACTGGTCGACTTTGCCCCATCAGCGAGCGCTGAGAGCCTTGGGGAAGTCTAAAGCGGTGTACATTTATTCTAGTGGCTCCCGGGTTGATTCCACATGTTGGACAACTAGAGACATGGAAATTGTACTGCCCGTCCAGAATTCGACATGCTGTTGCCACCCCCTCGACCAGAGAGTGTTTTACCCGATGAGCCACGGACCAGCCGACACCGATAAGGAAGTTGAAAGAGTCACCACAAGATCGCAGCACCCCTGCACCCAGTGACGTCACAGCCGCCGAGCCTCCAGAAGAGGTGGTAAACTTATCAATCTCCACCCAGGGTGATAAGGAAAGCATGGTGCTGCCAGCTACCCTGAGATAATCTACCCCTGCGGTGGAGGGCTAGTAACCCCTGTGAGAACCGCAAAGCTAACTATATAAGGAATCCTGAAAACGCTCTTATGAAAGTTAGTTGGCCTGCAGACTGCAGAGGTTGGAAGGCTCTCCTGGGCCTGGACATGACCTCCACCTCACCCAATTTATTCAGTTCCCACCATTTTCCCTACGCTCACAATGTACATATTAAATTCCTGCCATTTACACTGCAATTCAATGTGGTTTCCCTTGAATTACACTATTTTTTTTAAATTTATGTTGTTAACAAACTTTGGAAATTCATTGTCTATAAAACACATTAATGCAGATATTGAGAGTGCAATAATATAAATGCAACATAATTTCATTGGATAGTAAAAGTGTTACCCCTGAAACTGTTTACACTGGTAAAAAAATTATTTGTCAGATCTGCATCAGGATTGTAGAATAACGGGTAATTAAATTGAGATAAATATATTATTCTATGATTCGGTTCTAAATAAAACTTAAAATTCCACTGGGAAAGCCAAAAAATAATAAAGTTATCAGTTACTGTTAGACACAGTAAAGAAAACAAAATACTATTCTTCAAGTTAGTAAAATGCTTCATTACAAAAACTGACCCAAATAGAAAACAGTGATTGAAACGTAATATATATGATTTGGCATCTTAAAATATTAAACTAAATCCTGTGCAACCCATTACTTGACATTAACATTAACTCTTAAACATATAATCTTCAAGTTAGTGTGTTTCCCTTAGTTTACGCTTTCACCCTATTTACACCATTTTATATTCGTCCCCAGAAAAGTGTAAAATAGGGGTTGTACTTTAGTTGGCAGTAACCAGTTTATGAATCCCAACATTGAAGAGCTTTCTGCTTCATATAACTGACAAAATCACGTGACGTAGACTAACTACGTCTACTGTTTATTTAAATATGGTAGGAATAGGATGGCAAGCTACTACATTTTAATCCTTTCAGATCCACTTTAATTTATGGTTTCAGATGTTGCAAACAAACAAGTTTATGATGCATGCTGTACTTAAGTCAACATAATACTTGTTTTGTTGTCACAGCCAATGAGCTGTCTGCCATATATCCTGCTACAGTTATATGAACAAATTAAGATCTAGACAAGTAAGTCAGTTTGGGATTCATTTACCCACAGGTAAGATCATTGGTCAGTGAACTTCGCATTGTGCAGAACAGACCGAAAAATACCTACATGTGTGTAATGTACCCAATTGGTGTACATTGTGTCTGAATGGATTAAAATGGTGACAGCACACGAGTATTCACAGGGAAGTGCTCATGTATTGACACACACAAAGTTCAGATGAACACATTTGCTGTGTTGCGCAATTGTGACGTTTAATTGGCTGGGCCATCTTCTTCAGGTGGTGAGGGATGGCACATTGCAGTATGTTGGGCGATGGTTGGCAAGTGGTGAATCTAGCAGCCAGGAGGCGAACTGGGGTGCAGCAGGTAATTTGAACAGTAGCGGACTGATTGTATCCTATGTTTGAGAAAGGTAGCATCACCAAGTCCAGATAGCCACCTAACTTAAATATAAGACAACACCTCCACTGCATTAATAATTCTTGTAGCACCCTAGTTCACTTCCTGACTGCTAGGCCACTATTTGTTCAACCATTGCTCAACAGACGGCAGTGCCGCCTGAAGAAGCGTGCAGAGTCAGCGGAAGATCGCGACCGTACAATCACTTGGAAAATGTGTCCCTCCAACTGTTGCGAATGCGTGTCTATCCACGAGTACCGCCAGTGAGTACTTGTGTTTTCTGTCTCCTTTTTGAAGTGTTCATGTAAATACTTGCTTTTAAATTTCATACACTTCCTATGATCACATTTTAATGCAACGAGGCTGTATTCTCTTTAATGCAGTGAGTAGAAGATGTCCCTGTAATTCCTGTTGCCTCTCTCAGGGCGTCTGTCTCCGAGGTGGCTTGGTGATAGTTGCAGTCAGAACAGACAAGAGCATCAGTAAAAGTTGGCATTTATTATCTGGTTACAAAATGTATACAAAGACAGCACAAAGAGTTGACACACACAGTAGAGACACACGCCACCACTTCCTGCTAAGTTGGCCCGTGAGCAGCATGGCACTGCGCCTGGCGGCTGGGAGATCTCACTTCCGCATGTTGGCACTTTGGAACTTTGCTGGTAGCATACACTCATACACTTTAAACAGTTGTACTGTATATTGTGGCAGTGCCATGTGTAATGTGAAGAACTCTGCAGTAATCTGAGCCAGTATTAACATGTAGAAATGTAACAAATGAGCCAGGCCTCTAAGTAAGTATAGGTCACTACAACAGAGTTCCTTCAACAAGGTACTTGACACCATCCGTGATCTGTACTATCCTCTTACTTCTAGTTCAACAGGTATAACTGCTAAGTAAAGTGAGAGCTGATAGTTATTTCTTTATAAGTAGTGCAGTTCAGGGCCTGCGAGACCACCAGTACGTTTGTAAATGTAAGACTAATGAAGCATATCTTAAAAAGCTGATGCTGTACCTCCTAAATTAGATATTTTCACTTATTTTATTTCTCTGAAAACAGTTCTTGTCATTTGTTTGCTTTGCCATTTTGTGTAAGCCTAATGAAGCATTAATAAAAACTAATAAATCAATTTTTTAAATAATTTTTGTCAGTTTGCAGGTAATAAATAAGATGGCAATTTCTTTAAGATTTGTTACACCACTAATCAAATTAATCTGAAGCACTTGTTAAAAACAATTATTTTTTTTATAGAAATAAAAATTTTGACTAGATGTGTATTAGCTTGTAATGATGCTTTTAAAGCAACAGATCCTGATGATGTCAGCCCTCTTTGATGTGGCATGAAGTACTGTTGTTGTAGAGAACAAACTGATTGCAGTAATTGAAAGTCTTCAGCAAATGCAATATATGTTGCATTTCCTATGAGTTTAATGATTGATAGTACCACAATAAATAACTGTGATTTGTAATGTTTTATTAGTTCTGTAGTAAACAAGTGTAATTATGATAGTTAATGAGCACAGTGTGATCTTAACTGTGATGACATTTGCATCGCTCAACAGTAAGGCCAAACTTCTAGACATGTACAAGCATGTGGTCAACTCTACCAGCAACAAGCAATACCGCTTGTGTCTCGGGCACCCAGTGCAGCCAACATATTGGCAGAAAGTGATGGTGTGTAGGGAATGTGCATTGCACTGTTGGCGCTAACAACATGCACAGTAAGTGTATTGCTACGTACGTAATTAACTAACAAAACGGTCTCGCAAGTGAGTCGTAAACATCTCATTCATTACACAAGTATTAAGACACACTTCATACAGCCATTTTCATTATACAATCTAAGGCACTTGAATGCAGTTTCAAGAAAAATTAAATTTCATTGAAAATTTTCTAAAACTAACACACACACACACAAAACTAAAATACAGTTATTTTCCTACAGAATTATTATTCTTATCTGTGTCGTACATTTTGCAGTTTGCTTTGCGAAACCATTGTCGCTTTGCGGCTTGCACCTCGGAGCCAAGTGACTATATGAGGACGTACTGCCATTTCTCTTGTGGAGAGTTTCGACGACGGCAGGACAAAGTTAGCCAGTACATAAATGTTTATTATACACCAATAGAACTACAGCTCTTGCAGGAATGCAGTATTCATTTGTTATAAGGGTTATGATAACTTTTCATTGGTCGGTTTAGGTAACGTAGGTGTTAATACTCGGAGAGTGTGCACAGACTATGTTCAGGAAAGTGGTGCAGTTGGAAGTTTGAAATAGTCTCTTGGTTTCTATGTTTTGTTGCTTCTTTGCAGCAAAGATATGCATTTAATCAGTAAGGTACAAGAAATGCCTGAATTGTGACCCACACTGAAAACTTTAGCTTTGCTAAAAGTATTAGCATCACACAATATGATAGCATGCAGAATTCTGCCTCTCTGCAATTATGTTGTGTGTCTGAGTTCTAAGACCAAGCACATATCATCTGTCTCATTATTGCCTGTATGTACAGACCACTGAATTGGTTTGCTGTCGTTCCCATCGCAACATGGCTCTATGAAACTTTCAGCTGCAACACCTTGTCAATACACAGTGTAATAATAAAATGCTACATGTTTCTATGTTAGTTTAATGATCCTTGAGTGGAATTTTCAGACCTAAAATTATTGTGAAATGTTTTTAAAAAATTGACTATATAGAGGGAAATTGCAGATGGAATGTAGTTCGTTTGACAAGAGTTTTATAAATGCTGTTTGTCAGCAGACGTCACTCAGTAGTGTTCAGCAGTTTTTAAGGAGGAGATCTGTAACTGAAGCATTGCACACTGGTAATGTGGCCAGGGGTGACTGTAAATTATAACACTACAGTTTTACTTGTAAATAGCAAACCGAGGTGCTGCAAGCAGTGGTAACACGTTGGAATCACATTCTGGGTTCGATTCCCGGTCCGCCCATCCTGAGTTTTGTTTCCCGTGCTTTACTTAAATCAATTAAGGTGAATTCTGGTACGGTTACTTACTACAGTCCGTGGCGGATTACTTCCCCAGCCCTGCTACTCTGTACTTGCTCCTAACAATCTCGTGATTGATGAAGCTTAGTGACACGCCTTACCTTACTTGTAAATACATAGCGCAGTGTTACATTGTAATGTGTAGGCACTGCTTTTTACTGTGGCTGGGATAAGGCATTCTAGAGGGAAGAGTGTGGCTACAGTTCTGAATAAAACTTGTATGACGTTGAGGTTGTAAAGGAGTGTGGCAGTGGAAAGAATGAGGCTACGTAAGAGAACTGTGGGTTTGAAGAAAGCAGAAGAAGCCTAGCAGATAATAAAATTATTGGGTTTGGATGTGTTGGGGACACTGCCGTTTATGTTGCGTGAATACGTCTACGTTGTCATGCTCAGATGCCTTGATGTTTATTTTACGTTCCCAGCACCGCTTCACTCGATCATATGGGGTTTTATGGGTATCACTGTATTGCTTTTGAGATGCTCTTTTAAACCATATACAATTTCTGTTTTTTGACTAGGTGTTTTGACGAGTATAGACTGACATTGTGTTAAGTTTTCTTAATTTTACATTAAACTCATACAATTTCACCATAACCACGCCACACAAATGTTTTTATACATGCAATCTATTGCCTTTGATGAGATCTGTCTATTGAAACTTAAACGAGCGTTGTAGCTTCTAGTCAAAAGTTATACTACGCGGAAGTTATGAGACGCTGCGAAACAAACTCAAAAGCACCCACCGTCGCAGTCCCCACTCAACGTAACATATTCTTTGATCCTTTGGCAATCGAGTGGTGTAATTGAATTTTGAATGTGGACGATAGATTTGGAGCTGCATTGCCAAACTGTATCCCCCGATTTTGTGGATTGCCTCCCACTATAGTTGCAAATTTAAAGACGTATTCATGTCAAAATCTAACGGGAAGAGCAGAGAATATGCTGGCAGTCCACTCAGCTGAGCAGACACAATGCTGGATGATGGGTCCGTGTGTGTATGCAGATGCAGCAGTTCATTCTGGGCTACGTGCGCTAGGTTATGTGGACAAGCAGTCAGGTCATTTACACACTCGACTGCAAGAGCTTGGACTAGAAGGTTCCTAGTCCCTCTGTAGTAATATGTGGAAGGTAGAACTAACAGGATATAGTCACAGTGTAAAAGTTTTATGAAAATCGATATTTAACTGTTACCCCAAAGCTCACTCTAATGTGTATTGAACAATCATAAACTAATCTTTGTTGTAACACAATTAAAAATTCAACTTTTAACAAAATTTTTAAATGTAGACAATCTTTTACTGTTTGACTGCCAACATTACAGTAAGGTCTCCAGCAGCTGTTGAGATTCAGATTTGTGCCACTGTAGACAGAGACTGTTTCCAGATGTTGATTTAAAATGTTCACTGCAGTGGACCAGCTTTGCATAGTAGTGTGTCGCAGCTGAGCGGGCTGGCACTGTTAGAGCACAAGAACAACTACTGTGGTTGCAAACCAGAAACTGAAAAATTTTACTTTGAAAATCAATTACTTTTTGCCCTTTGCATTCAATTCTGATGCTTTCTCCCACTTAATATGGTTTTACAGCGCCTCATAGAGCCACATGCACACGTATGTATCCGCCTATGTCCACACTGTTTACACCTAGTGGTTGCTTTCTAATACACACATCACTCATTCATTTCAGCTTGTAGTAAAAAGCAATTATCTAATACATATTTCTGAATATTTACAATGATGTAACTCATCACAGCTTCAGTCCATTGCTCCTTGAGTCTTTACCAGAGAGGACGAAGCTGTTTCAAAGCCATGCTCTAGAACATGTGTTCTTACACTATACATAAGGTGTGTAGTACACAATGCCCCTGGTATCACAGAACTGCTTACAATAAATGGGAGGGGCAATGTGCAGGAAAGTGCCGCTGTCAGCAGTGAACTGGGCAAGCAACGTACAACTGCTGATTTCCAAGTCATCGCTCGTCAAGCAAGCACATCTTTCTTCCTCTAGTCAATCCAGTCTGTTAACCTTGGAGAGGCTTATTATGTTACCATCTTCTTGTAGATGTGATTACCCACCTCAGATTTTCAACAAAAGATGGCAGTAACTGTATTAATAGTGTTGATATTGGAAAAGAGTATTCACTGAATGAGTCTGACCAATTAAGCAACTCATCCTGCTTGGCATAAAAAATATCACGATTTTCAGTATGAAATGTGATAATGGTATAAAGTAATTTGGAGGACCCTAGTTTGTAAATTTTTGTGTTTTGAGTATGCTTTCTCCATCCAGGGTGCATCTTTCTGCATTTTGTCTTGTATTATATGTTGTTGTGTTCACACTGCCCTAGTCGAGTCTCGCACCAATGCAGAGGTTCACTAGCTTGCACAAATTCCGTGTGCATTATCACAAAGTTACTGTCATAACTTTTAACTGTTTTTACTATCTACATTCTGTAAAACACTGTTCTCCTAAACTATTGCATTTTCTGCATCACGTGAATTGAGACCACTCTCATGTCCGCAATGCATTGTCTGTCGAACACTGTTCTCCTAAACTATTGCATTTTCTGCATCACGTGAATTGAGACCACTCTCATGTTCGCAATGCATTGTCTGTCGAACACTGGGGAAACATCAGCACTGGTTACATAGACATGTTACATTCCACTATGTGTAACAAACACTCAGCTTGAGTTGATTCAGGATCACCTGTTTCTTTTTTGATATGCAATCCAAGATATAGAGCAGCAGCAGGTGACTTTTAAGATAGGTGCAGGATACGTGTCGGGGTGAACGTGGTGGGGCCAAGAAGGTGTCATACGAAGGTGATGTCCTGCACGGACCGGCCAGCGCTGATGTTGGACCGCAGTCAGCCGAGGAAGGGCGGCAAGGTAACGTAGCCCTGGGAGGTCTCAACCTTGATGTCCTTGCTGGGTGGGAAAGCAGGGGGCTCATCCTGCGGGGACATGCCCTCCACGTCCATGTAGGGCAGTGGCTTGGGCTGTTCCAGGAGATGCTGCGGAGAGTGCGGGGGTGCTGCAACCATCGCCTGGTACTCGTGCAGCGGCGAGCCGTGCGTACTGGTCAGGTAGTCCTGGTGGGCGTGAGGGCTGTCCGTCCCTACACCACACACATACACACCGCACTCCCATCAACCACTGTGACAATTATTTACTCGCCTCATCTCAGACTATTCTTACCTAACATACTAAAATTGAAACTGGGAAGGGTTTTGTAAGCTATCCAGTTATCATCACTCCAACTTTGAAGATCCTTGTTTGATCCTAAGAAGTTCGTATTCAGAGCCTTTCACATGTGGGAAACAGGGCAAGTGTTGCCATTGGCCAGTGGGTTTTCTCAGGGCACTCCCTTTTCCTCCACCACTGCATTCCACCTCTCCTCCCACACATCAGCCTATCATCAGGCAGAAAGGGAAGAACATTGTGTCCCTTCAGCCTTCTCTACTCTTATATGAGCTGACCTACCTGCAAGGCAAAAACAAAAAAAAAAAAAAAAGATATCATTTATTATGTTTTAGTTGAAACACACACTGTACATGCTTGTTGTAATTTTGTCATTGGGCATCGTGTAAGGTATGCTTAGCAGGCAAAATTCAATATTTGAATAAATTAACAGTTTCTGGAAAGGGGGGGGGGGGGGGGGAACTAGAAATTTTATATAATCAAAGTGAAGGAATTCAAACTGTTGCCAAATCATGGTGGAAAATTTCAAATGTTTTTTTACACAGTATCAGAGTTTCCAATAAAGCCAGGAAGGGCAATCTGTTGTTTCGTAATTAAGTGAAAACCTTCAAAATTCCTGCTTAGTTTCTTAATTTACCGCATCATCTAACCTTCTATTACAGTGTGCCAAAAATAAATAGCCATCAACATTATCATTAGTAGCCATGTTTGCATCATGGGACACTGTGTGTATGTTTATGTCATGTCAGTTATTATTTTAATGATGGTAAAATATCGTACTATGCCTAATTGGCTACCAAAATTTGTTAGTATTTGAGTCATTTTTCCATTAAAATATGTGCACTTAGAAGAGGTTCTTTTTCAGTGATAAATTTCAAAAGTTTTCACTTAAATGGGAACCAGATACAGACCCCAAATGGTCTGCAAGGAAAGTATGACTCACTAGCCAAGGATATCAGATGCTTACACTGTGCGTCATGCAGACTAGAATAATGGGCTAGTGGCCTGTAGTACCTGTGGCAGACACGTATTCTGCGTGAGCGTGAGCGTGCGCATGCGGGCTGTTGGGGTTGACGTACTCCTGGTGGGTGCGCAGGCCGCCCGTGGGGCTGCCATTGCCGGTGGCGATGTAGTCCTGGTGGGAGCGGATGGGGCTGCTGCCACCTGCACCCACGTAGTCTTGGTGTGAGCGGATGGGGCTGTTTCCCCAGCACCCACGTAGTCGGTGTGAGAGCGCACGGGGAAGAGTCCTGGGTCATGCTGGCTCAGCATGGAGTAGGGTGAGGAGTATGAGTTGGCCTGTGGCGTGGAGAAGGAGGCGGTGGAGTACGGCGAGTTGGAGGGTGTCAACAGGTTGAGGTGCGGCGACAGGTCGTAGGCAGAGGAGTAGGCCCATGTGTCAGCGCCAGGATTGGGGGCTGCGCTGCTAGGGAACGCTCCCAGGCTGTTGTTCAGTGTCGTGAAGGACGAGCCCAGCGCCGTGCTTGCTGACCCTGCCACACACATATCACTTCACCTCAGTTACCACTATATACTAGCACATGCAGTCATGGTGAGTTGCAGACCGCATCCAAACTCGGTCGTACATAAGTTCTTAGTTATTGCTGCATGTGGTTCTTGCACCTTCCAATTTGGGCCTTCTCGTTAAATATATTTTAACTTTGGTGCGAACATATGTTTAGAAAAGGGAAATGAAGCTATCATTCTTAACTTTTATAGGTATAGCCTAACATTGTTGTAACAAGATGACGCCGGCTAACAGCCAGCGGCTCTAAAGCCCATAACAGCACTCACCACGCACGTGACACGTGTACATGCATGTGCGCAAGGAGGCTCCAATTTGAACTTTCTTCTAACGGAAGATTATTTGCAGTGTAAAATGTGTCATCTTTATTGTCAGGGTCTAAAATGTCTTATAAAGTGTTTTAAAATGTATGTTTGTGAATATTGGAAAATGTTTGGTTATAAATTCAAACCGCATGCTGCGCGGAGATTAAGAACAGTTCTACTCCACCCAGAATGCCGTAATAAAATACATTTAAAGTAGCAGAGGAATTACAAATTAATATGTATAATGTCAATTCATATTTTAATTTCTAAAGTGCCTTTTATTTTTCAATAATAAAATATTTTATTCTGCGTGCATAGCACTTCTGCTTATTTGAACCCCGTAGGCAGACGTAGTAGGTCCACGTGACGCTTGCCTCTGGGCAATCTGTCTAGGAGAGCTGTCATTACGCACTACTACTTTTGAGCATGGATGTAGATTTCCATAGCACTTTTAGTATACCGGTTAACCTTTGCTTTGTGTACGTTTTGCCATACATTATGCTTCCGCTTAAATAATAATTTGTGCCCTTGCGGCTTTTTCAAACTTAATAGAGGAGGAGGAGGAGGAGAAAGATGTCGGCAAGGTCACGCGACCCGCGAAACTTGAATCAGGTGCCATCTGCTTCTGCTAAAGACGTTCCATTGTAATTTCTATTTCATAGCTGCATGCAATTCTAACGGCTTCAGTTTAATGTATGTATTTAAATGTATTTTTCATGTTTGATCATTTTACAACAACGCTGTCAGATATAGCCAAATACGTATCTGCGCCATCAATGCATTTTAAGGGCTTATTTGTGTATGATCATGTGTGCCATAATTTTATTCATGGTTCTATGTCAATTTTATTCGGGGTTCCGTGTAATTTTCACGTAAATTGATGATTTTTGTTTATGACCACACGGTCACTTTCATGTTTGCTTTTTCCGCCATCGGGCATGCTTCAAGCCTGTAAATGCTTTAGTCGTAAAGGGAATAATTTTCCCGACAGAAATAACAGTTTGTCTGAATTTTATTTGCCGTTTCTACCAAGAAATATTGCAATTTTACCTGCACCACGTGGTCCGCTACGAACTTTATCCAGCGGCACCCACGGTATCTAAAATTGCTTTCACGCATGTGCGTGTTTATCGTGGCTACTCATCTCGTGACCCTTCGTATTCCATTGATATTTATGAAATTTTGTAATTTGTGTACGGTGATATTTCCGTTCTAGTCGGCTATGTGTATAGGCCGTCACCACATTAACCACTTGCTAGAGGGTGAGCCCCGACGAGTCTGCGCTAGTGATGCCAAATAATCACACGTGTTTATGTAATCATCTGTTGATTCATCTTGTAACTCTCCGTGTTCTATCTTCAGGGAAAAATCTTCAGTCTACCCTAGCGGCTGTCATCTCCCTTCCCTTGTGAAGATTGTGTTTTCAAGCACCATGGTGAATATAGGCATGCGCTAGAGTAATTGCGAGCTGGAGAGCACCCAAACGGAGTTAGCTAGACACGACCGAGTTTCATCATTAAATTGCTTGGCACGTTATTTTTACGAACGGTATTTAATAAAAGCAAGTATCACAGTGTTCCACTCTTTTATTTGTAGTGACAGTGTCCTCGCCACACCATTTTTACAGTGATAGAATGTTTAGTACTGCAAAGTGTTTTGAGAGTACGCTCGTGTGTGACGGACACACAGAACCCACAGCATCCCTGAGAACCCCGAGTCTCAATAGTGCGGTGATTGGGAAGCATCGCTGGCACCCAAATTATCAGTATGTACTGTGTCATCGTTCGTCTCGTGTCTCACCCGACGGCGTCAAAGATTTGTCACCAACTGCCACATTGGAACTATGCATCTTTAGTGAAAATTAGAGATATTTATTTTTGTGAAAAAAAAATAGAGTACAGTGTAGACTTCAATATTACAAGCACTCAACAGCAGTTTTTCTATTGCCATTGGTTGCTGTCTACTTGAGGAGGCATTTTTGTATTTGACCAGGCCACTCAGATTCCAGCAACCTCAGCACAGCTTGTACATGGTTCATGTGCAGACAGTTGATAAACCTACATTGTTTTGAAATATTACTTGTCTTAAATATTTTCACGTAGTTTCACTACCCCTAGTAATATTATACCAACTGATTTACAACAACTGAACTAGCAAATCAGCTGGGCTTCAAATAATAATAGAATCCCATCATATAGAACACCTACAATTTTAAAGAATCAACTCAAATTTGGGAAATGAGTAATTAAAGAATTGTGTCTAATTGGCGTACTAATGGTGGAGGACACTCTCATCATTCCATTCCAAATGCCAAAAAAGTTAGAAAAAAAAACATAATGTTAGGGATGGCCTACACATTGTGACGTGTACCACACGGAGACAGTTCTGCAGTGACCAGCAGTTCACCCACTGCCCACTAGAGCACAGTGCAGCTTGCTCCGTGTGTGCGTGTGTGTATACAGTGGTGCTGTGTGTTAGTCAGTTATATTTTTATTTATTTCATCCTTTCACATGGTCCTTTTTTTAGTATTAAATTATAGTGCTTTATTTTCATTGTTTTTACATGCCATGTTTATGGTATCGTGTGCTCGTATGTGTGGAAGTGTTAGCTTACTTTTTAGATGTCATGGCCTTTTTAAATATAATATATTATCTTGCAGTGCGTATATGTATTTGTGAAGTATTGTGTCTAGTGTTTTCCATGTTGTTTATTTTGTTTTAGTGTGAAGGGAATGCATTTTTTTGTGCAACTTCTAAAAATCATTATTTCGTGCAGTGCTTTTATTAGACCTGCGCATCATTTGCCGTTACATTATCATTCCGCACCGCAGTGCGTTTTGCTGTGTGTGCAATGTATCTGTTTCATTAATATGTTGTCCAGTATTTACCAGTAGTTTATAGTGTTTTCTAGTATTATTCACGTAAGCCACAGCCAGATGCCACCGGCCTAAAGTGAACCTCTGTTATGCATGGCATAACGTATTGACCACGTAGAAAATTTATGTTTTTAATGTAACGAAAATTTATGTTTTTAATGTAACAGTGTTTTTATGTACTCTTTCATACGTTAAATTTAATTTCCCAACTCCTAGTAAACACACACATAATAGGCATTGTAAACTTTGAACGGGGAGCAACACATGCTCACTTTGATAATGCCTGTGAGTTGAGGTTAAGTATCACAAAAAACAATATATTTTAATATTTATTTTTAATATTTTAACAACTTAATTCTGTTTTTTAGTGCTGATGAGAAGAATGTATTTACGGCACTAGCTACTGTATTACATGGTGAAATGCCAATCACTTTTCAGTATTAAAAAATTGTAAAAATTCTCAAAGAAAAAAAATATGTTTGTTGTTCATTATGTCAGTCATGTGCCATGGTAAACATCTGCGAGATTTTGTGGGTTAACAATACAAAGCAACAAACAGGGATTTCCCTATTTTCTAAGCAGTTATCAAGAGTCCTTTTAGCAAGCTTGGCATGCACATTCACAGAAACTGGGGAGGGAAGTAGGATGGGTTTTACCTACCAATATAAATAGGGAATTATCACTTCTATGATGAGATTTCTATACAATCACATAAAAATCCAAACCACATGAGACTTAATCTTAAATATTAAATGTCAAAGATTTCCTTCTAGTCTGTTGTTTTATAGATATTTTTACAGTTATGATATTTTTGTGATTTTTCTCATTTAACTTAAAATTGTATACCACTTGAAATTTTGCAAAGAGAAACGAGTCGCATGGCTATTGTTTGCAAAATTGTTTAGTAATAAAAATTTGACTTTGCCTTGGTTCATAAGACATATTTCACACTGAAGTGGGTTTGCTTTGTGTAACCCAAAATAATCTTTCATCAACCACAGGAAATACATCACACAAAAATGACAATTTTTAGATGTATTCTTTTTGTATAACTACGTCCAGTTTGGTGTTGGCACTCTCGCAGTAGAGAATGAAGTAGAGAATGAAGAGGAGTGTTGTGTGTAGTGTGCAGCGAGCGTCAGGTAGGCTACCATGACCACGTGATTGCTGTGTGCTGCCAATACGTACCTGCTGCCATGTAGCCCGTCTTCCTGGGCGGCTCACGCTTGCGCCACTTAGCACGCCGGTTCTGGAACCACACCTGCACACGGGACTCGCTCAGGTTCAACTTGAGCGCTAGTTCCTCCCTGGCGAACACGTCTGGGTAGGGTGCCCGTTCGAAGGCTCTCTCCAGTTCCTCCAGCTGGTACGCCGTGAAAGTCGTTCTGCAACACACACGCATACACATCCTGTATCTTCTGTTCATGTTGTGCCACTTACTGTAAGTGTACACGTGTGTGACCTGGGTGTTCCTTCACTCCCTCCACAATATTAATAAAGTCAACATTAGCCCACTGCAATTCAAGTTCAATCCATGGAGGATCCCATGGATTGAACTTGATCCCAATCAGGATTATTTAAAGAATGGTGGGAATGTGGTGAATGTTGCCAATGGGTATTCTCAAGGTACTCCCACTTGCCAACCCACTGGAATCTGTCGCCTCCCCAGTCATACCTCAGTCACTTTGTAGACAGGGAGGGAAGGATAGCGTGTGTCTCACATCTTCCTCTCATCTCATACATGTTGGTATCTCGGTAACCTCATATTGCCATTTGATATTACTGTTCTTCTGGAACTGCAGACATTGCCCTGAGAACTTTCCTTAAATGTTATAGTAGGAGACAAATATAGAGTTAACATTTTTAATATGATTAGAAAATAAGACATGAAGAAAGAAGAGAGAAAATGACTGAGTAAAGAGATTTGGGCAGCTCTTCACAACGAGGCCTTTAGAGCTGATGAGGGTGAAGCGAAGTGAGTATGTAAAAGTGCCGGAGTGAAAGAGTGGGGGAAACGGCGGGAGACACCCGAGAAAACCCGCCGACCAGTGGCATCATCCGGCACGATCCCCACGTGCGAAAATCCGGAGTGGCCCGGCCGGGGATTGAACTCGGTTCGTGGTGGTGGGAGGCGGGCAGACCAACTGCGGCCCCTGCTTTGAAAGGAGGGTGTGTACCGGCCCCTCGGCAGAGACGTGTGTGAGGGCAGTCGCGTGCCGCCCTTTGGTGGCGTCATGCGGGCTGTCGCGTGCCGCCCCCGGAGTACTGGCCCTCACATCGCCGTCTGTTACGTGCCGTGTACGGGAGCCCTCGCCCCCCCCCCCCAATCAAACACCCACTACAGGCTCATTGAGCACTTGTGAAACCAACCTTTGACAAATGTCGCTGCCCTCACTTGCGTATAGTTAACGGGCACACTGTCTCACATGCAGCCAACAAGGTTGGCAACTGCGGAAGGAAAGTAGTCCCATGCCTTAACGTTGAATTAAAAGTATTATTTTAAATTTAAATTAGCGACCATAGTGGGAGGCAATCCAGAAAATCCGATGATAACGAAATCGGGGGATACAGTCTGGCATTGCAGCTCCGATCTATCGTCTACATTCAAAATTCGATTACTCCACTCGACTGCCAAAGGATCAAAGAATATGTTACGTTGAGTGAGGACTGCGAAGCATTGCGCGCCGCGGGGGAAAGAGGGGGGGAGGAGGGACCCAATTTTGTGTTATTTTCGCCGCGTCTCGTAACTTCCCCGTAGTATAACTTTTGACTAGGAGAAGCTACGACGTTCATTTAGGTTTCAATCGACAGCCCTCGTCAAGGTCAATCGATTGCGTATACGAAAACATTTGTGTGGCGTGATTATGGTGGAATTGTATGAGTTTAATATAAAAATTTAAGAAAACTTAACAGAACGTCGGTCTATACTCGTCAAAAAGCCTAGTCGAAATACAGAAATCGTATACTGTTGGAAAGAGCATCTCAAAAGCAATCCAGTGATACCCATGAAACTCCATATGATCGAGTGAAGCGGTGCCGGGAACGTAAAATAAACATCAAGGCGTCCGAGCGCGCCAACGTGGACATATTCAAGCAACACAAACTACCGTGTCCCCACCACAGCCACGTCTCATGTTTTTTTTACGCATAAGTGTAATAATTAGCAAATAGGTTTAATATTTACTATCCCAATCAGCCCACCGTTTCACTTGACCGGCGCATGAATCAAGTGACGAGGCTGATCGCAATGTTAATTTTACCGGCGAACAGCCTATACATTTATACCGTCACCTGAAACCCGAGTTTCCGAAACTAAAGTTTGTGTAAGCTATAAATGCCGCGAAAGTGAGGTATTGCCATGTCTTGAAAACGAGGTTTGTAATCCAAGTTCCCGTCAAATGTTAGGTTTCGTGTGCGGTATAAACAACGAAACTTCTGCTTCGTTTCTATATATGGTACGTATGAAATGTACTACTGCGATCTGTTTAAGTGCTAAATAAGAAGTTTAGTGATTAAAAATTAAGTGCCTTAATGCAGATACACAATAAATATGTGTCATCTTAAACAAAGTTAAGCTTACTAAATACCGCATGTTGATTGCGCTTTATAAAGCAATGAATGTAACTTTGAATAACTTTTCGGTCACGTTTATGATTTTAATTAACTTTTTTTCTTCTTCTCATTTTGATACCAGTGGTTTCAGGCATAAAATAACGCACGGAACCTAAGTATGGGTAGATGGGTTTCCGAAACTGAAGCTTCGGCTGACGTCACGAATGTACTGTACTGCTTATCACATTGCTTCCGCACTGTTGTCGACCCGCCCCAGGTATTCTCATCAGGGAAGCGTCCTTCTATCTGTGCTGTTCTCTGCGTTTGAAACCGAGACGCAGGGGAGTGATAAAGGAGGGTTTACGATTGACTTAACAGAATAAGTTCGCCGTGTGCTTAAGATATGATTCAATGCATTCAAGAGTATTAGTTTACGACTGTCGTGTGCGTTCTTGACGTGACTTACGAGATCGTTATATTTTATATCTTAAGTACAAGTCATGACAGAGTAGTTAATCAGATACCAGCGACATTTGGCGTTGGCGGGAAACTGTATCTTTCATCTTGGATTTAGGTTATGTAGTATTGTGAAATCGTATGGAAATTATTTTATTCGAGAGACAGTTTCCTCTTAATTTAAAGAACCGTCCGTGGCCATGTTTTATTTCTTGGAAGAGGTTATTGAATTCGCTTTAATTAGACTTTTCAGATGTATTGATGTAAATGCCCAATGTTAGCATTGACTTCCCCTTCTATACGATATCACGAGTTTTCAAAAACGTTCACACAAGCAGTAACCACAAATAATTAAATTTATGTCAATAATCTTCACTCTAGTCCATATTTCCAGATTGTGTCGGCTGCTATAGAGGCTAGACTTGACAGTTGATAATTCAATTATAAAATGTAAATCTTCTTATTGTTAATTTTCCGTGTGCTTATCGAGTCATTAGGTACAATTTTTAATTCTTCAGTTTTCAGTTTTTAATCGTAAACATACCGTAAGGGCCACGCGCCATCGACTCTGCACCGTTTCAGGGTTGCCAGGTCGGGGGATTTGTCACCGTTTGGGCTACTTCAAGGCAAAATTTGCTACCAAAAATTACGAAATTGCGTCTATCGCAATTTGGGCGATTTTGTAATGAATTTGCGATATTTGGGCTTCTTGGAATTATTTACTTAGTATTGGTATATTTTTTATTGTGAACGAGATAATAAATTCTCATAAGTAAGATCAGTAATTTAAACGGCAACCATCGTGAATATAATTGAAGAGGTTCTCTTGATCAGACTCCTGTTACTCGCTGCGGATAATGAATAGGCGAATTGAATATCACGCGACTGTTTATGCTTTTGACGTATTATTTTAATTTTGTGTAGGCCTATATCATTTTTAAATTTTAAAACAATTCGTGTTTCAAATATATAAAATACTAGCTTATATGAAAAATTTACAATATATTATTTTTTAATGCATTTAGTATAAAGTGTAATCAAATTGGGCGACAAAAGATTGGCCGTTTAGGCGACTTCAACAAAAACAATCTGGCAACCCTGCACCGTTTACAAGCAAGCAAAGTTTTGAACTGTCGTGCAATGTTTCCGTCGTGGGGCTTTCAACGGTGATTCTATAATTTTATTGGCGAAAAATCTATAGCAATGTTCAAAGCAGGGCTCTTTAAGTACTTTTGCATGTACCTGACGTGTATAAGCCGTTTATGTTGCTGGAGCGCTGTGAAATTGTGTTTCTATAGGCTGTTCACGGTCAAGTGAGCACTTTTTAAGGCCCTCCTAAGTTTTTCCTTTCATTAAATTTCCACCTTCCTGCTGATTTTTAATGTAAACACTGTAATGTGACCAATAAACACAGTGTATACATTTCACCACCTGCGAAATTTAATGCCTGGGGCTGCAATACGATATATTTATCAGTGGTTAATTCCTGTTGGGAGGGCCTTAAAAAGTGCTCACTTTACCGTGAACAGCCTATAACGTACATGGCGGTTTGAAAGCACTCAGAAACAAGCCTCGTCTGAAGTGTACATTGGGCGCAAGTATTTGAAACACGCTGCAAGCGCCAGCTAGACGGGCCGCCTCGTCTGCAATCAGGCCCCTACTTTATTTTTTTCATTAGACGAATTTTCGGCCACAAACTAGCGCGAAAATGAACTTTACTAACTAAAGATGGCTGACTTCGGGCGACAACTCCGAACCACGTGATTGCTGTGTCTTTATCAAAAACTGGGGCGGACAATGTGTAAACTATGGGCGGTATTTATAAACATATCTTGAGCACTAGCTTCGTGAAGACCATGGTAATTTATTAAATAAAGACATACATTAGTAGTAAGACCCCTTCTGGAAAATTTTCAGGTTATTTAGTTGTACGCCTACATGAAGATTCTGGGCACCTCTTGTGTTGTGAGAATGAATTAAATCATTTTTAGGGGAAATATGACTGTTATTGGTGACAAACATTAATGATATGTAGGTATGTATACTGAGTTATGAATGTAAGAATACCAAGCTTTTTAAAATGGTGGCGGCACGTCTCACATGGTTTTTAATCCACTTAATATTCTAATGGATTTCTTTTGAAGCAAATATATTTTGCTGCTGTTTACCGCCAGAGCCTAGTACATTATGCCATAAGACATTAATGAATGGAATTGAGCAAAATAAACTTGTGTAAGCATAGGAGGTGATAATATTGAGGCCAAGTGGCGAATAGTGAAACAGGCAGTGCTTAGATTATTGATATGCTCTTTCCAATTGAGAGAATTGTCTAAGCGAACACCTAGGAATTTTGTTATTTTACAGTTTTGAATCTCGTGTGCATCACTGCCAATTTTAAGAGAATAATCGTGTTTATTTGTAGTAAGAAATTTTAGGGAGGTGGTTGTGTTTATTTTTAGGGAGAGTTTGTTTGTTGAAAACATTCAGATATATCAATACAAACCTTATTAACCCTGTCTGATAGTTCATTTACATTTCTACTATGTTATTTAATAAAATGCTTGTATCATCCGCAAACAGGCAAGCACTTGCTTCAGAGGATAGACTTGGCGGTAGGTCATTAATAAATATGAGAAAATGAAGGGGGGGGGGGGAAGCAGTACAGAGCCTTGAGGAACTCGACTTTCAACACGCCCAACATCTGAGCATATGGAAGTCCCCATTCCGTCAGTAACGCTCACTTCCTGGTATCTGTTTGATAAGTACGAGGAAATCCAATTGAAAATATTGTCAGTGATACCGTAATATTGTAATGTGTACATAAGAATGTCATGGTTAACACAGTCAAAAGCTTTTGACAAGTCACAGAATGTTCCCATTACATAATATCTATTGTTCAATTGGTTGGGAATTTGGGATGTCAAATCAAATACAGCATGACTGGTAGATAGCCCTGATGTAAAACCATATTGTGTACTGGTTAGGATGTTGTTATCCTCCAGGTGGGCAACAAGCCTTTTATACAAAATTTACATTAATGCAATTGTTCAATAATTGTCAACAAGATTTTTATCAGGTTATTTTACATATTTCTGTGGGCGTGGTTTCTGTTACCGTTATACTTACTGGGATAAGGGTGAGGATGAGCTTGGGTTAGAAATGTTAAAGGATTCTTTGTGGATGATATTTTAGTTAACAAAGAATCTGCTACTGAAAGAAAGTGTTTATTAGAAATATTAGCATCCTCAGAGGGGTCTTTTGTCTCTACTCCATTTACTTTGACTGTTGCTCAGAATCAGGTTTACTTATTGTTTGATGATATTCCCGGAAGTCTTTATCTTGTTATCAGAAGATTTTTATATTATTTATAATAATTCAGTGTCATTACTATATCTACATTCTTTATAAAGCACTTACTTCATTGTACATTATGTTTTTATGCCACTGGTTATCCATCACTTGTCTATTGCCTGGTGTATATTAACATAAATTTCTGGAAAGCAGGATTCAAAAATTCTATAGACAGTACTGTGAAATAAATAAAAAGTTTTAAGTTAGTATCTCCACAGTTATACACTTCTAACCATTATGTTCTATTTAATGACTGTTTTAATTCACTTATCTATTGATCATTAATGTTTCGTTTTCTTATAATTGAAATACAATAATGAATTACTGAGTCATGGAGATGTAATAGTTGCGCATCATGATCAGAAAGGGCATTGTAGAGGGGCATCACTTCATAAGCATTTGTGGTTGATTTATTTACAATTACATGATCTAGGGTTGTTGAACAATTGTTATAGTACAAGAGCCAGTGAGAGATATTTAATTGCTCACTCCCCCCCCCCCCATCCAGCGACCCCACTCAAAAAAGACGCCCCTGACACCAGTGTGCCGACCGAGCCAGCCCCCGTCCGCCCGCGCAAACATGTCCAACCATTCATACAGCCTTCCTTAGAACCCTAGAGATTCCCTCTACAATCGTCCGCAACATTTTCGTAAGCTAGGAAAACAATTTCGTTATTTTTCACATTAACGTCACTTTACTCGCCTTAACAAAGTTTTCATATATTTGCAATACTTATGTATAATTTGGAATACTTTCTTTTTCCAATTTGCATATAATATCACGCATACATTACGTCACATCGTGGTGAATAAACGTGTGTATTTATTTCTATTTAGTGTCTAGCCGCCATGCTTCGTTTCTAATTCTAGCGACTTTGTACCTGCAATGTCTTCAGCTCGTGCTTGACCAAGCCGGAAGTATTGAAAAATAAGCTACGCCTTGATCCCACGGCCTTCAGGAAGATCGTCTTGTGTGTAGATTATGAACCGCAGTGCGGAAATAACACTGCCTTGAGAAATATTATGTTAATGATCTTGACCAAGACTGTGTTAAGCTCAGCCTTGAGACATGACTATGAATACCACCCTAGCGGCCTTCATCTTGGTGAGGGAGGGTGCTGGGTACCTCGACTGACGTGGCATATACGTGGCAAATTATGTTATACAGTCTTATCTCACTGAAGTTTACTACGGAGCTGCATGTAATGATAAGAACAATGTTGCGCAACAGTATACCCGATATCCTAAGATCGTATATAATTTAAAGTTTGTTTTTTGTCTTACCGGTTTTTGAGTTTTATTTAAATCAGCCAAATATTTTGGGAGACATCACGTGGCCGCAGTTACGGAATTATTTGTACTATCCGTAAAAATATTTGAACATCAAATGTCTTCTTAGCACTTATTTAAACCAACCTGGTTGGAATTAATTGAACATTTCCCGAATTATAGTAAAAATACTATATTTTAATGAGATAATACCTTCCAAAACAGCATACGAAGGAAGTTACTAAAAGTGAATTTATTTGCTTTCAATTTTATGAAAGTATACCAGGTTTGATTTGAATCAGTATATTAAAAAATGCTCTGTTGGCCTATGGGAAAAAAAAATTCACTACATCATCATCCATTGAAGTTCTGGGCGTCTTTTACAATTATAGTTGAGTACGAGATTTAATAAAAACCAGTTTAATATTTCCCGAAATATAATTCTTTCGTTAACAACCAATTTTTCAAACAAAGAAGAAACCATTAGGGTAAACGATATGTATGTAGAGACGTGCAAAATTCGCGTTATTATTTGAGGACATTTTAAACTTGTAACTCTTTTACCTCTGCAATACGTTTGTCATTGGACCGTAATTTACTCGACACGCCCCGGGTAACTCTGCGCCAATAAATGACCACATCACCATTGTGTGCCCCAATCACGTGCAGGTTACTCAGAAAGGGAGTGACTTCTACATATATGCGGCAGCCAATGGAGAAACGACGCTGACTGGAGTATATACAGTACCGTGAATTTTAGTTTGATGCCAAAAAATTGTACATGTCCCTAACGATATGTTATTAGTGTGATGTCACAGACAAAAGAAAGAAGTTAATGTCAGTGCATCATGGTAATGTTTTGCCACTCGCAGCACAGAATAAAAGCACAGTTAAGTTGAATTTTCGAAGAAGCAACTGACGCGTGTTTATCTTTTTCTCCGAAGTATCAATTTATGATAGGAAGAGAATGCTGTGAGAGTGTAATTCATCGTTAAAGACAATACGTCACCCTATGAGTGGCATTTTAATTCTTTCTTGTCTCGCACTACTGAGAACGAAGGCGGTATATTATACTGTTAAGGGCAGACCACGAAGTGATAGTCGGTATCACAGAACTGCGGTGACCTGGCGAAGCTACTTCTACACGTCACTGGACGGTACACGTGCATCTCACGTCACACGCATTGTTCTGGTGACTGTTTATTTGCCTCACACTACGAGCGATGACATTGCCCTCTTACGACTGATGTGTGCATCAGACATCGCACGACATTTCTCACATTTGCGTATTATCTTCCGATTATGCTGTTTACTGTCTTTCGTGGTCACCTATCTACTGAGTTTTACCGCTTGCGCTAATTTTCAAGGCAATGAGTGTAAATGCGCATTATTTTTTGTGCTTTTAAATTCACCCAAAAGAGCGGACGAAAGAGGTTATAGGCTGTTCACGGTAAACTGAACACTTTTGAAAGCCCTGCTTAAGATCTACTTATATGCATTTTGTGATTCTTCCGGCTTATGTCAAATTAATATTGCCATGAGCCTCGTCACTTCATTGATGCGTCAGTCAAGTGAAAATGTGAAATAATCAAGAAAGAAAATATTTTGCAGATCTGCTGATTTTTAGACTTTGATGTATAAAAACCGAAAGTGAAGAGAAATAATTTATGTTACGGTACCACAAGTAATTACTTATCACCTTTTATTCGACATTGAGATATGGAAATACTTTCCCTCCATCGCTATCAACTTTACCGGGTGCATGTCACTCAGGGCGCCCGTTAAAACATATGCAGGTAGGAGCAGTGAATTTTTTCGAAGGTTGATTTCAAAAGTGCTCACTTTATCGTGAACCGCCTTTACTGATAAATGAACTGTTTGTTAACATTAGAACCTTCGAGCATACTTAGTTTAACCTGGCTTCTCATATGGGCTCTATAAATTTTACAGTGTTATCATTTTGAAAACAACTGTCCGAAGTATTGAACTGACATAAATGCAGGTCTTTAGCAATATCATTATCAGTACACAAAATGTAGTGGGAACTAGTCTTAGTACATCCTCGCTTAACTCTTCCTGTTTAAATAACCGACGAGGGACTGTCAATCAGTATATTATATGTATAATGTTCACCTCATAGTCTACGGGGCACTAAATATACAGCCAGAATCCCAAGTTCGTTACATGTTGATTATTTACCAAGACATATCATTAGAGCCACGAGTATTTCGCGGGTTGATTGGGCTGCAGGATAGACTGCGCCGTCCTCTATACACTGGAGACATCAGTGGCGTTTATTCCATAGACGCAAGGTAATCAATACTTACCCTATACATATTGGAAATGTCCGATCCTTAATAGTTTTCGCCGTAACTTTACATTTAAACAGATTTAATTCTGAGTTCCCCGTTTCCGATCCGAGAAACAGAGTTTTCGTAACTCCCGTACTGTACACGTATAGTGCTGCTATCTAGTATTTATTTCCACAAACGGGAGAGACTAGCGATGTATCGAACTCGCAAGCGAGTTACCCTGCCACGTTCCTTCGTCAGGGTAAGCAGTCGTTCTGTTTGCTTCCTCCAGTCCTACATTTCCTTGGGAAGTGGATGAAAGTGTTCGGGAGAACGGGAGTTTTCTTATAATTTCTTATAATATTTAGTTTTATTATTATTACGTTCATTTCGTTTCCGTTTTCATAACTAATGTTAGGTATTATAAAACGGTAAATACATGTGGAGGGTTAGCAAAGTTGGAAGTTGCATTTGTTAGTAGAATTTTAAAATGGGACCACAGCCCGGCACTAGTAAATGTTATCTAAAACACTCAAATATGTGGGGCTATTATATTGCTTACCCTGTAAAAAAAAATCTCACTACACGCCACTGCCCATGTGACTCAACACTTGATTCATGCGTCGGTCAAGTGAAACTCTGAAATTAGTTGATAAGTAAATATCTAACAAATCTGCCCCTTTTTACACTTCGATGCGTAAAAAAATAAATAAATAAACGGTAAGCGAAAGCAATAACTTAAGTTATCGGAAATGGTTACCTGCAATTTTCTATTCGATACGGAACTACTTTCCCATCCATCGTTACCAACTTTACTGTACGTATGCCACTCAGGGCGCCCGTTGAAATATATGCAGGTAGGGGGAGTAACATTTTTCTAAGGTTGATTTCAAAAGTGCTCACTTTATCGTGAACAGCCTTTACTTGGCAAGTATTTTACATTATACTTGCTGGGCATACTTACGTACTTACGACGGTCGCCATGACGCCATATTGTATTTCAGGTTTGAAAATTAACGTGTACGTTTTGTGGTTATAAAGCTCGCAAGTTTTTAAAAGTTAATAAGTATTTGCAAAATGGCGTTTTGTTGTAGCCTATGTGTAAATTGTATAGACCTCTGCAGCACATTTCCCAGGTGTGTATGCTTATAGACAATATTACAATAATTGCAATCCGCATTTCCAAGTTATTGCAAACCCCTTGTGAATTGAATTGTATCTCTCTTTCTTTTATCGATGTGAATATTTCAAACATGTTAGGGTATGTATTGAGGGACGAGGAAAGAATGACAGTTTCTGTGTAAAGCCCCTTTATATATGATTTAAAAAATGCAACAAATCCCATAACAACTGCCCTAATTTGTTTACGATCTTGCTCCACTGACGTGATAAAGCAATATCATAAGGCATTTGGTGTGATATGAATATTTGTGAAATCAAGAGACGCTGAACAAGATAAAAGTAACCTCAGGATACCGAGGCACAACAATATTTTTGCGCCGCATTTCATTTCCCTCCTGTTAATAATACGCGCTCACTAATGCTCCTATTAATTCCTCATTCCCGGCTAAAGCCACAAAAATAAATAACAAACGTGTATAAGGTTATGTGTGTCTTCTTAATGCATAGCCATAGAAGTTGTAACGTATATGTAACACCATGCACCACAGTGTTGCTGTTGTCACGTAGTTTCAAATATTTCCGTCAGAATGCGCGACCAGTGACCTGACCTAATGGTTTCAACTAGTAGACGAGAAGTGCACATCATTGCTAGTACGCAAATGTATGTACTTACACGTATATACTGACAATCCGGAAACAAACCTTAACCAAGTGTAGAAAATTACACCAAAGTGTAGAAAATTACACCAAAGGGACAACTCACCGCAATCGTGCGCACTATTTAATAATATTTGCATGAGAACTATTTCTTACTATAGACATTGCCCCCACAGCTATTTTCTATCTGTTTTTATTCATATTAGTTAGTAACGAAATATTATAATTCATTTACGAAATATAATCAATAATTTGTTTTAACCAAAGAAAGTACACGTTTATGTTAAGAGAAGTATAAGATGCATGTGGCACGTGATATATTTAGGTAACAAGCAAACCCGCCATGGGGTGACTTTTCAAAGGTTTAATTCAGAACGTGCGAAGAAACCGCGAACAGTCTAGCGGCGACAAAGTATAGGCTGTTCACGGTAAAGTGAGCACTTTTGAAAGCCTTCTCATTAGGAATAAGAGTCAATAAATATATTTCATTGTAGCCTTAAACGTTAACTTCCGAATGCGGGGGACCTAAACACTGTGTTTATTACTTACATGGCAGTATATACTTAAAAATATGGATGAGAGGAAAAAGTAACTAGGGCCTTAATTAAAAGTGCTCACTTTACCGCGAACAGCATGTAGGCAGATGTGTGCTCGGTAGCGGAGCGCCTCCACTCACCTCGTTTTCTTCTTCTTGACGCCGTTGTTGTCCGCCTTCTTGCTCTTGGAGTCGGCCTTCTTGGACGTAGCCGGCTCCGCCGCCACTGCAACACAACACGACACTGCAATCAGTCGGCGCCAATCACCGCCGCCCTCTCGGCCCCGCCCCTACCCCCGGCCCCGCCCACACTGCCAATCGGGGCGCTGTCGTCCTCTACACAGCAAGTTGAACGGCCCGGCGGTGCGGTCCCTTTGATGTGTGGACGTGACCGTTCGCTGATTGGCCGCGCGGAGCTCCAGGAACGGGCCGTGTGTTTGATTGGCTGCGGCGAGTTGTGAAATATCCCCTATTGGCTGAGATGAGCTGCCGGTTGGAGAGTCAGTTACCAGCCACTAAAGCCCGTTCTGCAATGCACGGATGTGCAAGATAACGGACTCGGAACGAGCTGACGACCCGAGATGAATGTTTTATTCTACAAAACAATGAAACCTACAGTCCTGCAACTTACGAAATAAAAAATGTTCACCTGTTGCAAATTATTGGTATAGGTTTTAGAAAGCAAAAACCTCATTTGCTATAGGTAGTTTTAGTGTGTTTAACACTGCGTAAATACTACTGCTATACCATGTGCACGTAATTATTAAAACAAAAATGATAATAACTATGGTCAATGTGCACATTTGTGGCGGTGTTTCGTAAAATGTTCCAGGAAAACGAATATCAACAAACCAAATACTCGATTCCTATTGGTAGGGGCAGTGATATTTCGTGAAAAGATTTCAAGACAAGATACAGTTCAAAGCACTGTAGCGTCGTCCAACTTTTTTGATTGGCTGAAGCATATTCTAGAGCGCCTGTTAGCAAGCACTCCCGTCTCAACGAGTGTCCCATCCAGTTCTTCTTCCTTTCTCTTGTGACTTTCAGCAGTTTTCTCCTCTCATCAACTCTTTCCAGCACTTCTTCATCACTCACTCTTCCACCCAGCTTATCCTCTCCTTTCTCCTCCACATCCATGTGTCTGCCACATAGTGACACACTCCATACTAAACACTTGCCAAGTCTTTTCCTCAGTGCTTTATCTAGTTTTCCGCATAGCAATCTCCGCTTCCTATTGAACGCTTCCTTCGCTACTGCAATACGAGTCTTCACCTCCTGATGACATCTCAAGTCCTCAGTTATCGTACTTCCAAGATATTTGACTGCTCCTACTTGCAATCTTTATTCTTACTTTCTGTTGTAAATATATATTCTGTACTAGTCTTCTCTCTTCCAATCTACTCCTTTCCTCTTCAACATGTCCATCAGCTTGTTCCATTGTACTCTGTCGAAAGATTTTTCCAAGTCAATAAAGACAGCATAAATTTCTCTACCTTTCTCAATATATCTTTCCCCTATGATTCTTAACAGGCCTATAGCATCTCTTGTTCCTTTTCAACTGCTAAATCCAAACTGTTCCTCTCCAATCCATCTATCTAACTTCCCATATAGCCTTCTATTCAACACTCTCAACGACATTTTAGCTGCATGAGAAATTAGACTAATAGTCCTATGCTCTTCACATTTATTGGTATTCTTTTTTCTTTCAATTGGTATCATTACCGTTGCGAGAAAGTCATCCGGCCATTCCCCTTTGTCATATATCTCATTACATAGGTAGACTATCTCCCTCTTTCCTCTGTTTCCTAAACTCTTCAACACTTCTGCTGACAAATTATCGATTCCACATACCTTTCGATTCTTCATCTCCTTCAGTGCCTTTTCTACTTCTACTTCCAAGATGCCGTACTCCTTTCTATCCTCTGGCACCTATGCCTCCTCTTCAATCATTCTTTCACTTGGTCTTTCATCCGCCTTATACAGACATTCTATATATTCTTGCCGTCTAGTCAACACCTCATGTGGTTCTTTGGCTAATGTGCCATACACTTTTTCTATTTCCACCTTATACTCCCTTCTTTTGTCTTCAAAAGCTATCTCCATAGACATTCTGTACATCATTTCATACTTTCCCTCTTTCTCCATTTTCTCTATTTCCTCACATTTCTCTTTCATCCATCTTTCTCTTGTTTGTTCAGTTTCTCTTCTTAATTCATTATTCAGTTTCCTATACCTCTTTCTTTCTTCTTCATTTCCTGTATTCTTCGACTTTCTCCGTTCTTCCATCTTTTTCAACATGTTTTCCGTTATCCGTTATTTCCTGATACTTTTGGACTCTCTGATTCCTAGAACTTCTTTGGCAGATGTCATGAGCCCTTCCCTCAATTTTATCCATTTTTTCATTTATACATCCTTCATCTCTGCCTCTTTGGCATTTTCCCATAAACCTGTCTTCCAGCTCCGAAGCCTTACTTGCTTCCTTGAGTGTCTCCTTCCCTTGCTCTACCTCTCTCCACTTTCTTCAACTTGACTTTTATTTCTCCCACTACGAGATTGTGATCTGAACTGATGTATGCTCCTGGGTAAGCTTTGGCATTCTTCAGGCAGTTCCTATACCTTTTTTGTATCAGGATGTAGTCCAGCTGGTACCTTTCTCTATTCAAACCAAAGACCCATGTATAACGTCTCCTTTTGTGATTTTCAAATAGGGTGTTGCCCACCACTAGTAAGTTTCCTTTGCAAAAGTTAATTAGTCTTTCACCCCTCACATTTCTTACCCCTAATCTAAATTTTCCTACTATATCTTCTTCTTTTCCTTCACCCACCACTGCATTCCAGTCACCCATAATAATGATACAGGCATTTTTACTCTCTTTCTCAATAAGTTCCTCAATCTTTACATAGTATTCTTCCACCTCTTCATCTCTATGCAGGCTAGTTGGCATATATACCTGTATTAATATCACGTCTTTCGAACTACCCTGCAGCCGTATCATTATCAATCTTCCATCAATATAGTGCACCTTCATTACCTTATTTTTCAGTTTTTGCCCTATCAGTATTCCCATACCATTTCCACCACTCTCATCTTCTCCTGAGTAGAAAAGCTTATAATCTCCACTTCCTATCTTCCCGTTTCCTCCCCATCTCATTTCACACATGCCAAGTGTATGTAATCTGTTCTTTTTCACCTCCTGTTTTGCATTTTATATTCTGATATGCACAGCATCTGCGTCTAATGAACTTATTGCAACCAGTAAGTCTAACCATTGTGTGGAGTCCTCAAAGAAGTTACCATCAGCCAGTCATAAAAGAGAGATGTGGTAACTTTAACAAATCAGATTACTCTTCGGGAAGACTCTCACGTCATTGGGTACTGAGTCCTCGTTGTGTACAGTACTGGTCACGAGTATATATTTCATGTGCAACGTGTCCACGATCGTGGTACACATTGCCAGTTCAGTAGGCAGCTAGGTACCTGAGTCCTGTAGTACCTCGAATCTTCCTCGTGGCTTTATGCCCATTCATTTCAGCCACGAAACTCATAATTTTTATAACCTAAATTAATATAGGCTTAGGCCTACATAAAATCAGACATTAAAAATAGTTTTAACGTTGGAACCAGTATTTTCTTAGTCACATAAGCAAATTTTATGCTTACCGTATTTGACAAAATTTTTCTTGCATAATGTGCGTTCTGAATTATCTACCATAGAAAAACGCCCAAGATTTGATTCAAAATAAACTCTAGTTAGTTTAAGTTAAAGCATTTAAATAAGTAAATTATACATTTACACGTGTACAAAACACATTAATTATTCTTTCGTGTGCAGTAAAGGCCTAAATCGTAGTATATTTTGACAATTTTGATAATGTGTTTACTACTGGTTACAGGCTGTTCACGTTTAAATGAGCACTTTTGAAATCAACAGTTGAAAAATGTCACTGCCCCAACTACATTTACTTTAACGGGCACTCTAACATGCATGCGCCCATTAAACTTGTTAACGACATCGGGAATATAGTCCTACGACTTAACGTTGAGTCAATAGTGTTGGTAAACATTCGTCAACACTGATTTAATTTGCCTCCTGTTTTCTAACACCAAAATTATTTAGGCCCAATTTCCTCCCTGTGTTTTTAATGCGTAGGCCTATAAGTGTAAGAATGAGCAAATCTGTAAAATATTAATTTTTCTAATGATTTGAAAGTTTCACTTGAGCGTTCACACGAATAAATTGATGAGGCCCAAGGCAATGTTAATTTTACACGCGATGGAAGAATACAGACTGCGTACAAGCCTGCATAGTTCTTCTTTCTTTTTTATTGAGCCGAGAAAGGCGGGGGCTATAAGTGTTAAACAGGCATGCTCTACAAGTGCGCAGTCGACGCTACGAGCAAGGCTCTTAACTGGCACGCATAGTTCTCTTACGCCCGGTTGCATCATCGTGGTCCGAAACTCGATACGAGATCGGATTTAATATCGATACAGAAAACTGTTGCACTATTCGAGTTCAGAGCTGGACTGGAGATCGAGATGAAATCTAGATCCGACATCAACAGCCATCGTTGACAAATGTAGTTTCGAAATACGCCAAAAAATAGAACTACTTTCGATTTTTTTTTTTGGGAAATTAAAATATTATACGCACTTGAATATTATTCAGTAAAATTCGTACAGCAATAATTCACTTAAAACATAAAAAAAAAAAAACATCGCAAATCTAGTCCTATCTATCTATAGTGGAAAATACGCCTTCTTCCATGACGTCATATATTACGAACCAATAGCAAAATTTGTCTCATACTTAATCTCGGTCTCTCAATTTGAAACCAAGATCGACCAATCAAAGATCCAGAATCATGAAATTTCGTTGGCGCAACACTTTTACATTGGATTCAAGATCAAACTGGATCCTGGTTCGGAACTAGGCTGATTCGATCTCGGATCGGGGAAGATGTTGGTGCAACCGGGCATTAGTGCTGCTTCTACTTATGGGACTTTCAGGGGTGACGCTATCATTCTATTGATGAAAAGTCTGTGGCATAGTTCAATGCAGGCTCCTCTCGTATAGTCCATTCATGGTTTCTTCGGCCTTTTTGAATCAAACTTTTGATAAATCTCCCCATGTATGACGTGTTTGGTTATTTCCTATATACGTCCTGTATAACAAGCATTTTATACTTGTGTTCATAAAAGTTAATTTTTTCCCTGTTAAATTGGAATGTTATTAATATCTTATCTATGAATTATAATTCTTGATTGATAAATAATTTGAATAAAAAACCGAGAGGAAATATGTATGTTGGTAACATCTAGTGAGAAACAGTTCTTATACAAAATATCATTACAACTGAGTGCGCACGAGTGTGGTGCGTTGTCCCTCTGGTGTGATTCTCCAGACTTGTTAGGCTTAGTTTGCACGAGGCGGAGGAATATCCTGGAAGTAGAACATTAGCAGGGGTTCATAAAAGGCTGAGGTAACCGTGAATGGACTATAATTTGTCTCGTGTCCAAGTACATATGTTTTAAGATACGGCATATTGTGAAAGTCGTTTTTAACTATATATTGGAGAGGTCCGAAATAATATTTACAGCATGCGTGGTAACTGCAAGGCCGTGTGCCAATTCGCCGAGAGAATACTCTCTCGCTCACTCTTGACGTCACAGAGAGTTCGCTCTGCTGTCCCAACTCCGAGGAGAAAGCGCGAGAGGGAGAGTGAACGACGATGTACACTTGGTGCTCACTCTCGCGCCCTCTCTGGCAGCCATGTTGTTTTCGAGTCTAACCTCAAATATCCAGATATATATCGTTGTTTCTAAAGCAGTGTTAGAAATTTTATCGACTTAACTTTATCGACTTAACTTTATCGACTTAACTTAATCATTGCGATAGTAAAATGTGTAATAACAGCAACATTGCGTTCGACATGGAACATAAATTATAATGTTATTATGTTCACGTTTCATTTAGGTTGATTGTGTGCATGTTATTAAATACAATGATGTGCACATAACGATTATGTTTTCAATGATGCAAAAATGTAGCAAATTAAAATAAGTAACTATTTAATAAAAAACTGAAAGTGAAAGGGCAGGAACATTTTATTTTTCCCTATTTATTACTTTTTCTGTCAGACAAATAATGCCGAAGGCTTCCATAGGGCACGAGTCTCAATTGGCTAAAATGAACCAGAGTGAGAGTGGCCAGTGAGAGTGAGCACACTTTCGAGTTGAGACACGGCCTATAAAGTAACTTACCAATCCTTCCTCGCCTGCGGTATGACGTCTTTTCGTAGGTAAAATACCGAGCTGTGGGCACGCTTACTAGTTTCATCAAAAACAACCAGGATTTCAGAAACTCGATGGCAGGCGGGCGAGACCCTTAAGCAGGGTTGTCAACAGCGCTAAGAGCCTGTAGTGAGCTCTGCAAGCTCGCACAGTCGGGTGGTAGGTATCGCCGGTGAGGACGGGGTGTTGGTATGTGCGGGCGGGGGGGGGGGGGGGGAGCGGGGATGTATTTGGTGGTGACAACTGTAGGCTGTTCACGGTAAAGTGAGCACTTTTGAAAGCCCTCTCATTTGGAATAATAGTCACTAAATATACTTTATTTTAGCCTCAGGCGTTAAGAGTGGGATGCACCCCCCGTTTTTTAAAATAGTTGTTTGCGCGAACGCGTATCTCGGTAAAATTTTTTTCTAAAAATACGAATTTTTGTCAGAAAAAAACAATTATCTATGCCCCTATTTTTTTTTTTTTTTACATTTGTCATACTAAGTGTATTCATGAAAATGGTCAAACATCTCATTTTTGAAGCTTACTTATGCAGTTTCCTTAAACGGCAAGAGAAAAGTACAAAGGTTTGAGCGTAATTTAATCTGTGTGCTTCCATCGCTTGTGATAAAGTCCTACGTTACAGATCTGATTTGCACAGTACAGCGTCACGACGGAAACATTGCACGCCTTGCGCGTAGGAGCGATGAGGCGCTAGAAGTGCGTGTTAGCGTCGCCCGTATCGCTCCCTCGCTTCTTGACCTTGGACGCGGGATCCATCCCACTCTTAACTTCCGAGTGCGGTGGAATATACACGTCGTGTTTATTATTTACAAGGTAATACTTGTTTTAAAATGTGGTCAAAGAATAAAAGATGGCTGAAAGGAAAATGTAACTAGGTCTTTAAAAATGCTCACTTTACCGTGAACAGCGTATGTTGCTATATACTGTTCTAGATAATGTGAGCACTTTAGAAATTAACCCTATGAAAATGTACTGCCCCTGAATGCATGTATTTTAATAGGCGCAGTGAGTGACATTTGCCCAGTAAAGATGGATGAGAAATAGTTCCATATCTTAACGCCGAATGAAAAATGTTAGGTAACTATTTGTGATAACTTAAATTATTACTTGCGTTCTCTGTTTTTTTTTTAATGCATCGAAGTGTATAAATGAGTAGATTTGCATATTAGACCCGATATAATTTTCTTATGACTTCTTGTTTTACTTGACCGACGCATGGATAAAGTTATGACTTATGAGACCGATGGTAGTGTTAATTTAACACAAGTCGGAAGAATATACAACGTGCATTCAAGTATATCTTTAGCAGTGCTTTGAAAAGAGCTCAGTTTACCGTGAACAGCGTATGTAGTTAGTGTGAGTGTGATGGTCTTACCTGGTGTGTGCGAGTGTGGTGGCAGCACCATCTGTGTGTCATCAGGCTTCCTCTTGTTAGTCAGTTCCGGGGAGAAGATGTCGTGCTGCTGGGGAGACTCCATCTTGCCCAGAGGCGCCAGCATCATGTCCGAGTGCTGCAGCCCCAGCATCACCTATGTGCGGACACATCACATCTCTGAAGGCCGGGCCACAATTGATTTAGCACATGCACAGCACGTGCGATAGCACAGACCACACGCGCAGCTACAATCTGAACTCTACAATCAAAATTGCACACGCACAGGAACGGCTGACGTTTACAGAAAACTGTCGTGAAAATGAAAGGAAACTGTGCTCGGTAAATTGCACATGCGTGAATTGGTCACATTGGAATGAAAAAATAACGTTGATAGCTCTGTTCACTTTGCTGCTCGTGTCGTGTAGAAATGTAATACCTTATACCGTTTTTCTTAACATACATTACTTGTACAGTAACAATTTAAATCAAAATAAACTTCTGTTTATATGGCGCCAAATTCTTGAAGCACTAGTCAAATTCACTACTTTTGTAGCCATTTTCATCGTCACGTGAACTTGGTGGTATCAACTTTCTGATTGACCACGCACGGCGCACGCGCACACGTACAGGAATTATAGGATACAGCTCTACTTCCTGTCCGCTTCCTCTGTGGGGTTTTCTGTGCCCAATCAATTATAGCCCGGCCTTGAAGCCTGCATTTCCCTCACGCTCTTAGGGCAGTATTCATAGTCATGTCTCAAGGCTGAACTTAAGTTAGTCTTGGTCGTGACCATCATATTTCTCAAGACAGTGTTATCTCCGCACCGCGTTTAGTAGTCTACAAACAAGACGATCTTCGCGAAGGCGGTGAGCTAAAGGAGTAACTTATATTACATCACTTCAGGCTTGGTCAAGCACGAGCTCAAGGCGTGCTACAAAGGCTCGGATCAAAACGAAACTTGGCGGCTAGACGCGTAATAGAAATAACCACGCATTTTCGGCCACCACTACGTAATGCATTCGTGATGTTATATGCATATAATCTGCAAATTGATAGATACTGTATTTAAAATTATACATAGTGTTGCAAATACATAAAAACAAGGTTAAGACGAATAAAGCAACGTTAATGTAGTGAAAAATAACCACATTGCTTTTCTCGCTCAGCAAAATGTTGCGGATGAGTGTAAAAAGAGATCGTAAATGAAACTGTATAAATAATGTGCGATTTGCTTACACGAGCCAGCAGAAAATGACTCAGTACACTATCGAGAACATCACTTTTGAACAAAAATAATCAAATCCAACCGAATCCAAATATAGGGCCAAGACTTTTAACGTAACATTTTGATTCCAGTATTTTCGTGTATAATATATTTTTATTTACAAAACGTCTAATTTTATTTTCAATTCAACACACAGTATAATACATTATATTCTGTTTCATGTTATATTCTGTTTAATGTTATATTCTGTTTCATTTTATGCACATTATCGCCTATTGTAAATTACTATCAAATTTGAAAAGAAAAAAAAATTTTTTTTTTAATAAGCCATACTGCGTTTAGCGCTACCTAGTTACTGCTTTGTCATTAGTGGAATTTAAGTTCTACTATGTGAATTAATGGTATCTCTACAATTACAGTTCTATAAAGCTTTCTAAGAGTTGAACAATTTAGATTTTTGTCCAATTATGTAATTAAATCATTAATCTTAACCTAACAATGTTATTCTATCGCCATTTTGCAGAAATCTCCGTTAGTTAAACGTATGAAGCTATCCAATAAGCGACTGCTGTTTAAACACAGTCTCAAGTCCATAGACTAAATATGAGGTAGACAGATCTCGCTGGCTGCGCACAACCAATCTCCGTGTCCCAACATTGAACTGCTTAGAGATGTTATTGCGTCCGTTAACCAATTTTTAATGGAGTTTGACGAAATTCAAATTGGTAAAAGTATTTTATTAATATAATATTGATTGTCATTTTAAAATTAAGATGTAAATAAACACCTTCATCACTGTTGACCATGTAACTTTGACAGTTGTGTTCCTTTGGGGTAGGTCAATGTTGGGTACATGCGCAGAAGACGACTAGGTGGTCTACCTCTTCTTTAGTCTATGTTCAAGTCACCTCTACAGTGGACTTGGCGAAGACGATCTTATTTGCCGTCTTAAGCAAGGTCTTGATGACTATGAATTGTGGTTTGCAATAGCTATCTCAAGCAGCGACTAGGGAACAGAAATATCCATTCTTAAGGCGTACAGGAATAAGACAGTCTTCATGAAGATCGCCATGTTTGCCTGTGCTTGAGACAAGCTTAAGCAATGTTCATGAAACGTAAATACTAACTTAAGACACCTAATAAGATTGTCTTGACGAAGCTAGAGCTCAAGATATGTTACTGAATACCGCTCTTCGGCCGGGATTGCGATGACTTCACGTTACACATAACAGTGAGTGAAGAGATTCGGGCGGCTCGTAACACCGAGGTCTTGAGAGCCGATGAGGGTGGGACGACGAGGTAAGATGTGGATAAGCACCGGAATGAAGGAGTGGGGGATAACGGGAGGTCTCCGAGAAAGCCCGCCGACCAGCGGCACGATTTCCACACGCGCAAATCTGGGGGCGACCCCACCGGGAATCGAACCCGGTTCGCAGTGGTGGGAGGCGAGTAGTCTTACCACTACGCCACCGGGGCCCCTACACGTAACACGCATCACGCTGTACTTCCACGTGTACTTAAAAAGTGGTATTTTTGGATGTTGTATTTTGAAGCCTCACGTAACGTTTGTTTACTGGATAGAAATGTCGTGTATAGGCTAAGTATAGTTGCTTTTCTCATGGAAACCTGTGGAAATTCAATTTGTACGGCGCATTTGTGTTTTAATATTTATGTGGTTAGAACAGGTTGCAACAGTATGGCGTTTGTAATTTATACATACTTTGAAAACAACTATAGGAGATCGCAAAAACCTCCAGAACGAAATTTCTCTATGAGATGTAGAAATTCTTTTCGTGTAGTTATATGGGAATAAATCGTCTGTGGTAAACTGGGATCTGCTGAGAAGATTAGAAGGTTAGTTAAGAGTTGAAAGATTTTGGCTACTCTTAACAGCGAGGTCTTGAGAGCCGATGAGGGAGGAATGAGGTGAGAATGGAGCGGCGTCTGAATGCAAAGGCAGGGAAAATGGGAAATCTCCTAGAAAACCCGCCGATCAACGGCATCGTCCTGCACGATCCCCATTCGCTGAAATATGGGAGTGACCCGGCTGGGGATTGAACCTGGTTCGCCTTGGTGGGAGACGAACAGTCTAACCGCGTAGCCACCGCGGCCCCTGTGTGACGTACAGCCGTTTATTTCATACTACGGCAGCAATAACATAAATGTGCACAACTGTGACTGCAAAGTCGTTAAAATATCACTCATTGTCTCCAACTGTTTTAACAGAGTCATTTTAAGCCACTACTCAATATGTAGTGAATTTACCTCTTGTCGCAGTCTAAGGACAACACTCGATAATAGGCCCCAGTAGGATTCTCAGTACGGTGATCACACATCATTAGTATAAACCTTTCACGAACTTCTAAGATCGTATCACAGCATTACTTGACCCTTTCATACCAAGTGTAGGCAATTGTCTACATGTTGCATAGTAAGGTTATATTGGACCACTGCGCGGTTCAATGCCCAATGAGCTTCCCTAAGGGAATCTGATTGGTAAGTCGAGTGTTCTATGCACCTGACGTTATGGCTGGTTCATATATAATAATAGCCGAACACAGAGTCTATAGCTTATCGGTTGTTATAACGAAACAATTTCTTTTCCAGCTTAAGTGCAACACGCAAGACATATTTTTTATTTGCCACACTTGAAACCATAAATTTGGCCCTAATGTGGAAATGAAAGAAGTTATCTTGCCGTTAGTGCCATTTTCTAATTCAAACAATATTTATACGTAGTGTTTTGTCATGTTTATCCAGGGTTTCTCGAATTCAAAGTTTGGCCAAATGTAACATTTCTTACTCATCAATCTTTACATCTTTGCATCTCTCTTATCTAATGACTCTTGACTTATAACATTTTCTGTTAGCTATCTACTTTTTTTTTCATGCAGGTCTAAGGGTATCTGCGACATGAGGGCCTCGGTGTGATTTTCAACCTCCCAACGTTGGTCTATCGCGGCTCTGAATCTACACTCTAATTCTGAATCAGCGATTTCAATCAGAATAATTATGTGTTTCACTGAATTCTTAGTTAATGATCTGTTATCTTGAGGCGAGTCAGTGGACTGCACCGAGATGCCACTACTAGTGTAGTTCACTAGCTGGGAGTGAACCCAGGGCGAGGCAACACTCTCCGAGTGGCGGGCTTTCCAGCTGGAGTGCAAGGGCGGGGGGAACGGGAGTATCCCGAGAAAACCCGCCGGCAAGCGGCATCGTCCAGCACGATTCCCACATGCGAAAATCCGGGAGTGAACCCGCCGGATATCGAATTCGGATCGCCGGGGTGGGAGGCGAGCGCCCAGCCACTGCACCGCCGCGGCCCCAGTTTCATCATTGAATATCAGCAAGTCAAGTGATCAGTGGAATTTTATTGCTTCAGGCGAAGCAATATCAACAGATCTGCCGTTGAATTCGCCGATATCGAGCACTTTCAAATATTTCGACTTCAGAGAGTGAAAGTATTCTAACTGCAGTAGATAATGCTCGTAGCTTGGCCTCCTCTCCGGCCATTAGACGCCCGCGTGGAGTTTCTCACATCACGTGATGCACTAAGAAATTATTTGTAAATTTGCCATACCAGTGTATACGCCTAAAGGCTGTTCACGATAAAGTGAGCACTTTTGAAATCAACCTTAAAAAAAAAAAGTCACTGCTCCTACCTGCGTGTATTTTAACGGGCACAATGAGTGACATGTGCCCAGAAAAGTTGGTGACGATGTATGGTAAAATAGTTCCATATATTAACGTCAAATAAAAAGTGTTATGTAACCATTTGTGATAACTTAAATAATTTCTGCCGCTTCGTGTTCCTTTTTAATGTATCGAAGTTTAATAACGAGCAGATTTGTACAATATTTACTTTTCTAACAATTTCGCAGTTTCGCTTGACCGACGAATGAATAACGTGATGAGGCAAATTGTAATGTTAATTTTACATAATGCGGAAGAACACACAATGTTTATACAAGTAGATCCTAAGCAGGGCTTTCAAAAGTGCTCATTTTACCGTGAACAGCCTATAGTAGCCTTCCTACATTTGCTCAGGAAAGTCAAATACATAAGGAAGTTCCCAACTTTGTATAGTAGCGCTGCTAAACATTCCTATAGTCTGCAGCTTGATGTGAGGTATTATCACCTTACAGTACATAGGTTTAAAACTGCCATTACAATGTAGGAAGTTTACCAGGAAAATTTTTATAGTGCAGTGAATATAAAATTTCACGGATACATGCTAGGTTACGCTATACTTCAAACACGCCTGTACTTCTGTTGTGTTTGCAATTGGATCACAGCTTTCAGACATTCAGCTGAAAACAGAACTGCAAAGAAACGAGCACCAAATCCTGTGCAGCAGTCAACGATCAAATAGCTGAGGCTCGATAATGAGCATACATGGCACTGTGGAGTCTAGCATACAGGTAGTTTAAAACGCTAAAATTTCGTGTAATACGCTATCTAGCAGCTATCGGTCCTCCTCGCAGCACAACGTGACTTATTAAAAAACAACTTTGCCGTACTTATTTTGTGGTATAGCTTATTATATAACGTTTACTTCCATTTTGCATAACCGAGGCTGCAAATATTCATACGTGCAACATTTACATAAATTCCTAAACAATATCGGTATACCCACAGTAACATAACCTTATTAATATATTTTTTTATTCTTAAAAGTTGAAATAAAATATAAAAGGGATACAAAATTTAAAAATTTTGCGCAATAAAAATACCCCCTCCCCCTCTTAATGTAAAAATAAGGAAATTGCAGCATAGCTATAGCTAACAATAAAGTAAACCGAAAATTTGAATACGTGATACTTACTTAGGAATGGTAGCAATTTCTCGAGCAAATTTAATTTGAGCTGTCGTATTAAGAATATTAGTGCAGTCTAGGTATGAATGTTAGACTACTCAAAATGAATGAAAATAGTAATAAGGAAGCCAAATTAGTCTCATTCTGAGATACACGCAGCAAAGTTTTTTTTTTGGGTAACTTACTTCTAAATTAACGGTACTTTACATGCATCTTCTAATACCTTCTTTTTAGTGTATTATTCAGCTGCGTTACGGAAATATCAATATTACAGTTATGTGAGTATTGCAGTATTGCTGTTTGATTTAGGAGCAGGTTCTAGATACCTATGGACCAAAATTCAATAAACTAACCCAAGATCATATTCAATTAAGTATCGTATGAACATGAAAGTTTTTATAACGTAAGGAAAATTATTTACATTAAACGGACAAACTAATAGTTGTAGGTTTCTGTAGCGATGATGTGTTAAGAGGGTCGCCTTCTGGTGCAGGCGTTTTCGTGCTTAAGTGTGGTCCAAAGTTATTGTGAGAACATTCCATATGCCACAGGGACCGCATCATTTCCGTGCTATGGCGAAGAAAGCTTTGTGTAGTTTCGTTATTGTTTTCCCGACACCAGAAACTACTGCACATATATATATATATTTTTTCGTATAAGTGCAGAAATCAGTTTCATTTATATTAATTACTGAGCATGTTTCCATATTTGTTGCAAAGTCCGGTAAAAATTGCCGTTAACGCAACGAAACGTGTAAGGGCCCTGGTACAATGGGCGGCTGGTGGTAATGGTTGTTGTTGGTGTTGATGTTTGTTGTTGGTGTTGATGGTTGTTGTTGGTGTTGATGGTTGTTGTTGGTGTTGATGGTTGTTGTTGGTGTTGATAGTTGTTGGTGTTGATGGTTGTTGGTGTTGATGGTTGTTGTTGGTGTTGATGGTTGTTGTTGGTGTTGATGGTTGTTGTTGGTGTTGATGGTTGTTGTTGGTGTTGATGGTTGTTGTTGGTGTTGATGGTTGTTGTTGGTGTTGATGGTTGTTGTTGGTGTTGATGGTTGTTGTTGGTGTTGATGGTTGTTGTTGGTGTTGATGGTTGTTAGTGTGCGACAAGTTACGTGGCACAATAGTGTTGCCGTTGGCGTAGACTGTCTCGCTGTTCTGCCAACAGATAGCAGTACAATATTAAGTAATGCGAACCAGTTATTTTAATTGGCTATCCCTGGAATTTGAATTGTTATAACTAAGCGAACAAGACATTAATTGCTAACATTTAAATTTTTTTTTAACATAAAGTACGCTTAAATAAGCCGTTTTAAAAGCAATGTTAATTTTTTCTTAGTGCTAAAATTTAAGTGCATTACATTTTATTAAAAAAATATTCACATACCTAACTCCAATTTGTCTGCAATCATGCAATTGCTTCACTAAAGCATTCAAATAAAATTAATTTGTATGGTTTTGCTTTCACTTCTATATTATTATATTGCTGGTTACTCCGAGTTAATATCTTTATTTTCACGATTATTTCCTGCCATCTCAAAACGTTTATACTGTCACTCGTTCAGAAACTAGAAAACGTTCTCTGATTGGTTGGTTGGTGGTAAAAGTTCACTGTATTCCAACGCGCTACAACATCAACAACACCAACACCGACCAACCACTACTAACCGCGGGTTGGAATGATTTTAGGACCAACCACCAACCGCCTATTGCGCCATGACCTTGAGAGTGTACGGTCGGCTGAGGAAGCTAGAAGCGGGTAGCGGGGCGGGACTGATGTGCGAGATGCATTTCACGACCAAAACTTGCATGTGATGAACACGCACGTAACAAAATGGAAGTAACTATTTTTTACGACACGATTCGTGTCCACCGTGTACGTAAATGTCGTATAGGAAGCATCTTAGCGTGTAGACGTGTACGAAATGGTGACGTGTAGTTTATGTCGGTGGCATAAAGCCTTCAGTCAGCATGACTGCAGGAAAAACGAAGATTGAAAAGTAATTTATTGTATTTATTTAAAGATTATTATTAGAAATAGAACTTATGTTTTATTCTCCTTTATGCATTAAAACATACGTCTAAAGAATGTTACATGCTAAGTAAAGTTACTATTTGACCAAAAGCAAGTTAACGTGCGGTAGTGCATGAGTGGTTGAACATAACGACGTGTACGCATGTTTACTTTGAATCACGCTTCTTGTTGTATGCAGACGTCTCGTACGTACGCGAATGTGATCGTGACGGGAGATTTAGAAGAGGAGTGGCTCTGTCTAGACGCAGTGAGAGGCCCTCGTCGCCTCTGGACTCGCAACAGGTGTCGCGCGGCCGGCTTCAGGTTGGAGACTTGAACTAGCGGTGAGACACGAACCTCCCCTCGAACGATTACGTCTCGAGCGTTACCTCTCATTTCCCCTTCATGTTGCAGTTTCTCTGTATGAACGCCCTTCTTCGGTCTGTTCATCTGGCATACCCTCGTCTGTCATGCGACCACTACTTCCGGAGCAAGCGAAAGAGCATGTTAAAAATACCCATGATTTCCGTAGTCTATGGCGAAAATGTGTTGTTCATGAACGGAAACGTAGTCTGGGATAAGGGAACACTGAAGTAATCTCTGTGAATATAAAATACGGAACTTCCCGTCAGCTACGAATATTCCCGAGGTAACGTGAAGTCTTCTTATTTGTTAAAATAATAACATGGTGGTTCCTGTTGAAGTGAGGGTATTAATTAATTAATTAACGCGTGCTAGTTAAATCATCTAAGTTAGCACACACTATCTGTAACAAGAAGATATAGTGGAAAAGGTGCTTAAGTCAGAGCAATTCAAAAGCAGTTTTCTCACAGTTTATGATACGATAGCGTCGTAGTTCGGTCAGACTGACAACCTTCTAGAATTTGATCATGCCCGTCGGCCTGCGATGCGAAATGATTTGGGTTCGAGCTCCGCGCCAGGCATGTGTGTGTGTGTATTTATGCCCCTCTAGTAAGTCATTTACTCAACACCATCTGACTTAAGTCCTGTATCTGACGTCCGGTATTGGTGAGTGTCGTACGAATCAAGTACTCGAATTTTTAACCTGTTCTGTCACGCATTAAAATTGTGAGCCGAAGTATGGCAAAAGCGTAATATTTCGATGCGTACTCTTTTGTGTATAGTGTACTTTTCGCAATCCAATTAACAGCGTGTTGCGTGCTCAAAGACGTCACCATCAGCCATTTATGCACTTAAGGTGTGGTAACTTCCACAAATCAGATGACGCGTTGGGAAGACTCTCAAAGCATTGGATATTGATTCCTCTCTGTGTACAACAAGCATTCTTCATGCCCAACATATCTATGATCGTGGATACGGCGAGTGAACGGTTTATAAAAAGGGACAAAGTTCCCGGTAAAACCAGCGCTGGCCTCTCCATTCTACCCTCTAGTTGGCCGATAACTATTAAAAGGTCGTACCTGGAGCACTACTTTCTAACCATTACATTTAACCCTCGCAAAGCAACAGCTAAATCGGCTCTTTGATCTTCAGGGTCCACCGAGAACTTTTGCAATTTAGAAACCGTCATGTTGACCGAAAAGTAGAAAGAAAACTACGCTAAACTACTCACACATACAACTACGTGCCACGTCCGCGCTTTGTCCTTCTTTCACAATAAATTTAAGCATGGCGGTCCGCCATTACCTGCAGTTCGCGGCCCAGTGCACTCGACTCTACACGGACTTAGCTATAAAAAGGTACAATGCAGTTTCCCTAAAGTAATATATGCCGAGACAAGTGTTTCCATTTCGAAGCACTGTAATACCGTATAGCTCTCGTTATTGGCTTATTATGTTATTGAAGGGGCTTAACTATCTGAATGAAAATCAGGGAGTACGCAGTAAAATAAAATTCTGCATTTTTCAGAAAATTTTTTCAGTAACTAGTTTCCGAAGAATTCCTCGCATAAAAGAAAAAGAAATTGTAAAATTTATTCTGATTGAGCAGGTCAAACGTAAAGCGAGTGAAGATCGAAGAGATCTGGGTTTTGTCAAGAGGGCGAGTAAGGGGCAGCGCCGGAGTACCAGGGCGGGGGACGCGGGGGATCTTCGAAAACAAAAACGTAGCGACCAGCGGCATCGTCCGGTACGATTCCCACATGCGAGCATCCGGGAGCGACTCCGCAGGGAGTTGAACCCAGTCCGCCTGAGTGGGAAGCGAGTGCTCTAGCCACTACACCACCACGGACCCTGTCAAACGTAGAAGTGGACATGCAGATTGCGGCTAGTAACAAATGTGTATATTACATGCCTGACGTCTAACGCGTGCTGCCAACTTTTTCCGCCAAAAGTTATTGGTCTCGTATTAAATCCTCACTACTATGCAAATGCGTATAAATGTGCTTGTTTGTTTGTTTGTCCTTCTTTCACGTCAAAATAAAGCAACGGATCGACGTGATTTTTTGCACAGATATAGTCGGAGGTCCAGAAAGTGACATAGCCTATTTTTTATCTCAGGAAAATATCTCAAACGGTTCAAAAAAAATGATTATTAGGGATGTACATAGGTACTGTATTAAACTTTTCTTAGGATTGCTGCATAAAAAAGCTTTGTTAAAAATTTCTCCTTCTCTTTTTTGTCTATGGGATGTCTTACATTCGCTCCCAAGAGCCGCAGTAGCTCAGTGGGCAGAGAACCCTATAGTGGGGCCGCAGTAGCCCAGTGGGTAGAGCACCCGATAGTGGGACCGCGCGTGAAGCAGCGGGTAAAAGCTAGTAATTAAAGAAATATAAAACAATAATTAAAACTGTACCGACACTAAAAGTTGCGAAAGTCAGAAGTTCAGTGATCAGATCCCGATAAGCTCAACTATTCATAGAAAAACATGGAAATTGCTTGACTAATAAAGTTAGTTATTTAACTATTTCATGCTCTACAGGAGAAATGTTAAGTTTTGTACTACTTTTATACTCACCAAAAAACCCTCAATAGACAGATTTAATAAGCGAATTGGCGTAAAGTTTGTGAGGAAGATCGGCAGTCTTCTTATCAGGGAAGCTAAAACATTGCTAAGTTGCTTATAGCAATTATGGAAACTTAGTATTTGTCTTATACTCTATACTACTGTTCGTAAATCACAACAAAAATTTATAACATAAACTAATACGAAAAATCTGCAAATTTATGGAAAAACATTGGTAAAACATTCCATACAAAATCTCGTTGAATTACAAATACTACGTTTTCTGATAAACGAATTGCATGTGAATTCCTTCAATTCTTTCCTTTCATTATTCACGTCCCTATTTTATGAGGTGATATTGCGAAAAAATGTTTTATTTTGGTTTTTTTTTAGTGTTATGTTTGGTATAAAAATATATTACTATTATTTATTATGCGAAATTTAAATGCGAATTGAAAAGTGGCTAATACAAAGCCAATATCAATTCGCACATTTTCAATATGTATGTACACTCTAAAAAATTTCTGATGAACTTCTTAAATTGTAATGGAAGTTTTCAACCTATACAGTGTATGGAAATAGCACTAAGTTAAATGTCAGGCTGAAAATGTGGGAATATTTAGCATCGCTACTATTGCCTACAAAGTTGGGAACTTGCCTACGCAATTGACTCTTTCCTGAGCAACTGTAGGAACGTTACCATGCATGTACGGGAAAATTTTTCACAACTCGTGCTTTGTCACTGTACGTATACACCGATGTGGTAAATTTAAAAACAATCTCTTAGAGTGTATAGCCTATGTTGTTAGTGAAGGCTTAATAATGCAGCTCTATGGTTGGTTATTCGCATTTTCGACATCACGTGTTGTTGCATGTGATTTGCCCCGACTCTTGAAGTCTGAAAGTATCGCGTTTCTGTGACGAGACTGACCAAAGCTGTCGCTCCAACTGCTCGCAGTGAATATTTTTTTTGCACAACGAATATTTTCAGAATACTACGAGTAAATCAAAGCAAATTTTACTGCGATCTGTGATGTGAACATACAAGGTGTTTTTAAACTACGTCAAGAAATTGAAACCACGTCATCTATGGTCTAATATAGACAATAAATCCTAGCGGCGAAGTGTTCGGGAAATTAATCTAGTATTAAAAAAAAAAAAAAATTGAAAATGAAGTTAACAAAACAGCGCCGGGAGTCCGCAACTTGTAGTACCAACGTGCATAAAAAGTTGCATATCACGACGGCGAATGAAACCAGCGTGTCATGTGGTCACTGCCTGTTCATTGGCCACCGTGAAAATAAGTGCAGACCCTACATCGGCAATACTGCAGTTTGTGTGCGGTTGGAAATAAAATACAATAACTTCAGGCAGCCTCTACTACACAATTACTAATCTCCCGTTGCTCACGTAGTTTGACACACGTGTACTAACAAGCCACCACTAGCGGCGTCCACCTACCTCGAGATTACGGTGTCCTGTGTGCAGGCGCTCCCTGCATGGAGCGCCAGTTCCGTTCGCCTTTGTGATATGCAACTTGTTTTGCACGCAGGTACGTGAAGTTGCATTCCCCCTGCGCTGTTTTGCTAACTGCAATTAAACTTTATAACTACTGAATGAATGTTACGAACATTTTGCTACTAGTATTTATAGTAGTTGTTAATATTAGCCCATAGATGAAATGGTTCGAATCTCGTCATGTAATTTAAAAACACCTTGTATATGTATGTATATCCTGTATATTTTGAAAAGTAAATACCTTAGAACTTCACATTTATTATAAAATTGGGTGTATATTATTATTTGAGTATGTTATGTATATATCTGTGCTGCAAACACAATATTTAACTTGCAGTATTAAAAAAAAAATATTTTGGCTTATAATTTCCTACAAATTTTTTGTAATACATACAAAAATGTTAACAGCAAGAACACTTCATGAAACCTCGTCATTGTTTGTCTCCAACGCCCTAAAAACCAAGGCCTCGCCGCTTTAAAGTCACTCTCCTTCCAAGACGCCAACTTAACTTACAACATGTAACAATGTAAGCTGAAATTTTTGAATAAATTGTTGCAAAATTAAATCAATAATAATAATTGTGAACTCGGTGGTAGACAGATAACAGGAAAATAGCAATCATAAGATTATGCAAACTTGCCTCTCTTGCCTCTTAGTAGAGACGTCATTTCTTATAGAGAATGTCCGGGCGTTTTAGTTATTCCTGCTCACCTTCTTATTTTATTGGTTTCCCACTCGTATATACAAAACAAAGCAAACAGTCGTTTACCGACAAGAATGTCATTAATTACAGTGTCCATGAAGAGAAAATATTAGGTCTCCGCCTAGTGCCTTCGCTATAGCACATTACTGTCCTTATAGTTATAAATATGTTTTCACCATAACACTCAGTCATATACCGGCTTGATAAATATCCTTGTAATGTAAGTGTGCATGTTACCACCCTGTAACGTGAAAGAAAAAGCATTATAAAGCCAACGATTACACACAGTAAAGTGCTTAGTACGTACTAATGAGCTACATTATTTTTGTAATAGTACAGTTATTGAAACATTCACAAAACAATTTTTTTTTTTACAAATCTATTTTATTAGCTTATTTTGCTTATTTGGTAGCTACAAAATATTTTGTATCATAAATTCCTGCCACAATTTTTTTTTGTGGTGAAAACAAAATAATTTTCCTAAACGAAGTGCTTATTTGGTAATGTTCCCTAACCGTTCAGTATTCACAATGAAATAATGTTTTCTTCCCTACAAAATTTATATCAGGGTAACTCCGACTTTTTATTACTTGAGTGGTTTTGCATTTATTTCCGTACTGCAGTGTAATGCATGACAGGCTAGGACACAGGAACATGTAGACTGCGATGTTGTAGCCTATCTCTTTTTCATGCTAATATTTCCCATCCTTCTAGTCACTTGCTTGTTTGGTGTGTTGATAATTATGGTCATGTTAACAAATAAGCTGTAGAGATTTCATATTGGATCAGTTTGCAGGTGGTTGTTAAGGGCGTTGGTCACCAGACAATTCATTATTTTATATTTAGTAGGGAAAATTGTTCGCCTTGTAGAATTTGCTACCCTGAACGTACTATATCCTACACGTACTATATCCTAGCAAAACTTAACACATATTTTTACATAACTTCATGCCAAAATCACAATTTTGGTGTTTTTAGGGCGTACAAAAAATAAAAATAAACTCTCCCAATGAAATAATTCACATTTAAATATGATACTACACGTTACTTCAAGAATTATTAACAATTTTACTCTAAGGGACGTAAGGGACGATTTCACAATTTTTAAAAATAGTTTAAAATAAGAAAACTTCTTCATATTTTTTGTTCATAGAAGACGGGCATTTTTTTTTTTGTTAAACGAATTTTTCTTATCGTACCTTAAGATGGACTAAGGCATGACCTTTCAGTAACTCTTGTTAAATTTTCTGTAAATGTATGAGTTTATTTTATCTGCATGTCTCGAAAAACACTGAAAATTGTGATTTCGACAGAGCATCATGCAAAAACTATGTGATCAATTTTTTTTAAGCACGGAAAGAACACTTAAAGTTATATCTATTTATGTGAGAAAGAATCATAGACCATTTTATAACAGCCCTTAACGCTTTCACACTCACATTTACGGTTTCAGGTGATGCAAACAAAAAAATATTATGAAGTGTGCTGTATTTAAGAGGACTATGTACTGTAACTTTATAGAGAAATTATTAATAAAAGATTGCTTAGCCAAAAATAATGTATTTTTATGTTAATATAGGCTAAAGGCTATTCACAATAAAGTGAGCACTTTTGAAATCGACCCCAGCAAAATGTTGCTGCTCCTACATGCATATATTTTAACGGGCGCCCTGAGTGACATGTGTCCAGTAAAGTTGATAACGATTAATGGAAAGTAGTTCCATAGCTTAACGTCGAATAAAAAGTGTTAGGTAACCATTTGTACTAACTTAAATTATTTCTTTCGCAATCTGTTTTTTTAAATACATAGAAGTGTAAAAAAAGGTAGCTTTGTCAAATATTTACTTTTCTAATAAATTCACAGTTTCACTTGACCGACGCATGAATAAAGTGATGAGACCTATGGCAATGTTAATCTTACATAAGGCGTGGAAGAATACAAAACGTGCGTACAAGTAGATCTTAAGAAGGGCTTTCAAAAGTGCTCATTTTACCTGGAATATCATATATGTATGAGATACTTGTGGTACCTGACATAAGAAACGACCAAGCACTTCATGCATGGGGTGATTTTTTAAAAAGTGAGTGAAGAGATATAGACGGCTCTTAACAGCGAGGACTTGAGAACCGATGAAGGTGATTGAGGAGAGTATGGAGCAACGGCGAAGAAAACCCGCCAATCCAGCGGCATCGTCCAGCACGATTCCCACTTGCGAAAATCCTGGAGCGTCCCGGCCAGGGATTGAAGCCGGTTCGACTTGGTGGGAGGCGAGCAGGCTTACCGCCCAACCACCGCGACCCCTGATTTTTTAAAGGTTCCATTCAACAAGTGTTAGAAACCACGACTATAGGCTGTTCACGGTAAAATGAGCACGTTCGAAAGCCCCGCTTAAGATCTACTTGTATACACGTTGTGTAGGCTTATTCCTCCACATTAAGTATTGCTATTGGCCTGATTATTCTATTCATGCGTCGGTTAAATGAAACCGTGGAATTATCAAGAAATTAAATACTTTGCAAATCTACTCATTTTTACACTTGAGTGCATCAATTAAACAAACAGCGAAAGAAGTAACTTCATGCTATCACAAATAATTTCCAAACACTTTTTATACGACGTTAAGATATGGAACTACTTTCCACCCATCGTTATCAACTTTACTGGGCGAGTATCACCTGGTGCGCCCTTTAAAATATGCGCATGCAGGGGCAGTAACTCATTTCTAAGGTTCATTTCAAAAGTGCTCACTTTATCGTGAACAGCCTTTAACTAGTGTATACACATCACACGTCTTGCATACAGGTAGGAGTTAAGCAGGTCTAAGTTGACGGTGGAGAGGGTTGGAAGTCAGTGACTGAGGGGGAGGGGGGTGAGGGGAGGTAGCTCACCTGGATAGAGTGGACGCCAGCGCGGGCGTCGTGGTGCTGCTTGGCCAGCAGCGCCCCTGGCGGCGCCCCGCAGCCCTGCAGCTCGGAGAACAGGTTGTCGTCAAAGGGCGCTCCATCCATGCCGACCCGCCGCCTGGCTAATTGCCGCGCGTGCCGCACGCAAATTACGTTAGCGCGGATTGTCGAAAACCAGTCCGAGGGTCGGACCCCCGCGCGGGGGGGTGGGGAGGTGGCTGGCGCAAGCGGGCGACCGGGAATGAAGGGAATTGATCCTCGTTAGGGTTTGTTAAGGCTGCTGATGGGGCGCAACGAGGCCTAATGGCGGTCCACGGCGTGGCGACGAACTTCGCGCAGTGAGCGATGGTTGTTCTCCGTGAGCGGTCCAGCGGCAGACCTGCACTGTCCCCAGCCTCGGCCCCTCATAACGCGTCATATGTGCGAGAGCGTCGCCAGGGGGCGGGGCCTGCACGCCGCGCGCCAATGGCGAGCCGCCGTGCACCGCGCCCTGCGCAGGCGCACCTTCCCGCCCACCCCCTCAACCCCTGGGTCAATCCTCCGCGAGCCTGGCCACTCCTGCACGATAGCCGTATATTTACCTCATTTTTGTCACTAATCGTTTTTCGAAGGAGTTTTTTTAGCACATGACATCCTAATAGTATTATAAATGCGAAAGTGTGTATGTTTGTTTGTTACTCAATCACGTCGTAACGGCTAGACGGATTTGGATAAAATTTGGTTCAAGGGTAGAATACATTATGGATTAGCACATAGGTAGTGATAGGAAAATTTCGCGAATTCATTTCAGGACAAGATCAATTTCAAACGTGTGGACACTGAAATCGCCTTTGCAATTGAATCACATCTTATTATGCACGACCTAGACGACTCTGAGCCAATTACAGACTTGCAAGGGAACGAGAAGTGGATCCCATACAGCCAGGTGTGGAGTAACACTGGAGCAGCAGCCAATGGACAAGTATCTGAGAGTCCACTGTACAAAGGATTGTGCAGTCTAGTCTGCAGGTCATTGAACTCGCGAAATTTTCCTATCTCTGCACATAGGGTACTTTTCATCCCGAAAAAAACTAACAAATTGGTAGGGAATATATAAAATATGCCACCAACTATTAAGATAGAGCTCCTGGTAATTATAATTAGGGACCTGCAAAATTCGCTTTATTTTCTGACGTCACACTATAATTCACCGTCGTATAAATATTCGAGTAGTTGTCCTTTGTTTATTGGCTTCTGCAGCAGTGAGAACCCGTTTTACCTTTTGATTTGGTTGGACGTCATTGAGCCAACCTCTCGATATTAGTTTCCTATTGGTCGAAAGGCGTCCAGAGAGTGTCCGGATAATCTTTAGTCCAATTACAAACGCAATACAAAAGCACAAGTGTTTGAAGTCTTGTCTGTGTTGAAATAATAACGTGAATTTTGCATGTCTCTAATCATAATTACGGTTTGATTTTTTCACGCAGGTGAAGCCACGCTTAACAGCTAGTAAATGTGCAGCTCCAGCCGCACGCGCCTGCAAAATGGCGTCACCGGCAAGCGAACGCCGTCTGCCAATGAGAGTCTGGTAAGCTACTCAATGAACTCGCAGGACTGCCAACGTGCGAACATTTAGTCGCACGCAGTACCCATCCCTACACTGAGAGAAGATCGAACAAAATATTTGTTTGTATAGGGCCAAATATATATTTAGTTGCCCTAACAATATGTGTTTGAATAAACAAAATATCTGTCTTGGGCCAAAAACTTAGACTGTCAACTAAATATTTTGTTGAATCAACTTTATATATTTGTTTGGTCACTCACTTGACTGCCTTCGTTCGAAAATACAGCTCGAGAGTTTGTTTGTATTTGTTGTGACAATTAGGATAGTAACCGTGTTTGCTAGTGCATCTATTGATGATTAACAATCGTATAAACACATCAATAAAACAATGCAACACGAAACTGACAAGTAAAGCTGTAAAACTCGAAATACTTGTTTGCACACGTTCCCCGATATTTGCAGTATATATATATATATATATATATATATATATATATATATATATATATATATATAAAGCTTTCCGGCGTCATCAGTTATAACATTAGATGAGATTACTAAGGCGTAGCGCGCGGGCGCAGGTGATCTAGGATCGAACTGGTGAAACTTATTTATATAGGCCCAAACTGTTTAATGTACGTGTAGCAACCAAATCTTACAGTTTTGGGGGAACCAAATAACAACAAAATAATTTGGTTTCAGAAACCAAATATTTCAATGCCCCTATACAAACAAATAATGTGGTTGCACCAAACGAACCTTGTTTGGTTCAACAAAACCTTTTTCTCGGTGTAGAGACGCGCACAGACAATCCGAGAATGGGCAAGCGCGCGTCCAGAGGAACCATCAAAACATTTCGTTTCTGTTTATTTATCTATTCTGTGTCTTCATCGTCCCGTCTGGGGGCGGCTACCCCACCTATAGCCCATTCACGGTTTCTTCGGCCTTTTTTAAAATCAAACCTTTGAAAAATCTCCCCATGTATGACGTGTTTAGTTATTTCATAAATACGCCCTGTCTCACAAACGTTATATACTTGTGTTCATAAAAGTTACTTTTTTCCCTGTTAAATTGAAATGTTATTAATATCTTATCTATAAATTATAATTCTTGATTGATAAATAATTTGAATAAAAAACCGAGAGGAAATAGGTATGTTGGTAACATCTAGTGAGAAACAGTTCTTATACAAAATATCATTACAACTGAGTGCGCACGAGTGTGGTGCGTTGTCCCTCTGGTGTGATTCTCCAGACTTGTTAGGCTTAGTTTGCACGAGGCGGAGGAATATCCTGGAAGTAGAACATTGGCAGAGCTTCATAAAATGCTGAAGTAACCGTGAATGGACTATACACGTGCCATCAAACAGCAGACATGAACGACCTGAGACTCCAGTGCAAGACTTCTCGCATCGTGGGCAATCACGGCCCCGCGGCGCGCAGTGGGGTCAAACACCAATCTTCCTGGACAAAACCTCCTGCTAAAGGCTGTCCACGATAAAGTGAGCACATTTGAAATCAACCTTAGAAAAAAGTGACTGTCTCTACCTGCATATATTTTAACGGGCGCAATGAGTAACATTCGCCCAGTAAAGTTGGCAACGATGGAGGGAAAAGTAGTTCCATATATTAACGTCGGACAAAATGTGTTACGCTACCATTTGTGATAACTTAAATTATTTTTATCGCTCTCTGTCTTTTTTAATGCACTGAATTGTAAAGATGAGCAGATTTGTACAATATTTACTATTCTAATAATTTCACAGTTTCACTTGACGGACGCATGAATAAAGTGCGAAGGCCCATGGCAATGTAAATTTCACATAATGAGAAAGAACACACAGACAGTGGCACAGGAAGGAGCAGGGGGGAGGGGTGTTATCACTGAGAGGTGTGACAAAATTGCAAAAATTGTTTTTTTTTTTTTTTTGGACTCAAGAAACTTTTTTTAATGTAGTTTGAAACGAGTTAATAACTTCGTCTGACAATGACACTGGAGCCCAGGCGAGGATTCATAAACTTAATCCTAAAGCATTATTTGTTCCTTGTACTGAATTTCATTAAATGTTCTTAAATGGAACATATGACAAAAATAGTGGAAATCCAAGATGACGGGGACTGGAGTGCATTTTTTGCAACTGTTTCACAATGTGTTACCTTTTTAGGGACCTTAGAAAGTCTGTACTTGTTTTTCTTCGTTTCCACCTACAGATGAACGATCCTTGTAGCTAACGTTGGAGTTACAGTCAAGAGACTTTCAGATACAAGATGGAGTGCTCACTATGAAGCTATAAAAGCTGTACATCAAATTTCAAAAAGATTGTTGTTGCCACAGAAGAACTATGTGATACCGCACAAACTGTCGAAACCAGAGGAGCAGTGCGAACCCGTGAAGATAGGCAATACAGTGCGTCAGTTGACTCGTGTTTCACAGCCTTCGGCATAGGACCGCTGGTGTTTGTCCGTGGTAGCATGAACACAGAGGCCTATTGTAACATTCTGGTTAATGAAATGCTCCCAACATTGTGGCGTTTTTACGGAATGGACCCGTGTTACGTCCAGGATGACAATGCCAGGTGCCATGTTTCAAGGGCTACTACGCAGTGGTACGCCGACAACAATGTTCGCCGATTGGACTGGCCCGCCCAGAGCCTCGACCTCAACCCTATAGAACATCTTCAGGACGAATTGGATCGCCGGGTGAGGGCTCGTCAGGAGCGGCCAGAATCCATTGCTCAACTCATGGAATGGTTGTAAGAGGAATGGTGACGAATCCCCGTGGATGTCCTGCAAACACTTGTAGAGAGCATGCCAGACAGGGTGGCTGCTGTTGTAGCCATAAGAAGTAGCTCTACGATATTCTAACGGGGTGACAACCACCGAGCAGACATTGTGGGCAGGTGGCCAATTACTTTTTGGCAGATAGTGTATTTCTGGTGTAATGTCTTAGAAGAAGTAAATCACCCTCAAAAATACCTACAGAATGTTGGAATCAGTTTTGAGAAGTGTGTTATCAAAATGAGAAGTCTGAAGATCTTTTTGAAAGGCAAAAGAAATGGGATGGTGAAGCTAGCACTGCAGTTGCAACGAACACTTGTGAAGATATGGACATTCCTTTACTGCAAAGAAGAACCGCCAGAAAGCAGAAAATGATGTCTGGAGAAAAGGCTCAAAATGTACCACTCACGTTGAATGCAGAATTGAAAAGATCAACGTTGGAGTTCATTGACAGGTTTTATCAAGAAATCGACACTCGCAGCAAAGACATGGAAAGTATATTATCTCGGTTTACAGTCCTCGAGCCCAAGAATCCGATCATAACCTCAGAAGACGAACATCCACAGTTAATACAAAACTTAGTCGTAAACTATTGTTACGAGCTCGCTGCTTGGCATCCCGTGCTCGCGAGTGGAAATGAAGAACAGCAGTTATATGATAGCTGCGGCATCAAGTCAAAGGATTGTTTTGAATGAACAGGCGAGCGATAGACCGGTGGCCGCGTATCTGTTACAGAAAGCCGATACGGTAATCCTTTTTGCGCCGTACGATGCTGACGCCGATTGTATTGATTTGTGTGTTTATCTGAAGAATGCTCTGGGTTACCGATTTCGTTCTCTCGGCGCGACTCGGGGTTCGTTGAACCTTCCAGATGGTCAGGGCGAACGGTATAAAAGTATGACAGGTCTTCGAGATGAGGAGTTGATGAGCGAATGAGTAGCTGAGTTCCAAGCGATAGAAGACTAGCAGCGAGAGATGTGACCGCAGCGGAGGAGAATATGTGAAAGCGGGTATCAAGCAGTGAATGGTGCGGCTGGCAGGCTGGACTATAGGGCTAGATGCGTGAGTGAAATATATTACAAATGGCCGCAACAGATAGACTAAACACGAGTTAATAACGAGTATGAATTAATTGACTGTAACCAAACAGAGACAACTAAGAAGGATTTTAATTAAAGTTCAATTATACATTAAATATTGCGCTCACTGTTAAATTAAAAGGCTAATTGTGGGTAGGACTACATATATTTTAGTGCTGTAAATAATAGATGTGAAAATAAATTATAAATCAAATTAGTTATTTTATTTTTATGAAGATGGTCTCCTTAGAGAGATTCCACAACTGAGAAGGCATCTACAAGCTGCCGGAGTTTCAAAAGAAGATTCTCTGGAATAGTATTTTTAAAGATTTTTTTAGAGTTTATTGTTGAATATGAACTTACAGATTCTGTACCAAAACTGACTTTAGCCTTAAGGGTCCCGTCTACCTGGCGCCCGAACTGCGTTGCAGTGAGTTTGAAATCCAGGTTTTTTTTTTTTGCGATACTATCAAACGCGCGTACAATGTGAAAGAACACACACTTCACACTTCACACTTCACACTTCACACTTCACGTACATTAGTAACATCATTTCGGAATACATCGTCGTAATTAAAAGCGGCTTTTTCAAAGCTCCGTATTTCAAAATATACACCTTTTATACACATAAAAGTACTCTAGGGGCATGCATTCAAGCTTGTTACAAAATCTCTACCAATAAAATTATAGTTTCACCGCAGAAAGTCCCATAGGTACACGTAGTAGTACGATAACACTGCACGCCAGTTCAGAGACCTGCGCGTAGAGGCGATGGCGCACTTGTAGTACGTGCCATTGTAGTCCTTGCAGCTCTTACGCTTCTCGGCCTTAAGCGCTGAAATTTCTCCAAGCAGGCGGACATGCCCCTTAATATTGTTGTTAACGTTATGTGTTTCAATAGTATCGTGTGAGAGGAGTTTTTCTAAATTAAAATGAACCAAGAGTTATCTTAGGTCCACTATGAGTTAAACTAGTCTTTCTGGCTTAGCCATCTTGTCGATTGAAAACAAAGTAGCAAAAGGAGTTGATTTTTATGACGTGATTTCAAAATTCGCGGAGAACGTTAGGAAAAAAAGATTTTATGTGTTTTTGTTCACAATGTTTAGTAAATAAGTCAGAAAATTGTGCAGTGCAGTTTCTTTTCCCCATTTGTATCGCTTGTACAAATATGAAGCATAAAACTTTGCATTTCGCAACATCAAGGTGTCAAAATAAAAAAATTATTTATACACTCAAAACTCCAGGAACTCAGCGATTTTACTGATGAATCAGTGAAAAGATGCCAGATTTCCTTCACTTATTGATAAGTGACATTTCCCACTGATTCATCAGTAATTTTTTTGACTGTTAATTCAGTGTTTTATTTTTGAATGGTGGATCAGTTAACAAACGTGTAAAAATGGCCTTCGAATCACGTTTAAAATGACCGTTGTACAACGTGTAAAAAATGAAATAACAACGAATAAACTAATGAAACCAATACAAAATACTTTCTAAAATGTGTTTCGTACTTCAAAATGCCATTTTACGAGGTAATAGGAACACACAGCCTTTCATTCCGTTTTAACGTCATTCGTTTCGTTTACAAGTAATCGTCACAGCGCTCTGTTTGAAGGTTTAAACTGCATGTAATGTGATATAGGGAGGGCATTCATATATACTATTAGTGTTGACAATCCTGGTGGTAACTATTAAACCAAACACGAATAGTAAGAGAATACAATTTAAATCGTCACGATTTCGCTGCGTATCTATAATACATATACTTTTCTCTTAACTGTTCAATTGGCTATGGTAGCGCAGATGGTTAAGGTAACGGGCTACAGTTAACGGGCCGGTAAGTTCGGTCCTGGAAACCTCTGTCAATTTTTACTTTTTTAAATAACTGTTCATTGGGTAATATAAATAGTAAACTAACACAAATATGTTTCTTTACATAATTATCTATCTACATTCAATTAAAACAATATTTAATTAGCCAGTGTAGTCAGCCGTCACATATTCAATCAGTGAAATTTTTTCTCTGAAGAAATCAGTGATTTTCCACTGATTCTAAGTGGATCTATTTTCACTGATTCGAATAGTTCAATTTCACTGCGAATCAGTGGTTTCCCACTGGTTCTAAGTGGATCTATTTTCACTGATTCGAGTAGTTCAATTTCACTACGAATCAGTGGTTTCCCACTGATTAGAATTTACAGTGTAATAAAAGAAATTACAGAGTCAGAAGATGTTAACACAAAGTATATTAATTAGATCTCTGTTAGTCACATCTCCGCTTGACTTGCGACATCTTCTTCTCCCGGAAGCTGTGAAAACCTTTGTTCCGGGCTGCGTGGGCCTCTTCACTTAGCATTCATATCGCAAACAAAGCGACTTCAATGACATGCGAACCATGAGTTATAGAATGTTTTGCACTGCAGGAGGCATCGAGTTAACACCGAGATACAACCGCGCTGTATCGAGGGCGTATTGCCGAAAATATTGGGCGCTGACAGCATGTCCACAGGGTAAGGTGCGCAATATTATACCACGCCGCTTTGTCAGGGCATCAGAGAGCCCTGTGATCGATGCCAAACGTGCGGGGTCATCGAAAAAAACGACTGGATGTATTTCCATCATTCATTGTGCCTTCTTGACCTTGTTTGGCAGTACACCTATCAATAAGCAGACCCATCACTGGGCGGGAACCAGGTCTCGTGGCTCTCTTAGTCTCATTTCTAAATTCTTGCTTCACGTACCATGACCGTATCTCTATCTAACCTGTAACTTACGTAGAACAACCACTCGAGGAATCATATGTAAGCATGAAGTGATGATAGCTTTTGTCTCTTCTCCGTATTATCTATATCATGCATAATCTTCTGGATTGCTCCACACTCTAAATTCGAATCAGTGGAAAGCCAATGATTGTTTCAGTAAAAAAATTTCACTGATTGAATTAATGACGTGAAACAATTTCACTGATTGAATAAGTGACGGCCGACTGCAGTGGCTAATTAAATATTGTTTTTAATGAGTGATGTCAAATAATTACGAGAAATAAACATACTTACGATAGTTTTACTATTTACATTGAACAATTTAACGTAATTTAAAAAAGTAAAAAATAATCCGGAGATGGCCGGGATTGCATTCGACTGCCGATTTGCGGATGCTCCGTTACCATCTGCGCTACGAAGCCAAGTTGAAATATTGAAATCGTGAAGATTTAAGTTGCATGCCCATACTTTTCGTTTTGGGTTAGTAGGTAGCGTTAGGATTGTTAAAACGAATAGTATATACGAGTGCATTCTCTTCACTAAATTGTACCTATGCAGTTTAAACCTTCAAACAGAGCACTGTGATGATTACATGAAAACGAAATTGAAGACATAGAAACGGAATGAAAGGCTAAATGTTCATAATACCTCGCAAAATGATGTTTAAAAAACATTTTTGAAAGTATTTTTATTGGTTTTATTAGTTTATTTTTGTTATTTTACTTGATACACGCTGTTTAACGGCCATCTTTACACGCTGTTTAACTGATGCGTCAGTATAAAATAAATCACAGAAAAACAGTAAAAAAAATGACTGACGAATCACTGGAAAATGTCACTGAATCAATAAATGAAGGAAATATGACATTTTTTTCACTGGTTCATCAGTTAAATTCACTGAAATGACCGTTGAATCAGGCAGATACAGTTGACTGATTGAAACAGTGAGATTTTCCCTGATTCAGATTTAGAGTGCACACAGTCTAAGTTTGAGTGATATAAATCAGTGAAACAACATTCTCTGAAAGTCAGTCGATAAAGCTACTGCTTACTGACGAATCAAGCAAATTAACTGGGGACAAGTGATTTATAGGTAGCAGTGGATTTCTTGACGTTCAGTGGAAATCACAGGTAAATCAGTGAAATTCAGTCACTATATTGATTATTTATCGGACACCGATTATCAGTTGCGCAACTTTCACTGTTTTCACTGATTTAGCTCAACGCTCACTGTTTCAAGTTGAGAGTGCACAAATTGCAGCGTTAACTCGATGCCGTTCCTGTTATTGCTCAACTCACTTTCTCGCCAAACAGGATGTGCGATGGATAATTCTTCTTGTCCTGGTAGCAATATTTCAGATGACCGAAGTACTTTTATTTGCATGTCAATGTATTCATACTCTTTTTTAATAGTTTATCTCGTATCTGTCAGAAATTCCTATTTAAGAGGGCGTAAAAATCTAAAAATTGGTCGCGGATTCTGCCAAATGATTACTTTCTATCCAGAGTTGGTATCCATACAGTACATATAAAGAGACACCGCACTGGCCATAAGTAAACTACTATCTTCATATCTTCTCTCCACAGTCACTTTTTGTTTATGCATTGATGTTTGCTCCCATAAAATCCCGACTTAGATATCAAAACAACATTTTTCGTGGGATAATTAAGTGTACTGATCACACTTATCTGGAGGGACAACATACGAGCGGAAGCGAGATCCATAAACACCTGTAATGAAATTCCGGCTTTTAGCTCTGTTATAGTGATGTTATTAAGGTAGCATTCTTTTATTAGATTTTGAACTGGTTTACAAGATGGATACAGATTCGCGCCTCTCTCCTTAGCCTGACTTCGCGATGTCTGATATGAGCTTGCGGGATAAATCAGTTTCAGTCATCATGGCCAGGTCTCCCTGAGGAGAATGTGGCTTCATATCCGTTATTGGTTGCAGCGATGTTTCGTGTCCGCCAATCCAGTGTCACGCACCCTGACATACGTGCTGTCTAGCAGATGCTCACACGCTTACTCATTCGCTGTTATCTCCGGAGGTGGCTAAGGTTGGCACGTAATTATTATATATACATATTGAAAGGGAAGGTTTTCTGGTTCGAGTGTTAAAACATTTCGCGGACTCCACAATACACTGGAAGCCGTACTGATCCATGACAGCTGCGCAGCCTCACGCAGTCCATGGAGATCAGTTGGAGGCTGGAGCGCCAACATCCAGCACTCATTTCTAGTTAGTGTAAGGCGAAGAATAGGGAATATTCGCAAGACGCGATACGTAGGGATCTGCGAAATTCGCATTATTTTGTGACTGCAGATCAAACTCCAAGAAGTTGTCTGCTCGTATCACTTTCGCCATTGACACTTCAAGCCAATCGTAAAGGCCCAGTTGTGAAACAACCAATCGGCAATGAAGCAGTCTTACAGTTAAATGGCGTCGCGTAGTTCCCAGTAGCCAACGACATCACGAATTGCACTCAAGTAGGCATAAGTATGTGAAGTCTAGCTTGTTACAAAATAATAACGCGAGTTTTGCACTTCTCTAGCGGTAGGTAATCAGACTCGACGCCCACTCCAGAGCGTCGCGCCATACTACTTCTGTGTCGTCGCTTGTTTGTGTTGCCAGACCGCCCAGTGCTGGGGACGTGTGGACAAGCGTTAGGTAATTCACCGCTGCATCCACCGATTTACACCGGACGTTCGGAAATTAATCGTTTTGTTGAGTCCGGTTGGACCTATGTATCCATCGGTTCCACCGGATTGAAAATCTGGTGGATCTGGTGTACACGCACCAAAACATCAACCGACGAATTTTCGATCGCTTTCTCTGAAAAATAAAAAGTTGACACAAATACAACTTGGTAATTTCCAAGCATTCCAAAGAATACAATAATAATTCGGACGTCGAGTTTTACACATGGGCGAAGATAACTTCATGGTCTGAATGTAACTGTATTAATATATGTTTGGAAGCAGACGAAAAGTCGCTAAAATTCAACCTGATGTTCGAAAAATGCCTCCAACAAGCCCAGTAGGCTGTTCACTGTAAAATGAGCACTTTTGATACCCTGGTTACGTTTTACTTTCAACATTTATTTTTTTATCCTTCAACCACCTTTTTAAACTAAATATCGCCAAGAAAGTAATAAATACAGTGTGCATATTCCAACGCATTTGGAATTTAACATCTAAAGCTAACATAAAATATATTTGATTCCAAAATAGAGAGCTTTCAAAAGTGCTCACTTTACCGTGGATAGCCTATACTGAGCGTGAGGTCAGCACTCACGAATGCTGAGGTTCTACGACTGTCAGGGGGTGGTGGGGGTGTCGCGGAGCACCCACGGGTTGTTACTAGGGGGGAGGGAGTGGGTGCAGTAGGGGAAGGTAGGGGGAGGAAGCCCGCACACACACACACACACACACACACAGAGGGATGCTGGCGACACGCGCCCTGACTCACTACGGCCCTCATCTGCCGTCTCCCTGGGCCTCCTGCTGACCGCGCTACATACGGGCCGGACCACCTCGCCGTGGGAACCTCCGACAACAGCCTTGCTCGGGGTGCTTCTACCCTCCTCTCACTTACATACTGTTCACGACAAACTGATCACATTCGAAATCAACCTTAGAAAAAAGTCACTGCCCCTGCCTGCATGTATTTTAACGGGAGCAGTCAGTGACATGCGCCCAATAAATTTCGTAACGATGGAGGGAAAGCAGTTCCATATCTTAATGTCGAATAAAAAGTGTTAGGTGACCATTTGTGATAACTTATATCATTTATTTCGGTTTAAGTTTCTTTAATGCATAGAAATGTAAAAACAGAGATAATTTGAAAATTTTTTAATTCTATAGTAATTTCACAGTTTCACTTGGCCGACGCATGAATAAAGTGATGAGACCCTAGCAATGTTAATTTGACATAATACGGAAGAATACACAACAGGCATATAATTGGATCTTAAGAAGGGCTTTCAAAAGTGCTCATTTTACCGTGAATAGCCTATACCTACCTAGTCGTCTCCGCCGGGGAGGCGTCTTTACAATATTCATTTGTTTATGAATTTAGTTAAGCTTCTTACACAGTAGAAAACTTAAGCATTTGACTTTACGTTTCCTTTCCTCTGACGAAACCACCAATACACAATACAATATTGTAAAGTCAGAGTTCAGACAATTGAACATCAGTTATACGAGCTTCGTAAAAATGTGTATCTTGTTATGAAAATAATTATAATATTATCCAGGAATGCATTTACGTACCTTTTTTAAAAAAAATAGACTTAAAATTTATATTAAAAGTTTATTTCAAAACAAAAAACTCATTTGTTTACTTTAATAAAAATGTCAATTCGTATATTTCCACTACACACGTCAAACGTTAAACTTTTCAATTGTGTAAGGGCGATTTGACCAACCAAATTTGCACAGATTTATATCTCTGAGTTGTGAAACACCATTTTGATTTTGGTTGCTCCATATCGAGTACTTACGGTAATATCACATTTATGTATTTTAAATTTTGATTTTAAACACCGCGTACCTCCCTTAATATCCGCCACATGGTAGTGCTGTCAATGTATACCCTACCTTATTTTCCACAAGGAATCGCCTCCTGGAGTTTGGCACATGAATTCTGTTTCACTTTGTAGTAGTGGTTTGTGAAAAATAATGTAATAATAAGATATATCTGAGAGAGAAATTATTACTCACTATCTCAAGTAACTTGACAAGATTTTGACAGTATGATGAAAGTAGCTCCAGATGTTTATCTTTTGTTTATGTATCCTTTCGCCATCAGCTGGTGCGTTAAGTGGCGGCTGTATATTTGATCAGCACGCTGTCAGCTAATCCACTTGCCATTGTACTGTGATGCTGAACAAATTTTTTAAGGTATTTATAGACTGAAATCTGTCTAAAAAAATTTGTAGGTTATAAAAGTAAACTTATAAAACCTTGCAACAAATTAAATATTTACTGACTCGTTTTTAGTTTATCCGAGACAGCGAATTTGGGTTAACATTTGCGAGACGGTAATTGTAATTCTTATCACACTTTGGAAGTTACAGCTAATATGTCAAGGGGGAATATTAGACGCCATATTTGCTTGTAATCTGCGTACAGAGCTATCTACCAGATACGAGGGTGACGCGTATGCATACATGAAACTAAGATAACATATTAAAATAAAAACTATTTAGATGCAGTTAAATATACGTATGTACATACAAAAATTGGGTTTAGCTGTGTTGGGGACACGATCGTTTGTTTTGCGTGAATATGTCCATGTTGACGCGCTCGGACGCCTTGGTGCTTATTTTACGTTCCCGGCATCGCCTCACTCGATCATATGGGGTTTTATGTGTATCACTGGATTGCTTTTGAGATGCTCTTTCCAACCGTATACGATTTCCGTATTTCGACTTGGCTTTTTGACGAGTGTAGCCCGAAATTGTGATAAGTTTTCTTAATTGTTTACATTGAACTCATACAATTTCACCATAATCACGCCACACGAATGTTTTCTATACACGCAATCGATTGATCGTAACGAGAGCGGTCGATTGAAACTTAAACGAGCGTAGTGGATTATCCTAATCAAAAGTTATACAACGCTGAAGTTATGAGACGCGGCGAAACGAACACAAAATTGCGCCTCACTCAACGTAATATATTCTTTGATTCTTTGGCAATACAGTTTAAACAGTATTAATTATTGATCCAACGGAACTTTTTCAAAACTTACCTTATGTAGAGCGATACATGTTGTGGTGTTTAAATAACTCTTGTGTGTATTATATGTATAGTCCACTTTACTGTTCATTCCAATTCTTCTCAAGCTCTGCTAAAGTAATACTTGGAGGATATTCCTCCATGCCACCAGAGGGCCAACTTCCTCCATGCCACCAGAGGGCCAACGCATCGTATTCGCGCGGACTCAGTGTAATAATATTTTGCATAACAACAATTTATTACTAGGCATTACCAACACACCCATTTTCTCTCTATCTTTATTCATATTTGTTATAAATTAAATACTGTAATTTAAAGGTAAAAATATAAATTAAAAATTCAATTTAACCAAAAATAATGTACTTTTGTGTTATCACACGAATAAAACGATTGTGATACAAAACATATTTAGGAAACAACCAAACACGTCATACATAGGGTGTTTATTTTACAAAGGTTTGATTTAAAAAGTGTAAAGAAACCGTGAATCGACTATAGTAAATATAGCCGTGTTTATTTTGTTGCAAAATTAAATGCTTCGCCTGATTGGTGCATGAAGTGCATAGCTGAGGTTTGGTAGAAAACGCTATTCAAAAACAGTTGGATATTTGGTAGCGCTGTTTAAACACGAAGAGCAGTCAATAAAAGTTCCATTTCCAAAGACAAGTTCTCATTAAAATTCCAAGGTTATTTTCGGGCGTGAAAACTGCTAAAACATAGTTTTCGGGTTTAGTTTTAACTGTTAAATTTCCTATACAGAAACATTAAAGTTGTCTTTAGACACGCATCATACTTATACTTGTATTAGCGTGCCATGAAAATGTAGGATTACGATGAGCGTTTTAAGTCACGTATAATCGAGTCGGCGACGGAAATACTGCACGTCAGCTGCACGCTTTGCGCGTAGAGGCTACGAAGCAAGTGGTGAGTGAGCAAGAGTCAGCCTTAAGCTCCTGCACACTGTCACATTTCCCCCTCAAACTGCCACCAATAAGTTTGGTCAAATCAAGTTCGACGCTTATGACGTTATCGAAACATCATAAACGCCGCCATTTTTGCCTGAGAAAGTTGGATGGCTCCAGTTTCCAGGAAACAGTTAAAGATTGGACCGGTAATAAGTTTCCTTCGGTGTTTGACGGTCTCAGCCAATCAGAATTATGCACAAAAAAAATGACGCAAAGAAACTTTAAAATAACGAATAATTGCTGAAAACGAAGTAGATTATGAAGATAATTAATTTATGCAGAAGCTGCTGGATATGAGTATTATTTTTAAATGAATACTGCACATAATATTACAAATTCAGAGGCATCGAATTTCATTGTGCAGGAAACATCTCTGATAAATAAAATTTGAATTGAGTAAATAAGTGAAAAATAATTATAACATAGCTTACTTTTTTCCTGTAATGGACTGCATGGAAAAACCAAAGCAATATCTCAATGTGAAAACACGCCGACCAGCTACTTCGTCCGACGCCATTATAACATGCGGGAGGTCTGACCACTACATCACCGCGGACTCCAAAGGCTGTTCACGATAAAGTGAGCACTTTTGAAATCAACCTTAGAAATAAGTCATTGCCCCTACCTGCATATATTTTAACTGGCGCGCTGAGTGACATGCTCCCAGTAAGGTTGATAACGATGGAGGAGAAAGTAGTCTGTTTATTACCGTCGAACAAAATGTGCTGGGTAACCATTTGTGATACCTAAAATTATTTCGCTCGATTTCTGTATTTTTTAATGAATCGAAGTGTAAAAATGAGTAGATTTGTACAATATTTACTTTTCTAATAATTTCACAGTTTCTCTTTATAGACGTATGAATTAAGTGATGAGGCCGATGGCAGTGTTAATTTTACATAGGAAGGAATAATACACAACATACATACAAGTAGATCTTAACCAGGGCTTTCAGAAGTGCTCATTCTACCGTAAACAGCCTATAAACATATTCGTCTCTCTTATTTACTTACTCTGTGATAGCAGCTTCATACCGGCTTGGCAGCCAGTAACGGAAGAAAACTCTCGGGTACGTGCACAGTAATTTGAATCCTAGTAAACAGTTCAGATTTCCCCGCGATTGTGTCTAGCGATGTGTAGAGACCCGGCAATTTCGTGTATTCATTCGTCTCTCTTATTTACTTACTCTGTGATAGCAGCTTCATACCGGCTTGGCAGCCAGTAACGGAAGAAAACTCTCGGGTACATGCACAGTAATTAGAATCCTAGTAAACAGTTCAGATTTCCCCGCGATTGTGTCTAGCGATGTGTAGAGACCCGGCAATTTCGTGTATTCATTCGAGGACAAGCTAGACTTCAAACATATGAACATTTGGCTTCGTTTTCCAATTGGATCGCAGATTGTAAGACACGCCCCGAGTGAATTAGAGCCAATAACTAACTGGCAAGAAAACAAGGCCCGAATGCCGGGCTCCCTAGTGGAGGATTTAAGGATGGGGGAGGGGGGAGTTGGGGACCGCCAATACCCCCCCCCCCCGGCTCATCATTAAAACCCGAGAAAAATACGATTATTGAACAGAATTTTCTGGAATTAAAATGTATGAAGTAAAAATATTACACAGCTACAAATATATATTTAGCAGCTAATCACTACCACTACGTACATACATTTATGTGCGCACACGCAAACATATATGTTGTAAACGCATAAGCACTCGCATATACCCATATCAATTTTTGTCACATCGTCATTCTGTCGGCTAGGAATTTTGAGTGAAAATACTAAGCTGTTAAGTATAACCATTAAATAGTGACGATATAATCTGGCAAGTCTCCATAAAAAGCATGTACGTGTACGAGCGTACGCATGTTTCTGCTACAGTTGTAACAAACACCAGTGCTATATCACAATACTTCCTTTCGACTGAGGTAGCCAGCCACTTCAGGCTAGGTTTCCCTCGCCCATTTTGTATTATTTACGCTTGCCGATTTACACTTTTAAGAATTTACATTTAGATAAAGCCCCTTGAGTCATAGCGTGCAGTGCAGGAGTAACATCTCAATTATTTACATTTAAATAAAGCCCCTTGAGTCATAGCGTGCAGTGCAGGAGTAACATCTCAATTATTTACATTTAGATAAAGCCCCTTGAGTCATAGCGTGCAGTGCAGGAGTAACATCTCAATTATTTACATTTAGATAAAGCCCCTTGAGTCATAGCGTGCAGTGCAGGAGTAACATCTCAATTATTTACGTATAACTTATTCACAACTCGAATAATATAAATATCAAATTTTTGAAGAAAATTCAATAGAGTGTAAAAGAAGGGGTATGGGAACGGTTTAAAAATATTTGCTTGTTTAAGAATTCGATTCATTTAAGACATCTTTTGTGTAAAACATCCCGATGTTCCTCTGAGAAGATAAGACAGTTCGAAAGTTCTATGAAAAGAAAATTGTATTGAAATTTCCTTATGTAAATTCGGGTAAGATTAAGATTTATATGGAAAAAAACTCTATCCTTTACATCCCCGATGGTCGTGTGGGTAGATGAAAGATGCACCACTCATCTCTCATTTGTATTGTCTGTTAATTGTGTAGATAAGAGCTTCATAAGAGATGATTTTTGGTGTTTTACACTATAAGAAATTATTTGCAAATTTACTATATCAGGAAAATTAATTCGAGAAACGTCTGAGACGTGGTGAAAATAATTAAAGTAACTACACGCCTGAGGAGTCGTGAATCTGCTCCGGATGGGAGGTTTACTATATCAGGAAAATTAATTCGAGAAACGTCTGAGACGTGGTGAAAATAATTAAAGTAACTACACGCCTGAGGAGTCGTGAATCTGCTCCGGATGGGAGGTTTACTATATCAGGAAAATTAATTCGAGAAACGTCTGAGACGTGGTGAAAATAATTAAAGTAACTACACGCCTGAGGAGTCGTGAATCTGCTCCGGATGGGAGGTTTACTATATCAGGAAAATTAATTCGAGAAACGTCTGAGACGTGGTGAAAATAATTAAAGAAACTACACGCCGGAGGAGTCGTGAATCTGCTCCGGATGGGAGGTTTACTATATCAGGAAAATTAATTCGAGAAACGTCTGAGACGTGGTGAAAATAATTAAAGTAACTACACGCCTGAGGAGTCGTGAATCTGCTCCGGATGGGAGGTTTACTATATCAGGAAAATTAATTCGAGAAACGTCTGAGACGTGGTGAAAATAATTAAAGTAACTACACGCCGGAGGAGTCGTGAATCTGCTCCGGATGGGAGGTTTACTATATCAGGAAAATTAATTCGAGAAACGTCTGAGACGTGGTGAAAATAATTAAAGTAACTACACGCCTGAGGAGTCGTGAATCTGCTCCGGATGGGAGGTTTACTATATCAGGAAAATTAATTCGAGAAACGTCTGAGACGTGGTGAAAATAATTAAAGTAACTACACGCCTGAGGAGTCGTGAATCTGCTCCGGATGGGAGGTTTACTATATCAGGAAAATTAATTCGAGAAACGTCTGAGACGTGGTGAAAATAATTAAAGTAACTACACGCCTGAGGAGTCGTGAATCTGCTCCGGATGGGAGGTTTACTATATCAGGAAAATTAATTCGAGAAACGTCTGAGACGTGGTGAAAATAATTAAAGAAACTACACGCCGGAGGAGTCGTGAATCTGCTCCGGATGGGAGGTTTACTATATTAGGAAAATTAATTCGAGAAACGTCTGAGACGTGGTGAAAATAATTAAAGTAACTACACGCCTGAGGAGTCGTGAATCTGCTCCGGATGGGAGGTTTACTCGTAGACGCACGAAAGAAATATGAACACCTTCCAGAAATGTAAGTCTATTGTAGTCACATGATGGGGGCAAATATGCTTCACCTCCGAGTAGCGTGAAGGCGACCTACCCTACCGCCCGCCAAACCAAGACTGTAGAGGGTGGCATGACGTCGGTGGAGCCTCTAGCCGACCCCGCGCCAGAACAGAACATCCCTTCACGTTAATTATGTGAAACATAGCGCTCGATGAAACACATATCACTTTGTACAAAACATTTGGATAACATATCAAAATTATGTTTCACTGGTTTTATGGTGAAATAATTTCTGTACTTTAAGTCTTTCAGCTGGAAGAGAAAAACATACACAAATACCCTTGCAATTTGAAAGTAAATATTCTTCTTTAATTTGTCATGAAGTGACTAAGAGTGAATGGTAGAATATTCTTCTTTAATTTGTCATGAAGTGACTAAGAGTGAATGGTAGAATATTTTCCCATACAGGCATGGTAACGTTCCTACATTTGTTCAGGAACGAGTCAAATGCGTAGGCAAGTTCCCAACTTTGTATACGTAATGCCAAACATTCCCATATTTTCAGATTGGTACGAAGTACTTTTTCCATACACTGTATATGTTAAAAACTTCCATTACAATTTAGGAAGTTGACCAGAATCTTTTTTACAGTCTACTACCCAAGGAAACGACGGTATTGTCACAATGAAGTGCATGTTAACAAGAAGATCGTGAACAAGGCTACGTCGAGCAGCAATAAACAACTAATCAGTACAACGCTATGTTATTTTGTTTACAGTCTACTACCCAAGGAAACGACGGTATTGTCACAATGAAGTGCATGTTAACAAGAAGATCGTGAACAAGGCTACGTCGAGCAGCAATAAACAACTAATCAGTACAACGCTATGTTATTTTGTTTACAGTCTACTACCCAAGGAAACGACGGTATTGTCACAATGAAGTGCATGTTAACAAGAAGATCGTGAACAAGGCTACGTCGAGCAGCAATAAACAACTAATCAGTACAACGCTATGTTATTTTGTTTTCAGTGAGATAACAGGATTTAAATATAGGTAAACCTAACAATTCGTATTGGAATCACAAGAGACGAATGCACAACATGAGTTCAGAACTCTCTAATGGTTTAAAACAATTTCAGAAGTTAGCGATAATGGAGTTAATTGTCTATAGATTCATGTCTTGAATTTGCCGATATCCAAGTCCCCAACTGTTCATAGCTACAGGAATAGAGCTGAAATAATATTCAAAGTATTTTTTTCCCTACTGCATTTTTCAAAAGAAAAACAGTTTTTATTTAAACGTTTCGGAGGACTATTATCGAAACTGCGCGAGACTTGCTGGATCAAACGCCATACTGCAGTATTAGAGTTTAATTTCGAACTGCACAAAAAAGCAGAAGCACTACAGAATGTTTTTAACTGGAAAGAATAGCAGGCAGCTGTTAATGTAAGGACGCTGTTCATAGCAGTTAGTAGCCCGACGTTTATTGGGACATTCAGGTATATATCGTAATGACTTCCACTCACCAAGTTTCTCTGGAAGTAAAGGCTACTCGTGCTGACTTCTTTCGATAGTACCGAAGAGAAAGAAAAAAGTGTTTTAAATGAGAGTAGAAATGTGCAACCTTAAAGCGGTTGAGGCATTTAAAATTCTTTTTCACTGAAGCTGAAGAAACTGCAGACACATTGTGTGCACTCTAAATTCGAATCAGTGGGAAACCACTGATTCGCTGTGAAATTCTACTACTCGAATCAATGAAAATGGCTCCACTTAGAATAAGTGGAAAATCACTGATTTGTTCAGTGAAAAAATGTCACTGATTGAATTAGTGACGTGAAATTATTTCACTGATTGAATAAGTGACGACTGACTACAGTAGCGATTTAAATATGAATGTTGTTCATTGTAGCAAATAATTACGTGAAATAGACATTATTTACGATAATTTAATATTTATATTGCGCAATTTACCGCAATTAAAAAAATTAAAAAATGTTCGGAGCTGCCCGGCATTGTACTCACAACCTCTTTACTACGGGGTATTACAACCTGAGCTACCATGCCAAATTGAAACAATCAGAGGGAAATATATTTCCTACAGTTTCGCCATGAAATCGTGAAGATTTAAATTGTATGCTTTTACTTTTCGTGTTTGGTTTAATAGTTACCGCCAGGATTGTCAACACTAATAGTATATATGAGTGCCAGTGCCCTCCATATATCACATTACATGCCGTTTGAACCTTCAAACAGAACGCAGTGACTAATACTTGTAAACGAAACGAATGACGTTAAAACGGAATGAAAGGCTGTGTGTTCCTATTACCTCGTAAAATGGCGTTTTGAAAGACGAAGCACATTTTAGAAAGTATTTGGTATTGGTTTTATTAGTTTATTCTTTGTTATTTCACTTGATACATGTTGTTTAGCGGCCATTTACACACGCTGTTGATACATCAGTATAAAATAAGCCACTGAATAACCACTGAAATAATATGACTGATGAATCAGTAGAAAATGTCACTGAATCAATAAGAGAAGGAAGTCTGGCATTTTTCCAGTGATTCATCAGTTAAATTCACTGAATTGTCTTTTGAATCAGTAAGATACGCCTGACTGATTGAAACAGTGGAATTATCACTGATTCTGATTTAGAGTGCGACTATTATTGTCCCTCGTACCATGGATCGGCAAACTTTGCACTGGAATGTACCTGCGAAATTCCTACACATTACAGCATCGGTGCTCAAATCTGTAATAAAAGAACTTGTCGATTGCTGAAATTTATAGGGTTAAATCAAGGTTTAAATATTATTTCAATATGACTGACATTATCTTTTATTGTCTTGCTGACTGTGCGTGAGTTTGCAATTTTCATTGCTAGTTTTACCTTAGCTGATAGGCCTAATACGAATTTATTGTTTAGGACATATTTAAGGTGTACCTTCTAATAATTATTAACTTCTATGCCTACAAAGTAGTGATATTGCCCTGTTAGTCTTCAAATAATATCATCATGTCGGAAATCAATTTTAACTTACGGAATGCTTCTCAAATCGCCTATAAATGTAAGTTGCAAGTCTACGAGAAATATATATGTTCGTGTACTAGTATACTTCCATAATTCAATAGCAATTCGGACAGCACTGATTATGCCACTTCCGGGGATATGTATGCGTGAGTATGTACAGTTCTTAAGGAGAATTAGGATATGGCCTAAGAGTTCAAATCATGTTTCTCCAGTGAAGTCGTTCAAGTAAAATTATGTTTGATGACCCTTTATTTATCTGGCCATAGATATGTGATACAACAAAAGAAAATTTGACACTTTCTTGCAGCTACACACTTTATTGTGATGAAAATTATCTGCAAAACAACATGAAGTAGAATTTTCATTGTGGACAGATGAATGGAAAAGTTGCAAGAAAATAATGGACGTCTTCCAGAGTTTTGCTGTGGAACAATTGAATGGACGTTCAAAGATTGTACGATATTTCACTGGTATTTTAAAACGAAATGCGGTTTTAACTTGCTGGGCACACACACACACACACACACACACACACACACACACACACACACACACACACACACACACACACACATATATATATATATATATATCGTTTTAAAATAGCAGTGAAATATCGTACAATCTTTGAACGTCCATTCAATTGATCCACAATAAAACTCTGGAAGACGTCCATATATATATATATATATATATATATATATATATATATATATATATATATATATATATATATATATATATATATATATATATATATATATATACATACATACATACATATGTGTGTGTTTCTAATCGAATTTCTGCCACACTGACACTTTCTGAAAATATCCATCTATACACATCGAATTATTAAAATGAAAGTTCAGTACCAAACCAAACAACACAATAATGTTTATGGGAAAAGCCTTATAACATTAAAAAGATTTAAAGAAATTGAAAGCCAAATATAAGATAGCCATCATCGTAACAGAATAATAAACACAAAATACTGTTATATGACGCCTGAGGGGCGTATCTGAGTTCGCGAGGGATGGAGGTTTTAATTAAAATAAAATAAATAAATTTGATTTTTAATTTATTAACCCTGTATTATTTACAGCTTTGAATTATCTGCCTCCACTAATGCTCTTTTTATTTCACAGTGAGCGCAATATTTAAAGTCGATTTAAACCTTTCATTAACGTCATTGTAATGTCTCTGTTTGATTATAGTCAATTAACTCATACTCATAATAATCACATTTTTCAGTCTATATGTTGCCATCATTTGTAATGTCTTTTACTCACACATACTGTCCAATAGTCCTGCCTGCAGTTGTACTCTTCACTGCTCTGATCCTCGCAGTCACAGATTTTTCTCCTGCTGGTCACTTCTCTCGCCGCGCGCTTCTATTCTCGCTCGTCATCTTTCTCTCGAGGTCGCACAATCGCCCAAACTCCCAAACTCTCATGAACTCCCCCCTCCACTCTTCAAGTCTTCAACTCGCGGCTCGAAGGCTCGTCGCCCTTATATATCAGTCGCCTGACCATCAGGAAGATTCGACGCACCCCGAGTAACGCTGAGAGAAACGAGGTCAGTAAACCAGAACATTCCTCAGATAAACGCAGAAATGCAATACAACCAAGGTAAGGAGCGCGCGGCAGGAAGCCGTGCGTATCCAACAAAGGGCGCGGTTACACGAGTGCTGTTAAACATGTTCAGCTAAATACATTCGGTAACTATGAACATGTTTCCCGGTTACACATCCAAAGCAGAATGAAATCAATGGAAATTCTAAGCTCAACAAACATGGAATTTAAAATGTATGATATTTAATTATATAAGCCTCCATCATTCATCAGTATTGATCTTTTTAATTGTTATGAAACCTACGCTTTTACTTTAATTGCATAATGGGTGGGTATTAGTACATTTAACATTAAACTTGAGTTAATTCAAAAAGTGTAAGAATTTCCACCAAATATATCAATATTTTTTACACCGCTTGTTTACTTGGAAGCAGCCAATAGGATCGCAGCAGAGAAGAGAAGAGAAGTTGTTCTAAACTACGTATGAAAACTGTTCACTATGAAGGAGACACAACTGCGATCGGAACTCGCTCGAAGGTAATGTAACCTCTTCAATTCCTGAACGTGATTAAGGTGAAGTAGCTCTGCATCCAATCTAACCGCGGCCATACACGCGCTTCTAGGGCTATCGCTCGCCTGCCAGTCAGAACATCCCATTAACTTGCCGCCCGTTATAGCCGGTTCACCTGTTTCATCAAACATAATAACCAATAAATACATTTCATTGTGGCCTCAGACTTTTGGTTTTGGGCATGGTGAATGTATACACTCTGTTTACTACTCGCACGACAGGGTTTACATTGACAAGTGGTGGAAGATATAAATTGTTGAAAGAAAAAAAGTAACCAGGGCTTCAAAAGTGCTCACTTTACCGTGAACGGCCTATATCATATAACTTCTACGTCCCTTATCTTCCGCTCGGTCGCGCGGGATGGGTCATCGTCTACGCAGACCAGCTACACGTAACAATAAATATCTTCTTTTATGGATATCAAGTGGAGTAAAGGCAGCTGAACATCGTGAGGTTTCCCTCACTGCCTGCTTGTTGCACTCGCTTCGAAGTTTTGTATCCAGGAATGCATCTTGTAAAAGGAAAGTTCGAAAGTGTCTTTTCTTATCAGAATGGCCTTTATATCTGTCAACCATAAGCATCCTTATTTTCATTACCATCATATGTATTTTCCCTACATTTTTCTCACAGATGCCTTGCCTATTGAGAAAATTTTCTGTTTCCAGTTTTTTCACACTTAATGAAACCAGATTATTATTTTTTTTGCAGATTTGATAACTGCACTAAGTAGAATATTTTGTACGTTTTACAAATAATTATTTGGAAAATAGTTGCCAGAAATATTCTTCAGCACTAAACGAGAAACACTGTTTCTTGACAACGCACTTTCATCAAACATTCAAAATTGTTTATGCATTATTAAGATTGTAATAAATATGTATATAGAACGGGTTTGTTGAAATTCAATGTTAGTTTTACCTACTACACAGTAATATGTACAAATTTTCTCTGATTTACTTGTGTTACAGGCAATAATCTCAAGGTAGCTTTTTTACAACGTATAGTTTGAAAAAAAAAAAAATTACAGTGTAGCTGATGGTGCAGGTATGTAAAGGCTGTTCCCGATAAAGTGAGCACTTTTGAAATCAACCTTAGAAAAAGTCACTGCCCCTGCTTACATATATTTTGAAGGGTGCACTGAGTGACATGCGTCCAGTAAGTTGGTAACGATGGAGGGACAGCAGCTCCATATCTTAACGTCAAATAAATAGTGTTAAATGACCATTAATAATGACTTAAATTATTTTTTGCTTTTTTTTTTTTAAATTATCTAAGATTAAAACTAAGCGGATTTGTAAAATATAGACGCTTTAAATAATTTCACACTTTCATTTGACCGACGCATGAATAAAGTGTTGTGATACGTGGCGATGTTAATTTTATATAAGGCAAGTGAATACATAACTTGCCTACAAGTAAATTTTAAGCAGGGTTTCAATAGTGCTCACTTTACCGTGAACAACCTATGTATATTATTATGCTACACTACAATATAGGCCGAATGTCAAGCTGACTTACATGTGCTGTCAGCATAGGATTAAAACAAAGATGAAACTCAGGTGTCCATACATGACGTTCAAATATTTTAAAATGTGTTTTTACAACCCTTATATGCTTTGTTGTTTTCAGTTAATTACAGGACTATTAAAATCTCTTTGAACTACATATCATGATATGTACATTAGAGAGTAATACAGATACGCCTTGTCATGACAGTGAACACGCACAGATTCATAGTGCAGTTCTGTAAAATTATAAATGCAAATCGTTGTAAATAAAACGTTTTAAAGTCACGCAATTTGCAAGCGCACGTGTCACAATCGTATAGAAATTTTAAAATATATTATACAAGATCTGTGAGTGAAGACTTTCAATTGAAGACAGTACGACTAAGCATTTCAGTTTTTCAGGTAGAATAATTTATGTGCTCAAAATATGTATGTGAATGTTTTGTTAAACTGTTTAGATGAATAATTTTACACTAAAATTTATGCTTTTGCAGTATTTTCTGTTTTGATTTTACTGTGATTTCCAGTTCCGTTAGTTAAAATGCGGTCCATTGGGGCGAATTTAAGAATGCCACACAGTTCAAGAGCACAAGTTCTGCAGCAGAACTGTTAGCACAGCTATTTTTCTGTACAAGTAAAGCTGTAATGTTTATATTTAAAATGCCAATTCAAAATAAATAATTTATATGGCAAAACCAGACATTTATTTTCATACTGAAAATTAGAAAGGAGCTATATAATCAGTGAAAAAAACCAGATTAGATTTCACACACAGCTTATAACAGAGATGATGCTTTTTGATCTGCCGTGATAGTGGTTAGAAAATGTAATGAGACATAGAGCATACAATTTAATAAAATGTAAAGAGTTACATCAGATAATTAAAAGTAAATGCTTTAATTGTATGGCAGTATTGACATTCGCGGGATTGAACTTCAATTAATAAAGATTTACTTAATTATATAGGCGCATCCAAAGTTCAAAGAAATTAGTAACCTTATAACGACCATAAATGTATTGATACAAAACAAACATAAACAATTTCTGAAACTTTTCTCTTGGATGCGAAGAACGTATTTACCGAATCCCACGTATAAGTAACCCAGAAAACACACAACGAAATTGCTGACATTACAATGACTGGGGATAGAGGGTATAATGACTGGGGATAGAGGGTATAATGACTGGGGATAGAGGGTATAATGACTGGGGATAGAGGGTACAATGACTGGGGATAGAGGGTATAATGACTTTGATTTCCCAAGTCTTGGACTTTGTAAGGGCAATCGCCCTCCTCTCCTCCCCCACTACCAAGACGATTGCTTAAATCCGCCTCTGATGCTACTTTGTCTGAAGTAAACCTGCACTCTAAATCTGAATCAATGAGAAAATACACTGTTTCAATCAGTCAGACATATCTGACTGATTCAACACACACTTCAGTGAATTTAACCGATGAATCAGTGAAAAAATGCCAGATTTCCTTCACTTATTGATTCAGTGACATTTTCCGCTTTCCACTGTTTACTCAGTGGTTTATTTTTGACTGATGTATCAGTTATACACCGTATAAAAATGGCCGTCAAACAACGTTTAGAAATGGCCGTTAAACTAAGTGTATCAAGTGAAATAACAACGAATAAACTAATGAAACTAATACAAAATACTTTCTAAAATGTGTTTCGTCTTTGAAAACGCCATTTTACGAGGTAATAGGAACACACGGCCTTTCATTCCGTTTTAACGTCTTTCATTTCGTTTACAAGTAATCGTCACAGCGCTCTGTTTGAAGGTTTGAACTGCATATAATGTGATGAAGAGAGTGCACTCATATATACTATTAGTGTTGACAATCCTAACAATACCAAATAAACCAAAAACGAAAAGCAAAATCATACAATTAAAATCTTCGCGATTTCGCGGTAGAATTATAAATAATATATTTTCCTCTAGTTTTTTCGCAGATGGCAAGGTAACGGATTATAGTCGGAAAGAGTGTGAGTTGAAGCCCGGTCACCTCCGGAGTATTTTTACTGTTTTAATTTACAGTAAATTGCTCAATATAAATAGTAAACTGTGGTAAATATGTTTATTTCACGTAATTATTTGGAAACATTCAATAAAAGCAATATTTAAGTCGCCACTGCAGTCGGCCGTCACTAATTTAGTCAGTGAAATAATTTCACGTCACTGAATCAATCAGCCAAGTTTTTTCACTGAAACAATCAGTATTTTCCACTGACTCGAGTTTAGAGTGTAGAGCATCAGCCAATGAGCGACTAACTGATGCTCGAGTACACGAGGAATTGCGGAGTGTAGCTTGTCGCCAAGCGAATCCGCGAAATGCCCGGGTATCTAGCGATGAGCCACGGCACTGTTCTGCGAACCTGAGAAGCAGAGGGCAGTGTCGTTGGAGATGAGGCGGGCGGCCAGGCCGAGTCTGGGAAGTGACGTATTACAATGTCACACGTCACACGTCAGCTGGAGCAGCCAGTATGTCTCAGCCCGAGGTCGCCCTCGCCTGCAGCACAGCTGTCCAACACGCTAGAGCCAGCCAGGACGAGCTAGGCTCCGAACTAGAGCCCCTGGCTAGACGAGCAGGACGAGCTAGGCTCCGAACTAGAGCCCCTGGCTAGACGAGCAGGACGAGCTAGGCTCCGAACTAGAGCCCCTGGCTAGACGAGCAGGACGAGCTAGGGTCCCGAGTGTTTCGCGGATTCATTCGGTGGCAAGGTGGACTTCAAACACTTGTTCTTTTCTCCTGCCACGACGTGTTAAACTGTGAGCCAGTATTGGGCAGGGCGCAGTAGTGTTAGTGAGTGTTGAACATTGTTGTACAAAGGCCTCACTTGATCACAGTAACCAATAAACGAAAGATAGTGTCTCCAATGTATAGAGGACTGTGAAGTGTATCCTGCTGCCACAGCAATCCGCGAAATACTCGCGGCTCTACACGAACGCACAACGCACCGAATTTGTGCGCACTCAGTTGTAATACATCTCAGAGCTACCAACACACATCTTTTCCCATTGTTTTTATTCGTATTTATTATAAATGATATATTGTAATTTATAAATAATATATTGGTAAAATATAAATGTAATGAAAAATAAGATAATTTCATTGTAATAGAGCTATAGAACGCTTGTGAAACATATCATATGTACAAAATAACTAAACTCGTCATATATGGGGTGATTTTTCAAAGGTTTGTTTCGAAACATGTGACTAAATCGCGAATAGTCTATATAAGACACACACTCGAAGATTCTGAGTCAATTAACCCTTTAACGTATGTTTTTATTTCAGGTGTTGCAAAAGAGGAAATTTTTTGGCGTGAAAAGAACTTAATTTCTTACAACTGACACTTTGGAACCTATGGGAAGGGTTTACGTAGATCCGTGCTACAAGAAGCGACCAATTATGAAAGTAGTTGTGTCAGGCATTGCAGGGGCTGTCTCCCGCACGTTTCACAAACATGTTCACAACTGTTAAATGTATAGATTATTAATATATTATTCTTTCCCACAAAATTATTTACACTTATTTGTTCTGTTATTCGTTCATTAGGTATTTGTTCCCTTTCTTCCTTTACATTTCCTTCCCTTTTATTGCTTTGGAATAGGGGACAGTTTCCTTGGATAGTTTCTCCTCTCACACTACTCTCCCTTTTTTGTTGTTTTCCGTGAATTGCTCCTTTACTTTTCGTTTACTGGCCGAATAGTGATCGTGCTGGATTGCTGGATTCTGTTGTTACTGTTCCGTTATTGTTCTTCACTCCTGTATTGTAAATAAAAACATTTACCAATCAATCTATCTGTAACGACCAATAGGATTGGCCAGAGAAAGACGCTGTCTTCATTGGCGCTTTCTTCTGGACTTGCGCATTGCTGGCAATGTCACGTACTTCCTGTTCTGGCTACTCACTAGGACAGCAATCAATCAATAAAGACCTGACGCTCAAGTACAGCCAAACATATTTTATACGAACCTCGAGGAACCTGGATTTTTGCAGTCTGTAATAATTACATTTGTATTGACACGTGTTAACAATTATTAAAAAATATATATAAAAATATTAGTCCTTTAAGTTCCGCATGAATCTATAGTTTTAAGTGTTGCAATCAAGTAATATTTTAATTCGTGCTATATTTATCCTTATTTAACACTCGCTTCATTGACGCAACCAATGAAATATGTGCTTGGTGTTTAAGAGGCATTGGGAAAACCAGCCATAAACCAGAGCTGTAGAGATGTCCACAAATCACATTACTCAAGGGGGAAACAGACTCAGTAATGGACAATGATCCCAGCTGTGTACAGCTATCGTCACAGATCGCCTTCTTCTGCAACGTGTTCGCCGTAGTGGAATCGCAAGCTGAAAGGGTTAACACGCTAGAATCTGTAATTCTACATATTGGAAAATGAGACATCTATATTACCAGTATTGTCTATGCTTAAAAGTTGTTCACGGTAAAGTGAGCGCTTTATGAAATGAACCTTGGAAGAATGTCACTGCCCCTGCCTGCATATATGTTTTAAGGCGCACCGAGTGACATTCGCTCATTAAAATTGGGAAAGTTAGATGGAAAGTAGTTCTGTATATTAACACCGAATAAACAACGTTAGTTAACCATTTTATCATTAAAATGGGTAAAGTTAGATGGAAAGTAGTTCTGTATATTAACACCGAATAAACAACGTTAGTTAACCATTTGCGAAAATTTAAATTATTTCTTTCACTTTCTGTTTTTTATTTTAAGCACCGAAGCATAAAAATGTGTAGATTTGTAAAGTATTTACTTTCCTAATAATTTCACATGTTTTTCTTTACTGGCATATGAATAAAGTGATAAGACACATGACAATGTTAATTTTACATAAGACGGAAGAATTCCCAACGTGTGTAGAAATAGATCTTTAGCAGGGCTTTTAAAAGTGTTCATTTTACCGTGAATAGCCTATAATAACAATGGACTTGAGTTAAAATCGTAATACAAATCAACTAATATTTTTATTATGCATACAAAGTTACATTAAATAGCGTATGTCACTCCGCGGGATTGACTATAAATTTGTATTAAGGAGAACTTTGTATTGAAGAGGTTTCTATTCAAAAGGCTGCACTGTATGTGTAGGACTGTGCAGTCCAGCCTGCAGGCCACTGAATTCGCTGTCCCTGCATGACTAGCAGTGTTTGCCTACCGGTGTTTCACAACACTATGACGAACCACGAGATTTCGAACTGATACAGTATGTATTATTTATCATATAATAATGAAAAAAACAATGAAAAAAAAAATAAACTTTGGTTATTTAATCTCCATGACACGACGACACATAAATGATTAAGAATCGGTTCGATGTATGACAAGCAGTAATTGATTCAGAATCCATCCGAAATATGGAGAGACCGTTCTTATTAATTCGTGTCTTGAGGTCGATACTCATATTGCGACTTTATCAACAATTAGACCCGATATCAAAATGTTGTGCTATAAACATGGCTCACAATTTTCACACTGATAGTAGAATTATTGTTGAAGGATCTCACTTTTCTGTTTTTGAGTGTTCTAGTTAATTGATTTCGGTTTCTAGCCCAACTGTATGTATCGCATATTTTATATAATTGTATTTGTATCTTTACTGTAATCAGTAACAGAGTGAGTAGAAACAACGACAAACTAAATTCTTTTAGATATCTTTTCGTGCTATTTTTAATTCAAAATAAAATATGTAAAACAAATGTGATTGTGAAAACTGTAATAAGGGTGGCCAATATTATAATGTCGTTCACATCAGTGCAGCAAGTACAGAGAGATTGGGACCACATGTACTAGAACAACATGCCAAGGAGGATAGTGTACGAAAGCCATGTACTTACCTCAGTTTTGGTCAAAAGCTGTTTTTTGAGAAAATTTTTCAAAATTCTTGGCACGACAATACATAAAGAATAATTTTGAACACCTTCTTACATTGATAGATATTCACTACCATTACTATTATCGGAGTACTGATGGGAGATAAGAAAGAATATCTTATTTCTAATATTCCACCAGTGCTCATAGGTAGTGATTATTTAACAATGCAAGAAGTTGTTAAAAATTAATATTTATGTCTTGTCGTGCCAAAAATTTGTACAAACCCTCAGAGAATCCAAGTTATAACTAAGGAGAGGAAATTTTCGCGAGTTCAATGTCCTGCAGGCTAGACTCCACAGTCCTGTGTACACTCGAGACTCCCATGTTTGTTCATTGGCTGCTGCCCCAGCGAGTAGCCAGTGATACTCCACACCTGGTGGTATAGGACTTGCAAATTGTTTCATTCTCATTCTACTATTGGCTCAGAGTCGTCCAGGGCGTGTCTAATAAACTGCGATCCAATTACTCAGTCAACTTCAGCGTACGCATGTTTGACGTCTATCTTGTCCTAAAATGAACTCGCAAAATGTTCCTATCCCCATTTATAACGAAAATCGGGTAAATATACTGCTTTCGTGCACCATTGGCCTTAAAGGCGGAATTACAATGGCCTTTCGTCCGTCTCCTAGCTGAGTGATATAGCCTTGGTACTTCCGTCGCAGGCTCATACATACAAACTAGCACACACGAAAGTGTTTAGATATAGGTGAGAATTATTGGCGGTATTGCGTGTGTAAATACTCAAAACACTCACACATGGAAATAGTGGAAAATAGTAGAAATTCAGAACTTTTGAAAACAATTTAGTTTGCGGGCGGGAGGAATGTCAGCAACTATTAAAATAATGATTTTTTTATTCCTGTTGAACAGATTTCTATACGAGGTTTTTTTTTTTTATAGGAACTCGTGCTCTCGAACGTAATTTATCAACAAAACTAAATTTAAAAAATTACGTAATTACATTCAACAGCTTCATTAACAGACGTAGGAAAACAAGACATGGCCCACACTACAAGGCCTTCTAGTGAAATCGGAATGAACGTGTAACAAAACGTATACACGTTCAGAAGGCTATAGTTTTATTCGTTCTTCCGTCACAAGTTAAAGCCTACCGAGCTTTGGACGGGCGGATGGAACTACAGAAGCTCCTGATTGGCTGTTTGTCACGTTGACGGGCGGATGCCGAACAGTCGCGACGACTTAATGTAAACCCGCCTTAACAGGACTATGCCCTGAAATATTTCCTGTCCGAACGTTGTGTACACGAATACGCGTGCCTCAGTACATACGTGTTCGGGGAATACAACTTTTCGCCAGAAGAGGTCAAAAACCTATTATCTAAGACTTCATAGTTTATCTCTTTATGACATTAGCCAAAGAAAAAGTTGCTACATTAAAAAAAAATTGCATTTTAAAGCCTGCCCGCGCAGTTTCCTTCAGAGGAAGGAGCGAAGTGCAACAATATGCGCTCCTGTATTTACGTCTACGGGCTTTCAGCGTATGCAATGAGTCCCTCTGTTCAGGGGACTATGCAGCTGCGCGTCCGAGGTCAAGAAGCGAGGGAGCGATACGGGCGACACTAGCACGCACTGCTAGCGCCTCATCGCTCCTACGCCCAAAGCGTGCAGTGTTTCCGTCGTGACGCTGTACTGTACTAACTATGTCTGTAACAGTGGGGTTTTATTACACGCGATGTAAGACCACAGATTAAACTACGTCCGTATATTTGTACTTTTCTCTTACCGCTTTAATAAAATGCATAGGCAAGCTTTAAAATGCTATATTTAACCACTTTCACGAATTTTTCTCTCTCCATTAACACTCTTAATATTATCAAAGTAAAATGACTGGGACATACGGAATAGTTTTTTTTATCCCTTCTGGCAAAACTTCGTATTTTCAGAACGTTTATTTACTTAGATACGCGTTTACGCACAAACAACGATTTCACAGAAAACGTTTCAGTACATACGATCCTTAAAGGCTGTTCACGTAGAGTGAGCACTTTTGAAATCAACCTTTGAAAAATGTCGTCACTGCCCCTACCTGCGTATATTTGAACGGGCACACTGGCCCTCATGCGTCCAGTAAAGTTGGCAACACCTGAGGGATAGTAGTTCCACGTCTTAGCGTTGAACTAAAAGTAGTATTAGGTAAACATTTGTGAATACTGAAATTATTTCCTTTACTTTCCGTTTCTTGTTAACTCACGTAAGTGTGAGAATGAGAAGATTTGTAAAATAATCACTTAGACAATAATTTCACAGTTTCACTTGACCGACGCATGAATAAAGTGATCAGGCCCATGCCAATGTTAATTTTGCATAACGCGGAAGAATACGCAACGTGCTTACAAGTAGATCGTAAGCAGGGCTTTCAAAAGTGCTCATTTTACCGTGAACAGCATTTACGGCCTGATAACATTATAAATGCGAAAGTTTTTATGTTTTTGTGTTTTCCCGAGCAAGAATTTTCGTATGCATAAATTGGCTACAACAGTTTTTTAAATTACGTTTTACATTCTCATTCGTCGGCGTTAAAAACTTGGCGTAAGATACTCAGGGATGAGCATCTTAACGCCAAGTCACGCAAATAACGCCAAGTAAGACACGCCAAATACTAGATGTGGACGTTGCAATATCGTGCACAGTTTTTTACTTCCTTATGCTATGTGCGCCATATTGATCGTGGACGGAGCCTAACACTAAAACATAGTGCAAGCCACACAGCTATGATAACCAGCGTTAATACTGAAGACTTTTTATATCTCGCTAACCTGACATTCGCCTCGTTCCCATCAGCGACAGTTGACACCAGCGTGGCGGCGTCGCACTACTTAAGGCCCTTACACAATTGAAAAGTTTAACCTTTGACTTTACGTTTACTTTCCGACATGTTGTTTCTTACGGAGGTTGACACAATGGAACTGCCAAAGGTAAAGTCAAGCACTCTTGACTTGATTTCGAAAAGTTGAAATTTAAAGTCGAAGTCAAGCAGCCGTTTTGCTGAGAATCTAACATAGGTTATGTAGAAAGTGCGTTATTTTATTGTATGGTGATTTTAATCTCGGTATATTAAACAAAGTTCGTCTTAAATAAAATAAATGGCAAACAAATATAATGTGAAGAGGAAATAATATGAATTGACATATTTTAATAAAGTAAACAAATGAGTTTTTTTGTTTTGAAATAACTTTTAACATAATTTTTAGGCACATATTCAAAGAAGGTAGGTAAAATGCATTCCTGGATAGTATCATAATTATTTACGTAAGACGATAAACCTTTTTACGAAGCTGGCAGAACGGGTGTTCAATTTGTCTGAACTCTGACTTTACAATATTGTATTGTGTATTGGTGGTTTTCTTCAGAGGAAAGGAAACGTAAAGTCAAATGTTAAAGTTTTGTATTGTGTAAGAAGCCTTAGTTGGCCCGCAGATCCCAGTGCAGTTGAGGTGCAAGGTTGTCTGGAAGGAGATGGAGCGTTAAACGTATACTGTTGCACCAGTCGTAGCTGGGGGGGGGGGGGAGCAAGTTGGAGACGTGGTGGTAAGAGACGACGAGTATGGACGGAAGGCGAGGCAAGCAGGATCGCGATGTTGCAAGGGAATGCAGAGATATTGCCGGGCCAGACGGGCGCAAGTCAGGGGGCGATGCTGTGTCCCCAGACAGCCAGCTCCAGACTGCGGGCGACAATCGGCTAACCGCCTCCTGCTCTTCTGCTGACGGACACTGCACGGAACACCCCCCCCTCTCTCAAACAGCCTAGCTGCTTCGCCCTGGCTTCAACACTGCCGGCAGTCGTGATCGCTTTGTTCCTCGAGCCAGCGTTGTAACCTTACATAGCCGCGTGTAACTAAAGGCTGTTCACGGGAAAGTGAGCACTTTTGAAAGGCGTGCTTAAGATCTACTTGTACGCACGCTGTTTTTTTTCTCGCCTTATGTAAAATTAACATTGTCATGGGCCTCATCACTTTATTCACGCGTCAGTCATGTGAAACGGGAATTATTGGGAAAGAAAATATTTTACAAATCTGGTCATTGTTATACTTTGATGAATTAACAGAAAACAGAAAGCGAAAGGAATAATTTAAGTTATCACAAATGGCTACCTAACACTTTTTATTCGACGTTAACACTTGAAACTACTTACCATCCATGGTTACCAACTTTACTGAGCGGATGTCACTCAGTGCGCCGATAAAATATATGCAGGTAGGAGCAGATATTATTTATAAGGTTGATTTCAAAAGTGCTCATTTTATCGTGAGCAGCCTTTAAGGACGTATACTCTATTAGTGGCTACTGCACACTTTGAATCAAATCTTTGAAAAACCACCATATGTATGACGTATATACATGTGTTAACATAAAAATTCATTCATTTTTAGTCCTATCAAACTTTGACCTATATTCTATTTATAAATTATTATATTTAATATGAACAATACGAGGAATAAAACAGGCGTGTTGATAACGCATAAGTAAGAAATAGTTCTTATGCAAAATAATATTACATTGATAGCGAACGAATCCAGCTCGTTGTCACGTTGTTCTAGTCCTCTACACTTAGTTAAGTTTTGTTTGCACGAGGGGGAGGAATATCCTGGAAGTAGAACTTTAACAGCGCTTCAGACAAGTTGCGAGTAGCCGCGAGTGGACTTATTACACTAATTTACCGTCAGCATTATCGAGCATTCCAGTCTAATATTTTAATTAAAATACAGCTTTTTAAACTTCCGTAACTTAACGGAAACGTGTTGCTGATGTGCGGAAACAGATACAGTTAATGAGAAACGTGTTGCTGATGTGCGGAAACAGATACAGTTAATGAGAAACGTGTTGCTGATGTGCGGAAACAGATACAGTTAATGAGAAACTTGTTGCTGATGTGCGGAAACAGATACAGTTAATGAGAAACGGGGGACTGGGGGTCCCAACTGTATAGGAAAAATCGTTCTCTTAATAAATGGAACGAACAGCGCATTCTTAAGAAATTCAAGTTACACAGTAACTAATGCATTGCCTAAGTTCGACAAACAGAATATTATTTTACAGTGGGTTATTTGAAAACAGCTCAATTTTTTTAAGCCGAGTATTGCAGGCCAACAGACTTAAACATCAAAAGTTCGTTATTTCAAATCAAAATTGAAAAACTTGTTCGTATAAAATGCATGATCCTCTGTGATTAGCTAAACGTAAGACCTGGGAACTGATTTCTCTAAATTGTGATTTCCGACTGTGGAACTGAAGCAGTAATACGTTGCAACTTCATAGCGTATGCCTATATATGTGTATACGTTAAATTTTTTCATCGAGTGTAGCCCCTTAGTGGAACGTATACCTGAGCCGACTTCCGCTGCTCTCTGATCTCACTGGCCAGTGACGTCAGCTGTGGTTCCGATGCTGCAGACGAGCACAGCTGACGTCACTGGCAGTAGTTTAGGCGTGCAGCTGGGCGGCGCCCTGTGCGAGGCTAGAATCATTACGTACTGAAAATACTCAAGTCACTGGGGCCCTGGAAATGTGTAATCCCAGTGAAATTAATCATTGGCACGGATTCAAGTTTTTTTTATTTTATTAAATTCGTTTACAAACGTTCAGGCGACTATAGTATTATATTTAAAATCGTTCTTGGAATTCTGTGAAATGACAATAAAATAAAAGCTTAATAATTTTATTGATATTTTAATGTAATTATATTATCGGGTAACTCTGAGGTATTCAAACATTTCTATATATATATATATATATATATATATATAGGTGAGACTTGAAAATAACATGTCTGCCAGAGAGGGTGCGAGAGTGAGCACCGAGTGTACACCGTCGTTCACTCTCCCTCTCGCGCTCTCTCCTCGGAGTTGGGACAGCAGAGAGGACTCTCTGTGACGTCAAGAGTGGGCGAGAGAGTACTCTCTCAGCGAATTGGAACACGGCCTTACTTTTTTTCCCAACCTAACTTCGAATAACACAACCATATTTAAGATCATACTTAAAAGCCGACATTTTCTATCGGTGAAGCTTATTTTTGTGAACAAATATAATCGTAAACATGCGCACACACACTTTTTTTTTATAATTTTGTTATACACATACATAGTTTACTGTAAATAATAGTTTCCCGCCAACAACACAGACTGCTCAGTTCTGAATGGTAGCCGACTTACAAATTTCACTTAAGATACGAAATATAGCTACTTCTCTTAAAGCTTAAGGCTATCTCAAGAACGCACACGACGTGCTAAGTTTGATTGAACACCAGCACATAAGTTAACACACTTTTATTTCTTCTGCACACGAAATAATGGATAATTTAACGCTTAATTTTGTTATCGTAGCCCTGGCAGGCTACTAACAAGCGGGTACGTAGCGAAAGCCGAGACTAAAGGTAAGGTAAACCGCTCATTCTTCTACACATGTACCCAACATTGGCCTACCGCAATCATACACAATTGTCAAAGTCACATGGCAAATAGCGAAAAATGTGTTTTTTATATATTAATTTTTAAAATGACAAACACTATTGTATGAATAAAATACTTTTACAAATTTAAATTTAATCAAACTCTTTTAGAGGGTCCATTCCGTTATCGTTAGACGTGTTGGCAGAAAAGCAGTTGCATGTTGGGACACGTAGATTGGTTGTGCGTGGCCAGCGAGATCGATTTACCTCATCCTTAAGCCGATTTTACACGATACCTGCTGCCCATAAGCCTCTACAAGGCCTGGTGTACGAGCCGGTATACCTGCCGCTATATGAGCCGCCATGGAAGATTCATATTACACGACAGCAGTTCGCGTACTAGCATTTGGCATTCTCGGTGGGTACGCAGCGTGTGGTTTGTAGTAAAATGAACCTAATTTTGATAGCAAATCTTAATATTGCTATATCATCCACCGTTCGCCTTTTAAATAAATTAATTGCTTAATAGTATAGTTTCATTCATTTTCTTGAAAATATAGTGAAGTCACTAGAGTACGAGTGTGTTATATGTAATTTTGACGAAAATTACTAACCGGTTACAAAAAATTGTATCTTCTGTACGCCCCGGGATATTATACGCATGGAAAATTTAATGACAAATTTTTTTGGCCTGGCGGAGTTTTGAACGCTCGCCCAAAATATACACCTTATTAAGCATGCGTCGCAACTTTACCATTATACTACCACTTCACACTACAGGAATTAAATTTATATGCTGCAGATATGTAATCATTTTGAATTAATTTTTGGATAGGGTAGCTATTGTTTTAAGTATTTAGAACGGTTTTAAATTTAAACAGCAATTAACAGTTTTCAGTGGCAATATAATTCGTCGTTGTCGTATTTTAAATATACTTGAAAGAGTTTCAACCTTACGGATGTTTAATCAAGATGGAGGCATTCTTTCCGGTTTCTTCATCAACTCGTTTCAAATAGTAGCTACGGGGAGCGCCCTACGCTCTGAAACTGCGACGTGATTGGCCAGGTACGAAAGTCACGCAAAATAGGACATATCCTATTACCAAACCTGGTACGAAATTTGGCCTTATAAGGCGGGAAATGCTATGACGGGTATAACGGCCGCTATGGCGGACCTTGCCCAAACTTTTACGGAATCTGGTATCGTGTGATACAGCGTGTAGTAGTGTGGACGGGAGAGAGGCAGCCAAGCAGAAGTGCCGTCTAGCCATAGCCAGAGGAGGTCCAGCAGCCGCCCACGACCTGAGTCACATGGGCTGTGAGTCAGCGAGCTAGATTTTCATCTGTAGGAAACTCTGAAGAACACTCCCAGAAAACACAAACTGTAGGGCCGACACCAGTACTGTCGATTAGTGTTGAAGTATGCTCAAAGAGAACTATCGTTTAGTTGTACGCCGTCTTTCATGAGACAGATTGTTAGCATTTACGATTAAGACAATGGGCCAATGTATTTATTGTGATAGCAGATGGACGTCACAGAAATTATGTCGGACTGATATCTTACAACCACTCTATCGCCAACATCTTAAAGAAAATTCTGGGCCGATTCCAACACAGTATCTTTGCCTGGTATTTTAGCTAGCAAATAACTAATTGATTCTGGTCCAGTATCTTTTTAAAGACAAGGCGATTTATCTCGCGAAAGATGTTTTTTTATACCACCTCCTTGCTCTAGTAATTATTTTTACCTTCAGGCTACCACACACACACACACACACACACACACACACACACACACACACACACACACACACACACACACACACCTCAGTCGACTAAGGCACGTGTCTACCAACCCAAGGTTTGGCAGCTCCTCGAGGCCCTTCCACTGCATCCCCAGTAGCAACTTTTTGTTGGCCCAACGTCTGTCTCTGGCGTTGGGCCAATGTTGGAAAACGTAAGTTGGCCCAACACTGAAATGTCACTCGGGGCACGTTGGCCCAACGTGTATTTTTATGTTGGCTGCCAACTGAAATATGATGCTCAACCTACATTATTACGTCAATGAAAATGTAGGGTTTTCTGCACGTTTTCCTTAATTATCTTTCTTTCTAACATAAGCCATATGCATCCAAAAACCAAAAGGCTGTTTGTTGGCGTAGCGTTGGTTTATCACGTGTATATTACAGATCACCAATCTAATGTATGACAGAAACCCAACAACTAACTAACGCAGGTATTACGTTGGTTATTCGTGGTATTTTTATCATTTACTAAATAATATAATTTTCTCTTTCAGAAAGGCGTCCACACAGTCATTTATCCACAGTTAGCAATGTCATGCGAATATGCGTTACTGCATACATAATGCCAACTAGTAAACAACATCCTGCCAACATTGGTTTCCGTTGTTTTAAATATATTTTACTTAATAAAAAAAACTTCACAAACACATTAACCCCATTATTACTCATCACATATCACTTCACATTACAACCTGACAAATCTATTGCCAGATACCAGATTCGAACCCACGACCCTTCGATTAGCAGCCCAACATCTTATGATATGTATTAAAATCCTAACTGGTAATAAAACATGAACAATTATTAATAATTTTCTGATCGCATACATAATATTGAGTATTGTTGAAAATATGCTAGTTAAATAATATTGGCCAATCCAGCCAATAAACTAAAGAAAAAGTACTAATTATCAACTGTTTGGTCTTCAAAATTACCCCAACATAAGACCAACAAAGCATATTTCAAAGAAAAATGGTAATTTATGTGAAAAACATTTTCATTTCATTAAATACAGGAAAGGGGCATTGTTTTCATTAAGAACACCTATTTCCTAATGTTGACTTAAAATGTTGGTTATACATAACATTGGTAGACCGACGTTCATTAGTTGGCTTTATGTATGCAATAACACATCTTCGCAAAACGTTGCCAACTGTGAATAAATTACTGTGTGAATTCCTTTCTGAAAGAGAAAAGAATATTATATAGCAAATTATCAAAATACTACAATAACCAACATAATGCCAACGTTAGTTAGTTATTTCGTGTCAGTCATATTAGACTGGTGATCTGTAATATACACACAATAAACCAATGTAAAGTCAAAAAAACAGCATTTTGGTTTTCTGATTGATATGGCATATGTTTGAAAGAAAGAGAATTTAGGAAAGCATGTAGAAAACCATACATTTTAATTGGCCCAATAAAGTAGGTTGAGCATCATATTTCAGTTGCCAGTCAACGTAAAAATACATGTTGGGCGAACGTTGCCCTGAGTGTCATTTTGCAAAAGTTAGCTCGGCAAGCTTTTACTGGCCCGATTCTGGGCCGCGTCTTTCACGTTTATTGTGCTGTGTACGCCATAAAGCTCCGGCCACTGGACGCGATTGTGACCGCCCGTAAATACACAATCATGAGAGCCATAACTACTGTTTGTCGTTGTTCTACTGCGTTGCAGTGGCGGACATGTAGAACATGTGTAATTGTTACTAACATTCCTACACACCCAAAGTTAGCTCGGCAAGCTTTTACTGGCCCGATTCTGGGCCGCGTCTTTCACGTTTGTTGTGCTGTGTACGCCATAAAGCTCCGGCCACTGGACGCGATTGTGACCGCCCGTAAATACACAATCATGAGAGCCATAACTACTGTTTGTCGTTGTTCTACTGCGTTGCAGTGGCGGACATGTCGAACATGTGTAATTGTTACTAACATTCCTACACACCCAACGTTATCCTTATAATGCCAAGTGTAAGCAGTCCGTTCGAAGTGTATTTAATAATTTCTCTGCTGTTCTCGTCGGAAGAGGGGGCCGCGTGGTCTAGTGGTCAGCCTACTCGTCTTCCACCTAGGCGAACCTGGCTCGATTTCCGTCGGGGTCGCTCTTACATTTCTGCGCGTGGGAATCATGGCGGTGGGTAAGAATTAGCTTGTTATATGTTATTTCCTAAAAATGTCACAGTGATAGAATAATTTTACGTACATTGGAAAGATACGAAATTTGCACAAAATGCTTCTTAAGCAGAGCTTACAGAAGTGATCAGCATTCGAGAAGAGCCTTTATGTACAAGTCAGGTGTACACTGTGAGTAAGCTGCTACCTATTACTATTCCGGAGTTTGAAAACGAGTGAAATAAAAACAAAGCAATATTTCATTGTATACGAAAAGTGCATTACGAATATTTAAATTAAACAAATAGCCAATAAGTTTTTTTTTTTAATTTATGTCTAGTTTTGGTGAGACAACTGCTTAAAGACTTCGGTGATAGTGTTATGTGTGTTAAAAAAAAAAGTGGTTAAACGAAAGAAATTGTCCACCAGCTTTGATTTTAATTCGTCATGTATTTTCAGAGATATCATATAATTTTATAAATATTTTTGGCGTTATTACACTTAAAATATGGCAGACGTTTGAAACTTTATTTTGTCAATCTAGTGAGCTTGGGAGGTTCTTAAGCACACGAAGATTGAGTTAAATAACTTTAATTGTATCAGAGATGTGGCGGGAGGCGTTTAAAATATTGTAAGTAATTATTGAGATAAGAAAGTCTAAATTTCAGGTTACTTTTTCGAACGGGGAACGCTGAAGGATTTACCAATTTATGTACGAAGTCCGGATTGTCAAAATGCCAAGTTGGGTCCAAACAAGTTTAGTTGTCACACATCTAACACAAATTGTAACTAGTCAGCCTTTATTGCACAAAATAATCAACGCGATTCATTTCAAATTTATTAATCCACATGGTCTGTGACAGCACTTGGCCTATTGGAATGGCAAACAGTTGAAACTTGTTCTGATAGTTTATGAACTATGACTTTTAAAAAGTTGCTATTTCAGTTGTTGATATCTTGGGTAGGGGGCGGGGGCGGGGGGAAGGTCGCCTTGTTACCGGCAGAATAAAGAAATTCGTGTAAATAATTCATAGTATTTGGTATAGGTTATTCACGGTAAATTGAGCATAAAAAGTGCTCCCAACAGGCATTATCACAAACAAATATATTTAGTTGCAACATTAAATGGCAATTTTTGACATTGGCCAAACCTATGCACAGTGTTTATCAGGCAGGTGGCAATGTTTATACTGAAAATTTGAGGAAAGATAGGAATTGGCTGAAAGAAAAACTAGCAGGGTCTTAACAAGTGATTACTTTGCCAGGTATGACACAACAATAAAACATATTTATATGGGCTCCATTTAGAAAATATGTTAGTTATCTGTCTAATAGGGTGGCCTACCTTAGCACTAAGTGTGTGCCAAAATTGACATTAATCTGTTGAATGGTCTCGATATATAAACGTAAGAGTTTATTTTGAAAATGGCAGACCAATGAGCATACGAGTTTCTGAATTTAATGATTTTACTTTGGACTGTCAGCAGTCCAATTTAGGCTGAAGTCGGTTGAATGATTCCTGAGATATAACATAGCAGCCAAAAAAAAATTAACTATGGTACAATTTTGAAAATAAGCACCCGGCATGGTTGATAAGTATATAAGTCGCGTGCCCTTACTGAGTATTATCACGCCATTCGTGTACTGTGTTTGTTGAAAATCAACGCACAGGCTCGAAAGTTTCTAGGTGGACAAACAAACAGAAGACACAATACAAACAATAAGGTGATCTTTTCCCTTCGGAACGTAAGTCAAAAAGTACATGTAATGATTTCATTGTTTTTCGCTGTAACACAAATAAATATATTGTTTCTGAATGCTCTAAATGGATTATTTTAAGGATTTAATATTACTTTCTTCATTGCTCATTCAGACTACACTAAAGAACCGAGGTTAACTTCACAAACGAACTTGAGAATACAGTTTTGTGATCATCGGGAGTATTTGATTACATTTTGTGGTTGATTTCAGACTACCGGGTTACTGATTGCCAGAGTTTCTGTCTGTAAGTTATGGTCTGTATAGTTCAATTTGTAGAAAATATGTTTGCACTTTTCTTTTCAAGCATTTTTTCCTTTGTTCTATTTTATTTCCAGCATTAGGAATGGACAAAAAGTAATTACATTATGAACATAAAATAAATAATGTTATATTTAACATCTGTTATCACAAATTCAAGTTTGTACTTATGCACCTATAATAACAAATTATATATGAAATGGAGAATAAAGAATAAATTTTAATTCACATTTTCTACCACTAAATTCCCACATACACATTTTGTAAGCTAATAATTTTATCTTAGGAAGGTAACTGCTTATTTTAGGAACGAAATTTATATCACCCCTCTAAATCATATTTGATTTATAAAAGGAAATATTATATAACTCTGTTATTAAAACTTGTAGGTTTACGTTTGTTTATCATGACTAAACCATGTACTGCATGGGGTTAAATAGATATGAATAGGCAAATACATTCTATCGTACAGATACAAGGACAACGTTTTGAAAAACTTTTTATTATATTTGACATACTATTTTATGTAAATCTGTGTCTCTTAAAATAAATACAACACCACTATTTTTAATAAACATCTTCGTAAGCAAACCATGCGATTTTTTTTAAAAGTTTCAACACTAGTATTTTATGTGCCATAAAAATGTCTTTTTTTTTTAATATGCACATATTTCACAAATTGAGGGATTCCAAGTGCCTAGAGACAGTTCGTACTGTTTAGGTGGTGTTTTATAATTTGGCGGCAGCACATCAAATATTAGTTGATGAAAGTGGAATAAAACGTGTAAAATGAATTTACAAAATATAATAAAGGGAGATATGGGATTTTTTTTTAATTCTCGTGTTTTGCTGAACAAATGATGAGTTTTTGATTGGTTCAAGTTCAAGTACAAACTAATTGTTGCTGTCATCAGAGAAAAACAAATAAATTTAAGGAAATTCTTTGTATTGTTCGCTTATAAGTTTATTTTAATTTTTATAATAAAATTCAAATTAACTGTAGACACAAGTTAAATCCTGATCACGGCCGGACAAAAAAATGCTTTAAAAATAATTCTTCGTTGTGTTTTTATGACTCGAAGAAATACTTTCACTGACTATTATTCCAAATGAGAGAACTTGATAAGGTGTTTACTTTACCGTGAATAGCCTATACCATAATGTGAGTTAGTATAACTACTGTAAACTTTGAGTTACCTTTGGAGTGTATTTACTAAATAATTCTTAATAGTGGAGTTACTTTCAAAATATAATATGGCTAAAATTAAACATTTAATTTGTATTGCAGAGTTGACAAGTCTAGTTTTCTAGTAACACACGTATGTGAACTAAATCAATAGAGCTTTAATTTCTTTAGGCATATGAAATAAATGTTTGCTCGCTAATTAGAAACGTAAATTCTTTACAAATGGCCTGGCAGTTTTACTAGTCTATAGGTGCAAGCACACGCCTATTTTCTCCCTGTTTTCATTAATATTATTTATAAATGAAATATTATAATTTACAGATAAAATATAACTACAAAGCTCAATTTAATAAAAATCACGGTATTTTCATGTTAAGACAAGTACTAAACGGTTGTGGTGTTAAGCCACTGTCACACTGTCAGATTTTTCTATCAAACTGCTTCCAATAAGTTTGGTCAAATAAAGTTGGACAGTTATGACGTCATTGAAACGTCATTAACGCCGCCATATTTGTCTGAGAAAGTTGGATGGCTTGGGTTCCCATCAAACATTTGAAGATTGGAGCGGTTCTAAAATTTTTGTGATGTTTGAGGGTCTGAGCCAATCAGAATCGTGCACGACAAAACTGGACGTCAAGAAACTTTAAAATAACGAACAACTGTTGGAAACTAAGCAGGTAATGAAGATAATTAATTGATGTAGAAATTGCCTGGATATGAATGCTATTTTAAGTGAATATTGCACATAATATTACGAAATCAGCGGCATTAAATTTCATTGTGCAGGAAACACCTCTGATAAAGAAAACTTGAATTTAGTAAACAAACGAAAATAAATTATAACATTACTTACATTTATTCCTGTAATTGACTGCATGGAAAACGAAAGCAACATCTCGCTATGAAAATAATTTTTAAATAATAATTAAAATGAGATTCTCTGAGAAAAAATGCCAGTGTGACACATCTCCCAAACACATTCAAAATTATTTGATAAAATCTGTTGGAAGGAAAAATTTGATGGCCGCATTTTGACTTCAATTTTTATTGTCAAATGTAGTTGAAGGCAAAAACTTGACAGTGTGACAGTGGCTAAGAACACTAACAAGCACATCGTACTCGTGGTGAACTTTTTTTTCAATGGTTTGATTGAGAAAGCGTTGCGAAACCACGAACAGTCTGTACCAGAAGTGCAGTTCCCACGGCGCGGATCGCTGTTCGCTCACGTATACAGCATGTCGGCACAGGCTGCTAAAAGTTCTTCACGATAAAGTGAGCACTATTCACATCAACTGCTCCTACCTGCATATATTTTAACGGGCGCACTGATGCCCGGTTGCACCATCGTGGTTCGAAACTTTATCCGAGATCGGATCTAAGATCGACACGGAAAACTGTTGCACCATTCGAGTTTAGAGCTGGACTGGAGGTCGAGATGAATTTCATTTCGAACCGCCAAAATTGGCAGTTGAAATCTCGATCCGAGATCAACAGCCATCGTCGACAAATGTAGTTTGAAAATACGCCAACAGATAGAACTACTTTCGATTGTTTTCTTCGGAAATTAAAACAACATTATACACACTTGAATAGTATTCAATAAAATTCCTACAAAAATAATTAATTTAAAACAGATAAAACATCGCACACCTAGTTCTATCTATATATAGTGAAAAATGAGCCTACTTCCATGATGTCGTAAATTTGTCTCATAATTAATACCGATCTCTCACTTTGGAACCAAGATCTACGAATCGGAGATCCAGAATCATGAAATTTCGTTGGTGCAACACTTTTTCATTGGAACCTAGATCAAACTGGTTCCAGGTCCGGAACTAGGATCGTTCGAGCTCGGATCGGGAAAGATGTTGGTGCAACCGGGCATGAGTGACCCGCGCCCAGTAAAGTTGGTAACAGTGGGGGAAAGTAGTTCCTTATTTTAACGCCAAACAAAAAAATAGGTAACCATTTGTGACAACTTAAATTTCTCTTTAGCTTTCTGTATTTTTAATGCCTTGGAATGTAAAAATTAGCAGTTATGTAAAATATTTACTTTTAAAATAATATTACAGTTTCACTTGATCGAGACATGAATAAAGTGATGAAACCCATGGCAATGTTAATTTTACATAAGGCGGCGGAAGACTACATAACGTGCATATAAGTAGATCTTAAGGTGGCCGCCTACAAGGCGCTTGAAATGTGTCGGGAAATCCGTTTCTTTGACTAAACTATTCCACGCGCGCCCAATGTGCTAGCTTACGAAAAGAAAACAAACTTCAGGCGATGACGGACTGTCGCTTTCAGGACAGTACGCATGTTAGAACCACTATTTCCAAGCCACGCTGTACGTCAAAATGTGCGGACCGGATCTACGTGAAACTCAGATACAATCCTACATTGAGCTTTGCAAATAGACTTCCCATAGAAAAAAAAAAACGGTTTGACAAAAAGCTTGCGCACTAGTTTAGTGCTTCGTGCATAGTGGCGATACGGCACTTGATGTGCGTGCCAGTGTCGCCCTTAGCGTTCGCTCGCTCCTGTACCATGTTGCGTCAGGTTGGCGGCCCCCTTAAGCAGGACTTTCAGAAGAGCTCATGTTACCGTGAACAGCTTATACCAGGCGGCGTGAAGAGCCGTGCGTGGATGGGTGAGTGAGGGGGAGGGGCATGTGTTGCCGCCTGGGCGCTTGTTGCACAGCGGCGGGCCGCAGGAAGCGCTCTCAATTGGCACAAGTGGCGGCAATTGGCGGCAATTGCCTTCTATGAAATAATAACCCGTATATAACGTGGCGCTCGCCCACATGGCGGCACACGTGCACACACCCCTCTGTCACGTCACGTCACGTCGCGTAGCTCGCTTCACCCCGGGGTCCAGCCCGCAGCTTCAGTCCGCCCGCCGCCCTCGCTGCCTGCTATACACGAACCCTCGCTAACCCGCCTCTTACCTACGTGTAGCGCGTCTCACGCTTACATTGCAGTGGCTAGCCAACCAAACTACTTCGTATTTATACACTACCATACAATTTGGCAGTTTTTGTTACGCCTTTCTGTACGCGTGGACTTATTCTGTCAACACAGCATAAGGCAGGATTCACAACAGCCCTTCGCATCCGGCTGTCTCCTAGCCGAGCGATTTACAATCCAACTTCGTGCGTCCGTCGAAAGTTCATTGCTGCAATCTAACAAAAACAAAACTCTTTACAAATAGGGAGAAATTCTCCACAAAAAGAGAAAATTTTTTGCGGTATTGTGTTTCTAAGTACCAAAACCCACCATACAAGTACGCAACGGAAATGATGCAAAAAAATTTTTAATAGCACATAAAGCATAATTTTATTACTTTTACTATTGCACAAAAGGAGTTCGTGTTTCCAAACGGAATTATCAATTAATCTTGAGGAAAAATTTGATGGCCGTATTTTGTCTTCAAATTTGTTTACCATATATATTTGAAAGAAAAAATTCGATAGTGTGATAGGGGCTTTAGATTGGAAGTAGACAAGTATTGTGCTACGTATACGCCTCAATTTTTCATTAATAGTGGCATGGACCCCTACGGTGTTCTACGGTGTTTTTGTGAAATAGTTACTTGCGCGAATACGCGTATCTCGGTAAATAAATGTTCTGCAAATACAACTTTTTGTTAGGGGGGGAAAAAAAAAAAAAAAAAAAAAAGCAATAATCTGTGCATCTATTTTTTTTTTTTTCACTTTTGTCATATTAAGTGTATTATTGGAGAAAAAAATTAGTGAAAATAATCAACTATTGCATTTTTAAAGCTTGCCTATGCAGTTAACTTACGCGGCAAGAGAAAAGCACAAATATACGGACGTAGTTAAATCTGTGAAATTTCATCGCGTGTAATAAAACCCCCACCGTTACAGATGTAATTTGCACGGCACAGGACCACGACGGAAACATTGCACTCCTTGCGCGTAGGAGCGATGAGGCGCTAGAAGTGCGTGTTAGTATCGCCCGTATCGCTCCCTCACTTCTTGACCTGGGTCGCTGGAGGGTGGTGTCTAAGAGGTTGGGTTCTTAACCCGTCCAGCCACTGTGTCTACAATCGTGGAAACGTTGCAAGTAAATGAAAGCTATGACTATTGAACGTACAAGCTAGGCACCAGTGCACAGTACTTTGATATAGGCTATTCACGGTGAAGTGATCACTTTAGAAAGCTTTCTCATTTTGAATAATAGTCACTAGATATATTTTATATTAGCCTTAGGCGTTAAATCCCGAGTGCGGAGGAATATACTTACTGTTTTTATTACTAACATGACAATATTTATTTATACGTTTTTTTTTTCACGATAAAATGAGCACTTTTGAAAACCCTGCTTAAGATCTACTTGTAATCACATTGTGTATCCTTCCGCCATATGTAAAATCAGCATTGCCGTGGACCTGATTACTTTATTCATGCGTCAGTAAAGGCAAACTGTAAAATTATTGTCAAAGTAAAATTTTTACAAATTTTATAATCCTTCCTTCTATATGCATTAAAAATTTAAGAAAAAAAATTAATCCTTGGGGTATTGACAAACGTTTACCGAACATTTCTGATTCAACGTTGAGACATGGGACTACTTTAACTCCGGCATTACCAACTTTACTCGCCGCATTCCCAATACGTTTGCCCGTACAAAATACGCGCAGGAAGGGGCAGTGACAGTTTTCAAGGGTTGATTTCAAAAGTGCTCACTTTACCGTGAACAGCCTATAGCCTTCTTTATTCCTGATCTTATTTGTGGAATTTTCTATATCTCTTAGAAACTCAATGACAACTCGCTGTTGTTCACAGGCTGCGAGAAAAACGTTGAGAACTAGTACAGCGTATTCCCAAAAAATGTCATTATTTCAATACTCGAACCCAGAAATTAATGCCTGGCCGTAAGTGTTGCAGAGGGTATGAAAGGCCTGTACTGTCAATGTTAAATTTAACAAATTCATAGCCCTTTTACTTCGCAACGGTTCAGGATAGTGTGATACAATTTTTACAGGACGTATATCCGTACATTATACCATCACTAATATATTTTCATAAAAATGCAATTAATAGAAAGCAAAATTAATTTAAAAACCACAATGAAATTTATATTTCTTTTTAAAAATAACTTTTAATTTTTATGGCAGAATCATCTGTCTTACCACCACCGTTGTACATTAACATCACCACAATAACGAAATGAATAAGTGGTACAAATTTCAAAGTTATACCGGAAGAATTTCATGTGACAATGGAAAACTTATGCAAGAAATTGTAATTTTCCAGAAATCGAAACGGAAAAAAAATTAACTCATAAATTAAGGCTCTGCTTAAAACCCTCTAGCAGAGTAACCCTTATCTCAGTGAGTATCATCCAGATGTTACAACAACCAATGCACTTCTCAGCTTTAATACAAGACAAACCACAACTTTATAGAGAAAATAGTTCCTCAGTTATTGTATTTAAACTGAACAGTTGCTCACGAATACAAAAAGAAAAGTACGTGCAGTATACTACAATAAACATCCGCTTGATGTGTCGGCAGCGTGTCTTTGTGAGAGTACCTTAAGGTGCTGCCTATTGCGCGACCGGCAGAGAGAGAGAGAGAGAGAGAGAGAGAGAGAGAGAGAGAGAGAGAGAGAGAGAGAGAGAGAGAGAGATTTAGGCGGCTTGAGAGCCAATGAGGGTGAAATGAGGTGAGTATGGAGCACCGCCGGAATGCGAGCGTGAGGGAGACAGGAGCTCGACGAGGATATCTGCTTGCCAGCTGCATCGCCCGGCACTATTCCCACTTGCGAAAATCCGGGAGTGGCCCGCCCGGGGATCGAGTCCGGTATCGCCTTGGCGGGAGGCGAGCAGGCTAACCACTCAGCCACCGCGGACCCGCCGACAGAAAGGCCAGTTTGTGGTTTTGTTGAGTCTATAAATATTTATTCACCCGCAATCTTCAGGATGTAAAAATTGTTACAAAAACACGATATGTATAGTACATTCACAGTTTCTTCGAGTTTTTTAAAATCAAACCTTTGAAAAATCTCACCATGTATGACAAGCGTTTTATACTTGTGTTCATTAAAGTTACTTTTTCCTGTTAAATCGAAATGTTATTCATATTTTATCTATAAATTATAATGCTTTATTTATAAATAATTTTAATTTAAAACAGCGAGAAAACCCGTGTGTTCGTAGCGCCTAGTAACAAATAGTTCTTATACAAAATACTGTTACACTGAGTGCGCACGAATTCGGTGCGTCATCCCTCTGGTATAATTTTACAAACTTAGTTAAGCTTAGTTTGTATGAGGTGGAGGAATATCCTGGAAGTGGAACTTTAGCAGGGCTTCAGGAAAATCCGAAGACACCGGGAATGGGTTATAGCGATGTGGCCCGCAGAAAGATGCACAAAGTGTGTGCATGTGTGTGTATGTGTGTTGTTAGAAGCGATATCGTGACATGTGGTTGAAACACGCCTGAAACCATTTGGCACGTACAGCGCTATTCATCCGCTGGGCCACGCGGTCTCGTACTGGCCAGCCTTGTAAATGCACAGTTTTTGTCTGGGCCGATCACAGTTGGGTTACTCCGATTATGAGTGATTGTGATTTGCTGGCCGGCACAAAGGACGCGCGTATAGTTGGCCCATTGTTTAGTGAATACTTTCGAAATTAACCTTCGTGAAACATCACTGCCCCTAACCTGCATGTATTTTAATGGGGACGCTGACTGGTAATGCGTCCAGTAAAGTTGGCAACGATGGATGGAAAGTAGTTCCATGTCTTAACATTGAATTAAAAGGTTTAGGTAAACATTTGTGAATACCAAAATGATTTCCTGTGTCTTTTTTTTTTTAACGGATACAAGTGCAAGAGTGAAAAAATTTGTATTTTTTTTGCTTATATAATTATTTCACAGTTCCGCTTGACCGAAGCATGACTAAAGTGATATGGCCCATGGCAATGTTGATTTGACATATGATGGAAGAATACACAATGTGCATACAAGCAGATCTGAAGAAGGACTGCCAAAGTGATCAGTTTATCCTGAACAGCCTATAACTGTTATAACCGGCCAGTTGCCAAAGTGTATCTGCGCTGAAGTATTTTGAAAAGCAACTGGACATGAACTCTTCCGCGAAAGTCGGGACTCCCTAATTATGGCACTTGTTTCCTCTCTACAGAACGGAAACTTTCTATAGGTTGTTCACAGTTGACTGAGCACTTTCAAAATCCCTGCTTAACCCTTTCTAAAGCGGGAAATTATGTAATTTTGGGCGTCACAATGAACAGATTTTTGTGGGCAACTGTATCAGTTCCATTATTACGCTGTCATATAAAGCGACATATACAAACATGTTAGCGCTTGATGTTACTGCCAGAATTTCTTTATGAAACTAGTCTCAACAACGAGATACATCTGTCGTATGTGATGGACTTCACTTAGTGAATCTTATCACTAAAATGTTTAAGATATTTTTCTACCCATATTTTGAATATTTCTGTAACACATAGTATTTACATTGTCATTAGCCTAATTGCATTATTCATGCGTCATTCAAGTGTAATCGTGAAACAGTTAGACGTCCAAATGTTTTACTGCTATGCCATATCGTTCTTTATTGCGTACATTGCAAACAACGCCATATCGTTCTTTATTGCGTACATTGCAAACAACGCCATATCGTTCTTTATTGCGTACATTGCAAACAACGCCATATCGTTCTTTATTGCGTACATTGCAAACAACGCCATATCGATTTGCCATCAATTTGAACGTAAAACTTGCAGTACAACGTCAATACGTGGAACTTCTTTATTTTATTCGCTGTCAACTAGGAGCTGCATGCTTCTGTGCATGGTAGCAATCATGCTGCTAATAAGTAGAATACAGTGACTTTCAACATTGTTTGCTCAAGAGTATTGTTATTGTCTGCTACTGAGGCGAGGAAATAAGTTTAGCGTTAGTGGACAGCCCGCGATTCCTAATCTAGTTTTTTTCCGGCCTTGTTATTGGTTCACAGTCATTCAGGGCGAGTCAAACAAGACGTCCGCCATTTACAAAAATAGCATAAAGATGCAAATGTTTGAAGAATAGCTTGCCAACAAAAATCAAACAATGAAATTTCCCCGCTTGCTCTCGTCGCAGATAGCACTTTATTGTAATTGTTTGCAACACCAAACATCTTTACGATGTTTTGGCGAGAATATGATTATTGGCAATAGTAACTCTCTGATCAAATTTTTTGTTTTTACATGGCCCCATTCGTTTAGAACAATATCTTCCGCTGTAAAGACATGTACAAAAAGCTCGAAGAAAGTGTATCAATTGAGCAAAATATATGCTGCCAAAATTGGTAGATTACATTATTTAGCATAATTTTTTCATTCACTACCAACAGTTTTTAAGCGTTAGTGAAAGTAACTTTTCACGAACTGCTAAGCTACTATAGGCATTTGATCAGTGAAGTTGGTGGGAAATCTTGGATTACGTGAACACATGATTACTAGTCTCCTACAAGATCACTAGTCTTCTACATGATTACTAGTCTCCTACAAGATCACTAGTCTTCTACATGATTACTAATCTCCTACAAGATCACTAGTCTTCTACATGATTACTAGTCTCCTACAAGATCACTAGTCTTCTACATGATTACTAGTCTCCTACAAGATCACTAGTCTTCTACATGATTACTAGTCTCCTACAAGATCACTAGTCTTCTACATGATTACTAGTCTCCTACAAGATCACTAGTCTTCTACATGATTACTAGTCTCCTACAAGATCACTAGTCTTCTACATGATTACTAGTCTCCTACAAGATCACTAGTCTTCTACATGATTACTAGTCTCCTACAAGATCACTAGTCTTCTACATGATTACTAGTCTTCTACAGAAGTGAAAAAAAAAAAAACGTATATTGGCTGCCCTGTTGAAGAAAAACTTCTGAAGATAGTAACGAAGAAGTTAGCAAATAGGTAATAATCCTCGAGAAAAGGAACAATGTTATACCGCATTGCTGTTCCGTGTAGTGCAGCCACAAGCCGTGTTTGTTGTCGACGAAGACAAGACAACAAACAAGAGATCCTCCTACCCCCCCCCCCCCCGAAACAGTATCACTATCCCTCGCGCGACCGTATCACTTGCACCAGTTTAACCTTACCAGACGCAGTTTAATTTATGGTTTCACGTGTTGCAAATAGAAATTGTTTTATTTCCTGCGGCACTTGTCACATCTTCACGACCAATGAACTGTAGGCTTCGCGTTCGGTGACAGTGATACGAACAAGTCCTAACTTCGAGCAATACAGGCTGTTCACGGTGAACTGAGCAGCTTTGCTACCAACCTTTGAAAAATGTCACTGCCCCTACACGCATGTGTTTTAACAGGCACACTGACTGGCAACCGGTCAGCACAGTTGGTAACAACGGTGGCAAAGTAATTCCATGTCTCAAAGTTGAACTTAAAAGTGTTCGGCATACATTTGTCAATGCAACAGTAATTTATTTTTCTTTCCGAGTTTTTTAATGCAAGTGTATACATTAGAAAATCTATAAAACATCTACTTTTATAATAATCGTACAATTTCCCTTTATTGACGCATGACTAAAGTGATCAGGTCCACGGCAATGTTAATTTCACATATGGCGGAACTATACACAATATGTTTACAAATAGATCTTAATCAGGGCTTTCAAAAGTTCTCAGTTGAACGTGAGCAGCCTATACTTTAATGATAGCCATCTGTAACATTGCCCAAGTAACATTGCGTCCCTCTCTTGTTTCCTTGCGTTCTCCAGGCAGTGTCGTATTCGTTTTCAGCCAATCGCAAAAGTGAATGAAATTTACATGTCTTCCTTACATTGAAGCCTTTACCAATAAAGATCAAAACATTTCTTGAAACCTAAGAAGCAGTCACCATTTTCAGCGATAAATCTTCTTCTACATCTACGTTTACTATATTTATACATTTTAATATCTGATTCATCACTGGTTCAACATATCGTAAACATGCCCTTCACAATACCTCTACCTTCCCTTATTTTTGTTATTTGTAAAAGTTTAAACAGTAACACTATGATGTGGATGCAGGATTATGCGAAAACTATAAAATCTCATTTCTTTGTTATCATTTGGAAATTACATTATTTGCAATAAGGAATATTTGTTACGAATAAAACATATTTTTTTTGTCGCCTTAGTGGTAATGGAAGAGTGCTTGAGCACAACGCGAGCGCATGGCAACTATACTAGTACTTCAAGTAGCTGCCAGATAGCGGAGAGAATATTTGCAGCACGTGATTTATTTCATACGCAAACTTGTGGAAATTCACTCCACTGATCGCACTGAGAGAAAGGCCAACAGAATATTTGTTTGTATGCAGTAAACACATATTTTGTTGCCCCAACAAAATATTTTGTTGGGTGAACAAATCTTGTAAAGTAACAAAATTAATTTTTTCCCTCCAACAAAATATGCGTTTTATAAACAAAAGCTCTGCTTTAAGCCAAAATATATTAGACTGTCAACAGAAAATGTTGTTAAATAAACTATATATATATATATATATATATATATATATATATATATATAGATTTTTTTGACCACTCATTTTATTGCCTTCGTTCGAAAATACAGCTCGAGAGTTTGTTTGCATTTTATGTGACAACTAGAATAGTGATAGTGTTTGTTAGTGCATTGTTAGATGATTAATAGTGGTATAAACTTCCTAATAAACAGGGCCACCTTTTTATCTCATGAAAAATAATGGCCAGGCTAGTCCTCAATATCGTTCGCGCACACTTGCAAAGTTCCTTCGGCTAATGGCCGCCTGTCTGTGTGATAAGGCAGTTTCCACTCGACTAAGCCAATTAGACATAAGTTACCCCGGCACTAAACATCTGTGATTGGCTGGCAGACCCTTAAGGACTCGTGAGTGATTTAATCATCCAACCGCGAAATAAGTTCCAAACATACTTGTGTTTTGCAGTTCAAGTAGTCGTGGAATCTTTTCGCGAAAAACAGCTGGCCCTATTAATAGACACATGCAAACAGTAAACTAAAAACGAAAGCTGTGAAAGTTGAGATACTCATTTTCACACGTTGTCCAGCATTTGAAATGTATATATTTGAAATGTAAATATTTAAAAACACTACAACCCTAGCTACGCGCAGTCACTTTAGCATGGCTTTTTTAGGACATTGGGCTTGGCCGCAGATGTTTTAGGACATTGGGCTTGGCCACAGATGTTTTAGGACATTGGGCTTGGCCGCAGATGTTTTAGGCTCTATTATCGGCAAGGCTTGTACATTTTATTTATGTTAACCGAACCTTTTTAATGTACGTAGCTCCACCTACCGCCAACCAAATCTTTGGTTACGCCAACCAAGTCTCTGTTTGCGGCATCTAAATAAAAACAACAAAAATTCGGGATTGACTGTGTTGGGGACACGGCCGTTTGTTTTGGGCGAATTCGTAAACGTTGACGCGCTCGGACGACTTGATGTTTATTTTACGTTCCCGGCACCGCTTCACGCGATAATATGGGGTTTTATGGGTATCACTGGATTGATTTCAAGATGCTCTTTCTAACCGTATACGATTTCTGTATTTCGACTTGGCTTTTCGACGAGTATAGTCCGTAATTGTGTTAAGTTTTCTCAATTTTTTTCATCAAGCTATACGATTTCACCATAACTACGCCACACAAATGTTTTTATGCACGCAAGCTATTGACCCTGACGAGAGCTGTCAATTGAAACTCAAACGAGCGTCGTAGCTTCTCCTAGTCAAAAGTTATACTACGCGGAAGTTACGAGAAGCAGCGAAATGAACTAAAAATTGCCCCCACCCCTACCCCCCCGCCGTACGCGATGCTTAGCAGTCCCTTACTCAACGTAACATATTCTTTGATCCTTTGGCAATCGAGTGGTATAATTTAATTTTGAATGTAGACGATAGATTTGGAGCTGCAATGCCAAACTCTATCCCCGATTTCGTTATCATCGGATTTTCTTGATTGCCTCCCACTATGGTGGCAAATTTGAAGACGTATTCACGTCAAAATATTTTGGTCGCAATAACGAAATATTTCATTGCTCTTACACAAACGAATAATTAGTGTTTCGCTAGACGGTACTTTATTCGATTCGACGAAACACTTGCCTGAGCGCGGCTTGGTTCACACCAACACTCGTCGCGAGGTGACTCGAATGACGACGAACATGAGGCGAACCTTCGTTCTCGCTATCAAGAGGAGCTCGGTTCCATCCCGGCCCGGCCATCCTCACTTTGGTCTCACCGCACATTCCCCGGAACCACTCTGCAGAAGTGATGGGTCGTTTACGAACGAGTCGTTCAAAACGAACGACTCGCTATCGGCGATTCACTCGAGTCTTCAGCCCAAAAGGCGAAGGCTCATAAGCTCGGGAGAGATAACAAAAACGCTAGTGTAGCATTTAACAATCGCGTTCAAAGGTCGTATCTCCTCTTTTTACGAGCACGCAAGCTGCAAAACCGGAGACAGAAATACCGTGAATGTGGTAATGTATTTATAAGCGTGGACAAAAACACTCAAGCATAATATGAGCGAAGTTTTCAAAATAGTTTGGGTAGAATATGTAAATATCGTTCACTGTGCGCTCTCGAGTTTTCTACAAATTTCAATTCACCAAGACTTTTTTTTTTCACTTTCGTAATAATGTTAAACTTAATATACGTAATAATTACGATATATTTATCATTTTGAATGAATTAAAAAACAACGAAGTTGTTACGAAAATAATTACAATACCTTTACACTGTGTAGAACATGCCGTGTTATTATGCGATCGCATGTCTCTTTACATCTATACTCTCGACTCTTTGAAACCCACCTGACTCGCGAACGAGATGACTCTTTCGAACGACTTTTATGAACGACTCTCCACCAAGAGAGAGAGAGAGAGAGAGAGAGAGAGAGAGCGAGAGAGAGCTAGCTCTGGTTCGCCACATCACTGCGTCTGCAGGTGAATACTGCCGGGGTGGTTCCTCACTGCAGGAGACGGGTCTGACTCCTCCGCCGTCCTTGGTTCTCTGAGCAACTCGCTCCACCTATTGCAACCTCGCTGCAAACACTTCACCCATTCTCAAACCAACCTTTGAAAAATCACCCCATCAATTACCTTTTTAGTTATTTCCTATATACGACATGTATAACAAGCGGTTTAAAGGCTGTTCACCATAAAGTGAGCACTTTTGAATTCCAACCTTAGAAAAAACTCACTGCTCTTGACTGCATTTATTTAACGGGCGCACGCTGAGTGACATAAGTTGGTAACGATGGATGGAAAGTAGTCCCATATAAAATAAAAAGTGGTGGGTAACAATTTATGATAACTTAAATTATTTGTTTCCCTTTAAGATTTTTTTAATGCACCGAAGTGGAAAAATGACCAGATTTGTTAAAACATTTACTTTAATAATTATTTCACAGTTTCACCTGTTCGACGAATGAAGAAAGTGATGCGTGATGAGGCCCCTGGCGATCTTAATTTGAAATAATGCGGAAGAAAACACCGCGTGCATACAAGTAGATTTTAAGCAAGGCTTTCAAAAGTGCTCATTTTACCGTGAACAACCTACACACTTCAGTTAACAAATATTAACTAAGCCTAGAGAATTACACCAGAGCGACAACACACTGGATTTGTTCGCACACAGTTTAATAATACTTTACATGAGAACTATTTATTACGACGCATTACCAACATACCTACATCTGTTTTTATCCACATTAATTACAGACGTAAAATAATAATCTATCAATTATATAAGTAAAATCTTAATTTAATCGAAAATAAGACACTTTTAGGTTAACAGAAGTACAGTGGCTGGCAGTTATAAAATTAGCACTTTTGAAAGCCCTGCTTAAGATCAAATTGTATGCACGTTGTGTATTATTCCGCCTTATGTAAAATTAATACTACCACGGGCCTCATCTCTTTATTCATGCGTCGGTCAAGTGAAACTGTGAAATTATTAGAAAAGTAAACATTTTAAAAACCTGCTAATTTTTGCACACTGATGTATTAAAAAACAGAAAGCGAAATAAATAACTTAAATTATCACAAATGGTTACCTAACAGTTTCTATTCGACATTAAGATATGGAACTACTTTACATCTATCGTTACCAACTTTACCTGGCGCATGTCACTCTGTGCGCCCGTTGAAGTATATGCAGGTATGGGTAGTGACTTTTTTGTAAGGTTTATTTCAAAAGTGCTCCCTTTATCGCGAACAGTATATATCTGGGTGTCCAATACAGGATGATCAATGGCTGTGCGACAACCGTTATGCGCCGGCTATATACTAGCAGGACGGAAAACATTCGCTGCACGGCCCGAGACACGAAGTTTGAAAATCTCACGTTATAACATTAACTCGCGTTATTACGCACCAAAGTAAAGAACCATACTGCAATGTAGTTAACAATAAACTTTTTCTATCTTTTTTTTTTAGTTTATAACGAGTATAAGTGAGCGTTAGCAATATGCTGAGATAATGAGTGTAGTAGATCTTCAAAAAGTATGTAATGAATGATAAGACGTGTGGTAAATATACGTATCAGTTACAGCTAATCTACATTACTAAATTATCCATAAATTAAAATCTGTAAATATTAATAATCATGACAAATTGCATTAGATAAAACAATTTTAATAACTATGTAAAGTTGATATAGGCTGTTCACGGTAAACTGAGTACTTTTGAAAGCCCTCTCATTTGGTATAATATTCAATAAATATATTTTATTTTACCCTTGATGATATCTTCCGAGTACGATGGAATATACACATTGTGTTTATTACTTACATTGCAATATTTATTTAAAAAGGTGGTTAGATGATAGAAAAATGGATTTAAGGAAAAAGACTCTAGGACATCAAAAGTGCTCACTTTACTGTGAACAGCATTTAACAATTTTTGCAACGTATTTCTGCTGTATATTAAAATTATCATAACAGATGGCTTGTCTAGTGATGTCAGCTTACCGGTGCATGCCGGGAAAATCTGCTGATTTTGCACAAACTAGTTCATCTCACATAAGTTTGGTCTATCGGAATGCACGAAGTATAATTGTAATTATAAAAGAAAGAGTATTAAGCTTTTACACAAACAACAGCAGTGTAAATATCGTCTTAAAAACTCATCATTGGTCGTGTATGAGCATTTCTCTCGCAGTAAAAATATGGCACAATTTTAAGGGCAACCTTGTAGCCAGGAATGGTGCAGGCAAGCTGGAGGCCAGAAATGACGCATTCGTGACCTTAAGACAGGGTGTTGTTTACTGATGTGCACAGTGTATGAGCATTTTTTTTTCATTGGGCGACCATTCATGTTCATTAAAACTGGAGCAGACAGATGTGAATATCATTATTGTTACTAACAGTGACGCAGTTACAGATGAAGTAGGCAAATAAATAGATACGTATTGTTCTTGTAAACATTGTACTTTACACCGTAGAATAACGTAATAATTTCAATTGTCTTGAACAGTTTATACCGAATGTGATAGGCCTCTAGGTATTAAATTTGTACAGCTTTACTAACAGAAACTATACACAAAACATCTGTAGGCCTAATAACTTCAATAAAGACTGTCTTGATTTCATTATAATGCTGGTGTGCAAACATATTCTACATGCAAATGCCTATCAATTTCTAAATAAATAAACAAAATAAAAAAATCCTCCCAAAAACTAATTGTACTGAATTTAGAATGGCTCTACTAAAGGTGAACCATGGTAAACGTCATCAGTATCGAGTCTTTAGAATTTACCGATCTCTGTTGTGAATGGCCATGCTGTAACTCTGCGAGTTACCATCCCTTTCCATTTTCAGTTACGTACATTATCTGCTATTGATGTTTTTTCGAACAGCCGGTAGAAGGTGGTCGGCTGCGCGCGTATCCCCGCTTGACGGTGATAAGACGTGCCTAGATAACTGTCGGTCATTATATAAATACTTGAGATAAATTACATATTTGGGAAACAAACACAAACGTAGTACATTGGGTATTTTTCAAAGGTTTGATTCGAAAGGTGTGAATAAGTCGTGGATTGACTGTAAAGGCCTGTCTACAATTGCGCTATACCAACCTGTGTCTTAGGTCAAGGATCCGCTGATTGGCGCACGTGACCCTCTGACGTCATGCCGTGTCTCAAGTAAACCTGTGTCCCAAGTTGGAGCAATCGGAGAACTGAACTTTTGTCCCAAGTTGTGTTCTAAGCTGACTGAAAAAGAAGCAAACTTCAAATTCTTTCGCTTTCATTCGTGGAATGTTTACGATATTAATGTAAACAATGGATGTGCAAGGGGGGTTTTCTCAAAACAAACATAATGAAATGCTAATAAATGATTATTGAGGTCTTCGTTCGGTCTGCAAAATTCTATTTGATGGCTAAAAATCTAAAACGTAAGTTTAAAAAATAAAATTTAGCGCGCCCTAGTGTCAGATTTTGAAAGCTCACTTCGGACAACGCATTTGTAGACAATATTCAGACTGCGTCAATGTGACGTCACTTGACGCCGAGTTTTGGACACGGCTACGTCCACAGGAACCGCCGAATGTAGACAGGCCTTAACAGGCAGCTCCTAAAACGGCACGCGGTCACAGAATATCATTTATTCTGTGAGGCGGCAATACGACTGCGCCTGGAAACGTCTCAGTATGCAATACTGCAGAACAGCAGTGCGCGGCGCATTGCGGAGTGGGATGGAAACAGGCGCAGCAGGGCCTGGATAACGTCACGTATAGGCTGTTCACGGTCAAATGAGCACTTTCGAAAGCCCTGCTTACTTGTGTGCACATTACGTATTCTTATGCGCCTTATGTAAACTTAACACTGACTAGGGATTCATCACTTTATCCATGCGTCGGTCCAACGAAACTGTAAAATTATAAGAACAGTAAATATTTTACAAACATGCTCATTTTTACTGTCCGATAAATTAAAAAACAGAAACCGAAATAAATAATTTAAGTTATCACAAATAGTCACCTAACTCTTTTTATTCGACGTAAATATATGGAACTTATACGCAGGCATGGGCAGTGACTTTTTTCTAAGGATGATTTCAAAAGTGCTTACTCTTTATCGTGAACAGCCTTTACTTGGTAGGAATACCTGATTCCCACCTAAAGAGTCCTTGAGCCGTATGCAGAGAAGAATCTAGTCACCACTACAATTAGAAACGAAGGAAAGTCATCACCAGATAGCTAGTTTCGTATGCTCAGTAAGTGTTAGTCCGCCTTGTTTTATAAGTGTAATAATATAGTCGCAGAACGACCTACCTACATTACCATCCAGTGAAGATTTTCTGCAAAATACGATAACCTGACCAGTATTAGATTCAGATTTAAAGATTTCAAAACGTATGGCGCTGGAAATTCACACATTTCTGCCAAGGGAATGAATTTGCGTAACTGAAATTCTAAATATATATAAGATTATTTTTTAATTTTATACGTTGCGTTTCTCAAACATGACTAGTAATTCGCATGCAGCTCGATTAGTTACGTTATAATTACTAGATAGCGCTAACTGAAATTAATTAGTATAGAATATTATTTGTCTTTCACTTATGTAAATGTACAATATGAATGTATACGCATTAATTCGTAAAATACAGAAACCTTTACAATATGTCTAAACTTAAAAAATTATTTAAATATTTGTAACATTAAGAATACTACGCTAGGGCATCAAATAAATTTAAAAGTAAATTCAAGAAATCATTGCTATTTTCCTTTTTTGAAATTTCGTCGTTTAGAACAAATACCAACAAAATACCTATGAATCCATTGTGCGTTAAAGCGCTGGAGCTGTGAAGTATTGTTGACAAATAATTATTGCATTCCCTCTTAAAGCCCTTAAATATAATACCGTAACTACATTATTTCATTAACTTTCGTTGACATTTTAGAAATAGCAATTCCGCATATATTTTTTTTTAAACTGCCAGAATTTTTTAAAAAATTATACTTGCGTTTTCTGTTGGCCCCAGCCAAAAAATTGCAATTTAAAACAGTACAATAATAACATGCGAATTTCGAGGAGTAAACCCCTTCATTTTATTTTTTACGAGAAGAAGCATACGTCATAGTTTCAGCCATCTCTTATTGGCTGAGATGTACTGACGTTTTTAAGTTCGGGCAAGCTCGTGTATCTTTGTATTCAGTAACCATCCATACTAAACTTCATGAAGCAGCACTAGTCTTAAACTAAAACGAACAGAGTATATGGTATATAGTGACTCTTGGAATCTCCACTACAGCAAGTGCTAGTGGTGCTTCATTTATAGGCGAGTCTGTGCATACGGCCTCCTATCTCGTATTTCAAAACACTTTAGCTCAGATCCACTTTGGCGATCGGAATGTTTTTAATTACCAAGTTTCTTTCGTGCCTGTCCGCGAATCACAGGCGTTCAGTATCGGAGTGGAGTGAAGAAATTTGGGTAACATCGAGGTCTTGAGAGCCGATGAAGGTGAAGCGAGGTGAGTATGGAGCAGCGCTTGTCACTACTGAACTAGGTTAGGTAGGTCTGCTCTGCGATCCCTACAGTTCTAGGCAGTGCTGAACAAGAGAGAACAAAGATATCGATAGACAGAGGCAGATAGATAAGAAATATGCACGTGGCGATGTGGTCAGCCATGGAGGGTGGGATAGCTAGTGGAAAAGGGGGGGGGGGGGATCTACAGGAAGCGACGAACGACGAATTATCTGAGCATGCGCAGTGGCGCACTGTGGCGTAGTTACTGGTACTGAGGGAATGACAGACCGATATCACAACAGACTAGTTCTTTTATGTCGCGGTGAACTATGCACCTAGAAGACTAGTTCAAAGTGAACCGGTAGTTCGTGAACTACCCATCACTAGTTGAAATTATCTGGAGAGGTAAAGAGTACAGGCTGCAGTGTGCGATGTATGTGACAACAGCCATGAATATATCACAAAGACGGAAAAGAAGTGGCATTTAGAACTTTTGTAGCGAAATTGATAATAATTGAGGGAAATATGATTTATGCAAACAAGAACTGCATAACAAAAGTCCTGTTTCTAATTTGAAAAAGCACTTCGTTAGGAAACATCCAACTATTGAACAAATTCTTCTGCAAGTTCGTACTGTGAAAAACAGACGACAGGGCACAGTAACAATATTTTTTTGTATGTATGATTTAGAAGTACAGTACTTTAGAGTACTTTTGCATTGAATTGCGTTGTCTACATAACATACCGCCTGTCATCTACTCGGTAAATAATTATGTGCAGATGGCAGGCACGCTATGCAGACAATGCAATTATATATAAAATTCTCATTAAAGAACTACCAGCGGGAGACAAAATTGAAGTCAAATTTTTCCACTTCTGGTAATACCTCTCTTTATAGACCGCGGAATCGAATATTAAAATAACAGGTATTTATAACAGGTACGTTTTTGCAGCAGTATAACAAGTACTCTTTACTTCAAAGTGTACCGTTTTACCATCTTTTTATATAGAATAATAAAATAATTTGCTATTACAGCTGTATGGTTTTGTTAAATAATTGTAGCCTTGTATGCCTATTTTATATTATTGAGGAGGCATATTTATGTTTGTACATTTATGAATATTTTATTTGTGTATATACGTGTGTTCGTTCACTAAAGTTATGTTAAGGGTTTGAGTATGGATTTTATAGAGCGAAATAAATAAATATATATAAAAAAAAAACACCATAGGAATATAATTTGACGCCGTCCACAGCTCGCACGTGAGACTTGTCAACCCGCGCGCTATCTAGCGGTAGAGGAGAGAACTACATGATACAGAACCCTGGAGAACGCTAGCTACGCCGCGCTTTACCGAAGGCCGACAGCTACATTGAAGAACATGTGAGTCAATGAAAAGCCTTTTAACGCAACATGGCGTAAATTTTTTTATCAAGTGTTTTATGCAACGCCACATATCTAATAAACTAAGAACCATCGGTAAATGGATGTAGCAAAATCGCTGGTGTAATCACGTAGCTATCATAGTGCCATGTAGCGACTGAGTGGGCATGTAGATCTTAGCCATCTGTTCATAGGCGCTTACGAAATATATCCTGGCAAAGTTAACTGGGTTAACTCCGTCACGTGACCAGGCTTACACGATCACGTGCTGTTAACCAGGTTGCTTTGAACCGTTTTAGAGTAACTCTGGTTTTGAGATGGCGGGAACTCAAAGAATATTTAGGGCGGAATTCACAGTCATATATCAAGTCTGAGCTTAAGCTAGTCTTGGTCGTGACCATCATATTTCTCAACACAGTGTTATCTCCGCACCGTGTTTAGTAGTCTACAAACAAGACGATCTTCGCGAAGGCGGCGAGCTCAAGGCGTAGCTTATATTACATCACTTCCGGCTTGGTCAAGCACGAGCTCAAGTCGTGCTACAAAGGCTCGGATCAAAACGAAACTTGGCGGCTAGACGCGTAATAGAAATAAACACGCATTTTCGGCCACCACTACGTAATGCATTCGTGATGTTATATGCATATAATCTGCAAATTGATAGATACTGTATTTAAAATTATACATAGTGTTGCAAATACATAAAAACCAGGTTAAGACGAATAAAGCAACGTTAATGTAGTGAAAAATAACGAAATTGCTTTTCTCGCTCAGCAAAATGTCGTGGACGAGTGTAAAAAGAGATTGTAAATCAAACTGTATGAATAATGAGATTTGTTTACACGAGCCAGTAGAAAATGACTCAGTACACTATCGAGACGAGAGCATCACTTTTGAACAGAAATAATCAAAACAAAATATAAGGCCAAGAGTTTTACATAACCCTTCGATTCTAAAACTACTGTGTGTAATATATTTATAAAACTTCTACTTTTATTTTAAATTAAATGCAGCACAAAATATAGCATTTTATTTCTTGTTACGATGTTGAATACTTATTGAAAATTACTATTAAATTTGAAAATGAAAATAATTTTTTTTTGTAAATAAGTTATATTTCGTTTATCGCTATCTTGTGACCACTTTGTCATTAGTGGAACTTATGTTCTACTATGTGAATTACATTTAAAAATTAATGGTACCTGTACAATTACAGTTCTTTAAAAGCTTTCTCAGAGCAAAACAATTTAGATTTTCGTCCACATGTGTAATTAAATAATTAATCTCAACCTAATACGTGATTTGCTATCGCCATTTTGCAGAAATTCCCGCTAGTTCGACGTATGAAGTTATCCAATCAGCGTCCGCCGTTTGAAAAAGCACAGTATGTCTCAAGCCACTTCTACAGTGGACTTGGCAAACACGATCTTATTTGCCGTCTTAAGCAAGGTCTTGATGACTATGAAGTGTGGTTTGCAATCGCGATCTCAAGCAGTGAATATGGAACAGAAATATCCATTCTTAAGTCGCACAGGAATAAGACAGTCTCCATGAAGATCGCCATGTTTGCCTGTGCTTGAGACAAGCTTAAGCAATGTTTATGAAATGTAAATACTAACTTAAGACACCTAATAAGGTTGTCTTGGCGAAGCTAGAGCTCAAGATATGTTTATTAATACCACCCTTAGTGCAATTATTAAATACTGTGCGAGATGGCGATGATGATGACGACTATCAAGAGTTTGTGGTAAATTATCTTATTAACAAACAACGTAAAAAAACTTGAATTAAGCAGTACTGCGATCATACAATAGCTCTATACTCAGTCTCAGTTAAGTATAAAATTAAATATCCAGGCTAGATTGACTGGCGAAGCAGCTAAACACTTATAATTTTACATATTTTTGATCGCTTCCAGGTTTGAAAACTGATTTGTGTTTGTTTGTTTTTGTCGCTGCAATGTTGACATATTTACGCGCCATTTCACGTGAGTCGTCTGCTAGAGCCAAGTTGAACTGGGTTAGCCCAGAGTTGATCGAGTCGAGAAGCGAGTTAACCGGGTGACTTTTCGTAAGCGCCTTACATTTCACGAAAGTCTCTGTTGTATCTTAAACACGTAATTAAATGAATTACTAGGCACGTAATGTGCTCCTTTCATAAAGTGAAATCATAAATTACTAACATTACTGAATTGGTGCTTGCAGTATAACGAGAATTCTTCGAACCGCCCAACACAAAATTTACTTGAAATATTTTTCAGAACATGAATATTAATTTGTATTGACAAAAATTAATACAACATGTTTTATTTTAAATTTTACCAGTGTGTTATGTATCTTTTTCCTTTACAAGATGAGCTCGGGTGCAAAAACTGTGCGAGTGCGATATGAACAAGGTACTTGAATACTATTCTTCTCCTGACGAGGCTACACCGAGGACTTGGGGTGACGCTGTCCGAGACACTGTGCACTCACTAGCCTATCTCCTGACGTCGGTCCACAGAGCGAGAAACCTCTCAGCATTCTGCGCGTTCCCTTGTGATCCTCGCTCATGTCCTGTCATGGTGGCCGCTACTATCTGTACCAGGCTGCTTGCATATCGCCTCTCTGGGGATGCTTCACCGCCCACTTAACGTCTTGATCATGTCCGAGACACTGTGCACTCACTAGCCTATCTCCTGACGTCGGTCCACAGAGAGAGAAACCTCTCAGCATTCTGCGCGTTCCCTTTTGATCCTCGCTCATGTCCTGTCATGGTGGCCGCTGTACCAGGCTGCTTGCATATCGCCTCTCTGGGGATGCTTCACCGTCCACTTAACGTCTTGATCATGTCCGAGACACTGTGCACTCACTAGCCTATCTCCTGACGTCGGTCCACAGAGAGAGAAACCTCTCAACATTCTGTGCGTTCCCTTGTGATCCTCGCTCATGTCCTGTCATGGTGGCCGCTGTACCAGGCTGCTTGCATATCGCCTCTCTGGGGATGCTTCACCGTCCACTTAACGTCTTGATCATGTCTGATTCCATCGCATTGTTTGCCCGCGTTTGTAAGTATCTTTACAAGCGACGGAAAGTAACACCAGTTTCCATATTACCTTCTATAGGTTATTCACGGTAAAGTGAGCACTTTTGAAAGAACTCTTAATTGGAATAAAAGTCAATAAAATATTCTATTAAGGACACAGCCTGTGATCTTTTTTAGTATTGTCACGTGTCTAGAATAGTTACCATGTTACAAATTTTGGTTATCATACAAAGACTGGAAAAATCGTATTGCATAGATATATGTAGGTGATAGTTAAATGATGTAGAATTAACTCAACTGTGGCCCCATTTGATATTTCTCTACCCACTGAGCCACTAAGGCTCCACTTGGAGTCGCTCTATCCACTGAGTCAGTGTGGCCCCACTTTGAATCTCTCTATCCACTGAGCCACTAAGGCCCCAATTGATATATATCTATCCACTGTGCCACTGCGGCCTCACTTGATATAGTTCTATCCACTAAGCCACTACGGCCCCACTTGGAAACGCTCTATTCACTTGGCTACTGTGGTCCCACTTAATTAACTCAACATTGAAGCGAGACATTGAAAGTAAACAGAAATTATATTCCATCACCTTCATATCTATATTCAATAATCTCTATGCATTAAATCAAAACTTTCATAGGAAAAAAAGTAATTTAAAAATGAGTTTTTAGGGTAAAAGATAAGTATTGCGTAATCTGATCTTGCTGAAATTCGAATTTGAGAACTTAATTTGTATTTGACCCTGAGGATTCGATCTGAAAAATTTGAAGAATTTCTGTCGAGTTTCAAGGGACTTAGAAGTATTAAAGAGGGACAGACAGACAGACAGACAGAGAGAGATCGTCTCATTATATAGAATAGGATTATATAAAAGGATATTAGTAATAGACCTTTTACTTATATAATTATATCAAAATATGCCTTAAAGAATTCCTTGATGGACGATTGTAAATTTCTTGGGGCCTTTCCGATTCTTTTATTGTGTGCGTAGTATTAGCTTCCAGTTCTTAAGTTGATACAACCTGCATGTTATGCAATCAACAAGACTGTTGTGTTCCCCCAGTTGCCTACCATCAGGCGCTGCGTAAGTATTCCACTCACTCTGCCGCTGACAACTCACATTTCCATACAAATCTCGCAGAGGCGATACTTTTGTTTTATTGATATCTAGCAGTGCCGTATGAAGTAGGCCCGTGAACATTGCTGGTATTGCTTCAAGCCATTAGCACTTGAATTTATGCTCGCCAATTATATTTGCTTCAAGTCATTAGCACATTGCATTAATGCTCGTCAGTTATATTTACTTCAAGTCATTAGCACATTGCATTAATGCTCGTCAGTTATATTTGCTTCAAGTCATTAGCACATTGCATTAATGCTCGTCAGTTATATTTGCTTCAAGTCATTAGCACATTGCATTAATGCTCGTCAGTTATATTTGCTTCAAGTCATTAGCACTTTGCACTGATGCTAGTCAGTTATATTTGCTTCAAGTCATTAGCACTTTGCACTGATGCTAGTCAGTTATATTTGCTTCAAGTCATTAGCACTTTGCACTGATGCTCGTCAGTTATATTTGCTTCAAGTCTTGTGGTACGAATACGTATAAAGCTGGTAATCAGGACGCTTACAGCTTGCAGTAGACAGCGCTTGTAACGCTTATGGTCGGTCACACAGAAAGCTGGAACCGGCGTAGTTTGCGGATAGTTTATTGTGAGTGAACCTGAGCAGTTACCACATTTTTGGGGGAAGAAATTTAAAACAAAATTAAGTACTAATTTTTTTTATACATTATTGTGGCTATTTCATTCCGGCTCTTGGACATATTGTATGTTAGCAGATTACTTTACTTGTTTGTCCCAAAGCGCTATTTTTTCCCCGCAAACTGGAGGAATTAATTTATCTACATCGGTCATTGTTGCAGTTATGGCAAAGAAATGACGACGGATTTGTATTAAAGTAACACAAAGAACAAACAGAAGTAGTAAGAGGAAAGAACACTGTTAATGACAATTGTGTTTGCAAGCCTAATAAGCGACGAGGAAAAGTGTTTCAAACATTCTTGTTCGCTTATTGGTCGAACATGCTCTTCCAATGTGCGGGTGCATTTGAAGTTCATTCTGAGGCTGAGTTCTAACTATAACCAATCCCTGCTCGTCACTTGAGCGTTAAGCTTGATTCACAATTGAAAAGTAAAACATATATCTGTATTATAAAATTAATTTTTATGTAAACAACAGATTTGACATGACTGGTTAACTGTCGATGATGACACACGAAATGCAACGATGTCACGTTGTAATATCGATTCATTGAAATTTCGATACTTTCAACCTAAGAGAGAAATGTCACTGCTTCAACCTGCACATATTTTAACAGCTGCACTGAGTGACATGCGCCCAGTAACGTTGGTAACGATGGATGGGAAGTAGTTCCGTACTTTAACGTCAAATAAAAAGTGTAAGTAACCATTTGTGGTAGCTTAAATAGTTTCTTGCTCGTTCTGTTTTTTTCCCTTGCATCCAAATTTAAAATTAAGCACATTTGTAAAATATTTACTTTTCTAATAATTTCACTGTTTCACTTGACCGACGCATGAATAAAGTGATGAGGCTCATGGCAATGTTGACTTTACGTATGATGGAAGAATACTCAACGTGCATACAAGTAGATCTCACGCAGGGCTTTCAAAAGTGCTCATTTTACGGTGAACAGCCTATACATACGTATAGTTGTACTTCGCTCATACTTGTTAAGGAAACTGTGCAGGCAAGCTATAGAAGGATGATTTTTTTTAAATTGGTCCTTCGATAGCTTGCCTGCATAGGTCATGACCTATCGCTCCCATACTACTGCTGCAGGTTGGAACCCTGAGCGAGACTTTGTTGAATACTGAAAGCACTGAGTTTACTGATGCTCCAGAGGTTATGCAGTGTCAGTGAAACACGATTTTGGCGGCCGATTCTAGTTGTCGTAGGTTATCAGATATATTTAAAATGTGCGTATGGCAGGATTATTAAATACAAAATAATCCTTACTGAAATTCCGAACACAAACAGGAAAAAAACCCCTCAAAACAGAGTTATATGTTGTTTAAAAAAATTGCCTCTCTGTAGTCACATAATTATGGATAATTGTTTTAAATGCGCAAGAATACCTTTATAACAAGAAATAAAAAAGATGATTTTTAAATTCATAGTTGAATTCCTTTTATTTAATTCTAATCAATACAACTGCCTCGCGTTCCGAAATGGCGAAGTTACTATATTTTCTCTTTATTATTGGCTTATCCTCTTCTGCTGATGAACGCTGACGAGCCACCAACGATTCAGTTCCGCGTATACGCGCAAAAAACGACGTATCAGAAAATACGTATCTTGGTGTATAGGACTTTTAAGGCCAACGTGTATGCTTCCAACGTATGGGGCCACGGTGCTGTAGTGGTTAGACTACTCGCCTCCCACCTTGGCGAACCTGGCTCGATCCCCGGCGGAGTCGCTCCCGGATTGTCGAACGTGGGAATCGTGCCGGACGATAACACTGGTCGGCGGGTTTTCTCGGGGATTTCCCGTTTCCCCGGTCCTTTCGTTCCGCCACTGATACATACCAGCTTCGCTTCACCCTCATCGGCTCTCAAAACCTCGATGTTAAGAGCCGCCAAAATTTATTCACTCACTCATTCAATTTTTTCACAAAAGTTCTAATCCTTGCACTTACACTTATACACCCCAAAAAAAAAAAAACAGAAAGCAAAATAAAAAATTATTTGAGTATTCGCTACTGTTTATATAACACTGTTATTTCAAGACTAACGTATGATTTTGATATTTCACCCCGACCCGTCGTTACCAACGTTAGTAGGCGCAAACAGTCAGTGTTTCCGTAAAAAATATACAGGCAGGTAGGGACAGTGACATTATTCAAAAGTTGATTTCAAAAGTGCTCTATTAACAGTGAAAAGCTTAAGGTGGACACACAACCATCCGTTTCATCTGTCAGTCGCTCGTTTGTCCGGCGGTCACGTGATCTCCAACCAATCGCAGGGCAACTTTTTTCTATCCGTCAATCGGTCGAATATATCTCAAACTTTAACTTTTGACGAACCGACGGATGGTCCACCGCCTTCTAATATCGTTCCTTGAATATGGCAGTCGGTAAACAGTCACTTGTTTATTTGTCTGGATATTTTTCTTTTTAAAATACACAAGGCAGTGAAGTTGTTTACTTTTATACGTTTCATCTTTGAATGGGACTAAAGATAACTTGTAAGTTTTCAGAGGAAATGCTGATAAATTATTTTAAGGAAAGAGAATATATATTTTTACATTCATTAAAAATATTTCTCTCTGCGCAAGAAAGTTCGTGTTGTTGGATGGTAACCCTGAAAAATGTCTGGCCAGACGGAACGACGGACGACGGATTGTTGTGTGTCGCTTTCAACTGCTGGACGAGCAAACGGACGGGATGACTGACAGACGGGCGGCCGACTGACGGGTGCGAAGGATGATCGTCGGCCCAACTTTACACGTATCATGCCGACCAACCTGTGTTGTGCTCTGCTGCCAAGGACTATCACGACCATAGACTAAGGCCATGGTTACACGAGTACTGCTACAAACATTCAGCTAAGTACATTCGGTAGCCATGTCTGAACAAGTTTAAAAACAGAACGTCTTTTCGTGGTTACACACTCAAATCAGAATGAAATCAAGAGAAATTCTAACCTCAACAAACATGGAACGTAAAATGTACGATATTTAATTATAATAGCCTCCAACATTTATAACTATTGAACTTTTAAATTGTTATGAAACGTACCCTTTTACTGTAAATGCATAGTGGGTGGGTATTAGTACATTCAACCCTAAACTTAAGTTAATTCAACAAGTGCAGAAAGTCGCGCCAAATTCAGCAATATTTATTACACTGCTTGTTTACTTCGATGCAGCCAATAGGAGCCCAGCAGAGGAGAGAAGTTGTTCGGAACTACTTGTGAAAAACTGTTCAGTTTGAACGAGAAACAACTGCCATCGGAACTCGCTCGAAGGTAATGTAACCTCTTCAATAACTGAACTTGTTTTTAGTGAAATAGTTCTGCCAGCATCCCATGTAACCGGTGCTTTTAAATGAAGTAAACCGATCTCTCTGGCTGCGCACAACCAATACCAACATTGAACTCCTTTTCTGCCAACACGTAGCCTATAGCAAAAAATGTCATGGATTGGATTTGAGGCCAGGACTGTGATTAGTTAACAAGTGCTCTCAGATGATGTACAATTCTTCTTAAATTAAATTCGATAAAGTAATTCATTCACATAATACTGTTTGTCTTTTGTAAACGGAGATACAAACAAACGCGGTCATCACAGTTGACCATGTTAAGGTTTATTCTACTCAGGTTGGGAAACTCAATGCTTTTAGTTTGGCAACTAACATTTCTCGCTACTAGGTAAGCGCTAGTGTCGCATGTATACGGGACCAAAATAATAGACTCAATCATAAATCAAATATAAAATAACTTCGCAACTATGTGAAATCTTTCGTTTTCATTATTCACGTAGATTAAGGGCCCTGCCTACCAAGCCAGCAGCAGCGAACTTCAATTGGAGAATCAATGTTAAACGGAATTCCTTCTCATTGCGTTAGTTTTAAAGATAACTATTTGAAACAAAAAACACGTTGACGCGATTTTCTCAGCTAATACTGCTACATAAATTTGTTTTTGAAAAAAAAATTGTCAATCATTCTTTTTTTTGTTATATGAAAATTTCAATATTTGCATTTTATAAAAAACATATTAAACCAAATTTGATAAAATATTCTAACGTAGCATCATTTCTTAAGAAATTCCACGTTGAATAATTTTTGTTTGAAGTAGTTATCTTTAAAATTGGCGCAATGAGAAGGAATTTCGTTTAACATTGATTCTCCATTTGAAGTTCGCGGCTGCCGGCTTGGTAGCACTGCAGGGCCGTTAAAATGTTCATTATATGTGGCCTCCTCGGAACACTGCGCACCTAGCGGTGGAAACTTTGCCTATTCCAAACAACTCTCCCATAAGAAAACTCTTTTTTGGTTCCTAATCTGACTTTGACAGTCGTGTTCCTTTGGGGGAGGTCAGTGCTGGGTACATGCGCAGAAGAAGAGTAAGCGATTTACCTCATCCTAGTCTACGGCCACAACCAATGAGCATACAAGTACCAGAGACGTCACTCAAGGCAAATCAGCGGAACGCTTGTTTCCCTTCCCCCCCCCCCAGTGCAAATGTGCCAATGTCAAAACAAAAAAAATTGTGTTTGCGTGTTGGCAATACTTCACATGAAGTTTTTTGTATAACATTTAAATCGTCTAATTCTACCCATTTTAATAAAAATGTGTTCAATATTAACATTTAAAATATGTAGAAATACATCCAAAAATAAACGGCCACTGTGAGCTGTCAAGTGTCGGTACACAACGCCAAATAAATCAAAATAATTTACCGCCTTTATATTGCCGATATTGCACTGGGCAATTAAATGAAATCGAATCGGAAATAAAGTAAGCGTTCTGTTTACTCCTATCCAGTGTCTAGGGGTTGACCACTATAGGCTATTCACGCTAAAATAAGCACCTTTGAAGCCCTGCTTAAGATCTACTTGTATACACGTTGTGTATTTCTTCACTTTATGCAAAATTAACATTGCGGTGAGCCTCATCACTTTATTCATCCGTCGGTCAAATGAAACGGTAAAATTATCAATAAAGTAAATACATTACAAATCTGCTCATTTTTTACGCTTCGATGCATTAAAAAAAAGAAAGCCAAAATAAATTATTTTAAGTTATCACAAAGGGTTTACTCCCACACTTTTTATTTGACGTTAAGATGTGGAACTACTGTCCATCTATAGTTACCAACTTTACTGGGCCCATGTCACTCAGTGCGCCAGTTGAATAATTATGCAGGTAGGAGCAGTGACTTTTTTCTGAGGTTGATTTCAAAAGTGCTGACTTTATCGTGAACAGGCTTTAGCAGCCTGGACCGCAGCCTCAGTAAGAAGACAAGACAGAGGTAGAGTGCAGCAGTGTATTTGTGGTTGTAGTAGGAGGAGGAGGTGCCAGGTAGGACCGGGCAGTATTAGCCGTGCTTGCGGGAACGAGATGAAGGCAGAGGCTCTCTGTGCTGCTGGCTGGCCTTCAGGATCTCCAGGCCGGTCCTAGAGATGGTGTCCTGGTACTCCGAGAGAGACACGTGCGGCCCGTACCACGACGAGATGCCTGCAGGAGCTGCAACACAACACCCCCCTCACACACTCTCTCTCTCTCTCTCTACACCTCGCACCTATCTACGTATAACCACCTGTTTTTCGAGAAAAGATTTACGCAAAGGCTAGACTTTAATGTCCTATGCCATACGTGCAGTTTCCATTTGATTACTGGCCACGTGTCTTTGTCGGGAGACAGTCCTTACGAGACTGGGCCAATCAGAATTAGGTAACTCCAACAATTAGTGTCCGTGATTCGCTGGCAGGCACCTACAAAGCTTGACGGTTAAACTCTTCCAATCAGTATAGTGGATCTGAGCTCTAGTGTTTTGGAGTACAAGTTGTCCTGAAATATTTTCGCGGAAAACAGTTGGCCCTACAAATACGCAAATAATAAAACTCAATACGATTATTGAATATCAAGTTACTTAAAAACTTATAAAATATCCAAGACGAAGAAAATTATAAAATGGTGGAGAATTAAGTGCATAGATTTTTGCGAGGTCTTAACATCGAGGTCTTGAGATCCGATGCAAGTGAAGTGAGGTGAGTATGGCAGGGGAAACAGGAGATCCCCGAGAAAACCCGCCGACCCTTCGCATCGTCCGGCACGATTCCCATTTGCGGAAATCCTTGAGCGACCTCGCCGGGAGATGAACCCGGCTCGCCTGGGTGGGAGGCGAGTAGTCTGTCCATTACACCACCACAGCCTCTCTATATATGAAGGCAAAATTAAAATTAAGTAGTTATAAAAAAACTAATTTACAAATAACTAAGCCCTATAATAATAAAATAAAATTCTGACAGTGCCGGCTGATTGTGCTCAGGACAGCTAAAGACAATGGGACCTCGTGATCCCAGTGAACTACGAACCACTTGTGCTGAAAGTAGAACCACAGAATAGACGAAAACACAGATACGAAATGGCATGGTGGTTTCCTTGACGTAGGCGTATCCACTCGCCGAATGGCTGCGCGAGGCTCTGGAAATGGACCTCGCGTCTGATTGGCTACCGCATGCTGGGAATTGTTCCCTGCCAGCTGGCGAGCGTATAGGTTATAGTAAAGTACAAATGAGACAACAATCTTCGCGCAGCAGTGCAGAGGAGAGTTTGATGGAGCGTTCGCGCCTGGGAGGGGGTTGGGGGAGGGGACCACGTGACACTGCTGGTGTTATACGTACCAAACTGATTACATCGCTCTCTACTACCGCACTGTTATACAGAATTAATTCCCAACTAGACCGACAAACTTCGGGAGGTGATTCTTCATGAAAAAGTAAAAGGAAAACGTATGTGACACTTTGTATCTAAACCGAATATTAAGGGAGGTATAAGCCCTTGAAAAACGAAATTTTTAGCCATATTTGTGCAAAATATCGGCTCTTACGTTGAAGGTCCCGATAACACACAATAATGTTCCAAGAGTTGTCATTGTATTTTACTTCGTTACCGATATTTTGCACAAATACGGTTTAAAACATCGTTTTTTTAAGGGCTCATAACTCCCTTAATATTCGGTTTAGGTATAAAGTGTCACATATGTTTTCCTTTTAGTTTTTTTTTTCATGAAGAATCAACTCCCGAAGTTTGTCGGTCTAATTGTGAATTAGCCTGTATACCGCACTGTGCGACTTACGACAGGTAGTGCGCACGCAACGAGCAGCTCTCGCCCAACCGCTCTCGGCCGCTGTCGCTACTCTACTGAACAAACCCCACTCCTTCTCCCGACTAGCCAGACGTGTTCTGGACTTCTGCGCACTGTTCTCTCATTTGGAGTTCACTTGTTTAAAAAAAAGACACTGACTGACGAACGGCGTGCCGACGTGCTGCTGGCAAGCGACGCCATATTGCTGGCCAGTGTGAGGTTGGAGTTGGCGGAATAAGCGGCTGTTTCACCTCTGTATTCTCCAGTACTCTGTGACAGAGTGATGCTATGTTTTGGGTAGGAACTTCCACAAGTACGGCCGCTTCGCCATTCGAGCGAGACAACTGAGCTGGCAACGCCTCAGAGGACACTACGTGACGTCATTAGCACACGCCTTTTATTGCTACCAATTTTCTCTTATCTGTAGTTCAAGTGATCCTTCACTGGTACAGCTGTCCCGTCCTTGCCCAGCGAGTTTATCCTGTAACTTCATAACTTGGGTGCTTCACGAAGCTGATTGCTTCGTCCCTGCATCACGGATGATGGTCTGTATCTCGAGAGTAATTATTAACTGAAATGAGCTTTAGTAAAAATTTTAATTGAAGAAAATTAAACCTAACAATTTTCTGTGTTGTAAAACGACAGTAGAATGTCCTTAAACTGAAAAAAAAGTCACAAATATGAATAGAAAAAAAAATTAACAATTAGCAAGAAGAATACTACTAAACATTATGTGGCGGTAATACACATTCATATTGGAAGCCAACTTGAATGCGCCTGATGCAACTTTGATTTGACGGCGCAGAATAGTTCCCTGGGATGCTTTGTCGTCCATTACTAAGTAGCGTTATTAACAATTAGCAAGAAGAATACTACTAAACATTATGTGGCGGTAATACACATTCATATTGGAAGCCAACTTGAATGCGCCTGATGCAACTTTGATTTGACGGCGCAGAATAGTTCCCTGGGATGCTTTGTCGTCCATTACTAAGTAGCGTTATTTGCGGAATAGGGCGTGGCATGCACTACAGCGAATAAATGTCTCTAGAAGCGGAAAGTTGAGCCAGCGATACTTGTTCTGGCATATAACAACTCGAGCAGTTGATCTCGCATGAAATGTCTTGGTCCCAGAAAATGCGGCGATGTGTATTATTACACTAATTTTCAACTAATGAGCATGGACATTAGTCGTAACTTATTACGGGGTCAGAGTTAGGGACCACTGATCCTTGCAGTCCTTGTAGCTGCAGAGAGTTTGGCAAGTGCTTCCAGTATCAGGATTACTAACTATTTAGAAAAGGATTTTTTTTTACAAATAAAAGTAGCTTTTAACCCACGCTGGCCTGAGCTCCAAAAAATCCGATAAGAAGATGTATAAATAATAGTGTGTATTTCATATTTCAGATTGATTTAGATGGCATGATCTCGCATGTTTCATAACACACGTTGTTCACGGATGCTAGTACAATGTCTTTTGGAAAATGCCTCCCTTTTGGAACCCGAATTATGGATCTGATACTCCCTGACCTGTCTTCTCAGATCAACAGTGACTGCATGGAAACTATACTATACTATCAAAATTGCACACTCGTACTAGTTAATCAGCGGTCGCTCTTCTACGACATACTACATCTGCTTGTTGGCAAGGCGGGAGAACTCTCCAAACTGTTGACACGGATTTGAGCGCAACGCAATCGAGGTCTTGAGACGAAGACCTCAGTCCGCTGGGTGAGTCTATTGATAGAGACAAAGTGTATGTATGTTTCACCCCCTCGTGCATGAAACAGACAGAATATCAATTAACAAATCAAATTTTAAGTAAACATTAAAAATTCTGCTTTCCTTCTAAAAATACAACAGCCTTTCGTAACTGGGTTCACTTAGAGTTGGATTAAACACAATTATGTAATAAAAGAAACATTAAAGTTTGCGAATTTGATAAGATCTGCAAGGGCCAATGAAGACACAGGGTAAGGGGCCACCGTATGACGTAGCAACAACCAAACATAGGAATCATCATTACACAGATCAGTGATAAATCCTCAAGCAGACTGTAGATATTTATACTGTTTGATACAGACTGTAAGAGAAAAATATGTTAGCAGAGATCAAAGTCGAGTCAAATTCATGCAATGCATACACGTTATAGAGGATTTAGTTTAAAACATTCTATGGTTGAGCTATGTGCACCACAAAACGTGCAAAAAAATGCGCATATTACAAGGCATTACATGTGGAGGAATTTAAAGGCCCATATGTCGTGACATGTTTCGTGACTTGTCAAAGTTTTTCTTTACCATTTATGTGATAAGATTATTGCCAAAAATCCAGCTGCCGGATCCACAGTCTTATAACCACTCGTGCAGCTGCTGTCTCCAGACAAAATATAACTTTAACTGCCTCCAGATATCTGGAACGAACTTTGTTGACCATGAACTGAGCACTCAGCGTTAGGGCCTTCCTCACTATACGCTGTTCACGGTAAAATGAACACTTTTGAAAGCCCTGCTTAAGATCTACTTGTATACACGTTGTGTATTCCTCCACCTTATGTAAAATTAACATTGCTATAGGCGTCATCACTTTATTCATGTGACAGTCAAATGAAACTGTGAAATGATTAAGAAATTACATACTTTACAAATCTGCTAATTTTTACACTTTGATGCATTAAAAAAAACAGAAAGCGAAATAATTAATTCTAATTTATCACAAATTGTTACCTAACATTTTATATTTGACGTTAAGATATATAAATACTTTCCATTCATCGTTACCAACTTTACTGGGCGATTGTCACTCAGGGCGCCCATTAAAATATATGCATGCAGGGGCAGCGACTTTTTCTAAGGTTCATTTCTAAAGTGCTCACTTTATCGTGAACATCCTTCAAAGGGATATCAATGCCGATAACGATCGTCACTCGTAAAAAAGAACTATATTTTTGTGGATGTCTAAGTATATGCTTATTTCTCGATGATGCTGTGTTTTTCTTCGCAGAGGGACGATCTCGTAGTTGTGGAGTCGGCAGGTTATCCGCTACTACTTCGTGTTTGTTTTGTTCTAGACATAGACTAACGACTCGCTACACCGATCTCGCTGGCTGCGCACAACTAATCACCGTGTCCCAAGGCTGAACTGATTTTCTACCTATACGACTAAAGGCTGGCTACGATAAAGTGAGAACTTTTGAAATCAACCTTACAAAAATGTCACTGCCCTTTCCTGCATATATTTTAACGGGCGCACTGAGTGACATGTGCCCGGTAAAGTTGGTAACAGTTGACGGAAAGTATTTCCCTATCTTAACGTCAAATAAAGTGTTAGGTAACCATTTGTGATAACTTAAATTATATCTTTCGCTTTCTGTATTTTTTTAAATCCATCGAAGTGTAAAAATGAGCAGTTTTGTAAAATATTTACGTTTATAATAATTTCAGAGTTTCACTTGACCTACGCATGAATAAGATGACGAGATGTATGACAATGTAAATCTTACATAAGGCGGAAGAATATACAATATGCATACAAGTAGATCTTAAGTAGGGCTTTCAAAAGTGCTCGTTTTACCGCGAATAGCATATAGAAAATGGCGTGGATCGAATGTGAGATTAAAACTCAATTTAGTAAACAAGCGTTTTGAGATGTTTGTATGCTTTCTCTGACCAACTTGGAATGCAATTATATTAATTTCGGATTGGTGAACGTATTTTATTAATATAAAAGTGATTGTACTATTAAAATAAAAATATAAACAAATACGCCCATCATTGTTGACCATGTGACTTTAACAATTGCGTCCTTTTGGGTAAGGTAAATGTTGGGTACATGCGCGGGAGACGAATAAACTATGCACCTCATCTTCAGTCTATGGTACTATGCAACTGTAGAATGAGCAGCTGCATTAATTGAAGTAGGATTTATTTCCACTGTAGCGGAGTTTGTGTCTGACTCTCACACTTACGGATCAATCTTCTAACAAAGGTTGCAGAGAAAAAGCAGTTTTCACGCAAATCATTTCTGGGGAAACTCCAAGGTTCGCTGACGGGTGACCACTTCACGGTCGCCACCTGCAAGAAACAGCCGGCGCACCTTGAATCACTGTTTTGGGTTATCAACTCCCCTGCTGGCGCTGAGGAATTTGGCTCGATGCGTATTCTTTGGCTACGCTTGAACAGTAATTTTATTTGCAAGGGGGCTACACTTGTTCCTTACATTGTAATTCTACTAAGGGACACTGTCTGGCGAGAAAGTGACGAGGGTAATGTTCCCCGGGATTAGTGTCAACCTAATGTATTGTGGTCAGCCGAGGGTTGTAAACAGTGTTATACTGTTGCCGCTGTTGTCAGCGGACTGCCAAGCTGCTTTGACACGTGCCTGCCGCCACTCAGGCGTCCAGGGGGTAGTAATCGCCTGGGTAAAATTTTCCTGCTACACCGGGACCACGGAAATGTTCCATTTTCTCTTTGCGCGACTACAGGCAGTCTCTCTTACTTCTTATTCACTAGTGTGGGAAGAGTGTGGTGAGGGGCAGCCCCTACTAGTGGTAGGTACTTACTCTTCTTGGCGGTGAGAGGCGGAGGGGCGGAGACCTCCGGACAGCCGCAGGGCAGCCGCCGGAAGCTGGCGGGGTCCCTGTAGGCGTTGCTGAGACCTCTCACCTGGGGCGTGACGGGCACCCCTTCGCGGCTCTCCGGCTGGACTGCGCACCTGCAACACTCTGACGTCACAACACCACAGCTGCTATGTGCTTCCTTACACCCACCCACCGTAACATCATATATACAGATTGTCAATGAATTAAGTGTTAAAGGCCGTCCAATGTAAAGTGAGCACTTTCGAAAGCCCTCTCATTCGGAATAATATGCAATAAATAAATATTTCTTGTCCTTAGACGTAAACTTCAGTGTCTGGTGGAATATAAACACTGTGTTTAGTACTGACGTAGTAACATTTATTTAAAAAGGTGGTTAAAGGATAAGAAATGGCTGAAAGGAAAAAGTAACTACGGCCTCAAAAAGGCTGACTTTACCCCGAACATCCTATACAAATTAATAGGGGCGGTACACGAGATGAAATGGAACATATGTTATTAAGATATCCATGTCCGGAAATGCCTCCTTGTACCAAAACACGGTGATACCAGCGAGCAAGGTTAGTCGGCAACCCGGTGGTAACTGAGCTGTATAACAGCATGTACCTGGCATTACACGTGTAGTTTGAAGGTTGTTTTGCACTGCCCCATTTGACGCACAGTAGGAGGTCCCATTGTCAGGTCACCTCGCTACCCCAAACTAACGCCTTTGGATTTAAATATGTGGGGTCTCGTAAAAACTCTGGTGTACGATACTCCTGTGAATACCAGAGAAGAGAAGAATGCGAGCCCATGTCTAGTGCAGCATACGAAACCATCAAGAACGTGCCGGCCATCTTCAATGACGTACTCCACAACATGCTGCAGCGCTGCAGAGTATGCATCGAATGCGGAGGACACAATTATGAGCAGCTGCTGTACTCTCTCTATGTGTAATAAATCTGTTTACAATACTGATTCTCGTGTACCTTTTGTAATACCTGACTCCACCCTTGCAAGCTATAATCGCCATTGTGGGTATAAGGAAACATATCCGGGCATGGGTGCCTTAATAAAATATGTTCAATTTCATCCCATGTATCACCTCTATTAATTTGTAACACTTATGAATTAACATATTGTATAGCCTGTTCACAGTTAACTTAACTCTTTCGAAACCAAACATTAAAAAAAGTACCTATTTATATAGGTTTTTCACTGTAAATTGATTACTTTTGAGGCCCCAGTTCCTTTTTCCCTTCAATCATATTGTATACTTTAACCACGTTTTAAATTATATATTGCCATGTGAGTAATAAACATATTATGTACATTCCACCACACTCGGAAGTTAACGTCTAAGGCTACAATAAAATATATTTATTTACTATTGTTCCATATGAGAGGGCGTTCAAAAGTACTCAGTTTACCGCGAATAGCGTATATCGTAATATACAAGATGTTTTTGAATAACATGTCGGAATTCGAACCACAGCATCTATAGTCCAATATAAAAAAAACTAGTAACAAAATATTTGGAAAGGTCATCTAGTATATTTTAATTTAAGTTAGGCAGAACAACGCAGGAGGAGTTGCTACTTTACATACACGAAGGCGAACGGAACTTGTGCGCCATGCGGAGAGCATCTGCACATAGGACACAGTTAACGCGAGGTAGATGGGCGCCGCTAGTGGTTGCTTGCCAATCTACGCCTGTCAAACTAAATGGACAATGAGAAATTATCAATTGAGTAGCAAAGGCTGCCGGATTTTATTTCCAGAATGGCGTGCCGATTCCGTTCGCCTTCATGGTATGCAACTTGTATAGCAAGCGGACTCCCTGATAGCCGCGGACTCCCTGCGTTGTTTTGCGGAAATTCAACTTAAATTTAAAAAAAATACTAGATGACCTTTCCAAAAATTTTGTTACAAGGATTTTTTTATATTAGTCTATAAATTAAGTGATTTCAATCTCGACATGCTATTAAAAAACATATTACACAGAATGGTCTGACTAACTTCCAATTACACGATTATTTTCTGTGTTTGTGTGACTCAGGAATTAGAAGTGCATAGCACATGAAGGTGGCCATTTGACTACAAGTTACGGGACAGAGGTTTCGAAACATTTTGCTGTTTTCGGTGTTAGTATTGTTGACACTATAAATAACTGCATTTTAAGCAAAACGCAGTCTAGTCGAGTTCCTTAGTTCTGAGCCAATAATGTCGTATTATATCGCAAACAATCCAGAGCTTGTGAATATGAGTTAAATAGAAAATATGTGAGAAATATAATACTACGAGTTTATACAGATTCTATAAAAGCGTTTGGAGGGGTATTTTATTTTTACATAAACTAATTATTTTGATGATTTATTGGGTGTTTGATTGTCCACAAACGGCGAAAGGACCTCGGCAGGGGTAGACTAGACTTTCAGGAATAGAGAAGGAATCTCGCATGGCCTGCATTAAGGAAAGGAACCATTCCACCATTTGGTTGCGGTGACTTCGGAAAACCCCGAAGAAACGAAATGAGGACTCGAACCCAGGTTCCCCCGACCGCGTGTCTGTCATTTTACCACTGCGCCGCCTTGCAACTGTTACGCATGTAAAATGTTGCCTGTGATCGAGAGGCAGTGTTATGGTCTGGTGGGACATTGTAAACACATTCTCTGGGCTGGTGTGAAATTAGGAACTTAACTGTGCCCATATGAAAATATTTTTTTTTTGACGCGAATACGTCTTTAAATTTGCGACCGTAGTGGAAAACAATACAGAACTTACGACGAACAAAATCGAGGGATACAGTTTGGCATTGCAGCTCCAAATGTATTGTCTACATTAAAAATTTAATTACACCACTCGATTGCCAAAGGAGCAAAGAATATGTTACGTTGAGTGAGGACTGCGAAGCATCGCGCCCAATAGTAAGAGGTGAAGGGGGGGGGGGGGGGGAGCGCCACAATTTTGACTTCGTTTCGCCGCGTCTTATAACTTCCGCATAGTATAACTTTTGACTAGGATAAGCTACAACGCTCGTTTGAGTTTCAATCGATAGCTCTTCGTCAAGATCAAGCGATGACATGTATAATAACATTTGTGTGGCGTGGTTATGGTGAAACTCTGTGAGTTTAATGTAAAAATAAAATTAAAAAAACTTAACAAAATATCGGCCTGTACTCGTCAAAAAGCCTAGTCGAAATACAGAAATCGTATACGGTTTGAAAGAGCATATCAAAAGAAATCCAGTGATACCCATAAAACCCCATATGATAGAGTGAAGTCGTGGCGGGAAACGCAATAAAAATCAAGGTGTCCGAGCGCGTCAACGTAGACGTACTTACTCAAAACAAACGGCCGTGTCTCCAACCCAGACAAACCTAATTTATTTATTTTATTTAATTTCGCGTGTCATATGCTGATGCCAAATAAAAACACCAAGAGAGAACATGAAGCTATGCACCATGTGACGGGAGCTGGCGACAGACGTGTCACCAGTAGAAAGAATGTGGCTCACTTGGAGGTGTGGAGGCTGCAGGACACGGACAGCACGATACGTACTGGCCACTGTGGCCGCCATACTCGCCCGCCAGGACGTCATACAGCTCCGTTAACTATCAACATAACACATTCACTTCACTGTCAGATTGTCGAGGAACAAGCAGCCGAAACACACATGTCGCTTCTTTCACTGACAGACAGGTTTCCATCACGCACAGAGAACGTCTACTTGTGCTTGGAAGAGTGAAGAGATTTGGACGGCTCTTAACATCGGGGTCTTGAGAGCCGATGAGGGTGATTGAGGTGAGTATGGAGCAGTGCCGGAATGAAAGGGCGGTGGGAAACTGGAGATCCCCGAGAAGACCCGCCTACCAATTGCATCGTCCGGCACGATTCCCACATGCGAAAATTCGGAGTGACCCCAGCCGGGGATTGACCCTGGATAGCCTTGGTGAGAGGCGAGTACGCTAACTGCTCAGCCACCGCGGCCCCACTTGTACTTGGAGGACGACTGCGTAGAGCTTAGCACACTTCTGTGAATGTTACGTTCAAATATAACACAGGAAAATATATCACTCTCTCTTCCTCACCCCACTTATTCTCACGTTCGCATCATGATTTCCATTTACATGATACACTTTCTATTGATCTTTCAGTAAGGTATGCAGTAACTTCGTAAGAGTAATTTAATTATAAAATTTCCATAAGAAAATTTGGGGATAAAACAAGAAACCTTATTTATATGTTTGCATTCATGCATCTAATGAAACTAATTCCGCGAATCTTGAACTATAACATCCATAAGTGTCGAATAAAACGTGTCAATTTGGTTTCCAGCACAATTTATATTGTTTATGTACTCAAATTACAATAAATATTTCCACCAGAGTCAATGACAGAATAATTTTTCTTTACTTGTTGTCAAAGAATGTGCCTGAAGCTATGAGAGTTTCGAGAGTTTAAGAAGCTGTGATAAGCCCTATTAATTCCCAAACACATTCTAGGAGGTAGCGTATACTTATAGGTAAAATGGGCCAAAAAAATAACAGCATTTATGAATTGGGCATGTTGAGTCTTCCCGGAGAAAGATTTTAGTATGGAATCAAAGGGCACACAAGAGGGAGGTTATATGTATCTAGCCCCGATAATCTCAGGGAAACACGTATCATTTTCCAATACAAGATTCAAAGTCGGGTTTACACTATTCGATATAAATTGACAATATACAACAAACTGCATTAAATATAAAATGTTGATTACTCTGAGATGGGGATTACACTCACCAAACTGAAGGGTCTTTCAAATAGGACTCCGTAGGTATCCATCATCTCGTGAGGAGTCCCCACAATGATGTGGTGATGGAATTCAATAGAAGAATGGACAGGTGTTCCTCGAGGAAACCCGCTGGCTATGAAGGAGCCATGAAAGAGACATCGGCTGTCCATACAATGTTTTCAAAAATAATTACGCTGTTTTAACAGCTACATTAAGCTTAGAGTCAGCATTATGCGTGGTATCATCAACGACCCTTACTTCAGAAACACCTGTTTGCAATTAAATTCAATTTTTTTCCCATCTGTGAATACACATTATATAAATACCAATTTTTGGATTATATGTACTCTGATTCAGCATCTTAACATTTTTTCCAGTATCTTTATGCGAGTACATTTAAGTTTGTTATTATAAAGACGTGAAATATATAATTTCATTCATCAAAAAATGTACACCACTGAATATGTAAAGTAATTGAGTAAATCGAATAACTAGTTAAAACTCATGATCCCATTTAACACTACATGAATTATTGTGGAGATCAACTAAGAGGAGAGGAAGATCTAGCGTGCGATCACTCCACAACTCCCTGTTGCCAGGCAACCAGAACTGTAGGCTACAGAGGAACTGGCGGTGATGCAGGTGGAGCCGAGCCCCGCCCCCTACTGTGACAGGCTCCTCCCCCAGCCAACTACGCCGCAGCGCGCGACGTACACTGCGTGACGTCACTGGCCGCATGGAGGGGGAAAAGTACTCACGTCAGCACGCAGCTGCATCAGGTCGTTGGAGAGGCAGCGCTCGCGGGCAGCAAGATGAGCGTACCGCTGCATGCAGTCATCGGGAGCACTCGGAGCAGACCCCTGCGGGATAGCGCGGGTGGGCGGAGGTCCGCATCTGTAGCAAGCACACACCAGTGACTTCTCCCAACATGTTCCCTCCCACAACTTACACACACTCACTATACAGACTCAGCAAGCAGGTGGCCTGGGACCGGCTATTCCTAATCTGAGAATGTTTCTGTTCAATTTCAGGATCCATCCAAGACTCATTTATGATGAGTGCCGTGGTTTACCCTTTCGACTAAGGGAATATAATTTCACACCTTAATGTTTTATTGAAAGTGTAATGTTTATAGTCTAATCTGGTAGGCACTGAAATTGTATTTTTTTTACACACATGAAAGTAAGAACTGGTGTGCTAGGAACATATTCGTATTGGTAATAACTGCCAGTATGACATAACGGGTGTGTAAATACTAGTTTTCTAGGGAGTGACAATATTGTTACACATGACTTTGTATGAGGACTGACGTGGGATATAAAGAATAAACAGGCAGAGAGCTCATTAGTGCTGAGTTACTGGTGTAACAGGTATAGTGTAGGCCGGTACTGACCATGCACAGTCAGACAGGCAACTTTTCACAACATCTTTGTGCCATTTTGGGAGCCGCAGTTCACTTGCTGGGAAATCCCAGCAGTGGCAACTGACCTCATTTAGATTACAAGTCGCGCGAAGGGGCACGAACTACAAGGACTGCTAAACATTCAATTAGTGCAGGTACCTCCAGCTAACACGACAGTTGACCAGACACGATCCCTAAAACCTGAACAGTTGGGCGCCTTTGGTGCGCTCACACATTGTTACTCGGTCTGGCCGAGGTGTTATCATCACCTTTACTATCTGTCCAGGAAAGTGCCAGAGCCATGTTGCTGCTCACTTTGTACACCCAACAATGTGTGTGCGTGTGCGTGTGGGTGGGTGGGGTCCCTCAATGTCTTCTCCAGCTCGCGGTGTTTTAACCACAGCCAGCACGAGTCCAACCTCAATGGATCGGTCAAACTGGAGAACCAAGGATGGGCTTGTCCAATCAACTATGGTACTACCAAATGTTTCCATGCCACTAGAGGATGGTATTCACAGGTCATTTCCATCTGCATTAATTCATTTACAGTGAAATTCAAGACTTGGTTGGGCTTTGTGGCTTAACACCATGCGCGCTAGTTTTAGTGTACGTTCCTAGGTACAATCTGTCTGTCCGCTAATCAGGGCAGATACCACATGCCACCGGCGAACCCAGGGGCGGTAGCTGATGAAACACCACCCCAGGAGCCTTGCGTCGCCAATTGGCGAAGAGTAGTGATGTAGGGATCAAAGGGATCATCACCCTTTCTAGGGTTATGACCAGGTTACTAGGCTCGGATACTCCCAAACCCCAAACTGATTCACAAATACAGCATGACCCGTCCTTCCACAAGTATTGGGACCTTCGCATTCAGACTAAGTGAGTAGTATAACCCACCAAAGAAAGGCATATACTCACATGCGGAACTTGTGGCCAGAAGATGGACTGCCATAGTCGTGCTGATATGTGGTCTTCTTCCTTTGCGCCATTGCCCGTTCTTGATGCTCTCGTCACCTGTAACAGAACATTGCCTTTCAGAAATGCCTGGACAACAATCAGCAACTCTCTTGTCTCACACGCCACTAAGGGCACGTGTCCGCATCGCCTACTATACTCTGTTATTTTACTTCATATATAGCCGGTGGAATCTTGGCTGTATCACACTCTAAAACAGGAATGCTCGAGATGGCTCCAAAGCTGCGACAAATGTGAACATTTTTCTACCTTAAATCAGTGGCCGCACACTGATCATAACCGTGGGCGAAATTTCACTGTTTTCATGGAGATGTCGCCTAGAATCCAGAAAATCTCGCAACTTCGAAGCAATGATGCGTAAGTTTTTCTGAATGATGTCACTGAGTGAGGCTTGGAGTAAGCTCTCCATATCATGCACCAGTTACACGAGTGCAGCTCTCAAAGGGTTCAAACTTCTGGTTAGAGCTAAAACCAATTCCTTGGTTACAAGTTGTTCATTTATTCTCCTTTGTGCACAGTGCGTGATCACGTGATCACGTTTTCTTCCCGAAAAACTAACGACATGTGCGGGAGAACCCGTACAAAAGGGCACATCCGCTACACTGACCGCCATGCCGAAAATAAACTGCTTAGCCCCAGCGTAAGCAGTACTAGGAATTTAAGGCGGTGAGCGGAATGTAAACAATCGGGAGAGTCCAAACTGTAAAGAAGTAAGTAGGCCTAATTCCTCTGTTCACAGTAATTATCATGTTATTATTTAAATTGGAAAGTGATCCAAATCTTCCGCGCATTATTTTGGTATCGAAAATTCAAAAATTGTTTACCTTTTACCTTTTACTTACGTCGAAGTGACATCAACATGTACAGTACATACGCTAGCTAGGTACCATTTGCATTGCTTAATCTATGGCCGCAATAACAGATGAATTGTATATGCCCAGACTATGTTGCATTATTGATTATTGTTATTCTTATAAATCCTTTACTGGCGCATAAATTAAAATTTATTGTACTTCCATGTTGCCTTTTGCAATATTTAACGTTTTTTTTTATTTTAATGTTTGCTCGCTTGCACCAAACGCAAGTAGCACCAGAAAACTGACTACCTACACGCAAACCTGCGCCATTCTGTTTCTAAGAGGCCCACACACATATCTACTTGCTTCATGTGAGCTAGGATAGTTAGTACAAATATCTGTTTCATGTGCAGAAGGTAAATTCATGCGGCTCTTCGGGTTTGCTCATGCTCGCCCTCCAAGAAGCGGAATGGTTTTCTGAAGCTAGTTATATTTGTATGTCCATCACTAAGAAGCAGTATGGTAATCACAATTATTTCTGTAGTATACTTGTGAATGTGATCTCCAAAAATCTATTCTAATTATTTTATTTCCTCTAGTGATATTTTATATTTTTTACTACTAAATTTTAATTAATATTTATTTAGAACACTTTATTGTTACATTAACCCTTTTGGAACTTAAATAGTCAGTAAGTTAACAGTGTACCATATCCGAAAGGTACTCATGTATCACATTATAACTTGTGTTTAGCTAAAGTTATTTCCCAAAATAGTCACGGATAGCAACAATAAAAATTATAATCATTTTATTCAGTTTAATTACTTAAAAAAAAATACAAAAAAATATATCTGCAGTCTTGAAGTAGGCCACACACATTTTTTTTAGTAATAATTTTATCTCATTTCTGTGAGTTATTTTGTGACAATTGACCGTTTAAAAACAGTACAATTTTGGGTTTGAACACGTTTAAGTAAAGACACAAAAACTGTACAAGGTAAAAGGATTTTTATTTATATATATAAAATAATATGTTTCGTTTCCAGCAATCTTACCCACTTGGGGCAGAGTAGTGAGGCCGTGTTTCAGTTGGCCCTTTTTGTGAACAAAATGGTCGCGTGAGTCGATGTAGTCAACAAAATCTTTGACGTGTGTTTGTAATTTGCGTCTTGCGTTTTGCCAACCTCCGAAGTTGACAAATTACCAAATACAAAATACCAAATCCCCGCCATATTAGATTTGCTCGTTAGATACGTTTAAATACACACAAGTGAGGTTTTTGAACAATAAACTAACGTGTATCTTACTCACAAGAATAATTTCACAGGGTAAGTTGCTAAAATATTATTGAAATAGACCTAAGAATTTTCTCATGACGCAATGCTTGGGCAATTTCATCTCATAATTGTTTTATTTACTTGATTTTAAATTTGAAACGGCCCTCTCACAACTTTCGGTAAAATTGCTGTATATTTAAAGTCTTCAAGGAGTTATAATTTAGGGATCATGAAACAACAAAATAATAGTAGCTTGGCATACTGGACAGTGGAATTTAGTGGTGTTCCGTTCATTGTATATATTCTAGTGTAAACATATTAGTCATAATCAGTATGCCTTATACACTGTCCTCCTATGCAAATATTTGGTTTTTAAATACAATGTACGCTATACACATATTGTTTACCTTGCATTCTTTTATTGTTATTATTATATTAATAACTGTACAACAGTGAACTGTATCAAACATTTATGTAATGGTTGTTAATAACATGATCCTAAACTGTGTAGAAACTTAATTAAATTAATACTCGATACATTGTAGATATTACGTAACCACGTACATAGAAGAACATTTTGTACATTATGACAATTTCTATGTCGTGAACCATGTAAAGGGTTAAAATATAATATATGAGACTATGCAATAATAGTGTAATTTATTAGAAAATTCAATATTAATTGTATGAAATATTCTTATGGATTTTAAATATTGAATATATTAAACCTTACATAAAAATTACATAAAAACTGCAGCTCAAAACGAAATGGGTCATGGCCTGGATGAGGAGTGAGACATGAGGGCGATAAGAGCTGGTCGTAGTTACCCGGCGGAGTGAACACAAGGCGGTCCTGGCTGGTCCAGGAGAGCTGTACCTCCCCGCAGCCTCCCTGCTAGACAGCTCGCTGCAGGATCATACACTAGAAGATTTAGCTACAGCTCGTCCAAACTGCGCTCGAACAACACCAAACAAATTTACTAACCACACTGAAAAGAGAAATGGTATTTCACGAAGCATACACTTTTTTCTCTTTGGAAATAAATGAGTGAAGTGAGTGAAGAGTCTTGGGCGGCTCTTAACTTCGAGATTTTGAGAGTGAGGTGATTATGAAGCAGTGCCGGAATGAAAGGGCGGGGGAAACGGGAGATCCCCGAGAAAACCCACCGAACAACGGCATTGTGCCGCACGATTCCCACATGCGAAATACTGTTCACCTAGGTGGGAGGCGAGAAGTCTGACTGCTACACCACCGCGGTCCCGCATGATCGCATGAGATCTCGGATAGTTTCCATCACACTTAACTATAAATATATTATTTGCTACGCTGAATGACAGAGATTTAGGTTATAAAACGTGAAACTTTTTGTCAAAGTTTAGCAATTTCGTGTAATGTAATCGTTCATGCAATTGTATAATATACTAACTTTTGCCCGCGACTTTGTCCGCGTTGAATTCGTGTTATCGTTACAATATTTTATAAATAGTAAATATGTCTTTAAAATAGAATACATATAATAAAATAGAAAGTTGAATGCAATACAAGTCGTAAAAAAGAGAATTGTTGAGGCTGTATACTTTTTCTCCATACAAAATTAGAACCCCCATTTCATCCCTTTAGGGGTTGAATTTTGAAAAATTCCTCTTTTTTGGCTGCCTACATTACATAATGAATGTTTCCTCCAAATTTTACGATTCTAGGATCAGTGGTTGAGGCTGTACATTTTTTCTCTATACAAACTTTGAACCCCTATTACACCCCCTTTAGGGGCTGAATTTAGAAAAATCCATCTTTAGTGACTGCCTACATTACATGGTGAACGTTTCCTCCAAATATAATATTTCTAGGATGAATGATTGAGGCTGGGCGTTGATATGATAGAAAGTCTGACCGACTGACTTTCTGACATACCAACTCCCAGCCTCAACCATTTGTCATACAAACATTACATTCGGGAGAAACAAATTATGTAATGTATATATATATATCGATCGTGGTATTTTACGTCTGCTTTCATTAAATTCTAGCGCTAAGCACGAATGTATTAACATTGTTTGTTTACATCGGGAATGGCGTATCAAAAACTCGTTTTGAAAGAATTACTTAAAAAGGATTATTTTGTAATGTACACATTTCAGCATTTTTGCAAGGATTTTGTTCAAGTGCTGCAACGTTAGGTTTATCTTCTTATATTTAATATCATTACATTACTTCATAGATGTGTATGTTATAAACAAGAAGAGAATGGGAGACAACTCTGTCTATCACCCGAGCTGGCCTCGTACATTTCAAGTTTCAAGGGCCTTGCCCAATTGGCTAATAAAATGCATCACCGACAATGTAGACAGTCCAACTGGGCTTAGTAATAGTGCCACTAAAGACGAAGTTTGAAGGCTGGTTGCAGCCTCAGATTAAACTAACACTACATCTTATTATCTACACTCCAGTAGTTTGTTGATCTGAAGTGATACGTGATATCTGAGCAGATTTTTTAATTCGATGGGAAAATATTTATGTGTAATTACGAGCACGCACAGTAATTACACGAACTGTTATGGAAGAGCCGAACATTAAATAACTTAACATACTGAAATCTAAAAACACATCACGGAAGAGAGAGCAATATTTCGCCCCTCGCATCAGATGAACTGTGAAGCGGCGTGACTTTGATTACATTATTTATCTGCAGAGGTAGGAACATCACGTGATGTACAGCCAACTACGAGCGAGCAATGTGATATCATTATATCACTAGCGTATTCGCATTGGTGGTAGTGGGGCCGAGATATAATGGGTAAATGGTGGAAGATGTAGTGTCTCCGTTCTTTAGCGCGGACTATATTTTTCTCCTTGCAGCTTTGGGACGCAGGCAGTCTGTGCCCACAATGCTGTGTATTTTTTCTTTGTCGAAGGCACACGAGACGTCTCGGAAATAGCCGAAGTGCGGTAGATTCGGGGCACACGCGGTTCGGGCAGTGCTGTAACAGCTCGATAGATGTCAGATGCATCTTGTCTGCGATGTGTTGTCTGACGCTGTAACGCATTATGTACAGTTACTGATGCAGTATTATACTCAAGGCTTGAGAATATAACATTTGATCACACTGGTAGTAAATTCGGCACATTATTTCTCGTTACGTAATGGCTTTTATATTGCTGAATTGTCGATTATATAATGTTTGCGAGATGTATTATTTACATATTTATGTATATTTATAATATAGGCCCTGACTGTTTTAGTTAAATTTAGCTCGACAACTGACATCCAAAGATTTCATTTGAACTTTATATTTTTTAAATCTTCATCCTTCATATGAAATAGTTCACAGTAAACGCAGACTGTACAAATTAGCATTTAATCACGTTCGTCTCGAGAAAATCCGCCTAGCACGTCCATTGCTTATATGTGTGACGTGAACATTCCACGAATGCGCACGCAAGTATCTGTAGTCTTATCATCCTAGGACACAACTTGGGACAAAGGTTCAGTTTCCTGAATGCTTTGACATGGGACACAGGAGGTTGGGAACGTACCATGACGTCATGAGCATCACGTGCACCAATCAGCGTATCTTTGTCGTAAGACACAGGTTGGGATACAGCGCAGTTGTTGAAAGGCCTTTCCTGCACTAATGTGTAGCCTGCCGTGTCCATTAAAAAAAAACAACGTAAACAGAACCAAATTTATTTTAGGAAAGCAGTTAGTGTAACACGACAGGCATTCGATTAATAATATTAGCCCTCTGTGACCACAATATATTCTAACGCGAACCTATCGCATCCAAAAGAGAAATTAAGCATGTAATTTGAGTTTTATAAAATCCATGAAACTACAGTATTTGGTTTGCAGGATACGATGGTAAAACTGCGTTTGATTGTTTGTGTTGTATTCTTTTGGTTCTGACGGAACGTGAGCGACTACAGGTATTGTTGGCCTAAAACATTTCGATTACAAGACAAAAAAATCATTTGGAAAACAAACCGAATTTTCTAAATGGAAATTATAATGCTGGAGCAGGTAGATTAAGAAATCAGTTAAATGAAGTATACAGAAGTTTAGTTAAAATACACAATGATCTAGTGGAAATAATAGGTACATAATTTCAACAATAAAAGAATGCAATATATTTTGAGAATTTTTCTGAATCGAGTATTTGAGAACACGATGAGACTGATAAAAATGGAAATCCGGTGTGTTTAGAGGTTTGTTAGTTCGTTGAATCTTCAATCAAGTATTATATTAATTCTTAACTATATGCCCTCCTTTGAAATTCTTCCTAGAGACGCCACGGACTATAGGACAAGCCCGACGGGAGAGGCGATATGACATTTAAGTACGTGGCTGGCTTTGTTTGGAATAGAGGCGTGTTCCACTGGGGAAGGTGTCATGTTCGACCTGTAAAACACTTGACGACGATCGTAGACACTTGATCGTGGCAATTGCGAGCGCAGGAAGCTCCGTAGGCCTGGACACATCGTAAAGATACCGCTTATCAGTGAAGGAACGATTACCGTAATTAGCCTTGATGGGACACCAGCTCATACGGCAACTGCTCCTGGGAAAGGATCGCATGAACTCTGCCATGAAATCAAGAGCAGTTTTACTACAAGCAGCAGTTCCAGTCGCTGTACTTGCTTCCGGTGAGTATCGACGCTAGAGCTAATCTCCTTGCAGTCTACTTGTGAACGGGGCTGTTATCACTCGGATCGCCAGTTCACCTACTTCGGACATGTTCAGCTGCCGTGCTCACTAAGGTGCCATGCTTCCGCGACGAAGCAAAGTGGCACGGACCCCACTCTAGTCTAGAGGCGTACATACCTTCACTTACCCTGCCTAAAGTGCTCACGTATGAGACCACAAGTCAGACTAAGAACCCTGTACACACTATAAATCTCTGGTGGATTCCAGAGGCCGTGGTAGGAGCTTATAACCTCGTCGTTCGCCTCTCCCCACAGCGATCCGTGTTACACACACACATTGGGAAACATGATGGACGTTGTCGTTGGCTGTTTGGGTTTCCTCGAGGTACTCTCGTTTCTCTCAGCACTGAATTCCGTCGGTAGTGAATTCCCACATCTCTTCATCCACAAAGCAAGTAAAATAAAGAGACGAAGCTCAGTGCTATTTTGGCGGGCCCTTATTTTCCTCTATGTTTGGTAGAATTTGCTGCCAACCATACAGCTCTTAAACATAATCATTTCAATTTTCAGAGCCAGACAGACGTTTTAGTTACTGCTAATAACAATTTGTTAAAAATGTTATCATTAAATTCTGTATTTACAACCGATAACATGGAACTAAATGGGTGTTTAACAATTGATGGTAGAGAATACATAGATTGGCTACTCTGTTAACTGCACAATAGTTTATTAAAATCTTAATTGTACATATTTATTTCTTTTAAAAAAGCACTGACGCCTATATAAATAACTCCTGTATCATTATTCATACGGCCATCAAATTTTTCCTTCCAACAAATTTTATCAAATAATCTTGAACGTTTTTGAAAATATGTCACACTGATAAATTTGTTTATTGGGATAAACTAATTTGAATTACTATTTAAAAATTATTTTCATAGTGCGATATTACTTTTTTTTTCCCAAGATGACCATTACAGGAAGAAATGTAAGGAATGTTGTAGTTTATTTCTGCTTATTTACTAAATTCAAATTTTATTTATCAGGAATATTTCCTGCCCAATAAAATCCAATGCCTCTGAGTTCGTAACATTGACTGCAATGTTCACTTGAAAGAGCTCTTATGCATAGACAGCTTCTACATAAATAAATTATCTTCATAACTTACTTCGTTTCCTGCAATTGTTCGATTTCTTAAGTTTCTTGACGTCCATTTTTGTCGTGCACGATTATGATTGGCCGAGACCGTCAAACGTAAAATTAATTTTAGAACCGGTCCAATTTTCAAATGTTTGATGTAAACTGTAGCCATCCAAATTTCTCAGACAAAAATGGCGGCGTTTATGACGTTTCGATGACGCCATAACAGTCCTACTTCATTTGGCCAAACTTATTGGAAGCAGGTTGATGAAAAAATGTGACAATGTGACAAGGGCTTTAGGCAATCGGCATTTGAAAATTCAATAAAGCTCAATTCCAATTCCTGCGATTGATTGTAAACACCAACTCCGCCTTCTCCCTCCGGCAACGAACATAACAACGGGAACTAAACAACTGACAGTGCATGCACATATACAAAAAATATATATTTTATGAATGATGATATGAATAACTAAACTTAATTTACTTGTGGCTTAAGTATATTAAAAATAAAGTTATATTGTTTATAAAATATAGAACTCTCTTTATTAATGAGCATTATATTAATTTTTTTAACAGTTGGAGAAGTCATTCTACTCTATAATTTAGTGGGCCACGAAATCCCTACAGAACTTAGACACCGTGTCTTCACCTTCACTTGGGCTGAAGCTCCCAGGTGTAAAGGAAGGCCCAAATACCTAATAGTTATTGAATCCCACAGAACTTAGACCCCTTGTCTTCACCTTCACTTGGGCTGAAGCTCCCAGGTGTAAAGGAAGGCCCAAATACCTAATAGTTATTGAATCCCACAGAACTTAGACCCCTTGTCTTCACCTTCACTTGGGCTGAAGCTCCCAGGTGTAAAGGAAGGCCCAAATACCTAATAGTTATTGAATCCCACAGAACTTAGACCCCTTGTCTTCACCTTCACTTGGGCTGAAGCTCCCAGGTGTAAAGGAAGGCCCAAATACCTAATAGTTATTGAATCCCACAGAACTTAGACCCCTTGTCTTCACCTTCACTTGGGCTGAAGCTCCCAGGTGTAAAGGAAGCCCCAAATACCTAATAGTTATTGAATCCCACAGAACTTAGACCCCTTGTCTTCACCTTCACTTGGGCTGAAGCTCCCAGGTGTAAAGGAAGGCCCAAATACCTAATAGTTATTGAATCCCACAGAACTTAGACCCCTTGTCTTCACCTTCACTTGGGCTGAAGCTCCCAGGTGTAAAGGAAGGCCCAAATACCTAATAGTTATTGAATCCCACAGAACTTAGACCCCTTGTCTTCACCTTCACTTGGGCTGAAGCTCCCAGGTGTAAAGGAAGGCCCAAATACCTAATAGTTATTGAATCCCACAGAACTTAGACCCCTTGTCTTCACCTTCACTTGGGCTGAAGCTCCCAGGTGTAAAGGAAGGCCCAAATACCTAATAGTTATTGAATCCCACAGAACTTAGACCCCTTGTCTTCACCTTCACTTGGGCTGAAGCTCCCAGGTGTAAAGGAAGCCCCAAATACCTAATAGTTATTGAATCCCACAGAACTTAGACCCCTTGTCTTCACCTTCACTTGGGCTGAAGCTCCCAGGTGTAAAGGAAGCCCCAAATACCTAATAGTTATTGAATCCCACAGAACTTAGACCCCTTGTCTTCACCTTCACTTGGGCTGAAGCTCCCAGGTGTAAAGGAAGGCCCAAATACCTAATAGTTATTGAATCCCACAGAACTTAGACCCCTTGTCTTCACCTTCACTTGGGCTGAAGCTCCCAGGTGTAAAGGAAGCCCCAAATACCTAATAGTTATTGAATCCCACATTTCGACTTATAAAACTAACACCAGAACCATAGAGTAGTTAGGAATCAGAGGTGGAATATAGCCATATTCCGCACACTCAAGTAAAATGGCGTGACTGACAAGCAACGTACCGTAAAGCCATCTGCCAATCAGCGCCTGGGCCGCCGGCAGCACAGCCAATAGGGAACCTTTCGCACCGCGCAGTAGCCAATCAGACACCGCACCGGGGCCTTGTGTGGCCAATCAGAGAACGGGCACGGCCACATCAAAGAAACAGATATGTTTTTTTTTTTTTTTTTTTTCTCGCGTATGTGTATTTGTCTTCTCTGTGTCACAATCGTGAATGCTACCGCACTTACGATATCGCTGAATATTACCTGCTGCATTTTCAGAGACATCCCGTCATGTTTTCAATCGTCTCTCTTCTGCGCTACTGCGATAGTGCAGAACCATGTAGTTTCTTTTCTTCGTTCCACTGTTTTCGGTGTCGAAGAATCTCAGACATGTCGTCGGGTATTCCTCCTGCAAAGTGGCTTTTAACGTGACAAATACGTTTATTTTCTCTGTGCTGAAACGTGTAGACAAACAGAGATAGCGTGTACGTGTGATTGTATTTTCGCTACCGGATTACAGAATCCCATGATTAAAATTTTATCGAAGTTGAAGTACACTCGCTGTTATAAAAATTTTCGCATGCTGCAAAAATAATTTGGCAACAATAGGAGTTGGTAAATAGCCACAGAAATGGATGACGAGCAAACGATGACAATTTCATGTGATATACAGTAGGCTGTCCACGGTAACCTGAGAAATTTTCAAACCTTTATTTAAGATCTACTTGCATTCACACTGTGTATTCTTCCATCATATATAACATGTAATATGGGCCTTATCGCTTTATACATGCGTCGGTCAAGTGAAACAGTGAAATTTTATGACAAGAAAAAACAAATTATGACTTTGCTAATTCTTACATATAGATGCATAAAAATAGAAAACAATATAAATATTTTCAGTATTCACAATTGTTTACCTAAGATATGGAACTACTTTCCCACCTTTTTTTTTTACCAATTTTACTGGTCGCATGCAACTCAGTGTACCCATTAAAATATATGCAGGTAGTGGCAGTGAAATTTTTCAAAGGTTGGTTTCAAAAGTGCTCACTTCACTGTGAACAGCCTTTTCTAATAAACGTCTTGTATCGGTTATAGACATTTCTCTGTCTTCTATGTAGCTTCATTCGCACCAAAATAAGATTTATAAGAGAAGCGAATACTTGTAGGAGAGACGCCTAGAGGTGTGTGCCGTCCTAGTCGGAGGCCTTGTCTCACCAGTGGTAGTTCGCAGAGTGATTGCAGGAATGGAGTGGCGGCTAGAGGTTGATGCTGGGTGCAGGATGGACGAGCACAGCAGGCCAGGGAGCTCGCCGCTGTTCAAGGACGCCATCAACAAAACACTGAGGATCGTGGGCGGCGCCAAGACCACCATCAGAAACTTCCCCCACCAGGTGACTCTCTGCTCTCCCTCTAGCCTTTGTCGCGCTGCCAGCAACCTTCCCTCTCACAGGGTTGCCAGATTGTTGAGAATCCTTCGTCCCCCAAATGTCGCCGAATTTTATTACACTTTTTATTATATGCTTTTTTGATCAAATTTGTATTGGAGATTTTTCATGTAATATTTTATATTGTATAAAACACGAATTGTTTTAAAATATAAAAATGATATAGGCCTACACAAAAATAAAAAAAAATTTCAAACGCATAAACAATCGCGTGATATTCAATTCAACTGTTCATTGTCCGCAGCGAGTAACAAAAGAGTCTGAACAAGAGACCCTCCTCAATTGTATACACTGTGGTTGCCGTTTAAAAAAATACTGATCTTACTTATGAGAATTGATTATTTTGTTCACAATCAAAAAGTATACCAAAACTAACGAGTAGCCCAACTATCGCACATTCATTATAAAAATTGCCCAAATTGCGATAGTTGCATTTTCGTAATATTGGTCGCAAATTTTGCCTTGAAGTAAGTTAACCCGAACGGTGACAGATCGCCCAATCTGGCAACCTTGTTCACAATTCTGAAAATACTCACTCTCGTTTGTTCTCGGTGATGTCCCGAAACTTGAGCGCAATGACTGATGCGGGAGTCATGTAGCCCCGACAAACACGGCAACGAAACGACTAAAACCGCAACCACGACACAACATTTACATTTGCAATGTGCCTGATCTAATTTACAGCCCGACAGTTTAATGAGGCGACACGACGAGTAGAATTTTTCGAGTCGATTTAGAAGGCGCTGATTAGCTACGCTAGATTCGAAGGCGGTGGGCAGAAGGGAAATTTGGAACACATGATGGGGACAAAGTGTTATCGCTAATGCATACAAAGGTAAAAATTATTATTTTTTAAAGTTTCAAAACTTTTCTCCTTTTAAGGTGCGTATTTACCATTGCAGGTAAACTTGCTATACACTTTCGTTTTGTGAGGTTATACATTCTGCGCGTCGTTACGCACGACACGACGAACATTGAAATAATTTATAATTCAAAATTGCTAGTCGCACGACAGTATTTGTCAGGCTTACGTCATATATATCTTGAAATTGATTGGCTGTTTAGTTTTTAGTGTCGTGTCGTGCTTGTCGGGGCTGTGATATTCCGTCATAACATTAGAGATATTTTGTGTCTTTAACTGACTACAAGTTGAGTTGAAACACGTTACATTCGAATTACTTTTTTTTTGAAAATGGAACTAGAGTTTATGATGTACACCGTGGAAGAGTCTGGGATGGTTACAAACCGCTAAGGAAACAAGAACTGAATTCCATGTACTTCGCTGAGGCAAAACTGATTACTGTCTCGAGCAACGGCCAATGGACAATTGACTGATTCTTTACCTGCGCACCATCGAGATCGCGGAATGTTTCTTGTGTCGAGTAGTCTATACTGGATATGTTGCACAGGTGACATTTTACGCATGTGATTATGTTGAGTGACAAAGTGTTAAATCGTGTAATCACCGTGATGTAAACAATAGCACACTCTTCACGTGAGCGCACTGGTGCTAGGTAATTTCGCACCTCCCTCAGCAGTTTCGATAATATTCTAATTGAAATTCAACACATCATAAAAAACAGAGAAAAGAATAATCCCTTTCAGTGTAATATTCCAGAGCTAATGTTTTATTTATTTTATTGTTTAATGTGCTAAAGGCCACGAGGATATTGCAAGCAGGCCCTTTCCTGCCGTCATGTTGGGTAGACTGTAGGCAGCCGGTTCCTCTCTTTTCCTCTCTTTCTTCCTCTCTTGCTTCCTTCCTCTTCCCTTCTTTCTTATGCTTTATATATATATACACACACACAAATACAAATGCATAAACACACAAGTATCTCGGTCGATTTGGGAAAGGGGTGGGTGGGGGATACGCCAATTGCACCATCCCTGTCCAGAGTAATGAGTCCCACATCACTTTGGCTAAGCCATTGCCATATAGGAATCAATGGAAACAATCCCTGCCTTCCTCTCCAGTAGCTTTTCACAACTCACAAATAAAGAGCATGTTTACCGCCCATATTTGTTTCGTAGAATTTTCTAAATAATGCATGTAATAAGTTTTTTAAACTTCTTATCTCTCGAGAGGGTTTGCAGAATACCTATAGGTAAAGGTTGTACACGGTAAATAGTGCACTTTCTAAAGCTCTGCCTAAGATCCACTTGTATGAACAATGTGTATTCTTCCACCTCATGTAAAATTAACATTTTCATGGCCCTGTTCACTTTATTCATGAGTCGTTCAAGTAAACCTGTAAAATTGTTAGAAAGAGAAGTTTAACGTCAAGAGATAGAACTGTAACCCGTCAGTGTTAACCAACTTCAATGGACGCAGGCTAGTCAGTGTGACTGGTACAACCATAGACTAAAGATGAGGTAGACAGATCTCGCTGGCTGCGCACAAACAATCTCCATGTCCCACCATTGAACTGCTCACCTGCCAATACAGCTTGAAAAAATGGCATGTATCGGGCTTGATGTCAGGACACTGTTTGGTAAACAAGTGCTTTTGAGATGACTTTATACTTCCTCTAACCAATTTGTAATAATTTTTTATTAAATTAATACTGGTAAAAGTATTTTATTAATATAATATTGATTGTTATTTTAAAATTAAGATGTAAATAAACACCATCACTGTTGATCATGTGACTTTGACAGTTGTGTTCCTTTGGGGTAGGTCAATGTTGGGTACATGCGCAGAAGACGAATAAGCGGTCTACTTTATCTTTAGTCTATGGTTAAAACACGTGTAGGTGGGGAAAGTGCCATTTTCCGCTGTGCCTGCAACGTTTTTTAATTCTTCATTAACCGTTTCCCAGTTAGTAACTTTTAAATGTAAACTTTTCTCTATCTTGATTTCCTGTTGAGTTCCGACTTCTATCTCAGAATTGATTTTGTTGGGATCGCTTCCATTTTTCCTTCCATATCTTTTGTAGTTATAGTTTGTAGTTAGACTACTCGCCTCCCACCAGGGCGAACCGGGTTCAATTCCCGGCTGAATCGCTCCCGGATTGTCGCATGTGGGAATCGTGCCGGACGCCGCCGCTGGTTGGAGGGTTTTCTCGGGGATCTCCCGTTTCCTCCCGCCCCTTCATTCCGGCACTGCTCCATACTCGCCTCGATTCACCCTCATCGGCTCTCAAGACCTCGATGTTAAGAGCCGCCCACATCCCTCCACTCCATTATTGCCGTAATTATCGTCATAGGATCATAAAGTGTTAGGGGGAAAGGCACTGTCAGTTAGTATTTAGGTGAATAGCTGACCTGACAGCAGGGAGAAGCAGTGAGATGTGTGTGTGCGTGTGTGTTCGCCGATGACTACAGGGTGTTGGCAGGCTCCACGACTAGCGAAGATAGTCCGCAGGAGCCGCTGCAGGCCACACAAGTCCAGCTGATCACGCTCCACCCCTTATACAACACGCCCTACAACAACATTGCCACCGTCAAGGTACACTCTAAGAAATTACTCGGTAATTCATCATACCAGTGTATATGCTTAGTGAGAAAGCAGGAATGGTAATGGTTTCCCCTATACATTCATTGTAGCGTTCCTACATTGGCTCAGGAAACAGTCAAATGCATAGCGAAGTTCCCAAATTGATATAGTAGCGCCGCTAAACATTCCTATATCCGCAGCTTGATGTGAGGTATTATTGCCATACAGTGTAAAGGTTACAGTTTAGGAAGTTTACCAGGAAAGTTTTTACATTGTACTTGCTCCCAGCTGCTGTGACCCCCCTACCTGTTTCCATCCAACTGTGTAGACTTCCGCAGACACGTGTAACATTTACAATGCCATGAGCCTCATCACTTATATCCTGCACCATTATGCAATATTGTGGAATTTTTACTAACACGAATTATACTATTTTGACAATCCTAATTATTACAAATGTGGAAGTTGCTCGACGGATTTGGATGAAATCGGGTAGATTACATTCGGAATTAGCACATAGGGTACTTTTCATCTCTAAAAAACAACAGTTTATTAGGGAATATACAAGAACCATTTGAGTAGGCGCTGGTTGGTGGTCTGGTTTTCATATTCCTTGAGGAAATGTTCGTTTTTTCCGAGAAGAAAAGTACCTTATATGCTAATCCAGAATATAACAGCAATAAAGAAGAACAATTAAGATAGAGCACTTGGTCATTATAATGAAGGTTTGAATTTAGTACGTGGATGGAGCTGCGGCTAAGAGCTGGTTCTTACCATGAGAATAGAAACCGGTATCAGTCAGAATATGTTTAAATTGTACTTATGTTGAAACACTGACCGACAGATCTACTTTTTATATTTCGCTGCCAAAATCTATACAATTCAGTGTTTCCGTTGAAAATATCTCGAGTTATAGGCAAGTTATTTCTAGTCGATTCTGAAAGCATTTTGTATCGAATTAGACCTTACGCCTTATGGGCTGCAACCCTAATTCGTACTTGGGAGCGACTCAGACTTATAATAAAGGCGAGGTGTAGCTAAGTGAAACACAAGGGTAACGTCTCACTTCTTTATATCCTATTTAATGCCCAGTTAAACACAGATTAAACACAATACAATACTTGCTCTAATACGGGGGAATTAATTATATCTTAACTGACTCCAGTTAATATCAGGCACGTATATTTAATTAATAATCTCTTGCGCATCCCTATGGACGTCTACTACCTCAATATGGTGCCAAAGGGTGTTTGAAGTCTCTCTGGAACAGTGGTGGTCCCGGAATGTTTGGCAGTAGGTCAGCGACAGGCCTCGTTTCGTACCTCCGCACGCGCTATATGGTCGGCGCAGTGCGGAATGTTGCTCAGTCATGTTATTGAAACATCATGGCGTATAACTTGCATTTCGGTGTTTCGTGGTGTATTAACTTGTATTTCGGTGTTATTTTGGCCTTATCGCTATTCACCGTTTAATCTTGGCTCTAGTAATGACGTTTTATTAAATTCCAGTTGGCGAAGGTATGTTTCATTCACAAACAAGTGCTTGTCTGTTGAAAGTTAAAAGAGTTTAAACAAATACCTACATCACTATTGTCCACGTGACTCTGACAGTTGTGTTCCCTCGAGGTAGGTCAATGTTGGGTACGAGCGAAGAGGACGAAGAATCAGTCTACCTCAAGCTTAGTGTCTGGCTCGCACCGTAGACCTTAGCGACAGACTGGTGACGTAGCCAAGCAATGTGTCTGGGGCACCAACTTCCCGTTCAACCAATCCGGTATCCATTTGGTTGCGGTCTCACAACCGTACTCACTCTTGTGGATAACATGACGGTCTTTGCCGCTGGTGTCTCTCTGGGCTGTCCTTTTTGCGAGCGTTAGATTTTGGATACTTTGTATCTGATCGCATGCTCTGTATTTGTGAGGCAGGAGTTAATAACAATGATGTATTGTTTCCGTTCGTATGCCAGGTAACTGTGTAAACTTTATAATTTTAACATTTTTATACAGCATTAAGACTGTAGTAAAATAAAACGAGGAAGTACAGGACAGCGGATATATATAGAACGTCACACCTACTCTCTAAATAATACCACACATCAGGTTACAAAATGGAATGTTTAATGTTGCTACTATGGGAAGTTGGCAAGTTTCCTGCGCATTGGACTGTTTCCTGAGCAAATGTAGGAAAGCTAGCATTGATGTGTGGGAAATAACTTTACCATTCGCGCTTCCTCAATCTCAGAATACACTGGTATAGCGAATTGGAGAATAATTTCGTAGAGTGTAGTTACGCCACTGCTACAGGTAGTGGATTGTCGCTGTGATACTTCCATCATTTGATGTGCGTGGAGTGAGTGCATCACGCGAAATCGAGCTCGTAGCTTCCATGTGACTAAAGGCTGTTCACGATAAAGTGAGCACTTTCGAAATCAACCTTAGAAAAATGTCACTACTCCTACCTGCATATATTTTAACAGGCGCCCTGAGTAACACGCGCGCAGTTAATTTGGTAACGATGGATAGTTCCGTACTTTAACGCCGAATAAAACGGTTTAGGTAACCATTTCTGTTAACTTAAATTATTTATTTCGATATCTGTTTTTTTAATGCACATAAGTGTAAAAATGATCATATTTGTAAAATATTTACTTTTGTTATAATTTCGCAGTTTCACTTGACCGGCGCGTCAATAAAGTGATGAGGTCCATCTCAATGTTAATCTTACATAACGCGGAAGAATACACAACGTGCATACAAGTAGATCTTGAGCAGGGCTTTCAAAAGTGCTCATTTTATCGTGAACAGCTTATAATAGAATAGTTGTTTCGATGAAAGTATACTTTATAAATATATTTATACACTAGTGGAAATGCATTTAAGATCATCCTGTAGGAATACACATATCTACCCCACGGTCGGTACACAAGAATGAGACTGAGGGAAGGATTAAATAATAAAGTTCGTGCACTTTCAGAACATTGAATGTAACACATGCAGCAAACAACTAGAATAGGAGTGTAAACACACCAAACGGCCACACGTGAAATAATTCTGCCATGTCACTTGCCGTCGAAATGCCGAATGTTTCTCTGGGGTACGGCGATATCCCACACTCTCTGTGCGTAGCTGGACAATGGCGGTTGTTGGGGCTGGGCTGGATGTCGGGCACCATATCCCACACATGCTCGACGAAGCTGAGGTCTGGAGATCTAGCAGGCCAGGTTAGCTTGCGTACACCGCGTAGAGCACGATGTGTTGCCCTGGTGACATGAGTGCATCGCGATATGTTAGTAGAAAAACGGATTGACAACGCCACGAATGTACGATGCACTCGTTATGATGCACTGAATGCATACCACAGGTATGGCGATGTGTAGCTTAGGACATCCCATACCATAATCACTGCGGAACTGAACAACCCCGCCCCTTAGTGCAGCGACAATGGACTCTCCCGATTCGCTCGACGCGTTTCCGACTTCTGCGCGTTATTTTCTCATTTGAATTTCACTCTAAAACCCGTTTGGATTGGACGGTGTTTCTAGACGTTCTTCAATGCGTTTCCAGTAAAAATTACCCGCCACTACGACAATTTTTAACTATGTAATTTCGTATCTTTAAAATGGTGTGAAAATTCCATCGCAGTAATATAAGGCTCCCTTGATCTAAAGCAGAGGGCGTATGTAGATGTGTAAGTAATAATAATACTGGAGTCCCAGATCACCCTTATTCAGCCAAGCGTTAAGGAAGTCTTCATAATAAGAGTAGTATAATTATGCACATTGAAGACACCACCAAATGACACGATGGCAACATTAAGTTAAGTGAAAAATAATTGATTTTTATTTTAATCAAAGAAAATGAGAAAATATTAAAGCAGTTTTAAATGTTTGCATTGCAGTATTGTCTGCTGATTGATTAAGTGTTGGAAATTTGTGTCATTAAATGCATTCCCAAGTGGAGTTGTGATACTGACAGAGTGTGTGTTGAGGTTGCAGGCTGCTCTGTTTATATCCGGGAGATTGAAGTGCGGCGCCTGTATCATCAGTGAGGAATGGGTGCTAATTGCTGCACACTGCATTATCAGGTACTTACAATGCCAGGAACCTTTCATACACTCACCCTCACACGCTGCTGATAGTTACCCTCATGTGCGAAACTATGCAGTTGTTGGACAAGACATTCTTCTGCGGGAATTCTAACTCCTTTGTGTGGTAAGACATTAGCAGGCCTGCAGCTGGGAACAGGTTTTACAAGACTGTTATTTTCACCACCACCCTCTGTATTACAAATCATATGTCGGTGATCATCTACAACACATAACCTGCAAGACCAAGAGGGACGATTACAAGTAAAGTGGATCCAGTTGCGTATTTGTTTGTGAAATGTTAACTATGAGATTCAAACAGTTAAGGCCGAGTCCCAAAAACATGAAAACTCAACTTAGCATGCAATCAATTATCCATACAATCAAAATAAATATTTAAAAAAAAGGTTAACACTACTATGTGGTCATTATGCACATCATTAAGCCATTACCTCATAGGACAAAGATTATGGAAAGACAAACACTGGTATCGGATGGCATAGACTGTATATTTTTGAAAATAAAATGTATAAATTTGTTGAGTATTTTTTGTTAGATAATTAGGTAGTAGTCCTTCATATCAAGTTGCTTGCTGGTTAAGACACATGAAAACATACTACATATATATTAAGTCATCATGATTGCAAATTATATTGATATAAAACTCAATAAATTGAGAGAACAAATGAAAGTTAATGAAAACAGAAACAATGCAAGATAAAACAACTAGAGCAATTTTAGAGCACGGTGCACCTGCAAGAATTGTACTATATATATATTTACTAAAATTTAATTATATTTTCAGATACTGTTACTTATTTTGTTTATATTGACATCTCTTCTAGGAAAAAAAAAATCCGTTGATGGAGTTTACAATGCCCGAGGCTTCGTGATGACCAAAAGTGCGCATGCATTTTTACACAAAATAAATCGAATTGATTTCTTTCCTGAGTTATGTTCTGAAGTGAAGGCACGTCATTTTCCACTCACACTGGAGACGTGAGGCACAGTGGGCAAACAATCGCGCCTGTGGTAAACATTACGTTGAAACCTTCCCGAGGGGAAAACCGAAACATTAAACTTACTTAGGGCGGTAGAATGAAGGAATCTACAGCATGTTAATGAAGTTCTTCAACAAACGGGAAATAAACAGTCACGCCATAATTAAGTCTTTAAGGTTGAGAAGGAAAAAGACAGAGTCATCATTTCAGACAAAGGCACGATATCGAGAGAGGTTGTGATCTAACAATCGATATGAATTGTTGCTATAATGATGGTTGAGATTATAAAACACAATACACTTTAAAACTTCGTGATTCCTAATAACTTTGTTAGTAAATTTTAACGGCAGCTGATAATAGTATTAATAATAACATTACTAAAACAAAAATAATATAATTATATGATTTACAAAAAGTGCTGCCCTTTATAGTAAAATGTGCCTCACTCCGTCACCTAGACAAACAACAATCCTCAACCCCGCCCTTGGATGAAGTTAGACGTGCTCAACATTAAACACCCATCTGAGCCATGGCCCCGTCCTCGTTATTGTATGAGCTTATATTTAAATCAAGGACAAAATACACCAAACAGGGGTAGAGGTCCATTTCGGTGATGCACGAAAGAATGTTTTCCAAGTTCAGACTTCTGGTGGCAACAACTTGTATTATTTAAATTACAATCCATAAATTCACGTGGCATTCCCAAAAGTCTCTGGCCAACACATTGAAAATACTGAATTAAAAATAAATACTCTTAGACACATTACGCTAATACAAAAAAAATTGTGACCAGTTCAGTACCTAACATGATTGAAAATTATTAAATTCAGATGTCATTACTAAATACTGAATGTGTACGTAGTTTGGTGAAATACGATTGTCGGGTTTAAAAGTTATTAGAGGGAGAAGGGGTAAGACATGCATTCCAGGCAACATTCAGGTGATTGCATAAGCATATTCCTTCGGAAAGTAGCAGAAAAACTGTAACTCGCATAGTTGAAATAAATTAACTATTAAGAATATTTGTAAAACAATTATTATTGGAAGCGTTTCTACTTCTACAGTAATGAAATGCTAAACCGTAAAACTATCTTTCGTGATTCTCTACATATATGGCAGTCAGTGTGAGTGTCCAGGTAAACTTGCGGAGCGAGTGCCTTTGCAGTGAAGTAGTAAGAACGAACCAGTTCTGGAGCACGGGGTGACGAGGGCGTGGCGTGTCTTGCAGGAGCAAGGGAAAACAAACGACCAGCTGATGGAGGTCAGCTTGCACGTGGTGGCGCCAGGCCGCTGCGCCGCCCAGGTCACCGTGCCGTTGCCCATCCACGCCTTACTCTGCGCTGGCATCGCCAAGGGCGGCCACGACGCCTGCAAGGTAGGCTACTGTCATAATCATTAGGCTGCTGATCTGGTGCTCACCTTTTTCCCATGCATCACACACCTTGCCACGCTTCTGTTCGCGTCGCAGACTAGAGCCGCTCTCTTAAGGGTGAGTGAAAAGATTTGGGCGGTGCTTAACAGAGAGGTCTTGAGAACCAATGAGGGTGAATGAAATGAGTATGGAGCAGCGCCGGAATGAAAGGACGGGGGAAACGGGAAATCCCGAGAAAACCCGCCGACCAACGACATCGTCCAGCACGATTCCGACATGCGCAAATCCGGTGACCCGGCCGGAGATTGAACCCAGTTCGCCTTGCTGGGAGACGAGCAGGCTAACCGTTCGGCCATCGTGGCCCTTATCTCTTAAGGGGGTAGTAACTCTTCTACCTTGGATTTTTTTACGCATCTTCACAGCCAACAATAAAGACTTAGCATTGGAAATCAATGCTTAGCATGACATAAAGTACAACCTAACCAATTTTCTGGAGTTTGTACGGTTCTAGCTATATCTGTATTTTTCCATGTGGAGACAGAAATTATCAAATAATGAGTTAACCTTTGATTACCATTACAGAAGTGAATCAAACTATGTAAGAAACATAATTTGGAAACAGAAATATCTGTTGAGATGTTCCCTGTGCCTTGAAAAGTTTGGTTTTTAAATATTGATTCTGTAAATTACTTAATGGAGAAATATACGCGAATCCAAGATGACGGGCCTATTTAAAGATTCGCACACACTAGCGAACTGAACTCCATCGCGAATTCCGAAAACTGGCCGGAGCGTAACACGTTGGCCTGAGCGGGCGAGACTGCTGGCGCCTTTTGTGAACTTAACTTGGCTCCATGTTCGCGTTGCGCTCCCATCCACCTGCTGTCAGAGTCCGCGCATCAAGAGGACGCCTGCAGCTCTCTTATGCGCGGCTAATATGCTGTGCTCCTTGTGACCTTGCAATGTTCCCACTTTCATAACTTTCGGACTCACTATGATCACGATGGTTTCAAAATCCGTTGCAGACATTCTTGTCAAGGTTTTTAAGATATTTTTTTTTTTGGAATTTTAATTTTGCAAGGAACGACGTATCACTGTATTGATGTCTTCTTGTATATAGGCCGTTCACGGTAACGTGATCACTTTTTAAGGCCCTCCCGAAAGGCGTTAACCACTAATAAATATATCTTATTGCAGCCTCAGGCATTAAAATGAGGTAAAATATATACACTGTTTTTATTGGCCACATTACAATTTATATATTAAAAAGCAGCAAGAAGATGGAAATTGGATGAAAGGAAAACATTTAGAAGTGCCTTAAAAAGTGCCCATTTTACCGTGAACAGCATATAACCTGATTCGCTGATGTTTATGTGGCTCTATTTTGTGAGTGGTTAATGCTGGCATCAACTAACAAGCAGTACCTGGTTCACTAACTGCGAGGAGCACTCGCCACACAAGTACAGTGTCTACCAAACATTTAAAGATTGCAACACTTGAGGCTGCAAATTAATTCGGAACTGAACTGGTTAATTGCGCATATTATCTTACACTACTGGCTGATGGAGTGGCTTGCTGTAGTGTATTCACTTCATCCCGCGTATGTCGTGTTTGGTAGTTTCCTAAATATGTAATGCATCACAAATGTTTTATGTTTCTATTAAAGTAAAATTATCTTATTTTTATTTTATTTTATTTTAATTTAACTTTGCTTATATTTTACCTACAAGTTATAAGATTTCATTTATAACTAATGGCTGTTCACGGTAAAATGAGCACTTTTGAAAGCCATGCTTAAGATCTAATTGCATACACGTTGTATGTTCTTCCACCTTATGTAAAATTAACATTTCCATGGGCTTCATTACTTTATTCATTCGGTCGGTCAAGCGGAACTGTGAAATTATTAGAAAAGTAAATATTGTGCAAATCTGCTCATTTTTACATTTCGATGCATTGAAAAATACAGAAAGTGAGAGGAATAATTTAAGTTATAACAAATTGATAACTAACTTTTTTCGTTCGACTTTTATATATGGAACTACTTTCACTCCACCATTACCAACTTTACTGGACACATGTCACCCAGGGCACCCGTTAAAATATATACAGGTATGGGCAGGGACATTTTTCTACGGTTGATTTAAAAAGTGCTCACTTTATCGTGAACTGTCTTTAATATTAATATAAACGCCAAAAATATGCATGCTGGTAATGCCTAATAATAATTAGTTTCTATAAAAAATATTATTAAATTGAGTGCACACAAACGCTGTGTGTGTGGTTCTTTTGGAGTAATTGGCTATACTTGGCTATGTTTTGTTTGCACGAGGCGGAGGAAGATCATAGAAGTATATCTTTAGCAGGACTTCAGAAAAAAGTTGCAAGTAACAGTGTATGGACTTAATATATACTGTATAACTTACATTACTAGCCAGCTCCCTGCCGAGTTGGAGGTGTCCCATTAAAATGTATCTCCTGCAGTGAATAATATACAACCCGTCGTAATCACTTCACTATTTCTCACTCCGAGTGTTACAGATGTAATATTACGCTGCAGAAAACTGTAGGGAACTACACTTAAAAAAAAATCCTTAATTATATTGGAAAAGTCCTGGTAAAAATTTATCCAGAGGTGCCCGTTAACTCTCCGTAAAATTACGGACACATTGATTTTCAAAAACGGAACATGTCGGTTAATTCCCAAGTTAGTTTTCTATACTTTTAGTTTATATCATTTTAATATCTATTTATTTTAATTTTCACTATGCGAGTGTTTTGCTGTGTATAACAAAGATATTTAAAAAAGTTAAAATACTTTATACTTAAGCAAGACTTGAATCAGAGTCAAAAAGTCGCAAGCTCACGACCCTAATCATTTACCTACAATTCTCACATGATGAAGGAAGTATAACTTTTGAATTTCTATATTAGATACATAAGCAACTTTTTTAGTTTCTATTAAAGTTAGTGTATTTTAAGTGTTGCTAAGTGTTACAGACGCCTGTTGCTAATGTTTAATGTTTGAAAGAACATGTCTTAGTGACATGGATAACTCTATCTGCCGCAGAAAACGATAATTTTCCGGCTATACTGGCGAAGAAAGCTTCGTGTAGACTCGGCATTGTTCGTGCCGGAAACCCGAAGTTATATAAAATAAGAAGATTTTCCATATTTTGTATTTACTCACTTAACTCTGTTTTTTATCAATACGGATTGCGTTTCCGTATATTTACTGTACATTTTCGTAAAAACTTCCGTAAATATACGGAAAATTTAAACAGTGTAGAAAACGAAATGACATTTCATCGCCCTTGTTTTCAAATAATGAGTATGTCGCAACGTAACATCAAACTCCGTGTAAGCGGTTGATATTCAAGCGGCGTAATCTTACGTCGGCAACATTCAGAACGCTAAAGGCTGTTCACGATAAAGTGAGCATTTTTTAAAACAACCTTACAAAAAAGTCACTGCTCCTACCTGCGTATATGTTAACGGGCACGCTGAGTGACATGCGCCCAGTAGAGTTGGTAACAATGGAGGGGAAAGAAGTTCCATATCTTAACGTCGAACAAAAAGTGCCGGGTAACCATTTGTGGTAACTTAAATGATTTATATAGCTTTCTGTTATTTAAGTGCCTATTTGTACAAAATTTGTATGTTTTTGAAATACTTACTATTCTAATAATTTCACAGTTTCACTTGACCGACGCATGAAGAAAGCGATGGGGCTCATTGCAATGGCAATTTTATATAAGGTGGAAGAACACACAACTTGCTTACAAATACATCTTAAGCGGGGCTTTCAAGAGTGCTCAGTTTACCGTGAACAGACTGTACTGGAGGAGGTGCGCAGCTCGCACTGTGGTTTACAGGGCGACTCGGGGGGGGGGGGGGCCCTCTGGTGACCGGCAAGCTGCTGGTGGGCGTGGTGTCTGGGGGGCGAAGGCTGTGGCAGGCCCGACAGCCCGGGGGTCTATACCAAGGTCTCCTACTACAGGGACTGGATCCGCGCCATCACTGGCACCTCACCAACACGCACTCTTCCAGCACGACAATCATCCCGGGCCGACTGACAATCCTTCATTCTCACCAGCTGCATGACGTGAAACACACACGTCGGTAATTTACACGTGGCAATCACTTTTGTAAATATTAAAATTATTGTGGTTCTAATAAATACGTTTCTTAAATTGGCCCTCATATACACGGTGACATCAAAAACCTGTGATAGTGTGGCAGCGTGTATTACGTTAACACCACGTGCTTACTATGTAGCACTAATTCTCATGCTATACATATGGGTTAGTGCGCAGTGGATAGGCAAGCTAAATCCTTCTCAAAGTTCCCTATTACTACACTATAGGCTGTTCACGGGAAAGTGAGCACTTTTGAGGCCCTAGTTACTTTTTTCTTTCGACGATCTCTCATCCTCTACCCACGTTTTTTTACGTAAATATTGCCATGTAAGTAAGGAACTTAGTGTATATATTTTACTGCACTCGGAAGTTGACGTCTATGGCTAAAATATTATATAATTATTGACTTTTTTTCCCAAATTAGAGGACTTTCAAAAGTGTTCACAGCCTATAAGTGTATGTATTACTACTGCCTTGGTAACACTTGGCTCATTTTATCAAGTGTAAAAGTGTTCACAGCCTATAAGTGTATGTATTAATACTGCCTTGGTAACACTTGGCTCATTTTATCAAGTGTAAAATTGAGCTTCAAGGAGGCGTGTGTGTATTTGTGTGGGGGGTGCGAGGGAGTGAGTGAAGAAATTCGGACGGCTCTTAATTGTGAGGTCTTGCGAGCCGATGGGGGTGGTTGAAGCGAGTATGGAGCAGCGGGAAGTTTCACTTCGCTAGTACGCGATCAAATTGTACATTTTTTCAATTGTAGTTTGTTTCATACTTATTACGGCAAAATAATAATTTCTGAATTTGTAATTTACAACTGAAATTTTAATGTTTGAATAGTCATTTTAATATATTTAGATATGATGGCGGGCAGAAACAAAGTGAAGTTGGCAGACGTGGCGAGCCACGACATGGCGTGTTGCTGTTTTGCCAAACGAAGTGTAAATTATACTTGCTCCGAAAAATACTTCAAATTACCACATCACGTTTTGTAGACGCTGTGTTTTTTAAACCTACCTAAGCAAGTTACGATGTTGTGATAAATCTGTGTTTCCGCGGCAGTAATAAATATATTGTTACGGTGTCGTTCGTTAACCGCTGCGTGTGAAATATCGTGGCGTGGCTGTTTGGTGATAGTTACGCTGGTTCTGTGTATGCGTGATTTCAAATATTTGATGTAAACTCTTTATACGTTGTAAATGTAAACTGTTTTTTTGTTCTATGTTATTTGTTTACATAAACGTATGTTTAGTTATCACAACGTTATACCTTTGCCCTGGGTGTTCAAAAAACAGTCGTGTAACGTGATTTACCACCAATATCAACAAAATAACCAATTCTATCCTCAATAAATTTCAATAAACCTAATACACAGTAAGTAGCAATACATATAAATATGAATGGAATAGAAGTTACGGTAGGCTTATTTGAGTGCATGTTCACCGCTATATTTTAAGTTTCTATGACAAAAAATGAGCGACACAAGTTGCGTGCTTGATTTTAATGTCGCTTTTTCGCTGGACTGTCTTTTCTTTCGTTATTTGAACTGAGGCCGTCCTTTTAAAGAAATAAGCCAACACATATAAATAACAAAAAGTTAAATACTATAGTTCATTACCCCGCAATTGTAACAGTGCTTAACACAGTCGCGGCAAAATATTAACGTGCATTACGTGTAATGTGCTATGTTGTGGAAAACAAAGATGTTAATGTATCGTAACCGTAAGAACTATAGTCAATTCAGGCATTTTTAAAAAGTCATAAAGCTGACCTAAACAATGTTATATGCCTAAACTGTGAATATTCGTACGAAATGGTTTTTGAAATATACCTAGGACAGAATTATTTGAAAAGCTGTAAAAAGTAAACAACACATTTGTCAGGTATAAAAGTATAAATCACATTTCAATGTTTATTTTTAGGTGTAGCGAAAGTATACGAACATATGTACACACACAATGGAATGTAAACATTGATTTTGACAGATGCTACATGGCACTCACATGGCAATGTTTGTCTACATTTGGCGGAAGGATACGAAACGGGCCTGCAAGTAGATATTTAGCAGGGATCCGAGAAAGTTGCTTCCAATGGGGAATGGACTATATGAAACGTGGTTTGCAATAGCGATCTCAAGCAGCGACAATGGGTCAGAAATATCCATTCTTAAGGCGTACAGGAATAAGACAGTCTCCATGAAGATCGCCTTGTTCGCCTGTGCTTGAGACAAGCTTAAGCAATGTTCATGAAACGTAAATACTAACTTAAGACACCTAATAAGGTTGTCTTGACGAAGCTAATGCTTAAGATACCGCCCTAAGAGAAGTAAGCAGCTACGAATTCAAGATCAAGAAGCGAGGGAGCAATACGGGCGACACTAACACGCACGCCTAGTGCCTCATCGCTCCTACGCGCAAGGCGTGCAGTGTTTCCGTCGTGACGCTGTACTGTACAAATTATATGTTTAAGAGTGGGACTTTATTACACGCGATGGAAGCCCACGGATTAAACTTCGTTCGTACACTTGCACTTTTCTCTTACTGCTTAAGAAAACTGTATACGTAAGCTTTACAAAGTAAACCGATAAGGACATAGATCATTGTTTTCTACATTTTCTGGCAAAAAGTCGTAATTCGAGAAAATTTCTTTACCGAGATAAGCATTTTCGCGCACAAACAACGATTTCAGAGAAAATGTTTCAATACACTCCACTTAACTAGATTATTGCTCGGAGCAGACTATTGCACGTAAAGGCTGTTCACGGTAAAGTGAGCACTTTCGAAGCCCTACATAATTTTTCCTTTCAAACATTTTTTATCCTTTAACCATACTTTTAAAATAAATATTGCCATGTAAGTAATAAACACAGTGTGTAAATTCCACCGCACTCGGAAATCGACATCAAAGGCTAAAATGAAATATATTTATTGACTATTAGTCCAAATGAGAGAGCTTTCAAAAGTGCTCGCATTGCAGTGAATAGCCTATACAGAATGTTAAAGGCTGACTATAAAGTGAGCACTTCTGAAATTAACCTTAGAAAAAAGGTACTGCCCGGCCAGCACATATTATAACGGGCACACTTGGTGACATACGATCAGTAAAGTTGGAAACGTCAAATTAAACGTGTTAGGTAACCATAAATTATTTCTTTCGCTTTGTACGTTTTTTAAAATGTATCGAAATGTATAAAAGAGCAGATTTATGAAATATTTGCTTTTTTAATAAAGTCGAAGTTTCACTTGATCGACGCATTAATAAAGTGATGAGGCCCATGGCAGTGTTGATTTTACATAAGGCGGAAGAATACACGACGTGCACACAAGTAGATCTTAAGCAGGGCATTAAAAAGTGCTCACTTTACCGCGAGCAGCCTTTAGCTGAGGGAACACTCACCCGAGCGCTGCTGTGCTGGCCGCAACTTGGAAGGTGATGGGAGAGGAGATAAAATCACAAGGAAGAGATAGCCTAGCCTATAACAATGTAGTGTGACGAGTGCATCAGGTCGATGCGACATACTGTTCTAATGCTGGGCTTTCAAGATCGGACATGACATGGAGTGAGACTCTAGGATGGAACGGCTCTGGAATGCAAGGGCGGGGAATAGAAGTACCCTGAAAAAACCTACAGGTGTAGCAGGCGAATTTTACCCAGGCGATTATTGCCCCCTGAATACCTGAGCAGCTTGGCAGTTCGCTGACAACCCTCGGCTGACCACAATATGTTAGGTTGACACTAATCCTCGAGAACATTACCCTCGTCACTTTCTCGCCAGACAGTGTCCCTTGGTAGAATAACAATTTAAGGAACAAGTAAATAAAAGTACTGTTCAAACGTAGCCAAAAATTACGCACCGAGCCAGAGTCCTCAGCACCAGCAGGGGAGTTGCAACCCCAAAACAGTGATTCAACGCACGCCGGCTGTTTTTTGTAGGTGGTGACCGCGAAGTGATTATGCATCAGCGAAACTTGGAGTATCCCCAGAAATTATTTTCAAGCGTAGTAATTTCGCGTTTTGTGTAACTAATAGAGTGGAATTGTACCACCTTCCGAGACAAAAAATAATAATTTTTCCGAAAAGCTCCTATTCTGAACACGTCTTTTCTTTCCGTACGACACCCACTGTGCCGACATCTCAAAAATGGTATAATGGTGTACTTAGTACGTTCTTTTCCTGTTACACCCGCAAGCGCCATCGTCCAGCACAGTCCACACATTCTGGAGTGAACCAAGGTAGAGGAGGGATACTAGATATGCCTATTGTCTTACATTGTTTTCCTGCTACACCCACAAGCGCCATCGTCCAATACAGTCCCCACATTCTGGAGTGAACCAAGGTAGAGGAGGGATAGTAGATATGCCTATTGTCTTACATTGTTTTCCTGTTACACCCGCAAGCGCCATCGTCCAGCACAGTCCCACATTCTGGAGTGAACCAAGGTAGAGGAGGGATAGTAGATATGCCTATTGTCTTACATTGTTTTCCTGTTACACCCGCAAGCGCCATCGTCCAGCACAGTCCCCACATTCTGGAGTGAACCAAGGTAGAGGAGGGATACTAGATATGCCTATTGTCTTACATTGTTTTCCTGTTACACCCCAAGCGCCATCGTCCAGCACAGTCCCCACATTCTGGAGTGAACCAAGGTAGAGGAGGGATAGTAGATATGCCTATTGTCTTACATTGTTTTCCTGTTACACCCGCAAGCGCCATCGTCCAGCACAGTCCCCACATTCTGGAGTGAACCAAGGTAGAGGAGGGATACTTAGATATGCCTATTGTCTTACATGTTTTCCTGTTACACCCACAAGCGCCATCGTCATACATCCCCACATTCTGGATGAACAAGTAGAGGAGGGAATAGATATGCCTATTGTCTACATGTTTTCCTGTTACACCCGCAGCGCATCGTCCAACAGTCCCACATTGGAGTGAACCAAGGTAGAGGAGGGATAGTAGATATGCCTATTGTCTTACTTGTTTTCCTGTTACACCGCAAGCGCATCGTCCACACAGTCCCCACATTCTGGAGTGAACCAAGGTAGAGGAGGATAGTAGATATGCTATTGTCTTACATGTTTTCTGTTCACCCGCAAGCGCCATCGTCCACACAGTCCCCATTCTGGAGTGAACCAAGGTAGAGGAAGGATAGTAATAGCCTATTGTCTTACATTGTTTTCCTGTTACACCCGCAAAGCTCGTCCAGCACAGTCCCCACATTCTGAGTGAACCAAGGTAGAGGAGGGATAGTAATATGCCTATTGTCTTACATTGTTTTCTGTTACACCCGCAAGCGCCATCGTCCAACAGTCCCCACATTCGGAGTGAACAAGGTAGAGGAGGGATAGTAGATATGCCTATTGTTTACATTGTTTTCTTTACACCCCAAGCGCCATCGTCCAAACAGTCCCCACATTCTGGATGAACCAAGTAGAGGAGGGTATAGATATGCTATTGTCTTACATGTTTTCCTGTTACACCCCAAGCGCCATCGTCCACACAGTCCCCACATTTGGAGTGAACCAAGGTAGAGGAGGAATAGATATGCCTATTGTCTTACATTGTTTTCCTGTACACCCAAGCGCATCGTCAGCACAGTCCCCACATTCTGGAGTGAACCAAGGTAGAGGAGGGATACTAGATATGCCTATTGTCTACATTGTTTTCCTGTTACACCCCAAGCGCCATCGTCCAGCACAGTCCCCACATTCTGGAGTGAACCAAGGTAGAGGAGGGATAGTAGATATGCCTATTGTCTTACATTGTTTTCCTGTTACACCCGCAAGCGCCATCGTCCACACAGTCCCCACATTCTGGAGTGAACCAAGTAGAGGAGGTATGATATGCTATCTACATTGTTTTCCTGTTACACCCCAACCTTCGTCCAGACAGTCCACTTTGAATAACAATAAGGAGAAAGTAATATGCTATGTTACATGTTTCCGTAATCCCCAGGCCATGTCCTCACACCACATGGAGTGAACCAAAAGGAGGATTAATTGCCGCCGACTTTTTCTGTTACCAAAGGCATCGTCAACAGTCCCCACTTCTGAGAACCAATAGGGGATATAGATAGATTGTCTACGTTTCTGTACTCCAAGCGCATCGTCCAACAGTCACTTTGGAGTGACCAAGTAGAGGAGATATAATATCTATTGTCTACATTTTTCCTGTTACACCGCAAAATCGCGCACAGTCCCACATTCTGAGAACCAGTAGAGGTATGTTGCTATTGTCTTACATTTTCCGTTACACCCACAAGCCATCGTCCAACAGTCCCACATTCTGGAGTGAAAAGGAGAGGAGATAGTGATATGCCTATTGTTTACATGTTTTCCTGTTACACCCGCAAGCGCCATCGTCCAGCACAGTCCCCACATTCTGGAGTGAACCAAGGTAGAGGAGGGATATAGATATGCCTATTGTCTTACATTGTTTCCTGTTACACCCACAAGCGCCATCGTCCAACAGTCCCCACATTCTGGAGTGAACCAAGGTAGAGGAGGGATAGTAGATATGCTATTGTCTTACATTGTTTTCCTGTTACACCCCAAGCGCCATCGTCCACACAGTCCCACATTCTGGAGTGAAAAGGTAGAGGAGGGATATAGATATGCCTATTGTCTTACATTGTTTCCTGTTACACCCCAAGCGCCATGTCAGCACAGTCCCCACATTCTGGAGTGAACAAGGTAGAGGAGGGATATAGATATGCCTATTGTCTTACATTGTTTTCTGTTACACCCCAAGCGCCATCGTCCAACAGTCCCCACATTCTGGAGTGAACCAAGGTAGAGGAGGGATAGTAGATATGCCTATTGTCTTACATTGTTTTCCTGTTACACCCACAAGCGCCATCGTCCAATACAGTCCCACATTCTGGAGTGAACAAGGAGAGGAGGGATAGTAGTTTGCCTATTGTTTACATGTTTTCCTGTTACACCCCAAGCGCCATCGTCCAACAGTCCCCACATTCTGGAGTGAACCAAGGTAGAGGAGGGATATAGATATGCCTATTGTCTTACATTGTTTTCCTGTTACACCCCAAGCGCCATCGTCCAACAGTCCCCACATTCTGGAGTGAACCAAGGTAGAGGAGGGATAGTAGATATGCCTATTGTCTTACATTGTTTTCCTGTTACACCCGCAAGCGCCATCGTCCAGCACAGTCCCACTTCTGGAGTGAACCAAGGTAGAGGGGGATAAGATATGCCTATTGTCTTACATTGTTTTCCTGTTACACCCGCAAGGCCATCGTCCAGCACAGTCCCCCATTCTGGAGTGAACCAAGGTAGAGGGGATATAGATATGCTATTGTCTTACATTGTTTTCCTGTTACACCCAAGGCCATCGTCCACACAGTCCCACATTCTGGAGTGAACCAAGGTAGAGGAGGGATAGTGATATGCTATTGTCTTACATTGTTTTCTGTTACACGAAGCGCCATCGTCAGCACAGTCCCCACATTTGGAGTGACCAAGGTAGAGGAGGGATAGTAGATATGCTATTGTCTTACATTGTTTTCTGTTACACCCACAAGCGCCATCGTCCAATACAGTCCCACATTCTGGAGTGAACCAAGGTAGAGGAGGATAGTGATTGACTATTGTCTTACATTGTTTTCCTGTTACACCGCAAGCGCCATCGTCCAGCACAGTCCCCACATTCTGGAGTGAACCAAGGTAGAGGATGGAACTAGATATGCCTATTGCTTACATTGTTTTCCTGTTACACCCGCAAGCGCCATCGTCCAGCACAGTCCCCACATTCTGGAGTGAACCAAGGTAGAGGAGGGATACTAGATATGCCTATTGTCTTACTTGTTTTCCTGTTACACCCGCAAGCGCCATCGTCCAGCACAGTCCCCACATTCTGGAGTGAACCAAGGTAGAGGAGGGATATAGATATGCCTATTGTCTTACATTGTTTTCCTGTTACACCCGCAAGCGCCATCGTCCAGCACAGTCCCCACATTCTGGAGTGAACCAAGTAGAGGAGGGATTTGATATGCTATTGTCTTACATTGTTTTCCTGTTACACCCACAAGCGCATCGTCCAGCACAGTCCCCACATTCTGGAGTGAACAAGGTAGAGGATGGAAACTAGATATGCCTATTGTCTTACATTGTTTTCCTGTTACACCCCAAGCGCCATCGTCCAGCACAGTCCCCACATTCTGGAGTGAACCAAGGTAGAGGAGGGATATAGATATGCCTATTGTCTTACATTGTTTTCCTGTTACACCCGCAAGCGCCATCGTCCAGCACAGTCCCCACATTCTGGAGTGAACCAAGGTAGAGGAGGGATTATAGATATGCCTATTGTCTTACATTGTTTTCCTGTTACTCCCAAGCGCCATCGTCCAACAAGTCCTCACATTCTGGAGTGAACCAAGGTAGAGGAGGGATACCAGATATGCCTATTGTCTTACATTGTTTTCCTGTTACACCCACAAGCGCCATCGTCCAATACAGTCCCCACATTCTGGAGTGAACCAAGGTAGAGGATGGAAACTAGATATGCCTAATGTCTTACATTGTTTTCCTGTTACACCCGCAAGCGCCATCGTCCAGCACAGTCCCCACATTCTGGAGTGAACCAAGGTAGAGGAGGGATAGTAGATATGCCTAATGTCTTACATTGTTTTCCTGTTACACCCGCAAGCGCCATCGTCCAGCACAGTCCCCACATTCTGGAGTGAACCAAGGTAGATGAGGGATACTAGATATGCCTATTGTCTTACATTGTTTTCCTATTACACCCACAAGCGCCATCGTCCAATACAGTCCCCACATTCTGGAGTGAACCAAGGTAGAGGAGGGATAGTAGATATGCCTATTGTCTTACATCGTTTTCCTGTTACACCCGCAAGCGCCATCGTCCAGCACAGTCCCCACATTCTGGAGTGAACCAAGGTAGAGGAGGGATACTAGATATGCCTATTGTCTTACATTGTTTTCCTGTTACACCCACAAGCGCCATCGTCCAATACAGTCCCACATTCTGGAGTGAACCAAGGTAGAGGAGGGATAGTAGATATGCCTATTGTCTTACATTGTTTTCCTGTTACACCCACAAGCGCCATCGTCCAATACAGTCCCCACATTCTGGAGTGAACCAAGGTAGAGGAGGGATAGTAGATATGCCTATTGTCTTACATTGTTTTCCTGTTACACCCGCAAGCGCCATCGTCCAGCACAGTCCCCACATTCTGGAGTGAACCAAGGTAGAGGAGGGATAGTAGATATGCCTATTGTCTTACATTGTTTTCCTGTTACACCCACAAGCGCCATCGTCCAATACAGTCCCCACATTCTGGAGTGAAATAAGGAAGAGGAGGGAAATAGTAGATATGCCTATTGTTTTACACTGTTTTCCTGTTACACCCGCAAGCGCCATCGTCCAGCACAGTCCCCACATTCTGGAATGAACCAAGGTAGAGGAGGGATACTAGATATGCCTATTGTCTTACATTGTTTTCCTGTTACTCCCACAAGCGCCATCGTCCAATACAGTCCCCACATTCTGGAGTGAACCAAGGTAGAGGAGGGATAGTAGATATGCCTATTGTCTTACATTGTTTTCCTGTTACACCCACAAGCGCCATCGTCCAATACAGTCCCCACATTCTGGAGTGAACCAAGGTAGAGAAGGGATAGTAGATATGCCTATTGTCTTACATTGTTTTCCTGTTACACCCGCAAGCGCCATCGTCCAGCATAGTCCCCACATTCTGGAGTGAACCAAGGTAGAGGAGGGATAGTAGATATGCCTATTGTCTTACATTGTTTTCCTGTTACACCCGCAAGCGCCATCGTCCAGCACAGTCCCCACATTCTGGAGTGAACCAAGGTAGAGGAGGGATAGTAGATATGCCTATTGTCTTACATTGTTTTCCTGTTACACCCACAAGCGCCATCGTCCAATACAGTCCCCACATTCTGGAGTGAACCAAGGTAGAGGAATGATAGTAGATATGCCTATTGTCTTACATTGTTTTCCTGTTACACCCGCAAGCGCCATCGTCCAGCACAGTCCCCACATTCTGGAGTGAACCAAGATAGAGGAGGGATACTTGATATGTCTATTGTCTTACATTGTTTTCCGATTTGCGTTTGTAAGTCACGATAACTTACCAGAGTAAGTGAAACTGATCATGCATGTTTAGCGTTTGGATATAATTCTAACCAATTCAGATTTTTGTACATTACTTAATCTACTTTCGCACTCGTAATTAAAAGTAAAAAAGAAGCCTCAAACTTTCATTAGTAATTAAACAATAATAAATAAATAAATTACAGGCTACGAATTACATGAAATACTTAATTTGTTGACGAAAGTAAAAAAAAAACAGTTTCTAAAATAAATACCGACGAATTTTATTAAAATTATATTCAAACTTCTTTCAATGTAAATAATGTTAACCAAGTAAATAATCCAAACAACCACTGTATCATTTCGTGACTGGTATGATATAAGTTTTACTTTTTATCAAAAATATAATTAATATAAATCAACATATTTATAGTCGTCGTGTTAGTCACAACTACACCAATAAGAAAATCAACACAAACATTCTGGAGAAGTTTAATATATATATATATATATATAATGCTATACCACGAGAAAATATAAGGTAGACATAATGTAGATGTAATTGTTAGGGATAATTATATATATACATATATAATATATATGACGAGAATAGTGCTGCCATAATAAATATACCTTAGTCCGCTTACTAAGAGGCTGCTTCACCAATAATATTTTAACAGTTTGATCTCGATTAGCCGTTGTATAATATTGAACAAACATACTTGCTCAAATATTAAAACAAATATTGAGTAGATCGTGAAGGTCATAATACTTGAAAAAAATACTAACACATCGTTACTCAATCTCGATGGTCTCGATGAAGTTAATGCAAAGAAATGAAATTGTTTTCATTACTAAAGGAAAGAAAAAGTGAAATTTCATTTTAAATAAATCTTAAAGGAAAGATAACTTATTAATTTTTTTCCCTAAGCAATATGCATTAGCATTAGAAGGCTACATTCAGTCAGTGTTATAGTAATTAATACAACATGCAAATGTTGTGCTTGAATTACAGGTGTATTACCTAAGCAATATGCATTAGCATTAAAAGGCTACATTCAGTCAGTGTTATAGTAATTAATACAACATGCAAATGTTGTGCTTGAGTTACAGGTGTATTACAGCTAAAAGTTTCAATTTTATAACATAGGGTTTGCTTTAATAACATGAATTAAGGAGGATTTCACCAGTGTGCTACGCATTTAAGTGTTTGCAAAGGCAGTAAAGAATATAAATTCCAGTCTCGCATTTATTTAAAAACCACGACCATTGGGCAATTGATAACCTTGTCCAAGAAATGAATAAAAATACTCCAAACTGCACATAGTGAAGCTTATATATGAAGTATGTCCTTTATTATGGTGTGTTATCTATGGTATGCTGACAACGAAATGCCGGTCGCGGAATAACCATAGACTATAGAAGAGGTAGACTGCCTATTCGTCTTCTGCGCATATACCCAACAATAACCTACCCCAAAGGAACACAACTGTCAAAGTCACATGGTCAACAGTGATGAACGTGTTTGTTTATATCTTAATTTCTAAGTGTCAGCCACTATTATATTAAGGAAATACTTTTACCAGTTGAAAATTAATCAAACTGCATTACGAATTATCTAGAGCAAGTATACTGTGACTACAAACCACTTGTTTACTAAACAATGTTCTAACCTCAAATCCAATCCACGCCGTTTTTGCTAGTCGTATTGGCAGAAAAGCAGTTCAATGTTGGGACACGAAGATTGGTTGCGCGCAGCCAGCAAGATCGGTCTACCTCATCTCTAGTCTATGGGAATAACAGTATATTGTTTGGTACATTTCTATGATCGGTAACTGCAGGGATGTGTGGTAGCGGCAAGGGCCCGTCATAGAGCTGTCGAAGATGGAGCTTATCTCTGTATATAGGAAGGACTTCGTTCCCAAGCGCGCCGAGAGGTGAGTAGCTAGGAGTAACCTACACATACCTATTTCTATAATCGGTAACTGCAGGGATGTGTGGTAGCGGCAAGGGCCCGTCATAGAGCTGTCGAAGATGGAGCTTATCTCTGTATATAGGAAGGACTTCGTTCCCAAGCGCGCCGAGAGGTGAGTAGCTAGGAGTAGCCTACACATACCTATTTTATGATCGGTAACTGCAGGGATGTGTGGTAGCGACAAGGGCCCGTCATAGAGCTGTCGAAGATGGAGCTTATCTCTGTATATAGGAAGGACTTCGTTCCCAAGCGCGCCGAGAGATGAGTAGCTAGGAGTAACCTACACATACCTATAGGCTGTTCGCGATAAAGTTAGCACTTTTGAAAACCCTGCTTAAGATTTACTTATGTACACGTTGGGTATTCCTCCGTCTTATGTCAAATTAACAACATGTCACAAACAACGTAGAGAGGATTTTATGTCGGAACACTATTTATGTAAACAAGTACTTTGAGATGTACGTGCATACTTGCTTTAAACAAGTTCTAATGCAGTTATATTAAAGACAAACTGGCAAAAGGATTTTATTCATATAAAAGTGCTTGTCATTTTGAAATAAAGATATACACAAAAACGTTCATCACTGGTGGCCATGTGACTTCGACTATAGTTTTGCTGTTGGTTGAGTTAATGTTGAGTACATGCGCAGCAAACGATAATCGGTGTACTTTATATTTAGATTATTGTTTTAATTGAAAGTGCAATAGCCTGACTTACTATAGCTAGAGATGATGGAAAATCGCAAAATGTTTTGAACCAACCTATCTTCTTTAACAGTCTCACTATTTTATTCTTTCATGATTGGTTGAACACGTATTGACTAGGCTAAGTTTTGCAGACCAATCACGAACGTTATGCTTTAGTCTCAGAATCCTCATTGGCCCAGTGAAATGGGGCAGTGGCTTCATACATGCATGGCAGCCAATAAGGAAAGAAAACTGTCAGCCACGTGTACAGTAGCAAATAGTTAACTTTTCCCGCTATAAACCATGATCTCCAACTCTAGCGCTGCCAAATATGTCATATCGTCACACCGCACTCGCTAGGATCGTCACTGTAGTTCGTATCATTCTATTTAACCCATTCAGACTGCGAAGCTCAATGACCAATGATCTTACCTGTGGCTAAATGATTCGCAAACCATCTTACTGGTCTAGGTCGTAATTGGTTCATATAAATGTAGCCGAAAACATATCCTACAGCTCATTGGCTGTAACAACGAAACAAGTGTTATCTCGACTTAAGTACAGCACATATCATAAAATGTTTTATTTGCAACACCTAAAACCGTAAATAAAAGTGGGTCTGAAAGGGTTAATGCTGTTGGTATAGAGCTGTCCTTTACTGTCTTTTCCAGTACTTTCTGTCACCACGAGTTTTGGACGAGTAGCAAGTAGGCTTAGTTCTCCTCGCAGGCTTCTTTAACCTTACGCTTAACGCTCAAGCCTTCATTGTCGACATTTCCGTATTTCTCGAATGCTAAACACGCCAGCTCACTGGGTAGAGCCCCGTTATGCCATCACGTACATAGTATAGTCCGTTCACGGTTACTTGTCGACATTTCCGTATGCTCGAATGCTAAACACGCCGGCTCACTGGGCAGAGCCCCGTTATGCCATCACGTACATAGTATAGTCCGTTCACGGTTACTTACAACTTTCATGAAATGCTGCGTCAGTTCTACTTCCAGCATATTCTTCCGCCTAGTGCAAACAAAGCTCAACCGAGTCTTGATAATTACACCAAAGGGACAATGCACAGGATTTTGCATGAGAACTATTTCTTACTAGGCATTTCCAACACACCTTTTTCTCTACGTTCTTATGCACATAAGTTAAAGTTAAATAATATAGTTTCTACATAATGTGTAATTAAAAGTTCCATTTACCAAAAAAAAAATACTTTTGTGCAAAAAGACGTAAAAAATAGTTTGTGATACACGACATGTTTAGAAAACAAGCGAACACGTAAAGTATGGGGTGACTTTTTGAAGGTTTGATTTAAAGAGTATGAAGAAATAGCGAATAGTCTATAAAAAATGTGTGTGTGTGTGTGTGTGTGTGTGTGTGTGTGAGAGAGAGAGAGAGAGAGAGAGAGAGAGAGAGAGAGAGAGAGAGAGAGAGAGACGTTTTGCTGTTATGAACCCAGATCACTACTTAGCCCAGTCGGGCGATCATGCTGTTGAGTCGAATGTTGCTAACGACGCTGATAATAATGTAATCGAGTTTGTAACACGGTGGAGACGAACAGACAGTAGGTAGATTCCTCAGTCAGTCGCACGCAGTTCAAGAGAACGCTCACTTCAAAGACTCCGTCAGCAGACTCACCGAGTGCTTGACAATACAGAAGGAGCGAAGTAATAAGGCATTTCCTCCATGTTCCATAGCTAGTTTCCCGGCCCGACGCAAGGCAGTTCTGCAAGTGCCACGGTCATTAGAGTTAAATTAATATAACCTCAGTGTGAAATTTGAAAAATTAATGTTTTTTGACGTGAAAACGTCTTTAAATTTACAACCATAGTGGGCGGCAATTCAGAAAATCCGCTGGTAACCAAATCGGGGGTTACAGTTTGGCATTGCAGCTCCGAATCTATTGTCTACTTTCTAAATTAAATTACACCACTCGATTTCCGAAGGATCGAAGAATATGCTACGTTGAGTGAGGACTGCGAAGCATCTCGCGAGGTAGGGGGAGGGGGGGAAGGCGCAATTTTGAGTTCCTTTCGCATAGTCTCATTACTTCCGCGTAGTATAACTTTTGTCTAGGAAAAGCTACGACGCTCGTTTAGGTTTCAATTGACAGCTATCGTCAAGATCAATAGTTTGTGTGTATTAAAACATTTGTGTGGCGTGGTTATGGCGAAAGTGTATGCGTTTAAAGTAAAAAATTAAGAAATGGTAAAACAGTTTCGGCCTATACTCGTCAAAATGCCAAGTCGAAATCCAAAAATCTTATACGGTTGGAAAGAGCATCTCAAAAGCAATCCAGTGATACCCATAAAACTCCATATGATCGAGCGAAGCGGTGCCGGAAACGTAAAATATACATCAAGGCGTCCGAGCGCTTCAACGTAGACGTATTCACGCAAAACAAACGGCCATTTCCCTAACACAGCCACACCCCCTTTTTCCCACTTACCTACCATAAGTCCAAGTGTTAGATCTGCTGTCAAGGTAGGGACGGGAGCTAAGTGCGTCTCAGGGCTAGGCCCCTTACTCCTAAAGGGGAGGGGATCCATTCAAGGGGACATGAATCTTGACAGAGAGAGAGAGAGAGAGAGAGAGAGAGAGAGAGAGAGAGAGAGAGAGAGAGATTGGGCAGGCATAGGCGCTTTTGTGGTCATGACTACGTCCCTAGGTGTACCTACAGTTAACGTATAAGTAAGAAGAGAAAGGTAAAAAAAAGGCCATTGGAATTGTAAAATCCCTTTCGACAGGAACGAATTAAAAATTGCATGCATTAAAAGGCACTAAATCACATTAACGAATTTCTAAAAGAGATGTGCGATATGGAAATAAACGTAAAGAACACAAAAATAATGACATGCACTAGGGCTGGTGATCAAGTTGCCGCTGTTCTGATGGATGGAGAACAATTATACCAAGTAAAGGAATTCAAATATCTGGGAAGTGTAATCTCAGCTGATGTAAAATGTAGAAGAGAAGTAAATACCCAAATTGCACAGGCGAATGAAGCTATCTCAAAAAAGAAATATCTATTAATATTTAAAGACATCAACATGGAGGAACGAAAACATTTCGTGAAAAGCTTTGTATGGAGTATTGTAAGGTATGGGCCAGAAACATGGACCCTGCGAATAGCGGAAGTACTGAAAGTCAGGGCATTTGAGATGTTGTGCTGGCGTCGGCTTCTAAGAATACCTTGGACTGATAAAGTCACAAACGAGAATATTCTCAATAGAGTAAATGAAACACGCATCTTGGTTGACACCTTAAACAAAAGAAGAAATAGCTTCGTTTGCCACTTGCTTCGTCATTCTAACTGGTGCACCATCTTGTTTGAAGGGAAGCTAGAAGGTGGAAGGACCAAAGGAAGACCAAGCGTCAATTTTATAGACAAGATTAAAGGCAAGCACACTTATTTCCATTTGAAACTGTTAGCCAAACAAAGGAAACGCTTGGGAGACATGCTTGTTACCCAGCAACTTAAAGGTCGAGGAGAAAAAGAAGAAGATGCATTAGTATAAAGTGCTACAGGAGACAGATAGGTAGGAGCTATGCTCTTTATTAGTGGGCAGAGAATCATTAGTAGTAGAGAGGTTGGCGGGGAAAACTAATGTTGAATTTTAACAAGCTATCTTTGTAGACTTCGAGTCTATTATACACACTGATTAACAAGAACAGTTTTGTATGTCTTATAATGTAATGTGTTGTGAGAATGTCATATTTCAAGCGAACAGTTACAGGAAAATCTTTGAAAACTGTTTTCCAGAGTACTGTTTGTAACAAGTACTTAGGTCGGCGGTGTACAGGGGCGTGTGTACTGAGTCTCACTTCAGGTCGTGTGTGTCGTAGGGTGCAGTCCTACAAGCCAGCCGACACCTCGCTACAGCTGCTTGAGGCGCCCTTCAAGAACTACCTGGTGCCCCGGGACACGCCCCCTAGGCCTTACCACCAACACCCGGCAGCCTTCGTGCATCAGGTGAGTACACATCCACTCTCAAGCTCCTTGTAAAGCGGAGAGATAGAAATGTGTTCGAGTGGTATGCTCTTTCTACTACCTCTGCTCTCTCCACGCTCTTTCTCGCTCCCTTCCGTTCGTGCTACCAGACCCACTATTGTGGCTTGTTGTTCGCGTCGCAGGAGCACTGCTCTTTCTGCTATAGCCTATTCGCGTGAGCACTTTTGGAAGCCCTCTCATTTGGGATAATAGTCAATAAACAGGCTATATTTTATTTTACCCTTAGACGTTAACTTCCGAGTACTGTGGCATACACACACTTTATTTTCGACCTACATGCAGTATTTATTTAAAAATACGGTTAAAGGTTTAAATATGGCTGAAAGGAGAAAGTAACTAGGGCCTCAAAAGTGCTCACTTTACCATGAACAACCTATACCTAACACGTATGTGCCACGATGGAGAATTCCTTGGACGCTCTCATGCAAGCCTGCATGGCAGCTTGTATGGAAGGTTCTATGGAAGATTTGGCCGACTGCTGGCCGTTGTCATGGACGTTTTCGTAACTGGTCGTGTGCAAATTTCGATGGAAGGTTTTCTACAAGGTAGAAATTCTAATCAGTCAGAGAGAGAGTGTGTTTACTCTAGCTGTTGCAAAACGCTGCTTTAGAAGCAGTAAACATTCGTGTTTATTTCAAACAAAATTTTCAATTTACAGAACGAAAAGATTAGGCTCTGTGCATAAACGCGTAATGCTGTAGTCGTGAGTGAAGATTGTTTACTTTTGCAACCGTGGTTCGAGAACAATGATAAAAAATGCAGTCGTCTTTACTTTAGCGGCAGCAAGTTTCGTTCGATATGTTAGTCAGCAGGTTTCGTTGAAGCCTATTCCCGAGATTGTACAGAACATTTTCTCATCATAGGGTAAGAGTTTTGAGAGCAGCTCTTCTACTCTTGCTCGCTGAGGTAGAGCAGACAAAGTTGAAACGTCCCCACCCAGCCTACAAGAAAAAACCTGTCGAACAACTGCATATTAGGTGCTTGGCGAGTTCGGTATAACATTTCTTGAAAGAGTGATTTATTTTCCCTGTAATAAAACGAAGTGGCGTGCAGACATATTTGGTCACCCTGCAAGTAGCGTAGGAGGGAATTTTGTCACCCTAGCGTCTCATCTTCGCGCCATTTGCTAAACAAAATACGCACTTTCGCGCTTTGTCATTTGCGTCGTAAGATTAAGATCACATTCTCCTTTTTGCTCCTTTCACTCTCCTTCAAAATAATCTCACATATTCTCGAACGGAAAAGTAGTAAACCAAGCATACCTCGCAAGGAAACCTATTGTATTGATACCACTTTTTGGGCATATTATACACACGGCGTTCATAATTGAAATGTATTCTTCGAAACATAAAGGCTATTCTCAATAAAGTGAGCACTTTCGAAATCAACCTTAGAAAAAAGTCAGTGCTCCATACATTGTAATGGGCGCACTTAGTGACATGCGCCCAGTAAAGTTGGTAACGATGGCTGGAAAGCAAAACTACTATCTTAAAGTCGAATAATAAGTGTTAAGTAATCATTTGCGACAACTTAAATTATTTTTTTTTTTAATGCAACATGCATACAAGTAGATCTTAAGCAGGGCTTTCAAAAGTGCCCATTTTACCATGGATAGCCTATATGATTAAATAATTGTAATATTAATGGAGTGTATTTGTTTCCCATGTGAAATAAATGGTTATCCTCTGAGAATTACTACAAGAGCGATAGTAGTACAAAAAGTGCAAAGACAGTATTCTTTAAAATACAAATTAAAAAGTCACATTTTCAAAAATTAATTTTAAACGTAGGTAATATTAAATATATATAACCAAGATGGAGTCCAAAGTTATGGCAGAAACAAAAAATGTTTTTTTTTTCTCTAGATTTTGAGGATATTTTATAGCTTCTTCGCATGATAACAAAGATAATTTAATAAAATTATCACCTAATTTTTAAATTTAGTTCAACTTTTTTAAAGGCGTGAATATGGGAGTTTTTGTTAAAATTTTATGAGTGTCAGTTCCAAAAAGTAATCTCAACACATACTTTGGTGTCAGCAAAAGTGTTTATTAAATCTCTTGAGTGACATTTTATAATTTCTTCGACCCCCGGCACTTAGTTCACCTGCCGTAAGGATTTACCTTTTAACTATACTGACTTTAATTTAATCTCAAAATTGAAAAATTAAAATACAGGCGAACCGCAAAACAAAGTTCCAAGAAATATTCATGACATTATAATAACATGAAGAATTATTTTGACTTGTAGCCTAACTTATTTCTGCTGCGCCATTTTGAAATTTTTATGAAAAAAGGCATACAGCAAAATTTTTTGAACCCTTTTTTGAAAAGTAATTTTCTTCCATTGCCATGCTTGTTCAGTCTATTATTTCATATAAAAACGAAAATAAAAAATGTATGAAATTATTTTAACCTCTTGAACTTCCTTAACACACTACATCAACACCGCATTTATGCAACGCCTACTTAAAAAGTGACATATTAACTCTCATGTCGATGGTAAAATTAAGGGGCAGCTGGTGAGGGGGGGGGGGGGGGAGGGATGGAAGATAATACAGGACGAACAACACCCGTCATAAATACAAAAAGTTTTTTTTTTTTTCAACAAAACCACATTATTATTAATTACCTGTATATTCAGACAATTGCAGATGAAATGTATACAGATGCACAACCAAGATAAACCTCAGACTGCTTTTAAGCAGGAATGGTCCATAATGCTTTGAAAACACTTAATCAGTTTCTATCAAGAGGGCCCAGCTTCCCACTTATCTCTGTACTGGAGCCTGTTTTGTGATCAATTCCTTCATGTCTGCCTGTTGCATATGCATTCATAACTACCCGTAATAGTACATATTTCCGTGGATCTCGCATGTCTCAGCGCTAACCACTACTATTGAAATTAGCCTTTGAGATGCAATTCCTTAAAACAATGCCCTAGCTACAACAGGGTTAAACCATATTAGAAATTTTTTTTTTTGCTATTCGCATTCGCATATTGTTAAACGAGTGTAGTAGTTAGACTTCTGGCAGTAGCAATTATGCTGGATACATTTTGTTTTGTGTTAATCAGGGAAGTAAAGGGCGTAAGATTAAACTACTGTTGCAACAACATACACTCTAAATATGAGTCAGAGCCAAATCAATGAAAATAGTGAAAATTGAGCGACTGACAATCAGTGCCAGATAACTAATTAATATGGTGGCTGAATTTCACTGATTTATTTGTGATACCCACTGAATCTCAAGAGCACCGCTGCTCTAAATGACTTGTTCCCAGTTAGTTTGCTTGATTCGCCAGTCGGGAGTCGCTTATCAACTGACTTATAGTGAATGCTATTCCACTGATTTATATCACTTATTCGGGCTTGAATTGTAGTGCCACCTGTTGGACACATGGACATAGTGTTACGTTTTATAAAAATGGGTGTATTATTTTATAGTTTATATTAAACGTACAAGTTTGAGGATAGGCGTAACTCAAAGGTGAACACTATTTACCTATTCATCGTCCTGTATTGAGATCATATAAATTTCATCTCGTTTATAAACGTTTCAGTTAGTATTTAACTCGGAGTTCTTACTATGTTTACTTGGTTGATTATTATAATATTTTTTTTAAATTACTTAATAAAATCAAAGCCACTCTGAATAGTTTCTGAGGAACGTCGTCACCTAGTTCATGACGCCGTAGACTGATGACTAGACGCATGTCGGCGGATGGCACGCTCCTATCTATAGGCGTCTTCCTGGTGCAGTGTCTCCACGACAAAGACCTCGTTAGCCGTGTTTCCAGCCGTGATATTGGCCCGTATTAAGTAACAACCAGCCCTGCCAGGGGACGTCTTCCTGGTGCAGTGTCTCCACAACAAAGACCTCGTTAGCCTTGTTTCCAGCCGTGATATTGGCCCGTGTTTAGTAACAACCAGCCCTGCCAGGGGACGTCTTCCTGGTGCAGTGTCTCCACGACAAAGACCTCGTTAGCCTTGTTTCCAGCAGTGATATTGGCCCGTGTTTAGTAACAACCAGCCCTGCCAGGGGACGTCTTCCTGGTGCAGTGTCTCCACGACAAAGACCTCGTTAGCCTTGTTTCCAGCAGTGATATTGGCCCGTGTTTAGTAACAACCAGCCCTGCCAGGGGACGTCTTCCTGGTGCAGTGTCTGGACGACAAAGACCTCGTTAGCCGTGTTTCCAGCCGTGATATTGGCCCGTGTTTAGTAACAACCAGCCCTGCTAGGGGACGTCTTCCTGGTGCAGTGTCTCCACGACAAAGACCTCGTTAGCCGTGTTTCCAGCCGTGATATTGGCCCGTGTTTAGTAACAACCAACCCTGCAATGGACGTCTTCCTGGTGCAGTGTCTCCACGACAAAGACCTCGTTAGCCTTGTTTCCAGCCGTGATATTGGCCCGTGTTTAGTAACAACCAGCCCTGCTAGGGGGAGGGAGGGGGGTTGTTTTACTCTCTCAAGGCTTCGTTCCACGTCCTCGTAGTATGTTTGTGCTCTCGCTATCAGGCTAGCATGCCTGTTGCTGCACATAACAATAATCATCAGGTCTACGGAAGTGTAAATGTTCATCTGTGGCGCTGTGGGAGTTTCTGCTGTAGGTTGTCGTATGATACTAGGCATGACTTCCATAGCTATAAATTCTGCCACCTCACGTTAAAAGGAACGTCACTGTGCTAGACTCCGCAGTCGAGCAGAAGTCACTTGTTCGCAGGCTGCTGCCACATCAAAACCCATAATTCTGTTCCATTCGGTCACTCAGAATTAAGCGAACTGATTGCCAAAGGCCCAGGGATGGACTGGGAAGGTGTGGATTTTGGGCCTCAACTAGAAACAATGGTGGTTCCAGAATTCAGTTTTTTTTCGAAGGGGAAAATGGAGGGGTGGGAGATGCGACCACGAAGGTCTGAGTGTATAGAAAACCCCTGGAAAAATGTTTGAATTAGACTTTTAAGAATGGATTTTAATTTATCCAGTGGTTCTAGAAATAAGACATTTAGTTAGTAGAGTATAAAATTAAACCAAATTTAACTTATCTTACAGCTTTCCTCGTTCGGTCGTTAACTGCGCTAGGCTTTGGAAGGTTCTGCGAAATATCTCCTATTGGCTGTGGGCTACCGGCAAGTCAAATACCAATCGCTGATTGGCGAACGTGAGCGCTTCGATTTGAAGAGTTCAGTGCACAAATCAATCAAGTATATTAACAGATTCCATTGTACAGTCGACATATTTTGTTAATATTTAGCACGTGAATTTAAGCTCGCAGTATATGCGGGGCGGCTGTTCCACTTCTGTGTTGTTATCTATTCTGTGGCCACGCACCAGTGGCCAGTCTGGAAAGTGGCGAGAGCTGGAGTGGGGCCTGACTGACTGTGTGTTGTGTGTGCGGACAGCTGCTGGAGGATAGGCCGTGGCTGGAGAAGATGGTGGGCAGCGAGCTGCCTTCAGAAGAAGTGATCGCCCTGAGCCTGCAGCCCACAATCCCGCACTACACCGAGCACTTCTCTGCAGGAGGTGAGCGGCAATGTGCATGAACACGGGCTGTTACATGTGTGCCTGATAGGAAAGTCTTTAACAAATACGTTAACGATCTCCACTGTTGCTTACAACACCAACACGCGCTGCAAAGTGAAACTACATTTGTTTTATTTCCCGGTTTCATCGTACATTGTACGTGCTCAAACGTCCAACATTGCAGATACTTCCGTGCCAGTCTTGGCCATACTGTATGTTAACCCATTCATACCCAGTGTTCATAGTAGTGTATATCACGCACGTGCAGGTAATTTTTGGTCGCTATTGCACATCCCGAAGCTCAAGGACCAAATATATTACCTGTGGGTAAATGACTTTCAAAACGTCTTATTGGTATTGGTCATAATTGGTTCATATAACCATTGCCGAACATATAGTATACAACTTATTGACCGCGACAACGAAACAAGTGCTGTTTCGACATAAATACAGCACTCATCATAAAGATTTTGGTTAACAGCACCTTGTTATACTCCCTTAAGGGGAGTAATTGAGTAGAGCAGATCAAGTAGGGCAGTCAAGGGATTATTAAATTAATTTCACTAATTAAGTCTGGAGGACCTTGACTGAGAACACGTTACAATATACACAGTATGATGTGGCTAGTACAGTTAGGAATCGAGGTAGGTGTTAACGTCAATAAACTAAGGGAGGAGAAGGATATAAGTGACCCCAGGCTTGCTCTCTCACCCTAGCGTGAAGACACTTACCCCTAATCGTCGCGCCGTTCAGGGAGGACAGACGCCGACTGACACGCCGGCCCTTAGCCGCCGTATCCAACACACTTCTCGTCCACGCCCACCTTCTCCGATATCCTCGAGTCCCATTGGCTCTCCCTTGTAGCCTGAGCGAGGTTACTGCCGTTAGATGTTGATGGGATTGCCGCAACCCCACTGTCAGCCAGACCCGAATATTGCCCGCACTTCTGCAGATTCCTCCGCTTTCAGTCGTTGCCTTAGAGTCCCCGTTGATTCTGAACATTGTTTTAATAACAGTTGGCCGTATTCCTGTCTTACCCAGCCTCGCTTCTTGTGGCGTAATCGTAACAACCTGAACCCGTAAAATGAAAGTGGGTCTGAACTTATTTCTGAGCTGAACTGTCGAAGCCATGTATATGTTGAGGAGCACTTTACTTGTGTCTATTATGCTTCTCCCGACCAGTGATGACCGTACAGCATGCACGCTGATGTCGTTCACACATTAGAAGCGCCTACAAGTCAACAAGTAATATTTACCACTCGAAAGACAAGATTCTCAGGACATCAACCACTTATTCCTTGTTGTGTATAAAGTACCAGCCACAAATAACATTAGGTACGACACGTCTTTTCAAATCCATACATAAAAAATTGACCGCTAATACTGTATGTCTCTACAAATTTATTTAAAACTATTCTCCCCAAAATATTGTCAGTTTATTTTAAATAATTTCTGCTATTTTGAAAATTTTTGTTTCAACAATATATTTCATATTTTTAATCAACGTAAAACATGAAAATATCTGCCATGTTTTGTTTTATTTAAGCATAAACAGCTGAAAATCGTGAATAACCGAATAGTTAAAAAATATTTGATGAAACAATTATAAGGAAATAATCGAATAATCGATTATTTTACAAGCGATTATCCCATCACTACCTGGAATCGCACTGCCCGTTACCTGGAAATTGCTGAATGAATGGCCACGCCTATGAGTGGCCATCGTATTCTTACCTGTAATATAGTTTTATTTCGAATGTATTCTACTTAAGTAAGTCAAAGTATTTTATTCATGCAGTAACGTACGGTCAGTTGGAAATTTGGAAGTAAACTAACATATTAAGGTGATATTTCCTTTTTTTAATTTGGTTATCTGAATGAGGTTTCGAAAAGGTCCCCCTTAATGCAGTTATTAGTTGACAAATAATAATAGTTTTCAAAATATAACACTCAAAAGTCTTAATTTCCCGAATTCTTCAGCATACTAGGCTTTGCTATTAGATATTATTTCCAGTCAAATTTAATTTAATGCAATCTATATGGTGTGAAGAAGATACTGATTCAGTATGAGTGTGATTTTTATAAACAGGTGAGCGAGTATCGGCACTCTTAATTTTGTTGAAAATAGGGGCCAGACTTGTCGTAAATATATTTTTCTTCATTCAAGCTAAACTGTTAACATTCATTTAATAAATAGTTTAAACCGTAAACTGTGGAAGAAACTTATTTTTTTTTTTAACTTTCGTAGCTTGTAACACAAATGTAGTATGCCGCGCTTAGACTCTAATAAAACTCTTTGAACCTGCCTATAACATTCTTGTGTCGGAATTTGAATGTTATATTTTAGAAATGGTAATGATTTGACAACTAACAACTCCAGTAAGGGGATACTTTTCGAATCCTCTCACAGATAACCAAATTCCAAATAAATGATAAATATCACCTTAAGGAGGATTGATCCCCGCCATCTGGGTTTACGGTTTTTTTCTCTCCTTAAAATGATAGTGTAGAAAGTTTTTACATTTTACGGACCGAAGAGGCATAGGGTATAGCTTGGCTCACTTCCTGGGATTTATATTATTGGTTTTCTCTTCCTGCTATGCCCACTGTAGTCATTCCCAGGAAATGATCACTTTGTTTCTTCTCAGCTCTACTGGAATCAGCGGAAACTGCAGCAAATATAGAACATACGTGAACCTACTCTGTGATCTGTCGCGCCAAAAATTTTGATTCGACCTGTGAAGCAGACGGTATAGCGAGAAAACTGCTAAACATAAGTTGGAAGGGATCATTCCCGCTCAATCACAGTTTACCAACCGTTTTTGACAGTACGAGAGCAATGGCTGAGCCGATGTTGGTGACACGGGCACACCAGAGCACTTAATTTAGTAAGTAATAAGTCACGTGGTTTTGGCAGTCGTGTAGATAAAAACATCAGTTCAATGTTGCAACACCATATTCGCTTCACTAGCACAAGCAACTCGAGTCTGTCAGTAGAGCAGGATAGTCTTCAATATCGTTCGCGCACACTTGCAAAGTTCCTTCGGCTAATGGCCGCCTGTCTGTGTGAGAAGGCAGTTTCCACTCGAGTGAGCCAATCAGACTAAGTTACCCCGACACTAAACGTCTGTGATTGGCTGTCAGGCCTCTTTAGACGGCGAGATAAGTTCTAAACTAACGTGTTTTGCAGTGCAAGTAGTCGTGGAATCTTTACGTGAGAAACAGGTGGCCAAGGACACTCGAATTTCGCTAAAAGATTTTCGCTTATGATAGATTTCAATACTCTCCCGCCATATCAGCGGTTCTCTTAACCTTTTTGGCGGCGTGAATTGTGAGAAGACTTCTGCTTACTTGATTGGTCAATCGTAATTGGGTAAAGGCTGTTCACGACAAAGTGAGCACTTTTGAAATCAACCTTAGAACGGGCGCACTGAGTGACATGCGCCCAGTAAAGTTGGTAACGATTTATGGAAAGTAGTTCCATATCTCAACGTCGAATAAAAAGTGTTAGGTAACAATTTATGATAACTTAAATTATTTCCTTCGCTTTCTGTTTTTTTTAATTAATCGAAATTAAAAAATGAGCAGATTTGTACAATATTTACTTTTCTAATCATTAATGAGTGTCACTTGAACGGAGCATGAATAAAGTGACGAGGCCCATGACAATGTTAATCTTATATAAGGCGGAATAATAAATAACAAGCATACAAGAAGATCTTACGCAGGGCTTTCAAAAGTGCTCATTTTACCGTGAACAGCTTACAAGTGTGAAAATGTAGGAATGTTATTCGCGGGCATACACATAAGACGGTCAGCACGTTGTGGTGAACACAACCACCCCACCTTACTAAGACGTTTCAGTAAACAAGCGGCAAGGTGGTTTACAAACCCCGCACATAAATAGGGGGCGAGCAGGCGCCTACCCCCCTGGCCAACCCTCTCAGACGTCGAGTCATCGCGCTGCACTTGAGGTTACAGCCGCCCGACGGAGATGTCCAGTGAAGACTACACGACTACTGCCTTCCAGACACAGGGATAGAGGAGCTCTGCCCGCATCGCCATAACATAACAGTGGTAAGACGACTTATCCACTTCGGTGCAGGTCCAGGTCGCGATAATCCGCAACATAACTTAAAGTCACTAGCGCCTACATTTACTATAAGGCTAAGAACACGATTAAGAGGGTTCAGTAATTGTCAGTAGTAAATATAGAGAATTTCGTACAGTTTTGTATTGTACTATTCTGTAGCTAATTCTTACGACAAATCATTTTACATTTGAAATTAAATATATTGTGCAGTATTTTATAACCATCTGGGTCGCCTACCTTAATTTATGGCCTGAGCTATTGCCACCTCATTTAACTGTACCTCGAGTCATATAGAGTTTAGTATACTAGAAGTTCAGCATAGAATAGGAGTAAAAGAGTAGACTCAATATGGCCGCATTACAACGTAAATAATCCAATCGCGAAAGTAGATCTGTGCTGAAGTGTTATGAAATACAACTGGTCACGAAATCTTTTCGCGAAACTCGGGTGTGCGTAGAGGAGGGCCCTATGTATGAGCAGCGTGTTGTTGGCGTGTTGCAGAGCGCGCTGGAAGACCAGCTCGAGTGCAGCTACCAGAATGTTGGATACGTCCCGCCACCTCCTACCAGACCAGCTACAGACCACACATGCGCACCTTCCCCATCGCGCCTATACCACCGGGACACAACCTCCTTATTGACCGTAATACAACTCACTTTCATTCCTTCTAGCTCGCTGCAAACCAGCTTGTGTCAAACTCTCGCTTGTGTGTTTTCTGCACTGTTTCTGCTCTTGCAGTCTGTCCATACGTGCTGCCGTAGTGAAAAGCCCGTGACACAAGATACTTAAAGTGTAGGGACAGGTGTTTTTCGCGAAAATATTTATGGCCATGCTAGGGGCCTATACTTCCAATATCCTACGTCGACAAACACAACTTCTTTTGGTTATTGGCCCCGTGTCTACGTGAGAAGACATGTTTTTATTTGACTCGGCCAATCGGAATAAAGTACTCAGATGCTGAACGTCCATGATTCGTGGGTAGACACTTGAGGCGCGTGGCATTTAAACTTATCCAACCACGAAAGTGCATATGAACTAAAGTGTTTTGGAGTACAATTAGCCGTGAAATATTTTCGCGAAAAACACATGTCCCTATTAAAGGGGAATATCCTCAAGGTCACGTCCAGGCATAAGCAGAAACACAAACATTTCTCAAATTCGTTTGATCGATTCAGTCATTCATTTCAATCATATCTACATTAGAGTTTCTGATTACGTTGAAAACACGGTCCGAATTCCATGCCACCTGGTCTGAGTGAGTGATTGAAGAGATTTGGGTGCCTCTTAACGAGGGGAGGATGGAGCAGCGCCGGAGTGCAAGGGCGGGGGAAACGAGAGATCCCCGAGGAAACCCGCCAACCATCGACATCGCACGGCACGATTCTCACATGCGAGAATCCGGGAGCTACCTCGCTGGGAATAGAACCCGGATCGCCTGGGTGCGAGGCGGGCAGTCTAACCGCACCTGGTCTGGCGTTGAACTGGGGCAACAGCCATGAACGGCGAACTGAAACTGCGGAGTGTAGCTCGTTGCTGGATGAATACGTGGTGTTTGCGTCTTGCTAGTTGACAGAATACATTGAGATGGGCTTTCCCATCACTGCTATGTGCATTATCGGGACGCTGCATTTCTCGTCATTGTATTTGTAACATCAGCATACTGACTAAGACATCTGCTGAAGGGTAGGTTACCAGGCACTGATGGGTAGAGCCATTGTATTTCGCGGATTGAGTTGTCAGCAAGCTAGGCTGGGCAGCCCTCCGTACACTCGGGACATTATCGTTTACGTATTGGTTTCTGTGGTCAAGCGAGGTCTCTCTGTCGTCCAATCACAACTGTAGGAGAAAAGAACAAGTGTTTGGAGTCTACCTCGCCTCCGAGTGAATTCGCGAAATACTCGTGGCTCTACTGATGGGTGAAAGGTATTCTGACACGTTGCCGAACAGTAACGCCATTTGACTGGCGTGTGCGCTGGAGCTTGCAGCATATGTACAGACCCTAAAATTTAATGAATTCGTTTGGGGACAAGCTGCATTTCAAACATTTGTATATTCGACTTCTTTTTTCAATCGAGTCATAGTTTGTAAGCTACGTCCGGGACAAATTCGACCCTTTAACTAGGGGCAGTGATATTTTGCGAAAAAATTTCCAGATAAGATAGATTCCAAAACACTGTGGGGCCGTCCAGCTTTCATGATTGGCTGAAGCATGTTCTGATCCGTGTTAACTGTTCACGTACGGACCACGAAAGTACAGTGTTCGAGCTACGGAATCCTGAGTGGTTCGGTCAAATGCGGAAACGACACCAGCAGCGAATTGAGATATGACAACAGCCGGCGTGTAGATATAGTACTGAAGTATACTGTGTGCTTCGATTTTTTTTTCGCGAAAAATCAGTAGCGCTACCAATAACTGAACTGCAAGAAAAAGATCACCAAATCCCGTGTTGCCTATTATGATTCAAAACTTGGGCATCAGCCAATGAGAAACAATTCGAGACTCTTAGTGCACTAATGATTATGGCGTCTAGCTGCTTGCCAAATCAATGTGAGAAATTCACATGTTTACAGAAACGCAAGAAAATTTACACGCGAGTCGCTTATGGCCACCTTTGCAGGGACAGAGGTTATGTTGGGCTGTGTGCTCCCACTCACTAATCTTCTATTGGTCCAGGTTGACCAGACACGCTTACTGTATTATACAACATTTACTAACGGCCAGCTTCCAGCCAGTACAATGCCGAGTTGAAGGTGTTACAATGAAATGTTCCATTCCTATGGCCCGTTCACGATTTATTCACACTTTTCTGAAGCCCTGCTGAAGTTTTCCTTCCAGTATAATCCTCCACCTCATGCAAACAAAGCTTAACCACGTCTAGAAAATTACACCAGAGGGAAAATTCAACGTATTCGCGCGTGCTGAGTGTAATAATATTTAGCATAAGAACTATTTCTTACTTGGTATTACCAACACACCCATTTTCTCTCTGCTTTGAGTTACAGTAATTATAAATTAAATAAGGTAAGTGTACGGTATATGGCCTAGTACTCAGTATGACCTACTGGCTAGTTCTCAGTTTATTTTTTATTTACTTATAGCATATGGTTCATCAATACAATTTTGGAAAGAAAATAATAAAAATCAAATATTTAGTGACGTCAACCGCTTTATCGCGTCAGCAATCTTTGATATCATCAGTGGGTCCAGGGTATGGTAGCTGGGGATATTCTAGGAGAAGATGAAGTATGGTCTGATCTCCATGACCACAGGGGCAGGATGGATCGTCTCTGAGTCTCCATTTGGGCAACATAGAATTGCAGCGACCATACCCAGTCTGAAGTATATTCAAAGTACACCACAATTTCCTTTCAAGCATAAATTCGTCTTTTCCTCTCTTCACCGAACGCGAACAATGGACTGCTTATGTTCGAGTCTGTCCCTCTTTGCTGCCACTCCAAATATGGGTAGAAACCATTCGTGTCTAGGTCTTCAGCTAGTTCCAGTGGCGGTTTTCTCGACTTAAGCCTTGAAGGAACATGTCTTGAAAGATCCTCATGCAGCGGAGTTCCATAGAGTTACTTGCCTTAACACATTCCCGCAACAGTGCTTTCTGCCTCCTAATGTCAGGAGGGAGGATGTTAGACAAAGTAGGTAGCCACACGACAGGCGTTGATCTTACTTCGCCGCAGATGGTACGCATGTCAGAGTTTAGCTGGACGTCTACTAGATCCACGTGATTGCTGTTAATCCACACAGGGCAACAATATTCTGCGGCTGGCGTACACTAATGCCAAGCTGTATATACGAAGGCAACTGGCTTTGCCCCCCCTCCCCATGATGACGACGCCAACTTCTGAATGATGTTATTACGGGAACTCAATTTAGCACGCAGACTTTCAAGGTGTGGTTTATATGACAGAGTTCTGTCTTATGCTTGAGAGACTGACCGTCAAAGTCCACTTCCAATTTGGCATTGGCCATTCTGTTCAGATGAAAGCATTCAACTTTGGTTTTCGCGACACTAGGTTTCAGTCTCCAGTGTTTGCGAAATTCAACAAACACCTTCATGTCGTTGGCCAGGTCACGGTTCAGTTGTTCGAAGCTTCTCGTCTGGATGGCATATGCGATGTCGTCTGCATACATGAACTTGCTTACTATAGAGGGCGGTAGGTCGAGTAGGTATAAATTATGTAGTAATGTCACCATTAATACGAAATATGGCGCCACCAGCAGTTTCGGGAAGTAAACAGGACAGCATGTCTCTTTTAATAGTTGCGTAGAATCTATGAGCTGTTGGGGAGAACGGTATACGTGTGTATCTATTGCGCTGCATTTGTGTGTTATTATTTCCGACTCGTATGTTTCCTATTTAAATAATTACTTGACAAAAAATATTAAAATTGCTTACCTATCTATTTAATAGTGAATAAAGTCTGGTTTAAGGTTGTGTCAGGATAGTCTAAATAAAAATTAATTGCAGTGAGTTTTAACATAAAATCTCTGCCATACTGTGAGGTATCAGTATGGCTTATGCAGACCATATTGAGTACACATTAGATATAAGCACAAACACTCCCCTTCCAGCTTCACTCGATAAGAGCGAATTGATATTTTATTACATTGTATACCTTTCATGAAACTTTCAAAAAATTTGTCAATTTTTCCATACGATGTATAGTTTTCGAGATATTTCATATTACAAATGTACAACTTTTTCCTTCGCAATCATGTGTGGTTATTCATTCCATCTTTCATTCTGATATCCCATTTTCAGAAATGACCGCTGAGTGAAATGGGGAGATTTAGGCGGTTCTCAACAAGGAAGGAAGTGCATTGAGGTGAGTATGGAGCAACGCAGGAATGGAAGGGCGGGGGGAAACGGGAGATCCCCGAGAAAACCCGCCGAACAGCGGCATAGTCCAGTACGATTTCCACATGTGAAAGTTCGTGAGATACCTCGCTGGGAATCGAACCCGGTTCGCCCATGTCGAAGGCGAGCAGTCTAACCACTACAACACCCGAATGCGGTGCGGTGTATCTCTGGTGTAAGTTTCTGTAATTAGTTAATCTTTGTTTGCACGAGGCGGAGGAATATCCTGTAAGTATAACTTAAGCAGTAGGGTTTCAGAAAAGATGCAAATAACCGAGAATGGACAACAGCCGTGGTCTCAGGTCTGTTGACCACACTGCAAAATTTTTTCTGGTAAACTTCCTAAACTGTAGGAATTTTTTTAACCTATACACTGTATGGAAATAATACCACACATCAAGCTGCATATATAAAGGCGGTTCACGATAAAGTGAATAGTTTCGAAATAAACCTTAGAAAAAAGTCACTGCTCCTACCTGCATAATATTCTTAACAGGCACACTGAGTGACATGTGCCCAGTAAAGTTGGTAACGTTGGATGGAAAGTAGTTCCATATCTTGACAATTTCTGATCATTTTAATTATTTCTGTTTTTGTAAATGCACCTAAGTGTAAAACTGAGCAGATTTGTAAAATATTTACTTTTCTAAAAATTTTACAGCTTCACTTGACCGACGCATTAATAAAGTGATGAGGCCCATGACAATGTTGATCTTATATAAGGCGGAATAATACACAACGTGTATACAAATTGGTCGTAATCAGGGCTTTCAAAAGTGCTCATTTTACCGTGAACAGCCTATAGGAACATCTAGCGTCGCTACTATGCAAAGTTGGGAACTTCCCTACTCATTCGACTGGTCGTGAGAAAATGTAGGAGAGCTACAATGAATGCATAAGGGGATATAAATTTGTCATTCCCTCTTTATCACTAAGCCCGTATGTACACTGGTATGGTAAATGTCGGAATACTTTGTTATAGTGTAGGGCGAGGGCGAAGGCGTGTGTATGTGTGTGTTGCAGACGCACTGCGGCAGCTGCTCGGGGTACATACCGGGGACTCTGAGTACGAGGCTGGCATCAGCACCACCGGCAGGGTCGTCATGGAGGAGCGACTACACGGCCAGCCCCGCTAAGCCGCCTGCACCACTGCACACGGATTTCTTTATTACATTGCTGTGCTCTCTAATACATTTAGTTAACATATTCATGCTCTTTAACTACTGTATTTCAACTCAAATAAATATCCAATTCCTCAATTTTTACCTTTAAGTATAAATCGCAATATTGCAATTAAAATCTACTCAAATATTTTATTTTACTCGTTCTTTAGAAAAATTATACATTTATGATTTTTTATCTTCTCAAATACAACAAAATAAATATTCATTCGTCCCCAGTTAATACGTATTCAATTTTCAAAATGTATTGGAAAAATCTTATTACATTTTAAATCATTAAAACCTTTATTTTATACGACACACGTCTATCGCTGGAAGTGATGATAATTGTTCTAAAGTAAAAATATGTTATTTTATATCTGCCTTACTTATGTTGTCTCCTGTCCTCCGATTGGCTGTCGTCTGACCATGACATATCTCTCCGCCAATCAGCAATGGCGAGATGAGAGACAACCCGGATAATTTTATTCACTACTTTAGTTTAATAAACATTAATACTGACCACCCTAAGGAAAGAAATAAAAATTAACAAACAAAATATGAATACTGAATACTGTCTAGAAAACAAATTAAAAATACTTACACATACTACAAATACACTACAAATTAACTATTAAAATAACCAAAGATTGTACTCTTAACTCATATAATAAAACGTTATTTTGAAATAATATTAAATGAATGGATAACATAAGCAAGTAATCTGTAATAATATATAATGCTAATGTCTGTTACTAACGGTAAACATAAACCCGAAAAGCTGCAATATTACAAAGTTTGTGGCCTGAAGAGCTATCTGACTGTTCTCGTTTGACTGAGAACTCTTCAAAACCCTGCCTAATACCAACTTGTCTGCCCGTTTTGTATCCTTCCATCAAATGAAAAATTATCATTGCCTCTGACCCTTCCACTTTATTCGTGCACCAATAATGTGTAACTGCGAAATCCGTGAAATCGTTATTAATACAAATATGTTAACAATGTGCAAATTCTTAATCTACGAGCGTAAAACAGACAGAAAGTATTTAAAACAAATTCAGTGACATCAATTGTAAAAGCTGCACTTTGAACATGACGCTATAATATATGGGAATAATGTTCGTATTTTACTGCTAACTTAACTGGGGACTCAGCATACATGTTAAAATACTTTTTGAGAGGCAGGGATTATTTTTTCACAGGTTAATTTGAAAAGAGCTCAGTTTACCGTGAACCGTATGCAACAGCAATTTACACAATGATGCCAATAAAAAGAATTACTATCGCTATATCCCTTTTTCCCATCAAAATATTTTGTTTAGTAAACAAAACTGGAAAGGCAACAAAATTAATTTTCTTCCAGTATAATAAATGTTTGAATTAAAAAATAAATCTGTGCTCGCCCCAAAAAATTAGACTGTCAACAACAATTTTAGTTGAATATTATATATATATATACACACACACACACATCATTCGTTGTAAAATACAGCTCGAGAGATTATTTGTAATTTATATGACAATATGGATATTAACAGTGTTTGTTAGTAATAGTATAAAACCCTTATAAAACAAGTTCAACACGAGACTAAAAACTAAACCTGTAAAACTTGAAATATTTATTTACTTATTTTGTCCAGTATTTGAGTTGATTTATTGAAAAAACATTCCGACATCACTAGCAGCCATTGCAGCTGAGGATACTTGTGCGTAGCGCTTCCGGCGCAAGCACTCTGGGTTCGTATCTCGATCAAGATTCCAAATGTTTATAGTAACCGAAACTCTTCAATGTACGCAGAGCCGAACAAATATGCTGTTTCGCCAAACGAACCTCGCAGTTTGGGGCAAATGGCAACCCCTAATACGACGGATACCTTTCAGGATTCAGTGATGCTTTATTAATGAATTCTGAATGGTTATCATGCCGGATTTTTTTGCGCACGGGTCGATGCAAAATTTCCGGAATGGTAACCGTTCCGAATGGATACTTTTTAGTCGCCCCATTTCTGTGTGTTACATCACCCACCCACCCACACACATATATGCAGATACATATTTCTTACGGATGTACCATACCATGGACACTGCTCTGTAACTTGAGAAGAAACTGCAAAACTGTTATAAACAACTGAAAGGCATATTGTACAGCAAAAGGAATGTGGCGGGACGTGGATAGTACCTTATGCTGAAGTCACAATACCCCGACGAACCCGACACGACGAAATCTGAGTAGCAGCCAATGAAAAGCAAGGCCACTGTGACGTCAGTCTAACAAATTCGCAGCCCCGACAGCCCAACAAAACTAAGTTACATTTCTACTTACAGTCATGTCAGGCACGTCGCTGTGCGCAAAAAATGTAAATACAACATTAGAAAACAAAATTTCGTACGTATTTCCCTACTGTAATAAATAATAAACTAACTCGCGCCAAAATAACGCTCCAGTTTGTTTGAAAAAAAAATTTTCTTTCATATAAATTAAAATATTATCAAAATGAAAATAATAGTTCACTGTATCTTGAGTTTTAAAAACTAAATATTTATAATTACAAGAATAACTTGCTGTTTCACGATGTTCCAGCGGCCAACTTGTCGGAGAGCTTTCGTAGTGGTATTGTGACAACTGAATTAAATATAATATGAAATTCTGTCGAGTTCTAACGTCGTGTCGGCCTGTCGTGTCGTGTTCGTCGGGTTATTGTGACTTCAGTTCTAGACGAAGGGGAGAATATAAGAGTGTATCTGTGCCCTTACCGCTAATTCGGACAGCGACAATGCGAATTTACAATCCCGTTGAGCTATTCTAGATCACAAAGCCAGGTTATTGCCCTTGCCTGGTATAATATAGAATGTTGGTAATGCATGTTTACTCACACGTGTTTACATTATACCAGAGAAGTATGATATTATTTGATTGAAACATTTTTGTACCTTCCAGACTGAGGCAATTATAATCATTAATTGGATCTATTTATTTAGAATTTTGGTTTGTTTACCAATTTTTAACTAGACCACTTTTCACTATTTAAATTAATTAACATTTATACATTTTTCTGCATTGATTTCCATACTACAGAAGGGCACTGGGCGATGATTTTAATCGCTACATTGATTCAGAAAGATAGTACATTTTTTTTTTACTCCTAGGCTGTACCTGGATATTTTCAGAAAAAATGAACTGAACTAATTTGTCTGTGCGAACTACGACAGAGGACATGAGGTCGGGGGTGGAGATTGTGTTTTGTTGACCCAGGGACTTCCGTATGTAAGCCCTAGAGAACATGGCTTCGACCCAGGACTTTTCAAGATGGTCGGACATGCTTAAGAGGGCGATACGTCATCTCCTCGTAGCGACAAGTGACCGTACGTTTTTAAACCCCTCCCAGGTAAAGGCAATATCCAACAACGGGCCAGTTGCTTTCTTCGCGTACTTTCCTCTTGACAAATCCAATGAGTGTTTTGAAACCACTGGGAGGAAACGGTTTCTTACATTCTTCGACCAATGGGAATGAAAGCAGGAGGGCCTTCCCTTAGCTTAAAAGGCGTTCAGAATACTGGAACAAATGCGTAAACTCCAAAAGAACAGCTAGCGTCACCCAACCGTACCGCACTGTTGCTGTGCGTGTCACGCGACCGTATTGCCTGCCGCCAGGCCGTATTGCCTGCCGCCCGGCCGTACTGCCAGCCGCTCGGCCATACTGCCTGCTATCCGGCCGTACTGCCAGCCACCCTGCCGTACTGCCTGCCGCCCGGCCGTACTGCCTGCTGCTCGGCCGTACTGCCTGCCACCCGGCCTTACTGCCAGCCGCTCGGCCATACTGCCAGCCGCTCGGCCATACAGCCTGCCGCCCGGCCGTACTGCCAGCCGCTCGTCCATACTGCCTGCCACACGGCCTTACTGCCAGCCGGCCTTACTGCCAGCCGCTCGGCCGTACTTCCAGCCGCCCGCCCGTACTGCCTGCCACCCGGCCGTACTGCCAGCTGCTCGGTCAAACTGCCTGCTGCCCGGCCGTACTGCCAGCCGCCCGGCCGTACTGCCTGCCGCCCGGCCGTACTGCCTGCTGCTCGGCCATACTGCCAGCCGCCCGGCCGTACTGCCTGCCGCTCTGCCGTACTGCCTGCCGCTCGGCTATACTGCCTGCCGTTCAGCCGTACTGCCAGCCGCTCGGCCGTACTGCCAGCCGCTCGGCCGTACTGCCTGCCACCCGGCCGTACTGCCTGCCGCTCGGCCGTACTGCCTGCCGCTCGGCCATACTGCCAGCGGCCCGGCCGTACTGCCTGCTGCCCGGCCGTACTGCCAGCCGCTCGGCCATACTGCCTGCCGCCCGGCCGTACTGGACACGTCAGACACAGCGGCATCTGGCGAGAGGAGAATGGAAGGGGTTCCAGGAACAGAAAATGCACCGGGCAAGCAAACGGGGCTTATCTGCGGTTGCTACACTGTTAGAGACAGCTCAACATTCTTTGTGTATAATTCTTCTGTCAACATAGTTTATATTTACAACACACGAGGACCAGTGTGATTCAAAACACGTCGTTAATGAGTGCTTTCATGAAAACATGAGATTTTTTTTGGTATAAAATATATTTAATTTTATGCACATATATCTCTGATAAATTCCTTACGAAATAAATTAAATTAACTTTTTATTGTTGTTGATTAATGCAGAGGAAGTACGGGAGGCGAGTTGTTATAAAACTGCACACTTGAGAATACATGACAATTTCGGGATTGAAGCTGCAAAATTGGCGGCAAGTATGGGCTGAGTAATCTCGACAATGATGCTCGTTGATCTGACACGAGAATATACACATGTCAGCTATGATAATTAGACACACAGACATTTGAACACATTTAAGTATGAAAATCTTCCGCTATATTATCCTAATACTACATGCATTATGTGACTCAATTCTGTATCATATTGAGACAGGCTTTTGAAATATTGTGCGACCTGTTGTTATGAGAAGTGGTATCCAGTAACCTAAATGTGGATTTATTGTATAATATTATATGATATATGCATGCCTAATCTGTTACTGAACTGTCCGACAAAATCTATTTTGTGGTATCTCTACAATGGGAAATCTGCGTTTCAGATTTTATATTTTTTATCACAGAAAATCTCAAATTATCGCCAATGTTTAAATCTCTATTAAGTGATGTTCCTAAAATACGAGAAATTAAATTTGATATCATAAAAAAATGTCTAAATTTCAGCACAGACTTATAGGAGGCAGGACTACGTCTACAAACCACTTACTTTAATGAACCGATGTTACGTAGATGCTACAATAAGCTAACAGAGTGATGCCAATTTTACTCCAGCAAGGCTTCTTATATTTCTCAACATTTTCTTATACCTCTATGAATATTTATTTTAGTATTTCAATGAGCTGCGTAAATTTCTTTGATAGTTCTTTAAGCGAACGTTATTTAATGGCTAGAGTTACAAACATATTCTACATTTTCTACTAGCTGTGATCATATGTCACGCATGAACTTACTTTGTCTCCATTATTTTGTAATAAATTAACAAATTGTTTAATAAATGTAATTAAACATTCCAACCTTCTACGAATGCAAATGACTGGAAAGCTGCAAGATGAAATTGATGCTATACAACATTGGTGTGTTATTAATAGCATAAATGGAAACCCAATCAAAATTCAATTAAAATATTTCACATGAAAACTATTTTTAGTTTGTATAAATATTAAATCAATAATAAATTCATCAAACCACGAAAGTTAGGTTCGGGATCATGGTTTATTTATGAGATTATAAGTTATATTTACACAATCACGTATATCTGCTATATTTCATACAAAATATCTACATAAGTCGTTATGCATCTAAATGTGTCAATATTATACTTGTTTCTATACTTTACGTGTGAAATTAGAATATACTGATGTGTATTATGGGCGCATTACTGAAACCCACTCGAATTGAATATCCAACGGCAGTTAAGCATTTATCTGAATTTCCTAGTTGATATTGTATTCCAGGGTTTTCAAGCTGAATTTTATTTCAGCATTAGTGACGTGAATACTGTAAATTCTTTATGCTAAAACCAAACGCGATGAGTCACGTTTTTGTGATACATAGTTGCTTCACTCTCTTCATCCCTCTTCAGTGGCAATTATGTTTTTCCTAAAGTGACTACAATTAAGTTGTTATTTCAACTCACATGCAAGTCTAGACACTTCATAACCGCGGCACCTAGGCTAGTCTAGCCCTCGAGTTACCGCGGCAAGTGTTGGCTGTCTAGTCACTAAGCCACTGTGGCACCTCGGTTAACCTAAAGATGCCGCAACGCCTTAGTGGCTACACATCCTAAAGGTGCCGCGGATATTCAGAAACTATATTATCCAAAGTACCGCGGTGATTCGGAGGATAGATAACCAAAGGTTCCGCGGTGTTTCAGTGGCGAGTCTATGGTTCCACGGCTTCGTAGTGCCTATATTACCCAAGCTGCTGCGGTGATCAGTGGCTAAGACGCTTCAAGGCGCCGCGGTGATTCAGTGGATAGACAACCGCAAGGTGCCGTGATGAGTCAGTGACTAGACTACTCAAGGTGCCGCGGAGATACAGTGCCTAGACTAACCAAGGTGCCAAGGTCTCTCAGCTGCTAGATTACCCAAAGTGCCGCGGTGTCTCAGTTGCTAGATTTTCCGAGGTGCCGCAGTGTCTCAGTGGATAAACTACCCAAAGTGCCACAGCGTCTCAGTAACTAGAAAACCATAGGTGCCACGGTGACTCAGAGGTTAGAATTCTCGAGGTGCAGATGTGTCTCAGTGGCAAGACAATCTTTAGGTGCTACAGTGTCTCAGTGGATAGATTACCAGAGGTGCCAGTGTGTGTCAGTGGCTAAATTACCAGAGGTACCGCTGTGTCTCAGTAGTTAGATTACCAAAAGTGCCGCAATGTATCAGTGGGTAGATTACCAGAGGTGTCGCGGTGGCTCAGTGGTTAGAAAAAAAAGGTGCCTCGGTGTATCAGTGTCTAAACTATCCAAGGAGCCGCGGTGTCGTAGTGGCTAGATTACCAAAAGTGCCACGGTATTTCAGTGGGAAGACTGCCCAAGGTGCCGCATGTGTAAGTGGCTAGACAATATAAAGGTGCCGCGAAGATTCAGTGATTAGACTACCCGAGGTTCCACGGTGTCTCAGTGGCTAGATTTCCCTGAGATGCCACGGTGTTTCAGTAACTAGATTACCAGAGATGTCGGGGTTCCTCAGTGGCTAGAATTCTCTGAGGTGCTACGGTGGTTCAGTGGCAACAATATACAAGGTGCCGCGGTGTCTCGCTGGCTTGATTACTTATGGTGCCGGGGTGTTTCAATGTCTAGATTACCCAAGGTGCCACAGTGTCTCAGAGACTAGACTACCCAAGTTGCCTCGGTGTCTCGCTGGCTTGATTACTTATGATGCCGGGGTGTTTCAATGTCTAGATTACCCAAGGTGCCACAGTGTCTCATTGAGTAGACTACCCAAGTTGCCGCGGTGTCTCTCTAGCTTGATTACTCATGTTCCCGCCTTGTTTCAATGTTTTATTACCAGAGGTGCCTCTCAATTAAAATAATTCAAGTTACAAAAGGAGAATCTTTACTCTCAAGCACCGCTCTAAATGTTTAATTCATTTGAAAGGAAAAGTTGATGCTTATAAAATATTAAACAGCCAAACTTTAAATAGATTAAAAGACTCTCCTGTCAGCCTATCTAAAGCCCATCTGACGTAAAAATGAGACTTTCACGAAATATTTAAAAAATACAAATTAAAACTTATTTAAGCAATTCAAGTCCAAACGATATCGAATGATTGCACTTGCAGGTGGGTTCTTCAACACTCTCAAACTAGCGCAAGTGGATGAGGTCCCAATTCAACACCATGAACTTTTCAGGCAACTTATCGCAAAGAGTTTAATGTTTACTTATCACGAAAACATTTCAAATAAAAGGTACTATGGGCACCACATACTACAAGTTAATCCAAACTTAAATTTTGAAAACACCCTGAAAAATCAAACAGAATATACAGTGCAAATTATATAGTGCTCACATAAAACCCTAACTTGAATTACCAAAAAATTGCTACAACATGTCACGAACCCACCTCATCATGCGACTGATCATGCATTGCTGGATACATTCCAGCTCGCTCAATACTAGCGAGGTTATACCTGTAGAACAGAGTCCATCACGGACCTACGAGCAGTCCAGCCCAAAAAATACACCAACCAATCACATCACTGTTGCTCGCGCATGCACAGAAGGGATAGGGGTAGCTAAGATATAGGTGGGAAAACGGGAGGGGAGAGAAAGCCAAAGCAATCGCAGGTGGAGCAGCAGTTTTACTTATTTACACCAGATCAGGGCACTATATAACGTTGGCGGCGCCAACACAAGCTGCGCGATCCCCTCTGCTAGAACAAGTCACACCCCAGCTTTATTTTTCCAGTCAAATCACAGTTCGCACAGAAACAACACGTTGAGCACAGAAGAAAATAGTTAGAATCAGAAGTAGACGAACAACGCATTTAGTAGTGTAGAAAAGTTCAACAGGCATCTTTAAGTAAAAGTCAGTTCACAACTCTCAATATTTTGAGAGACACATTTACGGTGCAAATCTTCTCAAACAGCACCAATTCAGTCAGCTCTCCCGGGAGAGTACGCTATCAAAATCCAGGGGCGCAGAAGCAGGAGCAAGCATTCAGCGCATGAACAACGCAACCAACCAAGCAAAACTGCCAGGAGGGTTGCAGCATCAGCTGCCATCAGGCGCAGTAGTTCCAAGGCGGCCTCCGACGAATCTCTTCTCGCGCTCAAACAATGCACGACGCCCAGGGGAATTAACCAAAACAAAACAAAATAGAAGGGTGAGATTGAGAATATCAAAACTATAGTAAGGAAGGGGAGAAGAGAAGGGCATTACATACACGAGCAGAAACCAAAATGCAAAGTTAAAGCAATTAAACCTCAAAAATAAAATAAAATTCTTTACTATTGAACCAGAAATTTACTAAGTTAAATATCTTAAGAATCAACACATTACAAATTCCATTATTTTAATACGACCAAAATTTATATATAAAAAATTATAGAATTCTAAAACAATCCAGAATAAATTAAACCCAATATCTAACAAATACCTCTTGAGGTGACACATGTGAGCTTTGTGAAACTCACGTGAAATCCCCCCCCCCCCAAAAACTTAACATTACAGTGTTGAATCCTAAATATTTAGAGATTTGGTACGCCCCAATGAATTTAGGAATCAATTTAGAACCAAGCTCCTTCCCGCTATCGGCCAGAACATGATTTCTGCAAAGAACCTATCACCGACAGAAAATGGAGGATAGATTCTGCCTTTATCAAGGCGCGCAACCACTTCGCGTTTCGCTGCGTTAAGGTGGCTAGCAACCCCATCGAGGAGTCGGTCCAGCGAGCCAGAATCCAAGGAAGATGGCAAAGGAAGGTTCCAAATATTAAGTAAAGGATGTGGCAAATGACGACCCAAAAATGGAAGAGGAGGTGAGCCAGTTGAGTCATGAATCGTCGCATTTAACCCGGCATTAATGAGCTCCAGATCGCGATCCCATTCAGTGTGGTCCCAGATATGAAATATGGTAAGGCAAGTCGTGATATTTTTGCTACAATGTTCAACTTGGTTGCCCTCGGGAAAATACGCACTTGAGGTGTAAAACTTGACCGCCCACTTAAAGCACATGTCCTTAAAACAATGTGACTGTGAGTACCGCGGGTTGTCTGTTACCAGCTCGGCGGGGGTACCAAATACCTTCCAAATTAGTTCTTGCAGAACTTTTACAATAGAAGAAGCCCTCATGTTCTTTAGAGGGAGTAAAATTACAAATTTTGCGAAGGTGTCCAACATAATTAAAAGACAAACATTTCCTCTCTTAGAACGAACTAAGTGCCCAAAAATATCTAATTGTACGACATGCCAGGGACAATAGGGAACCTGCAGAGGGGTTTTACCAAAATTTGTTAAACGGGGCCGTCTTACAACGTTGACAACAGTCACACATTCTCACATATTGTGTTACATCCTGTCGTAAACTAGGCAAGGCAAAATGCAAGGAAATTCTTTCAAATGTTTTACTAATTCCCAGGTAGCCATCATACAAAGAGCCAAGAAAATATTTTAAAATCATGAGTCTTAACTTTCCCAGAATTATCCATATACGTGCACGTCCGGTCTTGCCAGAAAAATATAACAATCAGTCCTTATCAAAATAAGGATACTGAATCCCAGAAGCCAAATCTCGTTTCACGTGTTGACACCAGGTATCTGAAATTTGTACGTCACGAAGCTGGACAAAAACTCCGGGAAGCCCTGAATTAACCCGAGAGAAGCTGGAGGGTCTACGAGAATATGTTCAAATTCATTTTCATCGAACATACGCATTAATGCGTGTGCTACTGGATTTTCCGCACCCCTAACATGGTGAGTCTTAAAGCGAAATCTCGACAAGCGTAAAACACATCTCCATAGTTTTTCCAGCTGATGTGAAAGTGACAAAACCCAACTGCGGGCCTGATAATCTGTAAATAGGTCACATTCGTCATGTTCTATGCAGCGGGCGAATTTTTCCAACCCGAACAGGCAGGCAAGCGTTTCCTTTTCGTATGTTCCTAGAGTTAGTTCTGATTGATTCGAAGAAGACCTACTCGCAAATACTACTGGTGCAATGTGACCGTCCGCCATTGACCCAGCATTGCCCCAAAGCAAGTGACAAAGAGTCCGCTTGGAATACAAACCGTTCTTTAAAACCGGGCAAAATCAATATCGGCGACGAGCTAAGTTTCTCTTTCAAAGTATTCCTGGCAAACAAACTGTACTCCTTTTTTTTTAGATCGTTAAACTGCTGCAATTTCCGAGTAGTGTTCAATAAATTGTTCTACGATGCTGCACACGACTGTCTCTGTAGCGACATGCATGGTACACTAGTCGCTCTACGAAGCTGCACACTACTGTCTCTGTAGCGGAAGCATGGTACACTCGTAGCTCTACATAGCTGGACACGACTGTTTCCGTAGCGACATGCATTGCACTGGTGTCGCTCTACGTAGCTGCACACGACTGTCTCTGTAGCGACATGCATGGTACACTAGTCGCTCTACGTAGCTGCACACTACTGTCTCTGTAGCGGGTAGCATGGTACACTCGTAGCTCTACATAGCTGGACACGACTGTTTCCGTAGCGACATGCATGGCACTGGTGTCGCTCTACGTAGCTGCACACGACTGTCTCTGTAGCGGGTAGCATGGTACACTCGTAGCTCTACATAGCTGGACACGACTGTCTCTGTAGCGGGTAGCATGGTACACTCGTAGCTCTACATAGCTGGACACGACTGTTTCCGTAGCGACATGCATGGCACTGGTGTCGCTCTACGTAGCTGCACACGACTGTCTCTGTAGCGACATGCATGGTACACTAGTCGCTCTACGTAGCTGGACACGACTGTCTCTGTAGCGGGTAGCATGGTACACTCGTAGCTCTACATAGCTGGACACGACTGTTTCCGTAGCGACATGCATGGCACTGGTGTCGCTCTACGTAGCTGCACACTACTGTCTCTGTAGCGACATGCATAGTACACTAGTCGCTCTACGTAGCTGCACACTACTGTCTCTGTAGCGGGTAGCATGGTACACTCGTAGCTCTACATAGCTGGACACGACTGTTTCCGTAGCGACATGCATTGCACTGGTGTCGCTCTACGTAGCTGCACACGACTGTCTCTGTAGCGACATGCATGGTACACTAGTCGCTCTACGTAGCTGCACACTACTGTCTCTGTAGCGGGTAGCATGGTACACTCGTAGCTCTACATAGCTGGACACGACTGTTTCCGTAGCGACATGCATGGCACTGGTGTCGCTCTACGTAGCTGCACACTACTGTCTCTGTAGCGGGTAGCATGGTACACTCGTAGCTCTACATAGCTGGACACGACTGTTTCCGTAGCGACATGCATGGCACTGGTGTCGCTCTACGTAGCTGCACACGACTGTCTCTGTAGCGGGTAGCATGGTACACTCGTAGCTCTACATAGCTGGACACGACTGTCTCTGTAGCGGGTAGCATGGTACACTCGTAGCTCTACATAGCTGGACACGACTGTTTCCGTAGCGACATGCATGGCACTGGTGTCGCTCTACGTAGCTGCACACTACTGTCTCTGTAGCGACATGCATAGTACACTAGTCGCTCTACGTAGCTGCACACTACTGTCTCTGTAGCGGGTAGCATGGTACACTCGTAGCTCTACATAGCTGGACACGACTGTTTCCGTAGCGACATGCATTGCACTGGTGTCGCTCTACGTAGCTGCACACGACTGTCTCTGTAGCGACATGCATGGTACACTAGTCGCTCTACGTAGCTGCACACTACTGTCTCTGTAGCGGGTAGCATGGTACACTCGTAGCTCTACATAGCTGGACACGACTGTTTCCGTAGCGACATGCATGGCACTGGTGTCGCTCTACGTAGCTGCATACGACTGTCTATGTAGCGACATGCATAGTACACTAGTCGCTCTACGTAGCTGCACACTACTGTCTCTGTAGCGGGTAGCATGGTACACTCGTAGCTCTACATAGCTGGACACGACTGTTTCCGTAGCGACATGCATGGCACTGGTGTCGCTCTACGTAGCTGCATACGACTGTCTATGTAGCGACATGCATGGTACACTAGTCGCTCTACGTAGCTGCACACTACTGTCTCTGTAGCAGCATGCCTGATACACGTATGCCTCTACATAGCTGCACACGACTTTCTCCGTAGAAACATACATGTATGGTTCATGTGTCGCCCTATGTAGCTGCAAACGACTGTCTCTATAGTGGCATGCATAGTACTCGTGTCACTCTATGTAGCTACACAGGACTGTCTCTGCAGCGGCATGAATTATACACATATCGCTCTACGTGGCTCCACACGACTGTCTCTGTAATTGGCAGCATGTTACATGCAATTAACGCCTCACATGTCTGTGCTGCCCTTTGTTACACAACATCTTTCGTCCATCCCCGCCCGCAATAATCTATTGGAGCGGCCTATTTAATGGGTTTCCAATTTTTCGTGTTTGTCTGTAAATATTTGGAACAGGACCCGCATTCATATTTAAATTTTTAGCCTCAAATGACTCGAGTAATAATCCATGTGAGTGGCGGTAACTCCTCGTGAATCTTTCTTGAATAATAATATATGTTAGTTAATATTCCTAATAATTTACACATCTTTTCATAATCGAAGTGGTATCAAAAATATTATTTCGTATCATATTGATAACAACTTTAAAGCGACTTCATTAATATTATTTTTTTAAAGCATACTTAATTTTCCCAGTGAGGTGAAATCGGAGACTACAATTTTGGATTGGCAAGCTTGCCTGCAAATTCCAAGATGTGTATAAACCACAACGTATGAGATATTCACACTCTTCATATTATTACTTTTTTACATTTCCTTTGCCTTTTAAAATGCAAATTACTCTTGGCCGAAGTCTTATTTCGTAGCACTTTTCATAAAATATTATTTGCCGTGTAGCTCTTTTATAAATAATGATGAGATATATATAAAAATACTTTTATTGTAGCTTAGTGTACGCATCTTTCTAATGGATAAATAATATCTTGTTTAATATTTCTCGCCGAATGCTTAGAACCTCTCGCATGGCAGGGAGTGCACTAGCCACCTCGGTTAACATTGCGTCATTGGGACGATCTACAAACCCTGGATGTTTAAAGCAATAATAATTTTAGTATCAGTGATTTCCATCTGACGTCCAAGTAAACTCGTACAGAATATTTTTTGAGTTATAGTTTAAGCACAATGTTTAACATCAAGCTGATTATTTACTAAAGTAAAATATTAATAAATCCAAAAGCTTTGCATTTATAAACATAATAATTACTGGTCACGTGTATTACAATTCATCCGACGTAAGTGGAGAAATAACATGGTTAGGCGAAACATCGCGCGTGGCACTGAACGGGGAAAGTGTGTTTGAACTTAGGCGATTCTTCCTCAAAGCAGAGGTTGTACGGTCGCTCGCCAGGTACGGTCGCCTGACGCATCAGCAAATTTCGTCTCAGAAATGTAGCATTTTATGAATTAGAAGTGTGCTCTTTTAGTACGAAGTTTTCATATGCCACATATTACTATACTGTTCCATTACTGGTCGAAAAATAGAGGGACGAACTTGCAGTAAGCCCCTATAGTCCAGTAATATTAGGGAAAAATTCCTCCTTGCCTGGAAAGAATTACCCGGAAGGGGATACTTTGCATATGCCTAGCTCTAGTGCCAAGTAATAACATACCAAAAATCAACATCTGTAAAATGTTGTGCTATGACTGCCATATTGGAAAATGGCGGCCATTTTCTCATTTTCAGTCATTTTTCATTAACGCTTTGAGATATCGCAAACTGATCTTAACAAAAGTTGAAGAACACAAGAAAATAAAACTTTTTTAAATATAATATTTTTTTTCTTATCTGCAAACAGTTACAAAACTACGGGACTTGGAAAAAATCAAAAACACCGTTTTATCCTTGTGCGACAAGTAAATAAGTTATAACATGTATCTGTACTATTTAATTGCAGCGGTTAATGAATATGATGTTAGGAAAGAAAGATTATTGATGAACCGATGCGTTGGCTCTTAACAACACAGTAGAGTTCAGCTAACATATTAGCCTAGTGTAGAATTAGTGGCTAAATGAACACAAATTTTTTCAAAATTGTTATAATAGATTGGAATGTGTCTAATTAGAAATTATTTATTTTATAAGTAAACAAAATATTATTTTGTGTGTTTCAGGTAATCTAGCCTGATATGTACGTACATGCATGAGCAGCATGGAAGAAGATAATTGGATTCTTTGTGGTTCTAGCCTCAACATTGATGAGGATTAAACACTTTACTTCAAGTTAGTTTAGAACGAAATAACAACAAGCACTTACATGTCTCTGGATATACCCAAGTAAAAGTCCATGTGAGCAGCAGGAAAACATTAATGCAAAACAAAACATCAAAGCATGCAAGAGAGAAACCACCGAATCAAGTCCAGCGACAATAGATTTAAGATTTAGTGTTCCTCCATTTAACTCTAAAACGCACTGTTTGTTTTGTGCAGATGATGCTGGGCCAGTGAACACAAAGTTACAAAAATCGACGTCGTATTATATACAATGCCACAACATGTGGAATGTGTAAGAGTGTCTTAAGATATTGTGGCCAACGTGAAGCTGAATGGTGTGATCAAGTCAAACATCGCATTAGTATATCTCAGGATTCGATTACTGTTGAAGATCGCTATCATTGCGATTGTTGGACCTCATTTTAGACAGTCACCAAAAAGGAAAATGTTGGTCAACCCAAGAATTAAACTTCTGCAAATTTGTTTGACAACCTTTTGTTCGTTTTTAGACGAAAATTATGAGTGTCAATACACTCTTGATGACATAAAGAACGTCATGAATAAACTGTCTGGAGGTGAAGAGATCAATTATTCAGACACATATATTAAACAGCTTATCAAGAATCATTATGGGTCCAGTGTACACTGTTCAAAGTTACCAAACATATCATGCATTTTCTCTTTTACAGGCACTGTTGACAAAAGTCTAACCGAAAAATGGCATTCTGAGCAGAAATTAGATCCTGAGGAAGAAAAGTTACGAATTGTGACTCCTGCTGCTGCCGTAATCAGGAACGACATACGAGTTAAGGTGTACACATTAGACAGTTACTCCTCTCTTACGATGCAGAAAAAGGACAGTGCAAATGTGATTCCAGAGACACTGAGAGTATTTCCTGAAAATGTGACGAAAAAGTACAACGAACTGACAAAATATATTCACAGATTCGAAACACATGAAGACATTCCTTAACTGGCTTAAGCAACACAGCCCTTTTGATATATCAGAAAACCTTGCGAATATATTTTCTGGTGTTGTTGGAGATGACACTGTGACATGCAATTGTGCTGTTGAGAAGGGAAAACAAGCAATGAAAACATTAATGAGGAAATCCTATGCAAATGTCGTCCCCCAAGAAAAGCTAGAGTGAAACTACTAGGCGTTGTTTTGTCAGCAGTGAAAGTCATGGACAGTGTTGTGCCAATTAATTTACAACAACTGTTCAACAGAATTATTTGCCTGAATAGCACTTCCCAAGATCTTAAAGAATTCTTCAAGTACGAACTGTCTCTAACACCCCTGGATCTTTTCGAAAACAACTGGATGCGGAAAGGAACAAAATCCTCCCTTGTCTCAGTATTTGTACAAGAAGAAGAAGAAGCAGGAAAATTCAAAATTTGGCCATAATGCTAAACATGTTATTGACGAAGGACATTTGTTGAACTGTGTAGTTTGGCTAAGACCAGTAACATATGGCAATGTTATGGATGTGTACAAGTGCTACATCGCAAGCACTTTGGTAAAGGAAATATTGTCGTTTTCGATGACCACACAGAACTCCTACAACCAGAGGAAAAGCACACAGTCTTCACTACCGAAAGTAAGCTCCCGTTGTTCTGTTTAATGACAGTACATACAACAGCCACACACAGTCTGATTTTCTGGCCAATAGCCAGAACAAGAGGGCTCTCATTAGTGTCCTTATTACTTATCTACGTAAAGCTAGTATTGAAGTATATCAAGCAACAGCAGATGCTTATATCAAGCAACAGAAGATGCTTATATCAAGCAACAGCAGATGCTTATATCAAGCAACAGCAGATGCTGACGTCCAGATCACTCGTGTTGCTCTGCAGCACACTGCTGATGGAAACAGCACAATTGTGGTTGATCAAGACAGAGACATGTTAGTATTACTTGCAGTACTGTTTACATATGGTATTTGGTTCCTAAAGCCTCAAACTGGTAATAAAAGAGAAACTGTGTTCAACATCGATAGACAACAAGAGATTCATCAGAATACAAGGAGTGTTCTTCTCTTTTGTCGTGGGATGTCAGGTTAAGTTACAGTATTTAATGAGGAAAATTCCACGCATGATGACATAGCTAAAGCAGGTGAAGAATTAATCCTAGCTATGTATGGATCATCAAGACATAAGACATTACATGAACACAGGTTATATGTTTACAATCAACAAACTGTGAAAGTAAAGCTGCATGCAAACTTTGATTTAGCTACACTTCATCCAACGACAGAAGCAGCTTCTCAGCACTCATTCAGGGTTTATCATCAAGTCCAGCAGTGGCTACGCAACGACATAGATCCATGTGAATGGGGTTGGAAACTAATAGGAAATATATTACACCCTGTGACAACAACTCTTCCTCCAGCGCCAACAAAATTCTTGCATTTGATTTCGTGTAGATGTAAAACGTCTTGTATTTCCTGTGAGTGTAAAAGAGAAGGTCTTTTGTGCTCAGCAATGTACAGTCAGTGTGGAGGATGATCATGTGAGAACTCACCAGAATTTGCCACAGAACATGATGATGAAATGATGATTAGTCGTATGGCCAATCAATCAACTTAAAAACACTTTCAGTGAAAGTTTCTTAATCGTATATCGATACTCTCATTGAAAAAAATAACACAAGAATCCTGTTGTGCAATTTTTATGATAATTGCTGTTTATGTAGACTATATCTTTAACAGTTTTGTTCTTATATATCATGGTAAGTCGTATCACTTTTTATCCAAAAAGCTTATTGTAAGAATTATGCCTTCTCCACAACTTGATACCTAAATAATTATTGCCCTAGTCCACATTGCTATGTTTCAGAGCCACACAGCTAGATAAAAATTGCAGATACGAAAGAAATTATTACATTCAAAAAGTTGTATTTGGTTGCGTTCTTCAACTATTGTTCAGATCAATTTTCGATATCTCAAAGCGTTCATGAAATACGGCTGAAAAATTATAAAATGGACACCATTTTCCAAGATAGCGGTCATAGCACAACATTTACAGATGTTGATTTTTGCTATGTCATTACTGGGCACTAGGGCTATACGTATGCAAAGTCTCTCCTTAAGGGTTTTTTTTTTCATGTAAAACCCTTATATGACTGGACTAGTAATATTATTGTTGGTTACAAATAAGGCATGGCCAGGCATTCACGCTGTTGGCCAGTACCAGCCGTGCGCAGTAGCCAGTAGCAGACGTACGGTCGCTTGTCGCTACGATAATATGGTACACCTCCGCTTAAGAGCCTCTTTCCAAACCCGGAAGAAATGCAGATACCGTCACGAGGTTTTCAACTGGAGCTATTTGGAGAGCGGTTCCACGGTACGATGATGATCAAGAAGGTCCTACTACGGAGGATGCACCGGCTATTCTTGAGCAAGGGAATCTGATATGTGCGGTTGTCAACCTTCAACCAGATGTTCTCTAGTAGACTTACCCAACGCACGATGTACAAATAATTAACCATAATTTAACCATTACCTTTACAAGGTCGACTCTTATTTCTGTTAATTATTCAAAAGTAATTTCAGAATATTTTAATGATCTTGTTTTGTTTTGTACACGTACTTACTCAGACAACAAATTACAATATCCTATCGAATATTCTGAGGCCGCAATTTGTTATTATATAAATACATGTCGAGCCATAATATTTGCTTATAAAAATTCCCCGCACCGATGTACTACAACGCAGCCTGTCACACCCAGAATACAAATTGTAACGACACGTGTTACGACGCGCGATTAAAGTATCGCGGTAGACGAGCAAGAGTTACGGTACGCAGGCGAGTGTTACGGTACGCAGGCGAGTGTTACGGTACGCAGGCGAGTGTTACGGTACGCAGGCGAGTGTTACGGTACGCACGCGAGTGTTACGGTACGCTGAAGGGTGTTACGGTACGCAGGCAGGTTTTACGGTACGCGGACGAGCACTGGATGGATGGTAGCAGAGGGATGTACGGGGAGCACGTGCAGTCGGCAGTGTTTGTTTGCCGGCGGCGGCCGGGGTTGCGGCTAAGTATAGCCGGCGCACAGAAATAGTTTAGGGGCGCAATGACGTCATCGCGAGGCAGCGGCGTCACCCGCCGTCACCGCCACACGTGACTGCCCCACATTCCCCGCTGCACGACACGCCACTGCGCCGTTAACACCACACTAACGTATTTATCACACGTGGTTCGTCGTGACAACTCACACGTGCTCGCCGTACGTAGAGAATACGGATCCTTCCCCCGACTGATCCGCTGTGGCCGTCGTCTCGGATAGAGGCGCTGTAACTCCTGCTACTGACTGTTCACAGCTAAGCGAGCCCTTTTAAAAGCACTACCAAGGATATACTCGCCTGCTCATGCTGTATCATTCCGCCATATATGTAGCATTGCCATGAGCCTAGCCAATTTATTCGTGCGCCATCCAAGTGAATTCGCGCAAGTGCTAGAAATGCAAATATTCTAATGTGTTTAAAATATTAAAAAAAACACTTAATTGGTTATGATCTTAGAAAACATTACATTCGCAATAGAACGTCAAGTCTTGGAAATATTTTTATTGATTTTTGTTGCCAACTGAACAGCGTGCGCTGTGGTGTATAAGTAATTACGGACAGTGACTTTTTAATTCAAATGTTGATTTCAAAAGTGCTTACTTTACCGTGAGCTGCCTTTAAGGGGACGCATTCTCTACCGCATTCGATTATTGTTATTTATAGTTTGTTTGTATTTTTAAAATATCTCAAAGAACCCGTATATATAACTAATGGCTGTTCACGATAAAGTGAGCACTTTCGAAGTCAACATTAGAAAAAAGTCGCTGCCCCTGCCTGCGTATATTTAAACGGGCTCACTGAGAGACATGCGCCCAGTAAAGTTGGTAACGATGGGTGGAAAATAGTTTAATTTCTTAATGTCGAATAAAAAGTATTAGGTACCTGTTTGTGAAAACTTAAATTATTTCTTTCGTGTATTTTATACATCGACGTATAAAAATGAGCAGATCTGTGAAATATTTACTTTTATAATAATTACACAGTTTCGCTTGACCGATGCATGAATAAAGTGATGAGCCCCATGGAAATGATAATTTTTCGTAAGGCGGAAGAATACACATGTGCACACAAGTAGATCTTAAGCAGGGCTTTCAATAGAGCTCATTTTACCTGAACAGCCTGTAGCTATAAACATCACACTGAAGCACGTGCAGACAAGATACAAGATTAATATTCCGACATAAATACAGTCTGTGATTCAGTCGTTACGTCCGTACTGTAGTGCAAGGTAAAAAACTGTCTGGGTAACGAGTTTTTTAAAACATAAACAAATTACAAAGACCAATTTTACAATTTGGCAGAGGAAAGTTCCTCTTAAGAGGGGGGATATCCCCGCCATATTGGATTTATGTATTTTAATCCGTAACTTAATATATAATAGTTTAATCATCTCTAACTCAATATTTAATAATCAAGCTGGTCAAGGTATAGTTAAAAAATTTTTTTAACAGTTATTTCAAAACGAAACTTATTTTTCTTACATGAATACCTCCACATTTGTAACCGTACTCAAATATTACCTAATTATGTGATAATTTCAATTCCACATGGGAAAATACAGACATAATTGAAACCGAACAAATGGAAAAAATCGTTAAGTAGACCCCAATGTCAAGACTAGCTTTGATTATTTATATCTGGTCATAGATTTTCATTACGAAGTTCTGTAAGAAAAATCGAACGCGCATTCCGAAGCATCATCGTTCTGACTGCGTACATTTGCCTTTGCCGTGTTTTTCCGCAGTCAATCCATGCGAACTTGAAGATGGATCGGAATCATCCATGCAGACCCTGCCCAGACTCTTGCTTCTCAATTCCTGACTACATCAGCTGGTTTCTCCGTCTACACACTCTAAAATAACTTTATATGTTCTCAAGAAATTGTTTGAAAACTTGTTGCACGATTATACTCTTAATACTTGAATCAAATTAGAGTAGAACTTTACAACACATCGCTGTGGAATACGTAAAACTAGTGCGGAATTCTAACAACCGAGCACTGTGGAATTCTGGTTAATAATGGACATAGTGCCACATAAACCATTTTATATGTTTCGTAAAACATTATGTGGTAACTATACAATATTCTTCTTGTGGTACCATACAAATTTGTAAATCAGTTTCCAAAGAATTTTTATCAAACGCGAAAAAAATTGTTCACATAATAATATTGCCGTCTTGGCGTTGTAGTCAAAAGATGATACGGTTAACGGAGCAATTAAAAACTTCTGCTTAGACCTATCAGTTAAAATATTCAAATTTAGTACACATTACTTGTAAAGGGTACAGCAAAATTTTAAATAAAAGAACATGAAATAAAAATTGAGTGTGTGTTACGTGTTACCAAAAATTAGCTTTTCTTGGTATTTAAAGCATGGACATCTTGCAATATATTAATTTTCTAAGACATCTAGTCATCACATACAAAATAATTATTAATACAACTAAATATATTAATAAATATGCTTTATTGTACAATAATTTTTGAAATTTTTCTCCCTAATCATATACTGTCCTGCCTTACACCAACAGTTGGAGACACAGGAGGTTCTTAAATAGGTGTTAACGGGAGCTCACACCCCCCCCCCCTTCCTGACAACAAATCCTTGAAACTTAAGTTTATACTGGATAAAATTATATTAGTCTTGAAATGCAGCAATTGTGAATTTTTAAAAATTTCTTAGCTCTATATATTTACGAAATACCGTTTTTCATATACAGCGTTAAAACTGCATGGGTTTCTATAACCATGTGATTTGAACGTAACGATTGGGCTGGGTGATCACAATCCCCCCTTCCCCCGCACACACACACACCAGCCAACTCGCTGTTGACATCCTGCACTGCACATGTGAGTGTGGGTTTGTTAAATGAACAGGCGTTAGTTGGTATATTTCGTTCATTGAGTATTTATTTTATCATTATATTTCTTAGTCGACTGATGAAATAATTATCTCAACACATTTATTTATTTTTTAGTTTATTTCAAACCTTCGTATGGTCCATTAGAAAATACAACAGGATTTGTCAGAAGCACTATACGACACGAATTGTACAAAATGTGTAACCTACTAGCATAATTCTATGATAAAGCTAACATTTAAGTTAGTACACTTCTACATATTATAACATGATATTATCCATTATACAACACTTTTTTAAAAGTCAAGTGACCCCATTTGGAATCTATAAATCTCTACAAAAATAAATATAGCTTATAACAATTCTTATGCAATTATTCCAAAATTGCATTTTTAAAAAAGTCTTTGATTATATACTTACCAGTTTTGCAACGAAACAGTAGGCTAGAGTGTGCTAAAAAAAATCCTTATATCCCATAGTAGCGTACCACTTATTTGGTTGCTAAGTCCACCACTGAGCGGGGGAGAGGGCAATATCTCTTGTGGTACGGCATGGAGCTTCAAGTAGAACCAGAGACAATCACAGTAAGAAGCTACGGATACACGCTCTGGCCAACCTTGTATACACAGTGTGTGTAGTCTGATGACGGCATATTTGGTTGCTAAGTCCACCACTGAGCGGGGGAGAGGGCAATATCTCTTGTGGTACGGCATGGAGCTTCGAGTAGAACCAGAGACAATCACAGTAAGAAGCTACGGATACACGCTCTGGCCAACCTTGTATACACAGTGTGTGTAGTCTGATGACGGCATATTCTCACTTTCTGAATAAAACCTTTGATAGTCCGCCCTATGTACGACATGTAGAGTTATTCCCTAAATAAATCATACTATAGCAACTGTTTGATATTTATGTTAACATCAACATACTTTTTTAAAGTGAAACTATTACTTGTATTCGTTTTTACTTATACCTCACTTGTTTCGTAGATAGTATGAATTGAGTGAGTGAAGAGATTTAGGCGGCTCTTAACAGCGTGGTCTTAAGAGCTGATGAGGGTGATTGAGGTGAGTATGGAGCAGCGCCGGAATGAAAGAGTCGAGAAAACGGGAGATCCCCGAGAAAACCCGACGACCAACGGCATCGTCAGACACGATTCCCACATGCGAAAATTTCTGGAGTGACCCCCTCCCCCGGCCGAGAAACGAGCCCGGTTCGCCATGATGGGAGGCGAGCAGGCTAACCTCTCAGCCACCGTGTCCCCTATCAACTGAATTTGCCTATAATATGTAGCCTTAAGTCGCTTGGCTAAAATATTGGGCATAAGTTAATTGGTAGGGACCGTGATGGCTGAGCGGTTAGCCTGCTCGCCTCCCACCAAGGCGAACCGGGTTCAATCCCGGCCGGGTCACTCCAGATTTCCGCAAGTGGGGATCGTACCGGACGATGCCACTGGTGGCGGGTTTTTCGGGAATCTCCCGTTTCTCCCGTTCTTTCATTCCGACACTGTTCCATACTCACCTCAATCGCCCTCATCCTCTCTCAAAACCTCGCTGTTAAGATCCGCCTACATCTCTTCACTCAATCATTTAGGCCAAATGACATTCTTGAAACTGTTATAGGTAGGGATAGGAAAAATTCGCGAGTTTAATAACCTGTAGGTTAGACTCCACAGTCATGTGTATACTCGAGCCTCAGATGTTTGTTCATTGTCTGCTGCTCCAGCCAGTGTTACTTCACACCTGCCAGTATGGCACTCGTTACTTGTTTCCATGAGAGACTGCTATTGGCTCAGACTCGTCTAGGAGTGCCTAATAAACTGCGATCCAATCGTAAAGTCATCTTCAGTGTACACGTGTTTGACGCCTACCTTGTCCTGAAATGAAATGAACTCGCGAAATGTTCCTGCCCCTAGTTATAGGCAGAGCCGCGAGTATTTCGCGGATTGATGTGGCGGCAGGCTAGACTCCACAGTCCTTTATACACTGGAGACACTATCGTTCGTTTATTGGTAACTGTGATCAAGTGAGGCCTTTGTACAGCAATGTTCAACACTCACACTACTGCGCCCTGCCCAATACTGGCTCACAGTAGAACGGGGGCGTGTACAAAGATTTGCCGTCCAATCACAATGGAAGGAGAAAAAAAACCAAGTGTTTCAAGTCTACATCGCTAACGAATGAATTCGCGAAATACTCGGGGCTCTAGTTATAGGTAATGTGAAGTACGCCCTTCTCGAAAGACTGCATTGAGAAAAGCATGTGGCACATTTGGTAACTAGAGAACTAGAGCTTCATTAGCAGATGGAACTGAGAATGTGAAGGCGTGCGACGGAAGACCGCCGCTGCGCTACAAGACAAGGACAGCGGCCTGAGATTACGTTCCACGCGAGGAGCCTGTTCATTGGCTGTCGCGCGAAGGGCGACGTCTTGCGCTCAGCTGTTCGCCACTACGCTGTTCGCTGAGTGGTAGCCAAAGATACCCGAAGGTGAGATCCTGCGGCCTTAACAACTTCTACATTTAAAAATGTATTACATATTTGAACCGAATATTTACTACATGCGCAATGCTTAAATATACAATAAACTAACATGTACTTTCTCTCTTTAAATAACGTAGAAGCACGTATACTTGGGTACACATATTATTTTGATTGCGATAGCACTCGGAAACATTCACGTAAGTTATTACATAACATGTGTATTCCCATGTTTTTTCACGTGTAAGTGTTTAAAAGCATTATTTAATCTGCATTATTATGATTCCTATAATCTTGATTGCACTTGTGATGTGAGTAGACCAGTCTCAAAGTATTATAAAATATAGGCTGGCGACTTCATGCACATTATATACCAACATATCGACGTGAAAAACTTATTTGCCCTTTTTTTCTAACGTTGGCAGCTCCGTAGAACCTTCTTGGGCAAATAAATTACTAACTGAAAGAAAAAAATATTTGGTGGCGATCGCAAAGTGTTTTGTTGCCATTAACTCTGTCAATAACCCCCCCCCCCCCCCATGAGCACACAAGTTGTTAAATGTTACAAGTACTAAAATTTTGTGGCCACTAAAATTTAATTTTGTGGTGTCTACAAAAAATATCGTGTTCACCACGTAACAAGTTCGGCAGGTTAAATACCAACAAAACACTTTGTGGCTGCCGCAACATATATATTTTTTCAGTGGTTTAAGTTGCAAATATTTACTCGTATGCAACTTATGCGCATCTCTACTGAGCATTCCTGACAAACCTGCGTAGTATTTTACTTTACGCACCCTGTAGGCCCTCCCACAGTCATAATGTTATGTGCAGCAACAGGCACGCTAGCCTGATAGCGAGAGCACAAACATACTACGAGGACGTGGAACGAAGCCTTGAGGGAGTAAAACAACCCCCCCCCCCCTGGCAGGGCTGGTTGTTACTAAACACGGGCCAATATCACGGCTGGAAACAAAGCTAACGAGGTCTTTGTCGTGGAGACACTGCACCAGGAAGACGTCCCCTGGCAGGGCTGGTTGTTACTAAACACGGGCCAATATCACTGCTGGAAACACGGCTAACGAGGTCTTTGTCGTGGAGACACTGCACCAGGAAGACGTCCCCTGGCAGGGCTGGTTGTTACTAAACACGGGCCAATATCACTGCTGGAAACACGGCTAACGAGGTCTTTGTTGTGGAGACACTGCACCAGGAAGACGTCCCCTGGCAGGGCTGGTTGTTACTAAACACGGGCAAATATCACTGCTGGAAACACGGCTAACGAGGTCTTTGTCGTCCAGACACTGCACCAGGAAGATGTCCCCTGGCAGGGCTGGTTGTTACTAAACACGGGCCAATATCACGGCTGGAAACAAAGCTAACGAGGTCTTTGTCGTGGAGACACTGCACCAGGAAGACGTCCCCTGGCAGGGCTGGTTGTTACTAAACACGGGCCAATATCACTGCTGGAAACACGGCTAACGAGGTCTTTGTCGTGGAGACACTGCACCAGGAAGACGTCCCCTGGCAGGGCTGGTTGTTACTAAACACGGGCCAATATCACTGCTGGAAACACGGCTAACGAGGTCTTTGTCGTGGAGACACTGCACCAGGAAGACGTCCCCTGGCAGGGCTGGTTGTTACTAAACACGGGCCAATATCACTGCTGGAAACACGGCTAACGAGGTCTTTGTTGTGGAGACACTGCACCAGGAAGACGTCCCCTGGCAGGGCTGGTTGTTACTAAACACGGGCCAATATCACTGCTGGAAACAAGGCTAACGAGGTCTTTGTCGTGGAGACACTGCACCAGGAAGACGTCCCCTGGCAGGGCTGGTTGTTACTAAACACGGGCCAATATCACTGCTGGAAACACGGCTAACGAGGTCTTTGTCGTGGAGACACTGCACCAGGAAGACGTCCCCTGGCAGGGCTGGTTGTTACTAAACACGGGCCAATATCACTGCTGGAAACACGGCTAACGAGGTCTTTGTCGTGGAGACACTGCACCAGGAAGACGTCCCCTGGCAGGCCTGGTTGTTACTAAACACGGGCCAATATCACGGCTGGAAACAAGGCTAACGAGGTCTTTGTCGTCCAGACACTGCACCAGGAAGACGTCCCCTGGCAGGGCTGGTTGTTACTAAACACGGGCCAATATCACTGCTGGAAACAAAGCTAACGAGGTCTTTGTCGTGGAGACACTGCACCAGGAAGACGTCCCCTGGCAGGGCTGGTTGTTACTAAACACGGGCCAATATCACTGCTGGAAACACGGCTAACGAGGTCTTTGTCGTGGAGACACTGCACCAGGAAGACGTCCCCTGGCAGGGCTGGTTGTTACTAAACACGGGCCAATATCACTGCTGGAAACAAAGCTAACGAGGTCTTTGTTGTGGAGACACTGCACCAGGAAGACGTCCCCTGGCAGGGCTGGTTGTTACTAAACACGGGCCAATATCACGGCTGGAAACAAGGCTAACGAGGTCTTTGTCGTCCAGACACTGCACCAGGAAGACGTCCCCTGGCAGGGCTGGTTTTTACTAAACACGGGCCAATATCACGGCTGGAAACAAAGCTAACGAGGTCTTTGTCGTGGAGACACTGCACCAGGAAGACGTCCCCTGGCAGGGCTGGTTGTTACTAAACACGGGCCAATATCACTGCTGGAAACACGGCTAACGAGGTCTTTGTCGTGGAGACACTGCACCAGGAAGACGTCCCCTGGCAGGGCTGGTTGTTACTAAACACGGGCCAATATCACTGCTGGAAACAAGGCTAACGAGGTCTTTGTCGTGGAGACACTGCACCAGGAAGACGTCCCCTGGCAGGGCTGGTTGTTACTAAACACGGGCCAATATCACTGCTGGAAACACGGCTAACGAGGTCTTTGTCGTGGAGACACTGCACCAGGAAGACGTCTATAGATAGGAGCGTGCCATCCGCCGACATGCGTCTATTCATCAGTCTACGGCATCATGAACAAGGTGACGACGTTCCTTATGGACTGTTTAGTATGACGTGGCTTTAAATAATTAAATAATATATTATAATAATCAACCAAGTAAACATAGTAAGAACTCCGAGTTAAATACTAACTGAAACGTTGATAAACGAGATGAAATTTATATGATCTCAATACAGGACGATGAATAGGTAAATAGTGTTGACCTTTGAGTTACGCCTATCCTCAAACTTGTACGTTTAATATAAACTATAAAATAATACACCAATTTTTATAAAACGTAACACTATGTCCATGTGTCCAACAGGTGGCACTACAATTCAAGCCCGAATAAGTGATATAAATCAGTGGAATAGCATTCACTATAAGTCAGTTGATAAGCGACTCCCGACTGGCGAATCAAGCAAACTAACTGGGAACAAGTCATTTAGAGCAGCGGTGCTCTTGAGATTCAGTGGGTATCACAAATAAATCAGTGAAATTCAGCCACCATATTAATTAGTTATCTGGCACTGATTGTCAGTCGCTCAATTTTCACTATTTTCATTGATTTGGCTCTGACTCATATTTAGAGTGTATGTTGTTTCAACAGTAGTTTAATCTTGCGCCCTTTACTTCCCTGATTAACACAAAACAAAATGTATCCAGCATAATTGCTACTGCCAGAAGTCTAACTACTACACTCGTTTAACAATATGCGAATGCGAATAGCAAAAAAAAAATCTTCTAATATGGTTTAACCCTGTTATAGCTAGGACATTGTTTTAAGGAATTGCATCTCAAAGGCTAATTTCAATAGTAGTGGTTAGCGCTGAGACATGTGAGATCCACGGAAATATGTACTATTACTAGTAGTATATATGCAGCAGCCACTGGGGAAGCGGCGCCGACAAGCGTGTAAACTGTGAAGTATAGCCTGGTGCCAAATAATAACGCGAATTTTGCAGGTCACTAGTAATGCCTACTAAGAACTAGTTCTTATGCAAAATATTATTAAATCTCTGCACACGATTGCGGTGCGTTGTTTCTGTGGTGTAATTTTATAGAATTAGTTAAGCTTTGTTAGCATGTAGTGGAGGGATATGTTAAAAGTAGAACTTTAGTAGAGCATCAGAAAAGTTGCAAGTAATAGCGAATGGGCTATACCATATAACGTTCATTGATGGCTGGCTGTCGGATAATAGGGGAGAGTTGCCTATATCGTACCACTTTTCACATTTGCAATTTTATCTGTCTCAAATGAAAAAAAAAACAAGGTTTTACGAATTTATATCAAAATGTATAACTATTTATGTGTATATGTATGTGGGTTACATTTCAAAATGCAGCATCGCTGAAGAAATAAAGAACTTTTTGTAACAGGCTGCAACTGGTACGATATAAGGAACTGGTTTCTTAAATCGTACCACCTATGTCCTAAATCGTACCACAACATTATAAATTAAAACAAATGAGAGAACAAACAAGACAGCATGCAATAACACACAGGATTATTATAGTATTTGAATACTAATAAAGTTTGTTTATTTTTACATGTTAAATGCAAGAAATATTCAATTATTTACAGGTTATACAAATAAAATGTTTCAGTTCTGACTTAACACCCGCACAACTTTCATGAACCCAGGATGCACACACTAAACACTGAACCACATCTTCCACAAATGTTTCTTCACATACACAACAACACAGTGTGGAATGTGGTTGTGCTCTGCTACCTGATATGCCAGCTTGCGTACGTCGTTAATCGTGACTCTAAAAAGTAGTTAGTTCTTCCAATTTTAAAATATGATCTAAAAGTTGATTTTCTACACTTCTGTGCATAAAAAAACAGAAAGCAAAAGACTTAATTTTAAGTTATCACAAATGGTTACCTGGCACTTTTTATTCGGAGTTAAGATATGGAATACTTTCAGTTCATCGTTACCAACTTTACTTAGCCAATGTCACTCAATGCGCCGGTTAAAATACATGCATTTAGAGGCAGTGACTTTTTTCTGAGGTTCATTTATTAAGTGCTCACTTTATCGTGAGCTTCCTTTAATGTTTATGTCTTGTGAGTATGGGGAGTTTTTTTTTAGAGACTACACAAAGCAGAGACGCATGTAAGTACACACTTTGATGTATTTGCAAAAATTACGTTAAAAAACACATAATAATTTATAAATAGGCCTAACGAAGCTGGTTGTTAAATAGCGGAGTCAGTATAAACGCAGTGTAACTTTAGTTTTCACTGTATGCAGTTGTGAGTGCAGCCGGCAAGACAAGGTTCGCTAGTACATACAGTCTACATTTGCAAGATCACGCATGCACGGGTGCCCCTGTATTGCAGACTGTCCGCAATACAGATGCGCTCGGCGGGCAGCTGACTTACCGCCCCTGCCTCACAACACTGGGAACCTGTCCCGTAACTTTAGTATACACTGTACACCTTTAATTAAGTACTTTTGAAATAAACCTTAGAAATATGTCACTGCTCTTATAGGCTGTCCACGGTAAAATGAATTCTTTTAAGGTCTTAGTTACTTATTTATTTCAGCTATATTTAATCCTTTAACCAGATTTTAAAATGAATATTGCCACGTCAGCAATAAACACAGTGTATATATTCCATAGCACTCAGAAGTTATAGTCTAAAGTTAAAATAAAATACATTTCTTGACTATTTTTCCAAACGTTCAAAAGGGTTAATTTTACCGTGAATAGCCTATACCTGCATATATTTTAACCGGCACACTGAGTCGCATGCGTCCAGTTAAGTTTATGATGACGGAGGGAAAATCGTTTCCTGTCCAAGCGTCCAATTAAAAGGGCTAAGGTAAACATTTGCTAACGAAAACGATTTATTATGCTGTATCTTTTAAATCCATATAAGGATGACATTAAAAAAAAATTGTGAAGTATTCACGTCCCTAATAATTTCACCGTTTCACTTGAACGACGCGTGTATAACACTATCAGACCTATGTCAATATAAATCTTATATAAGGTGGAAGCATACACAATGTGTATAGAGATAGATCTTGAGCGAGAATTTCAAAAGTGCTCAGTTTGTAGTGAACAGCATTTATACATAAATACACTCACTGCGAGTATATTTATAACGACAGCAAAAATGAGAGTCACTAGTGATTGTCTTTATGTGGTATTCCGTAATGCATCTCTTTATGACTGTATTTGTGATGTCACATAGGTTTGGCAAAGATGTGGGCTGTGTTATGGAATCAATAATATGCTTATTGCATTATAATGTTTCAGTTATTACAACGTGTATTGTGTCACGTATTTCATTTATGCAGTAAACATTCACTTTCAAATGGTATTTTTTAAAATTCATTACCGAATATTACTTTTAAAATTAACTAATTTCAATTTATTAAACAGGTTTTTAGATGGTCCTAGTTAATTTAGAGCACCACGAGATAGCAGCACTAAACCGTCTCTCAGTTCGGTGTCTGTACCGTTGTTAAGTTCAAGCGAAGCACTAGAGTGTACGATTTTTAAATATATACCAGACACCTTTTATTTATGCGGAAATATAATATAATACATTTATCTCCTCTACGGTACATTTTAATTTTTTTCCCCTCTGGAGTATGTTTGCTAGAAATAACCTCAATACGTCAGCCATTTTCTTTCCACTGTCATCCGAACAGACACGTTGTTGACCTGTCTTTATACAAAGACAGTCACGAGACATTTTAAAGTCCGTTATGGTAACATTTTGAAGTCAACGGTACAACCGATTACTGCCAAATTTGGCAAACAAGTATTACGATAGTAGGTAATATAAATTTATATTTTTATGTTTTTCAGTCTTTAAATTAAAAAATAGTGGAGATATAAACATTTTAGCTCGGTATGGTAAAACTACGAAGCCACGAGAATGCTAGCAGTATCTGTTACAACCATCAAATGTGTCTACAAAAAATTCTCTGTCCGTCATTTAGTAAGATAGCTCTACGTGAATAAATAAAGTGTTGGTCATATCTCGGAAAATAATAAACCGAAGCCTATTAAATTTGGCAAACAAGTGGTGATACGGTAGGCCAAATAAACTTCTATATTTAAAGTAGAACATACCATTATTTGAAAATAGTGGCTACACAAATTTTTTAGCTTAGTATGCTGTATCCACGAAACTACGTACCTAATTTCAACTCAACTTAGTATATTAGCAGTAATTATACAAGCATACACTGAGATAATAAATAATATTTTTGGTCAGCCATTTTGGATGATGGAGTCACATTAAATTTCAGCCTTTATGTCATATTTCGGGAAAAAGATAACCGACTTGCTTCAAATACAGGAGACTAATTATATTTTTCTAGTCCACCTAGATTTGTGGGGCTCAAGGGATTAGTCATACATTTTCAAAATAACAGCCATGTAAATATTATTGGTTTGTATACTATATGCCGCAAAAAAATCAGTATTTAATATAAGCTTCAATAGCCTGCTGCCATGAAAGTATACACAATTAAAGGCGGTTCATGATAAAGTGAACACTTTTGAAATGAACCTTAGGAAAATAAGTCACTGCCACCACCCCTGCATACATTTTAACGAGCGCCCTGAGGGACATGCGTCCAGTAAAGTTGGTAACGATGGATGGAAAGTAGTTCCGTATCCTAACGTCGAATAAAAATTGTTGGGTAATCATTTCTTATAATCTAAATTATTTCTTTCGCTTTCTGTTTCTTTAATGCATTGAAGTGTAAAAATGGGCAGATCTGTAAAATATTTACTTTTCTAATAATTTCACATTTACACTTGACCGACGCATGAATAAATTGATGAGGCCCGTGGCAACGTTAATCTGACATAAGGCGGAAGCATACACAACGTGCATACAAGTAGAGCTTTCAAAAGTGCTGATTTTACCGTGAATAGCCTATAGTGGCCAGGATATTCCCCGCAAGGCGCAAGAGAAGAGCGCAGAGTGAAGGGTGTATAAGCTTGTGTGTAGCAGCTGCTGGTGAACACTCCACGCCGGAGGTAAATAGACCAGAGAGTGTATACACGGCGCGTGGCAACCACAATGTGTTGTGGAGAAGCTACGGGCCAGCCACTAACTGTCCTCCACACCACAACACACTCACCTCCACAACACACTCCCCTCCACAACACACTCCCCTCCACAACAACTCTCTCTCTCTCTCTCTCTCTGCTTGAATAATCCTCCTGCAGGTTCCACTACGCTCCTATCGACTCCCTTGCAAGATCGAAGTCAGTTAACGCCTGTTCATGATAAAGTGAGCAATTTTGAAATAAACCTCAGAAAAATGTTACTACCCCTGCTTGCTTACATTTTAATGGGCGCACTGAGTGACATGTGCCCGGTAAAGTTGGTAACGATGGATGGAAAGTAGTTCCATAAATAAACGCCGAAAAAAAGTGTTAGGTAACTATTTGTGATAACTTAAATTATTTCCTTTGTTTTATTTTTTTTTATTGTGCATCGACGTATAGAAATGACTAGATTTGTAAAATATTTACTTTTCTAATAATTCCACTGTTTCACCTGACCGACGCACAAATAAAGAGACGAGGCCCGTGCCAATGTTAATTTTACATAAGATGGAGGAACACGCAACGTGCACACAAGTAGATTTTAAAAATGGCTTTCAAAAGTGCTCATTTTACCGTGAACAGACTATACCGGCTCATACGTGGAGCAGGAAATTACGCTCGCCAGTTCCCTTGCGTCAACGAACACACACACACACACCTAGTGTTATATAACGTACGTTGATCTTACCCATGGTGCAGCGTGATTTAGGTGTGCTTTCTTTGTCAGAAGTTATACGGATTGGTATTACCGAGCAAATCGGAAGCCTATTTCCGGATGTTGTACAGCGCGCCCTTAACCTTGATACTCTGCTCTCTTAGGTCTTGTTTAATGCAGTGTGTGTTACGCGAAAACGTTTAAAATTCCAGGAAAATAAAACAAAAATAAATCGCCGACAAGGCATTATAACACACGCATATACAACTTTTTTTCAAACTACATGTTGAAATTGAAACCATAGCATATATGGGCTAATATAAACAGGAAATCTTAGCAAAAAAAAATGTTCGGAGCATTCACTCAGTAGAGTCTCGTTTGCAAAACAGCGCCGGAAGTCCCCAACTTATCGTACCTGTGTGCATAATATGACCCTGCTGCATCCTAAACCAAGGGCGTGGCAAGGCAGGATTTGCATAGATCATAGCAAACCCACAGAACACCAAAATGGCAAAAGCCATGCAAAAACATTTTTCTGTACAGTATAAGGTAAGTTGATAGTGATAAACGACTTGTAAGAGAAACCATTTTCTGTACAGTATAAGGGTAAGTTGATAGTGATAAACGACTTGTAACAGAAATCATTTTTCTGTACAGTATAAGGGTAAGTTGATAGCGATAAACGACTTGTAACAGAAATTATTTTTCTGTACAGTATGAGGTTAAGTTGATAGTGATAAACGACTTGTAACAGAAACCATTTTTCTGTACAGTATAAGGGTAAGTTGATAGTGATAAACGACTTGTAACAGAAACCATTTTTCTGTACAGTATAAGGGTAAGTTGATAGTGATAAACGACTTGTAACAGAAATCATTTTTCTGTACAGTATAAGGGTAAGTTGATAGTGATAAACGACTTGTAACAGAAACCATTTTTCTGTACAGTATAAGGGTAAGTTGATAGTGATAAACGACTTGTAACAGAAATCATTTTTCTGTACAGTATGAGGGTAAGTTGATAGTGATAAACGACTTGTAACAGAAACCATTTTTCTGTACAGTATAAGGGTAAGTTGATAGTGATAAACGACTTGTAACAGAAACCATTTTTCTGTACAGTATGAGGGTAAGTTGATAGTGATAAACGACTTGTAACAGAAATCATTTTTCTGTACAGTATGAGGGTAAGTTGATAGTGATAAACGACTTGTAACAGAAACCATTTTTCTGTACAGTATAAGGGTAAGTTGATAGTGATAAACGACTTGTAACAGAAACCATTTTTCTGTACAGTATAAGGGTAAGTTGATAGTGATAAACGACTTGTAACAGAAACATTTTTCTGTACAGTATAAGGGTAAGTTGATAGTGATAAACGACTTGTAACATAAACAAGGAAGTGTGGTAATATTCTTTTATTTTGGTTATAATTATTTCAATTCTTTTCATTTACCATTAATCTTACATATGGACAAACTTCCATTTGTTATCAATTTTACGTAAATGTGGAAAAGTTAACATTGTCTCCTCTCCTTTAAGTAACAAATCTATTAAAAAGATTACATAAAAAACCAGGTTGCCAAAATATAGATCTAAATGCAGCCAGAAATTTCAGGTACATTAAATTCGCTGTCATTCAGCTAATACTAGTAAAACTTCGCGCAGGTTATGTTTCTGCCTCTAACTGGCTATATAGTTGGTAAATACAGGAAGTCATCATAAAATATATCACGTAAATTACCCCAAATTTCCATCGTTACAAAATGGCATTTACTCCTGACATTACAGAATAATTTTTTCTTACACCAGAAAACCCAATTTGGTAACACCTTACTGGTCGGAAATCAATGATCATTGCAACCTCAATGTTTAATACCTAATCTACTCGCGATCCCAAGTGGATGGGAGCAACTGCTCAGCAATGCCAGCCTTAATTTCCGCGAGTAAATATGATTTTTCAAGAGGCACTAAACTTCGTAAAGTTTTTTTTTTTAATTGTTCGCCAATAGTAAATAAAACCGAGTCTCGCATAGAGCCTGCTATTATCCAACTCATTTTCAAAAACTGAAACCAAAATATTTGCTTTGGTTACCAGTGGATACAACCAACAAAATACCTTATCAAGACTTGGTCACATACTTCCTTGTGGGTATACAAAACTGGTTCCAGCCATAATGGCCCTCACCCAATGTCAAAGTGACGTAAAGGTCCTACTAGCTTGAAGAGCCTACATTTGTGTATCACTTATCTGGCAGAAGCTTGCCCCCTCGAATGAAACTTGAACAGGCATTAAATACACAAGTCCTCCACCTAGAGCTACTAATCGAATCAGGATCCCGTTATTTTCCCCTAAAAAAAAACGCAATTCCAAGAAATATTTGGGGATATCAATTGCTCCTGGGAGGGGTCATGATATTCACGGCAAATGGCTGTTGATGTTACCTAATAAGGCGAACCGACGCAGCAGACACCTATTTCCCTTACAGGGTCTTCTTAATTCAAAAGTCAAACATCAATAATATTACAGTACGCCATCAAACTTCCGGCTTCTTGACCAAGTTGCCGGAAACTGCGTAACCAGACGACGCCGTTTTGGAGTGCGCACACGTCAGGGCAAGCAGTTCTCCCCTCTCGCCGTCGACGGTGCTGCGCTCAAGCGACGAACCGCTGAAACATCCGTCCGCCACACAAATGTCTGCCAGAGCTGGTTGCTGCCGCACGGGAAAATTCGCTCGTACATTACCACTTGTTTTCCTGGCACCCCAGATTTTTCAAAGCCTTTTCAAGGTAACGTAAACCTGGCGGGAACGTTACAGTTTAGTTAATTATTACTTTTGCGTCACTTTGGAGGTTTTTTTAAACAGCAAGTTCAACGTGATAAAGTGTTCGTGCATGTCGGACAGTTCTCCGATCAAGTTATCAGGTAATCAAACACAGTAAGTATTCGAATGGGTGTCTGGCGACGTGGATCAGCCCATCAATGTTAAGAGTTTTTAGTTGTAAGTTTGATGATTATTCAAAGGCGTGCAGTGACGTGTGCTGCCAGTCACAAGAGCAAGTTGCTTATCACGACGGCGAATGTAATCGGCGTATCATGCGTCAACCGCCGTTCCACAGGCCACCATGAACATAAACGCAGACCCTACATCGGCAATACTGCTGTTCGTGTGTTGTTGGTAATTCAATGCTATCACTTCTGGCAGCCTTCACTACTCTATTGCTAATCTGCCGTTGCTCACGTAGTTTGACACACGTGTACTAACAAGCAACCACTAACGGCGTCCACCTACCTCGAGTTTACGGTGTCCTATCTGCAGGCACTCTCCGCATGGAGCGCCAATTCCATTCGCCTTCGTGTCATGCAACTTGCTGTACACGCGTGTACGTGAAGTTGCAGACTCCTGGCGGCGTGTTCTGCTAACTTAAATATTAAATTAAAAAATATTGGATGAAAGTTCCAAACATTTTACTACTATTATTAACTGTTAATATTAACCCTTATATGCCTCTGTTTGAATTTCAATATGTAGTTTTAAAACAGCTTGTGTACACCGGATGATACAAAACAACAGTGACCTACTTCTGGTTCTCCTCAAACTTCAAGTTGCTGGGTAACATGCATGTCTTCTAAGCGTCTCCTTTGTTTGGCTTTTGGCTCTTGCAATTCACTGCACGGTGTGATAATGATGCTGGATTGGTGGCGGATTAGTGACACAATGTGGAACTTACACTTGTGACTCCTCACAGCGCCCGAGCCACGCTTTTCCGGACAAGGGGCCCCTCTTGAAAAATGATCGGTTTGCCGTCCCACACAACATACTAAGCATCGTCGGTGTTGTTTTGAATCATTCGGCACATATCCGGAGTTACTTAAATATTCTGATGTAATTTATTTAAACCCTCTTTACCACTTTCACGTTTGAAGAATCTGTAGCAAAACCAATGTTTGTAAGGCGACTCGTAACCGCCTGAAGAAGTGGTACTACGGAACATTATCCGCCAATTAGCTTCTGGTTACGAGCTCGCCAGAAGGTGGCCAGCCAATAAGAGGCCTTCTACTGCACGCAGTAGGCGTGTTACGGGAGCGTCAAGATAAGCAACACTGAACGCTTACTTCCACAAAATTGCCGCTTGTCTTCGCTTCTATACAGTCGCTTATTCTGTTGAATGATTACGCCCAGAGTTTGGGATGACTTTACTGATAGCGAGTGCACGTTGATTACGTTACTATTTACTTCTACCACCTGTCTTCACATTATCTTCAGATATTCCGGAAATGAATTGTTAGTGGCCCACTGTGATCGAGGATTCAGCCATCTTGAAGTGCCCCGTAACAGAAACAATACTGGAGGCCGCGGTGACTGGGCAGTTAGACTGCTCGCCTCCCACAAAGGCGAACCGGATTCAGTCCCCGGCTGGGCCACTCCCCGATATTCGCAAGTGGGACTCGTGCCTGACGATGCCGCTGGTCGGCAGGTTTTCTCGGGGATATACCGTTTCCCCTGCCCTTACTTTCAGGCGCTGCTACATTCTCACTTCATTTTTGCCCTCATCGACTCTCAAGAACTCGTTAAGAGCCGCCCAAATCTCTCAACTCAACTCTCTCCACAAACAATACTAATGGATAGAGGTAGTTTATCATTCTCCTTTTCGTATTATTTTTCTTATAATTTACAGTGTCTGTGGGTCATTCAAACATTAATTATATATCGTTACGTATATTACTCGCACACAAGGAGGAATTAAGGAAACGGCTGGAAAGCATATCTGTAGTGAAGGGAGAGAGACAAGTGTTATAATAGAACAACAACGATGAATAGGTTACTACTCAGAACTGAAATGACGGGGCATTTCCTGTTATTGTTCCAAACCGAAATATACTTTTGTTATTTAATGTAGCTGACTTTTTGATTGTGGGTTGGTATAAATCACAAATTCTGTGCATTCGCATCCTGTTCTAGCCACATTAATGCTGAAACGTAAATACGAATGTATAACTTTAATTAGCAGAGTTCTCAGTCTGAGAAACTACAATCCGCTATATTTGCGTGCTCTCGTGAGTCACCATAACGTAAGAGCGAGGTTTACGTGTTAACGCGTAGTCGTGATCGCAGCCTGAGCAGCTGTTCCACTCGTGTATCCTCGAGTACTTGGTGGCAGCATCACGTAGCAGTCGACTAGAGAGCACGGCAATCGTGATGAGTTCATCTGAATGCTGTTATTCTTGACGCCTGACGAATTGTGTGAAGCCATGTGCAGGAGCACTCTCCAGATATTCGGGTGGCTCCTAAGGCTCCTTCTATGCAGGCTAACGTTTTCTGTGAAATCGTTGTTTGCGCCTAAACGCGTGTCCTTGTAAATAAATGTTCTGGAAATACAAAGTTTTGCCAGAAAGAATAAAAAACTATTGTCTATATTGCTATATTTTTATTTTGTCATATTAAGTGTATTAATGGAGAATAAAATCGTGAAAGTGGTCAAATATCACATTTTTAAAGCTTGCCTATGAAGTTTCTTTAAGCGGTAAGAGAAAAGTACGATTATGCGCAGGAAGTTTGATCTGTGTATTTTCATCGCGCGTAATAAAACCTCACAGTTACATATCTAGTTTACACAGTAAAGCGTTAGGATGGAGACACTGCACGCCTTGCGCTTAGGAGCGATGAGGCGCTAGGCGTGCGTGTTAGTGTCGCCCGTATCGCGCCCTCGCTTCTTGACCTTGGGTGCGCAGGTACGTAGGAACCTTAAAGTGATATTTCACATTTTTTTAAATTTGGTTATCAGAAATATAACTGCAAAATTCGCGTTATTTTTTGGAAACTTGGAACACGTGTGCATTGTCTTTACGTTTGTCAGTGGACCATACTTTAAGCGACACGCCCTGAGTAGGTATGCGCCAATAAATGAACTCTTCACAATCGTGTGCCCCAATCACGTGCAGTGCAGACAAAAAGGAGCGGCAAATGGGGAAACGACACCGGCTCAAATAAATGCAGTACTGTGGAGTTTAGCCTGACGCCAAATAATAACGCGCATTTGTAGGTCTCTAGTTATTAGTTGTCGAATCATTATAGAATTCCAAATATAACACTCAAATATATTAATTTCCCGAATTCTTCAGCATACTAGGCTTTGCTATTAGATATTATTTCCAGTCAAATTTCATTTAATGCAATGTATATGGCGTGAAGAAGATACTGATTCAGTATGAGTGTGATTTATGAACAGGTGAGAGAGTATTGGCACTCTTAATTTTGTTGAAAATAGGGGCCAGACTTGTCGTAAATATATTTTTGTTCATTCAAGAGAAACTTTTAACATTCATTTAATAAATAGTTTCAACCATAAACTGTAGAGGAAAAGTTGTTTTTGTTCATTTCGTAGCTTATAACACAAATGCTTAGACTCTAATTCAACTTTTTAAACCTCTCATGTCGGAATTTGAGTGTAACATTTTGAAAATTATAATGATTTGCCAACTAACAACTGCATTAAGGGGTCACTTTTCAAAATATCTCTCAAAAAAACCAAATTCCAAAAATTTGGGGCAGAGAATCGAGGGACCGATAAGGGCGACACTTCCACGAGGTACAAGCGCTACATCGCCTCTACGTGAACGGGTCACAACTGGAGTGCTGCGTGTACCTATGGCACTTTCAGCCGTCACCCTATCATTTCATTGGTGGAAAATTTGTATAGGCTGTTCACAATAAAATGAGCACTTTTGAACACTGCTTAATATCTACTTGTATAACCGCTGTGTATTCCTCCGCCTTATGTGAAATTAACACTGCCATTTGCCATAGCACTTTATTCATGCGTCGGTCAAATGAAACTGTGACATTATTAAGTAAGTGAATATTTTACACATCTGCTCATTTTTACACTTCGATACATTAAAAAACAGAAAGCGAAAGAACTAATTTCAAGTTATCACAAATGATTACCTAAAACTTTTTATTTGACGTTCATATATAGAACTACTTTCCTTCCATGGTTACCAACTTTACTGGGGGCATGCCACTCAGTGCGCCAACTAAACTATATGCATGCGGGGCAGTGACGTTTTTCTAAGGTTAATTTATAAAGTGCTCACTTTATCGTGAACATACTTTAGCAAGAGTCAATGCATGCCCATCGATTACTCCCGTGTATATAAACACACGCATATTTTGAAATACAGCGCTTTGAAAAAGCCGATTTTACCTACGTTGGAGTGTTTGGAAATGGCGATTTTAACGTGCGCGACATCTCGGCAGTGACCGACAGGTATAGTCTGAAGTGTGCGTTATTTTCGTAGACTAGCGCATTGGACGCAAGCTTAGTAGTTTCGCAAAAAAAACCTCCTGGATTTCGGATACATTGCAAAGCAGTTTGAGAGCTAAGCAGGCAGGCGGACCCCTTAAGGTCACTCGGCCCGCAGCTGCGACATTTTAATAGGAAATCCATTGCTAAGACAATTTGGTCTCAGCACGTTGATTTTAACGATACACCTTTCAAACAATATGTATTCTTTACGAATTTTTTTTAGGAGACGATTCCTCTGAGAGTTTATTTTCAATATAGATAGGCAGTATATATATATCATAAATTTAAAAAAAAATCCTCGCAAACAGGCTCTACGTGTTACGAAAAAACCTCTGCTGTAGGGAACTTCTCCTAAAAAAGTTCGCGAAGAATACATTTTGTTTGGAACGCCTGCCTTCAAAATTAACACTCTGAGATAAAATTTCACTAACACGAGATTTCGTAGCTACCAGCCAGTAGGAAGCGCCCTTAAGGTGGATTCCCACCCACCATCTTGGATTTATCTATTTTTCCTCAAATATTCTATTTGAGAAGGTGTATTGAAATTTCCCGCACGACATATCCTAAATAACAGCTTCCCAAAATTTATCGAACTGCCACAGCTTCGCTACATTAATTAATTTTTAGCTGGTAACTGTCGAGATGAAACGCGAGATTATTTCTTGCGAACTATTACAAAGTCGACGATATCAACAGTAATCAAGAATTACTGACCTAAGACAATGCACTAGGCAATGCTCTGTACTACGTCGTTCCAAAAATAAACATGATACAAAACTGTATTTCTGGAGTATGGCAAAACTTCCACAAATCCAAGATGCCCTAACATCGAGGTTGCGAGAGCCGATGACGATGAAACGAGGCGTGTATGGAGTGGCGCCGGAATGTCGTGGTGAGGGGAAACGGGAGATCCCCGAGAAAAACCGCCAACCAGCGGCATCGTACTACACGGTTCCCATGCGCGAAAATCCGGGAGCGACCGCGTCAGAGCTCGAACCCGGTTTGCCCAGGTGGGAGGCGAGTTGTCTGACCTCTAAACCACCGCGGCCCCGCGATAGCAGGGAAGTATTCTGTTAGGAATTCAGACAGCTGTGTTGTCGCGGGACATAGTGGCAGCTGTGTTGTCGTGGGACAGTGTGGCAGCTGTGTTGTTGCGGGAAATTGTGGCAGCTGTGTTGTCGCAGGACATTGTGGCAGCAGTGTTGTCGCAGGACATTGTGGCAGCTGTGTTGTTGCGGGACATTGTGGCAGCTGTGTTGTTGCGGGACATTGTGGCAGATGTGTTGTTACGGGACATTGTGGCAGCTGTGTTGTTGCGGGACATTGTGGCAGCTGTGTTGTCGCAGGACATTGTGGCAGCTGTGTTGTTACGGGACATTGTGGCAGCTGTGTTGTTGCGGGACATTGTGGCAGCTGTGTTGTGGCGGGAAATTGTGGCAGCTGTGTTGTTGCGGGACATTGTGGCAGCTGTGTTGTGGCGGGAAATTGTGGCAGCTGTGTTGTTGCGGGACATTGTGGCAGCTGTGTTGTTACGGGACATTGTGGCAGCTGTGTTGTTGCGGGAAATTGTAGCAGCTGTGTTGTCGCAGGACATTGTGGCAGCAGTGTTGTCGCAGGACATTGTGGCAGCTGTGTTGTTGCGGGACATTGTGGCAGCTGTGTTGTTGCGGGACATTGTGGCAGCTGTGTTGTTGCGGAACACTGTGGCAGCTGTGTTGTCGCAGGACATTGTGGCAGCAGTGTTGTCGCAGGACATTGTGGCAGCTGGTTGTGGCGGGAAATTGTGGCAGCTGTGTTGTTGCGGGACATTGTGGCAGCTGTGTTTTGTCGCGGGACATAGTGGCAGCTGTGTTGTTGCGGGACATTGTGGAGCACGCCACTCCTCAACAAACTGGAAGATCTCTGAAGCGCGGTATTGAGTCTCGTATTTCAACTTCTACAACACGCACTACAAGATTATGCCGACCCGCAACTATACGTTGTTCAGGGTCGAATGCGTACTTTTGGAAGCCCTACCTAACAGCTACTTGTAGGCACACTGTGTATACTTTCGCCATATGTAAAAAATTGCCATTAGCTTGGATCACTTTATTAATGCGCCAGTCTAGGAAATCTGTGAAATTATCAGAAAAGAAAATATTTTACAAATATGCTAATACTTGCAACTCTAATGCATAAAACAGAAATAATAATTAATCATTGTAATATTGACAAATGTTTACCAAGACATCGAACTGTGTAACTGTTAAAATACACGCAGTATGGGGCAGTAACATTGTTCAAAGGTTGATCTCGAAAGTGCTCACTTTACTGTGACCAGCCTTTCGTGCGGCAGCACCTGTAATTCTCTGTTTCAGACATAGGCCATTTGCCTAATGCAATGCTTCAATACAAAGGTGTGTGATTGGCTTCTAGCTTCTTTACAAAATGTCCCTTCCTAAGAAATTGAAACCAGCGAAAAATTAATATCAATTACAACTTTGTAGCCGACACAGGCCCTTACTTATATGTTGTCTGTCAAGGGGAATGGTGCACGAAAGCAGTATAGTTACCCGATTTTCGATATAAGTCGTTTCCCAAAGGGTTTATCGAAATTCTTGGCTCGACAAGACTTAGATAATAATTTTCAACGCATGTTTACGCTGTTGTATATTCACTGCCGTCATTATTCTAGGAGTGCTGATGGAAGAAACGATTTTTTTTATAATCTTCAAATCATTGCTCCGAGAATAACGAACGCAGTCAGTTTGTAACAATGTAAGAAAGTGTTCAAAGTTGATACTTACGTCTTGTCGAGGCAGAAATTTCGAAAAATCCTTCGTAAAATAAGCTGTGAAAAAAATGATATAAATATACTGTTTTCGTGCACCAGTCCCCTTAAACTGTTCAGGCGAATTTTACTTGCTTCGTTTAAGTACAGACTACACATTCGTGTTTTATAATCACGGAGTTCTCCAGGCAAGACGTGCTTTATAATCCCGGAGTTCTGCAGGCAAGACGTGTTTTATAATCCCGGAGTTCTCCAGGCAAGACGTGCTTTATAATCCCGGAGTTCTCCAGGCAAGACGTGCTTTCTCTGCATTTTCAGTGACACATCAATTTTTTGTCGTGCTATAGCATCTTTCTAAGCGGAATCTTAATATTTATTTCGTAGTTAAACGTTACAAAGAAATACGACACTTATACTTGTCAGTTTCCTAGAGTGTATTTTGTGAGCGGCAATGAAAGAAATCTCGGAAGTATGAAAGGATGCCGACGCATGACGCAATACAAGCCAGTTTTACCCCAAAACAGGTAGCGCGGGACTTACGTCTGGCTTTCTTTCGATTCAGAGTCTACCAGAGTTGTGATTCAACCAAAATCGTAACTCAAATAGACACTTGTTTGAATTCTAGTCCAATCGTATTGTGTTGTAAATGGCTTTTCAACATCCCCCAGTTTTATGCTTGAAGGCTTGGCAGGGGGCGGCTTGCAGGCTAGCTTATAACCTAACTTAAATTAACGCCCATGCCTTGCCCGGGATTCGAGCCCAGAGCCTCCCGTATACTAGATCGTTCGCGCACCAACCGACTGCGCCACGGGAGGTCGGCTCTTAGGCAAATTCATTCGGAATTTTTCACAGCCATTGTGATAACCAATATAAACAAACACTCGTGCTGAGATAACGAGTTCCAAATGAGGGTAAGATATGCAAGGAATTCAGCGCTCAATTAGAGTGGAGAGTTTCAACAAATGCTTTTTAAAAAAAAAACCCATATTTAAGGAAATTTGGGAAGAGGAAATGATTATTAGGGTCGGCAACTTGGAGGGAAATAAATATTTCATAGCCACAGTCGTATTTCGGAACTCTGCAAGATCGCTTCACATTAGCGGTTGTATACTTGGCAATCACATAAGTTGTGACCTTCCTCCAATCAGTATCAGTCGAGCAAGCGTCTCATGGCCGCAACAGTCGGAACAGAACAGAAAGGAAATGGACCCAGTCGCCAGTTGGAGACCACTATGTACTTGTTATGAGATGATTATAGAATATTCTATAGTTTTCTCAGATATCGGCTGACACACACACACACACACACACACAGATATATATATATATATATATATATATATATATATATATATAGATATATATATATATATATATATATATATATATATATATATATATATATATATATATATATATATATATATATATATATATATATATATATATATATATACATATAAAACTATTATGACACTGTGTGCGCACGAATGCAGTGCGTTGTCCCTTTGGTGTAAGCGAAGAGATTTGGGCGGCTCTTAACAGCGGGGTCTTGAGAGCCGATCAGGGTTATTGATGTGAGTATGGAGCAATGCCGGAATGAAACGGCGAGCAGGCTAACTGCTCAACAACCGTGGTCAACCCCTTTAGTGTAGTTTTCTAGACTCGGTTATGTGTTGTTTGCACGAGGCAAAGGAATATCGTGGAAGTATAACTTGAGCATGGCTTCGGGAAAGTTGGAAGTAATCGTGAATGGATGATAAGTGCACAGTACAGTACTTTATGACGGAGGTGTATAGACTGTTCACGGTAAAGTGAGCACTATTGAGGCCCTAGTCACTTTTCCCATTCAGCAGTGCCTTTAACGAACGTTTCAAATAAATATTGCCATGGCATTAATAAACACAGTGTGTACATACCAGCACACTTGAAAGTTAACGTCTAAGGCTTAAGTAATATATATTTATTGAATATTGTTATAATTGCAGTGACTAGCCTATAGCTACTCGCCGAGGTACAGACTGGGGTAAAGGCGGTGCCACATGCAAAGAGCGCCAGCTCCAGGGGTGATGCTGAGCAGACGGACAGAGGAGGCTGGCTACATCATACACGCCGGCGTGGCATGGAGTGGCGGCAGGGGGGTGGGGAGACCAGACAGAGATACACATGTGATGTATGTAGGAGTGGTGTAGGAGAAAGAGAGCGAGTGAGTGGGGTTGGGAGGGGGAGAGCAGAGCTGGCGGGTTGTTTAAAATAAGTGCAGATGGCGCACGGCGGCCAGTCGGACTGTGTGTCGGAGGTGTGTGCGTGCGCGCGCGAGAGAGAGTGAGTGCTGCACATGGATACAGGAGCTCCGCCCTGACTCAGCTGCACCCATGGGAGTACACACAGTGCAGCTTCTGGAGCATCGCTGTGTCTGCCACGGTGAGTGTGCACTCCTAGCACTAGCAGCACACTCCCCGGCAAGATGGCGGCGTTGGAACCCGGGACACCGCGGCACTCTCAAGGTCGACGGCCCGACGTCCTTGGCAACAGACGTGACCGCGGTATTTATACGCGACTTGTGGCGGCGTGAACAGATAGCGCAGCTCCCGTGTGACCGCTGGTGGGTGGGCTGGTGGTTCGGAGTCCACTTGTCCCGCCAGCAGCACCCTCTGCCTTAGTTGCCCCCCCCCCCCACACACACACGACACGTCGTCCCCGTCATACTCAACTCCAGCAGCTGATACTCACTCGCGCCGTAGTCCCGTGAGTCTGCCCTAGCATAGTCTGTTCACGGTTACTTCCAACTTTTCTGAAGCCCTGCTAAAGTTCTACTTCCACCATATTCCTCCGCCTCGTGCAAACAAAGCTTAACCAAGCATAACACAACTACACTAAAGGGACAGCGCACCAGATTCGCGCGGACTTATTGTAATATCATCTTGTATAAGAACGGTTTCGTACTAGACATTATCAACACTTTTTTTTGCCCTTGTTTTTATTCACAATAATTATAAATGAAATAATATAATTTGTATATTCACAATAATTATAAATGAAATAATATAATTTGTATATACAATATAAGTAATTGTTCAGTTTAGGAAAACACAAGTTACTTATATGTTAAAACTTATATAAAACGCTTGTAATGCGTGACATATTTAGAAAAGAACCCAAGATATCATACATAGGGAGATTTTACAAAGGTTTGGTTAAAATAAGCGTGGAGAAACCGTTAATAGGCTATACTAGGTTGGAGCGACTGACTGGCTAGTCAGTTGTAGCAGCTCACTGACACGCAATAGCTCGCGTATAGCGCACTGGCACTGCCTGGAGCTGACAGAGCTCTGGCAGGTCGCAAATTCCCCTCGGAGCGCCGCGGAAACAGCGAGTCCTCCCACGCAAGCCAGCGCTAATAAACAAGTATAAAGGATCTGCCACGTCGTAGATTGTTTTGTAACAGTTGACGAACAACGTGAACTGAAACCACGTACAACACGTAAAGAAAAAATGACAGCAGTATACACTTTCTACCCTGGCATTTGATTGCAGCGGTGTAAATGAATTACATTTATAACTCCATTTTTATTTCTTCATTTCTTTCTGACTGCAGTATGAAACCATAAAAATAATACTTAGACATGTTTAATCACGTTGTCCTGTTTCTGGGACGTCAGACGCAGGAAGTGTCTTTAGTGATGTACACTGTCAGCGACAGAAAACAGTGCCTAACGAAGTTGAGTCCGCCATGGGTGGGATACATCACTTGTTGTTGAGACTGTACTCTGTAGCCTCATGAGCAGCTGCTGCCAACTTCATCTTGCACAAGAACAAACTTTTATTGGTCGTGTTACATGACCGAATGTTAAGATTATACTAGTACAGTTCCGAACAAACAATAATAGTTGCGATGCTTAAAATTGTATATTTGCCCCTGACTGAAACAGTTGAAATGGAAGGACAGAATATTTCAATTAAAAAGATCTTACTTACTGAGGGCTGAGGTACTCACATCAAGAATTATATATTTTTTTATATTTTACGTAAGAAAAGAACTTTCTCATCATTGTGTTGCCTTGTTTATGTGTAATTTTCCTGACTGAAGGATTTGTGCCAGTTTGCTGTGTGCTTTCTTACAGTTGTATTTCATAGTCAATGAATAAGATCGTATCTAATTAATTGGGAATGTAATCTCTCTTTACTACACAGCTCTCTTGAGATAGAATGCAGCCAGGTTAGTATGGGAATTACTCGTCTGTCAAGAGGTTTGTTTGCTGTTGCACGTGCCATGTGCCGGACAAAGAACTTACCAGAAACACGCGCTGTAGCGGTCGCTGGGTGCAGCTTGACTTCCTGGTCGCTCAGAGACTCTGAAGAGTCCTTGCACTTCTTCACCAAAATAGAAGCAGACCGAGCTGTGTTCTTGCGGCCAGTAGCTACTCGCCAACGGAACACATCGCGTAGCCGAACGAGAGACACGTATATACACGTTTTTGAAATATTGCATGCCAATACTTCGGGGAAACATTCCTCACATCGGGAGGAAGAAAAAATGGTTATGAACATATGTCCGCAAACGCTTCTTTTCTTCACTATGCACAGCCGGTAATACATAAAGTACAGCGTATGGCCCGTTATGTATTACGGGCTGTAGTGAAGTAACGAAGCTTCTGCGGACCTATGTTCATATAACTTTTTTTCATCCTCCAGATGTGAGGAATGTTTACCCGAAGTATTGACATGCAATATTGCAACATTCTATATACGGCTTGTAGCAAGGGAAGGATGGAAGAAAGTAAAACAAATACTTAATTGCTAGAGTCCCGAGTATTTCTGGGATTAACTTGGCAGCAGGCTAGATTCCACAGTCCTCTATACACTGGAGACGCCATCGTTCGTTTATTGGTTACTGCGATCAAGTGAGGCCTTTGTACGACACTGCCCAACACTCACTCACACTACTGCTTCCTGCTAACTACTGGCTCACAGTTCAACGAGGCGTGTCTAAACATCTGTCGTCCAATCACAATGGAAGGAGAAAAGACCAAAGATAAAATACCAATAAACTCGCGAAATACTCGGGGCTATATTTATTGCTCCTCGACTCTTATTGCACTTGTAAGAGTTCGGCTTCTCTCGCAAAACTTCCCTCACCAAGGCGAACCAGGTTCACTCCACGGATGGGTCACTCCCGGATTTTCGCATGTGGGAATCGGCTGGCCTGCGGGTTTACTCGGGGATCTCCCGTTTTCCCCTCCCTTTCATTCCTGTCCTGCTCCACACTTGTCCCAATCACTCTAATCGGGTCTCAAGACCTCGCTGTTAAGAGCCGTCCAAATCTCTTCACTCACTCACTCGCTCACAGAACTTACTAACCTCGTCTTCTTCACCTTCCACACTTTTTATTTCTCAGTATCATTTCCATCTTTCTTGAACGTCTTATGCATCGTCAAGCCATATTTCAGTGGTGTACCTTTCTGACTTCTACCAACTTGATTTCTAATGTACGTCCTTTTGACGGCTTACATACTTTCAATATGCTCAATCATGCCAGCAACATTTTTAATGCACAATATCTTAATGGCCACAATTTACTCAGTTCTCTATTTAACCTTGTTATTCACATAGCCCTTAGCTTGTTGTCCCGGAATTAACTCTCTAAATCGTTGAACTTCTCTTACTGAAGTAATTGTTGGCGGACACCTGACGGTACGTGGTCACTATTGGTTGGAAATCAACGACCATCGGACATGGAATGTATTTTCAGTGACGTAACCGGAACTTCGTTTCGGCACTGCTTTCACAAGCACGCTAACACAGTTAACCTACGACGTACTGCCAGCTGGGAAGGAAACCTCAACCTGCAAGGATGAGAGATGAAGTTGCGGCAGGATGTCAGAACTCGTAGACAGTAACAAGATTGCGTCACACACTGAGACAAAAATATTTTGTTGAATTAATCAAAGTTTGTTTGGCGCAACCAAATTAATAATTTGTACTGGTGCAATGCATTTTTTTAATGTTGAAACCAAATTATTTTGTTGTTCTTATTTGGTCGCCCAATACAAAGATTTGGTTGGTGCAACTAAAGATCTGCTTGTTTTTACGGGTATTAAAAAGTTTAGGTTAATATAAAAAATACGCATTCCGACAAAAATTCGAAGCTATAACATCTGCGCTACGTTCTAGCAAACTCAGTTGAATTAACTACTGATGAATTTGGAACGTTTCTAATAGATTAATTTAAAATACTGCACAACGCCTGGAAATAAATATTTCGAATTTTATAGCTTTGTTTTTTATTTTCCTCTTGAAGTTGTTTTACTGGCATGTTCATACCATTATTAAGCACCAACGTATGCATTAATACACGCAGTTAATATCGCAATTGTCACGAAAAATGCAAACGAACTCCCGAGCTTTATTTTAGGACGAAGGCAATGAAATGTGTCGAAAAACTAACACATATAAAGTTGATTAAACAAAAGAGAAGTGAAGAGAATTGGACGTCTCTTAAGATCGAGGTCTTGAGAGATTCAACAAACCATTTAGTTGAAAGCCCTAGTTTTTTGGACAAACACAGACGTTTTGTTTATTCAAACGCGTATTTTGTTAGATAAACCAAATCAATATTTTATTTTTGCTTTTCAAGTTCTGTATACTTAACAAAATATTTTCTTGGGGCAACTAAATATGTATTGACGTGACAACGTCTTACAATACGGCTCCTTGTGTTCATAAAGTGAGCGTCACAAAGTGTTGCTCTCGGGTCCGTGGCAATTACTCGTTGAAGATGAGCAATTCGTTCAATGTATACGTACGATATTATAGGTCGGTCCTTTGGCTTCATGCTTCACACACAAACGTATCGTTCTGACGTCATCGGGGCGCGGTGGCAGCCGTGCTGCGAACATCTGATTTCGAGGGGTTTCGTATGCTCAAGACCGCTGTAGCGTCCGAACGGCTCGTCTGACTAGAGATACTGTGGTGCTAGTTTATGCGTAAAAAGGAGTAAGTAAACAATTTAGCCAGGAATCATAAATAGAAACACACATAGTGAATGTCTAACCAATAACCATTTTCTTTGTTGATTACAAACCCAATTATTTAAAAATTACGAGTTATGCGAAAAGGACAATAATGAAATTACCAACATGAATAGTGCTTGAAAAGATAAATATAATTCTGAAACGATGACACAGCTACCTCAATCCATTCGGAAGTTATATGAAGAAGAATTTGACAACTCTACACAGCAGCGAAATGCGGACGTGGCGATTGTATCATCACCACATGCTACATCACGTGACGATACTAAGACTAAACAAAAACGACACCGTCAGCGCAAACGCATAAAGCACCACACATATACGTTGTAACTTAAAAATACTTACTACAGTGTATACAACACAGCTTACCACATTGTTTGTACTTGTACATACAAACGAATATTTTGCTGGCTGTTCTCTCGGTGTAGAGTATACAAGTACACAGGGACACAATAATGGCACGGCGTACCCTCTCTCCCTCATTAGTCATGCGAAGCTCTGAAAATGGGCCTCGTGTCTGACTGGTTACTGTGAAGCTATGTAGTGACAGGTTCCCTGTCGCCTGGTCTGCCGGCTGGCGAGCAGGCCTCCAGGCGCTGATTGGCGAACGCGTCACAGTATTATTTCCTGGCCAGTAGCGACTCCAGATTGCTGGCGTGCGATACAAGAGCGGAGGTTTCGCATCTGTATTGTCCAGTACTCTGTAACCACGTGGTAGTGAGGTGTGATGCCAGTGTGCGGAGCGCAAGAAGCGAGCTTGCATCTTGGCCACAGACAAGGCAAATAAACAGAAGCGAAACTGCCGCTTGAATCGCGAGCTTCACCTGTACCAGTAAAATGGCGTCGCTGTCCAGTGAAACGTGGGAACGTCATTCGCCATTTAGCGACTTGAAACTTACTTGGCTGCCGGCAGCACAGCCAATAGGCAATATTTCGCAGCTTGCGGCAGCCAAAGTATATATATATATATATATATATATATATATATATATATATATATATATATATATATATATATATATATATATATATCGAAGTCTAAAAATGAGCAGATTTGTTTTTTGTTTACTTTTCTAATAACTTCACAGTTTCACCTGACCGACGCATGAATAAACTGATTAGGCCCGTGACAATGTTAATCTTATATAAGGCGGACGAATACATATCGTGTACACAAGTAGATCTTGAACAGTGCTTTTAAAAGTGCTCATTTTTCCGCGAACAGCCTATACACGCATATACATATATACAACAAACCCGTACGTACATACCGTATTATATTTATACGTACATTTGTACGGACATGTACAGTAAATATACGTAAACTCAGTTTGTAATGATGAAAAACAGAACTGACTGCGTGAATACAAAATACACAGTATCCGTATTTCCTATAGTTAGAGACAGGTGAATTTCACATATTGAATGGCCAGTAGGCTAGACTCACAGTCCTATGCATCTCCAAGACTCAGCTTTCTGTTCATTGGCCGCTGCAGCAGTGTGTAACCAACTTTACCTCAGACTAGGTGGCACGGGATTGGGCGTGCGTTTCCTTGCAGGTCTGTTACTGGCTCTGAGTTCTCATGGGCATGTCTAATAAACTGTGAACCAATCGTAAACATAGCAGAAGTACTTATGTGTTCGAAGTCTACCTTACCCTACAATTAATTCGCGAAATTTTCCAACCTCTACCTATAGTTTCTGTTGTAGTTGGGATATATATATATATATATATATATATATATATAATACACACACACACACACCACTTAGAAATATTCCCTCCTTCAACACTAAAAAGTATTGTCTGGCGTCTGTAACAGCAAAACTTGAAATACACAAACGTTAATAGAAAATGAAAAGTTGCTTATTTCACTAGAATACAAATACCAAAGTTGTATCACAGTATGTTACAAAAAGTTCGTAAGTTAGTGGATATTATTATGGAACCTTATGATTTATTTTATTCTCGTTTAAATCTTGCTCGGGTATAAAACAATTTAACTTATTTAAATGTATTTTATACACAGGAAAACACTCCCATAATCAAAGTTAAGGATTACCTTTAATTAACTTTCTAAACGTGAAATTTATAAAACTAATTGCACGAAAAGTTCTAGGATAGACTATTTAAGGAAAATCAGTTTTTTTTTTTTTTTTTTTTTTTTTTTTTTTTTTAAATCATCACGTCCGTAATTTTGCGGATAGTAGCGGATATATGTTTACCCGCACTGTTCCGCAAAATGAAGGAATCTTTTTTTTAACAGTGCAGGCATAATACCCGCTCGTAAAGACTCGCTCAGCCTATCAAAGAATGGGTGCGCCAAACTTCCTCACTTCGCTTCTGCACACTTCCCTTTCCTGTCTCCAGGCTGTGTGAGGAGAGCACTTGGCAACTGCCGGAGCTGCAGATATACTCAGGGCCGTGCTCCAGAACATTCAGACCGCCATAACACAGCTTCTAGCTGCCTCCCTGGACCACACACGCACTACAGGACCTCGCACCTGACTCCAGAACAGTGCAGTCTCTCTCTCTCTCTGTGTGAGGGGGCCGCGGAGGTTTAGAGGTCAGACTGCACGCCTCTCACCTGGGTGGATCGAGTTCGATTCCCGGTGGGGTCGCTCACGGATTTTCGCATGGGAGGAATCTCGCCGGATGATGCCGCTGGTCGGTAGGTTTTCCTACGAGATCTCCCGTTTCCCCCCGTCATTGCATTCCGGCACTGCTCCATACTCACATCGCTTTACCATCATCGGATCTCAAGACCTCGGATGTTAAGAGCCGGCCAGATCTCCATTCCACTCGATGCCACTTGTGTCTGTGAGCCCTCACATGGTGTCACAACAGTTGGAGAGTGAGTGAGTGAGTGAAGAGATTTAGGCGGCTCTTAACATCATGGTCTTGAGAGCCGATGAGGATGAAGTGAGGTGAGCATGGGGCAGCGCCGGAATGAAAGGGCTGAGGAAACGGGAGATCCCTGAGAGAGAAAACCCGCCGACCAGCGGCATTGTCCGGCACGATTCCCACATGCGAAATTCCGGAACACACTCGCGATATAATTTCAACACCGAGAGAACAGCTGACGCCATTTTTATATAGTGTTATAAATATATTTAGTTGCCCCAGCCAAATATTTTGTCCAGTAAACAAAACTTGAAAAAAAAAAGAATAGTTTTCTCCATGTAACAAAATACGCGCTTCAGTTAACAAAACCTCTGTGTTGGGTCAAAAGAAATTAGATCGACAACAAAATATTTTGTTGACTCAACTGTATATATTTGTTTGTTTGACCACTCATTTGATTTACGTCGTTCGAAAATTCAGCTAGAGTGTTTGTAAGTATTTATTTGTGACAATTGGGATAGTAACTGTGTTTGTAAGTGCATCTAGTGACACTAAATAATGGCATGGACATCATAATTAAGCAATTTCAACTGGGAACCGAAACACAAAGTTGTAAAACTTGAAATATCTTCTGCGCGCGTTTTATATTAATTACAAGGTATGCATCTATCTAAAGTTATTGGTAGTCACTTAAACCGGATGCTCTGTCCCCATAGCTCAGGGGCAGGGTTGCCGACTTGTAGTTGGAGGGTCTGGAGATCGCGCCCAGGTTCCTTCCAGGCAGATTTTCAGGTCGCAACGTCGCGCACATGTGTATAGCGAATTTGTCATCAAGTGGGTCTTCTACTTGAGATAAATCGCCACGCACTCTATGTCCAACAGCACTTGTATCGCTTAATTAAGTCAACAAAGTTGACTTTAGAGTAAAATATCTGCTAAGGTGTAGTGCTCTGCAACAGCTGAACAAGGTTCGAATCTCGATCGAGCTAATTTTTTTAAATTTTAAACGGAACTGTTTAATGTATATACGTAGAGCGAAACATATATTTATCTTCAGCAACCAAATCTTTGTTTGGGGTAGCAAAATTATAACAGCAAAATTATTTGTTTACTACAGCAAAATATTTAGTTGCCTCTGTACAAACTATTAATTTGGTACCGCCAAACAAATTTTGTTTGATTCAACAAAACCTTTTCTCAGTGAAGCTTTAGATAAAGTACTCATTAAATCACTGATAATTTATCTAGGAACCTGCATGTTAGGATGTCCGTACAGTATGTACTTACGGGCTGCGATTATTGTTAAAGTTAGAGTTCAAAATGCTCACTTTACTGTGAACCTCATTTATGGTTCCTTATTCGTCCCTTAGAGTAAATCAGTGCTCGAAGGCGAAACGGAATGGAATTATCTTTCCTTTCATAGACTAAAGATGAGGTAGACCGCTTATTCGTCTTCTGCGCATGCATTGAAGATTGACCTACCCCAAAGCGACATAACTGTCAAAGTCACATGGTCAACAGTGATGAAAGTGTGTGTTTAGATCTTAATATTTAAATAACAAGCACTATTATATATGAATAAAATACTTTCACCAATTTGGATTTAATCTAACTGCATTCCAAATTGGTTAGATGAAGTATAAAACATCGCAAAGCACATGTTTACCAAACCACACACTCTTGTCTCCTGTAGCATTTCTGAATAAATCATGCAACGTGAATTCTTTCCTGTCGTTAGGGTTTTTACGCTGTCGATGCATATTTTTTTCCCAGTATCTTCTTAGTTATAGTTTAAGTAAAGGTATACTTACTGGCCATGGCTCTCTGCCCGCGATGCATGTCCTCTTGCATGACTCCCTTCCCTTGTAGGCGTAAGGGGTTCGCCCTGAGACGCGCTTAGTACCCCGATCCTACTCCGGACGTACATCTAACACTTAGACTTAGGTTAGCTCAGGAAAAAAATTGTTTACCAAACAGTGATTTAACCTCGAATGTAATCCACGTCGATTTCGCTAGTCGTGTAGGCAGGAGATAACTTCAATGTTGGGGCACAGGGATTGGTTGTGCGCAGCCAGCGAGATCTCTCTACCTCGTCTCTAGTCTGTTATGGTTCCTTTGATGTGGACGTATAAATCCCCCGGCTGGTCGTGCGAGGTTCTGGAACGACCTGGTAGCTGACTGGTCATTGCACTCTTTGCTGCAACGGGACAACTATGGCTGAGCGGTTAGACTGCTCGACTCCCACCAAAGCGAACCGGGTTAGATCACCGGCCGGTTCACTCAGGATTTTCGCAAGTGGGAATCGTGCCGAACGATGCCGCTGGTCGGTGAGTTTTCTCGGGGATCTCTCGTTTCCCCTACCTCTTCATTTCGGCCCTGCTCCATACTCGCCCCCATCGGTTCTGAAGACCTCACTGTTAAGAGGCGTCGCTCACTCACTTGACTGTAACACATGTTCTGTTGTAGTTGAAAAATAACTTCGTTAAATATAAGCCACTGCAAAGGGGGTTTGCAAAAAACAGAATTTTAGTTTTATCTATGTGTCAGCGGCAATGGAAATCTTACATTGTGGTACTAAGTGTTCGTCAGTAACTTTTGTGAAACTAATTTGCTGTTTATTGAATATTCAAACTATATGTTGATGATCTAAGGAATCCGTTATTTGCTAACGTAGAATTTAGAAAGTTTCATTAGTTATTAACGTCACTTTACTTTTTTTTCCTTCGGTGTACAGCAACATTTCTTCACTGGGGAAAAAAAAAAGAAAAAAATTCGTGTAAATTTTTTATTTACCAAGCAGAAAATTAATATTGCCATTAAACAAAATTACACAAAGAAAAAATCTAGTAACATACAACCAATGTTATTTAAGCTTTCCTTTGAATTAAAGCCAGACTTTGCTAGAGTAAACAACATTGCCTGAAGGAAAAGTTTTTTTTCTGTACAGAATGATTTGAACGTTTTTTTTTTTAAGTCAGAGTGCTGCAGAATTTTCTCTGTTAGCTGTGATGTTGATTGGCAAGTAGGTGATCTGATCAGCTCCTGATTGGTGAGCGGTATTTTGAAATGTTGCTGGTAAGTGACGTCATAATTATGGTGCATACCTAACCCTCCCGGTCCCTGTGCAGAATACAAAGTAGGTCCCTCATGTCGTGTTGAGACTGTGTCCCGCTGTCGCATAAACAACTGCTGCCAATAGCATCTAATACAATCGTTTTTTGAGAGACCCGAGAAATTCGCGAGTTCAATGACCTGTAGGCTAGACTTCACAGTATTATATACTCTCTTACAGATATCAACTGTTTATTGGTTGATTGTTGATTGTAGTTGGCTCATTTATTTCCAAGAGGTGTCAAACTACTCGTCAACCAATTACAAACGTTACATGAACGTACATGTGTGTGAATTCTAACTGGTCTAGAAATTAATCCGCGAAATTCTCGGGTCTTTACAGTGATACTTAACACATCAGTGTCTACACACATTTACTGGCACATGAAACAAATAAGAAGTGAGTCACCTATATTCTCTACTGCAAATACACCGGTTCTGTTGGTGTGTGTGTTAGAACTCACCATCGTCCTATTGGTCCATACCATACTGTACACTACCCTATCCTTTACAGCGTTCATTATTGGCCGAGCTGCGATATTGACCCTATCAAATGTCCTTTATCGTATGAAAGGATTTAAAATCAAACATGCCCCTTTGAGTGGCTATAAAATAAATTCTACCGTTAGAAATATAATTGTTACCGCTCTGTCGTGTTCTTGTGAGTCCATGTTAAACACAAGCCGAACAAAGACAGCACATACATGCGAGTTTTGTGCTGAACAACAAAGAAATTGTCAAATTAGCTAGCTTTGCTCGAACTACACTCGAGCATATTATAAAAAGTGATAATCACTTCCTTACGAAATATTCACTTGGCGCACGGCCAAAATAATACATTATCTGCGATTGGAGTAGTTAACTAATCCGTGCTCCAGTCGTTAGACGGTATGAACAATAGAAGAAAACACTCTTTAATTACGAAAGCTGTAGCATATTACATCTGGAGGGTCCACTCGTAATGTAATCTGTTATCCCCGCAGTGGTTGAAAACCATAACACCTAACAGCACAGTTTAAAAAGTGGCCTATTATTATTGCCTGGGACGATACATTAATTGCGTACTTAATATTGTACAAAGAAACTGAAAAATATAATACAATAAAAATTGTGTATTTATGTACGTATTGTCGATATATTTGTTATAGATCATTGCCTTTATTATTATTATTGACATTTTGTTCCTGCAATGTACCCCAACATTTGATATGTTCCGTAATATAATTTCACACATCCTGGTTCATAATATGTCAGAATTAATGTTTTAGTTTTTTACTTCCTTGTTAAAACAATTATACAAACACAATTTACAAATGTTGTATTAAATTTTTTTGTAGTAGGGGTGAGTTTTGTGGTTTCTCTTTCATAATATCAGTATTTGACGAAAACACAGAAATCGCGCCAAGTCTTATATTTATATAGCGAGAAACATGGAACATTATTGCGAGACGTTCTCATTTCGTAGGATCAAACCAAAGAGAATGTGTATTAGAACTTCCTTTACTTCTTTAAATGTTTTGTACAATGATACGTGAGGTGCAACACATAAACTTTTCAAACAATATGATAATTAGTGAATGTGTATAATGTAACTTTAATTCCACAAATGTTAGTATGTGTAATCTGTTTTGGGTACGTTTAGTGTAGAATAAGTGAAATAATTTATTTTTGACACTTGTGTTGGATGTGGAATTTGAGCTGTAGATAGTATCTATGTTAAAGTTTTTTCTTCTATGCCAGAAAAGTAGGGTGCTGGTCTAGAAGTAGAAATTTCTATATTTTCTCTAGTAAACAAAAAAGCAGTAAACTGCTGTTTCTTAATATCAGGCCACACCAGTTAGCTAATCAGATTTTATTGATTTCGAAATAATAGGAAAGGGAAAAAAATCGTTTTTTTTTTTTTTTAAATAAGAAATCCTGTACGAGCTGCTACAGAAAGAATACGGGCTCTGAGCTTCAGCAGGAATCAATAGTTATTAATGTCATTAAACATTATTATTTGAAGAAATATGGCATATAGGTGTGAACCAGAATAATAGTTGTTATTGAAGCTTCATATAGAAGAAAATGAAATGAACCACAACCAGACTTGGATCCTATGAAGTAGTTCGTCGGAGGTTCAGCCCGAGGAGAAGTTTCGTAGAGTTGAGCAACCGGCGGACCAGTTAGAGGTCAAGATGTATCCAGAGTTCGACTCCAGGCCGAGTCCAGCTCGTTTCCAACTTGCGGAGAACCAGCCCGCTGAGGACTGTATTGGGAGTTCCACCGAGTAGCTGTGAGGACCAATGGTGTATAACTGCAGCCTTTATTGCCTTTTGCTGCTCAGATAAGTCACTGTAGTAATGTTTATTCGGGAAGTTTTTAATATCAGTGATTTCATTTCAGAATAACAGGGAATCATTTTGCGTGTGGGATTGGATTGGCCGCTGGTGTCGCTTGTAATTTGATTATAAATAGTACATTTTAAATAATTAATTGTTTCTGATATATATTATCAATATTTTTGAATAATGTCTTTGGATAACGTGAAAATATGGAAATTTAGCCCATTGAAGGTAATAATCTAGGGTTGTTCATTGTTTTCTCACAGTTTCATTAAAAGAAGCGCAATTATCCGACTTTGCCTTCCAACCTTAATATTTCTTCCTTATTTAGAATTAATTAACATTGGAATGTTTTTGAGGTATTTGATTGTGGCATGTTTCCCGCTTGTCTTTTCTTTCTAAGTTGATGGAATTTTTTTTTCAAATCTGTATACATATTTCTTATATGAAGATATAGTGAAAGTTGTTACATAATTTCTACTAGAAATAGCCGAGGTAATTTAACTAGTTAATACTTCTGTTTCTTCACATATCGATTTCTCCTTTAAATATTTCATATATGTATAACTCTTTGCATTTCCAACATATATTTTATTTTCCTTGTGGCATTCGTTTTTGTAAACAATGCTACAGTGGATAAAATATATTTCATAAACACCCATTTCAACCAATCCAATATTTAAAAAAAAAAAAATCTATTATGCCAAAAATTTGGAATTAAATTCAACGTCTGCTGAAAATCATGCCCCAATCTAAACATAGAACTCGACTGTTTTACTTAAATTGTGCCACTGGCATGGCTGCCTGGGCAAACTCGCTTACATTTACATTTCTTTCTGCATAAACGTTGGGTTATTTTTGCGAGTCAGGTATACGAATAAACACACATGTTCCGCTAAAATAATTTATTGCGGTGTGATCAGGAGTTTTAACAAAGTAATATTCCAGAAACGAATATAGTAATTACAAAGGAAAATGCAAATTTCCCCATTTTCCAACACTAGCTGCACTCTTCGTCGAAAATAGATCATTACTAAAGTATATCAATAACTTAATAAACGGTTGAAAATAAACATTCCTTTATCCTGTGGTTGGGATTTGTCTACGAGCTGATACCCCTAACAAAATTATCAAAACAGGAAGTCTTTATTCAAAATATAAAAAATAATAAGAACGTGATTACTTACGACAGGAGACTGTCAAATATGTTGGCATGGTATGTCGCTAGGGACACCCAAATTTCGTGAAAAAATTTCCGCACATGCTATATTTCAATATTTTAGGGATATATCTGCAGTTTCCTTTTGCTTATTGGCGGCGTGTCTTCGTGAGAAGACATTTTATGACTTTACTGGCCAATCAGAAGCAGGTTACTCCGATACTGTACGTCTGCGATTCGCGGGAGACATGTTAGACGCCTAACAACACATAGATCATCCAATGACGATATTGGATCTGAGTTTATATGTTATGGTATACTACTGGTAGTGAACCATTTTCGCGAAAATCGGGTGTCTCTATATATAGCGTTTTTGTTGACATGAAAGGAAAAAACCACTGGTTTGCTCATTATACGAAAAATATAGCGAGTTTCAGTGGATAACAATAGAGATATAACTACGCACTCTAATAAATTATTCACAAATTTACCTCATGATTGTATGGTGCATTGGTAAAGTTTTTTTTTGTACATTTTCCAATTCTATTAATTTTCAAATACAGATTAAAAATGCGTTGCGAAGTCGAGTTACAAGGACAGTTCTTAACACCCAGGGTATTGAGAGACGATGTGGGTGAAGTGAGGTGAGCGTGGATTAGAGGCTGAATGCAAGAGAAGGGAAAACGGGAGATCCCCGAGAAAACCCTCCCACCAGCGGCACCATGTGGCACGATTCCCGCATGCGAAAATCCGCTCCGCTTAGGTAGGAGAGGAGAGTGGAGGGGGGGAGCGATCTAACCACTACACCACAACGGCTCACAAATGTAACAGGAAATTTCCTCTCTTTGTATATTAACGACGCTAAATATTCCTATATTCGCAGTCTGATATGTGGTAATATTTCTATACTATTCCGGATAGGTAAAGAACCTACATTACAGTTAAAATAAGTTTATAGGCTGTTCACGGCAAACTGAGCACTTTTGAAAGCCCGCTTTATGTAAAAGTAACACTGTCACGGACCTCATCACTTTATTCACGCATCGGTCAAGTGAAAATGTGAAATTATTAGAAAAGTAAATATTTTACAAATCTGCTAAGTTATATGCATTAAAAACCCATAAAGAGAAAGAAATAATTTAAGTTATGACAAATGGTTACCTAACATTTTCAATTCTACGATAAGACATGTAACTAACTACTTTCATCTCAATCGTTACCGACTTGACTGGGCACGTGTCAATTCAGCGCGCCAGTTAAAATATACGCAGGTAGAAGAGGTGAATTGTTTTTGAAAGGCTTGTTTCAAAATGGTTTATGTGATCGTGAACAGCTTTTACTAGGATTGTTTAGCAGTGCGCAGTGGCGAATGTCGGATCGCCAGAGAAGCTACAAAATGGTCCACAGATGAGTGTATGTCGAGCGATGTTGATGTCTTCTTGAGTGTTTGTTTAAGAAATTTAATGGATCGTTTCTGTTTTATCTTTTAGCGATTCATAATGTTTGTTTAAATTCTGCCTTCTTTTTTGTTTTGAAGTGTTTTTCTATGTTTTGAGTGTAATGTAAAATCTTTTGGGTTTTTTTTTGTAGGAACATATTGTTCTTTACATTTTTATTCGTTTTTCCGCTTTTTCAAAATTTTGTTTTGACAGACGTTAAGTTTGCAAAGACTTCGCGGTTCAAAGCAGACGTTGTTTATCTGCAAACAAGTAAGTGGAAGATGAACAATAATGTATCTAAAAATGCTTATTTTATGTGAAAAAAATTGTTTGAATATGTTTATTTCTTGTTTAGAAGTGTATTTCATAGGGTCACGAGCGCGCCTTGTAAACAAAACACTGGCTACGTCAATAGCTACCATATGATTTTGACAGGGGAACGTCATTGACGTACTCACGTTATCCACATCTCAGACAGCTCCAGGGCGGATGCTGGCTGTGATTGGATACGTGAATATTGCGCCAAGATCTGGGAAGTAGCCTGCATAACTTCCTTCGTACCGTACTAGGCTTCAACCAGACCAGTTGGTCTTAAATACGCTGCTCCAAGAAAAATTTTATTTGGTGATATAAAGAGTGGTGAAGGTTTAATATTGTGGTGAAATATGTTCTATAAAGTATAATAGAGAATATGGTAGCTGCAGAAGAGGCCCGATATTTATTGTATTACTAAATATGAGGAAATATAACCCTAGTCCATTTACATAATTTTTCAATAGTGGCCGAGGGAAGGGTTTACCCAGCTAAAGTACAAATACATTACTAAAACACTTGTAAAGACTTTAAAACATATTGTTTCACAGTGACACATTTTTATTTTGTCTGGGCAGTCACTCAACACAATTATTTATATAAATTTAAACGTCAGTAAATAGAGGACTTTTAATAGGGCCATTGATTTTTCGCGAATAAATCGGAGCACACAATAGACTCCAATACCACATATACGTCTCGGCTGATATCATACCTCCACCGGCTGCTGATGTCGTTTCCGAGTTCGACCGATCCATTCAGGATTCTATATCTCCGACACTCTACCTTTGTCAGTCATGCGTTAACAGTTAACACGGACCAGAACATTCTTCAGCCAATCAAGAAATCTGAACGATCCCACAGTGTTTTGAAATATAGCTTGTTTCGAAGTATTTCCGTGAAATATCACTACCTCTACCCATTAGAGTACCCTGATATGCAAAGGAATCTAACTCTCATTGGTTGGCGCTCAAAAAGAAGGAAAATGAAAATAATTTATGTTGATCTTGTGGAATGAACACTGCTTATAGATGTTCAATGGGAATTTAAAAGTGTTATGTGAATTTGAATGACTAAGGGACTTTAATGTTGACAAGGGTGTGTTTAATGTTGAATAGTTTAATTTTCATAATCTTTCAGTATATAAAAAATAATGAATGATATATTTATAGTGTTGTACTTGCAAACGGCAGGGACTAGTGCCCTACTGCACCTTAGGTACCGCTCAGACAAATCTCATTTCTTATTTAACCAGATAATGTTCTCCACAAGTGCCAGTGAAATATTTTGTTTGTGAAGGTTGATTGGAGAGAGGAGACAATATTATTAATGTGTAGGAGGGAATCTTCACACAATGTACTCTATAGTATATTTGGTGTCTATATGCAAAATCCCTCATATCAGTCACACAACACCAACAGCACACACTATACTAATTATTTATTTATTTATCCCCAGTTGTATGTAAGTCAAATGTGTCTCGAATTGTATATATCTTCCCTATAAACAAATAAAATACCACCAGATTCTCTTCAATCTCTGGCCTTTAAAAGTACGTATATCTTAAGAAACAATAAAGTAACAAAGATCATATCAATAATATATTCACGAATTATATTACATAAGATATTTTCCCCTAAGTTATGAGGTACACCTAAAAGAACGTTAGGTTAATGATCTTATTGTATTTTAAACATACTTAATCTATAACACTAGTTGAATATTTTCTTACTATTTTGCATAAAGGATAATCCGCATTTCCATCTATCTTATTATAGACTGCAGGACGTTGGTAACATTTTGTTAATTTTTAGTTAATTTTGTAATAAAAATTATAATTCCCCTCCCTATGCTAGCCATGTCAAACAGCACTACTTTGGTAGCAGCGCTCTGCGGTTGGGTTCATGAACTAAACAGGTCAACAAGGGCATCAACATTCCAAGCTTAGTGTTCAGACCTGTCTTTTACGGCCGTGGTCCCTATAATTACGAAGCAAAGTGAAACATGCAATTTTAAGTACTAAAAAAAAAAATGTAAACCATTTTTGTTATGCCAGTGACAGTACCATAAGGGTAAAACAAAAATTTAACTATTTAAAAATACGCCAAGTTCAGTATTTTGAAATATATACAAAAATGTTCAAGAATGAATTTTAATATGATAATAAGCTAGAATTTTCAGAAATTTCACAAATAATTTAAAAAGATTTAAAAGTGAAGCGTATGATTTAAAGGTTAATGTTAAAACTTTTGCGGACTGAATTTGATAAAATTCGTTTTACTCTCGCTGCAGTAGGGGAAACCTGATACAAGGTGCACAGTCAAACAATTTTACTTCTTCACTTGTTCGAGATGCAGATTAAAGTCAGTAGCTTAGTGGCAAATATTAACTTATATGTAGGGATAGGAAAATTTCGCAAGTTCAATAACCTGTAGGCTAGACTCTTCAGTCCTCTGCATTATGGAGCCTCAGCTGTGTGTTCATTGGCTGCTGCACCACACCTGGCCATTATGGGATTCGCAAGGTGCTTCCATGCAAGTCTGCTATTGGCTCAGAGGCGTGCAGGGCGGGTCTAATAAACTGTAATCCAATTGCGAAGGTGACTTCACTGTATATTTGTTTGACGTCTATCTTGTCCCGAAATGAATTCGCGAAATTTTCCTCTCCCCACTTACATGCTGTTGAAAAGTTCACACGGAGCAAAAAGCAGACAAAGCACAGCTCACAAAAGTTAAAATAACCTCGAATCCGCTGTACTAGACGTTTAAAGACAGTTCACTTTGCGATCGCATCCACGATACGCCAATATTTATGTAGAACATCAGAAGCAAAAGCACTTAACCGACGGCTAGGGTGTACCAACATGTCAGAGACGCAGGTCGCGAGCAGGCGAGGCAGGTGAAACACGGCAGTTAGGTTGGCAGCATCGACTGCGCGATGGGCGACACACAACTACGTTGCCAGAAAGACAGTAATACATCTTTTTAATGAGGTCGTAAAGTTGCCACGGCTGGCGCATTAAAGCACACTTTTCGCGAGCAGCGCGCCATTTTCGCGCTCCGGAGAAAAACGCTGGTTCCTGCAGACAACCGTAGTTGCGAGCGAGATGTATCTCGCAGTAGTGACGGGATAATCGCATAATTTTGTAATTCGAATGAATTTGCTGTATTTTAATCAATGTGAAACATTTAGGAAACTGCAATGTTTTGTTTTGTTCAAGTATACCCAGCTGAAAATCGTGAATAATCGATTTTTAAAAATTGTAATCGATGATTCAATTATAATTAAATAATCGATTCTTTTTCAAGCGATTATCCCATCACTACCTCGCGATACACGGGTTATTGGGCAACCTTCCCTCGCCATATTGGATTTTTGAATTTTCTTGATTATTTATGTTTATAAAAAAATACTCCTTAAAATTCCCTGAAGCCAGTTACCTATTTGCCATATGACTGTAGTACGAACAAGACAAAGTAAATATAGGCTGTTCACAGTAAACTTAGCGCTTTTGAATAAGACCTACTTGTATAGTCCATTCGCGATTGCTTCAAACTTTTGTGAAGCCCTGCTAAAGTTATACTTCTAGGATATTCCTCTACTTCGTGCAAACAAAGCTTAATCTATTTATTCATACTGTTTGTAAAAGAAACAATACAGTTTATCGATACATATAAGTAAAATTCGGTTCAATAAAAAAAGTTATTTTTATGTTAACGTAAGTTTAAAACGTTTGTGATACATGACATATTAAGGAAACACACAAGAACGTCATAAATGGTGTGATTTTTCAAAGATTTAATTCAACCAGTGTGAAGAAACCACGGATAGACTCTACGCCCATTGTGTATTCTTCCGCCATATGCAAAATTAACTTTGTCATGGTCTAATCACTTTATCCATGCGTCAGTGAAGGGAAACTTTAAAAGTGCAAGAAAATAAAATAGTCTACAAATTTACTAATACCTACACCTATATGAATTTAAAAAAATCAGAAAAGGAAATCATTTCAGTATTCACTAATTTTCACTAAACAATCTTGAATTGCATGTTAGTATGTGGATAGATTTTTCCGGCGTCTTTAGCAACCTCACAGACCACATGTCAATTAATGCGGCCATTCAAATATACGCCATTGGGAGCAGCGACATTTTTCAATGGTTGATTTGAGAAATGTTCAATTTATCGTGAACAGCCGTTACCAATAAAATGATAGCGTCACAGCTCTAAGTCTTATCAGTAGAACCTCGAGTATTTCGCGGATTGAGTAATCAGCAAGCTAGGCTGGAAAGTTGCTCTCTACACTCGAGGCATTATCGTTTGTTTATTGGTAGCTGTGATCAAGTGAGGCCTCTGTACAGGACTGTCAAACACTCTCTCACACTACTGCTTGCTGTTTATTACTGGCTCACAGTTAAGTGGGACGTGTATAAAGAACTATTGTCCAATCACTACAGTAGGAGAAAAAAACTAGCAATTGGCGTCTACCTCGCCTCCGAATGAATTCGCGAAATACCGGTGGCACTACTCAGAGGTAGAGGCATGCAAAATTCGCGTTATTATTTGAAGACAGACTGGACTTAAAACACTTATGATTTTGTATTACGTTTCTCATTGGACTACAGTTTGTTCGGACATGGCCTGGACGTCTTTGGACCAATAGCAAGCAACTAACGAGAGGATGGCCCAATCAGGTCCAACCAACTCGAAAGGGAATGTGTCTCCTCACTGCTGCAGAAGCCAATAAACAAACAACACAGGCTCTAATACGTGCAGGACGGTGAATTATAGCATACTGCCAGAAAATACTGGTGGCTCTAGCCGCAGAAGGGCGAGGACACTGCACGCCAGTTCGGAGCCCTTTGCATAACGGCGATGGCGCACTTGATGCGCCTGTACTTGTCCTTACCGCGGCAATGAGTGCGGCAATGACTGCTCCAGGTTATAAGTCGCCGTAACTAAAGCGAGCCACATTCATACATGCCACTTGTTAGCGCCAGTTCTCTCTATTGGCTGAGTCTTAGCTGCGGCTCTCTAAAGGCTGTTCACGATAAAGTGAGCATTTTTGAAATCAACCTCACAAAAAAAGTCACTAACCCTACCTACATATATTTTAACGGGCAAACTGAGTGACATGAGCCCATTAAAGCTGGTAACGATGAATTTAAATTAGTTCTATATCTTAACGTTGAATACAATGTGCCATGTAACAATTTGTGATAATTTAAATTATTTCTTACACCTTCTGTTTTTTTAATGCACCGAATTAAAAAAAACGGGCAGATATGTTAAACATTTTCTTTTGTAACAATTACACATTTTCACTTGAATTGCGCATGAATAAAGTGATGAGGGTCATGACAATGTTATTTTTGCATAATGAGGAAGAATATACATCATGCACACAAGTAGATCTAAACAGAGCTTTCGAAAAAGTGCTCATTTTACCGCGAACAACGTATACACGACCGTGTAGCCAGTGTACAAGAGCAAGTATTGTGAAACGCAGTATGATTGAATACTAATAAAATGTGAGTTCTCACTGCACTTACCTTTACAGAGGACGTTCAAAACGTCTAGTTGTAACTTAGACTCGACATTGTTATCAACGCGGGAGGACATATCGTACTCTCACGATAATTCCTGGTCTTGTGCGAGTTTTAACAAGTGTGTTTTACTCTCTGCCGAAGGTCTGCAATGTGGGCCACAGGAGAGACATACACTACGCTCTTTATATGTCCCCATAAACGGAAATATCGTGTGATGGAGCTGGCTTTGGAACCACTTCACTTCAAACAATGACTCAGTCAGTTTGACGATCATCCGGGCAACTGCGAACATTCCGACTGGAGTGGACAGGAGAATATTCGTTCCTTTATATGTCAGACTTTGCGATAACATATAAGTGCGTAACATATGTCTTCCAATAACTAGCAGGAAACTTAATACATTTTCCGCGTAGTAATAAAAGTCCTCTTTGGAGATGTGAAAATGCTAAGTGCAGAGGAGATTTTCATGCCAAATGTTCCAAAGCGTCTTGGTACTGACAATGTTCCTATGTGCCAGTCTGCGTGTACCAATTGACGGAGTATTTGCCGCTTGTTGACGATCGTTCTATTCAGGTTGAACGAACAATTTTTTTATTGTTTCTACTCCTGTGACATTTGTTGCACCTCACTCAAATAGTCAAACTATCCGACTTCCCTAAAACATCAGTGGACACAAGTATAAGGTGTTCATGGTAATACCAGCAACTATTACATGAACACTTGAACAATGTCGTTGGCCCTACATGCCTATATTTTAACAGGAACGCCGACTGGCCGGTGCCCAGTGTAATTACAAATGTGTTAGGTAAACATTTTTAAATACTGAAATTATTTATCGTCCTTTCTGTTTTTTTAATGCATACAAATGTAGAGAATAATAACATTTGTAAATTATTTACTTTTCCAATAACTTTACAATTTTACTTGACTGTCGCATGCATAACGTGGCGGAAGAATAAGAAGGGATTTTCAAAAATGCCCGCTTCACCGCGAATAACCTTTGGCTGTCCGTTGATTTGCTAAACTCTTCCTTGAATAATATTCTGCGTAACGACTTAAGGCTTCATGGGGTGCATTTCCATCAGAAAAAAAAAAAACTAACGTTCTCATAACGCATATCGTTCGCAAAGAAGTTTGTTGTATTGAATCACAACACAAAATATTCACCAACATAATCGTCACAGCGTATCGCTGGCAAACGTGTTAAGTCACAAGCAACATCACATCAAATGGGCGAGGTAAAGGCGTCAGATGGGTCCGATAACACGAGTTGTAGTTACAGTTGTTCCTTTGCACGGTCCTAGAATAGCGACACGATGCACGACCTGTAGGCTATATATATATATATAAAGTTTGGAGCCAACGCGACTACTTGCCATACTCTGGTTGATAAGCAACGATACATATAAGTTAAAACATCAGGGCTATAAAACAGTAACAGGAAACTGACAACATCATAGTAAGTGAATGGTAGAAACTACAATTTCATGTCTTCCTTCAACAATACCCTATGAGTCTATTGTTACCTGTATATGGCATCTTAATAAAATATTTTAAAATTGATGTAGAGGGTGGGGTACAGTAGGTCTACCGATTTATACGAAGTATAATTCGACCAGTTTTTTTTACGAAAGTTACACGTGAAGCTGCCTAGTTGGAGGTACTGTCTCAATATTTTACAAATCAAACATTTATTTTTCAACAATGACATGAGGATGTAGCCATATTTACTCTTCAAATTATGTACAGATATAAACAACGTAAGTGCTGGCGATTCTTGTCCGTAATAGAACCTGGCACTCGTACACACACGAGTTAACATGCCTCCATACATTACAGTTTTGACTTTCACCGATTTCTTGTGAAACTGGCGGGACGATGATGCAATGCAGTCCTCAACAATGGCACCGGATGGCAGTCGACGTTTTAAATGAAGTGGCGACACATTATCTGTAGCTGCAAAGTTTCAAATATAACCTCCATACAAAGCTGGCCGATTATGCACATTTCCAAAAGGTGGGTCAACTGCGTGACATATTGTAATTTGCAACTGGATTGTCAAGGACGCGTAGTTTACTTAACAGTAACTTCAGGTCACAATAAGTATTCCTCATTTCATCCAAATCTCACAGAAATTTAAGTTCGTCCTATGTCTACAACGTCTAATTTACTGAATACGCGAATGCGGTATGCTGTCATGGATTTTACCATGTGCGTAGTACAATTTCGCCATTCATTCTTCTCTAGTTCTTGTACGCACTTGCTCTTTGTTCTTCGCACACGTGCTATTTGGTGAGGCGACGTAACTCACCGCATTCATACGCGAAAATTCGTAGCGTCTTCTACCTCGCACTTCCATACTATAACACTTATATACTCTCGCATCGCCACTGATTGAAAAATTAACTATGATGAAATACCCAGATAAATACACGCCTCAATAAATAACATGCCTCAATAAAATAGTAGTAGTATTTCCCCGGTTTCATGGATGGAGTTCGAAACTGCAATAAACATTTCAAAAAGAATTTTTTTAATGGGAATACGATATAACAGGGTATTCATAAAAATTCGAAGAATATTACTTTAACGTTTATAAGTTCGTTTTTTCTATTTCATTGCATATCATATTTTTCAGCTCGACATGCTTGTAGATTACTCGGACACTCACTCGAAATAAGTCGGGAGTTTATTCATTATGGGAAATTTGTTAGAAAATACAATTCTACTTATAACCCAGCTCAATTATTAAAGCAGATATCGATTCCTGAAGTCGGATTTTATCAATATTATTTTTATTAATATCATAGAAGAAGTAAAATTAAATTACAAGTCGCAAAACTGTATTTCATGTTATCGAGATCTCGAAGCTAAGAAAGTATGTTGCCAATATTACCAAAATAAAGAAAATAATACAGGTGGACATCTTCTCGTTATTTTCGAAACATATACCAGCCGGTTTTATGGCAGTTTTAAGACTCTTTACTGAGAATTACGAACTAATTTTTAAAATGGCTCTCTTGTTGAAATAGCACAGTGCTATCCAAGCCAATAAAAATAAATTTGATTAAAAATTTCGTTTTTTAAAACATTTCCAATACAAAAAGATTAGGATAATAAATTTAATAAGTTCATCTTCATAAAAAGTAACATTTAATTTTCTAATTTTTGATCAATTTTCGTTGATAAATCATAATATATATTAAGAGTAATGAACTACTTAGCCTATCAATTTGCTGTGTACTATTTCGAAATATTATTTATAATTTACTATTTCTAACAACACCAGTGTGTTTAATTGCAAACTCTCCGTTTATTAAATAATTTTATATTGAATTATATAATTTTAATAAAGTAAATGTAAAAAAAAAACTGTTAAAACCAACATTTTATTTATAAATGCACTAAAAAGAGAATAATAATTATAACATTTACACAATTTGTAGAACTCGTAAAATGTGATCGAACAGCCGTAATACACTTTACTACAAATTAACATGTTTGTATCAATTTACATTTAGTATATAAAAGCTTGGTGGAATGTGGAACGTATACCTCATTTGCGTAAGCGTATTAAGCACATATCTTGTGCATGGCTCTTAACCACTCACAATATAGAACGTATATCACATTTTCGTAAGCATAGGAAGAACATATCGTACGTAAGGCTCTTGACTGTTCGCGCCAAGCTTATATATAAGTACTAAATAAATTGACACAAACATAATCATTTGTAGTAAAGTTTATTACGGCTGTTTGACCTCATCTTACAAGTTCTACAAATTGCGTAACTATTATAATTATTATTTTTTCCTTTTTAGTGCATTTATAAATAAAAGGTTGGTTTTAAAAGTTATTTACATTAATTTTATTTTTCGCTTTTTAGTCTCCAACCATGTGTTTGTATCACGAACATGGTATTCCTTGCTAAGAAAGATCCCCACGATGTATCGTGATCGACCAGTAGTTCTCTCTCATTCCGATACAAGACATACTGTAGGAGCAAACTATAATAATAGTTTTCAGAAACATTCGCCGCTACAATAAAAGGCACGCGCACAACAGCAGTGTCACTTGTAATCTCCATTTTACTGGTACTCGATTCTGTAAAACAAACTCGAAACGACGTTTACTGGATGTAGTTGTAGAGTTCCTATGGCCACCTTCCGGCTCCATCATCAGATCAGCTCAGAGTAGTACCTTCGTATTGTATTGTCATCGGAACTACACATGTATGCGAAATTTCAGTACAATTGGATAACGTGAAGTGGTTTTAAATCGACTTGCAAGATTTCACCCGAACATACAAACTAACTAACTAACAAGGCAAGTTAAATAAAAGGTAAAAAGTTTATCATTCTATTATACTCACTTATTACGATTAATATTTTCTATATGTTAACGTAATAATAACTACCTTGGACAGCAACCTAATTTTTCATAAACTTTTCAAATTACGGTTGGATTTCTCTATGTCGCTAGTTTAAATTTCTAAGCATTTATAATAGCCTAATTGTTAGTATTACATGCTTCAATTAATCGTTCACTGAAAATTCATAAATATAATAACTTTGTCTAGCATTAGATTTTTTCTTTTCAGTGTATTTTTAAATTAATTTAGGTTTGAACTCGTTTTACCTCTAAAAGTTAAGTGCATTTGGAGAACGCTACATATTTAAAAACTTTTAATGATAAATTAAATACATGCTAATTTTCTAATCCATCCCCATTATATGACTAATCTATCGAAATTCATCAATAACGAAAGTAATTTTCTTTTAGGAAAACGTTTTTAAATAGTCATATATAAGTTACTATTTACACATCCACAAGCACGCAAATTGTATATAGGAATTGACGTCAGATCCTGAAGCCTCACAACTGGTTGGCCAAAAATACTTCGTATTCTCTTTTGTGCTGTCTCCGTCATTTCATCCAGTTCTGTTCACGTCTCTTTGTTCGCCCCCGTGTTCTTTGTTTTCTTCGCTCTCTTGCCCACAATTTTTTTTGTGTATCTGCATACAATGACATCTTTTTTCGTGCTTTTGTTTTTGCCTCGTTTCTTAATTAATCTCCGACTCAATTCGTTGCGTGATATTTTTTTATATTTATAATTTTGGTTGACAACAGTTAAATCTTATTTGTTCACAATATATGTTTCATGTTATTCTCTCGGGTTTCTGTAGCGCCGTAGTTCTGCAAGGGCGTATGTTCACAATATTTATGCATTTAGGTTATGGTAATTCTTACAATATTGTAAATAAGGGACACGGCGAGGTATATATATTTTATTTAATCAAGACAAATCAAGAGGTTCTGTTTCAATGAAATTCATGTAATAGCTTTAATTATTATCAAGAAACACATCCATTAGAAAGCAAATCACATTTAGACAAAAAAACTTTAAAAATACAATAAAATGTATTTACTGTGCTGTGGTTTTCTAATTAATTGACAAACCATGTAGCTAAAAGTACAATGAAGACTCTTCCTCCCCAACGCACTATTTGTGCTCACAACATCATTTAGAATAGATTCACTTTCTTCTTTGTCCCCAGAGGAAAGTCTCATTGTAACTTGCGCTCAAATCTCAATCCCTGGTATCGATCAGCTGCATTTCAAGTCAGGTCGTGTCTCAAGTGGCCCGGAGAGCGCTATCTCGTGCTCCCTGATAGTCTCAATTCGTAGATAAATTGCGAAAGAGAGAGAACACAAAAAAAGTGGTACCTGGTGACATGAAGTTGTTACATTTCAGACAAAGCTAACGTATCTCAGACGTGGGTTAGTAACTTACGTGAAGGTAGACGTCGCGACGCGAGTGTTGGAGTAAGGGCCGCCAGGGGACAATGGTGTTGGTGTTGAGGGACGTGTTCTAGTAAGAGAGGCGCTACTTTTGGCACGCGAACAAGGACCGCTATTCTGGTGCGTGGTATGGACTGCAGCCTGCACTCTACAGAGCGCGCTCTATAGTCCTGCACCACACCTGCCTTCACATTAGCCTCTCGCTCATACATACTGACTGACACTCATATAACATGAGCTTATTCTGGTGCGTGGTATGGACTGCAGCCTGCACTCTACAGAGCGCTCTCTATAGTCCTGCACCACACCTGCCTTCACATTAGCCTCTCTCTCATACATACTGACTGGCTCTCATATAACATGGGCTTATTCTGGTGCGTGGTATGGACTGCAGCCTGCACTCTACAGAGTGCGCTCTATAGTCCTGCACCACAACTGCCTTCACATTAGCCTCTCGCTCATACATACTGACTGACGCTCATGTAACATGAGCTTATTCTGGTGCTTGGTATGGACTGCAGCCTGCACTCTACAGAGCGCGCTCTATAGTCATGCACCACACCTGCCTTCACATTAGCCTCTCGCTCATACATACTGACTGACGCTCATATAACATGGGCTTATTCTGTTTAAAGACACGCATACGCCACGACTTCGCCCAACGTGCATGTTTATCACGTTATTTATTTTTCACTCACTCATATGCACTCACAAACACGTATGTGTGCATATAGTCCAAGGCCATGTACAAAAGAGCACTTATCCGACATGCATGTATATATCGTAACGTTTACAAGTAAATTAGTACTACAGTGGTACAGAATAACTACGCTCTAAGGCAGAATATCTTAAATTATATGTAATTTTAATATGACAAAAATAGGAAACCAACAACAGATGAAAACAGAAAATTAAGTGCCAAAAATTAAACAAAAATATAATTGTTCGCTATTTACGGCTTTGTATTATGCCCAGCGGATAGAGATAGCGAAACTCGTATCATGGTCGGGAAACGGCTTATGATCTCCCAGTCATCAAGATTCTGTCAAATTAATTTTGTTCCAACGAAAGAAGTAGTGGAAATGCAGGCGTGCTGAAAGTACGATCTGTCGAGGGTGAAAAAAAAAACGCGAATATTGCAAGGTTGTATGGACGGATAACTAAGGGAGAGAAAATTGGCCCAACAGCTAGATCAAAACTTAGTCTCGAAGCTCTGGAGGCCCAGACATCCTGACTTACTGCGGGCTGGATCCCACGAAGGACTATTTCCTATTAGGTTTTTATAAGTCGGCTCGCCTACTGGACACATCACAGGTACTTTGAATAGTTGACTTCTACCTGCTGTCAACCACAAACCAAACAGTCAACACATCGTGGTGTTAACAAACAGTAACAACGGCGACTGTAATAAATCGCATCAATTTTCCAAATTTTGGACGACTATCTCGAATGGCCACGGTTGCACAAATAAGGTATCGCAATTTATTTCTAGAGATAACCACTATATTACCAAACATATCAGGCGATAATTATTTGGCTTCTAATTTGATTCTGAATGGCGCATCAGAGGCAAAAGTTCCTGTTCCTAGACAGGAAGAACCTCGAATACAGAAACAAAGTAAGTATTCATAATAAATGTTTGTGAAACCTAGTACACGGGACACAAGACGAAAGGAAAAATACGTATTTATCAAAACAAGCCTACCTTCACATATTCATAGACACGCTACATCTTATAAGGGACCGCGGTAGCTGCGTTGTTAATCTACTCGCCGAGGCGAAACGGGTTCAATCACCGGCCGGGTCACTCCCAGATTTTCGCAAGTGAGAATCGTGCCTGAAGATGCCACTGGGGAGGGTTTTCTTTGGCATCTCCCATTTCCCCCAAACTTGCATCGTGTTGCTGCTCCATTCTCACCTCATTTCACCCTCATCGGCTCTGACGACCTCGCTGTTAAGAGCCGCCTAACTTTGTCAGTCAACAGTTGCATTATATATATATAAGGTACAGAAGGCCATGAACACCAATAAGGCCATATGGTTGTTTTAGAAAATCCCACAGCGCGGAGTGGAAACTAGTGGCGTGCCCTTGTAGGCAACTGCCATCTTGTGGTGGTTTTCTCAGGGTACTGCCCAGTTAAGGCCTGCCCTGAGAATACCTCCTCGAAAGAGAATCTTCACTAATGATGATTGAGAATTGAGTGGAAGGAAGACTCTGAAGAGGGGACCTCGGACTGCAGCACAGCACAAAGAGGAAGACGTGTGCTGGCTCCCTACCTCTACGTGGTCGGGTAGATAAACGTTCTGTAGGTGTCAGTCCCCCGGTTCAAGAACTGTGCGTGGCCATAAATCCTATAGACGGCGAATAGGGAGCAGGGTTAAGGCCCTCGGCTGGAGGTTCAAAACCTCAATCACGTAGATCGAGATTTTTGAATTGGGACATGTGAGCTTGACTGGGAATGCTTCTAAATCACTGGTCAAGGCAACTGTGGAAAGATTGCTTGACCAGGAGCTTCACTGGGAATCGTTTTTGTTGACACCACACAACAAAAAGTGGCATCAGAAGATTTTCTACTGTATCTATGCAGTCGACAATTCAGTGGTCGACTCATGGATCAGTGAAATCTATGAGGAGGAAGAGGAGGAAAGTGAAGAAGAAGATGAAAGTGAGGAAGAAGTGATAGAAGTGGCAGAAGGGGATTCAGATGTGAACCTTCGTACGTGGAGCCAAAAGAGTTAAGTGAAGGTGACCTTAGAGAAATGGGTAAAAAGGTCAAATAATGCACAGTAGTTGGGCGAGAAGGAAAGGCAGTAAAGAAGGCGGTGACTGAAGTGGTACAGGTAGAGGCTGGAGCTTCGGGAGAGTTGGGAGTGATAAAGGCAAGGAAGAAGCTTCGCTTTGTTGTGGAACAGAAATGGAGTACCTCACTGGAGGAAGAGGTGGCAAGTGCATGTGGTAGTGAAGAGGGCACTTTGAAGGAAATGCACACTGAGGCATGTGAGCTTGTCTCAACATTAATGGATCGGATTCTAAGAATGAATTCAAAGATAAACCTGATGCAGGCGAAGTGGATATTGCCCAAAGTGCAGGAAATAAATAACATTATCGATAAGGCCCTTATCGAGAATGCGACACTTGAGGGAAGGGTTCAAGGTCAGACTGACGTCAAGAAGGGCAGAAAGGAAAGACGTTGAAGGAGGTGATGCGGAACATACGATACCCGACATTAGAAGTTACTCACAGGCGGTCAAATGAGGTGGGGACAAGATTTAGCCCAGGCCATAGGAAGGTGGTACTTGTGTATCCTGAAGAAGGACTAACAAGTGGTCAGGTGTAGGACAAGATCAAGAAGACCTTGAAGAAACATCGTCAGTGAATTCAGGGCGATGGTAATTTATCCCTTCTAGCCACACTAACTTCCGAGCGAGGCATTTGCTCCTTCTGTGGTTACTGAAATGCTACAGGAAGATGTTACAAATGCTGAAAATGTAAATGACTCTAATCATTGTGATGAACCAACGAGGGAAAGGATATGTCGCATTAATCAACGAACAAGAGTAAGTGAATCAACTAAAATTGATACAGATGCCGTTTCCGGTGAACAGTTCAACTTGATATTTACTGAAATTTTGTCAACGCCGCAGTTCAAGAAGGTAGTCCACAAACTGCCGGGTCCAGAGAGTAGTGCTTTCATTATTCAAAGACAATGAAATACCCAGAAACACATCCAATACTGACAAACGAAAAACCAATGTCAAAAGCACAGAGGAATGTAATGATACGGCACCAAGGGCATGCAAAATGCCAAGACTAGACACAAACTACAATGTTCAATAGAATCGAGAGTCACTAGGCGAGTTTGGTAATCCTAGCACAATTGGAATGCACGTAACGAACAACAGTTGGTATTGTTCAGCCTATGAAATTGATGAAGTAGCCGACATGGTTATGTGTAACACATGCCTGAAGTATTTTCATGAAAATTCTCCGGCATTACAAAGCGAGACAAGATAGGTACGTGGGAATGCTTCGAGTGCTTCGAATCAAATTAAGTGTGCTGTGTACTTTTTAAAATGCTTCAGTTATGTTGTGAAAACTTTGATACATTAATTACCCAATTAGGTATGCAAGTGTTTGGCTGTTGTCCAGATATTAAGGCAATTTATCCTAGAATAGATAACTTTTTTGAAGATGTCATATTTTTTTACGTTTGTAAACATGTTTGGTTAACAACTGCAATGTGCTGCGAAACAGAGGCTGATATATTTGTGACCTTCTTAATATATAAAAAGTTTATGTGTTTTTTGTGACTAATATTATAAAAAATGCATCTCAATCCACCATTTATAACCACATTATAAACGGCTAGCCTTATTTGGAACATAGGTTCTTAATAAGGCCAAAACGTTAACTTTAGGAAAATAAATTTTATGTACACTATAATTTAGAAATCTGTAATTTGTAGTTGTGTATTTATGTTCTAAACACACCAAAAAGCACTTGTGATATTTTTCTCACGTTTACTAGTAAAATTAAGGAAATGTTAAGAGGTCAAACGTTAGGGTGGCCTTATTTGATCCCCTGGTACCACACACACACACACACACACACACACACACACACACACACACACACACACACACACACACACACAATATATATATATATATATATATATATATATATATATATATATATATATATATATATCATACTGCTACAGCTGGCAGTGGTTTGTTGGAAATGTGTTTCTTCAGAAAGTCTCTTGTCGAAAAGGAGCCTGCACCAAAGGATATTAGTGAGATTGATCCAAACAGGATAATCTGTTGGAAGACTTTTCCAATTCATGAGGGCACGGCAGACAATACTGCTGTAATTAGTGTTTTTGGAAATGCGTATATGTATTCACGTAAGAAGATGGAGATGGAACTTGGTGATCAGATTTGGTTGTATGAGAAATTAGTTGGTACTACTGCTGACATACATATTCTTGGCCATGTGAAATTGTTTCTCAATCCGTGATTATGTGTTATGTATTTTTTTTACAAATTCTTCCGTGATTATGTGTAATTAATTTTTTATAAGTGTCTTTTGTTTATTGCGTCTCGTCGTTGACAGCGCGGTAATGAGAGAAAAAAAAAAAAAAAAAAAAAAAAAAAAAAAAAAAAAAAAAAAAAAAATGTGTTACTGTAGAAAGAAGGGGCCATGGCTTTTTAGTAATGAACCATCCGGCTTTCGCTTGGAGCAATTGATATAAGATATGGAAAACAGAAATCAGACTGGCCTGACCAGTAATAGAACCCGGGCCCTCCCGAACGCGAGTTGTGTGTGTTAAAACACTACGCTTCCTCGGCCGATATTCGTCAGCGAAGTGGACTGTGAGTTACTGTAACCAAGTAAATGATAAGCTTTGCTAATCAAATTGTTTTGGACAGGAGTGTAGGTACACGATGCTAAGTTAAAGGGAGCACGAACTGAAGCAGAACTCAGTCCTGCATGAGAGCACACTGAGGTAAACGTTTGTTTCAGCATACAAAATATTTGTTTGTCTTAGAGCCAGAAACATATTTAGTTGCCCCAATAAAATATTTTGTTGAGTAAACTAAACTTAAAAATAAACAATTTTGTTACAATCTAAAAAAATACACGCTTGAATGAACAAATCCTCTGTGTTGCTCCAAAATAAAGTAGACTGTCAGCAAAACACTTGGTTTAATCAACTGTATATAGTTATTTGGCCACTTATTTGATTGCATTAGTTAGAAAATACAGCTAGAAGTTAGTTAGTATTTTTTTGCGACAGTTATGATAGTAATAGTGTTTGTTATTGTATTCTTTGATGCTTAATAATCGTATGATTATTTAATTGAAACCAGAACAACAGGAAACTAAAAAGTAAAGATGGAAAACCTGAAATAATTTTTTGCACTAGTTGTCCAGTACTTGAAGTATGCATACTTAAAAACGATCCTATAGACTCAGTAGTCACTTAGCTGAAATTGCTAAGGCGTAGATCTAATGTGAAAACAATGTAGGTTCTAATCTTTACCAAAACTGTTTCATTTACGTATAGCCAAACAAAACTTTTGTTGAACCAACCAAAGTTTGTTTTTTTGGGGCTTCCAAATGCAAATAACAAAATAATTGGATTTCAACAACAAAATATTTTATTGCTCTTATACAAATGATTAATGTGGTCGCGCCAATCAAACTTTTGATTCGACCAAACTATTTTCTCAGTGTAGATAAGTCAATTATAACAATAGGGCCCATGACATTTTCCTGCTCAGAAGTTTTCGTGTTTAGAGTGCAGACTGAACATGGATGGCAACGCAACAAGTAGACGCAAAGTAGTATCTCGAACTGTCTACTTGGCTGAAACGGAATGCTCCATGGGTGGAGTGTCATCTGCCATCCTAGATTGTAGCACGCAGTAGTATATATGCACATCTACACATGCTCTAGTTTGCTATGCAGTACACTGTGTGCATTTTGTACCCTGTCATCGTTAGACACCTGCAAAATTCACGTGATTATTTCAATACAAGGTGCACTTCAAACATTTGTGCTTTTGTATTTCGCTTGTCATTGGACTACAGTTTGTCCGGACACGCCATGGACAGTTTTGGGAAAATAGGAAACATTTAACGAGAGACTGACCTAATTACGTCAGGGAAAACGGGCCCTCACTGCTGCAGAAGCGGCACCAACTCAACTACATATAGGGCGTTTATTCTTACGTGCTTCCAGAAAATAACGCGAATTTTGTAGTTATAGGCAGTTCACGGTAAAATGAGCACTTTTGAAAGCCCTGCTTAAGATCTTCTTGTATATATGTTGTGTGTTATTCCGCCTTATGTAAAGTTAACATTGCCATGGGCCTAATTACTTTATTTATGCGTCGGTCAAGTGAAACTTTGAAATTGTTAGAAAAGTAAATATTGTACAAATCTGCTTGTTTTTACTCTACGAGGCATTAAAAAATACAGGAAGTGAGATAACTAATTAAGTTATTGCAAATGGTTACCCAACATTTTCTGTTCGACGTTAATATATGGATCTACTTTAACTTCCATCGTTACCAACTTTACTGTGCGCATGTCACTCAGTGCACCCGTTGAAATATATGCTGGCAGGGGCAGTGAATTCTTTCTAAGGTTGATTGCAAAAGTGCTCACTTTATCGTGAACAGCCTTTACCTAGTAATCGTCTCCTACAAGGAGGTAAACATTTATTTATGTAAACGAAATAAGTATTTATAGAAAAAACAACTACATATGAAGAATTTGTTAGTTATTAATATGCGCACATCAACAGCTCTAACCCTTTCTACAGGACAGCTCAGGGTAGGGAATTGGGAGGGTGTACATGTATGCAGGAAGTACACTGGCATTTTCCAGGAATGGGGGGAGGGAAATTACCCCTAGTGCAACTGTTCGGGATCGAACCCACGCGAGTTCAACACGTCGCCACATGACCAAACAGACTACATATTTAAAAGAATAGTTTTTTTCCCCCCAAAATCAGATCTTGTTGGCTTAGCTAAGATGTTGAATATACTCTAATGTAAATAAGTTTTTGGTGTGTTTCGTATTTTCTTTAGTCATTGAAATATTTTGCAGGAAATAAATTATATTAGCGATATAAAAAGGTGAATTATGTTGTATACAAAGCAAACTTTCTTCTCGCTGTGATTTGCAATGTGCAATAGAAAAGGTTAAGGATAGAGTATACTTAGTTAGCAGCGGAGTGGTTTGGGATCAGCGTGGGCTGTCTCTTCTAGCTTGTAACATGGTGGATAGTGAAGCTATGCATCTAATCAGCTTTCAGTGCTGTCTTCTGTCTGTCTGCCAGTGATGGGCTGTCTTCCTAGCTTGCAGCACATCATGGCGTAGTACACAGAGCCGTGAGTGTCGAAACAGTTGCTGGTCTAGCTCGCAGTGCATTGTAACATTGATGACGGATTAGGCTATCTCCGTGGGTTCTAACAAAGTGTAGAACGAAGAGGTGTTAGTGTTTATAGGCTGTTCACTGTAAAGTGAGTACTTTTTTAAGGTCATCCCAAAAGGCATTAACACCTAAAAATATATATTTTATTGCAGTTTCAGAAGTTAACTTCTAAGAGTGATGAAATGTATACACTGTGTTTATTAGTCATATTGCAATGTTTACATCAAAAAGTGGCGGAAAGGTAGATATTAATCGAGAGGAAAAATTTAGCAGGGCCTTAAAAAGTGCCTACTTTATCGTGAATAGCCTATAAACAGCTGTCTGTCTAGGTAGTAACTGAGGCGAGGGGCGGGCTGGGCTGTCTTCCTAACCTGCAGCGTGCAGTAGTACGAGACTAGGGCTGGCTGTCCACCTCGGCTGCGACGAGGAGTAGCACTGTCACTGACGCTAGTCTCAGATATAGCCGTGCAGCATTTGGGGCGTTGTTGAGGAGACGAGAGCGTCCAACACGACCCTGCACAGCCCAGGGCCGGGCCGAGTGTTCGTCTCGCCTGCACGAGCTGCCAGTAATCACGCCTGCAGCTCTCCTGCATCACGTCGTTGCACGTGGGTGAACAGGGATGTGGATAAACACGCATCATTACTATCTGCAGCGTTATCATCACCACAGTATTGTGATGTGGCTAGAGAAACATAAAACAGCTATTCTAAATATATATATATATTTATATTAGTTTTACTTAAATGACGGGCAAGGAAAGAAATCAACAAATAATTATAACAAAATGAGATGGTGTACTTCGGAAACGGATCAAGCCAAACTCTAAAACTGTGTCTTTGATTCTCCATAACTTAAGTTCAATTGAAAAAATTAACACAGCTCAGTTAACCAAGTTCTTTTAACCCGTCCATACTCACTTTAACTTATGGTTCCAAGTGTTGCAAATAAAATATATTTAGATGCGTGATGTTCTTAAGCCGACACAACGCTTGTTGCTTTATTATAACCAATATGCAGCTGCTTTTGTTCGGCTGTAGTGGTACGAGCCATTCGTAGCGTAGAACAATAGCACTGTTTTCGAACCAGTTACCCAGTGAAAAGATAATTGGACATTGAGCCTCGTGGTATACAGAACCCATCAAAAACGTCCTATTTGTGCGTTATGTGGTCAGTACTTAAGGCTATGCCCGATGCTGTTGACCTCGACAGAAGGTCGGGTAGGCGGTATCCGTGTAGAGTGGAGCAGACAGTAATGGCCGTATGCAGAGAAAAATCTAGTCGCCACCATCACAAGAAAAGAAGGGTAATCGTCACTTGATGGCTCGTTTCGTATGCTCAGTCACATTGAGTGTTAGTCCGCCTTGTTTTTAAGCGCGCGAATCTAGTCGCCGAACGACCTCCCTAAATTATCATATCGTGGAGATTTTCTGCAAAATGGCGATAGCCTGACTCGTGGACTTAGGACTTAAAGATTTAAATTCGCATGGGGCAGAAGATTCACACATTACTGCCAATAGACTGGATTTATGGAACTGAAACCCTACTTATACAATTACTTTTTAATTTTTCATACTGTTTCGTTTTTCAAACCTGACTAGGCAATCTTATACAGCACTACTAGTTACGTTGCAGTTACTAGATAGCGCTTCATATAATATATTGTATTCTTTACTATGGAATTATTTGTTCTCATATGTGAGTGCAGGCCTAAATCATATAAATGTATACACATTAATCCGTAAAATACAGAACATTTTACAAAATGTTTACACCTAAAAAATAATGTACGTATTGGTAATATTAAGAGTATTACGCGAGTACAATTAAAAAATTCCAAAGTATACTCGTGGAAAATGAAAAATGAACATCCGTGCGCAATTGTCCCGCATGAATGAAGGTATTATATTATAACTATACACGTCGTACACAGTATATGATAATGATCACAGGATCGTACACCTAAGGAGAGAGGCTACAGAGTGTCTTGAACAAAGATATCAGTATATTTTGTAGTCTTCTTTAGCGACTGCATTCGTGCGTAGAGACGATCAGTAGGGTGTCGAATGTCATCTTGGGGAATAGTTTTCCATGTTATTTCCACCTGTTGTTGCAACTGGTGGAGGACTGTGGCTGGTATTGCAGACCGCACCAAATACCATCCCGTCATGGCCCACACATGTTCAGTGGGGGATAGGTCGGGTGATCGTGCTGGCCAGGTAAGTTGACGAACACCTTCTAGAGAGCGTGTTAGGTAACACGAGATGTGTGTGCACGGAAATTGTCCTGCTGGAAGAGGCCATCTCCTTGACATTGTAGAAACGACAACAAAATGAGCTGGATGATGTTCTGGACGTAGTGTTCACTTTTAAGTGTTCCCTCAACAAACCCCAGAGGCGTACAGTCATTGTAGCCCCTCAAAAAATGAAACCAGGAGTAGGTCCTATATGTCGATGTCATATACATACTGGTTGTTGCAGCTTTCATAGTCGACGCCACACTCGCAGACGACCGTCACTGGCGCCAAGGCATAATTTGCTATCACAACTCCGCGCCTTTCATCCCTCCAGCCGAGGCGGGCTGTAAGGTGATGAGGTGTGAGAGGAAGCCTGGCGAGCCGCATCCTTGATCGTAGCCCAGCGTCCAGTAAACAGTTGGTGATGGTCCTAGCTGACACCCTGGGTACAACAGTGGCACTTATCTGTGCGGCAGTCGCCTTGCAATCAGCAATGACTGCTCGCCTTATGCGGCGGTCCAGTCGGGAGTCTGTATGCCGCTGCCGTCCGGAACCAGGTTGACGAGCATGTGCGCCATCGTTGGACCACCAATGATGCACAGCAGACACTTCACGTCCTACACATCGGAACATTTTCGACAGCCAATAGGAATCAAGGCCAGTCCAACAAAATGCCGCCTTTGTTAGTGAGACAAAAGTAGATTCTAATTATACTTTTCGTCGGGGAGCGCAAAGGAGGCGAATACAACATTATAGGTTATTCACGGTAAAATGAGCACTTTTGAAAACCCTGCTTTAGATCTACTTGTACGCACGTTGTGTATTCATCCGCCCTATATAAACTTAACATAGCCATGGGCCTCATCACTTTATTCAAGTGTCGGTAAGTGAAACTGTGAAATTATTAGAAAAGTAAATAATTTACAAATATCCTTATGTTTACTGGTCGATGCATTTAGAAAATAACATAAACCGAAATAAGTAATTTAAGTTGTCACAAATGGTTACCTAACAATTTTTATTCAACTCGAAGATATGGAACTACTTTCCATCCCATGTTACCAACTTTACTGGACGCATATCACTCAGTACGCCCGTTAAAATATATGCAGGCAGTGAATATATTGTAAGGTTCATTTCAAAAGTGCTCACTTTATAGTGAACAACCGTTACAAAACAAAACCTCGTGCATCTTTACCGATTGTAGTAAACAATACACAAACTAACTTTGGCTCCAATATCACTTTCAGTGTTGGAAGCGAAGAATCATTCACGTACCGTGAGTTTCACGTCGTAAATAATGGACATTAATAATGTTACTTCCATTCTATGAATTCCCAAAAGCCAATTAAAACAAACGCATGTCTGACAGATATTGTCAGGGAATTGTGAATACTGAACGACATTTCACACGAAAAATTTTGTCGGGCTCCGAAGTCGTATCGCGGTCACCAGATTTCCACGACAAAATGGAGGATATTTACACCGGAGAGCATTCCATTAATTAGGAGGACTGTGAAATTTCATTAGCGACACAAATTATTTGTGCTGGGGAACCATATATTATAATTTTTGGCATGTAACTTAATGTTAATAACGGTGAAAGAAATAGTTTGATCAACTTATTAGTATTTCAGTACAACAATTTCCAAAGGTTTTAGTAAAACACGAAATAATATTCCAGCTATAAGTTAACAGAACCATAAAGGTTAAGCAAGAGGAAAAGTAGCTTCTAACACAACAGTATAAATAGCATATAGTATATTCGCAGTTTCTTCACACTTTGCGAACCAAACCTTTGAAATATCACCCCATGTGTAAGTAGCAGGGTGGTTGTTCCGTAAGTAAACCATGTATCACAGGCGTTTTATACCTGTGGCAAAGTAAACAAGTACATGTTATCCATAGTCATAATAATTCATTTATATTTAATATTAATAAAACAGTGAATATATGTGTGTTGGTAATGCCTACGAAGTAAAAGTAGTTCGTATGCAAAATATTATTAAACTAAGGGCGCACGAATTTGGGGCGTTGTCCCGTTGGTGTGGTTTTCATTGTTCAGTTAAGCTTAATTTGCATGAGGCGGAGGAATATCCTGGAAGTAGAACTTTATAATGACTTCAGTACAGTATTGAGTATCCGTGAATGGACTATGGACCAACACAATAGAGCAAAAAATTATTTAAGGATGAAGTTAGAAAATAAAACGTAAACATTAACTGTAAAAAATGTGCTGGCAAACTTCCTAAACTGCAATGGAAGTCATTAACCCATACACTCTATGTTAATAATATAACCACACATCAAGCTGCAGACTATAGGAATGTTTAGCATCGCTACTATACAAAGTTGGGAACTTACCTTCGCAATTATCAGTTTCCTGAGAAAATGGAGACCTACATTGAATGCGTAGGGGAAAAAATTGCCATTCTCACTTTCTCACTAAGCGTATACACTGGTACAGTAAATTTCCGAACAATTTCTTAGATTGTAGTTTTCGTGGTTTACCAAAGAATATGCAGAAGTTTGTATATGATTAACCAAGGGACTGTTGACAACACAGCTATGGCAGTTTTTGAGGTATAAAAAATAATATCTAAATAATCAGTATACACATACTACCTTTTATCAGGTAAAAAGTAGAATATTATTTACCATCACAAAAAATACTACTGGACGCGAAAGAAATGTTTAAGAAGGACATGTCCGCGTTTTGCCGGACAAATAGCTCGGCGCTCGTCGTGCTATTGTGACACAGCAGCTGCGTTCCGTTACTGCTGCAGATCACTGAGATCACTGGTGTGTCGTTAGTGTTCGTCAGCAGTGACGGAACAGTATCAGTAATCTGTAAATATTTCGCATGTGCCAGTCATTTGATAGTTTCGGAACACTTGGCAGTAGAACGAAAGCGAGCTTGTAAGTATAAACAAACAAAACCAAGGAAATGCAACTTATATTGCCACATAATATTTTATAAATAAACCTACCGGTAATTTACTTACCTAAATACGTACATTACACACATGCGAAGTTTTAACCTCTACAAGTTAGGGGGAAAACACGTGTATAGGCCGTTCACGGTAAAGTGAACACTTTTGAAGCCCTAGTTACTTTTTTCTTTCAACCATTGTATATCCTTCCACCGTTTATTAATGTAAACCCTGCCATGTGAGTAATAAACACAGGGCATACATTCACCATACCCAAAACCAAGTCCGAGGCCACAATGAAATGTATTTATTGGTTATTATTAGAGATAGGAAAATTTCGCGAGTTCAGTGGCCTGTAGGCTAGACTTCACAATCCCCTCTACAGTCGAAACTCGGATGTTTGTTCATTGGCTACTGTCCCAGTATTACCACGCACCTGGCAGTATATTATTCGCTACTCGTTCGCTTGCAAGTTTGCTATTGGCTCGAGAGTTGTCTAGTAGGTGCATAGTAAACTCTAATCCAATAGCAAATGTGATTTCAGTGTACACGTGTTCTAAATCTATCTTGACCTGAAATGAATCCGCGAAATTTTCCTATCCCTAGTTATTATGTGTGATGAAACAGCTTCAAAAAGTGCTCCTTTACCGTGAACGGCCTATAGTATCCTATAATAGTGTCTTAATTACTTCCTAATATTTTTAGTGAGTCTTCTATGGGCATAACAATCGAGTAAGTCGCGCCATCTCCAGCAACAACGTTTAGTTCTTGGTTCGTAATTTGAAAGTCCCGCCAACAAATATTTTACAGACACTACACAACCTCATCCAGCTGCAGCAATTGTCAGTGTTCTCAGTACTCGTTTTAGCCTCGCACAGGGCGCCACCCAGAGAATCGCTAAAACGGCTGCCAGTGACCGTCAGTGGTCGTCAGCAGTATCGGAACGATAGTTACCAAGGCCAGGTAGTGTGACTGGACAGCGACATATAGCGCCACCTCCACCATCTTGTCGGCGCCTCTCACAGAGGCTATTCCTATCCCACCGCCGTCTAGCTACCTGCCAGTCTGCCCCTCTCTAGCTACCAGTGCTACCAGCCTGCACTAAGTCAACTGCTAGCCTCCATACTACTATTTTTAAAGGTAGTGATGCACTAAACTTCTATACTTATGGGTAGGGACAGGAAAATTTCGCGAATTCATTTCAGGATAAGATAGGCGTCAAACGCATGTACAATGAAGTCGCCTTTGCAATTGGATCACAGTTTGTTAGACACGCCCTGGACGACTCTGAACCAATATCAGACTTGCAAGGAAACATGTAGCGAACTCCATACTGCCAAGTGTGAGGTAACATTTGCTACTCTGCGGTGCAGCAGCCAATCAACAAACATCTGAGGTTTGATTATATACAGGACTGTGGAGTCTAGCATACAGGTTATTGAACTCGCGAAATTTTCCTATCCCTACTTAGGGATAGTGAAATTTTGCGAAATGCTTTTAAGACAAGTTATATTTCAAAACGCGATCGGGTCGTTCACCTGTTTTTATTAGCTGAATCGCTTTTTGACACGTGTTACATGTCTGAACGCTAATAACGTAGGAGTCGCGCCGATATTGCCGAGTTCTGAGTGGCCCGGTCAAATATGAAAAACGCCTTCTCAAGCAGACAGCAACCAATGGCAATAGACAAACTGCTGCTGTGTGCTTATAGTGTTCAAGTCTACCGTATTCCCCTTTTTTTTCGTGAAAAATCACTAGCTCTATCTATACTCATCAACTTATCATCGCAAATATATTTTTTTTTTTTAGAGCGCGTCTGGCAATTTTTTGAGCGTTATGTTTTAAATAATAGACTCACGCGCCTTTTAAGACGGGCTTCCACCCACCATCTTGGATTTATCTATTTCTCGCCAAAGCTTCTATTTCGGAAGGCGTAATGAGATTTCCCGCACGACATATCCTAAATAACAGCTTCCCAAACTTTATCGAACTGCCACAGCTTCGCTACATCTATTAATATTTAGCTGGTAACTGTCGAGATTATTTCTTGCGAACGATTACAAAGGCGGCTATGTCAACAGTAATCAAGAAATACTGACCTTAGACAATGCACTAGGCAATGAGTTGTGCTCATCCAAGATGGCGGGTGGGAATATGCCTTAACATTGTCAGATATGTCTAATAGGTAGATACCTGCAAAACTTGCGTTATTATTTGGCGTCAGGCTTAAACTTCGCAGTGCTGTATATACTCGAGCCGGCGTCGGTTTTTGACTGGACTGTGCGTGATTGGACAACACAACTGCGAAGTGTTAATTTGTTGCCGCAGAGTTACCCAGGTCGTGTCAAATAAATTATAGTCCAATGACAAATTTATTTCAAAAGTACATCTGTTTGAAGTTGAACGTGTCTCCAAATAAATACGCGAATTTTGCACATGTCTACTTAGAGGCTGTTGACGATCAACTGAGCACCTGTGAAAGCCCTGCATAAGATATACGTGTATGAACATTGTGTACTCTTCCGTCATATTTAAAACTGACATTAACAAGGACCTTGTCATTTTACCTATGAGTCGGCGAAGTGGAACTCTGAAATTTTCAAGAAATAATAACTACCTAACATATCTGCTTATTTTTAAATTTAGATGCGTTTACAACCCTTACACAAAATATAAAATTTAAGCTTTTTACAAATTTTTACCTAACACTTTGAATTCAACGTTAATACTTGGGACTAGGTTCCTTCCATCGTTACCAACTTTACTGGGTTCATGCGACTCAGTGCGCTCGTTAAAATGTATTCAGGTAGGAGCAGTGAAATTTTACAAGCGCAATTTCAAAAGTTGCGTATTATATAGTGAACAGCCTTTACACATCAGAAGAGAGTGCTCTATGAGGCAATCCCTCACGTTATCGAGACTACATTCACATAAACACTTGTCACCGAAAACTCGAAGCGCAAAAGCATTTTTATTGGTACCGACTTACAGTATGCCAGAACGTCAAACTAACACTTGTAAAGACCCGTGCAGAGATTTGTTCGTTTCAACGCCAATAATAATATAAATGTTTGTGACTGCGAGTGTTCAAGAATGTAAGTGGTAGTATCCCTTTTATCTTAGAGTTGTTTTTACATATATTTATCGTCGGACATTAACACTTTGTAGGCTATGCTCGAGCTACACTCGCTAATTTGACAATTTATTTGTTGTTCAGAACCAAACTCGCATATTCGGCTTGTGTTTAACATGACTTCACAAGAACACACGAGAGTGCGGTAACAATTATATTGCTAACGACAGAACATATTTTTTATAGCCACTGAGAAGGACATGCTTGATTGTAAATCCTTTTGTACGGTAAAGGACATTTTATTGTGTCAGTACCAGCTTGGCTCTCGTGCCAGAAAATGTGTACAGACCTCAATGCGTTAAAATCAAAGTTTGGTATGACATAGAGCAGTAGATAACAGAATTTCTGAAGTCTGGACGGTTTAAGGTATGTCAATATTTTCCCATGTGAGGAAGACACTCTTAAATGACGAGGGAACCTCTGATTACGGTTCCAGAAGTGAAAACGAATAACTTGAGAAAAAGAGTTTGAGTTGTGAAATAAGTATTAATACATAACCCATGACTTGACAATATTGGATTTTAATATTGAATGAGAAAGTTAGATAATGGAGGGATATACGTAGATCCAAGATGATGGGGACACCTTCCTCCTAAGATAATTGAATGACATGGATTCAGAAACTGTTGTGACTCGAACTTATATTAATTTTTGATTGTCGTCACTAGTGATTTCAGAGATATCATACTCCAGGACTTTTGATTGACTTTCGCGGGGAACTAAATGCGCGGTTTTAACGTCTGTAACATAGTGCAAACATTCAGCTTTCCTTCTGTTATTGGTGGAGACATGCAATATTCAAGCTACTGTCTGGGGCAAGGCTAGACTTCTGTATCCTACTTATTGTCAGCTGCCCTGTGCAGATTTAGAACTGGCGAGGGTGAAGTGAGATGGCCATGGAGCAGCGCCGGAATTCAAGCGATAGGGAAGAGGGAGAACCCTGAGAAAAACCCGCCTACCAGCGGAGTCATCCGGTACGGTTCCCACGGGAAGATATGCTAGGAGCAACCCTGCTGGGAATCAATCTTGGTTCGCTTCGGCAGATAGGTGAGTGTCTGACCAAGACACCGCCGCAGCCCCTCGATCGAAACTTGATTCGCTTCGGCAGATAGGTGAGTGTCTGACCAAGACACCGCCGCAGCCCCTCGATCGAAACTTGGTTCACTTCGGCAGATAGGTGAGTGTCTGACCAAGACACCGCCGCAGCCCCTCGATCGAAACTTGGTTCGCTTCGGCAGATAGGTGAGTGTCTGACCAAGACACCGCCGCAGCCCCTCGATCGAAACTTGGTTCACTTCGGCAGATAGGTGAGTGTCTGACCAAGACACCGCCGCAGCCCCTCGATCGAAACTTGGTTCACTTCGGCAGATAGGTGAGTGTCTGACCAAGACACCGCCGCAGCCCCTCGATCGAAACTTGGTTCGCTTCGGCAGATAGGTGAGTGTCTGACCAAGACACCGCCGCAGCCCCTCGATCGAAACTTGGTTCACTTCGGCAGATAGGCGAGTGTCTGACCAAGACACCGCCGCAGCCCCTCGATCGAAACTTGGTTCGCTTCGGCAGATAGGTGAGTGTCTGACCAAGACACAGCCGCAGCCCCTCGATCGAAACTTGGTTCGCTTCAGCAGATAGGTGAGTGTCTGACCAAGACACCGCCGCAGCCCCTCGATCGAAACTTGGTTCGCTTCAGCAGATAGGTGAGTGTCTGACCAAGACACCGCCGCAGCGCCTCGATCGAAACTTGGTTCACTTCGGCAGATAGGTGAGTGTCTGACCAAGACACCGCCGCAGCCCCTAGATCGAAACTTGGTTCACTTCGGCAGATAGGTGAGTGTCTGACCAAGACACCGCCGCAGCCCCTCGATCGAAACAAAGTTACTCTTATAGCGTACATCTGAGATTCGGAGTTGTAAGTCGTCTGTCAATTCAGATAATGATAACACGGATATGGAGCGCAGCAAATGTATTTTTGAGGTCTGGTCACCAAAAACGTATTATTTCGTATTTGTAAGAAATACAGTACTGTACAACATGTATACGTTACTTGTATGTATTCTTTCCTAGCACGGTACCCATTTATATCCCATAGTTTTAATGTCATGGTGTATCAAAATCACAATTTTAGTATTCGTAGGACGTATGAATAAAATGAATGATAACATTTACAGAAAATATTACAAGTGTGACTGATATGTCATGTCTTAAGCCATCTTAATGTGTGAATAGCAAAATTTATATTATAAGTAATCATAAAGTGCTAAAAATCAAATACATGCAAACATCCCCTTATTTTGAAAAATTGTTAACAATTACAAAAACATTTCGTATCACGTTTTCGAAGTGTTCTTGAATTTATTCATATCATTTCAGTATGAATTATCGCATTTCGGAGAATTAATTTTTGATATTTGAACGTTCCAAACACTAAAATAATGATTTTGAACTTTATTACCCCAAAAAAAAAAAACGTAACCTAAGATCATTTATGCGACGAAATGGTAATTGTAAGTAATGACTACATTTTGAATAGTATTTCTCGCAAATATAACATAATGAATTGTTTGTTTAATAAACAGAGTTGCAAAACCTTTTTTTCTCGCAAAATGAAGTTCCTGTACAGGCAGTTTTTTTAATCAGAAGACTAGTGTGAGAGTTTTGTTGACTAGGATGCTGACTAGCGAGCTTCGCAGTCCCGCAGACTGCCGTGACGTGTTAGTGACAGGTGGTTCCATGGAACTGCGCTCCACTTACAGTAAGTGCTGCAACACTACACGTGTTTCAAGTCTGGCCTGCCGCCAGGTGGGTCCGTTTATTTTCCTCTCCTTTATTCAATGGAACACCGCATGTTTCACAAAACGCTAGAGGATCCCCAGGGGTCTGCAATAACTGGGGGAACCTTACCGCCTCACTGTCGAATGCTGTAGCAGTCGACGCGCTCCACAGAGACATGGAAGAGACTGGGAAATTTCTCTCATAAATTTAAGACAGGCTAGATTCCAAACTTTTGTACATTAACTCTCAAAAATAAATACATAATTTTAGGCGTTGCGGCAAACAAATCTTTTGTTCGGAACTGTACTGGTATTCAGACAACGCTTTGTCTTACATCGGGACCAGTAGAAATCTGTATGTGCTTCATGTTACTGGCAGCAGTGGTTTATGAGGCTACGGAACATAGTCTCAGCGGCGAGTGATGTCTCCCACACTTAGGGACCCTTCCTCATTGGACGGTGTGTTCCACCGTGTACAGTGCAGACCAATCAAGCCACTTCATATTCAACGTCCCAGGTAGAGGACACTGTGACTGAAAGTGTGAAAGTAACGTTGCTACTGGATCACTATCCGTCACTTGCTCAAGAACTCTGCGCCAACAACAGACCTTCAAGGGAAGAAACGCCAAATGCTGCAGAGTAGGCCAGTCTACAGAGCCGAAACGGCGTGGCTTTTCATTTGACGTGGACGTTCTCGCTCTCTGGTTGGCTGTGCCAGATTCTGGGAACTAGCTTTGCGTCTGATTGGTTACAACGTGCTGCGGAAGGTTGCCTGTTGGCTGGCTGGTAGGTTGCCATGTGCTCATTGGTGAACGGTGTTGCATGTTCGTGGTCAGTGAGGCCATTTCGCTCGAGGTGCATGGCTGGAGATCACTCACAAAGGAATCTACGACCTATTAACTGAACGAAGGAAATGTTACCCACATTATCTGATGCCTCTCGTTAACTAAATATTATTGAATATATTTTACTTTGATAATTTGATGCACGAGAGTTATATAAATATTATTGGAGAAAGAAAGGAAAGAGAACGTACTTCAACCAAAGGTATTTATTAAGTTGGTTAAAGCCTTAAAAACGCGCTATTAGATAGTTACAATTTATAGAATTGTTTTGAAAATGCTGTAGTCCAAAAATAAATTGAGCTAGTCAGCCAATTTTACTCACATTATTGTTTTTTTAATGAATCTAGTAATATCAGTAAGTACAGTAAATTGGGGTTACTTATTAGGAACAGTGTTTATGAACCTAGTAATATCAGCAAGTACCGTAAATTGGGATTACTTATTAGCAACAGTGTTAATGACCCTAGTAATATCAGTAAGTACCGTAAATTGGGATTAATTATTAGCAACAGTGTTAATGAACCTAGCAATATCAGTAAGTACCGTAAATTGGGATTACTTATTAGCAACAGTGTTAATGAACCTAGCAATATCAGTAAGTACCGTAAATTTGGATTACTTATTAGCAACAGTGTTAATGAACCTAGTAATATCAGTAAGTACCGTAAATTGGGATTACTTATTAGCAACAGTGTTAATGAACCTAGTAATATCAGTAAGTACCGTAAATTGGGATTACTTATTAGCAACAGTGTCAATCATTCTGACTGAAAGACAACTAATGAAAATGTGAAAGTACTATTTTTTTCTACAATAAATAATACTGCCCGATTTTTGGAATTGTTTTTTCAACACATCTTCAAACTTCATTTGAAGTTTTGTTTCTTGTTACCCCAGTGTTTATAATCGCCCCATTTTACTGTATTGCATAATACTTGCCGAATCAAATTTAAGGGACATAGAAGAATTAGAAGTGCAGAAGCGAAAAAAAGGGCACGTATTTTGCAAATGCAGCCGCACACGCTAGCGAAATTTCTTTACCAGCCGCAAAAAGGGCGGTACGTAATTCATCTCAGAATAGTTTACCAAATGGCTGCCAGCTAATAAGAGCGTAGCTAGTCAAGGTGAAGGCAGTTACTGGGGATAGCGCGGTGTACATCAAAGAAACCTGTGTAGTTGAGTGTTCTCTAGCGCCGTTGACAGCTGACAGGCCTTTCTGATGGCGCTGGCTCGTGCCTCAGGCATACATACCATAACACCTAGTACATACTACTGTATAATTAGCAGCCTCAGAAAGTCGCGAGTTCAGTGACATGCAAGCTAGACCCTACAAATATGGAGATATCAACTTCACATTGGTTGCCTGCTGTCACAGAGGAAGGTGACGATTGAACCAGCGTTCTCCAGGAAGTGTCAAACACCGCGTACACCATTGGCTAAAGTTATATTAACACACGGGTTTTGAATTCTAGCTTGTCCCAAAATGAATCCGCTAATTATTCAGGTCTCATTGTATAATATATAGTATATACTAATTTATAATATACAGTTCATAATATATAGTGTATAATACATATTATATATTGTTTATGTATACTATATATAATGTATAGTATATACAACTTTATAAAACTAGTCATCTTAAAAGTGGTGATTACCCAAAACAATTTTTTTTCTCTTCATAATTGTTCCAAACATTGTTCAACTTGTACGCATTTAATGTGAAAACATTTTCCTTGAATAAAAAATATTTAAACTTCGCATTTTTAAATATATTTATTGTAAAATACAAAATTGTTCTCATTTTCTGCAGCTATAGTAAAAAAATCCTAACTAAGGTGAACTGATAAGAAAATTACAATTTAAACTAATGCAGTGGGGTAGGCCTGCAGCTTCACATATATGTAATCACATAATACGAGTTCATGCACAAACAAAAATGTTAAAAATATGCAAGCATTTCTTTATAAGTACACTTTTTTCATATGTATGCTATGTTGTTTGGTAATTACATATGTATCACGCAGTAGCCTACGGCATTAGTTTATGTTGATATATTTTTCATTTTTAATTTGGTAATTGTTGGTATGGCTGCAGCCAAACGGAACAATTTTGGATTTGACGTCAAATTACTCAAAAAATATAAAGTAAAGATTTTTTATTCGAGGAAAATTGCATTACATACAATGCATACAAGTTACATAATATTTGGTATATGTATGAAATAATTAATTATTTTGTATTGAACACTCTTAAATAGGTATATACTGTTCGCGATAAACTAAGTACTTTTGAAAGCTTGTAACATTTATATATATATATATATATATATATATATATATATATATATATAACCAAGAAATCAACGTACATGTGAAGGAGTTAACCAATCCTTGAAAATTACTCGAAAGTGACAGCGCACCACAATCGTGAGCAATCATTGTAATAATATTTCACATAAGAAATATTTCTTACTAGGCATTACCAACACACCTATGTTTTCCCTAATTTAATCATATTAATATAAATGAACTATTATGACTAATGGATAAATTATAAATAGGGCAACCTGTTTATTCCGCGAAAACATTTCAGGACTACGTGTGCTCCAAAACACTAGATCTTAGATCCAATTTCGTGATTGAATTGTTTTTGTAGTCACGCATTGCAGGGGCCTGCCCGCGATTCACGGACACTCAATGTCGGAGTTGCCTAGTTCTGATTGGCCCAGTCAGGTGAAGAACTGTCTCCTGATAAAGACACGTAGCCAATTACCAAGGGAAAACCGCACTTATGCCATAGGACATTGGAGTCTAGACTTGGCGTGAATATTTTAGCGAAAAACAGGTGGCCCTAATTATGAATAACAATTTAATTTAACCACGTTAAGATACTTTTATTTTAAAAAGGTTTGTGTTACGTGGCATGTTTAAGAAACAGCCGAACGCGTCATACATAGGTTCAGTGGGAAGTATGGAGGATGGCGGGTTGGTCGGGACTGCCCCAACTTGAGGTTCTCTCCGTATTTGACTTTGTGCGTGCTAGGGTCTGATGGGGACGCCTGCGGACTCTCTTCATTCGCAGGTCCATCTAAGTCAGACTGAGGTCGGATTCGTGCTGCTAGTGGTCGGAAATTAGCGATAATGGTACATGTTTGCCTCTCATGTAAGGAGAATATGTCTTTTGGGGCCCAGTGGAGTGTGTGGCCAAACTGAGAATCACTTCTCGCAGTAAGAATGCCCACACCCCGGATGGCCTCTGACTAGGTGCATGGTACAGCAGTAGGGGGTATAGTTTGACTATGCTAAGTATCCCGTATTGGCTGCGCTGCAAGCTGGGAAGTAACTTACTAAACGACGATTGGCGAACGGCATTCTGATATGTTGCAAGCCAGTGCCTTCACTTTACTATCGTGTGCAGCTCGAGTTCGCTGTGTGAGTTGCTCTTTCACTTCTGTGTACTTCAGTGTTCTGTGACTAAACCCTGCACACTAATGCTGGATTTACTTTGGCGCGGCGCTTCGCCCAATCACAGAGGAGTATTTCGAGAATTCAAGGCGACAGAAATCTCGGGCGCGACGGATTTCCAGAGTAGAAAAAATTTAAAATTTCGTCGCCTTGCGAACGCGACAACGCGACAAGCGTCTATGAACGAGTGTAATTTCTTCTTGCAAGAGTGGCGGCAATGTTAACTTGGCCACATTTGTAATAAAATGCGAAGATATTATCTTGTTGGTGTTGTCGGAATATTTTATCTGTAGTTAAATTATTTTTAATTTGCTTTCTTTAAGCATAGTTGGTTGTAGGTACTGCTGTAGTGTGTTTCATTGAGTGAAATGAAATATTAATCGGCACGTGTGTACCACTTACTAAAACTGAGGTTTCAGGAAACGTGTGCAGTGTTGATTTTACTTAACGATTCGGCAAATAAATTATTTAATGCTATCGGCGAAAAAAAAAAACGCGATTTTTGTGGATTAAACTTGTAAGGATTTCCATGGTAATACGCGTGCTCGAAGGGTTGCAAATTGTACAAACAGTGCCTGAAAAGGTGCACTTTCAACCCTTGTAGTGTGTAAATATTATTTGTCTATTTACCTGTAAGTAGGTATCGTGAATACGAGTGCAAGGTTAACTTCAAAGTGTGCGTATGTGTGTACGTGTGTATTGCTGTATATGTACGAATTCTAACAGTGACGTATATACCGCGTTTCGTTTTTTCATTGAAGTTTAAATTTTCGAAGTGACAATAATTTGGATGTTATTTTCATACCAGCAAAATTTTCCATTGCTCCGGCAAAACAATATGCAACTCAAAATGCCACTGCCGTCTCCCGAAAGACGTCTAACTAAAGCCCCCATCCCCTCGCTGTTTCCTCCCCTCCCCTCGAAATAAAATAAACAGAACGCAAATAAACGTAACTCGGCAAAACTAAAACAGTTAGAATGCCAACCTGTCTATAATATCCTACATTAATATGGCCAGGCACATTTTTTTCCAGCTGGAATTATATAATTAATACATAAACATTGATGTGGTTGCTTGTGTTTCAAATTATTCTTCTTCATTCCTTCTCGCAAATATGTAGATGGCCTTCTGCAAAATTTTCGTATTTTCAGCCAGTAGTGGTCAAAATAGTGTTGTTTATGTTGCGTTGTGTCACAGTGTTTTCATTACAACCCCATTTACAGTGACGTCACGTCGCGCCAATGTAAATCGAGCGTAAGGCAAAGTAAGTAGGTCTCTGTTTCCTTACGTTATGTTTCCTTACGTAATGTAGCACGCCACGCGTCTTCGCCATATTTCGTCTGAAGGCTGCGCCCCCTTGTTAAACCCCTTACCTCTGTCACACTAGGCCTGATTGAACTTGAAGTCCTGCGGAAAATGAAATGTTTAATGAGCAGATAACGTCTACTCCAATGTGTAGACGCCTGCATAGTGTTGTGTGATGAGCAGATAACGTCTACTCCAATGTGTAGACGCCTGCATAGTGTTGTGTGATGAGCAGATAACGCCTACTCCAATGTGTAGACGCCTGCATAGTGTTGTGTGATACCGTGTTATAACAGTAAATGGTACCACCTGCACTTCTGAGCTCTCAGTGACTTATTGCGAGCAGAAAACTCGCCCCCACTACGGCTAAGGGCTCCATTCCCGCAGGGGTAAGATTTTCGCATGTGGGAAACTTGGCGGACGTTTCTGTTGAACCGTGAGTTTTCTCGGGGTTCTCTAGTTTCTTCCGCCATTGCATTCATACAGCGCTCTGGTACACCTAACTTCACCCCATCGAGGCTAAGGAAGCCAGTTTTTTGAGCGCGTCTAAATCTCTCTCGCTCACTCTTCTCCTTACTTGAGTTGCTTCAGAAATAGAACATCGGTTTATCTGAGACGTCCTGAAGTACTCGTGAGCCAATAATACACGTTCAGCGAGAGGAGTGTCGAATCACAAAATGTTGGTTAAGGCCACTGGTGCTTGGTATTATTATATTTTTTAAAATAAAAAAGTACATTAAATTATATTTATTAATACATTTCACGGTGTATGACGTGTATTTTATAATTTAAAAAATTTTTGTTGTGAGATATTTTAAAGGAAATATGCGATATTTTATCCGCTACAGATTTTAAAGTGTATAAATTAAAATTGCATTTCTTCACGATAAATAAGGGACTAAGTGAAAGAAATAGCTTGGATTACGGAAAGCTTAATTCTAAAAATAATTTGTTGCATTAACTATGAATTACGTTTTATATACGCAAGCCCGTCTCAAAATACTGGTTTACTTTAGGCTTGTGGTTATAATTACTGCTAAACAAAAACTCTCAAACACATAGTTTAACCCATTAAACGAAGTTTCTACTTTCATTGGCTGTTAGTTGGTAATGGTGCGACATGAAACGTAATGTACGTTAGGACAGTAAGTGTGACATTCTATAGTCACAATGGTCGTCTTACTGATGTAGTACTTACCTGGAACTGAGTTCATGGCCTGCTTACACACTGCTTGGGGGTGCTCGTATAATTACGCGATGTCGTATAAGCATAATTCCTACCGTTCATAACAATGGCGTCTGTCTTGGGATCTCGGGAGTCATATTGTTTGCAACCGTCTTCCTGTTTGTGGGAAGCTATCCCACGTTTCTACCAACCCTGCAGTGGACGAGACGGCACAGGATCAGCAGCTACGTAGGAGCGAAGTGTCTCTTCGATGGGGGCATGGCCGTTCGCTGATTGGCTGGCGGGATGCCGTAGAAAAAGGCTGGCCATGTGGTGCTGTCAAAGTAGAACTGTTTTCCCCAGGGGCCGCAGTTAAAGTGCTCTTCTCCCGTCATGGGAAATAGGGTTACATTTCCGGCGGGATCACGCGCGGATTTTCACAAGTGGGGATCGTGCCGGACGATTCCGCTGGTCGGTGGGTTTTCTCGGCGATCTCCCGCTTCCCCCGCTCGTGCATTCCAGCGCTGCTCCATATCGACCTCGTCCCAACCTCGTTGTTAAAAGCCACTCCATTGTTTTCTTTTATCTCTGTCTGTCAGGCTCTTCTCAGGTAAGTGAATACGTCTCCCTGGCTCATTGTAACTCGTGTGGAAGTACCTGGTCCGTACCTGGCAACCGAGACACAGGTAATCCAGACATGAACCTGACACGAAGCCACAGTATTTCCAAACCTGTCCGCGTCGTTCACGGCGTACTCAGTACTATCGAAATCAATATTTGTTTCAAATTCCTTCCTAATTCGTTACTACGACTGACTGCATGGAGTTATGATAATATGGTAGTTAGTTTTCTTTACAAGTGTAATGCTTTATTGACTAACTACGGACATATTTCATCTTGTTTTATACGAATCACATCCGGTATACATCAACACTACCATAAGAAATGTTTTATACAAGGATGGTTGGAGATTTATGTAACCGCATTACTAAAAATATTGAAAAACAAACTTAAATCAGTTGATGTACAACTAGAAGATGCCACACATACGCGTTCACCGCAGTATGTAGAATATTGATAGCAAAGATGGAAGAATACAGAATGAAATATATAACTAGGAAAATTAAAAAGAAAATATGTTTAGGAAAAGGATGGCCTAAAACAGACGTGAAACACAGAAGCTGGCAATAAAGTTGTGCGATGGAGTAACGGATAAAGAAGAAAGGTTAGATAACACAATTTGTTGAACATGTAAACCTAAAGTGAAAGGTCATCAATGAACTTAACACAATGCTATGGAGCAAAAACAAAACAGAGAACCTAAAATACGTTTATATAAAGTCTGATTATATATATATATATATATATATATATTCTGAAGAACAGAAGAATGCTAAATTGGTATTAATGTTATTCGATATTTTAGAGTGAATCACAGGAGCATGTAGTAAAATACGTGAAAATAAGGTCAAGGAATAATAGTGGTAAACCAGGATATACAGTAACTGAAGAAAGAGTTAAATAAATTCAATTTACGTGCCATGAATACGTGACCACAAGAGAGGAGAGAAAGGCGGTGACTCGGGTGGATTAATAGGACAAAAAAAAAAAAAGAAACAATTTCAGTGAGTTCGCCATCCGAAGGACTAAAGGATGGAAATCAATCGACGAACATACCTGGACTGGAAGACGGAGGAGGAAGAGACATGTTACTGTGAGACTTGACGTAAAAGTGATGTGTTAATACGTGTGACAGTTTCACAGAGTTACTGAAAGGAAGCTAGATAGTAGCCAGGAGTAGTCACAGTTTGCTATACAGAGGCTCACGGTGGTCAAAAGGCGAAACTTGGAATACTTCCAGAAGTGATCGATCAAGGCGACAGTCTGCTCGGCCCTCGAACTGCTATGCAGTTTTTCTGAAGTTCGCGCTTTGGTTCAAAGCTTACAGCCACGTGTTCACAAGGGACTCTTCTACAGAAAAAAAAAACACACTTTATAAACAAAAAAAAAATCGGCTTCCGTAGCGCCTATCGCCCGGCAAGATCAGTCCTCCACTCACACAACTCATTTTCCACTTAGTGTGTTCTTCAACAGGGACTAACTTAAACACACGTGGAGGGGAGCTGAGATATGTCGTACAAGCTGTCGTTGCACAACATCATTATTACTGATTAAACATAGTCAGCAACAGCGCCTTTCACTATCTCAATGCGGCCCTCTTGGTCATCGAACCTTGCAACGTCACGACCGCTCAGTTGGCGAGGAAAGAGTTCCTACCTTTCCATCGCATGTTCTGTCAGCTCTCGCCTGTGTTGGCCACATCCAAATCCCCGACGTAGTTCACATATGAGTATCGCCACGCCCTGCCACGAGCACTGAAACCGTCTTACTATTCAGACAGCTGATGTATTTCCAGAACTTTAGGAGCGCTGCCGAGGTCTGGTATAAAAGGCGTGATTAAAAAACGGTTGGATATCTCGTAATTTTGTAGTGGAGACTAAATCACGTAAAGCATTTAAGAAACTTTGCGTGCCCACAGACAAGTTTGGAGGTCTCGTTTCGTCTCGGGGATTATTCTTCTGTGCGTGAATATGGCTATAGCGGATGTTACCAGAATCAGTTTTAGCTGACAAATTTTCTTTTCGCGAACTCTATATTCGTCTTTATACACGCATGATAATTTTCATCTTTATTATAATTCCATAAAAATATTGATCCCCACAGCTTAAAGCCACATTAGGACGAGTCGGTGACGGAAAGACAGCACGATAGTTGAGCGTCTTGCACATAGAGGCGACGAACAAAGTGGCGAGCAAGCAAGAGCCGGCCTTACAACTCTCACGTTTCCAGGACTCGACGGCCCGGATACTGGCACACCCTATATCCTCCCGCACCGCAACAGTACTTCAGTACTTATAGTCAGAGACCTGAAGAATTCGCGGATTCCTTTTGGGACAAGCTATAATTCACAACACGTGTTTTTATAATACGTTTGCCATTGGTCCACACGGTTCTTGACACTTCCTGGAGAACGGTGGCCCAATCGTCGCCTTCCACTGTGACAGCAGACAACCAATGGGCAGTTAATATCAACATATTTGTACATAAGAGTGTAGAGTCTAGCCTGCAGGATATTTGTCCGTCTCGAGCAAACAAAGTCTATCCAAGTCCGGAAAATTTCACCGAAGGGACAACGTACCGCATTTGTTCGCACTCAGTTCAATAATATTTTTTCTTCACATGAGAACTATTTCTTACAAGGCTTTACCAACAATGTACTCTCTGTTTTAATTAATAATTATTATAAATGAAGTACTATAATTAGAGACGTGCAAAATTCGCGTTATTATTTTGTAACAAGCTAGACTTCTCATACTTATGCCTACTTGAGTACATTTCTTGACGTCATTGGCTACTGGGAACGACGCCATTTACCTGTATGACTGCTTCACTGCCGATTGGTTGTTTGACAACTGAGCCTTTACGATTGGATGGAAGTGTCAATGGGGCGTGCCATGCAAGTTGTTTGCCAATGACGAAAGTGAAACGAGATGACAATGTCTTGGAGTTTAATCTGCAGTCACAAAATAACTATAATTTATAGATATAATATATGCTAAAGTTGTATTTAACCGTCAACACGATATTTCATTGCAGAAGTATAAAACACTTGTGATAAACGATATACTTAGGAAACAACCAAAAACGTTATGCGTTAGGTAATTTTCCAAATTTTGTTTACAAAGTGTGACTAAGCTGCAAACGACGTATAAGATAACGGACTCCAATTTCTCCTCTTGTTTATTCAAGCGGTGTCTTTTCTGTTTGCCTTTCACACCGAATACTCTACCAGTTTTCCCTGTAAAACCAATCCTTCTCGCCGATCAGAAGTATTCCGATTTTGAAAGTTAAATCCTGTACCTCAATAAATACTCCTTCATGGGCCATCAGGATGCTCTTCTCGCACTTCTATTCCTCTAAGCATCTAGTAGCCATTGTGACGAGCTCATTCTAAGTTGTGTGACAAGCCCTCATACAATATATACATAATACATGCTTCTTGACCCAATTTAGCTATGAACTATCCCGGGTGTGTATTTCTTATATTCCTTGACCTCTCATATGTGCTTGCCTTCTGCCCCACTAGGCAAACCTTGATCTGCCACACTGGGTATATTCTCCTTAGCCAGGAGTTAAACTATCTACCAACTTAGTGAATTTTCAATCACTGCCAGCACGCGTACAAAACTCAACTAGCCTCGTGGGCGTCAGGGCCTCCTCCGGAGATGAGAACCCGGACAGCCGTCTACGGACGCAGACGAGCGCCGCTTGTCGGTCCTCTGATGGAAGGAGAGCTCAATCGAGGACAGAGTACAGCCTGTACCCCTCCTTCCTTCTCCCGACACTTGTGGGTTTTCCCGACAGAGTGGACTAATGTCGCAACATCCATCTCGTCCATTACCATACAGGTTAGTTAGTGGCGTAACTACGGGGTGAACATATTGATCTATGACCCTTCAGACACCAGTCAGTGGACATACGTAGCAGCACTCACTGGTGACTCCAGGCGGGAAAAATAATACATTTCACGCTTAAGAAAATATTGCCCTCAATGGACGATATTTATTCCATCAGAAAATAGCATAAAATGCATTATCTGGAGGATAAGTTTTGAATATTTTCCCGTGGGAAGACTCCCGAACACCCCTCCCCCAACCGGGAAGTATTACATGTCCCCTCACACCTTCTGTTAGCACATCACCCCCTCCTCCATAGCCATTACCTAGTTACGCCCTTAACATGAATTTCTTCATATTGAAATTTCTGCAAGCCCTCCAACGGTGTGACTATGGTCTGCTATGGACGCCGCCGGCTGTGGCGGTGCACGCCAGAAGGTAGAGGGAAGCCATGTCACGCTCCGGCCACTCAAGGGTTTTTCCTGAGACGCCAAGCGTGATTCAGCGCGCCAGAATAACCCCCCCGTTGCCCGCGAGGTGTCCCCCTGAACAGGCGGCAGCCGGGCCGACACTGACCTCGACGCGGTCCCACGCACCAGTCAGTCTGGAGACTCAGACTGGAGGCCCTGGCGCACAGGAGGCGGGGCTGACACTCGCTCCATCAGCGCCTGACAGGTATCCGAGCAGCCTCCAACACAGGACATGAGATATAGGAATAGCAGTGGAAAATGCAAGTAAACAAGAGACGAATCAGGACTCTGAAAACATAGGCAATGTATAAGGACAAGGAGTAATGGTATGACAAGGTTCCAGACTAAAGGACCGGACTACGGGAGGAAGGGGATAGAAAAGGAGTCCACAGGCCCCTCTCTCCGCTTGCAGTCATAAAACTGATGGCTGGAATTGAAAACATCAGTAGAATAGAATGTCAAGGAATGAACCCCCAAGTTGCTAGGGGAGTCAGGGTGGAATACTGGAAAACAGCGCAACTCACACCTTCCAGGTAACTTGGTGTAGATAATTGCAATATTATATAAAATTGTAATCCATTAAGGCTGTAACGGGAAAATAAAGTATCAAATAAAAGAAAACACAAATAAAAAATGAACATCCTATACCTCTGTATTACCGAGAAAGGGCGCAGGCACGGGGGTGATAAGAAAAATGCGTGACCGGACTTTGGCTGTCCACGGGGGGGGGGGGGGAGAAGCTATGTTAGAGGCGTCATAGTCTTCAGCTTTGGCTGACGAGGACTCAAGCCGTCTGCGGGGCCGCGGTGGTGTGGTGGTTAGACTACTCGTCTCCAACCAAGGCGAACCGGGTTCGATTACCGACGGGGTCACTCACGGATTTTTCTCCCGTGGGATTCGTGCCGGACGATGCCGCTGGCCGGCGGTGTTTTCTCGGGGGTCTCCCGTTTCCCCCGCCCTTGCATTCTGCGCTGCTCCGTACTCAACTGGCTTCACCCTCACTGCACTCGAGCACTCTGACGTCTCTGGGGCCCCTCGCGGAATTGGCGCCTCTTCCAACGAGCAATCCAGGTTATGCAGGTGCAACTCCTACCAACTGGTATAAATTGGCTCGAATGACACGTTGAGTATTGTTCCGCCTTATGTAAAATTAACACTCACATGGACTTTGTCACTTTATTAATGTTTCAGTCAAGTGAAACTATAAAATGATTTTAAAATCAAATATTTTACAAATCTGCTAATTCTTGCGTTTAGATACTGTAAAAAAAAAAAACAGAAAGCGAAATATGTAATTTAAGTTAGCACAGATGTTTTCCTAGCACGTTTAATTCGAAGTTAAGTCATGGAACTACTTTTCATCCATCGTTGCCAACTTTACTGTGCGCAGGTCACTCAAGACGGCCATAAAATATATATGAGAGTAAGAGGAGTGACATTTTTGTAAGGTTCATTAAAAAAATGTTCACTTTATCGTGAATATCCTTTATCCTGTTTTATTCTGGATACACCGTTGCCTGCAGCGTTTCCTGGCTAGCAGCGTGACTGTAATCTATAATTAAAATTAAAATGTCGTGAGCAATCTTAGTGATGTGTTTGATAGAATAATGGGATGTGTTTAAATGTAGTTTGCTGTCAACGCTAGGATCCAGAAGTGTGGTGTACCAGTTACGGGACCACGTGCCGAGAAGTACGTATTGTACTTCTCCAGCAACTCTCTGGAGTAGGTCTGCCTGTCGACGTCTACATTGCGTCCCTTACAGATCACAAGGTTCCAGGTCGTCTTTCCAGCTAAGTCATCTCGAACAGAAGGCCGAACTCTCTGTGTCACTAACGCAAAAATACTTCTCCAACACACAGACCATCCAGCAGTGCCACAGAAAGCATGTGGGATGAAGTCTCAGAGGTTCAGTTTCACAAGTTGGTACAGTTTATTCTTCATGTGTTAAGAAGGGCATTCCGAAGTGCTCAGTCAACTGTGAACAGCCTATACTAACAAGTCTACTCTAATCACAGTAGAATATGTAGCAGATCTTCGCCTACCCCCGCATGTAAATGTACAATTTGTTATGGTCCCATATGGGGGCCATACATTGTGAGTGGGGAAGCATAATTCTGATGAAGAGCACAATATTATTTCGCTACATCATGTAATTATAATCATTAAATGTAATCCTGTTACACTATTAATTATAAAACACTTAACACTTTACGTAAATACCTTAAACTGCACCGAGGGAAAACGTTACGTTAAGGTACTCTTCACTTGCAAGTACACTATCTACCAAAAAGTAATTGAGCATCTGTCCACAATGTTTGCTCGGTGGTTGTCACCCCGTTAGAGTCTCGTAGGGCCACCTCTTGCGGCTATAACAGCAGCCACCCTGTCTAGCATGCTCTCTACAAGTGTTTGCAGGACATCCACGGGGATTCGTCACCATTCCTCTAGAAACCATTCCATGAGTTGAGCAATGTATTTTGGCCGCGCCTGACGAGCCCTCACCCGGCGATCCAATTCGTCACAAAGATGTTCTATAGGGTTGAGGTCGGGGCTCTGGGCGGGCAAGTCCAATCTGCGAACATTGTTGTCGGCGTACCACTGCATAGTAGCCCTTGAAACATGGACCCATGGCATTGTCATCCTGGACGTAACACGGGTACATTCCGTAAAAACGCCACAATGTTGGGAGCATTTCATTATCCAGAATGTTACAATAGGCCTCTGTGTTCATGCTACCACGGACAAACACCAGCGGTCCTATGCCGAAGGCCGTGAAACACAAGTCACCTGACGTACTGAATTACTTATCTTCACGGGTGTATATTAACTTTTTGGTAGCTAGTGTATTTATATATTATCTAATAAACTTTGTGTTGCAGAGGGCTAATTGCTATTACGGCTACGGCGGACGAAACCCCATCTGCTGATCCATGTTGCCACGTCGTCAGCTGGATGTCGTATGACCCGAGCTCTACTGTTCGGCGACCTTAAATATGGCGGCCGTTTACAATATTTGCGTTTATTTGCAAACTACCCCGCGGCTTGTTTCCTGATCGCCGCTGCGGTGCTACGTTTCCTTGACTCAACCCTCGTTGCACCTGGGATGGCGCGTTCATGCTGGGCATTTGGCTAGAACTTGCCCATGCCATAACAATTTGTTCCGTGTGTCACAGTTAACTTTATTCAAATGTTTAAGTAAAACAGATACACACTTACATACCGCACAGGTGAGCGAAGCTACTGTCGTCGATATCCCTTGAGGGTTCTTCACAGTACTCGGTCAACACTCGCTGCCAAACGTAGGTGTCCGCCGTCTAGCGTACCTCAGTCAATACTACGGCTCGCCTCCGTAGAGATGATACAGGGCAGAGTGCGCGTGCCAGCTGCTGTATAACTCTTCTCCGTGTTCCAGCATGGAACCGTATTTTTTTTGCTAATGTTGCTATCCAAAACGTGGGATACTTTGAGGTTATATAATACTTTTATCGTAAGTAAGAGTGAGCAAGTGGCGCAGTGGTTGAGGTTGAAGTAAAGCAACTGCCAGTGGAGCACTGCACGCGACTATACAACGCGAAGAACTCATAAAAAAAAGTAGTACAGACACCATGAAAATTGTCAGAAAAGTGCGAGTTATTCTGTATATGAAAGAAGAATGTATGTATTTTGCAACATTATAATTTTTTTACTAAAATATACTTTTTAAATTTAAAAAAATCGATTAAAATAGTCTGTATTTTTTTAGCAAAATTTAAGCATATTTTGATTCTGGATGCTTTAGAAAGCAGAATTTGCAAGAAAATCTTCGTCATAAAATATCGTCATAATGTTTACTATGATTGTGTGTAAGAAAATTGTAATAATAATGCAGGAAATAAATTTTATTATTGATTTTATGTGCGTCCATTTCTCACAAACATTTATGGCTGAAACTGGCCTAAATAAAGTTAATTATATAATTGATATCATACATTATTAGTATGATTTTATTACATATGATCCCACTTAATATTATTATGATCCGTCTTGAAGAATATTTTCTTGTAAATTCTTTTTCTGAAGCATCCAAAACGGAAATGCACTTTAATTTTGGTAAAAATGTGGACTCCAGAGATCAATTAGTTTTCTACATTAAAAATATATATATATTTAAGTTTAATATTTTATAATTTCTCAAATATATTCATTTTTCATATACAGCATAAACCACGCTTTTCTGACAATTTTCATGATGTCTATAATAGTTTTACGAGTTCTTCTCATTGTACAGTCAGTTGCAGTGCTCCATAGGCAGTTGCTTTACCTCAGCCCTAACCCCCGTTTTCGCACTCGGCAGAACCTGAGTTCGACTTCCGGTCCAGCGACACTGATCCCAGTTTCACGTGGTTTCCCGAGATCATACCACGTGAATGCTGGGATGAATAATCACTCCAAGTCAAGGCTGATTCGTCGTTCGTCCCTGCTTCTCTCAGCAAGTTGCTCCATGTCTAATGACCACGCTGTCGACGAGACGTTGAACCCTACTACCTACACTGCATAATATCTAGAAGTTCCTAAATTAATGAAATTTTTCATCTATACATTTATGGAAATAATCCAAACCAGATGCAAATACGAATGTTGAGCGTCGCTAATACAAATTGGGAACTTCCAATGCATTGTCTGTTTCTGAACAATGTAGATCACTGCCATGGATGTTGGGAAAAACTTAACCATGGCAATTCTAATATATGTATACCCTGGTGTGTAAATATATGTATACCTGGTGAAATATTAACCCTGGTGTGGTAAATATTGTATCCCCAAATTTGTGGAAATATTGTTACCCTGGTGTGGTAATATATGATACCCTGGTGTGGTAATATGTTATACCCTGGTGTGGTAAATAATGTATACCTGTGTGGTAAATATATGTATACCTGGTTGTGTAAATATATGTATACCCTGGTGTGGTAAATATGTATACCCTGTGGAAATATGTAACCGGTGTGGTAATATTGTACCCTGTTGAAATATTGTATACCCGTTGTAAATAATGTTATACCCTGGTGTGGTAAATATATGTATACCCTGGTGTGGTAAATATATGTATACCCTGGTGTGGTAAATATATGTATACCCTGGTGTGGTGAATATATGTATACCCTGGTGTGGTAAATATATGTATACCCTGGTGTGGTAAATATATGTATACCCTGGTGTGGTAATATGTATACCCTGTGTGGTAAAATATGTATACCTGTGTAAATATTATACCTTGGTAATATTAACCCTGGTGTGGTAAATATATGTATACCGGTGTGGTAATATTGTATACCCTGTGGTAAAATATTATACCCTGGTGTGGTAAATATATGTATACCCTGGTGTAAATATGTAACCGGGTGTAAATATTTATACCCTGGTGTGGTAAATATGTATACCCTGGTGTGGTAAATATTGTATACCCTGGTGTGGTAATATATGTGTAACCCTGGTGAATAGTGTATACCTGGTGTGGTAAATAATGTATACCCTGTGGGTAATAATGTAACCCGGTGTGAATATATGTATACCCTGGTGTGGTAAATATTGTATACCCTGGTGTGGTGAATATATTATACCCTGGTGTGGTAAATGATACCTGGTGTAATATTAACCCTGGTGTGGTAAATATATGTATACCCTGGTGTGTAAATATTGTATACCCTGGTGTGGTAAATATATGTATACCCTGTGTGGTAAATATATGTATACCCGGTGTGGTAAATATTGTATACCCTGTGTGGTAATAATGTATACCCTGGTGTGGTAAATATATTATAACCCTGGTGTGGTGAATATATGTATACCCTGTGTGGTAAATATATGTATACCCTGGTGTGGTAAATATATGTAATACCCTGGTGTGGTAATATATGTATACCTGTGTGGTAAATATATGTATACCCGTGTGTAAATATTTATACCCTGGTGTGGTAAATATGTATACCCTGGTGTGTAATATATGTATACCCTGGTGTGGTAAATTGTGTATACCCTGGTGTGGTAAAATATGATACCCTGGTGTGGTAATATATGTAACCCTGGTGTGGTGAATATATGTATACCCTGGTGTGGTAAATATATGTATACCCTGGTGTGGTAATATATGTATACCCTGGGTGGTAAATATATGTATACCCTGGTGTGGTAAATATATGTATACCCTGGTGTGGTAAATATATGTATACCCTGGTGTGGTAAATATGTGTATACCCTGGTGTGGTAATATATGTATACCCTGGTGTGGTAAATATATGTAAATACCCTGGTGTGGTAATATAACTGGGTAAATTACGGTGAATAGTATACTGTGAATTTACGGAAATTACCTGTGTGGTATATTACCTGGTGTATTAACCGGGAAATGACCTGTGGTAAATATACGTGAATTGTATACGTTATATAAGTTAAATATGTATGTGAATTGAGTGGAAATATTAACGTGAAATAATACGAATATTAACCGTTGTGGTAAAACTGTGTAAATGTTACCGGTGTAATAACGGTTGAAAGACCGGTGAAATTACCGTGTAAGATTATGTTACCCGTAAATATCCTGTGTGAAAATATACCGTTAATTACCCGTGTAATATGTACCGTTGAATTAACGGGTAATTACTGGTGTGAAAATACCGTTAATATACCGTGTTAAAATTCCGTGAAATACCTGTGTATTATACCCTGTTAAAAACCCGTGTAATAGTACCGGTGTGATAGTACCCTGGATATATACCCGGTGTATCCGTGTATTTACCGTGGAATTAACCTGTGAATATTACCCTGGAAAGACCCTGTGAATAATGTACCCGGTGTAATTACCCTGATATGTATACCTGGATATGTAACCTGTGTAAATTTTAACCCTGGAATTACCCGGGAAAGACCGGTAATGAACCCGTGTAAATACCTGGTATTAACCCTGTGGTATTTTACCGTGAATATTACCGTGTAATTACCCTGTTGTATAAGACCGGTAATTAACCTGTGTAAATATGTATACCCTGGTGGAAATGTATACCCTGGTGTGGTAAATATATATATACCCTGTGTGGTGAATATATTATACCTGTGTAAAATATGTATACCCTGGTGTGGTAAATATGTATACCCTGGTGTGGTAAATAATATTGTATAACCCTGGTGGGTAATATGTCTATACCCTGGTGTGGTAATACCCTTGTAATATGTATACCCTGGTGTGGTAAATATGTGTATACCTGCGTGGTGAAATATATGTATACCCTGGTGTGGTAAATATATGTATACCCGGTGTGTAAATATTGTATACCCTGGGTGGTAAATATACCCTGTGGTAATACATGTTCCTGTGTGGAATATATGTATCCCTGGGTGGAAATAATGTATACCCTGGTGTGGTGAATATATGTATACCTGGTGTGGTAAATAATGTATACCCTGGTGTGGTAAATATATGTATACCCTGGTGTGGTAAATATATGTATACCCTGGGTGGTGAAATAATGTTAACCCTGGTGTGGTAAATATAATACTGTAACTGGTATAGGTGAAATATTATTAACCCCTGGTGTGGTAATATATGTATACCCTGGTGTGGTAAATATGTATACCCTGGTGTGGTGAATATGTGTATACCCTGGTGTGGTAAATATATGTATACCCTGGTGTGGTGAAATATGTATACCCTGGTGTGGTAAATATGTGTATACCCTGGTGGGTGAATAAATGTATACCCTGGTGTGGTAAATATATGTATACCCTTTGTGGTGAATATATGTATACCCTGGTGTGGTAAATATATGTATACCCTGGTGTGGTAAATATATGTATAAGATACCCTGGTGTGGTGAATATGTGTATACCCTGGTGTGGTAAATATATGTATACCCTGGTGTGGTAAATATATGTATACCCGGTGTGGTAAATATAGTATACCCTGGTGTGGTAAATATGTGTATACCCTGGTGTGGTGAATATATGTATACCCTGGTGTGGTAAATATGTGTATACCCTGGTGTGGTAAATATATGTATACCCTGGTGTGGTAATATATGTATACCCTGGTGGTGGTAAATATATTGTATACCCTGGTGTGGTAAATATATGTATAACCCTGGTGTGGTAAATATTGTATACCCTGGTGTGGTAATATATGTTATACCCTGGTGTGGTGAATATATGTATACCCTGGTGTGGTAAATATGTGTATACCCTGGTGTGGTGAATATAGTGTATACCCTGGTGTGGGTGAATATATGTATAACCACTGGTGTGGTAAATATGTGTAACCCTGGTGTGGTGAAATATATGTATACCCTGGTGTGGTGAATATATGTATACCCTGGTGTGGTGAATAATATGTATACCCTGGTGTGGTAAATATATGTATACCCTGGTGTGGTAAATATTGTATACCCTGGTGATGTGTGAATATATGTATACCCCTGGTGTGGTAAATATGTGTATACCCTGGTGTGGTAAATATTGTATACCCTGGTGTGGTAAATATATGTATACCCTGGTGTGGTGAATATATGTATACCCTGGTGTGGTAAATATATTATACCCTGGTGTGGTAAATATGTGTATACCCTGGTGTGGTAAATATATGTATACCCTGGTGTGGTAAATATGTGTATACCCTGGTGTGGTAAATATATGTATATCCTGGTGTGGTAAATATGTGTATACCCTGGTGTGGTGAATATATGTATACCCTGGTGTGGTGAATATATGTATACCCTGGTGTGGTGAATATATGTATACCCTGGTGTGTTAAATATATGTATACCCTGGTGTGGTAAATATGTGTATACCCTGGTGTGGTGAATATATGTATACCCTGGTGTGGTGAATATATGTATACCCTGGTGTGGTAAATATGTGTATACCCTGGTGTGGTAAATATATGTATACCCTGGTGTGGTAAATATGTGTATACCCTGGTGTGGTGAATATATGTATACCCTGGTGTGGTGAATATATGTATACCCTGGTGTGGTGAATATATGTATACCCTGGTGTGGTAAATATATGTATACCCTGGTGTGGTAAATATGTGTATACCCTGGTGTGGTGAATATATGTATACCCTGGTGTGGTGAATATATGTATACCCTGGTGTGGTAAATATATGTATACCCTTTTGTGGTGAATATATGTATACCCTGGTGTGGTAAATATGTGTATACCCTGGTGTGGTGAATATATGTATACCCTGGTGTGGTGAATATATGTATACCCTGGTGTGGTAAATATGTGTATACCCTGGTGTGGTGAATATATGTATACCCTGGTGTGGTAAATATATGTATACCCTGGTGTGGTAAATATGTGAATGATTTCTTAGTGCGTACTTACCTTGCAAGCAAGTGCTTGATATATTTGTACAATTACTCTGACCAAATTTTAGCTCAACAAAATTATATTCAAGTTAATTAAAGTATTATATTCATTTACGAGAATGGCTGTATTGAAAATTTAAAACTAAACAATCACCCCAATCACAGTTGACAGTGTGACATAGACAGTTGTGTTGGTGTAGGCTAGGGCAATGTTGGGGAGGGCCTGTAGTCTATTCACGGTTTCTTCACAATTTTTTAATCAAACATTTTTGAAAAATCGCTCCGTGTATAACGTGTTTAGTTATTTTCTAAATATGTAATTTATCACAAGCGTTTTGTACCATTCTTCACATATAATTATCTTACTTTTCGTTAAATTGAAGTTTAACTATAGTTTATTTATAAATAATAATAATTCATATATGATAAATATTAATTAAAAACAGTGAGAAACATGTATGTTGGTAGTACCCAGTAATAAATAGTTCATATGCAAAATATTATTACAACTGAGTGCTCAAGTATCCATTGCGTTGTATTTGGTGTGATTTTCTAGACTTAGTTAATACCAGGAGGAGGAATATCCTGGAAGTAGAACTTTAGGAAGGCTTCAGGATAGTGTGAAGCAACCGTGAATGGATTATACTTGCGAAGAAGGTGAAAATTGGTCTATCATATTTCCAGTCTTCTCTCCCTGAGCCAACTAACGCCAAACCTCTCCTGCTGTTGAGTATAAAATATCCGGAACAGCAGCCACACGTCCGTTACTCACAGCTCTTTCAAGCGGCGATCCCATGAAACACATCAAACACGTGATCGTACTACTTTTTCCGTCGTTCGTTCCAGGAAACGCGCAGAACAGCAACGCTTACAGAGTCACTCAGAACGGCTGCTGGCGATCCAAAGTTGAGCCACCGTCTTATGTTATTTTCAAATGTGACATTACGTAGTAGTACTTAAACCGTTCCCTGGGAAACCTGTCAGAGGGGAAGTGGAAAACTACGAAATAGACACTTACAAACACTCCAGGCAGCCGCTACTCTAGTCATTGTCAGTGAAACTAACCTCATAGTACAAATTACGGTTGAATCACACATGTCACTCGTTGAACTATTTGCTATGCCCCTGTGGTGTTACTCAACAGCCCTTGCGGTATCAACCGCCGTTTGCTACCGAGCAGTTGCTCCAGCCAAAACAGTCGTGCATGGTACGGCGATTTACTCGGCGCCGCTGAACATTTGCTATACTCCACATACATTCCACCCAGACTTGTATATTCACCAACTGGGATTCCTGAACGTGCTGTCCAAAATATCATCTTTGAATCCTCTATTTACAGATGTATGTAGAACGCACTAAATTTCGCAGATATAATCATAAAACTAGGAGTCTTCAATTTTGGTTATCTAAATTATATCCCAAATAGTATAATGTCAATCAAAGCATTCATGAAACAATTTACTATTTTACTTAAGGGCGTGCACGCACTGTTTTCTCGTAAACTTCGTGAACTGTAATGGAAGTTTTTATTCTATACACTGTATGTAAATAATACCACACATCAAGCTGCAGACTATAGGAATGTTTAGCATCGCTACTATACAAAGTTGGGAACTTCCTTGTTTCCTGAGCAAATGTATAAACGCTGCAATGATTGTATAGGGGGAAACATTACCATTCCTGCTTCCTCACTAAGCGTATACACTGGTATGGTAAATTTCCGAATAATTTCTTATTGGAGTGTACATTTGCTAACAGCTACATTATAGACCGGGAATATAGGAAATGGTTCACTTTGAGTGAAGTAAGGTAAAGTAAGTAGTCTTAAAGTCTCATCGACAGCGAGGTCATTAGAGACGGTGCAAGTTGCGCAGGGAAGAGGGATTGGGGAAGGAATCGGCCATGGCCTTTGTTTGGGACCCATCCCAACATTCGCCTGAAGTGATTTCGGGAAACCATGGAAAACCGAAATGAGGATGCCCGGACCGGGAATCGAACCCGGGTCCTCCCGAATGCGAGTCCAGTGAGTTACCACTGCGTCACCTCGTAAGTAAACGAGTAAGAAGTGCAGTATAAATAAACTAATTGGCACGTGTGCTACCTTGTTGCTTTCGTGAGCGGGAAACACGTTTCCTGGCACATCCTGCAGGACTCGGAGACCAGTCATGTACGTGCATTATGCAATATGACAATGAATCAAATACAACCTAGACGTTACGGCGGGACCCTGCAAACAAATAAGTGCGTCCACTCTGCACAAATACATGTGAAATACGCCCTTACCTTTAAACGAACTCGCGAGTTGCTTGTTTCTGTACTTACGGATTCTATAAGTGAGGGAATTTCATCACCGGACGTGGTTTCCTCTATAAGCCATTTAAGTTCATTTCTTGATCTGATATAATTTTAGAACTTGATCTAACAACTTCAGAGAATACTGTTGCACAAATAGAGTCCATGCGTGACTGGAGATTGAGTTTTGCTTTATTATGAATCGCCTAATATAGTTGTTCAAAGACATGATCCAAGATCACAGTAGAGTCTAAAGCTCTGTTAACCCTTTCAGCACCCCCTTTAATTTCCGTTTTAAGGCGTTGCAAACAAGACATTTTATGATGCTTGCTGTACTTAAGTCGACACAACACTTGTCCACTTGTCACAACAAATGAGCTGTAGGCTATATGTTCGGCTACAATTATATGAACCAATTGTGTCCTATACCGGTGGTTAAAGGATAACAAATGGCTGAAAGAAAAAAGGAACTAGGGCCTCAAAAGTGCTCACTTCGCCGTTAAGGGCCGATATATTTACATACCAGTAAGAAACCTTGATGTCTGCAGTTGTAAAATATAAAATGAGAGGTATATAACATGAACGTCTAATTATATTTTATGATGAAATAACGAAATTGACGCATATCACTCCATAGAGAGACAACGGAAAACATCCTTAATTCCCGTACGAGCCAAGTCAAAATGTTGAGCTCACGCCGAAGAATTTGCTTGTGGAAACAGCGAACTCCGCCGATAATTATCACGTTTCTGCTGTTTCGCGTGTTTCACACTCGTAACTTCACGTATTATCAACGTACATTGGTGTCACAATCTACTATGGTTAAATTTGTGTATTTATAAATAAATGTAAAAATCAAAACTGTTAATTGTACTCCTAATATTATCTAAATAAATGTATTCTGAAAACAAACCAACAAACAGCATTAACGTTAAAATTGAGTGGAAATATAGAACCACATTAGACACTAAAGAATAATTCAGTAAACTTCGTGCCCCATTAGAATATTTAATGACAGTAAACTTCGTGCCCCATTAGAATATTTAATGACAGTAAATAAACATCACGACCTTTAGTTTGTGGTTTACTTCCTTCTTTCGAATATTTGTTACAATAAGAAACGAAAAAGTGTAGTTGTAAAGTGAGCTCGCAACAAAGAACCAAGCTAATATTGAAAAATAGAATGTATACCTAATTTGCGTAAGCGTAGTAAGAACATATCTTGCGTAATATTAATTTGTAGTAAATTTATTACAGCTGTTGAGATCATCTTAAAAGTTCTACAAATTTTGTAACTACAATAATTATTTTTCTCTTTGTAGTCAATTTATAAATATAAGGTTGGTTTTAAAAGGTTTCTTACAGTTAATTAATTCTACACTTTTAAGTCTCAACTATTTTCTTTTGTTATTATTATATAGGTAGACTATTTATACATTCACAGACTCGTCCGTTATCGGTATCGCTTGCTATCACGATGACGGATGGGTCTGTGAATGTATAAATCGGCTACCAATATATTAATAATAAAACAATTAGTAAGACTAAATCGACTAAAAATGTGCAGTCGAACAGTGGTAGCCCCTTCCACACTTCGGGCAGCAACCTGATGAACAGTGTTGCGCTGCAGGCAGACTGCACGCCAGTTCAGTGCATACAGGTCGGACAGACACCTACCATACATGCAAACAAGTCAAGTTAAAATAAAAGCTTGTAATAAAAATTCAAATGATCAAACATAAAATATTCTGCTCAGTGCCTGGGACCAAATAAAACATGGTGTGGTAGTAATGTCTAGCAGTTATGAATAGACTTCTTGTTGATATTTATACTACAGCAAAGAGAAGGTTTGATAAAACAGTACAGTGGGATATAATAGGATACTACACCGTTTTAACCAGCCAAGCAGTTTCGTGTTTTTTTTTAGACTACGAATGCTACAGAAGAAAATTGTTTCTTAGAAAACTAGTGTAATACGTGTTTTGGTTCATACACGTATGTGTAGTGCATGTAACACTTATTTTCATTCCCACTTGCCGTTGTAATTTGACAGTTGCTTCTTCCTGAATTCATCACACAAACAGATGCCAAAAATTACTACATCACAGCAGTCAGAAAACACATATTTCTCGTATTTCTCAAACGATAACTCCCGACGCTGCCAATTATCGCGCAATCTCCTGATAACTAGAGACAACTGTGCAAGGTACTAACTGATGCGAGCAGAAAGTATGTGGCAGTACTGTCTAGTGTAAATATGAGCAATATCCTGTTTTACCCGATCACTTGGTTTTGTACAACTCCCCTATATATACCTTACATATTTGCTAATCCTTACACTTCCACGCATCAAAACCAGGAAGCAAAATATATATTATTTCAGTATCTACAAATGTTTATCTAATACTTTTAATTCAACTTTTAAGACGTGGGACTACTTTCCGTCCTAAGTTACCAACTTTACGGGACAATGGCCTGTTGGTGTGCAAACTGAAATGTATGCAGGTAGTGACAGTGACATTTTCCAGAGGTTTATTCCAAAATGGATAAACTAACAACAAACAGCCTTTAGTCTGCAGTACTTTACTCTACGATGTGTACTACGTATCTGAGAGTGCAATCAGCCAGATGTCAATGGGATGAGATGGAGACTGTTCTAACTTCCAACGAGGCCAAATTTTGAAGAGCAGTTAGTTGGAACAAGTGTATGGAAGACTGCTAGTGTGCTAGGTGTATCGAGAGCAAACAGCGCCCGAGGTGACAACGCCATACACTACTCGTGGCAAGACATCATCAGCGAAGAGTAATAGTGGACGAAAACTAATCCTCAGTAGTTGGGCTGAGAGTATCATGTTCGTTAAAGCGTTTCCATTATTTTCATTACTGTCTGTATAGTCTGTGTCACGAAAGAGTTCACTTTCTGACAGTTATAAAATAAGTCCAAGTCCTGTATACAGCTATTTTCATGGCAACACCAGTGTATCCCTCCACCAGAGCTGATGTTTACAAATACACGACCACGTAGCTGCCAAACTCTGCTCCGAACGTAAACACTGAGAGTGTAGACTGCTGTAGCCCACGAAGATATAAACTGGTTTGACATGCTAATATATTAAATTGGTAGTGATTCTATATTTAGTTTAGTCCTAGGATACGAACATCCATTTATACAAATAAAAATTAATGAAATACGTAGGTATGTTAATTAAATATTTTAATAAAGTAACTAAAATCATAAACTCCAATAAATTAGTCGGTAATGTGCCACTGTTATGGCGTGCGCGTAAAACACACACCACAATGAACAATGCATTTCCGTGTAGGTGAGAGAAATACATTTACTAACGTTTTTAAGAATAACTCCAGTGCCATATTTTAGGCACAATTTTTCGTCTAACGTACTTATAACTACAAACTTATAGCTAGGTGTTTATTCAAAACAATTAATATTATTGCTCAAATTATGCTGCTGAGGAACAGTTTAATCTATAACAGTTGGCGATTTGTAGTTTAACGTCTTTCGTGAGGCGGTAATTGCTATTCTTTGTGTACAATGTATTAGCAGTTCAGTGTGTTTTTTTTTCTCGGAGTTACGGCAAATGTTTCTCTTACAGAAATAACTAACAATCATATAAATTTATTTGCTAAGTTATACTTTTATTTATTTAAAAAAACAATATGCGATAAATATCACGCGTCGCTGTTTGTGCTGATACGAGTAGATACATTAATTTTCTTACTACAATAAGACTCATTAATTCCTCGAAATCTACACACAATACGTGCTACTGACAATTTAAGAGATTTCTATTATTATAAACGTAAATAATATTTTTTTCATACCCCTGAGCCTATTTTTCGTTAATCGCATGTTTGCCTTTTTATTACAAATGGGAATACAATTACAGTGTCTTATCATTTTCAAAACAAGAAATTTACACAAAAAATATTTAAAGTCGGGATCATCTCGGACATCGTTACAACTCTTCCCGTGTTATTTACACAAAAGAGTATGCAGGTAGAAATATTTCTGCCGTTAATGCATAGTCACAATGTTTACACAATACGCTTGTTTAAATTTCTCGTTGGGCGATTATCCCAAGAATTTCGCAGGACAGCACGTTAATTATTTTTCTAGCGCTGATACGAAATAATTAACTAATTTCTTTATACATTCTACACAGTGCTTCGCTTACTTCCTGCAATAAATGCAAACACTTGCATCTGTTACTGCTGCTGGCATAGCCACGTTAACGAAGCAGGTTTGAAAGCAAAACTTCGGCCGATTTTCTTATCGGAAAAAAATGTGCACTGGTTAAGTTGCATTTCATTTGAATTAATTTTTACACATAGAATTTTAGTGAAATACAAAGTTTCTTACTATAATAACTGCTGCTTTCTGACCATGCGAAATCTCTCTCTCACACACACACGCGCAGATATATATATATAATCTTCTTTATATATAAAATCCATTGTGCAGGACTAAACTGCATCAATACTGACAAACCGCTGGACCAATTGAGACCATATCCACACCATATATTATTGATGTGGCGAGTAATGTCTTACTTCTATAGTTATGGGCCGATTTTGATCATACTTGAAAGAAATGTTTGTTGATCTATTGAGACCATATTCACATCATGAGTAATTGAAATGGCGAGTAAGGTTTTTAGTTATGTTTCATTCCGATAGGTGACGCTGGAGTCTAACATCTATATTTATGGGCCTATTTTGCTAATACTTGCAGGAAATGTTTGTTGATATAAAAGAAATTGTTTTATTATGCTTTGCATTTGATAGGTTAGGTTCCGATGGGTGGCACTGGAGACGTAATAGAGAGGACGCATTGAGAAGGCACAATATAACGTGAAAGAGGCGTAACAACGTTCGCCGGGAACAGCTAGTATGTGTGTGTGTGTGTGTGTGTGTGTGTGTGTGTGTGTGTGTGTGTGTGTGTGTGTGTGTGTGTGTGTGTGTGTAATTTCCTACAAACTCTTCTTTGTCCGCGTACTTCTCTATTGGGTGATACAGGCTTTTTTGTACACGGGAAGTTGTTGGTTTAGTTTATAACACGTTATCACACAATGGCTGCCATAAAAGTGCTCTCATTTGTAAGATAGCCTACACTTCACCGGCCCTCACATGTTCAGCAGCAACCGCCTAAAGAAGTGTGTAAGTTGACATTAGCGTATACGATTTCGTCGTTCTACGCGCAAAATCCGGAATTTTCGAGAGTATAGTGATCTATAGGCTATTCACAGTAAAGTGAGCACTTTTGAACTCCCTCTCTCATTCGAAATAATAGCCAATAAATAACTTTTTAACTTCCAAGTGCGGCTGCATATACATACTGTGTTTATTATTTACATGGCAATATTTATTTAAAAGCTGATTAAAGTATAAAAAATGGTTGAAAGGAAAAAGTAACTAGTTCCTCAAAAGTGCTCACTTTACTGTGAACAGTCTATATACTCCATAACACTGTGTTTACTAAAGAAAATTTCTGCTCTACGTATAATCGCGAGTATTTCGGGGATTGATGTTTCATTTTCGAAGCCCGGTTACAGCAACAGGAAAAAAGATCATTGTTTGAAGTGTAATTCGCGAGATACTCGAGTCTGTAGTTACACCGCAGTGGAGAAATGAGTTAAGTCGCAGTATGTTAGCAGTAGCTTCATACTTTTTTTATCAAACGTTTGAAAAATTTCCCCATAAATGGCATGTTGGTTGTTTCCTAAATATATCAAGTAACACAAGCTTGTTTTACTGACGTTGAAATAAAAATACCTTGCAGTATTCTTAAATGAAATGGACTTCTTTTATATTTCATTTTTAGACTCTATGATTTCATTTATAATTAATATGAATGAAAACAGAGAGAAAGTATGTGCGTTGGTAATGTGCAGTAATAAATATTTCTCGTGCGACAGTTTACTAACCTGCTCTCAAGAATACGGTGCGTTGTCGCTTTGCAGTAATTTTCTACACATATTTCAGTTTTGCTTGCTTCAGTTGGAGGAACGGCCTGCAAGTATAACATTAGCCGGGATTCTGAAAAGTTATAGGTAGGGATAGAAACATTTCGCGAGTTCATTTCAGGACAACATAAACTTCAAACACGTGTACACTGAAGTTGAATTTGCAATTCGATCGCAGTTTATTGGACACGCCCTCGACGTATCTAAGCCAATAGCAGACTTGGGAGGAAACTAGTAGCGAGTGCCACACTGGTTACTCTTTGTGGCAGTAGCCAATTAACAAACGTCTGGGGCTTGATTATACACAGGACTGTTGAGTCTAGCCTACAGGACGTTGAACTCTCGAAAGTTTCCTATTCCTAGTTATAGATAACAGTAAATAGACTATAGAAGGAGAATGGATTCTAATGGAGCTTTGCCTCTGACTGTACAAAATGCAGAATGCATTAAAAAGTAAAACACTTACAACCAAAAATTGTTAGAAAAGTACAAAGTATGTTGCACATGTAAGTAGAACGAATATATTTCTTAACACTGTAAAATATTTTGTCAGAATTTGTTTGTAAAATATTTAATTTATTTTTAATCAAAATTTAAACGTATTTATACTTTGGATGCTTTAGAATGCACATTTTGCAAGAGACGTTCTCCAAATAAGAGGATAAAAATAATTTATTTATTCCGATGCAATGAATTTATAAATAATGGTTTTTTTGCATATTCATTTCAGCCATGAAATGTATCATTTTTACAGTTAAAGTAGATGTACCAACAATTATTTAATACAAATATTTTTACACTTCACCATAGTATTATAATGATTGCCCTATTCCAAGAACGTCTTCTTACATAATTTTCTTCCTGAAACATTCAGAATGAAATAAAAAGCTTACACTATGATTTGAAATATTCTTTAGTTAATGTTTTGTTTTTCAGCACTAAATAAGTTTATCCTAACAAAGTATTTTACAGTGTTATAACATATATACATTTTTTTTTTTTCATGTGAAATACAATTCGTATTTTCTGACCACTTTTGTATTGTGTGTACCAATTTTTAATGAAATTTTCATTTTGTACAGTCTAGTCGGGTGCAATGCTATATATGTGAAATTAACATTGTGGTTGGCGTAATAACTTCATTTATGCGTCGGTCAAGTTAACTGTGAAATTATTAGAAAAAATAAATATTTTACACATTTTGCTAATTCTTACACTTGACACGTGTTAAAAACAGAAATCAAAACAAATATTCACAAATGTTCACCCAACACCTTTAATATAACGTTTAAGACATAGCACTACTATCCCTCCATCGTTGCCAACTTTACTTTGCGCATGTCAGCCAGTGTGCGCTTTCAAATACACGCGGGTATAAGCTGTTCACGATAAAGTGAGCACTTTAGGAATGAACCTTAGAAATCAAGTCACTGCCCCTGCATGCATATATTTTTACGAACGCACTAAGTGACATTCACCCAGTAAAGTTGGTAACGAGTGATGGCCAATTATTCCATATCTTAACGTCAAGAAATATTAGGTTACCATTCGCTTTCTGTTTATTTGATGCATCGAAGTGTTAAAATGAGCAGATTTGTACAGTATTTACTTTCTTAATATTTTACACAGTTTTATTTTACCGACGCACAAATAAAGTGATGAGGCCCATAGCAATGTTAATTTTATATAAGCCGGAAAAATACATAACGTATATACAAGTAGATCTCAAACAGGGCCTTCAAAAGTACTCACTTTAGCGCGAACAGCTTACAGGAGCAGTGACATTTTTCAAAGGTTGATTTCAAACACGTTCACTTAACGGTGAACAGCATGTATCTTAATATTTTCGCGAAATTCACGGGTTCCGATAATAACTAGTACCCAAATATCAAGTCGTATACAGGCCGAGCAGTCTTTATTATTCTCTTACTGGTGAAAGCCGAGCTCAAGCGGCCAAGTGTGAGTTTAACGCCGCATGAGCACGCGTGTAAGCTGTAGATGAAAGACTTGATTGGTACCGGGCCATTAAGAAAGCTACTCGAGTCACAGGAATGGTCGAGTACAGCCGAGATTGTACTGGAGTGACTTCTTAGACACCTTACACCGCCTCCGAGAGTCTTGCTAACTATCTAAGGGCTGTTCACGGTAAACTGAGCACTTATGAAAGACTTGATTGGCACCGGGCCATTAAGAAAGCTACTCGAGTCACAGGAATGGTCGAGTACGGCCGAGATTGTACTGGAGTGACTACTCCGACACCTTACACCGCCTCCGAGAGTCTTGCTAACTATCTTAGGGCTGTTCACGGTAAACTGAGCACTTATGAAAGACTTGATTGGCACCGGGCCATTAAGAAAGCTACTCGAGTCACAGGAATGGTCGAGTACGGCCGAGATTGTACTAGAGTGACTTCTTAGACACCTTACACCGCCTCCGAGAGTCTTGCTAACTATCTAAGGGCTGTTCACGGTAAACTGAGCACTTATGAAAGACTTGATTGGCACCGGGCCATTAAGAAAGCTACTCGAGTCACAGGAATGGTCGAGTACGGCCGAGATTGTACTGGAGTGACTTCTCCGACACCTTACACTGCCTCCGAGAGTCTTGCTAACTATCTAAGGGCTGTTCACGGTAAACTGAGCACTTATGAAAGACTTGATTGGCACCGGGCCATTAAGAAAGCTACTCGAGTCACAGGAATGGTCGAGTACGGCCGAGATTGTACTGGAGTGACTACTCCGACGCCTTACACCGCCTCCGAGAGTCTTGCTAACTATCTAAGGGCTGTTCACGGTAAACTGAGCACTTATGAAAGACTTGATTGGCACCGGGCCATTAAGAAAGCTACTCGAGTCACAGGAATGGTCGAGTACGGCCGAGATTGTACTGGAGTGACTACTCCGACACCTTACACCGCCTCCGAGAGTCTTGCTAACTATCTTAGGGCTGTTCACGGTAAACTGAGCACTTATGAAAGACTTGATTGGCACCGGGCCATTAAGAAAGCTACTCGAGTCACAGGATTGGTCGAGTACGGCCGAGATTGTACTGGAGTGACTACTCCGACACCTTACACCGCCTCCGAGAGTCTTGCTAACTATCTAAGGGCTGTTCAAGGTAAACTGAGCACTTATGAAAGACTTGATTGGTACCGGGCCATTAAGAAAGCTACTCGAGTCACAGGAATGGTCGAGTACGGCCGAGATTGTACTGGAGTGACTTCTTCGACACCTTACACCGCCTCCGAGAGCCTTGCTAACTATCTAAGGGCTGTTCAAGGTAAACTGAGCACTTATGAAAGACTTGATTGGCACCGGGCCATTAAGAAAGCTACTCGAGTCACAGGAATGGTCGAGTACGGCCGAGATTGTACTGGAGTGACTACTCCGACACCTTACACCGCCTCCGAGAGTCTTGCTAACTATCTTAGGGCTGTTCACGGTAAACTGAGCACTTATGAAAGACTTGATTGGCACCGGGCCATTACGAAAGCTACTCGAGTCACAGGAATGGTCGAGTACGGCCGAGATTGTACTGGAGTGACTACTTCGAACCTTAACCGCCTCCGAGAGCCTTGCTAACTATCTTAGGGCTGTTCACGGTAAACTGAGCACTTATGAAAGACTTGATTGGCACCGGGCCATTAAGAAAGCTACTCGAGTCACAGGAATGGTCGAGTACGGCCGAGATTGTACTAGAGTGACTTCTTACGACACCTTACACCGCCTCCGAGAGCCTTGCTAACTATCTAAGGGCTGTTCACGGTAAACTGAGCACTTATGAAAGACTTGATTGGCACCGGGCCATTAAGAAAGCTACTCGAGTCACAGGAATGGTCGAGTACGGCCGAGATTTTACTAGAGTGACTTCTTACGACACCTTACACCGCCTCCGAGAGTCTTGCTAACTATCTAAGGGCTGTTCACGGTAAACTGAGCACTTATGAAAGACTTGATTGGCACCGGGCCATTAAGAAAGCTACTCGAGTCACAGGAATGGTCGAGTACGGCCGAGATTTTACTGAGTGACTTCTAGACACCTTACACCGCCTCCGAGACGTTTGCTAACTATCTAAGGGCTGTTCACGGTAAACTGAGCACTTATGAAGACTTGATTGGCACCGGGCCATTAAGAAAGCTACTCGAGTCACAGGAATGGTCGAGTACGGCCGAGATTTGTACTAGAGTGACTTTTTACGACACCTTACACCGCCTCCGAGAACCTTGCTAACTATCTAAGGGCTGTTCACGGTAAACTGAGCACTTATGAAAGACTTGATTGGCACCGGGCCATTAAGAAAGCTACTCGAGTCACAGGAATGGTCGAGTACGGCCGAGATTTACTGGAGTGACTCTTAGACACCTTACACCGCCTCCGAGAATTGCTAACTATCTAAGGGCTGTTCACGGTAAACTGAGCACTTATGAAAGACTTGATTGGCACCGGGCCATTAAGAAAGCTACTCGAGTCACAGGAATGGTCGAGTACGGCCGAGATGTATAGGGATTCTTAGGACACTGACTTCCCCGATACCTTGTAACTACAGGTCAGAATGACACATGAGACGATGCCTCGGGATAAGAAAGCTCTCGATACGATGTCGAGTCGCGGATTACTGAGTGACTCTTCGATACCTAACGCCTCGAGAGCTGCTAATCTAGGCTGTTCACGGTAAACTGAGCACTTATGAAAGACTTGATTGGCACCGGGCCATTAAGAAAGCTACTCGAGTCACAGGAATGGTCGAGTACGGCCGAGATTGTACTGGAGTGACTACTCCGACACCTTACACCGCCTCCGAGAGTCTTGCTAACTATCTAAGGGCTGTTCACGGTAAACTGAGCACTTATGAAAGACTTGATTGGCACCGGGCCGTTAAGAAAGCTACTCGAGTCACAGGAATGGTCGAGTACAGCCGAGATTGTACTGGAGTGACTTCTCCGACACCTTACACTGCCTCCGAGAGTCTTGCTAACTATCTAATGGCTGTTCACGGTAAACTGAGCACTTATGAAAGACTTGATTGGCACCGGGCCATTAAGAAAGCTACTCGAGTCACAGGAATGGTCGAGTACGGCCGAGATTGTACTGGAGTGACTACTCCGACACCTTACACCGCCTCCGAGAACCTTGCTAACTATCTAAGGGCAGTTCACGGTAAACTGAGCACTTATGAAAGACTTGATTGGCACCGGGCCATTAAGAAAGCTACTCGAGTCACAGGAATGGTCGAGTACGGCCGAGATTGTACTGGAGTGACTACTCCGACACCTTACACCGCCTCCGAGAGTCTTGCTAACTATCTAAGGGCTGTTCACGGTAAACTGAGCACTTATGAAAGCCCTGCTTAAGATCTACTTGTATACACATTGTGTATCCTTCAGCCACGTGTAGAATTAACATTGTCATGGGCCTGATCGCTTTATTCATGCGTTGATTAAGCGTAACTGCACGGGAATCATTGGAAACGTAAATATTTAACAAAACTGATAATTATTACACTTATAAACACTTAAAACTCAGAAAGCAAAACATTTTAGCATTCTAAAATGTTTACCTTCAACGTTTCGATATGGAACTACTTTCTAACCATCTTTACCAACTTTACAGAACGCACGATAGCACTCAGTGTGCACGTTAAAACATAAGCAGGTAAAAGGGCAGTGGCATCTCTCAAGTGTTGATTACTAAAGTGTTCACTTTCTTTTACAGTGTAACAGCCTTTACCCACTAGAAGTAAGTAGTGACTGTGCAGATGCGGTAATACCAACTGCGCGGTACAAAAAAGTGTTTAACTTACAAACAGTTCTTCGGAAACTTCTTTCTTGTAACACGCAGCATTATTAATGTATCTCCACTATTATAATATAAGTATACGAAGACTACAATAATTGCTATATTCTATCCACGGTTACTTGAAAATTTTTTGAAGCCCCGCTAAAGGTATAGTTTCAGAATATCCCTACACCCCATGCAAACAAAGCCTAACCAAGTCTAAAAAATTACACCTCACACCAAAGGGACAAAGCATAGCATTCATGCACACTCATTGTAATAATAATTGGTATAAAGACTGTTTATTACTAGGCACAACTAACACACCTATTCTCTCGCTGTTTTCGTTCATATTAACTATAAATTATGTATTATCCTAATAATATTATAAATGCGAAAGTTTGTGTGTTTGTTCGTTACTCAATCACACAGTAACGGCTTGACGGATTTAGATCAAACTTGGTACAGGGGTATGTTATATTCTGGATTAGCACATAGGGTACTTTTCATCCCGGAAAAAAACGAACGATTTCTTAGGGAATATATAAAATATGCCACCAACCATTCAGATTAGAACACTTGGTCATTATAATAAAGGTTTGATTTTTGTACGTGGGTGAAGCTACGGTAACAGTCAGTAATTTATAAGTAAAATATCTAATTATCAAAAAATAAGGCGATTTAATGTCAACAGACGTATAAAACGATTGCGATGCATAACATAATTAGTAGGGCCAACTGTTTTTCGTGAAAATATTCACGTGTTGGCTAGACTCCAATGTCATATGGCATACGTGCAGTTTTACTTAGGTTATTTGTCACGTGTCTTTGTCGGGAGACAGTCCTCACCTGATTGGGCCTATCAGAATTAGGTAACTCCGACACTGAGTGTTCGTGATTCGCGGGCTGACATCTGCAATGCGTGACAGTTAAAACCATCCAATCACGACAGTGGATCAGAGCTCTAGTGTATTGGAGTACAGGTCGTGTTGAAATATTTTCGCGAAATACAGGCGGCTCTAATAATTAGGAAACAACCAACACGGTGTGATTTTGGATAGGTTAGAATAAACGAGAGTGAAGAAGATGCGAGTAGACTGGAGGCAATATTTCACATTAGTTTTGCACATTCCGAAAAAAAAGTCTTGTAAAACTTACTGTAATTTACTTGTAGTGTCACAAATATAATCTAGGCAGCTAGTTTCCGAAGAATGCTTATTAAAAATACAAAAATGTTACATTGTGCAATGCCTTCACAGAATGCCCATTCGTAAAATCCTGCCACAAATTCCGTATTGCCAACTAGTGGCGAGAAGAAGTAAATATGGCTAATCCTCCCTGACCGAGTGGGTTTCATGGACGCCTGAGGTTCTATGCTTTGTCGGCTCTCATCGCTGGCTCTCTTCTCAGCCGCGGCTGCTAAGCGTACCAGAATTACCGTGCCAGTCTTACTATTATCGGCTAGCGAGGAAACCATAGTTATCGTGCGCTCTCAGACGATAATTACGGTCTCGGTGGGAATTATGATAAACGTGCCGTATCTTACGTCATTTTTCGCGTGCGTACGACATATTTAATTGAATTAAGCGGTGCCAGCCGTTTGCTGCTTGCTTGTACGTAAGAAGTGCCAACTTCAGAACGTGTAAGAAACGAAGCGGTAGGTATCTGAAATACACTTAAATACATTAAGTAGTATACGGAAACAGAGTAATAATATTTCTCTCTGTCTCTGTATTTTATTATTGTTGTCATCGCCGTAAGAAAAACGAAAACTAAAATATGTATTACTCTAGAATACGTTTTTAGCCACGACCCAACTTGGATCGCACCCAACATGGACTAGCCTTGAAGTAGCTTCACCTGCTTGTAACATTTCAAACCTGAGATGAAACAAACAAACGAAGTTTAGGGTCGAGCTAAAACGAATCTATATAGCCCTTCCTTTAGCCTATAGCTCGAAACACAGAATATACAACTCATGATATACTGTTATTTATATCTTAATTATAACAGTTTTACGCAATACGTGTATTTCCTACGGTGAATATTTTCATCTCATTGACGTTCAACGATTATAAACTCTTTGCGACATGTATACGTGCGAACGTTATTCAACATGGCAACTGCATAAATTTATATATATATATAGTGTAAAATTGCTGTTCCAGTACACATTAGCGATTTAACTGTTTATGTGTTCTTCAAATGTTTCTTTCAATTAGTGTAAGTAATTAAATAAAATATTTATATTGCTGTACGCATTTGCAGACACATTCAATCTGCCTGTAGAAGCTAATAGACCTATAACTTCTCGAAACATCTTTATTATTTATTAATTATGGAGGATATACTCTCCTCAATTGTGTCGTCTTCGCACATAAGCTTGTATGTATTATCATTTGTTTGAAAACTCCTAGTTGTCTTTCTGTGTTATTACTGACTTAGTACCTTTAGCAGGAAATTAACTTAGTATTATAGAAACAGGATGTGTCAGTTTATGTGGTAAGTAACCAGTGTTCGGACAGAATATCTTACATCGAAATAAAAAGTCCATAGAAACATTTATGTATTAGGTTCGATGGTTACCGAGTTACCGGCCCATGTCACTGTGTGTGCTGCTGTCGTCCGTAAGCACTTGTTTGTGTAAATAAGTATATATACAGTGAGAGATCTGGTGCAGGATTCACGGAGTAGGAGCTACGAGCTACCAGTCTACTCGCTTGACGAGGCGGTCGCTGTCGGCAACCTTGAACGGTCATGTTACTGTCAAAATAGCCTATTTCACCCCAAAAATCACTTCAGAAATGATTCAGTTTACCCAAAAAAAAAATAACTTTCCATCAAAAAATTACCAAAAAAAAATAATGGTAAAACGACCAAAGCGGATTCGAAGTTCCGCGATTCGAGAGCCGGGAAGTCCTCAGAGGAGCAAGCGGATTAAAGGCTCCGAGCCAGGTTGAGCGGATCGGGGCTGATCTGGGGACATGGCCCCTGTCTCGATCACCGTCCTGCACCTACTACTTCCTCACCCCCCTACCTACTCCCCTCCCCTACAACCTGACCACTCGTATAACCCCTTCGCCAACCCACCACACCCGGCCAATTATACAAATTCGAGAAAAATCGCAAAACATAAAAAAAAATTATAAAAATGGAGGAACATATAAACGTTACCCCAATCTCGCCCTCGCCCTCGCTAGACACCAACACCCTAACGACACCTCGTATCCCTCACCTACCCACCTTCCAATTATAAGAAAATCAAGAAAAATCGCAAAATTACAAAGTAATTATAAAAATCGAGGGAAAAAAATATATTTATGTTGTTTCCGGCCATCATGTGTACAGAAAAATAGAGAAAATATTGAAAAAAAATCGATGAACATATAACGACTACGACCCCCATAATGAAAGTTGGCAACCTTGACCTTGAACTCAATTATTTCGTCCCCATTTCCATGACCTTGAATTACCTTAAACCCAAAAAAAAATGCGAAATTGCCAAAAAATAATAAAGGTAACGTTTTAAAAAATTAGTAATGACGAACGATTCTGTAAATATAATTTAAAGACTTGCATACATGAGGTCCTGGGCTTCATAGCAGATAGAACCAAGGCAACCCATCACATTGCTCGCTCGTGATTGGTTGCTGGTCGCATCATATCTCGTGTTCTGCAGATAAATAATATAACCAAAGGTGCGCCACATCACAGTTCTTCATCTGATGCCAGAGGTGACAGATCATACTCTCTTCCTTGATATTTTCAGCATCCTTTCTGTTAATATATATATATATATATATATATATATATATATATATATATATATATATATATATATATATATATATATATATATATATATATATATATATATTGTACGTACATCTCTTCCTTCAAATTCTGCAGGTTATTATAAAGCGTGTTCGTTATTTAACTACACATATAAGCCCACTAAAGTGAAAACTCTGCCTAAAAATCCTAATACTAGTTCGGACCAGTGAGCTATTGTAGTGTAGATAAAAGTATGAAGTTTTGTTTAATATCATTCTTACAACAAATATTCCGATTTCATCTTTGGTGGTACCGTCACTGACTCCAGCTTTAAGTGCTCATTAATAATATGTATAAGTATCTTTACTTTAATAGTTGAGTATCACAGCATCAATTTAAAGTTATGAGGGATAAAACGATACAGAACAAAAAATCAAAACATAATTATTTTATTTTAAAAGCGTTATGTTTTGGTTTTTTACAAATTACAGTATCAGAAAAAAAGCAGTTCATCACATCATGCTATATAAGCCCAGACATTCAGTTCACTAATGTTTGAAGATACCTCGTTAATATGCGAGAAATCTCCACCTTGTGGCATGGCGGTCAAATGTACGAGTCTATCAACTAGTTCATTAGGGTCATCGGGAAATATGTAACCAGTGTTCTCAACGTCTTCTGACTTTTTCATGTCGCTCGTTGCGGCAAATGTGGTAGAGGAGAGTGCCAGAGCATATGGAAAATCACTATCGTCTTCAACGCCATCATTGCCATGTTCATTTTCATCAATGCTGTCTTCATGGTCATCTTCACCTTCTATTTTTTTTATTCTATATTAAAAGTACTTTTCTTTATACTAGTTTTGTATTCCTCGGTAGAGACCTGCAAAATCCGCGTTATTATTTAAGGACACGTTCAACTTAAAACACGTGTACATTTTCAATAAGTTCGTCATTGGACCATACTTCATCTGACACGTCTCGTGTAACTCTGTGCCAGTAAACGAACACTTCTCTATTGTGTACTGTCCGCGCACCAGCTCTGGAATCCTGGCAGGAATGCGACCTTGGAACGATAAGCCGGCCACGTTATACGGCTATACTATCGTACAAAGAAAACATTCACTCACCTCAAAGCAGCAGGGTCGCTGATGGTGAACCCGGATTTTCTGCTCTAACTGCACGCGCCTGATGCACTGGCGGAATCACCACTGTCATCAAGAAGTACAACAATACTGTCAATTACATCTGACACATCACCGCCCTTTTCCCAGTATTCAGTCTCAAGCTTCTGTACGTTACCACAGTAAACTTCCTAGTCTATCTTGGTTACAATGTCCTACAGATGACTGCGGGAGGTTAGGAGCAAGCTTCTCGGTAACCCACTTTATGAAATTAACACTGTTCATTTGGCCATGATAGTCGGCACTGGCAGTGCCGGCTTTATAGACAAGGAGAGTATTTTCGATAAATCCCGAATTCACATTAGCTTGTATGCCAAACACTTCTTCATGTTGCCAACATTTACCAAACGTTAAATTACCGTCTACCCATGCAACGTCTATGTAGATAATTTGTTTCCCACCTTGTCTGTGCTGTTTCAACTAGATAGCCGTGGTGCCAAGATACGATGTAAAGTCTCTCAGTATCTTCTTGTGACTTTGCGATTTTTCCCACCAAGAACCTAGTTGTTTTACCACCTTACACAACGAAGTATGCGACCGCGGAAAGTCTATTTTCTCCTTTACCACGAGCACTTATTTTGCAATGGCAGAGACACGTTTCTCCCGAATACAAAAATCCTGAATCGTCCGTCTAATTACACATAGATCAAAGTCATCGATATTCACGACAGTATGTTCCGGCCTAGTTTTCCGTCTTTTGCCCGGCGTGTGCAAGCTACGGCCCTCCCCACCGTTATCTAGTTATATCTGTTCCTTTCGTATCTTTGTAATTAACATCTGTGACACTCCAGCGTAGTCTGCAGCTCTTGCTGTCGCCTGGTTTACTGTGAAAGCATAATGTTTTTGTTTCGCCTCTCCATCACACTTCGCAATTATATTGCTTACGATTCTCCGGCCCTCAGAATGCACGGCGGTGTTTTTCTTCCGGACAGACATAACACTCGCAGCGGCGATGTTCACGACACTTTGGAGCTAAATGCGTTACTGCGGATAGTACATACATGACCACGCTACCCACTCCCCGTTGTCACTCACTGTCTTGCCTTCCCCTTTCCTCGTACACCCCCCCTCCCCCCAAACACCACCCACGCGTCATAGAGGTGGAGCGCGGACAGTGGTCCAATCACGCGCACCCCAGTCAAAAACGGAGTGACTTTACATTTATGCAGCAGCCAATAGAGAACCGACTCCGGCTCGAGTATATACAGCATTGCGAAGTTTAAGCCTGACGCCATATAATAACGCGAATTTTACAGGTCTCTAGCCATCGGTATTTAGAGCTGACAGCCGTTTATTTTGATGTTGATCGATTTCGCGTGAAAGTCTTGCAAGTGATTACAGCGCCTGAACTAACTCTGCTACACTCATTCCGTCTTTAGCGTCAACTGTCTCATCATAATAGCCTGTTGAATCAATACCCAGTCATGCAGCAAGAGGTATTGTCCTTGCAGTTTTTGACGTTGTTCTTCAATGTATCTCCTTGCATAAACTGCATGTATCCATTGTCGTGATGTTTCCTCATGAGAAAAGGACTCTTCGTGCAGGTTATTCTCTCATGCCACCGAATCTTTCGACTTAGGGTGAGAATTCGATCGCTGAATCGATATCCGACAATAATCATGCAGCGATGATGCAGGTCGCGGCTCCGTGTTCGTTGAGGTCAAAGGCAGGCCGTCGTATTCATAATTTATCTTCGTGGTATGACCAGAGAGCGTTTCCAAATCGATGTTCCCCTCGCGGTGTCAGAACGACAACTGCCTAGTTTGTGCCCACAGACACCATTCGCGAGAGTACTCGCCATGAGGATTGGAAAACATGCAGATATAGAAAAACTCAAGTTTATTTTTTTTAAATCAACATCAGTGAAAACAGGTTTTCTTAGAGCGTTCCCATGTTTTATTTATTTTTTTGCAAAATAAGACGTTTTTCTCTTCGTCCCATTTTCACTTATCTTAATTCTCTCTCTTCTTTGCCAGCAACGAACCGGGATAACACCCGGGCTTCTGGTCCACCGTTGCAGTTGGCAGCGCCGTACACTAGATACATATCGATGAGCTCTGTCGCAGTGTACCGTTCCGTTTCACCTGCCAGAACACACTGACATGCGCACATTGCCAGCCATGTACAACACAAGGTTATCGATAGCAGGCTCGCAACTAGGTCATATACGACGTACCGCATGATTATTAAAGAATGTTCACGATAAAGTGAGCACTTTTGAAATGAACCTTAGAAAAAAAGTCACCGCCTCTGAACGCATATACACTATCTACCAAAAAGTAACTGGGCACTCGTGAAGATGGGTAATTCAGTACGTCAGTTGACTTGTGTTTCACGGCCTTCGGCGTAGGACCGCTGGTGTTTGTCCATGGTAGCATGAACACAGAGGCCTATTGTAACATTCTGGATAATGAAATGCTCCCAACATTGTGGCGTTTTTACGGAATGGACCCGTGTTACTTCCAGTATGACAATGCCAGGTACCATGTTTCAAGGACTACTATGCAGTGGTACGCCGACAACAATGTTCGCCGATTGGACTGGCCCGCCCAGAGCCCCGACCTCAACCCTATAGAACATCTTTGTGACGAATTTGATCGTCGGGTGAGGGCTCGTCAGGCGCGGCCAAATAAAAAGTGTTAGGTAACCATTTGTGTTAATGTATATTATTTATTTCACTATATGTTTTTTTTAATGAATCAAAATGTGAAAATGAGCAGATTTATATAATATTTACTTTCCTCAAAATTTCACAGTTTCACTTCACCAACGCATGAATAAAGTGATGAGAGCCAGGGCAATGTTAATTTTACATAAGGCGGAAGCATACATAATGTGTATACAAGTAGATCTTAAGCAGGACTTCCAAAAGTGCTCATTTTACCGTGAACAGCCTACAACTGTCTGCAAACACGCCGTGCACCCAAGGCTCAGTAGTTCGACTGTTTACCGTAATCAACACAAGCAGCTTAGCTGCAAAGCGATTGGTAAATGTTGTCGTTTTGCAATATTGTCACTCAGCGCATGTGCAAACGAAATGGCGTACAGGATTTAAATCCCGACTCAATGTCAGTGCACTGCATTTGTCAACTTTGTACTGCGCCCATGCGGTAGAAAAGGGGTTTAGGTATATATATATATATACATAGTTGCAAGGCGTTTTAACCCTTTGACCATACTTGAGTGGAACGTGCTCCATACTGCCAGTGAATGTGTTACATTTCAGTACAATTTAAAAAATATATTCCCTTGACACGCTGGGCGCCAGTTGTTACATTTCAATTTTAATTATTAATTAATAATTTGAATATTTTATTCTACTCTATCTTCTTATTCTTCTCTAATAATATTTGACAAATATTTTTTTCTTCTTAAATGCATACAAATCAATATCTTTTGTGTTATATTAATAATTCTTCAAAGTTGAAACCATATTGCAGCAATTGTATTTAATACTCATAATTATAGTATAACTTCTTACTTATTAATTTCTTACAACTTTCTTCTTAACTAACCAGTTCAAATTAAAACATATTCTAGCAAGTTTTATTACAATATATCATTATATTCTTCAGAAATTATTAATTTAAACACCACACGAACATCTTTGGCTGTGGGTAGAGCCCCGAGTATTTCGTTAATTCATTTGGTCGCTAGCGGGGTAGACTTCAAACACTTAGTCTTTTCTCCTTCCATTGTGATTGGAAGGCAGTTGTTTAGACACGCCTCTGCGAGCCAGTAGTGGGCAGGGCGCAGTAGTGTGAGTGAGTGTTGAACAGTGCTGTACAAAGGTCTCACTTGATCGTAGTTACCAATAAACTACCTATAGTGTCTCCAGTGTATAGAGGATTGTCAAGTCTAGCCTGTTTGCCAAATCAACCCGCGAAATACTCGGGGCTCTAGCTGTGGGACAAATACTTCTAAAGTAAACTTTTGTTCTTAATTTACAAGGTCCTTGCTTATGATGTCTCATGTGCTCTGAGTGGACGTCGCCTGACCATAACACAGTTCTCAGCCAATCAGCAATGGCGAGACGAGCGACAACAAGGATAGTTTTATGTTTAATTAACATTTAATTACTTTATACCCTCTAGGAATAAATAAAAAATAACAATCATTAATACTGAATAGAGTTTCGAAACAAATGAACCACGATGTAAATAACTATTAAAATATACCAAAAATTAAGCTTCTTACACAATAGAAAATTTAAGCATTTGACTTTACGTTTACTTTACTCTGACGAAACCACCAATACACAATACAATATTGTAAAGTCAGAGTTCAGACAATTGAACGTCTGTTCTGCCAGCTTCGTTCAAAATGTGTATCTTGTTAAGTAAATAATTATGATATTATCCAGGAATGCATTTTACGTACCTTTTTTTAAAAATAGGCTTAAAATTTATACTAAAAGTTTATTTCAAAACAAAAAACCTCATTTGTTAACTTTATTAAAATATGTAAATTCATATATTTGCTCTTCACGTTATATTTGTTTGCCATTTATTTAATTTAAGATGAGCTTTGTTTAATATACCGAGGTAAAATCGCCATACAATAAAATAACGCACTTTCCACATAACCTCTGTTAGATTCTCGGCAAAACGGCTGCTTGACTTTGACTTTAAATTTCAACTTTTCGAAATCAAGTCAAGAGTGCTTGACTTTACCTTTGACAGTTCCATTGTGTCAAGCTCTATAAGAAACAACATGTCGGAAAGCAAACGTAAAGTCAAACGTTAAAGTTTCAAATTGTGTCAGGGCGTATATACTGTTAATTCATATCATAAAGCGTAATTTGGAAATTATACTAAAAGAAGTGACAACATAAGCAAGTACTTTTTAACTATAGGTTGTCCACGGTAAAATGAGTACTTCTAAAAGCCCTGCTTAAGTCTACCCGTATACACGTTGTGTGCTCTTCCGCCTTATGTAAAATAAACATTGCCATGGGTCTCATCACTTTATCCATGCACCGGTCAAGTGAAACCATGAAATTAATAGAAAAGTAAATATTGTATAAACCCGCTCATTTTTACACTTCAGTGCATTACAAAATACAGAAAGCGAGAGAAATGATTTAAGTTAACACACATGGTAACCTAATACTTGAGATATGGAACTACTTCCCTTCCATCGTGACCAACTTTACTGGACTCATGTCACTCAGTGCGCCCGTTCAAACATATTCAGGTAGGGGCAGTGACTTTTTTCCAAGGTTGATTTCAAAAGTGCTCACTTTATCGTGAACAGTCTTTATATATATATATATATATATATATATATATATATATATATGATATATTTGATAAGTGTAAATATGCCCCAAACTCTACAATGCTACAAACGCACTACGTGTTCGTCGATATCACCATTAACAATTCACAAACCAGAGTTGCAGAAACTTCAACAAATAAAATTACTTGAAAGTAGAGCGCTGTATACACCGGCTACTAACTCTGCTTTGTGTACAGCACCAGCCATAACCATCCTTCACGGAGACTGGACAGATTAACGCAACGTTTGGAAAGAAAAAAGGTTTTTCAAAGAGACCCGGTGGCCTGAGAGTGGAACACCAACCTTTTTGTTTAAAGTGAACATAGTTGTTATTAAACTGTCGAAAAATATTAATTAACATTCATTGTTACACATTTTCGAACATTACAACCGATGCCACACCAGATTCTACTAATGTTAGATGTATGGAATAGCCCAGAAAAAGGACACACACACACACACACACACACACACACACACACACACACACACACACACACATATATATATATATATTATATATATATATATATATATATATATATATATATATATATATATATATATATATATATATAGTAGTTTGTTACTTACGCTGATAAAGACATTCCCAACTCGCTTACATTATGTGTGCGCGCATTCCTCGATAATCACTTGAGGTTATAAGTAGAAACATGCAGAATTCGCGTTATTATTTGGAACCAGGCTAAACTCCACGGTACTGTACAGGATGAGGCATTTGAAACAGGCCACCTTACTAAATCGCCCACTTGTAAAGATAGAAGGAAATGGTTCAGGGAAACGTTGTTTAGGGTGAAAGGGTCCATAATATGACGTTAAGAGTTTGGTGTTACATAGAGTGGTGAAGAAGTTATGGAGGTCAACGTCGGTATTGTAAATGGGATGACGTACTTTATTGCACACCTCCGAACAGCTCTTCGTAAGATGAATGCAAACATGTGTCACGCGTACTAGAGATGTGAACATTAAATCACATCATCCCATTTAACATACCGCAGTTGACCCCCATATTTCCGTCATCTCTCGGTGTACAACACACCTATTTACTAACGTAACATTATGGCCCCTTTCCTCCAAACAACATTTGTCTGAAACATTTTCCTCTATCGTTACAAGTGGCTGATTTATTAAGGTGGCCTGTTTTAAATGCCTCACCCGGTATACAGTCGAGCCGGCGTCGTTTGTCCGTTGGCTGCTGTATATCTGTGAAGCCACGCCCTTTCTGACTGACCTGCTTGTGATTGGAGTATACACTTGTGAAGCGTTCATTTATAGGCGCAGAGTTACCCAGGGCGTGTCAAATGAAGTATGGTCCGATGACAAACATGTTGCAAAAGTACACGTGTTTGAAGTTTAACTTGTCTTCGAATATTATGGCGAATTTTGCAGGTCTCTAGTTACAAGTCGTATTACTTTTTTCGTCTCATTTCGCATAAAGAATCGCCTCACAACGTTTGTACCATTTGGTCTGAAACGACCTATGGATGCAATACCTCGTACACTCTAAATCTGAATCAGTGACAATTTTACAGTTTCCATCAGTCGAACGTACCTGATTGATTCACCAGTCACTTCAATGAATTTAACTGTTGCATTAGTAAAAAAAAAAGCCAGATTTCCTTCACTTATTGATTCATTTCCCACTGATTCATAAGTCATTTTTATCACTGTTTACTCAGTGGTTTATTTTTAACTGATGGATCACTTAAACAGCGTGTAAACATGGCCGTTAAACAAAGTGTAGGTATCAAGTGAAACAACAACAAATAAACTAGTAAAACTAACACAAAATACTTTCTAAAATGTGTTCCGTCTTTCAAAACGACATTTTATTTAACAAACAGCATTTCATTCCAATTTTACGTCTTTCATTTCATTTTCATGTAATCGTTACAGCGTTCTGTTTGAAGATTTAAACTGCATATAATGTGACAAAGAGAGGGCACTCGTATATACTATTAGTTTTGACAATCCTAAGGGCACCTATTAAACCAAAACTCGAATAGTAAGAGAATAAAATTTAAAACTTCACGATTTCGCGGCAAAACTATATTTTCATCTAGTTATTCCAAGTTGGCGTGGTAGCGCAGATGGCAACGTAAAGGCCTGCTGTCGATTGGTGTGTGTGTGTGTGTGTGTGTGTGTGTATGTGTGGTCAATCCCGGACGCCTCCGGAAGTCTCTTACTTTATTAAATTAAGGCAAATTTCGCAATATATATAGTTAACTATTATAAATATGTTTATTTCACGTAATTATTTGTCTATATTGAATAAAAACAACTGCTTACGGCTTAAAAAATTCCACGTAACTATTTCAATCAGTGAAACTATCAGAGGTTTTCCTCTGATTCGAATTTAGAGTGTAAAACGTAATGATAGTGCAAGAATAGTTCCTCAATATTTATCCCGAGTCTTGCAGCTCCGAATGTGTCGTCTACATTCAAAATTCAATTACACCACTCGATTGCCAAAGGATCAAATTGGGGGGGGGGGGGGGAGGGGCGCAATTTGAGTTCATTTCGCCGCGTCCCGTAACTTCCGCGTAGTATAACTTTTAACTAGGAGAATCTCGCCAAGATCAATCGATTGAGAGTATACGAACATTTGTGCGGTGAGGTTCTGGTGAAATTGCATAAGTTTAATGTAAAAAAAAAAGAAAACTTAACGGAATTTTGGCCTATACTCGTTAAAAAGCCAAGTCGAAACACATAAATCGTATACGGTTAGAAAGCGCATCTGAAAAGCAATCCAGTGATACCCATAAAACCCCATATGATCGAGTAAAGCGGTGTCAGGAACGTGAAATAAACATCAAGGAGTCCGAGCGCGTCAACGTAGACGTATTCACGCAAAACAAACGGCCGTATCCCCAACACAGTCACGCCCCATTTTTTTTTTTTTACAAAGAACTTGTTTGGATGTTTATTAGCCGTAGGGAGGGAGATCAGTGTACTCAGTCAGTGATCAGAGATCAGTGTACAGTGTACAGTGTACAGAGTTACGCGGTAATGCCTATGAATGTTGCACGCGGACACAGAGGCCAATCGCCACAGCCCCGTGGAGCCCTTGACTATACCCACTGACAGCTCACAGGTGATCATTAAGAATTAGAATTCTTAGTCATATACATGACACGATAACCCGTCAAACTGGCAAGCACATTTGACGTTAGTTTCGTTGTACCATTCCGTAGTAGCTATGTAGTAACAGTTTGGGAAAACTCGAAATCGTCTATTGTACGAGTATTGGATGGCTTGTTAATCCAGCGGTTCGCCATTCCGATGGATCGTCGTCGTATTTTATCCAAAACGACGAAGGGTGATCGAGCTATTCGCAGCATCTACAATTCAATTATTTTTTAATTCAAAGTGTATATGTCGGGATCTGAACTCGTGACCCTTGGATCGCGAGTCTAGAGAGCGCTAACCACTGCGTACTCGACCGTTGTAGAAATGAGGTTTTTCTTTGCGTACATACGATTGTTTACATGTCTAGTAGAGGTTTTTTTAAATGGTTATCATTAAGAACACGCGATTTTCGCGAAAATGTTTCACGACCAGTTGCATTTTATAACACTTTGGCTCAGATCCACTTTCCTGATTGGTGTGTTTGAGTGCTACGCATCTTTAAATGTCCCCTCGAGAATGTATTGAAGTTACCTAATTCTGATTGGCCAGTCAAGCAGGATAATGTCTCCTCCCGAAGACACGCCGCCAATAAGCGAAATGAAATTGCTGGTACGTCCGTATGGCATTGAAATCTAGCATGCGCGGAAATCTATTCGCGAAATTAAGGTGTCCCTAATTATAATTTAATGAATATACCTAGGAACAAAAATCTAATACTACAGATGTATCGTATATGAAACACTATACACTGAAGGGTTAAGAATACAGGAACAAGAGCTCCAGTGGCACATGCTAGTAAAATGGCGGAACTAGCCAGCAACATTTCGGAAAATTGTTCGCCAATCAGCGCCTGGTAACTTACTTGCCAGCAGGCAGCCCGGCCATTGGGGATTGCAATAGCCAATCAAACACAAGGCTTCGTTCATTCATCCATTGAATGGGCACGCCGCGCCATCTCACTTCTGCATACTTACCCGTCCTATGGCGAAATTGCCGGCAGTGTTGCCAGATCAAATTTAATAAATTCACTACTCTCAGCGCAAATATTTTTTTTACCAGAATTTGATCAAATTTCATTAAATGTTCACTAACATTTTAATGCTTTCTATAAACATAAATTAATTAATCAGCACAACATAGTTTGGATATGATCTATCATAGCTTTCTTTTTTAATACCAATCTGATGTAACTGCACATTAAACTGAACAGTTACAACGTTTACATATAATAAACCTTTACTGAAATAAAAATGATACACTTTTTTTTTTAATAATCAACAATTTACAATATTATTATTTACAAAACATTTTCAAAACAGCCTAACTGCAAATATTCTTCGGAACTTGTAAATATAGTACGAAAAACGACACGTGTTTAGTTCCACCGAAAGAGTGATGTACATGCGACTGTCATGCTTTTATATTAGACTTTCAGAGGTTTTATAATCATAGCATGATTTATTTACATTAATTTCACTAAATATACATTCAATGCATGCACTGCTATGTGGCAGAGTGTACCAACAAATCTCACAAGTTCACCAAACAAATAAGAATCACCCCCCTTCTTTACATCTGAGACACCTTTCCAAAAATGTTGGATATTATCATTAAAACTCAATGATTGACTGCAGCAAGCTCCACTCCCTGTCAAGTTGATTTAAGTCAGAAAAAAAAGGTAGGAAATTTGCAACAATGGGGCCTGTTGAAACGCAGACTTTGATATCATTAGGTGATAATACTGACAGATATTTGAGAGAGTTTACATCTTCCATATTAGAAGGAAATCTGGAATACAATTGACGGCCAACTTCCTCACAAAAATTCAGACAATTCACCTGCGTCTGCTTTTCTTCATTTTTGGTCAGAAAATTGTTTTCAAGAACCACAACTACTTTTAGACCACAATAAGTATTTTCTAGGGGCTTACAGTTTGAAGAATTTCTGTATTGCAGTTTTAAGAAGTCTGTATTGTTGTTCAAAAATCCGAACCGTCTCCGACGGCGGCTACAGAAGACTTACAAGCATCTAGACAATATGCCATATGTTAGCGATGCGAAGGGAAATGTTATGAATGATTGTGTGGAAAATCGATGGCTCGATTAAGCAAATGAAGTAAAAAAAAAAAAACGTGAGAAACGACTTTTTCCTAGAACGGTAACAATTTTATGTATAAAACGAAAATGCAAAAATTAACTAAATCTTTAGAAAATGTCAAAAGTTTTCACTCAATCCCAGATGCAGTAAAAACACTAGATATAGTGAGATTTCGCTAAATCTGGCAACACTGATTGGCAGCCTGGTGGAAGATGTTGCGGCGGAACGGCGCAAGGTGGCGCGCGAGCGACCGCGAGATGGCAGCACGGGCGGTATCGCCAGCAGCGACCCTGGCGGCGCGTGTGGGAACTACCAGCGCCGGCTGAAGGACAGCTGCCTACAGAAATAACACTGCGGCGTGCGGGCGGAACCGGAGCGGCTCGTGTTTCAAGTGGCGAGCTACGGTGACTAATGTCGTAGCTATTTGCAACTGCCACCACGCACACTACGCTGCTTCTGTCAACCTTCCTGCACGCAAGCCACTGCTATTACACACTATACAGTATTTTGTCATTTATTGTATACATACGTTAGGAGCGGGTCGAAAATAATTTGTTTCGCATTTCACGCAAGGAGGGGCCGAATTAAACAAATAAATATCTCCTACCGCAGTATGGCGATGCAGTGCTGTTAATTACAGGCGTTAATGTATTGTTCTTCCCAGCACTTTTGAAATCAGCCTTAGAAAAAAGTCACTGCCCGTGCTTGCATATACTTCAACGGGCGCCCTGAGTGACATGCGCCCGATAAAGTTGGTAATGATGGAGGGAAAGTAGTTCTACATCTAAGTCTAATAAAAAGTGTTAGGTAACCATTTGTAATAATTTAAATTATTTGTTTCGCTTTCTGTTTTTTTAATGCATCAGATGTGTAAAAATTGCAGATGTATAAGCTGTTTACTTTTCTAATAATTTCAGTTTCATTTGACCGACGTATGTAGAAAGTGATGCGGTCCATTGCAGTGTAAATTTTATATAAGGATGAATAATACACAACGTGCGTGCAAGTAGATCTTAAGCAGGTTATTTGCTTTCTAAGTACAAATACATTAAGTAAGATTATATTTACTCGTAATTAAGAACTCCCTCAGGTCAACAGCTGGTTTAGACATACTGGATGCTTTATCCACTCTTTATATGGAGTATTTCATAAAACAGTCTACGATGACGTAATCGCCGACTTCTCACAGAAGAAGTAGCTACGTAAACTACTAAGCACTAATATGTCATGCACGTATGAAAATGGCTGAATTTGTTAATATAGTGTAACATTTAACTCCCAGTAAATTTTTACTAATATTCGTATTACGGAAAAGATGTATACAGGAAAGAGGATAAAGAGGAGACGGCAAATACATGCTTAGATTGACGGTATTTCTAAATCAGACCCTCGTTCTTTAGCTACTACGGCATTGTTTTACGTTCTTCATAAAATATGGCGTCAACTGGAAATGTCACAATCGTAGTGCGGCCATCAGGCGAACAGGATTCATGACGGGCCATAAGGTCGCGAGTATAGACGAGGGTGAGGAGGTGATTTGGTCGCTTGTGCACAATGTAGGTGTACTAGTCTTTACAACCAGAACAAGTTGTATTACCTTTCGTATTTTGTGACAAAAAAAATGGACAGAACGAACGAATAAGATTGCAGAGCAAGAGAAAGGAATATCAAAAACAGAAATGGACATGCGAAACAGAACATAAAAAAAGATTTGAACAAAATATTTAATTACTAAACATGAATAAATAAAATAATATTTTGATATAGTTAACCCAATATATGAAGCTCCAAAAAGAACCACGGTAAATTGAAAATTAAAGGTATTGAAGTAGGTAATACCAGTTCTTCCTGCAGCGAATAGCACACTGACATTCGCCAGAAACAAACAAGTAGCTTAGAAACTGACTACTAGAGCACCACGGCGCTGTTAAGTACTTTGCGAATGGTGTCTGGATATAGCTCGGGATGTGACACTCTTGGGGTGAATGGGTCTTTAAATTTGCTACCATAATGGGAGGCAATCCAAAAAATCCGATGATAATAAAATCGGGGGTTAGAGTTTGCCATTGCAGCTCCGAATCTATCGTCTACGCACAAAATTCAATTACACTACTCGATTGCCAAAGGATCAAAGAATGTGTTACGTTGAGTGAGGACTACGAAGAAACGCGTGAGAAAAAGGAGGGGGAGGGGGAGTGAAGGTGTCGCAATTTTGAGTTCATTTAGCCGCGTCTCGTAACTTCCGCGTAGTATAACTTTTGACTAGGAGGCGCTACGACGCTCGTTTAGGTTTCAATCGACAGCTCTCATCAAGATCAATCGATTGAGTGTATACAAACATTTGTGTGGCGTGGTTACAGTATAATAGTATGCGTTTAATGTAAAATAAATTAATAAAACTTAACACAATGACGGCCTATACTCGTCAAAAAGCCAAGTTGAAATACATAAATCGTATACAATTGGAAAGAGCATCTCAAAAGCAATACAGCGATACCTATAAAATCCCATATGATCGAGTGAAGCGGTGCCGGGAACGTAAAAAAATATACCAAGGCGTCCGAGCGCGTCAACGTAGACGTATTCACGCAAAATAAACGGCCGTGTCCACAACTCAGCCAAACCCAGATTTTTATTAAGACTGTTCACGACAAAGTGAGCACTGTAGAAATGAACCTTAGAAAAAAGTCACTTCCCATGCATATACATATATATTTTTTTAATGGGCGCACTGTAGTGACATTCGCCCAGTAAAGTTGGTAACGATGAATGGAAAGAAGTCCCATAACTCAACGTCGAATAAAGAGTGCTTGGCAACCATTTTTGATAACTTAAAATTAATTATTTCAATTTATGTTATTTTTATGCATCGAAGTGTAAAAAAACTGAGCAGATTTGTAAAGTATTTAATTTCTTATTCATTTCGCAGTTTAATTAGACCGACGTTTGAATAAAGTGCTGAGGACCGTAGCAAAGTTAATTTTGCATAAGGCGGAGAAATACACAAGGTGTATACAAGTAGCAGGGCTTTCAAAAGTGCTCATTTGACCATGAACAGCCTATAATCGACTGAAAGTACCCTGTTTCCATTTGCCATTGCGCGTGAAACGATCGTTGGGCGACTTTGAGTAGCACGATATCTCGAGGAAGAGTGCTTTCTTCCCACCAGCAAGCGGATCACAATGGACGCCGTGCCGTGGCTTTCATTTACTCGTGAGACAGAGCTAGTGCTGTCCTCCGTCTGAAGGAAACGTCAGGCAGCTGAAGTTGAGTAGCTGCCAACCCCAGTTTCCTGGTACTGTCCGAGAAAAACCCAATGTCAGGAGGAAGATGTAGGCCTACATCCCCTGCGGTCTTATTCTTTCATGTTAGCTTGCCGAGGTATAATCACTGAACCTTTATAATCACGATAATTACTGACACTCTCTTTGTGTGGTACTCTGTGAGGTATTTTGAATGCGTTTGTGAGAGTACCTAGTTCTCACAAAGCAGTTTCCTCTGCTCTTAAATCTAAAATCTGATTACTGATTTGTTATTCCTTCGACTGCGACAGAACTTTTGCTACTATATTACGTTAATTTAGTGGATTGTAATTTATAAATGGTACTTGTTTTAGATTACATTTACGGAATAACCAAATTAATTAGATAATTTTATGAAACACTTTTAACAGAAGGATATAGATAATACTAAGAATTATATAAGATAAGATTAGATGTTATTCCTGCAGAAAAATACTCACTAATTAATCTACTCGTAACATCTTTTTATTATACAAATATTATAGAATCTAATATCTCCCCTTCAACTGCATTCTACTACGTATGTTTGTCTCTCGAGTTAGTGCACTTGGATCAACGTGAATAGGGCATCTATTTGGTTGGTCTCAACACACTGCAGTAGTTTGTTAACATTATCTTGAAAAATAGCATGTCAAAGAACCTGTAGAAGGTTTATTTTAGTTTCCTGGATTGTCTTGCTAGAGCCAGCGTAGATTAAGTACAGTGCATAATATTTGATAGTGCCTCTGTATTATAAAACTTTATATGCGTGTCTTATCATGTTTATGTTTTCTACATTTCTATGGGTAGTTCCACAGGTGTTTCTAAATTGGATAGCCTCTGTACCAGTTAATTTAATGGTTGTGGAGCTCGTTACAATCACGGTGATCGCCAGAGTGGGTATGGAATACCACCTGCAGTCACTCGCGAGTAGTCCATCGGACCACACATAGACATTTCCCCCCTGGGAACAAGACATTGCCACAACAGGTTGACACTTGCGCTGTGAAGGTCACTGGAATGCATACAAGATCACTGTATTGCATCAAACCTGTGGACATACTATGCTATGTCATTTGACTTCTGTGCCTAGGCTTGGTATGTTTTACTTACGTTGTTTCCAAAAGTATAAAATTGTGCTTTTATATTTTTTAATATTTATTTATCGTTTTGAGTGTACCCGATCAGCACCAATGTATTTTAATACGCGATTACGAAAAGAACCTTAAAACGTACTTATTTATATTAAACACCAACATCTCGAGTAATGTCTACAAGACAAGCGGTGTTAACCACAAATTCTACGTAATTATATTTTTGTTTTCCAGAACTTTTGTAGTCACTGAATTTTGGGCCCGGGTTGTAAGCAAATATTTTACAACTTACTTTAAACTTACTTATTTGTTCTTTTTTCCATGCCCTTTTACAATCCCACTTTGCCTGTCTACTTCCTGAGTAGGAACGATCGCAGACATCTCGTACATCGTATACGCACCAGCGTATTTATTTATCCAGCGTAAAGACGGGCCGTAACGGCAACTCGTAGCACACTTATGTACAGCGGGAAGTATGTTATTCAGGGGCATGTCAGGCCAACATTGCTCAGCGTGACAACACACAACTGACAAATGCGGGGAAAACTTCCATAGCATCTCACCGCACTTTTAAGAGTATATGTACCCGACATTTTTATCTTATATTCAGGTTAATTATGCACATTTGTGATGAAATCTTCCATAATTATCTCTGCGTACATTTTCATCACAGCCCAGCTGCCTCTGCCATATCTGCAGTAACGTTTGCAGCGAGTTTGGGAAAATGGTTAGGATTTGCAACGTTTATTACCAAATGTACTATATTAAGTTGGCGGCTACTGAATTCAGGTTTTACTTATACACGCTTAAGGAAGTTTGTTACAACGTTGATGTTTCACTTGACCATAGCACGCTATTTCGGAACGTGGCTGTGTTAATTTCAGCACGTGGCTATAGGACGACTTTTACAATCGTCAATGAACAAGGGGGGGGGGGGAGGGGATATGACATTTAGATGTGTACACTGAGAAAATTAATAAAACAAAGTTTGTTTGCCCAACAAAATTAACTGTTGGTAAGTTTGTTTGGCTGTACGCACAGTAAACAGTTCCTGTTATTATAAAAGAAGAGTGAAGGGTCGACAGTGATTCGAAAACAGCTGGTTTGTGCCGGAGCGTTACGCCTTAGCAACTTCATTTTAAGTGGCTACTGTTGAAGTGGGAATGTTTTTAATACATACACTCCAAATACTGAATAACACACGTAAATAAATATTTCAAGTTGTGTATATTTACTTTCTAGTTTCCTGTTGAACTTCTTATATACAATTATTACGTATCATCAACAAACACTTTTACTATCCTATTTTATCACAAAAATTACAAATAACTGCAATCTCGAATGAGCGCTATCAAATGAATGGCCATGCAAATATACAGGTTACTCTAAAAAAAAAACATAAAATGGACGATGCTTAAAGGATATATAGAACTAATATTGCGAAGGAAAAAAAAGTTAGTAAACATATTGCCGATTCAGTTTCTGTTTCGCGTAATCGTCCTCCGAAACTACGAGGTCTTGCTACGGCAGACGAAGTATGCATAACAGATGTTGACGTACACCGCAGCAAGTTTGTGTTTGCACAGAGTGGTGGATGTGCTGTGTCGCCTTAATACCATCGGTTTCTACGAATGGCTTCTGTCACCACTTTATAAATCCCACTACAACGTATTCTGGACGCATTCAAACACATTAGCCCCAACCCCAGTGTAATTGTAAGGGTGCGATCATCGATTGGAAGACGTCTGCAGGGCTGTATTGACGCCCGTGGTGCACATATTGAACATTTCTTGTAATGCGTCACACACTTTGAGCAGTGTACGTGGCATGCATGTATACTTAGTCCACCGTAGCAAGGTCACCTAGGTTTGGAGAGCGATTGCGCAAAAAGTAGGTAGGTAGGTAGGGCTTTACGTCTCGTCGACATCGAGGTCATTAGAGACGGGGCAAGTTGCTCAAGGGAAAAGGATTGGGGAATGAATGGGAAGGAATCGGCCATGGCCTTCGTTAAGGACCCATCCCAGCATTCGCCTAGAGTGATTTCGGGAAACCATGCAAGACCGAAACCGGGATGCGAACCCGCGTCCCCCCCGAATGCAAGTCCAGTGTGTTACCATTGCGCCACCTCGCTCGGTATTGCACGAAATGGAAGCTGAATCAGACGTATGTTTACTAACATTTTTCCACCTCGCGTATTACTTACTATCAATCCTTTAAGCAGTACCTATCTTTAATTGTTAACAATTTGTATAAGGATGATACAACTAAATATTTTGTTGGTAGTCTAGTTGTTTTTTTTTTGGCGCAACACATGGTTTAGTTTCTCAAATCGTGTATTCTGTTAGATGTAACAAAACCAATTTACCAATTTTGTTACTTTCTAAGCTGTGTTCACTCAACAATATATTTTGTTGGGGATACTGGCCCTATACAAAGAAGCATGTTGTGTTATGGAAGAAACGTTGTTTTTAGCCTTACATGCCCTGTGCTTCCCCGAAGCAAAAACCGAGTTGAAAATTTATAATCAAAGCTTAACATGATGGTCTTCAGAGCAGTTGATTGTGAAGTGGGGCGAAAATGGAACACTCGCGGAATGCCAGAGAAAATCCGCTGGGAAAAGGCAACATCCGCTAAGTTTCCCACATGCGAAAATCCTGGGTAACCCCGCCGGGAGTTGGACCAGGTCCTCCTTGGAGAGAGGCGAGCAGTTTGACCAATATCGCCCACTCCATAACACAAACACATTGCGTTACTGCCAGTTATTTATTCCAGCTCTGCCCGCTGCATAATATTGCCATGTGAAGTTGAGGAAATGTTGGCCGTTTAGGACGGCTTACCTTCGCTGCGACGGGGGTGAGTTTGACGAGCTCCACCCCTCACGTCCGCTGGGAAATACAGGTATCTCGCCCAGATGCGGAGAGATAACACACAGGGTTTTCACTTGGGCAGGAACTGCTCTTCCGTCCGTCAACATTTAAAATTTTTTTATTTACTAACCTACGCCTACAAGGGAAGGAAATCGTGCTAGGAGACATATTTCGCTGGGTTGCCATGGCCACGTTTTCGCCATGAAAATCTCCCTGAGTGTACTTATAGTTAAATTACTATAACTATAAGAGAAAGAGTAAAACTGGCATTGACACCGTAAAAAACCTTTCAAAAGGAAATAATTAAAAATCTGTTTCGCATTAATAGAAAATGCTAAGGTTGGCTGTTCACGATAAATAGAGCACTTTAGAAATGAACCTTAGAAAAACTTCTCTAGCCCTGCATGCATATATTTCAATGTGCGTACTGAGTGGCATTCACCCAGTAAAGTTGGTAGCGATGGATGGAAAGTAGATCCATATCTTAACGTCGAATAAAATATGTTACGTAATCACTTGTGATAAGTTAAAATTATTTCTTTCGCTTTCTGTTTCTTTGTAATACATCAAAGTGTAAAAACGAGTAGATTTGTTAAGTATATACTTTCTTAATAATTTCATGGTGAGGCCCGTGTCGATGTTAATTTTACTTAAGGCGGAATAATACATAACGTGCATACAAGTCGTTCTTAAGCAGGGCTTTGAAAAGTGCTCAATTTACCGTAAACAGGCTTTAGAAACCATGCTTTTTATTAGTGGGAAGAGAAAATACTAATAGTGAAGGGGCGGGATACCTTCAAACCTATATACACCTCGGCGAGACCTCCCTTCTGCCCCCGCGCCAATGCAAGCTCCACCTAATCAGGGAGCATCTAGAACACTCTACTATACATTACATCACATTCCGTCATCGATAGCAAATCACTATCTATTATGGGGGTGACGTGAGGAACAGCCAATAACATTTAAATTAACAAGAACGTTTCGTAGCAGAAAAGCGAAACGCCTGGGTATCTTCAGGCAACAACCCGCACAGCATCTCCGTTAGGCGAGTAGTAGAGCATCTAGGCAAAGCACCATCTAAAACGTATTTCTTCGTTCAGCGACAGTGAATATGGAGCGGCGCCCGAATGAAAGGGCGGGGGAAACGGGAGATCCCCGAGAAAACCCGCTGACAAACAGCATCGTCGGGCACGATTCCCACTTGCGAAAGTCCGGTGACCAGGCCGGGTATTGAACCCGGTTCGACTTGGTGGGAGGCGAGAGTGCTAATCATTCAGCCATCGTGGTCCCTAGCAACACAAGAGCCAAGGCGTTAATTGAACTTCTCGTAGCCTAGCTCAGAGTCTTTGAACGCAAGAAACATATAAAGAGTATGGCAGATCAAGGTTACATTACATCTAAGAACAAGAAAACCTGGAGACCTGGAGACAGAGAGAAAAACAACAAGTGTGACGAGAGCCACTAACGAGAGGCTCGTCCAATCACGTACGACCAAGTCGAAGGGTAAAATGGGTCCTCAGTGCTACGTAAGCCAATAAACAAGTGGGACCGTCTCGAATATCATAGCACGGTGGAGTTAAGCATCCTGCCGGGAAATTACGCAAATTTTGTAGGATCGTTAGTTATTACGCAAGGCTACGACTTTTACGGGAAATCAATGCATAATATTCAACCCCCACTGAAAAATGGCGCTGTCTAATGTAGTAACACAAAACGATTTTCGCCGTTAACTGTAACATGTATGTTTATCATTCGTAGAGACGTTCAAAATTCGCCTTATTGTTTCAACATAGACTAGAATTCAAACACTTGTGCTATTATATTGCGTTTGTAATTGGACTACAGTTTGTCCGCACACTCCCTGGACGCCTTTCGACCAATAGGAAACTACTAACGAGAGGCTGGCTCAATGACGTCCAACCAAATGAAAAGGTAAAACGGGTTCTCCTGCTGCAGAAGCCAATAAACAAAGGACAACTACTCGAATATGTACATGACGGCGAATTATAGTGTGACGCCAGAAAATAAAGTGTATTTTGCAGGTCTCTAATCATCCGTAATGAATATTCTAGTGTTAACCCCTTATCGTACATATTAATTTTTCATTTCGCGTATTGCAAAAGGGGAAATATTTTTGGTGGAAAAAGTACTCTCAAATTTCTTGTAACAATGAACACTTTCGGGCCTATGGAAAGGGTTTCAGTAGATCCGTGGTACAAGAAGCAACCAATTATAAAATAGTTGTCGAACCTGTAGCAGCCAATAGTATTGCCCAGATAAAGCTGGGTGTCTGCTGTGGCTCTAGCTACTGTACTTGTGCAGGGGTGGACAAGATTTTACCGATTTCGCAACACGTCAGATGTGAACGAGTATACTCGGGATAACTGGTTAACGTGATATTTCTCATTTCTTTGGAATTTAGTTATCTGAAAGAGTTTCCGAAAAGTGCCCTCTTAATGCAGTTATTTGTCAATTCATTATAATTTCTCAAATATAACACTCAAATTCCGACATAAGAGTGTTATAGGCAAGCTCAAAGTGTTGTATTAGAGTTTCAGTGCGTCATACTGCATTTGTGTTACAAGCTACGAAATGACCAACAAATAACTTTTCCTATACAGTTTATGGTTTAAACTATTTATTAAATGAATGTTAACAGTTTCATTTGAATAAACAAATATATATTTACCACAAGTCTGGCCCGTATTTTCAACAAAATTCAGAGTGCCGATACTCACTCACCTGTTTATAAATCACACTCATACTGAATCGGTATGTTCTGTACACCATACGGATTGCATTAAATGCAATTGTTCTGGAAAAGTTCAAGATGCAAAGCCTAGTATGCTGCAGAATTCGGGAAATTAAGAATTATGAGTGTTATATTTTGAAAAAATATAATGATTTGACAGCTAGTAACTGGATTAAGGGGGCACATTTCGACAACTCTTTCAGATAACCAAATAAAAAAATGTGAAATATCACTTTAAGGAGTTAACTTTCATGGCAGAATTTCAAGCAAGAACACAACAGCAACCTCCATTATTTCCATAAAATGCTGCTATTACGAAAGCAGCATTTGCTGTAGATGTTTATCTTCGTTTAACGGCATACTATCTATAAACTCGTCAGCTTTTATTTAAGAGCGTGTGCCATCTTTAGGAAGCGCTCCAGGCTATTGGCTATATGTTTATATTTCGCCCATAATTTTGTGAAGAACCACTTGCCGTAGTTGGTCGGCAGTAAAGGAACATTGTGGGTTTCCCAGGCGAATTCATGCCATGTACGTAATGTGAACCTCGCCATATAACCATAGTATTACAGCAGGTTTCTGTTCGGAGAAGAAAGAAATATATTTAATTATAGGCTGTTCACGGTAAATTGAGCACTTTTGAGACCCTAGTTACTTTTTCCTTTCGACCATTTTTTTATCCTTTCTTCTTCTCCTCGACCTTTAAGTTGCTGGGTAACAAGCATGTTTCCTTTGTTTGGCTAACATCTTCAAATGGTAATACATGTTCTTGCCTTTAATGCTGTCTATAAGACTGACGCTTGGTCTTCCTTTGGTCCTTCCACCTTCCAACTTCCCTTCAAACAAGATGGTGCGCCATTTTGAATGACGAAGCAAGTGGCAAACGAAGCTATTTCTTCTCTTGTTTAAGGTTTCAGCCTTTAGCCACCTTCTAAAACAAATATTGCCATGAATAAACACAGTTTGTGTATACCACCGCACTCGTAAGTTAACGTCTAAAGTTAAAATAAAATAAATTTATTGAGTATTACTCGAGAAGAGAGGGGTTTGAAAAGTGTATAACTTGACTGTGAATAGCCTACATCAGTTCGCAGTGAATCAGCAGGTGACGATGACGTTCTTGATTGTGGAGATCTGTTTATCTGCTCGCGTCTTCCTAGGACGTGTACACTGGCCGATATTTCCGCTCTCCCAATTGACTCATTTTGGTACTTCGTTATTTTATAAATTCGTAATTTGGTAGCTATCAATTCGGACGTTGTCGACACTCACTTGTTTAGCACTCGCGGCAACACATTATATCATTAACAATGAAAAATATTTTCTATCTAAATTTTATGCTTAAAACAGACGTAGTATTTCTGTAGCCATCACTGGAATACTACGAATTCGTTAATAAATAATGAAATAATAAATTATGCAATAACGACTTTAAAAAAAATTGCCATACATGCACTTACTTACTTTTTTAAAACATGCCGAGTGTTTTTATGTACAGTTATTTGCTTTAACAGTCATCTTATTTATGTACAGTTATTTGCTTTAACAGTCATCTTATTTATGTACAGTTATTTGCTTTAACAGTCATCTTATTTATGCATTCGTGCATTTGTTTTTAAAGTAACCACAACCATGGCGCAGAGTTTGTCATTTTGTATTTTTGCTAACATACGCTAGATACAAAATACGAAATACGTCACTATTTTTGTATACAAAATCGTGTCACGTGATCATTTTGTCTATAAAATCTGCCAATTCGAACACGGGCGATGTTCTTGGCCCAGCAGTGTACACGAATACGTCTCTTATCACGGTATCAGCTACGTTAGTGAGTGAGTAAAGAGATTAGGATGGCTCTGAACCGCGAGGTCTTGAGAGCCTATGAGGGTGATTGAAGTGAATATGGAGCTGTACCGGAATGAAGGGACGGCGGAAACGGGAGATACCCAAGAAAACCCCGCCGAACAACGGAATCGTCCGGCACGATTCTCAAATGCGAAAATCCGGTAACCCAGCCGGAGCTTGAACCCAGTTGAACGATATTTGTGATTTTATGTTGGCGATATGCAGTATTTGCGATAAGCGATATTGGCGTTATGTAATATGGAATATTATCAATATTGGCGATGTTAGTGATGCACGATGTTGGTGATATGGGGCGTTAACTATACGCAATTTTTCTATACAGTATTAGCGATATCTGATGTCGGCGATATGCGATATTGGCGATATTCTATGTTTGTGACCCGTTCTCAGAAAAGGTACCTTAGGGTGAAAACGTTAAATTTTTTAGGAGGCCCAAAAAAAATTTGAAAATATGAAAAATGTATCGTTTTCGAGATATGAACGGAACATGGTGAGCGTATAAACGCTACAAGGGTGAGACTTGTTTCACTGAATTCCTCGTAGAATTCTCTACAAAACAGTCCAACATCCGGGAATGGTTTTTCACCCTACGGTATCTTTTTATGAGAACGCATCACATTAGTGATATGCGATATTGGCGATATGTGATTTTGGCAGTATAAACGATGTTGTTGATACGCGTTGTTGTCGATATTAGTGGCATTAGTGATATGCGATGTTGACGATATTCTGTATTTGCGATATCAATATGACATATATATTGCACTCTCCATCTTCGTCATGACCTGCGATTAATAGTTTGGAAACAGCTTGCTATCGAAAGCTCACTGTTGTAATTAATTCATTATCATTGTCGCAGGTTTTCTCTGCCCAGGCTCTATCTTCTAATGATCGATATCAGTGACGTTACGAAAGATATAACATTTAGTTCTGCCTCGTTTCAGACGGAGCGCCTTAGTTACTAATTACAATTATTTGTCTGGAATTTACTTAGATTATTTTAACAAATTTACGTCGCTTAATCACGAATACAGTTGTACCGAATTATTTAATATTTAAAAATTTTTTTTAGATTCTACTGAATACTAGGCCCTACCTTTTTTTCATTAATATTTTTACTTATACTCATTTATTTCTTAAGTAATTGACAAAGAATTGATAACTTTTCTCAACTTCAATCGTATGCATGTTTACCAAAGTAAAAATGGTTTCATGTTATAATAAAAAAATTTAATATTTTGTATTAATTATAATTATTAATTGAGAGGGGATTTATAGAGAAAAAGTTGATGTAATTGGACTCTTATTATACATTTTGGCTTGACGACTATATGAAAATGAGTTGTTCCCGTGTACCCTTCGTTTCCTTGGGTTTGCAAAGAGGACGAGGACGAGGGTGCTGCTGCGGATACGTCGAGTAAATGCAGGTTTTTTCCGGGTGTTCCCAGGCTAGAGCCGGGGTTCAGCTCCTAAAATAAAGATGATGTAAAACTATTTTATTATTATTATGTGCATGTACACAACATTGAGATATCTTACACCAATAACACAGTCGAAGTGATAAACATGTTCGTTTATATTTTAGTTTTCAAAAGACAAACACTTTTATACGAATCAAATACTTTTACCAATTTGAATTAAATCGCTTTGCATTAAAGATTTATTAGAGGAAGTATATGAACTTCTCAAAGAATTTTTTTAAATAAACATTGTTCTCAAAATCTATACACGTTATTTATGATTGTCGCATTGGCAGAAAAGCAGTCCAATTTCGGGACACGGAAAGCTGTTACTGTGCATCTCGGGCGCACACTCTACACCATTTTCCATGGGTTATGCCTAGATATATATATATATATATATATATATATATATATATATATATATATATATATATATATATATATATATAAAGTAGGTCAAGTCCCCAAAAGTAGGTCACATTTTCGAAAGTAGGCCAAATTTTCAAAAGTAGGTCAAATTTACAAAAGCTGGCAAATTTCCAAAAGGGTAGGTCAAATTTTCGGAAGTAGGTCAATTTTTCAAAATCAGGTCAAACCTCAAGGGCAAATGACATTTAAGTAGATCAAAGGTCAAAGTCAAGGGCACGAGGTCAAAAAATATCCAGAACATCACACTCCTACTACTGTGTCGAGCTGTCGAGCCAGCCTTCTCCTCGCGGTGTAACGAGATGAAAGTACGTGTCTGTCGGAAAGAACAACGTAAACAAAATTGAAGGCGAGAGTTTGACGACGCGACTAGGCCGGTATATTCCGTTCATGGAATAGATAACTTTCCTGAACCCCTGATGAAGTACTTATTTCAATATATTCCTCCGCCTCGTGCCAACAAAGCTTAAACAAGTCTAGAAAATTACACCAAACGGACAACGCTTAGTGATATTTTGCATATTTGTTACTAGGCATTACCAAGACACCTATTTTCTCCATGTTTTATTCATATTATTATTTATGGATGAAATGTAATTTATATATAAAATATAAGTAAAAGTTAAATTTTACCAAAAATAAGACTATTTTATGTTGACACGAGTATAAAACGCTTCTGACACATGACATATTAAGTAAAACTTAACAAGTCATACGTGGGGTTATTTTTGAGACGTCTGATCAAAACAGGCTGTTCACGGTAAACTCAGAACGTATGAAAGCCATCCTTAGGATGTACTTTTATGCACATTATGTATTCTTCCACCACACGAAAAATGAACATTGTCATGGGCCTGATAACTTTATTCTATGTTAGTCCGGAAAACTTTAAAATTGATTAGAAAAGAAAATATTCTGCATATTTGCTCAATCTTACTCCCATGTTATTAATAAAAAAAAACCAGAAACAAAAATAAATATTCTCAGTATTCACAAATGTATACCCAAAACTGTTCATGTTAAGACATGGAACTACTTTGCCTATGTCGTTACCAACTTAATTGCGGAAGCATTCCAGCCAGTGTGCCCGTTAAAATATATGGAGGCAGGGGTAGCAACATTTTTGCAAGGTTGGTTTTCAAAAATGCTCGCTTTACCGTGAACAGCCTTTACCGCGAATACTCTATAGTAGGGACATGAGAAGAGCAGGAGAGAGAGAGAGAGAGAGAGAGAGAGGGAGAGAGAGAGAGAGAGAGCCGTGTTCGGCGGCGAGGAAGGAAGAAGTGTTTACCTCGGGCGCTGCAATTGGCCGGCGGCCAGCGCACCCTTCGGCTGCTCTTATGTGTCCCTGCTCGTGTAAATAAGAGCGCGACTGCGAGATCGAGCGAATGTGAGTCGTCCCTGAGTCGCCACAGCCGTGTCAACCTCACGCACTGGCCTACCTGTCACTCGCTAAGTCTTGCGTCGAGTGCAGTACAAGGGGAAAGATTCAGGCTGCTCTACAGCCGCGCTCACACTGCCAAGTTTCCGCTTTCAACCATATTCGACAATAAGATTTCAAGACAAAATACGGCCATAACATTTTCACTTTCACTTCCAGCAAATTTTGACGCGTATATGTCTTTAAATTTGCAACCACAGTAGGAGGCAATCCAGAAAATCCGATGATAACAAAATTGGGGGATACAGTTTGGCATTGCAGCTCCGAATCTATCGTATGAATTCAAAATTCAATTACACCACTCGACTGCCAATGGATCAAAGAATATGTTACGTTGAGTGAGGACTGCGAAGCATAGTGCTTGGTAGTGCGGCAGGGGGGGGGGGGGCGCAATTTTGCGTTCTTTTCGCAGCGTCTCATAACTTCTGCGTAGTATAACTTTTGACTAGGAGAAGCCACGACACTCGTTTAAGTTTCAATTATCAGCTGTAGTCAAGATCAATCGATTGCGCGTACAAAAACATTTGTGTGACGTGGTTATGGTGAAATTGCATGCGTTTAATGTAAAAATTAAAAAAAACTTAACCAAATTAAGGCCTATACTCGTCAAAAAGCAAAGTCGTAATACAGAACTCGTATATGGTGGAAAGAGCATCTCAAAAGCAATCCAGTGATACCCATAAAACTCCATATGATCGAGTGAAGCGGTGCCAGGAACGTATAACAAACATCAATGCGTCCGAGCGCGTCAACGTATTCGCGCAAAACAAACGGCCGTGTCCCCAACACAGCCAAACACAATTTTTTAAATAAAATAATCTTGCATGTGTTTTAAAATGTGTCACACTGTCAATTATTTTATTTGTATTTTTTTACTGGGTGAATCTAATTTCAGTTATTATTTAAAAATTATTTTCATAGTGAGCTATTGCTTTTGTTTTCCCATGCAGTCCATTTCAGGAAGAAATGTGAGGTATGTTGTAATTCATTTTCACTTCTTTACTAAATTCACATTTTATTTATCAGAGGTGTTTCTTGCACAATGAAATTTAATGCCTCTGTAAGAGTTCGTAATATTATGTGCAATATTCAATTAGAATATCATTCATGCCCAGACATCTTCTGCATAAATTAATTATCTTCATAACCTACTAAGTTTCCAGCAATTGTTCGTTATTTTAAAATTTCTCGGCGTCCTTTTCTGTCGTGCACGATTCTGATTGGCTGAGAACGTTAAACATCGAAGAAATTTTACGAACGATCCAATCTTCAAATGTTTGCCGGAAACTCTGACAAATATGGCGGCGTTTATGACACTTCGATGGCATCATTACTGTCCAGCTTTATTTGACCGAACTTATTTGGAGCAGTCTGAAGGAAAGATTTGACAGAGCGTCAGGGGCTTTAGAAAACTTGGAATTTAAAATAAATGTGATCGTTTTCAGTGTAGCTGTAGCCAGTAAGCTATCGGACAGGCGCTACTTTGTGTTGTCGATCATTCAGTGAACATGTACAACAAAGCTAACGTTTTATTATAACTTGTTCGTACAAGTACTCAATTTGTATATGAATAAATATTGTAGCCACATTACGCAGTCCTTTAAATACAAAAATAATATTTAACTATAAAAGACAAAGCTAATTCCATATATAGAAAATTTTACAATGTAGTTTGTATGGAGAAATAATTTACTTTTCGGTGTAAAACAGTACATTAATGAAAATAATATTGACTCACTACTTCTAACCACCACAATTTTTCCCTGCATTTTTTTTTTCCATTCCGTAATTTATTATACGTTTTTTCCCCAGTTTTTCACTTCTCTCCTTTTCCCTTAGTGATACAACGATATCGTTTGGTAGGCCCTTATCGCCACTGTCTAACCTTTCTAATAATTCATGTTTGACTTATATTTTTAAAATATTTCGAATTAATCGTTACGTTAGCTGCGTACATCTTAAAAAAAACTACCTGGCATGCTTAAAGTCATGATTACAACGAATAAATAAGATGGATGCAAAGCAAATAATCTACGTAAAGGCATTATAAAATATTTTATATCTAGGAGTAACCCCTAAAACTTAGAAAACGTGACTATATAAAACACATTATTTGTCAAGCCATAATTAACAGATTGTAACCACGTTAATGTTCCTGAAAATGTCCTGAAACTATAACTTAACTGGCAGGCAGAATTAACAGTGTATAAACTAAGTAAATTACTTTGTTGGAATTTGAATTGAAAATATCGTAACATTTCCACTAACAGTTCACGTCAGAGTGACGTCAGCGCAAGAAACATCTGTTAACCAAAGCACGTGCAGTCGACGCACAGGATTGGCTGGACATAGAAATGTAGAGTGATGCGTCGGGTCGAGGTAGCGGCGCAAATATGCTGCACCATCTGTAGAACGCAATTAGTGAGTATGTAAATTGCTTACACATTTACGCGTCATATACATCTGTAGTCATTCCTTGCTGAAGCACTCAACACTACGCACCTCTAGCGGGGCGCATTAGGTAGCCAGCATAAGCTAACTACGACCCTTGCAAGTGCTCAGGCAAAGGCTGTTCACGGTGCAATGAGCACTTTTGAAAGCCCTGCTTATGATCTACTTGTATGCACGTTGTGTATTCCTCCGCCTTATGTAAAATTAACATTGCAATTGGCTTCACACTATATTCATGCGTCGGTCAAGTGAAACTGTGGAATTGTTAGGAAAGTAAATATTTCACAAATCTGCAAAGTTTTATAGTACGATGCATAAAAAAAAAACAGAAAGCGGAAGAAATAATTTTAAATGATCACAAATGGTTACCTAACACTTTTTATTCGACGTTGAGATATGTAACTACTTCCTATATATCGTTGCCAACTTTACTGGGGGAATGTCACTCAGTGCGCCTATCAAAGTACATGCATGTAGGGGCAGTGACTTTTTTCTAAGGTTCATTTTTAAAGTGCTAACTTTATCGTGAACAGCCTATACCCGCACAGCGACTCAACCTCGCTGAACTTGTCTTATGCCCGGTTGCACCTACATCTTCCCCGATAGGACATCGAGTGATCCTAGTTCCGAACCAGGATCCAATTTTATCTTGGTTCCACTGTAAAATTGTTGCACCAACAAAATTACACGATTATGGATCTCCGATTCGTCGATCTTGGTTCCAAAGAGTGAGATCGAGATTAAGTATAAGACAAACTTTGCAATTGGTTCGTAAGACATGGCGTCATGAATGTAGGCATAGTTTTCACTAAAGAAGTTCTGACTACTTGTTTTGGTATTGTAATATGCGTGTTGATCTAATATTCCCTATCAAGTCTCCGCAATTGCTAATTATTTAATTTTATGGAGATAAAATATGGACGAAGCTGCAAGTTGTTCGAAGCTAAATTTCTTTACAGAAATGGAGGAAAGAGCAATAATTGACTTGATAGAAAACAAATTGAATGTAAAAAATGTACCCGTTTTATTTCAAACAGAAAGGTTAGGACTGGATGACCCTAGAAGATGTTTCATTGTATTGAAAGCTCTACAAATTTCCTTCCTTATTTGTTTTGTTTGATTGGAAAAACTATCCACAAACATTTTTCGTTATTTTGAGTACCAATGTTATTGAAGAAGGTAACGCACACAGAACTATATGTGTTTTAAATGAATTATTGTTCTACTAGTTTTACTGAATAATATTCAAGTGCGTATAATGTTGTTTTAATTTCCTAAGAAAACAATTGTACTTAGATCTATATGTTGGTATATTTCCAAACTACATTTGTCGGCGAAGACTGTTCTTTCGTGATCAAGACACTCGATGAGGTAGTTAGTTTGTACGGAAGATTTTTTAAGTTAATGATATTCTGAATGGATTTTCAAGTTTTGCGTTGTTTGCTGCGAGAGATAAGCATAGATTTCATTCGCTCTTTACAAAACATTAATAGGTCTTCAATTAAATAAATGCATTTGATCTTAAGCCTTTGTAAAAAGTCTCAATTTACATTTTACAACAGTAAACAACCGACGAATACACTTTTAAGTGATTTAAATATTTATAAGTATATTTCTAGTAAATATGTAAATATATTTAACAGTGCTTTAAATTCACATAACCTATATTCAACAGGCTTGTATTCTTCTCTGATCTCGGATCAAGATTTGAAACCGCCAAATTCAGCGGTTCAAAATTAAGTGCATCTCGATCTCCAGTCAAGCTCTGAACTCGAATGGTGAAACAGTTTGCTGTGTCAATCTTAGATCCGATCTCCGATCGAGTTTCAAACCACGATGGTGTAACTGGCCATTAGACGTACAGCCTGGCTTGCAAAGTGCTACCCGACTGTAAAAGGTGGTCAATTGTACGGCTGCTGTACGGCTCCGTGAAATGTCCGGGTCTCTAGCAATGATGTGAATTTCGGTGCGGCTATCCCGCCCATGTAGTTCCGGCATGTAGGCAACCTGAAGTGCACTGTCATGCGGTAGTCTGAATTACAGGCGCTGTTACGTAAGCTCCTGCTGTGGCGCTCTATTTGACAATCTTTGCTACATAAACAAAACTATTAATGCTCTCTTTATTTAAATTTTCCCCTTAATTTCTTTTATTATAACTATAATAATTTTAATGGGAAATACTGTTGAATTAAAAATAACGTAGAAAATGTCAGGCTTTGGATTGATAGCAAAATGGCCTGGTTGGCCTTTGCTACGAGAATTCGAGAGTAGCCCTATATTATAATATTAAATGTACTGTATAACTTTTCGTTTTCGGAAAAAAGTATAAATGTATTGCATTGTATTGTATAGGGCTTATTACGTCATCCGGCGTTATGCCTGGAGGCTAATCAGGGGACGGCTTGCAGACTAACTTATAACCTGACTTATACTAACAACCAGGCCTTACCTGGGATTCGAACCCAGATACTCCCGCACCCCAGATCGGAGGTGTACCAATAAACTGCGCCACGGGAGGCCGGCAAGTAGAGATGTAAACACATTGTCAAATTTTCCTGGTAAACTTCCTAAATTGTAATGGCAGTTTTAAACCTATGTACTGTAAGGTGATAATACCTCACATCAAGCTGCAGATATAGGAATGTTTAGCAGCGCTACTATACAAAGTTGGGAACTTCCCTTCGCATTTGACTGTTTCCTGAGCAAATGTAGGAACGCTACAATGAATGTATTGGGGAAAATATTACCATTCACTGGTTTGGTAAATTTCCGAATAATTTCTTAGAGTGAACAATAACTTCTACATTATATCGGGCATTACTCTCAACGGGAATGCACAGAAAGAGTAGACTTGTAGAGTTGCCGTCATTGTAGATACTGCTTCAGCACTCACGCTGCAAGTGCTGCTGGGATGTGGAACAATTCGGACTCCTTCAGGATCACTTAGCTTCCTGACAGAGCCAGCGAATGGAATCATAGCGTGTTACTTTCTTAACGTAACCTTTGTTCTGTGTTTCGTGCAAGATGGCCGTGATAAATCCTGAGTTACCTTAAACTCATAGTCCAAATACACTATTGCATTCAAAACTATTTGAATTTCTAAGGCTAATCAGTAACATGTAAATTTGAAACACGTACAGGAAAAATGTTTCAATTGTGGTCAGAACTAACCCATATCCAGCGGGCAGAATCTTGAAAAAATAATTTGCAACTTTTTTTTTCCTCCTGTGTTTTGTATGAATCTTCACTGTATTTCCCTTGACCTGAATGTAATTGGATAATGAGGTTCCTTGGACACAGATCGACGAACATCTTCCTAGATATTGACAGATCTGCGAGCATATCTGTGACGTCACACTGCTTCGTCCAGCTAAGCATTGTTAACATCGTACGTTGAAGCAGGCTAAATCCAGACTTGTTAATGCAAAATAAAGAGTAGTTTTGGCCACACTTAAGGTTCACTCGTCTTCCCAATGTCATTCTAAGTTGGACTCGTGCTGGCGGTGTTGGAAACCGCGCCCAGAAACAAAATGCTAAAAACTGCTTGGCAACTATGATAACGTAATATTTAAAACATTATTGGACTAATTTATATAACATCAAATATGGCAGATGGTGGATGTACAAGATAATTTGCTAATAACAAGAACGTAAGAGTTTTCACAACACTAATATAAACATAGCAAAATAAAGTCCAATGATGGCGAAAACTGAGGCCTAGGACAAGCATAGCCATACTGTAATGTTTACTTATGTCGAGTTCAAACAGCTCGATATATCTTCCCCGGAGTACCAACTTTCATGTGATATCACGTAACAAGAGCGAATGATATTTTTAGTAAACGCAGAAGATGTTTAGTTTCGGCGAAAACAATATTTGTAAAGATTGTGCAAACAAATATGTAAAGCAAATTCTCCGCAATATTCTGGTTTTCAAGTAGATTTTTTTGAACCAACATACAAGTTTTGTCGACTGAATGTGTGTGTATGTGTATGTGTGTGTTTATATATATATATATATGTATGTATGTATATATATATATATATATATATATATATATATATATATATATATATATATATATATATATAGACACACACGCACACTTTGTCGTGTGTTGCAGAATACTTAGGACATGACATGGAAAAGGCACCAAACTAGGTCAAAACTGGCTGTTTTCTGCTCAAACGTGAAAAATAGGGCATAGAGAATTGCGAAGAAGGGATCAATCTAGTGATAGCAAAGGGAACGAGTCCCAATAAACTAGAACGAGCAAAAATATGACCAACCGACTAACTACCATATCACACTTTTCAATGAAACCGCTTGCAACATGTCGGGAAACTGGACTACATTGCCGTCTTCAAGCACGCCTGCAGAATGGCTGTTGTATCTGACACAATCCATCGTTCAGAATTATCTACGAGTTATTAACGCATCTGTTAAGAACAAGTTACCATGTTTTCTTTCTTAGTGTTTTGAGGCCGTGTTCTGTGTTTTGAGGCCGTGTTTTGTGTTTTAAGGCCGTGTTCTGTTTTTTCTGCGACACGCAGCAAACACAGAGTAACATTTCCTGAAATTTCTTATTGTTAATTGCAGTAATCATTCACAGAACACAATTTACGATCTGTTTAAAATCTTTCGTTAAGTACATACTCAGTAGCTCGTGTTTCGGAAATGAATATTTTCGATATCATGTGAAGCCTTCCTCGTTGCGATAACAAGAATATTGTATTTTCTTCTAATGCAGCCAGGAAAAATTTATGCAATTTATATCTCTGTTTTCTAATATAAATAACGAGAGCAGACCGTCTTTAAAACACGGAAACACATCCAAAACTCCAAAACTGCCAAAAACTGAAAAGTCGCGTGTGTCGTTAACATATAGGCTATAGCTTGTTTACATTAATTCAGTATAAATAATAAGTGGTTTGAGCCAACTTCAACAACTCTTTTTTTTGTTCGTGTTTATATTCTGAATCATAGAAAAAAAAAATACCTTTACTTACTTCATATTTATAAAGCGTGAATCTCCAAACCCACATAACGACAAATATTAGTCGGCAACTGTACATTTTAAACCTACAAAAATTTAACTGAGCGGTTTTGAAAAACCTGCTTAAGATCTACTTGTACGAACATTGTGTATTATTCCACCGTAAGTGTAATTAACATTGCCGTGGGCCTCATCACTTTCCTCATCCGCCAGTCGAAGTTAAACTGTCGTATTTCTACTCTTGTTTATTAATTCTACTATAGGGAGATTTATTTACTAAATTATTTTCAAAAGATTATAATTTTATTTTACATTCAAAAATATATTACTCTTTCGTGCTACCTTTCGGTTCATTTTCAAACTACGTTTATTTGATACACATGTTGAATTAAAGTAACGTTTATATTCACATATTTCATTATAAATACGTACATTGAACTATTCTATACATTTACATCAGTACACTTCGATTATCCAAGAAATGAGAAGCATAAAACATGTGAACCAGCTGACTTCTGGTAATATCGGTGAAGTCTGCTCTTTCCGCGAGCAGAACATATCGGCGGGAGCTCTACTTTACTGCACGACTCGCGCGGTCACCAAGGGACGGCTTCTGATTGGCTCTTATAGTCGCCCGCTCTGTCTGTTCTGCGTGATCGGAGTACGTGTGAACCAGCTGATTTCTGGGAAATATCGGCGAAGTCTGCTCTTTCCGCGAGCAGAACATATCGGCGGGAGCTCTACTTTACTGCACGACTCGCGCGGTTACCAAGGGGCGGCTTCTGATTGGCTCTTATAGTCGCCCGCTCTGTCTGTTCTGCGTGATCGGAGTACGTGTGAACCAGCTGACTTCTGGGAAATATCGGCGAAGTCTGCTGTTTCCGCGAGCAGGACATATCGGCGGGAGCTCTACTTTACTGCACGACTCGCGCGGTCACCAAGGGGCGGCTTCTGATTGGCTCTTATAGTCGCCCGCTCTGTCTGTTCTGCGTGATCGGAGTACGTGTGAACCAGCTGACTTCTGGGAAATATCGGCGAAGTCTGCTCTTTCCGCGAGCAGGACATATCGACGGGAACTCTACTTTACTGCACGACTCGCGCGGTCACCAAGGGGCGGCTTCTGATTGGCTCTTATAGTCGCCCGCTCTGTCTGTTCTGCGTGATCGGAGTACGTGTGAACCAGCTGACTTCTGGGAAATATCGGCGAAGTCTGCTCTTTCCGCGAGCAGAACATATCGGCGGGAGCTCTACTTTACTGCACGACTCGCGCGGTCACCAAGGGGCGGCTTCTGATTGGCTCTTATAGTCGCCCGCTCTGTCTGTTCTGCGTGATCGGAGTACGTGTGAACCAGGCGTTACACATAAATGCATTAAGGAAAAGATAAGAGGAGGATTTTTTTTTCAGTATTCAGGAATGTTTACCTGACACCTTCAACTATACATTTGAGCTGGAACTACATTCGCTATGTTATTATCGAACTTACTGCCCTCATTACCAGTCAACGCGCCCTACATATGCAGTAGGAAGAGTGGCACTTTTCAAAGGTTGATTTCAAAAGTGCTCAATCAACCGTAAGCAGCGTATTACAAATTTACGGTAAGTTCAGTGAATTCAAAGGAATTTCAACCGGGAGAAAATCTAACAAAATGTTTGTTTCTATAGGGCCAAATATATATTTAGTTGCCCTAACAAAATATATTTTTAAGAAAACAAAATTTGAAAAGAAACAGAATTACTTTTGTTCGTCTAACAAAATATATGTTTGAATAAACAAAATCTCTGCGTTGGGCCAAAAAAAAATTAGACTGTCACCTAAATATTTGGTTGAATCAACTGTATATATTTGATTGGCCACTCATTTGATAGCCTTTGTTTCTAAAATACAGCTCAAGAGTTTATGTTTTTTTTTTCGTGACAATTAGGATAGTAACCGTGTTTGTTAGTGCATTTATTGATGTTCAACAATCGTGTAAACACATTAATAAAACAATGCAATAATAAACTGACAAGTAAATTAGTAAAACTTGAAATATTTGTTTGCACACGTTTCCCGATATTATATATATATATATACACACACACACATATATATATATATATATATATATATATATATATATATATATATATATATATATAATATATATATATATATATATAAGGTTTCCAGCGTCATCAGGTGTTGGACGCAGGTGATCTAGGTTCGAAACTCCCGCTAACTTATAATATGTTTTTATATCGGCCTAAACTGTTTAATTTACAGTATATGTATCCAAACAAATCTTTAGTTACACCAACCAAATCTTACAGTTTGGGGCAACCAAATGAGAGAAACAAAATAATTTGGTTTCAGCAACAAGACATTTCATTGCCCCTGTAAAAACAAAATATTTGGTTCCATCAAACACATGTTTAATTCAACAAAACCTTTTTTCTCAGTGTATTTTAAATGTACAGGACATATACTGCTAGGAAAACGTAGTGTCTGAAATTAACGATGATTTCTGAATAACTTTTTACCAGTACTCTGGCTGCACATAATAAACATGTACAAAGACTAGAATCAAGATATGAAACCTTAAGACAGACGGTTACTGGAGCTACACGCTTTCAACACATTAGTTAACAGCAGATAAGTCCGGAGCAACATCTCTCTTTGCACTCTCCATCTTCGTCATGACCTGCGATTAATAGTTTGGAAACAGCTTGCTATCGAAAGCTCACTGTTGTAATTAATTCATTATCATTGTCACAGGTTTTCTCTGCCCAGGCTCTATCTTCTAATGATCGATATCAGTGACGTTACGAAAATAGTTCCGACCCATTTCAGACGACATCTTTATTAATTACAATTATATGTCTGAAATTCACTTTGATTATTTTAACAAGTTTACGTCGCGTAATCACTGACACAGCTGTGCCGATTTCTTTATCAACTTTTATAATTTTTATTTTCTAGTGAATATATACATTTTATTTCATTAATATTTTTCTTTATATTCATTTACTTCTTCGGTAATTAACAAAGGATCGATAACTTTTCTAAGCTTCTATTTTACGCTTTTTTTCGGAATTTTCTATAAAATACTTTTCCTATCTTGAACTAATGTTGTGCAGTATTGCGATAAATACCGCGATCATGACGTTGTGGTAGTGAGTATTATAAAATGCCTGGTGCGATTTTCTCCTTACGCCTGCTAAATAGTTATTAAGAAGGCATACGTCATGTAGTTGTAAGGCGGAACCACCATAATAAAAACCGGAAACTTAGAAATAATTTACATTATAATTTGTTAACATTGACACTGCGAATGTTATTGTGGTGAACATAAAATTATTTTGCAGTGATAATTAACTCGAATTTAGGTGTTACCATCAGACGTTATTACTCATTTATCTCTGACATTGAGTTCAGTATTTAATATAATATAATGAAATGTTCACCATTGTTAAAAAGTGCAACTTTGTATATTCAACCCTCCATTTGTTTAAACCACCCTGGTAAAGAAGAATCAGGAACGACAAGCTAGTGTAAGTCATATATTAGCAAAGCAGTTAGTTTAAGAATTGTATGAACCAGACCTGCAAACCGAATATTCACACTTATATACGCACGTTTTTATTGGTGTAACACACACACAATATACAATCCGTGCCGTGCCGTGATGTGATGGGGATTTGCAGACTACGTTCAGACACTGGGTAACAATAAGTTCCCGTCTTTTCAATACTGGTGATGCGACTTCATGTTTCACTCATGTACCAGCCAGATAAATTACTACGTATTCACTTCTGACAACTGCGGTACAAACATAGGTTATCAGGTAAATGCTTCAAAATACAGTCGTAATTTTCATACTCTATCCCGTGTTATTCTGGTCATTCCTTATGCAAAGTTATAGATAATACATGGAAGGAAGTATGACCAAAAAGATTATTTGTTCTTTTATGTTATTGTGAACGTAAATAATTCCAATAACTGCATTCGAAATTATTAAAAACTACTTTTTACTAAAGAAGAAATCATCACATAATATTGCGAAAATTTGACGAGTAATGTCATTATTCTCATTGGCAGAATGGAATACTACAACTATGTTACACAGCTAGCAGGAAAATAAACGTACAATTATAAACTCTGTGGCTGATTTTTCGCGGACATTTTGCCTGATAGTATTAAGGCAAAGGAATCATTTGTACAGGCAGTTCACGATTAATTAAGCGCTTTGGAAATCAACTATCGAAAAAAAGTTTTTGTCCTACCTGCACATATTTAAACTAACACTATGTCTGGCATGCGCTCAATTGAAATGGTAACGACACGTGAAAATACGCTATCGGGCCTTAACGTTGGAAGTAAACATTTGTAAATATAGTTATAATCTATTTTTATTGCGTATAAGTACATTGATGAGTAAACGTGTGGGATGTTACATTAAAAATAATTTCTTAGTCTGACCTTCCAGACGCACGGATAACGTGGCGTGGCTAGTGGAAATGATTATTTCATACATGGTGAAAGAAGTCACAAGTCCGCATACAACTTTCTCTTAAGTAGGGCTTTCAAAATTCCTCACTTTACTATGGACATTTTATATTCATTTATACGAAATGATTGACTTACATCTCAGAATAGTTAATTTCATCTCAGAATTTAAAATATTTGTACGACATTAACTTGGCAACCATTATGTTATTACCCATAATGAGGAGGCGCGATATTACACATCAACTCTCACAGGTATCGGATCTTAGATAAAGCCACTGTCACACACTCAACTTTTTTCGTGAAACAACTTCCAATAAGTTTGTTCAAATAAAGTTGTACAGTTATGACGTCATCGAAACGACATAAACGCCACCATTTTTGTCTGAGAAAGTTGGATGGCTTCAGTTTCCACCAAACATTTGAAAATTGTACCGGTTCTAAAATCATTTGATGTTTTATGGTCTCAGCCAATCAGAATCGTGTACGGAAAAAATGGACGTCAAGAAACTTAAAATGCCAAACAATTATTGGAAACGAAGTAAGTTATGAAGATCATTAATTTGTGTAGAGGCTGTCTGCGCATGACTGCTGTTTTAAGTGATCATAACACATAATTTTACGAACTCAGAGGCATTAATTTAATTGTGCATGACACATATCTTGTAAATAATATTTTTATTTATCGAAGAAACGAAAATAAATTGCCATGTAAGTTACGTATCTTCCTGTAATGGACCGCATGGAAAACCAAAACAATATCTCACTATAAAAATAATTTTTAAATAACACTTCAAATCAGATTCCCCAAACAAAAAAATTGCAAGTGTGACACATTTTCAAACACATTCAAGATTATTTGATAAAATTTGTCGGAAGGAAAAATTTTATGGCCGTATTTGGCCCTCAAAATTTATCGTCAAATATAGTTGAAGGCAAAAATTTGTACTTAAAGAAGTATATACTTAGAAATTTTTTTATTTGTCTGAAGTAATTTATTATATTTTAAAATAATATAAATTTTAATGTCAGTTATTAGTGGTCGCGCCTCCCTAAATGATCGCTCACCCTTATAATTTAAATTGTTTTTTCTATCCCATGTTATTCAAAATTATATCTCACACCATTCTTACATCGAATTATAACAATGCCACAGCGTAGACAAGAATACAGAGGCGAAATAGTAAGGCGGTTTCCTTGATGTGCCCATTCTATGATTGGCTACACAAAGATCTGGAGGCGGGGCCTTGTGTATAATGGGTATAGGCCTGCAAAATTAGCGTTATTTTCTGGGGACACGTTAAACTTCAAACACATGTACCTTTCCAATACGATTGTCGTTGGACAATACTTTAGTTGACATGACCCGGGTAACTCTAAGCCAATAAATAAATACTTCACAATAGCATACTCCAACCATGTGTCGTCCTGTCAGAAAGAGAGTGACGTCATATGTATGTAGAAGCCAATGGAGAAACGAGACGACCTCACTGTGAAGTTTAGTCTGACGCCAAACAATAACGCGAATTTTGCAGGTCTGTACTCACGGGATACTGCGTGGGGCTAGGCTGCCGGCAAGTTACCAGGCGTTTATTGGCGAACTGTTTCCCGACATGTTACCGACCAGCTACGTCATATTGCTGGTTGGAGTTCGCGAACCTATGTGTTCTGAAGTACGCTGTCATAATGCTCCATACTCCTTGTGCTAAACGTAGAACTTGTTTGGGAACTACCACATCGCAGCGACTCTGCAGCTAGTCCAGTAAGTTTGCAGGTCTGTACTCACGGGATACTGCGTGGGGCTAGGCTGCCGGCAAGTTACCAGGCGTTTATTGGCGAACTGTTTCCCGACATGTTACCGACCAGCTACGTCATATTGCTGGTTGGAGTTCGTGAACCTATGTGTTCTGAAGTACGCTGTCATAATGCTCCATACTCCTTGTGCTAAACGCAGAACTTGTTTGGGAACTACCACATCGCAGCGACTCTGCAGCTAGTCCAGTAAGTTTAGTATTTCCTGTTATAGACTGTTCACTGTGAAATCAGCACTTTTGAAAGCCCTGGTTAACATCTACTCGTATGCACATTGTGTATGCTTCCGCCTTAGGTAAAATTAACATTGCAACGGGTCTCATCACTTTATTCATGTGTCAGTCAAGTAAAACTGTGAAATTATATTAAAACTAAATATTTTACCAATATGCTCATTTTCACACTTCGAAACATAAAAAATAAAAAAAATAAAAGTGGAAGACATAATTTAACTTAACACACCTTTATTCGACGTTAAGATATGGAACTACTTATCATCCATCGTTACCAACTTTACTGGGCGCATGTCACTCAGTGCGCCCGTTAAAATATATGCAGGCAGGGACAGTGACTTTTTTCGAAGGATGATTTCAAAAGTGCTCACTTTATCGTGAACAGTCTTTATCGGCCCATCTTGACTCTTTACGATGTTAATGTGGGATGACGAAAAGCCGAAGGAAGTGTGAGCGTATCATAATCACGTTAAATATTTATAACGTAATTTTGGTGGGCATCAGCTGCCAGGGGCGACTTTAGCGTTAGCAAAGTGAACGGAAACCAGTTGATGTGATCAGCGGTTTGGAACATTGCAGTTTCAATTCCGCGTACGTATACACAGAAACAGTTCTGCTGCCTGCGTGCTTGTGGTATACGACGCCACTCAGCGTCCACATCAAACTGCTGTAAACACAGTTACAGCCACGGAAATCTGCCGGAGAAGTTTATTTGCGATGTACTCAGGGGAGGGCCGCAGCAGATGTCGGCTGTAAAAACGTGCTGATGTTGTCTCGCGACGTCTCAGGCAGGACGTTAATTTTCTCGCGGGACTTGCCTGCACGTTCGGCTCTCTCCATAACAGTCGTCAACTGCTACTTGTCTGCAGGGTTGCCAGATTACTTTCTTTCAAGTCGCCTAAATGGCCAATCTTTAGTCGCGCAAATGTCGCTCAATTCGATTACACTTTATATTAAATGACTTTTTTTTAATATACTGTAAATTTTTCATGTAGCTAATATTTTACACGTATGAAACACGAATTGTTTTAAAATTTAAAAATGATATAGATCTACATAAAATTTAAAAAAATATGTCAGTTGCAAAACAATCGCGTTATATTCAATTCACCATTGTCTGCAGCGAGTAATAAACGTCTGAACAAGTGACTATCTTCAGTTTTAACCACAGCGGTTGCCGTTTAAAAAACTGAACTTGCTTATGAGAATTAATTATCTTGTTCACAATAAAAAAATGTACCAAATCTAAGTAAATAATCCCAAGAAGCCCAGATATCGCAAATTCTTTACAAAACTCACCCGAATTGCGATAGTCGCATTTTCGTAATTTTTTGGTCGCAAATTTTGCCTTAAAGTAACCCAAACGGTGACAAATCGATCGTCCAATGTGGCAATCCTGCTTGTCTGTAACAACCGAACCGCGCGAGATCTTCCTTCTAAAACGGCGCTCGTTCAGACGAGAAGACATGCGCTCACCTTGCTCACGTCGTACTAAGGTTTATTATACTCCGGTAAAGCCGCTGTCACACTGCCAAACTGCTTCCAATAAGTTTGGTCAAAAAAAAGCTGGACGGTTACGACGTCATAAACGCCGCCATATTTGTCTGATAAAGTTGGGTGGCTTCAGTTTCCATCAAACATTTGAAAACTGGACCGGTTCTAAAATTAATTTGATGGCTGACGGTCTCAGCCAATCAGAATAGTGCATGAGAAAAATGGACGTCAAGAAACTCAAAATAACGAACAATTGCAGCAAACGAAGTAAGTTATGAAGATGATTAATTTATGTAGAAGCTGTCTGGGCATGGATGCTATTTTAAGTGAATATTGCACATAATATTGCGAACTCTGAGGCATTCAATTCAATTGTGTAGGAAACATATCTTATAAAAAATGTTAATTTAGTAAAGAAACGAAAATATATTACAATATTACTTACATTCCTTCCTGCAATGGATCGCATAGAAAAACGAAAGCAATATCTCACTATGAAAATAATTTTCAAATAATATTTAAAATTAGATTATCCTAATAAAACAAACATATTTGACAGTGTGACACATTTTCAAACACATTAAAAATTATTTCATAAAATTTGTTGGACGGAAAAATTTGTTGGTAGTTATTTTGTCCTCAAATGTTATTGTCAAATATAATTGAAGGCAAAAATTTGACAGTGTGAAAAGGGCTTAACAAACAAAACGAGTTTTGCTATTTGACAGTTTCACGTAGGGAACATTTCCGTTGCCAAGTGCGCAGTGTTACAAGGAGGTTACTTCCAATTAAAATGTTTATATGCTGTTCATACTAAAGTGAGCACTTTTTGAAGTTGTTTCATCAGAAATAATAACCAATAAATACATTCAATTGTGGTATCGGACTTTTGGTTTTGTGTATGGTGAATGTATACACTGTATTTATTACTCACATGGCAGGGTTTACATTAACAAGTGGTGGAAGCATATAAATTGGTTGAAAGAAAAAAGAAACTAGGGCTTCAAAAGTGTTCACTTTATCGTGAACGACCTATAGCTACGTAAATAATAAAAGAAATATTTTACTTGGAGCCGTTGTGGCTCGTCGCAGTTACTTGAACACTACTTGAAACTACACTTTAAAATGTCACTGCCCCTTCCTGCACATATAATACTCCATTTCCTAATTCTTCACACTTTCTGAACATTACCTTTAAATAAGCACTCAGTTTATGACGTCAATATCCCATAAAAATGCCACGCACCACACAGGCCCCTATACTTCTGTTAACACAAAAGTACCTTATTTTTGGTTAAATTAACTTTCACTTATATAACATTTATAAATTATTATATTTCATTTATAATTGATAGTAATAGAAACATAGGGTATATAAGTGAGCTAGCAATGCCTAGTAAGAAATAGTTCTTATGCAAGTATTAATAAACCGAGTGCACACGAATGCGGTATGTTGTCCGTTCGGTGTAATTCTCTAGATCGGTTAAGCTTTGTTTGCACGAGGCGGAGGAATATCCTTCAGGTATGGCTTCAGCAGGACTTCAGAAATGCTGGAAGTAACCACATATGTTAACCCGTCGTGCGCACAGTGAAGTTGGTAACGACGTATGGAAAGTTATCCCATATCTTAACTTTGAATTAAAAGTGTTAGTTAAATATAAGCCAATACTGAAATGATTTGTTTTACTTTAATTTTTTTTTTAATGTATGCAAGTGTAAGAAATAGCAAGTTTATAAAATATTTACTTCCTCTCATAATTTCACAGTTCCAATTCACCAGTGCATGAATAAAGTGACTGAACACTGTGGCAATATTCGACCCAGAGTCCTCAGTGCCAGCAGGGGAGTTAACCCCCAAAAGCAGGGATTCAAGGCTCACCAGCTGTTTCTTGTAGGTGGTGACCGCTAAGCGGTCATCATCAGCGAAGCTTGGAGTTTCCCTACAAATGATTTTCAAGTGTAGTAATTTCGTGTTCTGTGTAATTAGTACAATGGAAATGTACCACTTTCCGAGAAAAGAAACGTATTTTTCGGAAAAGCCCCTATACTGAACATCCGTTTTCTTTCCGTACGACACCCACTGTGCCAACATCTCACCAATGGTATAATGATGAACTTAGTACGTTCTTTTCCTGTCTCGATCGCGAGAGTGTCCATACTTTCCTACCTGGGGGTAAATTTGCCAGTTACACCGGCCGGGGATTGAACCCGGTTCGCCTTGGTAGACAGGAAAGCAGTCTAACTGCTCAGCCACCAGCGTGGCTGGTGGAAGAATACCCGATATGCATACACGAAGATGCTTTTTAAAAAGTGCTCAGTTTACTGTGAACGGCTTATACAGAGGTGAGTGAAACAGCGGCTCTTGCTGTGAATTTCAGACGCACTCGCCACCAAGATGGCGGTGCCGGCCTGCAACATGTGGGAATGCCGTTCGCCAATCAGCGCTCGGTAACTTACTCGCCGGGTGGAGGCCTAGCCAATAAGGAATCTCTCGCAGCACCTAGGAGCCAATCAGACACAAGGTCGTCCCCAGAGACTCGCCCAGCCAACGCAATCAGAGAATTAGTAAACCATTTCGCCACTGCCTGCTTACCTGCACTGTGGCACCGCCACAACCTACAAGGAGATAAACAGCTTCCTCCATGTTCTTATAGGATATTCACGGTAAACTGAGCACTTTTGAAAGCCCTGTTTAAGATCTACTTGTATACACGTTGTGTATTCTTCCGCCTTATGTTACATTTGTAGGGACCCCCGAATTTCACGAAAATATTTCACGATCATTTGTATTTCATAGCACTTTAGCTCAGATACGCTTCAGCGATTGCATTATCTATGACGTCATGCTTCTTAGGTGTCTTGGCCGCGAATCACAGACGTGCAGTAGCTGAGTAAACTTATTCTGATTGGCCTGTCAAGTAAGAAAATGTCTTCCCACAAAGACACGCCGCCAATAAGCAAAAGAATACTGCTCACATGTCCATAAGGTATTGAAATATGGCGTGTGCGGGAATCTTTTCGCGAAATTCTGGTGCCCCTAAACATTATCATTGCCATTGGCCTCATCACTTGATTCATGCGTCGGTCAAGTGAAATTGTGACATTATTAGGAAAACAAACTTTTTTTTTTTAAATTTGTAAATTTTTACACTTCGATTCAATAAAAAAAAACTTAAAGCGAAAGAAATAATATAAGTTGTCACAAATGTTTACCTAACACTTTTTATTCGACGTTAAGATATGGAACTACTTCCTATCCATCGTTACCAACTTTACTGGGAGCATTTCACACAGGGCACCCGTTAAAATATTATACATGTAGGAGTAGTGACATTTCTCTAAAGTTGATTTCAAAAGTGCTCACTTTGTCGTGAACAGCCTTTAACATCGCTACTCCTCAGTCCAAACTACACACATCGCGTAACACTTTCTGTGGCGTGTTGATACTTTACAGGGTTCACTTAAAGGTGAAGTACCTTAAACAGCTTGCATTTGCGTATTTTCCTCCATGACTTAATTTTCGGGGTCGATATTTAAAAACAAAACTAGTCGAGGCATAGGGAACATCTTAACAATTGTTCATAAATACAACTTATTTTCCTCACGTGATTAGTTTCACATCTGTAACCATACGCAAATGTTGCGTAAATAAAAAAGACCTGAACAATTCGTGGGTTCGATGACATTCGGGATAGACACTAAAGTCTTATGTACAAATATGTCGATATCAACTGCCCATTGGTTGTCTGCTGTCGCAGAGGAAGGCGACGATTGGGCCAGCGTTCTCCAGGAGGTATCAAACACTGTGTGCCCCAATGACTAAAGTAATATAAACACACGTGTTTTGAATTCTAGCTTGTCCCAAAATGAATCTGCGAATTCTTAGGTCTCTGCTAATTATTTTATTGTATCAATCTCACAAGAGAAAATACATGTGTAATTGAAACCATACAATTCGTTTAGTAGTCTCCTATTTCATGTCTAGCTTAGATTTTTTTATATCTGGTCATGAATTCTCATTAGGAAGATTTGTAAGAAAAATCGAAGATGGACTGGCTACTACACGCTTAAACAGAGTTACCTTTGCTACGCGGCAACTAACTTTTCCAAAATTTGATCAAACAAGGTTGCATAAAGACATTAAAAAAATTCTTTTATTTCAAATAAACAAAAATTTGTTATAGCCTGTTCGTGGTTTCTTCGCACTTTTTGAATCAAAGATTTGTAAAATTGCCCTATAAGTATGATGTGTTTGTCTGTATCCTAAATGTGCAGAGACCTGAAGGATTCACGGATTCAATTAAGGACAGGTTAAAATTAAAAATACTTGCGTTTATATAACTTTAGCCTTTGGTCCACACGGTGTTTCACACCTCCAGAAGAACGGTGTCAAAATTGTTACTTTCCACTGAGACAACAGACCACCAATGTTCAGTTGATGTCAGCATATGTGTACATAAGACTGTAAAGTCTTGCCTGCAGGTCAGTGAACTCGCGAATTTTTCAGGTCTCTATAAATATGCCATGTTTCACAAGCGTTTTATACTTCGATTATCACAGAAGTACCTTATTTCTGATTAAATTAAACTTTGCCTTATATTTTATATATAATTTATGACGTTTAATTTGTTATTAATAGGGACCTGCAAAATTAGTGTTATTTTGTGACTGCGGATCAAACTCCAAGATACTGTCTTCTCGTTTCACTTTCACCATTGGCAAATAACTTGCATGGCACGCCCCATTGACACTTCCAGCCAATCGTAAAGGCTCAGTTGTCAAACAACCAATCGACAGTGAAGCAGTCATACAGGTAAATGGCGTCGCATAGTTCCCAGTAGCCAACGACATCACGAATTGCACTCAAGTAGGCATAAGTATGTGAAGCCTAGCTTGTCACTAACTAATAACGCAAATTTTGAACGTAACTAGTTATTAATATGAACAAAAAACAGGGAGGAATTAGGAGCGTTGGTGGTAAAACCTAATAATAAATAGTAATTATACAAAATATTATCCAAGTTAGTGGCATAAATACGGTGTGTTGTCCCTTTGGCGTAATTGACTAGACTTAGTTAAGTTTTGTTTGCATGAGGCGAAGGAATATCCTGAAAGTAGAACTTCAGCATGGTTTCAGATAAGTTTTAAGTAACCGTGATTTGACTACGTATACATATACCTAGGGCCACCTGTTTATTCCGCGAAAACATTTCAGGACTACGTGTGCTCCAAAACACTAGATCTTAGATCCACTTTCGTGATTGGATTGTTTTTGCAGTCACGCATTGCAGGTGCCTGCCCGCGATTCACGGACACTCAATGTCGGAGTTTCCTTGTTCTGATTGGCCCAGTCAGGTGAAGAACTGTCTCCTGACAAAGACACGTAGCCAATAACCAAGGGAAAACCGCACTTATGCCACGGGGCATTGGAGTCTAGACTTGGCGTGAATCTTTTCGCGAAAAACAGGTGGCCCTACACCGGGTGAGTTCCCCGCGCCTGTTTTCCCGTGTCTATGCAATCCGCACACAATACAACCCATCTAACAAACATCTCCTCTGCTGTTCTTGTGTAGCTGAGTCCCGTGACGTGTACGTATTCGTTACAGCACCTCGTCTGTTAGCTGAACATTCGGCGCCGTTGTCAGACTTCACCAATCAGCGCCGTGAAAATAGAGAGTCGCTACAAAACAGCAAGTGGGCGTAGATTTCTCTTCGTCAATATAGTAAGCGCTGACTGTATTTGTATGTCACGTGAAGAAACACAATGGCTGGAAGTGAGGCAGATGTGTGTTACTAAGGACGCAGTCGTCACATGCCAACGTATTCGGTAGACATCGCAATAATCTGTTTCAACACAATAAACGGATGTGCAATCTTCGAAAAGTGACTGCTTGTCAACTCATTGCTGACATAACACCATTCGTTCACAACGAATCAACACGCACGTGGCGTTCTGTGACGATTGATGTTTCATTTAATGGGTAGTTTTATTGCGGGTTGCATAGATAAGGGGGAAAATGAGCTCGGGCGACTAACCCGGTGTATTTGATTTACTGACCTAATTTAAAGTAGTGGGAAACTTTAAAACTTTCCCTGGCAACATTATGAGGTCTGGAGAACGCCTGTTCTAGGCGTAGTTGTTCTCTTGTCAGCCGGTTCTAATCGTTCCTCGTGTACTTTACGACTTCGACAGTATAAAGGAGCAAGTACATTTTCCTGAACGAATTTCGATTCTTGTTTACTCCCGCAAGGGAGTCTGTGTTCTCCACGGGCTGACTAAATGCGGGACCGGCCTAGCAAGAGGGTAAAGTTTTTATATGTTTAATGATTTTAAGCGCGTCTGCGTTAGCTTTCATAAGGTCGCTTTTAAAAAAAAAAATTGTTTGTCCATCTTTACCTGGACTACATTGCTACAAAAAGGTTTGTATAACACTTTAATACCGTCAGAATAAAGGATAAATTAAGGTTTGTTTACTTAACAAAAACATTCACTGTTATTAATAGGTATGGATAGGAAAATTTCGCGAATTGATTTCGAGACAAGATAGACGTCAAACACATATACAGTAAAGTCACCTTCTCAATTGGATCACAGTTTATTAGGCCCGCCCTGCACGCCTCTGAGCCAATAGCAGACTTGCAAGGAAGCACCTTGCGAATCCCATAACTGCCAGGTGTGAGGCAACAGCCAATGAACACACAGCTGAGGCTCCAGTATGCAGAGGACTGAGGAGTCTAGCCTACATTTCATTGAACTTGCGAATCCCATAACTGCCAGGTGCGGGGTAACAGCCAATGAACACACAGCTGAGGCTCCAGTATGCAGAGGACTGGAGAGTCTAGCCTACAGGTCATTGAACTTGCGAATCCCATAACTGCCAGGTGCGGGGTAACAGCCAATGAACACACAGCTGAGGCTCCAGTATGCAGAGGACTGGAGAGTCTAGTCTACAGGTCATTGAACTTGAGAATCCCATAACTGCCAGGTGCGGGGTAACAGCCAATGAACACACAGCTGAGGCTCCAGTATGCAGAGGACTGGAGAGTCTAGCCTACAGGTCATTGAACTTGCGAATCCCATAACTGCCAGGTGCGGGGTAACAGCCAATGAACACACAGCTGAGGCTCCAGTATGCAGAGGACTGAGGAGTCTAGCCTACAGGCCATTGAACTTGCGAATCCCATAACTGACAGGTGCGGGGTAACAGCCAATGAACACACAGCTGAGGCTCCAGTATGCAGAGGACTGATGAGTCTAGCCTCCAGGTCATTGAACTTGCGACATTTTCCTATCTATACTTGTAGCGTAGTCTTCTCTTGAAAAGGCGCATTTAATTTTTTTTTTTTTAAACGATATCGCGAAAAGTGGCTGAAACACTCGTAAAATAATTTAAAATGTCAAACCCTATCCTTTTGCTCGGTCACTCTCGCACTAAGGCTGCAACCGTAAGTAGTACAGAGGTGATAAGGCCGCTTATTCCCCGCACTCCAGCCGCACACGCTATCAAGGTGGCGTTACTGACCAACATCATGTTGGAACCATTGACTAAAGATGAGGTAGACTGATCTCGCTGATCGTGTACACTAATCTCCATGTCTCAACACTGAAGAGGCCACGGTGGCTGAGTGGTTAGCCTGCTCTCCTCCCACCAATGTGGTTCAATCCCCGGCCGGGTCACCGGATTTTCGCAAGTGGGAATTGTGCTGGACTATGCCGCTAGTCGGTGTGTTTTCTCGGGGATCTCCCGTTTCTCCCGCCTCTTCATTCCGGCGCTGCTCCTTACTCACCTTAATCACCCTCATCGGCTCTCAAGACCTCGATGTTAAGGGCCGCCTAAATTTCTTCACTCTATAACATCTTAATCATCGTCTAACTTTCTCAAAACTCAGAAGGAAACTAAGTAACATGCATATTGTATTGACTCTTCTGTCTGACAGCACCATGTCACGCGTCACTTGTCACTTGCCACCTACCACTAGTCACTTGGGTCTGAAAGCACCCTTAGAGTTTCACGCCTACCGTGTGCACGACGGCCACACGAACACGTGACCACTCACGTGAGGGGTTGCCGCGGTGAGCACGGCCTAGACACAGGGGAAATTTATTGGAATTCGTGTCCAAGCAAACACTTTGCACGGTTCTGTATCACCCCCGCATCTGTGCCCATCCTGGGTAATGCGGGTTAGCAAGAAGAGTATTCCTTTATGTATCTCCGAGCGAGGTGGCGCAGTGGTAACACACTGCACTCGCATTCGGGAGGACCCGGGTTCTATTCTCGGTCCAGCCATCCTCATTTCAGTTTTCCATGGTTTCCCTAAATCACTCCAGGCGAATGCTGGGATGGGTCCCTTACATAGGCCACGGCCGATTCCTTCCCAATCCTTCCCCCAATCCATCTTCTCTGTTCGACTTGCACCGTCTCTAATGACCTTGCTGTCGACGAGGCGTTCAGCCCACTTACCTACCTACCTGTATGTTTCCTGTTTATTTACTCTTTCCTTTAGTCATTGGCGCCGGCCACTCGTGGATCAGTCGGTTGGTGCACCGCTGGTCTGGGATGTGGGAGGCTCTGGGTTCGAATCCCAGGTAAGGAATGGCGTTAGTTTAACGTAGGTCATAAATAGGGACATGCAAAATTTGCGTTATTTGGCAAAATGCTAGATTTCACTGTCCTATATATATATATATATATATATATATATATATATCATAGTCGGTGTCATTTGTTTATTGATTTCTGCGAAAACGAAGCACCACAGTCCTTTTTGACTAGGCAGGACGTGATTGGGATAGCTTGTCGTCACTTGTTTACGATTGGTTTAATGCCGCCCAGGCCGTGACAGACCAGCTGTAGTCCAATGGCAAGAGCAATACAAACACTTATGTGTTTCAAGTTTATTCTGTCTTCAAATGATAACGCGAAATTTGCAGGTCTCTGGTCATAAGTTAATTTATAAGTCGTCCGCTCACAAGCCTTCAGGTGTAACGCCGGGAAACGTTAATAAGCCATCTCCAATCAAATTTCAGTCTTTGGCTTGCTAACGGGACCACGTAATTTTACCACATCTCAGATGTTATTCTAATTCAGATACATGCAGATAGTCTGTAGTGGTATTGGGCCGCGGTTGTCGTACCGACCACTCAGTTCCCCGCTCTTTCTGTAATTTATTCTACTATATATCTCAGCCATCGTATGGCGGAATTAGCTACTTGCTCAATTATCTGATTATTCTACTTTAGATTCAATTCCTGTTAGTCGACGTACAGCAGAGAGGAAAGCCACCGGACATAATCTCGATCCCACACTCTCTGTAGCCAGTCCTTTAGTCGTGAATCTTGTCTAAATATCCACAGAGTACATGTGACGCGGCGGTTCATTCCACGTGGGCACACCTGTCCTCTAATCAGCTGCGCGAGTATCTGGGACCGGGTGTTGTGTCTAGTTGGGTTCTGCATGCTGAGAGAGGTTCCTAGCCACATAACACAGGATAGCCACCTGACATTCTAATTGTATACGCAATATATGAAAGTCATCCAAGTCCTACAGTGAAGTTCTAATGTATATCCTTAGGACATCCAGTAGTAGATACCAGTTTGTACCACTTACGGGATATCCATTAGATATTACTTAGTGGCGTGAAAAATTCGCGTTATTATTGGAGGATATGTTGAACTTCAAACACGTGTGCCTTTTCAATATGTTTAACATTCAACCATACGTCACTTAACACGCCCTGGGGAACTCTGTGCCAATAAACGAACACTTCACAACTGCGTGCCCCAATAACGTGCAATTCTGTTAGAAAGGGAGTGACTTCGTATCTATGCAGCAGCCACTGGGGAAGCGACGCCGACAAGAGTGTATACAGTACTGTGAAGTTTAGCCTGATGCCAAATAATAACGCGAATTACATACACTGTATATATATATATATATATATATATATATATATATATATATATATCACATTTTGGATATTGGGTGGACATGTTGATATATTTTGGTAGTTTTTGGATGTAACGTTGCTACTCGTGGATGTAATTGGATCTCCAAAATATCCGAGGGTGACATCCATCAGATGTTCTTTAGACGTCTGTGTGCTACGCGAGTGCTGATTGGCTGCCGGCTTGCGAGAAGCTTACCGCGCGCTGATTGGAGAACGGTATTACAAAAACTTGCTGGCCAGTAACGTCCAGTTCCTGGCGTGTGGTACGAGAGGCTGTTGCACCTCTGTGTTGTAAGTGTTCTTTGTCGTGGCGGCGACCTATCCCCGGCGGCCCGGCAGAGTGACCACACCTCTAGAAGGGGGGGGGGGAGGTGCGAACCGCTGCCAAACAGCGCGGCGGCGCGAGGCGAGGGTATTTTTGCCCGACGAGAGAAGGTGGCAGTCTGCGTGCGGCCGCAGTCAGACAGCCGCCGCACTCCGCGATCCTGCCGCTAGTGACCGCGTGTCCTGCCGCCAGGACCTCCGCCGAGCAGGTCCTGTCCAGGAACACGCCCGCGCACCCTGGTGCCGTGCCCACGAGGACCTGCACCGCCCGCGAGGTCCTGCCGCGGCGAGAGCACGCGACCACGCGAGCGAGTCCTCCTCCACCAGGACACGCGGAGGTCCTGGCGACCTCGCCCAGAGCCTACCTGCGCCGCTCCGCAGATGTATTTCGGGGAATGAGTGTACTATTTAAGTGTGGAGCCGTGGCACTCTGCCTACACGCGGGGCCAGCGAAGAGCTTGCCAAGCGCATTCATAACCGAGCCCCTGTGTTGTCGCTCTGTGGCCCGTCAAGTGCCGCTCGCCGCGTCCTTGACATACCTACCCTCTTCTCACACACTTTGTGCTCTCTCAGTGATCGCCTTATTTTACCCCTGTGACGAATCTAACCCAGTGTTCAACTTACCTTACAAAATAATGTAGTGTTTTTATTGCTATATTTGAAGTGGAATATGTGAAATTAGTATACTAAGAAAGGTTTTAAATGGTAAACATGTAATTCAATTTGTTATGGTGACATTTTCGCATGCTATTTCTCCTCACCTGTCCCCACCCCTCCCCTACCTATTCTCCCGTTGACATAAGAAATTGCGCTTAAGATGGAGAGGAAACTAAGAAGGTGCAAAAAAGTTACTAGAAAACACGCGACGTTAAAACCAGAGGATTATAGCGACCCGAAGAAGAAATGCTAGGCAGAGAAGTGAAATTGTGAGTTCTGTGAGAGAGCAAGCAAAGGATCAGAAAAGGAAGAAGCAAACAAGAGAAAGATGGCTGTTGACAAGAAAAACGTGGAGGTACATGGCCGATGCTGGGAGACGTTTGATCCCAGAAGGCGCCCAAAACCGCGTGGAAGATATTCCAAAATTAGAAGCCTACTTCCAAGAAGTTTGTCAGAAAGAGAAACGATTCCTTCTATGGCGCAAAAGCTCATACCCGGGAGCTTTGAATTTCAGAGTGCACAGGAAGAAGCAGAGGGAAAGGAAGAAGTGGAGCAGCTGCAGAGAGAAAGCGTCTTCGGCTGATGAGGCGGAACAGCAGAAAAGGCTCTTCGAAGTCGAAACGAAAAGCGGAGGGAGGTTCGATATCCAGAAATTACGACAGCAATTTCTAGACTCCGGTCCACCAGCATCGCAAACAGGTGACGAATTTGCAATGAGGTACAAAGCACTAAAACCAATTCCAGATCAGACGCGATATCTTCCTGATGTGCCGGAATATTCGGCAACTCAGCAAGAGGACGTTTCTCTAGAAGACGATGAGCGTGAGTTAATGGACACATTACTATACTTGCTTAGCAGGGAGCAGGATGGTGCTCCAGTTGAGACGAATGAAGACGAGCGGAAGGCTTTAGATTATGCAAAGCTGTTTTACCAGCTGAAAAGGTATTTGTCTCAGAGCAACAGTGGAGATGGACAGACTGCCTCTGACAGTGCCCGTGATATGTACAAAACTACCACAACAGACTTTGAGAAAGAGTCACCAGGTGCTAATAGCCGCAGTAGAGAATATCCAGTGTCAGAAATAAGTACAAGAAGTGACATTAGTTTGAAAAACAGGAAAGGATTGCACACTGATGGATATGAAGAAAATCGCGAGGCAGTAACACTCAGAAGTACGCCTCGGTCAACAAAGGATGATAATTATCAATACGGATATGAGAGGGTTAATCTAAGGAGAAATGCCAATTCAGTATCATCAAGCACAGACGATACAAAAGACGACACAAATTTAAAATCTAGAGGCGAATTTCAGAGTGGCAGTCAACCTAGAAGTGGATTCATGTACCGGTTAGGTAAGACAAACTCAGATGTTCACCCACGAACAACGCACAATCACTCTCCAGTATCAGGACAGCAGACTAGTCCAGGGCCATCATCTCGTAGAATACCACGAACAGGAAGTGGTAATGTGTATTTTGAAGGAGACCACCTCCGGAAGCTATTGATAGAGACTCTGAGACGGTACTACAACAAGTCTGACAGCAGGGATAAAGTAATAAGTGATATTCTCACTGACAGGAAAGTGCTGGAAAAACTGTACTTCGATTTACGCAAGGCACGGAACTTCAAAGGCAGAAGTGGCCCAACAGATGGACAAGATACGGACAGGCATAATTGGAAAACGTCAACAGATAAAATGTACGAAGTTAGAAATGAAGGGGGAAGGTATGGCCACGATGAATCCCTGAACAGAGGCTGGAAAGGCTCCGAGAAGACAATGGCAAAAAGGCCATGTGATTTGCCTCTCTACACGAAGCCACCCATTATAGCAGTCGAGCAGGAGGCAGGAGCCCGCTGGGCCAGTAAAACGATTCAGACTTTGCCTGTCCCAGAAGAAGTTATGGCTGCAATAGAAGAATTTTCCAAAAGAGAAAAAGAGAAGGCCCTAGAGGAGAAAGAAGAAAAGGAAGATAATGAGCTAAAGCCACCACCAGTGGTAACACGGAGGAGAAGTAGTGTGGACCACGATGACGTATCTCCCTCCGTAAGCGACACGATCAAGCGCTACCTGAAGATGGCACGCAAGAAGAGCGTGGATGCAGACAAGGTGGACAGGTTCAAGCGGGTGAACTACGACAGGAACCTGAGGAACATCAAGCCGAAGGGCGAGATATCGCGACCCGGGGACGACGACGGGCTGAGCAAAGGCTGCCAGACGGAGGAGACATGGGTGGCCGCCCTTAAGGAGCTGAAGCAGGACGACATAGGGCTCCTGTCCGAGGAGGACGATTACCAGAGGAGCAGGATGACAAGCTGCCGCAGCAGCTTCGACAGCACGACGTACGACGAGGCGCTGCTGTCTCCACCATCGCCGGTGCACGGCAAAGCGCACTCCCCGGGTCTCCTGTCCTCCGGCCAGTCCTTCCTGTCCCACCTGCTCCATGGCAGACACCACCACGACGTGTCTCAGCCTGGTTCTCCTGTCGCAGCCGGTGCCGCCATGCAGAAGTCCAAGTCGTCGTCGAGCGTGGTGCACCACGGCAGCCGCATCGTCGCCAGGAAGATCTGGAGGACGCGCTCCAAGAGTCAAAGCCGCGCCGTGCCGTCTGTCACGTCCACATGGACTCCCCAGGTGAGTCGCTGCCGCCTCTTCTCTGCTCTAACACTGATGTGCTGATCTCTGCTGGCTGGTACACACACTGCATCTGCTTCATGTCCACTGATCACCTCCCCTTGCGTGGCTCTCTCCCCTCAGGGCACATCTCACTGCCATGATCCGAACATGATCTCCCGTGCATTGGTGGCTAACAGGGTCAAGATGTTACAAGCCAATTATCCCAGTAATCTTATTTCACTGTGCACATGCGTGTCATGCCAAAACAGCAAAATGTATCAATATACTGAACACATCAAATACAGATTAATAAAAGCATTAATATATGAACCTCTTAACATATTATCTCAAGTATATTCGTTCACATATGCCATGTTGCGGAACAACGATCACTACTGTGCAACTCCAGAAGCTAACACCAACGCAGACGGAGCCTTTCTCTAAGCAATCCTATTGGTCGCTGCTGACACAACTATTTGTATAATTGGTTACTCCTACTGAAACACTTTCCATATGTTCCAAAGAGTCAGTTGTGAGAAATTTGTAATTAGTTTTCACACCAAAAATTTTCTTTTGCAACACCTGAAATGAAAAATTAATGTGTACGTTAAGGTGTTAATGGTGAAAAAAATGTTCCTTCACAAAGGTATATCAAACAAAATGACGTCAATTTAAGATACCTCTATTTTAAATTTTACACATTTAATAACACGCCGATGACATAGATCTACTCTCCCTAATTTACTGTCAAATAAACATTACGTGAGTTATTGCCCTTATTAAAATATAAACTGTCACAATCCCTGATTATTATTTTTTTCCAAATATTAATTTTCAAAGTACCCTGTTAACCATGAAGCAGCTGCAGTGGGTGTAGATTCATGCCTTGTCTTGTGTCACATGTGAGAGTGTGACAGAAGACTCCTCTGAGTACATGGCTTAACTCAGCATTTGGGCCCTCATGTTAACTGCTTTGACTCACTATGTTGTTTTTTCTATTTTTGTTGTTGAAATATTCCCTATATTTTATTCTATTATTTATACTAAATCAATATAGGTAATTTACGGAATTTTGGGATAAAATTGAAATATGCCCAGTCAATCAGTGTGATATAACCCTTTCACCGCTAAGTCCAGAAAATTTTCGCATTGATCAAATATATGTTGAGCAGAGACCTACAAATCTTACGTTATTATTTTGCGCCACACGAGACTACAGCGTCCTATACACACTCGAGTCGAAGTCATTTGTTCATTGGCTTCTGTAAACGTGAGGGCTTCCCCCTCCCCCTCCCACCAAGATCATTTTTTTTTTACTTGGTGGGACGTCATTGGGTTATCTTTTCACTTGTTTCCGATCAGTTCAAGGTCTCCCCCCTCCCCCCCCCCCCCAGGTCGTTCCAATCCAACCGTAGTCCAATGACAAGGACAATACAAACGCTGATGAGTTTCGACAATTTTCTATCTTCAAATAATAACGCGAGTGTTGCCTGTCTAATGGTGAGTAATGTACTTGTCATTTTATAATATTTCGTTCAGTGTCAGAACAAATAACACATCCGCGGTTCTAGCTTACCACGGAAATTAACAGCTTGGTTGCGCATTGCCCATTTAAAAGTGACATTGGTCTTTAGTAGACACCTGAGAAATTCGCGAGTTCACTGACCTCCAGGCTAGAATTTACAGTCTTATGTGTACAAATATGCCGATATCAACTGCACATTGGTTCTCTGTTTTCACAGAAAAAGGCGACGATTGGGACAGCGTTCTCCAGGAAACACCTGTGCACCAATGGCTGAAGTTATATAAACACATGTGTTTTGAATCCTAGCTTGTCCCAAAATTAATTCGTGCATTCTTTAGGTCTCTAGACTGTATAATTTCGTGAATTAACTTTAAGGAGAATGCTGCATGAAAACAGTATATTTACCCGATTTACCCGACAAGTCGCAAATAATAATTTTCAACGCCATTTCACGTTGTTAGATATTTACTGGTCATTATTATCGGAGCGCTGATGGAAGAAAACAAAACATTTTTTTTTTGTTTTCTTATCTCGAATCAGTGCTCAGATAATAACGAACACAGTGAATTTGTGGCAATGTAAGAAGGTGCTCAAAATTGATATTTCCGTCGTGTCGAGCTAACATTTTTTTTTAAATCCTCTGTAAAACAAGTTATGACAAAAATTATATAAGGATACTGTTTGCGTGCAGCATTCCTCTTAAGAACACATGTGAGTTTCTGTTACGTTTGCAATTGAATCACAGTTTCTTAGACAAGCTGATAAAAAGTTTGAGCCAATAACAGACTTGCAAGGAAAATTACACCAACCCCGCGCCACCTCGTCCGAAGTAAAGATGGATACACACTGGCTCGGCAGCCAATGAACAGAATACTTAGGCTCTAAAATGCATAGTGCAGTAGAGTCTAGACTACAAGTCGCTTAATACGTGACATTTTCCTGTCCCTAGTCATTATGGTGGCACGTTCCCCACGAAACAATTCCGTGACGTGTTGCAATCCTAAACACCTGGGTTCAAATCCTCCTTCCAGATGGGCGATTACAAGTGTCGCACGTATCAGGCATCTGTCCACGAATAACGAACTTTCAGTGTCTGAGCAACTTAATTATGCTCAACAGAAGTAGCGAAATTTCGCGAAAACATTTCAAGACAAATTATACTTCAAAAAACTGCACGATCGTTTGCCTATCTTGATTAGATTAATTACTTCTTGACACGTATTAACTGTCTGCACACGGAACACGTAGGAGCTGCGCCTATGTTGCCGAATTCTGAATGGTCTGGTCAAAATTGAAAACGCCTTCTCAAGCAGACAGCGACCAATGGCAATAGAGAAACTGCTGTTGGGTGCATATAGTATTGAAGTCTACCCTGTACTCGCATTTTGTAAAATATCTTTTTATGCACAGTACAATCGATTCGCAATTATCTGCACGGTAAATAAAATATTTTCTTTCCGGTGGTTTTGTTTAAAGTAATGCAGTTTTGCTTTAATTCAAAGATAACTTTACAGAAAAATAGATTTGCTATTAATAATGTTTTCTTTGTGCGTTTTTGTTTTTATGGAAACATTCCCATTCTTTATTGACAAGAAACAAACCTTCCTTGAAATGTTTTTATTCGCAAAAGGAAGTTATTCGTTCCAAGGGTTATCGTTTAGAAACATAAAAAGTTTCTCTGTCGTACATTGATATATTTTCACATGTAACTGCCGCCCCAACGCCAATATTCATAAACCAATACATTTGCCCGTCACGAAACTGCACCTGAGAAAATGCACACTTCTCCTGCAGACGTTCAAAGTTGTCACTCTCAAGTATAATGCTTCTTTGTATTAATAACCCAAAATATTCATAAGAGACGACGTTACATTCTATCCCACGATGGGCCTTCTACACGACATAAACTATCTGCAGAGCACCGAGTATACCGCAAATTCATTCGGTGGCGAGGTAGACTTCAGACATTTGTTATTTTCTCCTTCCATTGTGATTGGAAGGCAGATGTTTAGACACGCCTCTGCGAGCCAGTAGCAAGCAGGAAGCAGTAGTGTGAGTGAGTGTTGAACAGTGCTGTACAAGGTCCTCACTTGATCGCAGTAACCAATAAAGGAAGGTGTATAGAGGATTGTCAAGTCTAGCCTGTTGCAAAATCAACCCGTGAAATACTCGGGGCTCTACCTATTTATCAAAAGTTCTTTTAACGCAATAAGACATAGAAGTCGTATTTGAAAGGGCGTAAGTGTAGCAACACGAGGGTGCGGGCTCGAGTCTCGGAGCCGTCCTACTACATTTTAAGTGAATACATTTCGGAAAGTTTAGCTGCTTCTCTCTTATTCGCTAATCACGGATGTTTCTCAGAGTAGTCTTTACAGTGTAACTGGCATTAATACAACACGTGTCCTGAACTATTGTAACGACAATGCAAGATTATCACAGTCATTACTACTGAGGGCCACGGTGGTGTAGTGGTTAGACTGCTCGCCTCCCACCTGGGCGAGCGGGTTCGGTTCCCGGTGGGGTCGCTCCCTGATTTTCGCATATCGGAATCGTGCCGGACCACGCTGCTTGTCAGCCTGTTTTCTCGGGATTCTCCCTTTATTTCGGCACTGCTCCATGCTCACCTCGCTTCGCCCTCGACGGCTCACGGTATGAGCCACACAAATCTCTTTACTTTACGTCATTACTGTACAGATAGGAAATTATGTTTGTGGCAAGCCCACTTTGCATTGGTTCATAATTTACATTTTTTTTTCCGACAATAAATCATGTGTTTAATCAAATAAAGCGTTTTTACAGTGGCAAAGCCAGTGGCCAATATTCAAACAAAAGTTGGAAGCATGTACGTAGTGTATTGAAGCCTAGCCTTCGCGTAGAATAAATCAATTCGCGATGAACAGACGACCATACTCATGACCGAAAGAAAATACAGGACTAGTTGATGAGCATTCAGAATACGTCACATCGGTGCACGAGCTCGCTGGGCGCCCACACTGAGAGGAAATCGAACCAAAATGTTTGTTTTTATAGGGCCAAATATATATTTAGTTGCCCCAACAAAATATATTGTTGTGCAAACAAAATTTGAAAAGCAACAAAATTACTTTTGTTCTTCTAACAAAATATATGTTTGAATAAACAAAATCTCTGTGTAGAACCAAAAAAAATTTGACTGTCAACTAAATATTTTGTTGAATCAGCTGTACATCTTTGTTTGGCCACTCATTTGAATGCCTTCGTTCGAAAATACAGCTCGAGAGTTTGTTTGTATTTTTTGTTATAATTAGGATAGTAACCGTGTTTGTTAGTGCATCCATTGATGTTTAACCATCGTATAAACATATTAATAGAACAATGCAACACGAAACTGACAAGTAAAGCTGTAAAACTTGAAATATTTGTTTGCATACGTTGCCCAATATTTGCAATAATCAATTAAAAAACTTTCCGGCGTCATCAGTTGTCAGATTAGCTGAGATTACTAAGGCGTAGCGCTTGGGATGCAGGTGATCTAGTTTCGAAAAACTCGCTCGAACTTGT